>OY482668.1:2148256-3527091 GCA_960531205.1 Andrena bicolor | reverse complement strand
GAACGAATTAGCGGTGCAAATCGGTGCAGGTCTAAATCAGTAGCCGAGATCGGAATTAACGCCATATTTCACGGCTGGTCGGGATTATTCGCGGCAACCGGCGGCCGCGGTACGCGGCACCGAGGCGAGCTAGTTCCTCGATAAGTTCATTCGGTCGAGCGGTTGATAAGCCACGTGGTCGGAATACATTATAGACGTCGCTTTGCCCGCGCCGCCGCGCGAAATTATTTCAAGCGGACCGGCTCAGATGTCGCGGTGCCGTTTCGGCTTTAGCATTTCGCCTACTTAGCTATCGGATGGAGTGTTTCTATGCTAATTCTGGCGCGTCACATGACGTCTTTATATCAATTACGGAATTGCAATCTTATACTAGGGCAGTTTTGTTTTTCCAGAAGTGGGTAACCGGATATATAATAATAATAATAATACGTCTTTATTACACCAACAAATTAAGTAGTACAGATTTAGTTTTTTTTTTTTGTGGCGCAACGGGCGGAATTCGGTACACGGTGCTCCAATATTCGCAGAAATTTTGAGAATAACTATAAAAAGCAGTGTTTCCATGACGTTTCGCAACTGATTCCAGGGAGGGAAACCGAGCGGAAGGTGGAATCGCCAGATCCACCGGAATATGCAATGCACCCGCGACTCTTGTGAATGGGGGACGACGAGGAACCGCGTCAATGAGCCGCGGCCATCAAACTGGTCAGGCGCGTATCGCTAGTACGGTGGGCCCCGGTGATTTACAACGTGTCACGCGACGACAGTTCAACCGAGCAGGGTCAAACGAGGCTGCAGCTACACACGAGCCGGCGTTTATGTCGCCTGTTCTCCTGTTCGATCGGGAACAGCGAAATTATACGTTGACAACCTGGGGCGTCGTCCTTCAACTCTGGGCAGCGAACACTCGCGCGGGTAAAATGCCACTATGTGCCTTCAAGACAGAAAGGGATTGCAGGAGACAGTCTTCATCGCTGCAAGGGTCAAACAACGTTCAGCGAATATACTCGTTTATAGGGGAAAGGAACGGTTGGGTAAAACGGAACACCATCATTTCTGTTACGTAAGAGCTGCGAATGAGTTGGTACCGCAGGGATCTATGGTCTATCATAAAATGCTATGAGGACTCTTTGGTTCCATGTCACGCGTACCAACTCATTCGCAGCTCTTATCTAACAGAAACATTGGTGTTCCGTTTTACCCCACTTTCCCCTACTCCTATTCTCAGAGCCCTCGGAGGATCCTTTTGTTCCACGCGAAAGACACTCATCCGCCGTTGGCCTCACACCTACACGGTTTTAGATTCGTCGCCGACTTGGGGTTCCTTGGGTCTCTTGTATCTTCAGTCATCTTCTCGTCCACGCCAGCTTATTCCAGCTTGAAGAGCAAAGGATAGAGGAAGCAAGCTCAGAGTAAAGCTTTCGTCACGAGCTGCATCCGATTCCATGAAATATCATGGATCGATAACAAGCTTCAGAATCGAATCCCGCCGCGTAAAGTGAGACTGCACCGCGGAACTCCTCAAGACGGGGCGACGTTGCGCGAAAAGCCAAGACGCGCAAAAACGCGAGTTTGTAATTAAAATCACTCGGGGCTTCTCGTTTCCCTTCACGGGCTGCGGCGCGTGACGCGTTTAATCCTATTCCGCGGGGAACGTCGAACGGGCCCCGATAGCTCATCGGCGTCCAGGTGAGACGCGATTATCAGGCTTTTTTTCGTTTCCTTTGGCTCAGCCAAAGGCCGACCTTCCGCGTCCTGCTTATCCTCATCGCCCGGCGAAATAATAAACGTCGCTTCCGCGCTTCATCGTGTAGGCAAGTCGTGACAGAGGCAAGGTAACGATCCTCCATCAGAGATAAAACCCCTTCCCCAGCTCTCTCTATTTACTCCTCGAGTAATTACGCGGAAATTAATTACGAGCATAGTGCGGAGCTCATCCCTTTCCCTTTTTCCATGCGCGTCTAGTGTTTCATCGCTGCCAGCAGCGAAACAGTGGCCAACTGTCAGTGATTCCGGAGGATCGACGAATGGATGCACACCCACGAGTTCTTGGGAAGATTCGACAGCCAGATCGATGCACAGATATGCAAGGATTTGCCAGAAATCGACGGGATCTCGAGCCAACGCGGAGAAGCCAGAACAGAGAGTCGGTTCGGTCGGTGATCTCGAGTAACGATCGTTCCTTTTCTGATGCCCGATCTTGGGCATGCTTGACGTCATTCTAAGAATTAGGCAGTCTCGTATCAAGGACGGATAAGCGTCACGACGGTTTTTTTCCGCTAGCCGCGCTTCTGTTACGCCTCGCGAGCCGCTGACACTTGCTGTGCCGTTTCGGCGGCCTTCGGGTTCGTACACTGAAGGAAGGATATATAGATGTTTACCGACCAGTGTTATTCCTGACGGAGAACGCGCAAAAAACCAGAGGACTACATTGCCTGGCTGCACTAGATCCAGCGAAAGACGAAAGAAGACGGCAAAGCGGTTGGATCTCGGTTGACCGAGAAATATCAAAAAAATCCTCAAGCGTTAGGTTGAACAATCGCGTCAGACCGATGTACCTCTCTCTTCTCAATCTCGCTTACATGCAGTTCCCTTGCACGACGAATGTTCGATCGTCAGACGCTCCGGGCGGCAATCTCCCGGGAACAAACGAGTTCCTCCTCCTTTGATCTTTTTCTCGGCCCCCGACTCGTTACCTAACCTTCGATCCCCTATAACCTACTCGCTCTTCCAGCGGCAAGACACGGAAATAGCACGGCTCGGTACCTATCGCTCGCGAACCGATTCCACCTGAACCTGGAACCTCTGTCGCGGTTCCTAAATCTTCTCCCGGAGACGGGGCCTGATCGATAATTAGCTGGGTCCGTGAGCGCGTAGACAGATCTTATCTGCTTTACGCATCGCGCGCTCGAGTATTCAAGTAATCGTGACGATGCTTGGAAGTATCGGAGATCGGGACCGATAACGGGGCAGGCTAATAAGCCGTTTCGTGGAACTCGTTAATCGACCGGGCCCCGTCGACCGGCCGCGTTCACCCGCGTCGCGGGCCGCGAGTGTCAGCTTGATTTTCTGGGACGATTTAATTATCCCACGACGACGCGGTCGCTTCGTAGCTTCTTCGTTTGCCTATTCCGCGACGCGACGGCATTCCGCGGCCGTTTATCGCGACGATAACGCGAACACCGCGCTAACGATCCCCTGTTTCACCTCCCGGGCCTCATATCCGCGTGTATTCCGGGCCGCGGGCCCCTGGCATTCTTCGGGCCTCTCTTTCTTCCCGTCTACGTAGATCTGGTCTCGGCGGAGCGTCCATCGCTCGGCGGAGCAGCGTGGCAAAAAGAAAGGAGGAAAGACGTAGAGGCACAGGCCAAGAGGAAGCATAGGGAGAGGAAGAGAGAGAGAGAGGGGGGGGCAGAAAGGGGGAGAAGGAGAGAAAGAGATTGTGCCAAGATAGGCCGCCTGCCGCCGTCAAAACTGGTAGGCCTTGAAGAATTATGCGAACTATTCTTGCCAGTTTGTCCGTCGAGAATTTACGAACGTTGACGCGCGCTACGCGCAGCCACCGAGGACCGTAGCCTGGGCGTGATGGAGGAGGGGTTTCCCAGCTGGATCCTTCGAGATCGTCGATTCGACTCGCGTCCGTGGAGAAGCATCCAAGCACCGCGGTTTAATTCGCAGCCGACCCCCCCCCCCCACCCTCTCTCTCTGCCCTGGGACCGACGTTTATCGCGGCGGCGCGGCGCGCAACATCGTTTAAGCTTCGAAAGGTGCGTGATCGGGGCACAATGTTGCCGTGGATCGTTCTGGTTCGGGAACAGGCTTCCCCGTATCGTCTCCGCCGCTGTCGGCGCTGGCCGGGGCGAGAAACGCCGCGTTCCTCGAGAGAGCTCTCGCGATCGTACCGATTATCGGGGATTAATTAATTCCCAGGGAATTACCGACCACCGTTAATGCGCGACGTTATTGAAACGGAATATAATAACACGCCGTGTCATCGTTAACTTTTAATACCGGCAATAACGGCTCCGGGCGGATGCAAATCGGTTCGGCGAAGGTATCGAGCCGCGATAATTCGTTCGCCGTAAAAGCCGAGGTTCGTACCGAATGGGAAACCGAGGAATCGGCCGAACCGGGAGGGGGCGACGTAACGGAATTATAATAAATCCCCATTACACGTATCTGCTGCGCGAGTCCTCGCGTAACGATAAGAATCGATTACCGGTCCCCCCCCCCCGTCCGCCCCTCTCCCTCGATCTGGCTAACCAAGATCGCCACCAGCCACTTCCTCCTCGCAATAAGCGGGATCCCAGCCACTCGTAAGTGATTTATCTTCGATAACTGCCGCGATCCTCTTCTGCCGTCGCGGATGCGCCGCGAGTGCGTCACCGCACTCCCTTTTGCCTCGGCGTGTACCTCGAATTGCGCAACCTGCTCGCGCAGAAATAAACGAGTGACGCGCCTCTTCGTTTCTACCTGGCTCCCTCCTCCTCCGACCCCCTCCCCCCTCCCCCCCCTTCGTCTTTCTTCTCCCCTTTTCCGTCTGTGTATCTTCTCTCCTCTCGTCCCCGTCCATGTTGCGCGTGCTTCCGATGCCTGTGCATCATCCTACCCGGTACCCTCTCGCGGACGGGCCAGCTCGGTAACGAAGAGATCGAGCCACGTCACGCTGCGCTCCCGTGCGACTGCATCCACCGCGGTTCTGCACGTTCACCTGTCACTCGGTGATTTGCATCGAGCGTTACGTCAACCGGCCGATCTATCGGCGGCCTGCAAAAATCCGCGACGTACACGGGGATCCTTGACGACGGGAGAGCCGGTGACGAGGAGATCGCTCGATCGTTCTGGTCGTTGGTTCCGGTTCTCCTGAACGGCGACTGGAGCCAGGGAATTTTACCTATGTACTGCGCGTATCGATGAAAGTTTCGCTCTCGGAGGGTATTCAGGTTTCAGGTTTCAGTGTAAATCAAACGAGAGTGGCGACAAAAATTGAACTGTTCAACATGGTATCTATCGATCACGGAAACACAGTCTGTATTCCCTATTGCAGAATGTGAATTTATAGCTCCAAGAGGCCGGGAATCCAGATAGCCGGCAGATTTGGAGCAAAGAAGCGAAACCGCTCGCAGATGCGTGGCACGGGAACCACTAAAACGTCCGGGAGGAAGAGCGATCGGCGGTGGCAGAGGCGTGCTACCACGTGAATTCTAAAACGTCCGTTCCTTCCCTCCCCAACGCCGCCCACTTCGTCCAGCACGCGCGGTTTTCTAAATGCATCGGCCGCGGAGCACACGGTACGCCAGATGTCCGGGGGCCTCGGGTACGCTGATACCGAGTTTCAATAAATTTCGAGAGCGGGCAGAATTCGAATTGAAGCAAGCGGAGACCTTGGGGACGCCTCCGATTATAGGTCAAATTCGTGGACCCAAATTTCCTAAATTTCTCTCGATTTCGAATGCAACGTACGAGGTCGAAAACGACTACTTCCTAAGGTCGGGGCCAGATATATTGGCCGGTGAATTCGTTTTCGCAGCTAACGCACACCTATTCTGATGTGTGTATCTCTACGCTAAGAGCTCGGTTTGGCCTACACGCCAAGAGCTCGGCGCCATCCCCACCACTTCTGGCGCACTCTTTTTCTGGCAAGGCGAGAGCGAGTCAGAAAACGTTGAGAATAGAAGAATACTCCTCACGAAACTCACCGGCCAATATATCTGGCCCCGACCTTAGGAGCCATCATTGGAACTTTGAATCGAACGGAACGTGGTAATAGTTAACGAAAGTGGATCACAGAAAAATGGATAAGTAGATAACCAATCACCGTACAGAAAATTACCCCAACGGGATGCGCAACGCTCGAAGACAGAGATTCAGGGGAAAAAGGAAACGGAGCTTCCGCGGCTTAATGATCTCGTAATAACGGTACGAGTTCCCTTTGTCGCGAATCGGAGGTGTTCGTTAATGCATCGCGAAAAGTCGACGCCGCTCATTATCCGCTCGCGTCTTTAAAGCGAGCCACGATTATCTCACGCGTCCGTTCGCCGACGCCGTGTCACCTGGCGACGTGTGTTGCACGGCGTATGAATCGCGCATTATGCCGCGATACGCCGACGCGCGGTGAGAAGCCGAGAGGAGTGCATAACGCGTTCCACCGGCTCGAGAGACTGGTTATTATATTATTTACGGTTTATTGCTGCCTCTAATATATCGTTAACGCGCTTCTCCACCGGCGCACGGTGACGCCATTGTGCGCGCGGACACGTCGTTTGTTCGCGCGTCGGGGTCCTATGGGACTGAAGTCCCCGTTTCACTCGTCACCGCGAGCTGACTTGATGTTCATCCCAGGGAGACTCATTCGGGGAGAGGCTTCTCGTTTGAGGAGGTTCGGATCGACTTGGTTGCTCGAAATCTGTTGTACATACTTCAGAAAGCTCTGGGTAATAATAACGTGACCATCCTGGCCAACAAGCTCTAATTGTGTCAACAGCTGACTGTTGCTGTTGCTTTTTTCCCGTTCCTTCATTCTCTATTCTTTGTACTTAGGTTTCGCTTCGTGTGCTCACTTAATTTATGTTCTTCTTCTTTCATATGTATCAATGGGCCTCCGTTAATAAATGTATTATTATTATATAACGGTTAGAAGCTCCGGGGACCATGAACGTGACGCCTAGAGACTTGGGTCTAACGACAACCAATCGGTCCCAGGTTCGATCGGCGCGAGGATCGCGGGAATCGGGGTAGGACGAGCGCGATTCCGCGACAGCCACTCGCGAATGGCCGGCCGTCCCCGTTTTTTCCATCCTCCGTCTCCTCCTTCGCCTTCCTGTCTCGCGTGAGAGACCTCGAGACAGCGGGGATCGTGTCCGGTGCAATTATCCCCCTTCACCCCTCGCCCGGGGGGCCCGTATACCCTCTCTCCCAGTTTGCCCGGTTTCCAGAGAGGCCAACGGAGAAGGAGTGCCCACCGGGAGGACGTCGGTGGCGAAGAACAGTACCGCGCGCGGTCGGACGGCATTCCCTATTCCTCGCGCGGACGGCCATCGACAAAGCGAAACGGCTCATGAAATATTACACGGTGAGAATTTACGCGTACGCGCGGCCTTCCCTTTGATCAGGACCCGAGGAAATCGTCCGTTCCGGTCCCGAGGGGAACGCGTGGACCCCGTGTCCGATGCAACGCCGTCTCCCTATCGATTCCGTCCACTCTCTCTCCTCTCCTCTCCCTTTTTATTCCTCCGTCGTCGCGTGCTGGTGCTCCCTTTCGCCCGATCCTCGTCCGATCCACGGGGCTTATTCGCGCGAGCTCCTTCCCTCGGCCGCGGCCGATGGACGACGGGGATCATACCTTATGTACGGCACGCCACCGTCATCCGCAGGGCGGACAGTCGTCCGTTTGGTATTCGACGCTGACCGCTCGCCACTTTCGTGCGGATCTGACCCACCTCCCCATATCCATCCCGGTGCCGCGTGTACAGGGTGGCTCAGAACTCGGGGGCCAGCAGCCGCGGGCGAATTCCTCGCGGCCAAGGTGACCGAAGGATTCTTACACATTTCAGGCACTCCCACTAACTGAACAGTATGATACTCACTGTCTGGAATGCCCTTAAGGGGGTGGTGGAATATTTCAACTTCAGAAAATCGAATATTTTTATTTTTACTGATTTCGAAAGTCTTATCCTTTATGAAAATTTTAAATAAAATTTCATGAAGGAATTCAAATAATTGTCGAAGTTATAGCAGCGAACGTAATTATTATTATTATTATTATTAACGAGTAATTGAGTGCACCGTCGAGTAACAGAGCAGTATTGACATAGGGCAGTTAACTTTGAAGCGAATTTTATCGAAACCCCATTTTCAGAAACGGTGTAGGTAGGTACATCATAACTCTTGAACCAGTGAATATTTTTACTTAAAATTTTAACTGAAGCTGTAGAATTCCATTCTCTATTGTGTAGAAATTACGCATCAACATTGGATTTTTGTAAAACATTTTATAACTGATTAAAGACGATTTTTTCCCATAAAAATGTGGGAAAAAATCGATTCATGTGTAACTCCCACAATTTTCGTTCAACTTCATCGGCATATTTCCACACTGTAGATCCTTTTGTACAGAATAATCACCTCAAAGCATTTTGCTTTCAGATGATCGGTTCACCCGAATCGAGGCACACCACCTGCAGCAGCGCGCCGTGAAGGACTATCTTCAATGATGAATAACTTCGACAATTTTATACATTCCGACGATTTTTTTTGTAAATACTCTAAACAAGCCCACAATAAATTATTAAAAGCACGATTATAACGATTGTTTGGTATCAAAGTAATTTAAAATCAAAGAAACTAACGATCTTCCGTATCCAATAGTCCACTACCCCTTAAAAGGACAACGAAACAAGTCGTAAAAGTAAAACTCAGCCACGTTTACTGCTCAGTTTCTAGTTCAAAGAACCCAGCAACACTTTTTTACTTTTACCCCGTCATAAATCTGGCAACACGACCGTGTTGTTGTACCGACGCTTCTATCAGAGTACCCATACCGAATTCGGGTGTAAACACGGCCACCCTTGTCGCGCTTAGCGTCGAGCAATCAGTATTATTCGAGGCGTGCTGTGGAAAGGAACTCTCGAAGGACGTTTCTCGGGACGCGTTGTTGTTGCGCATCGCGGTAATGGTACAACGCTGGTGGCCATTAATATTCTTCCATACACGAGTTTAAATCGGATAACCAGTAGCTGAATAAACCGAAAGAAACATTTATGAACGGCAAAACTGCGTGAAATGCACGCGTTACTCGCGCGTGAGTGCACCTGCTGCTGGAATTCAAGTAGGAATCACCTGGAATCTAGATTTCTAAATTTCAACCGACTCTACCTTGAAACCGAGGCCTCGGATTACAAAATGGTAACTACTCTCTTTTACTTCGTACAGCGCGAGTAATTTGCATGTTGGTCCCGCAATTTTGGGCCCTCCTGTATATTCGCGTCCGTCGTACGTGGTCCACGCCACGAGAGAACCCGCCTCGCTTCCATTCGACCAGCTTGGAATACGCGCGTACGTGCTGTGCACAGAGAAAAATGTTTTTACGAGACTCGGTGCATTTCGTTTGCCGGCAACCGCGGGCTTAAGGGTGGCTTCGCGAGTGGCGCAAGACGGTCCCGCGGTACAGCCTTCGGTAATTGAATCTCTTTCCTCCATCTGCCGTCATCTGGACGCTTAACTTCGACCCCGCGTGACTTTAAATAGGAACCGTAGAACTCTCTTCATTGGAATCGATCTCAGACGCAAATGGCACATAAGTAGCCTTTCGCAAAGTTGCCGTTTCGGGACGAAATCCGCGCGCCCGTATAAATATAATTGATTGGAATTTGAACGGGTCGGTCGAATCGATCGTAACTCAGACGTTTACGACCGTCCCGTCCGATTCTTAGTAGCACCGTGTAGCTATAAATTTTTCCTGCCATCCAATCGCTTGTTTATTTAAGGATACGATCGAACTCCCGAAATTAGTAGATTCATTACCGAGATATCGGGACGAGCGTGGAAGATGCCCCGTGTTATCCGAATCCATTAAACCGCGGAAGCCGAGGCTACCGAAACCGACGTTAGCGAAACTCCTGTTCAGCGTCTTAGTAAAATAGGCATTAAACTCTGACCGTCAATGAAGAACACTGTACTAAGAGATCCACTCGCTCCTGTCGAGTGCCGACGATTAACAGTCCCCGATTTAAGCGGGAAGCTTATCTCGGGCGAAAAGCGCGGGGCTACAAATGGAGAACGTCATAGAACTATGATAATCGCGGCAGTAAATTTTCCCGTTCCATTCGCTCTTTCATCGGGCAATTTACAATAAGCAGCGCGCGAACACGATAAATCGCGTGACGCCGGGCCGTAACAGCAGTCGAAATCTCGGCCTCGCATCGTGGCGTACACCAGCGTCGCGGCGCGACCAGGAGCTTTCGCTTCAGTCCGAGATTCTTCACTTAGCGGGCGCATAAAACGGCCCCGATCGGGCCGCTTATTAAGTTGCAAGACGCGTCCGAGCAACGATACCGGGCGGTCCGATCTACGGAGACGCCGTGGTAGTTGTCATTAAACCGGTCGCCCGGTTATACGCTACCTTTTCGGGTTTATGTTCTGCCGCGTGGCCGGATAAACGGTGCTAATTGTACGATAAATTGTCCGGCCGAGTAGCAGTTCCCCTCCGGTCGTCCCTCGCCTCCAGAGAGGAGGGCGGGGAGAGGAAGCAGAGACAGAGGCCAAGTAGGTACTCGCGATAAGAAAGTCGTTAATTCCTTTATGGATAATATGGTAGCGATAATGCCGTAGTACGTTTGATACCGTGGACCATATTAACGAGAAACGATTGGCCGAGTACTCTGTCGCCCGGGTACTTTGTCGCGGAAAGGGGCCCTCCGTCACGAATTCAACGCCCGACACGCGGTGCAGTCGTAAAGATTCGAGAGGCTTTTTTTACAAGTGCAGAGATGCGTGAGGTTTTTACGAAATTTTTACGACATCCCCCTTGTTGCGCGTGACGCGTAAAGCACCTGGGACTCGGTGCCCGGTCCGATCAGAATTGTACATCTTGGGACTCATAAACGGAGTGGGAGAAACAGTCCCGTGTTAGAACGAGCAAGAGAGCCCCGAACGAACGGTGGATCGAAAGGTCGCGCGTTTTCCGAGTTGCACGCGGGGCCGTTTCGGTGACGAGGCGCTGACAGTCTAGGAGATTGCGACGCACACCTGGCTGGCATTTGTCGTGAGTAATAGTGCGAATTAAAAGGAGCATCTGAACGCAGCTGTCGGTGAACGCGCGAAAATCCCCGAGATTTATGGACCCGTGTGTCTGGGTTCGTCGGAGGAGCGAGCTATTGTCGAAAATACCTCGTGTGTCTGCTAAACGAATGGCCTGTTGGTCCCTCACTTACGGCTCTTTTATATCTTCTGATGAGTACTGCGCGACCCCACAATGCGGCACCGACTCTTCTACGCGTATCAATCAATTGCGAGTCAGTTTTGATTACCGGCTCCCATAAAGTTTCACGACACGATTCGACACGCCGCGGAGGAAAAGACCTGCCGGCGGAGTAAGTCCCTTTGAATCCCGTCACAAAGGGCACCGAATCAACGTCCGATCCGTTTCACGAGGGCGGCGTGTTGCTTCCACCCACCGCGATCGGTTAAAACAAATGCTTTCGCGGTTAGGCAAAACAAGAATCGATCGATTCGACACGACGCGAAAAGAAAGGTCAGGGGGAGAAGGAGGCCTCGAGTAACCAGGGCCAGAACACCGGAGGGCATTCGCCTCCCCATAAATCATATTAATAAACTGCACCGCCTTGCTGCGCGCGTTCTATCCACTGTCGGATAAGAAAGACTCTCTCTCGCACCTCTTTGAACCGTTTATTCTGCCGAATACGCTTTATTCTCTCTTCTGCGATCCGCCTTCGCGTCTCACTTCTCTATCCACTTCCACCCCGTCCGTCGATAGTCGGACGACATCATAGTTGCGACGAGATTAGCCATTATTATTCACCTTTCAAACCTCCCTTCGGTCGTCACTGTATCTCACGGATCTCGTGTTTCCTCCACCGACGAGGCCCACTCCACCCCCCACCACCTCCCCAAGTCCCGAAAGCGCTATCTCCTAGCCGCGCGTGAACGATTGCCAGGAATTCGACGGAGGACGGTATCAGCGGGGCGATTCCAAGTTCACCGTCGATCCCCGGCAAGAGTGCACCCTTCAAGATCGATCACCGATAAAGCCCAGGCTCCTCTACCGAGACATTCCGTTCGTTCTGCTCGGTAGCGGCGAATCTGCGTCCGGTGGTGCGGAATGAAGCGATGCATCTTTCGGCGAGGGCTACGCCGGCCGAAACGAAGGGAAGACGCAGAAAAAGGCGGAGCACACCGGGTACAGAGGCGGAAAAAGAAGAGGGCCCCGGCCGAACGGGGGCCCGCGGTGGGGCCAGCCGGGATGTTTGATGGCGCGATAGTTCCCTAAAGACGGATGGCGGCCGAGTCATGATCGCCGAAAGTTATGCGACCGTTCTTGTCTCATCTGGGCCAGGAGAAACGGCGAGAGGGAGGAAGGGGTTTCGGGAGGGGGGGTGGGGCCGGAGAGACCCACTCTTCCGTGGGTAGATATTATCCCCTTGTAATCGTGGGCCCCCGCGAAATGCCACGAACGAGGAGCCAGCGTGGCGGCGAACAGGGGGACACGCGGCGGAGCAAACCGCCCTCCTCCCTCCCCGTCCCGATCTCTTTTATACCGTGGATACGTGCGAGCATCCGCTCGAGACCGATCCTCAAATATGCCCAATTAGCCCGGGCTGACATAATAAGTAGATAAACAACTCTAAATCCTCTCGCGCGGTGAGATCACAGGCGCGAGGTTTTTCTGGGGGGATCCGGCAAGAAGAGGCCACAGGCCCTCCCTCCTCCTCCGCTGTCGCCCTCCACCATCGTCCTTCGCTGCTGCTGCTGGTGCTTCTTTCCTCGTTCGGTTCACCTGGCCGATAGCCGGTCGCCTCGTGTCTCTTTGTGCCCGGCGACGGTACTACTTTAGGGTCGATTTAGTCACCCGTCCGTCAAGAACGTTCCGGTTTTTCGCGACGATTCCACTCGTTTTGCCGGGTAAATCGTGCCGCTGGAACTGTTCTTCTCCTCGTGCCGATCGGACGGCCTACACGGAGGGGCACGGGGGACGGAGATTTATCGGGGGGCGATAGCCGTAGCCGCCAACGGTGCCCTGTCAAATTTCGGGCCCAATCGGTGGGCGGTGATTATCGCGCTGAACTGCCGGATTAATATTTCTTCTCGGAGCAGAGAGGACTTTCTGGGACTTTTCATCAAGGAGGAACCTCCTTGATTTTAGGTACTCTTCGGGCAATTCATGGACGTCAAGAACGCCTTCCTCTCAGGCTCAGCTATTTCTGAGGATCCGGGGGATCTTGTTGGATCTCAGGAGGAGGTTTCAATGCTACTTTCATTGTTTACATCTGACTGGCCTTTATAGCTCGTGGCCAGTCATCGGAAGCTCGAGGCGCGGGTGTCAGCGGACGAGATCGTTCCCGGCGGAATAATTAACCCGGGGGACGTAATTGGGCCCCGGGCGCTCGGGGTCGAAAGGGGTGTCCTCATCGCGAATTAAAATCTTAGGAGAATACGCTCGGTCATTTGAAAGTAAAATCCGAAGCGGGGAGAAGCGACGAGCCGCGCTTACGTGAGCGTCCATGAGGGACACGGCGATTACCAACGAGACGTTCTACCTAATAATTAACTTTTTTAACGGCCCCAGGCTATCGAATGCTGGCGTCGTGCGATTTTCATAACCGTCGACTGTAGGACGTTAAAAATCGTGTCCCATGCGCTTCGATAATCGTTGATAATTCACATGTGAATGCTTCTGACGAGGCACGTTGCGTAACTCTATTTCAATTTTTCGCGAGTCCGGCAAATTAATAGCTCTAACGAAGAGGAACGATTCACTTCTCTAGTGGAAAACCTAATCCGTAAATTATACACACGAGATTAATGAAGAAAATAATCGCGATGTCTACACTGTGGACCTTGTCGATTTTTCTGAATGCAGGTAAGATGTATTCAGAAGACAGGAGTCTGTTATACACATATTTAACAGCCACGAAACAGAAGCACCAGAATTTAGAAGAGTATTAAACAAAATATAGAAAGGCCGTCCTCCAGTTTTTCGAATATTAGACGAAAGGAGAGCAACTCTCAGACAACTCTGTCGATCTCCCTCGCGATTGAAGCAGATACCACTCGGAGATTAGCAGGGAATACATACCCACTTCGTATCAGCCGAGGAAAAATGAGGAAGCTAAACGGCATCACAATTAAGATGCCTTATCACCAGGCGATTAAACGGCGACCGCGCGACACGCACAACGCGAGCCAAGTTATTACGGTCTAATCTATTCCAGCCTCTCCGCGACGAATCGTGTGTCGTTTGCCGTCTCCGTCGTTTCGATGGCTCGGACGCGGCCTGAATCTCAATGCCGGCCCCCTTCGAGGGGGCCCCGAGTTTCGCGCGGCATACGGTAATACCGGCGTAGATTTAATAATGGAATGGTTAGTGGATCTCGACCTAACGCGTTGCAATTTTTGGAGAGGAAAGCGAGCACGGGGGAGGCCAGGAGGAGGAGGAAGAAGGGCGGCGGATGAGTACGTGAGTGGCATGTGTGAGGGAACCCACCCTCGACGGGCACGTAATCTATTTGTTGAGCGACCGCAACTTCATCTGCGGGGGAAGAATGCGTGCCCCAAGCTGGGACGAGCGTGGCGGGGAAATTGGACGCAAAAAATACCAACTGCAACTAAATATCACGGTTTTACCAGTGAAGGATTTAACGGGGCGGCCGATGAGCAGTTGCCACCTAGGCCCCTGCTTGGAAGGCTCCACTAGGGCCCCATCCTTAAAAAAAATTATGATTTTATCCAAACTATATTTTTTTCTGTATTATTACACTGAGCCTGTTTTCAGTAAACTCCCGCTCTAGTTTTTAGAAAAAATGGGCCCGTTCAGAAGGCTTTCCTAGGGCCCTGTCTTCAAAAATAAATTATGATTTTATCCAAACTATATTTTTTTCTGTATTATTACACAGACCCTGCTTTCAGTAAACTCCCGCTCTAGTTTTTCGAAAAATGGGCCCGTTCAGAAGCCTGTCCTAGGGCCCTGTCTTAAAAAATAAATTATGATTTTATCCAAACTATATTTTTTTCTATATTATTACACTGAATCCGCATTCAGTAAACTACCGCTTTAGTTTTTCGAAAAATGGGCCCGCTCAGAGGGCCCCCCTAGGGCCCTGTCATCAAAAATAAATTATGATTTTATCCAAGCATTTCTCTATACTTTTCTGTACATTTACCCCCTTTTAGTAAACTACCTCTTCATTTTCCCGCAAAAATGGGCCGTCAACGTTTGCCACCTGGGCCTTTTTTCTTAAATCCGCCACTGGGTTTTACCAAATACAATGAAAAGTGGCGTATTAATTTAACTACAACGTGGAACCGCGGAATGTAGAGAAGCCGATCGCTGAGAAGCCTACTTTTCAATTCCCCCGATTTCAACGGTGGCTTTATCGTCTAATAAATATTACGATTCGAGTGAACGCAAGTTTGTGCCTGTAACCCGACCGAAACAGTCGTTCGTGCATTGGAAAACACCTCGCGGTGTCTGGGAACTCGTAAGGATCGCTATTAGGGGTAAATCCGCGAGGGGATCGAAGCGATACGCCGGCGCTTGGAAAATCCTCGGTACGATCGACGTTAACCGGCTCGTATCCATTCCTGGCCGATGTAAAAGCTACTTTAATACCGTCGTATTTCCGCTCGTAAGAATCTCTATATCGCCGCCTGCGCGGTTATGGTCTGTTATTCGAGCAGGACCACAACGGAGGGACGATCCCGCTGCAGCGACGTGATTTTTTTACGATCATACGCGTGGAGCCTTTTGCAGCTGGAGTGTTTAAAGGCCCCGGTATCGTCGTGCAGGACCGACCAGTTTCGTTGCCAGGAAGAACCACCCGAGACTGCTTTATAGTTAGTCCTCCCCTTCTATCTCCGCTGGATCGTCGCACTTAATTTCACCCCAGGACTCGAGTCTCCACCGCCGCTGCCGTCATCGATACTTAATAACCGTAAAACTCTAATCACGAAGATTTCAATCGGTCGACATCGCGCGCAAGATCCTCGATTCGCCGACTCTCGGCTACCAATGCTCGTAACGAGGGGCCCCCGGGGCCCGTTAACCGAGCTCACTTAGGCGCGTTCAGTTAGCCCCAACTTATCGCCAGAAAACTGAATCCGCCTCGTAAACATCGGCCCGTTCCGCAACGTGACGGGCAGACGGTAACCGCGCGCTCGAATTAATTAAAATACAGCCGACGACTAATTTTCATCGCACTGATTTATGCGGAACCCGGAATTTTACGGCTTTCCGGCCACACCGCGGAGGGAGGGAGTAAAAATTTGCACGCGCCCGAGACCTAGCAGATTTGCATTCTAATTGTTGCGGGATCCGACAAAAACCGGCGGCCATTACCTTGCCGGTCGAAATCGGTATGGGGGAGGGGGGAGGAAACGAGGGGGCGGGAGAGCAACAGGATGGACCAGAGGTGTCGAGGAACGTGGACGAGTTTATACGCGGCAGTCGTGAAAGGGACAACGGACGCGGTTTCGAGGAGGATGCTTATCTTATCGGGGCCGATGATCCTTCCCGAAAATCGTTCCGATTACGTCAGACCCGATCGAGGCCCGGTAGCCCAATAAATACGCGCTGGCACACGGCGGGATTAACCGCGGCTCCATAAAATTTAATTTTCCTCATTTACCTGTGGCTACTGAATTTTTTTAATTAACCGCCCCTCCCAGCCTCCCCGGGCTCCGGCCACGGTCGGGCTTCCGTTATGCAGATTTTATGAGCGCGTTAAAGTAATACAGTGTATCGGCCTGTCGCTTCGGTGAAAGTGACACCGCATCGACGGAATTAGGCGTGGAGGATCCGCAGGTGCTCGATGCCACGCTTCCACGGAGAAAGCATCGCGCCTCGGTACTTTAAACTTAATTGAAGACGCCGTTTCGGGGGTAATGTAAGTTTCTTAAATAAGCGTGTCTGAGGAGACGCGGTACTTGCTAATCGAAATTACTAATGCAACTGCGAACTTCGCACAGCCTTTCCATCGAGGCTCGAGTGCTCTTTATTTTCTATTCTTCTGTGAGATTTTGTTAAACCGTCGAGGACCCAGTTTGTGATCAGTTTAGTATGTAAATACCAAATAATAAGTTTATCACGATACAAATTTATTCCAAAAAATTAATAAATAATTATGAAGCATTTTTAAATTTATACGCAAACTAGTTAACGGCCAAAAAGTGGGCCCAGCAAGAAGGTTTTTGCGCGAGGCCAAGTAGAGAGCGTTCAAGCTCCGCGCCGATCGTGGTTCACCAAATTTTTCAACTCCCCGTGATCTCTGCGCCCTCTTCATCCGTTTCCTGTGCATCGACCTTGCCAGATATTTGCGATTGAAGTGTGTGGATCCTCAGATTTCATGAATGGAGCGAGACGAGTTTAGAAATCGAGCCACCGAACGCGCACCGATTTCCTATAACCTTCTCGGAATAGTTTCGTACAAGATTTACGACCGCGAGAAGGAAACTTTGGATTATCTCTAATAAGGAATTTGTATCCAGCCATTCTCCAGGTCGCCCCTCATCCCACTGAATTTTACATCTCGAGCTGTTGCGCCTCGTAACGCCTTCGGTGCGCGATTCCCTTGCAATCGAATCGTTCCACGGCGCCTCGAATTATTTATCGTGACGTTCACATTCCGGGCCAGCGATTTTTCCGCGGCGCTAACGAGCTCGCGGAGCGGGGAAAACACGTCGAACCATAAAGGGTCAAGGGATCAATAATTCGCGTCGTCGACACACGCGACTCCTCCTTTTCCCCGTGGCTCGTTGCAAATTATCCTCCGTTCGGCTTTTCTATTCTTCGAGATTACCCGCGGCATCCAGCGTCGTTAACCGGCTCGTTTCACCAGCTGAATAATACAATGTATAAATATTTATAGGCGTCCCCGGGACTTGGGCGCAGCAGCTTTCGCCGTTTATATATTAATTACTTCGCGCGACCCGCGGAACGAGCCTGATATACGGCCGAATGAATTATCCACGATAATTCGTGACTGGAGGGCGCGTCTCGCGGTTCCCAAAAAGTGGAAGGACGCGGTATATATAGCGTTGCGCGCTCGCAAATTGCCCGCGGTTTTCCTACACTGTGCGCGGGAACTATCACCCGTTCAGTATTCATAGTCGCGCGACTCGAGACGCCGATATTAATTACGGGATTAATGGCGATCGCGGCGGGAAAATGTACAAGCAGAGGCGATCGATTCTGCTAGATGATGGAGGCCGGCATTGAAAAAGTGACGGGCGAAAACGTTACCCCCGCGTGGAAGCGTGAGTGCGCGCCAAGGAGGGAGCGATCTATAATGAAGAATGCACCGGCCGATGTGTCGCATACATATTTATAGGAGCCCGAGTCTCCAGGACAGATTTTACAGTTTACATATTAATTACGTCGTTAAGGATTCCACGACGCCGCGTGGCGCGGTAGATTACGCTTTTGATATACGATTTAGGAAAATTAGCATACGTCGCGGCCGATACGACAGCCGAAAAACGTATTTATAAATGCGCGAGAGGGTGGCAGGTAGCGTCCGAGGTGACAAAAGTCGTGTAACCACGGTGACAGATTAAGATAAGCGGATACGAATGAAACGGGAAGTATCGAGTGCAGTTTTTAAGGCGACGATTTACATTACCTGATTCCAAGCACGACACGTGAAACGGAAATGCCCGAGGCAGACATAAAACAGAACGAATTGCTTCTTAATAACCCTTCGATTTTTTACTGCTCGTGTATTAAGACAGTCCGGTATTTCTCGAAACCATTAGAAGGTGTTAGAAATCGTTAATTCCACGTGTTTTTGAGTAGAAATCGCGAGATATTCGTTGATATCTGTTGTAAGTAAGATGAGCTGCGCTTCAATTTGCGAGGGAAGAAGAAGGAGCGACTCGGCGGGCAACGAATCGCGCGGAAATGAAAATGTAACGTGGACATCGCGAACGTGCGATCCGCCTGGGCTGCAATCTAATTAATCTAATTAAGCCGGTGGAGCGCCTCGTTACTGCGAGGCGCGTCGTACGCGCGAGAGAGAACCGAGCCGAAGAAACTGTCCGCAAAGGTCTATCGGGAAGAGAAGCGGATCGGTGGCCGCGCAGGATCGTTCAGCGATCGTTGCTGTACAGTCCCTGTCATTCTTCGATATTTAATCACCACGGTGACGTCTTTAATCTGGACTGAGACTACCACCGACTGGCAATGGTTAGAGATATTTCTCCGATTTCTCATCGATTCAACAAGCCAATAGACAGAAATCTGGCACGAATATTTGCGAAATTTTAAATAAATTTGAAGAGGGGTCTATGACAAATTTAATGAATGTATCATTTGTAACGATGACCAAGTTTTCAAAGCACACTCTGAGATTTTTAGTATTTTTTCTACTAAGGGGTAGCATTTTCTATGACTTAGATTTGATATTCTACCGTGGATGATAAATACGATAAAGGTTTGCTGATGGCTATCATGAAAAGTCAATGTATACTATTGTGGAGTACTGTACCGCCAAGTGTCCCCAGTATCGGCGATTCCGAGGCGGCCGCGATTAAATCGTTCGCCCGACGAGTTTTCTCGAACGGGGGTCCGAGCACGCGGCATGAAAACCGACGAGAGCCGGGCCCGAGACGCGGGAGTTACAAGTGTAACGAACCGCTTCGTTAATTACGATCATTAAAGTGCGTGCGCGGCAATTGCGCGGAGGGATTTCCGTGCGCCGAAAGGATCGGCTCGATCGTGTCGAGCTTACCGACGATGTCAGTTACCCGGCAGAGCAGGGGGATGGAAGAGAAGAGCGACGAGAGGAGAGAGAACGGAGGAGAAGAAGAAGAGGAAGACGAGAATTCTTGTCCACTTACCCATGGCGTCTGAAACAAAAGAAAGAGAGAAGCTTTAGTCGAATTTGTCCGTACACTTTTCATCGATGTCATAACTATCAACTATACTCTATCTTTCCCGCGTTTCTGTCTATTTCAAACGAGTTCATTTGCGACGGTAGCGCACCAGACCGACGCTACCAGTAATCAGTATCGCGCCGGAGGTGTGACGAGAGATTCAAGTCACACTTCCGGTGTCCCTACGCGCGACGATCCTCCGCTTCTCTCTTCCCCGAGAGAAGGCACGCCCGCCGAATGACTTTATGCGCGGAGAACAAGAAGAAGAAGACAAAAATGGCGTGGGGGATCGGCAGAATGCACGGCTAATTCCGAGCTAATTGCCTCTCGGCGCTAAAGAGCGTTCCAGGACGAAAAAACTCACTTTCCGTGGACCGTGCAAAAGGGAATTGAGAACACGAATGGCATTCTTCTCGAACGGTTCGCCATACGGCCGCAACGAGACTCGCAATTACTCCGGGGCTCCGCGCCGTTCCCTCGGTCTTGGGGACGATATCGCAAAAATCCGAAAATCTGCTACTTCTTGGACGCCCTTCGTCTAATTGTAGCCGTAAAGGCGAGCAGTCGATTCGTCTAATTTTTTGCAAAAGTACAGAAGGAAGTCGGGAAGAGAAGAAGAGAATCTTGGGCACGTCAGGGGGGACGAGGTGATCCATGGAAACTCAAAGCGATTCGCCACTCAGAGTATTTAGATCTCGCGAAAATAATCGCGACTCCCATCTATTCGCTAACGATCCACGTCGATCGTAGCGGCACGATCACCACCGAGATACCAACAATTACAGAATAAGCTCGAGCTCCGTCTCGATCGTGCAACAGAACGGAACAATAAAGTGCTGGCGAGTAACTAGCGCGGTGCAACGTGTTAAACACGGCGGTCGCCGCGAAAACTGGCGGTTCGCGGAGCATTTCACGGACGACTGGCGTCCGTGCACGGCTTCTTTCTATTGTTACGATTGCGCGGGCCCGTGCGAGATCGCAACGATCCATAAATAACGGCAATTAAAAAAGTACGTAAAGGTAACTGGCTCGAATGGGCCACTGTGCAAAGATCGTGGCTCTCGTTCGAGGGACTATAGCGTTCGATGTTCGACGGATGTAGGGGAGACGTATTGCAAATTGCATTGTGACAATAACTTCTTCGCGGAGCACTGTAAATTGTGTCTGGGAATGTCCGTGGAATATTTCTCTGGTCAGAATTAAAAGATAGTAACAAGGAGAGTATTTTAGGTGTCCGCCTCCGATCATTTTGATTTTTGGATATGTTTTAGAGGACCGAAAAATAAGATATACGTGTCTTTTTATTTTGGCCTGCTTGACTGTTTAGGGGCTGAAATCCACCCCCAAAGTTCGTAAGAATAGTTGGTGTCCGCCTCCGATTGCTTTGTTTTTTGGATATGTTTTAGAGGACCGAAAAACAAGATATACGTGTCTTTTTATTTTGGCCTGCTTGAATGTTTAGGGGCTGAAACCCACCCCCAAAGTTCATACGGGGTACATTTGCGTCATAATTTACTGTATGGACGATGTTCTTGTCGCCAGTCACCGTTATTAGAGGGTAACTATGAGGTGTGGTTTCACCCCCTAAACAGTCAAGCAGGCCAAAATAAAAAAACACGTATTTCTTATTTTTCGGTCCTTTATAACATATAACAAATTCAAAACAATCGGAGGCGGACACCTGGGAACCTCTCCTTGTAAGTAAGTTACTCTTACAGAAACCATATCAACGCGACAACCCTTCGTGTTCTCCCCAATTCTAGCTCTTTTCATTAGAAACAAGATTCCTCTCCACGCGCTTGGTAACCAGCATCACCGGCCCTGTGCAATTATCACCTCCAGCTACCGTCGCCCCAGCAGAGACCTGCACTCTTCGAGTCCACCTAACCCAGAGAAGACGCAAGATCCCTCATCGAACTCGGAATGACTCTGAAAATCCAGTTTCTTCCAACTTCTGCCAATCCATCCGGCGGAAAAATAATCGACGGTTATCCAGAACCGTCCGGGACCATTTCACGGACGAGCGGCGTCGATAGCCCCGGCTTTACATAGCCTAGAAGCTTGAGCGGTCACTCATAATTCCTCGAGATAATCTTTGCGTGGGCAGGACACGAGGCACCTCTCCTGTTCCCCTCCGCGTCGCTATCTGCGTTCGTCTATCTCTATTTATTATTCCTAGGCGCGACTCGGTGTCTCCGCGAGCGAGATAGCCCGCGAGAACGGGTCCGGGAACACGCGCGTTCCGCTGGCTCTCGCGTACACCGGCCATTTACATATGTTTGTAGGCGCAGCCCGGCACTCGCGAGGCGGACGGAGAGGGAAGCACGGATTTTTCGCGCGCTCCGTCCCGCGCCGGCACGGCTCGTTGCACGGAGCCCGTGGCTCGAGTCGTGTTCGAGCTGACTAACCCATTAGCGCCTTGGCTGCCGATCGACACGGCGAATCGATCGATAAAAGCGCCGGCGAACCGCTTCCTGGCCGCTCCTCAAGAAGCTCCTCTACGATCCTCACCGATTCCAAACCGCTAAGGAGATTCTCACGGGAGACGATCGTATCGTGCGAGGCAGAGAAATCAGCCGATCTGTTGATTACTCGAATCATTGACGGGTCATCTTCTCGCACAGCTTTTATATTCGAAGCGGTAGACGTTTATAATAGAAACTGTTCGTTTTCGGAGCGCAACACCAGCTCCGATCTAAGATTAGCGTTTCTCAGGCGTCAGACTCGAGTTTAGACTCTTTTTTTACTTTCACGAGGATTCCAGAAACTTACGTTTACCGAACCCGCTCGGACAGACGAATCGGTTGCTAATTAAAGGTCCGAGGACAAAGATATTCGAGAATCTCGCTGACGGAGGAACGAACTGCCGCGGTAGAGGGAGAACGCCACGAGGCGCGGGATAAATGTAAAAGACAATATACGAGACGGTGCCTTAAATATAGACGGCAAGTTATGGAGACAGGTCGGGGGTGAAAATTGGCGGAGCGTCTATAAAACGTGCGCGCGGAACCGAATAGACCGGGCGATGAATGACACGATGACACGGAACGAGCGCGATAAATCCGACGATAATCGTTCCCGGCGCTGCCAAAAGGGAGTTCCGAGCGTCCGAGCGCCGCGACGCTCGTCGACGTATTCGTGGATCGTCTCTGACCGGCTGTGTTCCGAATCCTTTGAAAATCATCGAACCAAGTCGATCCACGAAATTCACCCGTCGCCTTTCCTACTCTCCCTGACATTTTGACCACAACCACTGCGATCGCCACGGTGAACTGAGATTTTCAAGTTGACTTACAACGCGGGTCACCTAACTGGTCCCCATTTGAAGCTCCTGACGATGATTTCGATCGAATAGAGCAATTTCACGGTAAGAGCTTCCCTGCCTGGGTGTAAAATAAACCGACGCCGAGGCATTTTATCTTCGCTAAGCATTACAGCGGCCACGCCGTGGGTAAAAGCCAATTAAACGTTCGGAATCGTGCGTTTCGATCCGGGTGGACGGAATTCCAGGGACGCTCGCAAAGTGACTCGGTACAGGGATGCCCGCGAAGGGGGACGAAGCCGGGCCGAATTTTCGAGATGGTTCCTGCCTATCCAGGCTTAATTTGTAGCACGTTCTTGCGGCCGGGGGTGACGAGAGATCCAGGCCCTCTGCCGATCGTTGGCCGGCGTCGGCCGGTTAGTTAGCGCGACGTCCAGGCGGCTGCCGACGCTGCCGCTTCTTCTTGCCCCCCTCGGCTCATTTTTGCCGCTAAAACATCGTCCCTAATTAATCTCCGCGTCCCCTCCTGGCCGTGAAGTCGCCGCTAATACGGACGAACGGTGACAATGGCCGGTGGAGCTCGCTCCAGACGCCTGGAATCCGCCTGATTCAACACGCCGTGGCGGCCGCGGCGGCCGACTCAACGAAAAACCAGGCCCCGACGGTTTAACACCGTCCGAAGAATCGGGGGACCCCGACACCGCCACGCCGGATCGCCTAATGGGAATTTGTGAGACCAGTGAAACGTACGAGGCGCACTTAACGTCTCACTTCCACGTACTGTACGACCTGCTGCCCCGCCGAACCGGCGACGCTTCGACACTCCGCTCTCTCGCGCGGTTCCGCCGATTAATTGGGCTAATTAACGCGCTTCCTCGGAGGAGCCTGCGCTCTGGGGTCTCGCGGTGGACGCTCACGGATTGACGGACACCCCCAGGTGACCCTGCGGCTCGAAGTAAAATCGGTGACTCGGTCGAAATTCTGATAAGAAATCGCTGGTCGAGTGGGGTTGAGTTTATCAGATTCGGCACCGCAAGGAAACGAAGGGATTCGTTACGGGAGATCGGTTACCATGGATCGAAGAGGTTCTACCGAGGACTTATCCAGGGGGACGCGGCCGACGAAGGCAGCGAGAGGACGTCGGGATCGGCGCGGCGGTCGGATCGGTTCTGAGGGACGAAAGACACCGGTGAAACGCGAGCGAGCACGTCGATCCGCGCTTAGCGAGCGAGCGCGCTTAAAGGGGGTCGCCGCGATCGCAAAAAGACAGCCACGAGGCTCGGGCTCCAGTTCCTTTTTAAGTCTCGCTAAGCTAGCGCCGCTCGTTTCTGGTATCCCGTGCCTCCAATTCCCGGGAGTCAATCAACCGAGTCAGGCCGCGACCGGCTGCGACTCCTATATACGCCACGGGAACCAGCCGGTCGGTCGGCCGGCCGCGAAGGGAGAAAGGGAATCGCCACTTATTCTCTTTACATTCCCCTTAACAAATTTCCAACGGCAAAAACTCGTTATGCCCGTTCGGGGCCCCGACGCCTGGCCATCCGTCTTGGGGAACGCGCGCGGGAACCTTGCCTTCCGCTCCGAAATTTCGACCATGCTTTTCCACGCGGTGGCTGGTTAGTCGCGGTTCACGATTACCCATCGGCGTTGGAAGCCGATGCTTTTCGTTGATAACTTCTCTAGGGTACCTTAGAAATACACGATTTCTACAGCACAGCGGTGTCGTTCATGATCAGACGGACGAGGGATGTAGACGCGTTGAAGAAAGCAGGTACCTGTGTATTCTCGTGTACGCAACATCAGAGGTTAAAGACCTTGGTAGCCGCGAGGGATGAAAAATGCTGTCCCTATGTGGGTGGCACGATATCGGCAAGGAGGAAACGCGAGGTTCTAATACGCGTAATTAATGCGATCTAGCCAGCGTGCCCGTCGAACCGTGACAAGTGACAAGGACTCTATAAGCGGCGTCCCTCGTATTGCTGCTTCATTACCTTCTCTTAGCGCGGACACTCTTAACAGCTCGGCGCATTTTTCGAATCGACCGATTGCACGATGCTCCACGCGAGATTAAAAGGAATACTAAATAACTTCCCTCGTGGTTCGCCACGCTTAACACGTCCCAGAGCTGTCCGGAGGAAACCACCTCGCCGACTGAATTACCGATCTCGCGGGCTACGAGATCCTGTCACTAATTGTCTCGTCAAACGATCGTCTATAAATTGTCGGGGATTTTTGTAATCGGTAAAGGCCGTTCCTCGATCGCTCGAAGTGTAAAGATCGTCTCTAAAGGGAATCGTTGCCCCCGAGAGTGCGACGAAAAGGAACCGGACGGACCGCTAGCCAGAACCAGCTCTAAACTCAAGCGCCACAACTAGGTCGACTTTTTCAACGGTCGAGCGCGACCACGAAGAAGGTAACGGAGGCTGGACGAGAGGGCTCGCCGGGGCGTTGATCAACAGTTAATTGGTGTTCTATGAATTTGACGGCGATTACTGCGAAACGACCGAGCGGGGGACCCAGACGGCGGGGTAGCGTTCGCTTCTTGCGAGCCGAGCGGAGCTGCGAGACAGAAGGGGCCCCGAGACTCCCGTCGGCTCCCACCGTGGAATTTTAATTATAAATTAGTTGATTAACTCAATAGTGTTTTTGCCCGTGGCGACAGTGTCCTCGGAGCCACGCAACGCACCGTATACACATTTTATGCCGGTGTGCGAGTCTCGCGAAGAAACGTCAACTGGCCAGTGGTTCTCCGAATACGTCCAGATGCTTTTCGAGGATAAACGATGAAACGTTTGTTGACGAAGAATCTCGAAACTTGTTTATGACACAAATCTTCCACCTGAAAGTAGATTGCTTTGCACTATTGAGAAAAGCACATGGAATACAAATACAATTCCAAAATTGAAGTGCAATCTAACCGATCAACGAGTTCAGTCCATCTTTCTCTAGAATCCTTCAAGTCAGCATTCCGGACTTCCCAACGATATTTCTCCTCCAGCAATCGCACCTACAATGGGAATGTATCGCAAATGAAACTCAGTCGAGGTGGCGCTGTGATCGTAGTGTTCTGAGCATGCGCGTGATGACGCCGTGACGTCAAACCAATCAGCGCCAAGATGAGCTTAGCTTTGCGCTGGCATTGATTGGTTCAACGTCACGGCGTCATCACGCGCATGCTCAGAGCGCTACGATCAGTGCGCCACCTGGACCGAGTTTCATTTGCGATACACTCCCATTCCGTCGCTACTCTTGCGTCGCCACGCGCACCCATTATGTTCCCCCGAATATTTCATTGGCGAAATAACGGTGCGAGCCGCGGCGACTGAAAACGCGACGCTCGGGGCTTCAAAAGGCCGTCTCCATCGGAAAGTTTCCGCACGGCAGGTGCATGGGCTCGCGTGCACGTAATGTTCCGGCGCACATCGAAAAACGTCCGGTTACGTGCAACGCTCGCGACCCGTTTCGCTCGTCCGCGTCGCGGAAGTTCGCACTCGGTGCGCCAGCAGGAAAATTCCGGCCGAAAAACCGGCGGAGAGGGCGACGCGGATCGAGGGAGTTGAGAACCCACGACGATCCGTAGATACCTACGTCCGAGAGAGCCGACGCAAACAGGAGAAACACAATGGCCGCGAGAGGATGCGGCCGCGTCGATGCCCTCTCCTCCGTCGTTGGCACGCATAGCACGCGGGAATGCGTTTTATTTCATATTAAATAAAATTTTCGACGGCCGGGGCCAGTCGACATTTGGCGAACGCGCGTCTTCGGGACTGGTAGCTCGGCGATCGACGGGACGTGACTCTTCGGCCGGGATATATGTCTTGATACACTCTGCTTCCACGGGTAATCGACTTTCGAAAAGGAACTTTTTTGTCACCAGCCACGGCACAAGTTGTCTCCGGCCGTGCGTTCCGATGATTTGCATCGCTGCGCCGAGATTAATTCAGGCATCGTGGGTACGATTATCGCGTCGATCGCTCTACGCGAAATAGGAAAACCGAATTGATGTGGCGAAGGAGTTAGTCGCTAGCCTTGGTTGCCGAACAGCCTTGATCCTTTCATCCCGCGGAGAAGATTTTA
Organism: Andrena bicolor; assembly: GCA_960531205.1. NCBI lineage: Eukaryota > Metazoa > Arthropoda > Insecta > Hymenoptera > Andrenidae > Andrena > Andrena bicolor. Next base: position 3,500,147 of record OY482668.1, on the reverse strand, counting down.
ATCTGACTCGTGAGTAACAGAATAGTTTCGATTGTAATTCCTTTATGCTTAAATACGCGTGGGAAATGTTAATGAAGAGAAAGGACGTCGATGGCGAAGTATATACTCGTAGCGAACGTAGCTGCGGTATGTAAACCGTATCTTTCAGCTCGCAACGGCCAGTCTTACTCATCGAATTCCGGCAGAGGAATGCCATTTCGATCGCACGCATTCGCATGCCATTGTTCGTTATGGCTGGGCCAGTTACTCTGACTTGGACGGCATATTTCAAAGCTCCAAGTAGAAATCAATCTTTTTACAAAGAGAACCTAAGTGATCTTTCTCTCGTTCGGGCACCAACGAGGGACACTTGTTACAAACGAGGATGACGAGGCGATTTCGCCGTATCTTTTCGGAATCATCTGGCAGGCTTTTTCCCTAAAATCTCCGGAAAGGAGGCTCCGCCGGGCGAACTAGAAGCCAGCGAGTGGAAGGCAGGGAAGAGGAGACGAACGGAATCACAAATTAGGCACGAGGTCCTCGCGGGTCAAAAGATGTCCTGCTTCGGGGGTCTGGGCTCGCATACCGGAGCCGCGGCCGCAGAGCCACCGCCGCAACCACGGCCGCGGCAGCCGCCTTCCAGCAAAAAGGTACAACACAAAACTGGTGACCCGGCTCTGCTCCTCTGCCGTTCGCCTCGGAACCACCATACTTTTTGCCGACACTCCGCGTACGAGAACGAACTGTGTCCGGCGCGAACGTCAGCAGAATGTAAAATATGCAACACGCCGCCTCTACCCGCCATCGGCCGCCGCACATTCGCACGGAAGCCACCAGAATTGCGAAACGCGGCCGACATTAGAATTTTCCTTGCTTCCTCGTCCCTCGGAATATTTATAAATATGTATTGCCGTTGCGCTGGAATATCGCACTTCGAATGGTTCGTCGATATCGGTATTTCGTTGAGAGCTTTGAGAATCTCTTATTATTTCGAAGTACAGATAGAAATCCACCCTCTGCGGGTCATCGATCAGAATCACCCTCGAGTACCTTCCCCTCCTTTCCCCTCATAATTGACCTCTGGTAATCCGAACGTTCGCAAGAAATCGGCAACCGCCGAGAATTCCTCGATGTTGCGGATCCCCGAGCAAGGCAATCTTCGGATCCCTGATTTCGTTCGTGGTAAAAGGTGTGTTTGCCGGTTCGAAGGCGCGTCGAAGATCGGCCTGGCGACTCGGCTTCCGCGAACTCTCCTCGCGGTAAATAAGAAATCAATTATAGCGGCGTTAGCGCGAGAATACCAAGCTGATCGCTAGTATCCCCGCATACTCCGAATTTACACGCGAGATTCATACCAGCGACGGCGGCATCGAGGGAATCCTGCGCCGAGGACGCGGCGAACGGTCACCTAGAGCGCACGATTCCATCGCGCGCGACGGTTTTGCCGGCATTCCGCGCGCGTCTGCTTGCGCTAACCGCTCTTAGCGCGAGGAATTCGCGTCTGGTAGGAAGCGTACCGGTGAAACGACGACCCGGTGGACCGAACCGAGGCGACTAGTTTCTTCGTCGCGTTATTATCTTGGCCGGTGTGTCCGGGTAAGTGGCGCGGCGGAGTGGCCCGGCGACGTGGACGACGCTTAGTCCGCTTAGTTATGCGGGATACTTGTACCTTGTATACTAATGATTCCCGGAGACGTTCTTTACGATTTGGAAGTTTTACGAGCGACCGTTTTTTCGCCACCGTTGCGGCTCGTAACGAACCGGGGGACCCCCTCTCTCCCGGACTGGCCGCGGCTCCACGAGGATTCCTTCGAAAGGGATATCGAGGCTGGCTGACGATCGAACCCGGTAATTAACTTCGTATCGAGGAGGAAAGTAACGACACCGACGGCATCTTTCCCGCGACTTCGCAAATTTTACGATCGCTTTCTCTGGACCCGCTGCTCGCGGTAGTTCGGTGACATTAGAGTGTTCGAACCCGGGGTTTAGAAAGTCCTGCGAGTGGAAATGGAAGTTATCGTATCGACAACTGAAAGAGGCGTCGGTGGACCTTCTTCCTAACAGTGGCGGATTTAACAGGGCGGCCGATGAGCAGTTGCCACCTGGGCCCATACCCAGAAGGCCCAGAGGGCCCCATACTTAAAAAAAATTATGATTTTATGCAAACTATTTTTTTTCTGTATTATCACACTGAGCCCGGTTTTAGTAAACTACCGCTTTATTTTCCCGAAAAATGGGCCCCTGCTCAGAGGGCCCCCTAAGGCCCTGTCTTCAAATATACGTTATGATTTGATTCCAAAACTATATTTTTCTTTCCATACTTTTCTGTACACTTGCCCGCTTTTAATAAAGTAGCTCTTCATTTTCCCGAAAAATGGGCCCCTCAGCACGTTTGCCATCTGGGCCTTGTTTTCCTAAACCCGCCACTGCTCCCTAAACAAATTCTCGGAAACCATTACGCCCTGGCGATCAATAAGCGCTAAGTCTTTCGGGATCTACTGTGGGACTCGTCTTGACGAATTCTTTCGAGACGCAGATGAGACCAACTGCGTTGACGTGCCAGCGAAACGATCCCCGTGCAAAACAACGTGTTCGAGGTACGAGGATAGAGGCGATCTCTCGCTCCCTCGCGCCTCCAACTCTGTCTTATCTTCGGGAACGTTCCGCTACAGCTACTCCCACGCAACGGCCATTCGCCTTGATGGTGGCTATACCATTACATGACTTTTGATCGCCGGCCGTTACCCCGGGTATTTGCAGTACGGTATTTGCATACCTAGTTTGTCAATGTTGCATCGGCGATCTTTAAGGGCCTGGCGTACACGAGGAATCGCGGCTGGCGTCGTCATGGCGTCGTCGGACATCGCCGCACCACGGATGACGACCGGGCGATGACGATGGGGCCTGTAACGAGATATCGAGGCGGCGATTTCACGCGCGCATGCAAATCCTCCTTCCAGTATCGAGTTATGTCGACTCTCCTCCTCGGAACGAAAGGATCCTCGCCTTTCGTGGAAATGGACCGTTCCTCAAACTCGCCTCGCTTCCTGCTGGGGCACATATTATCCGATCTCGACCGTGGGAAACCCCGTTTTTCTCCGTAATTTTGGGTTCGTCGGAACTCCGATATCATTAGCCACATGTCAATTGGAATTTTGGCGGATGTTTGAATGGAAGACGTCGACTGGCTCCATTCGCAGCGCGATTGAACGATGGGACCTTGAATCTCCAAGTACCTAATTTAAATTGTTTTTCGGCGCGAGCACTAAAGGTTCGACGATATCGAATTTCAAGGAACCCAAAGGCAATTGACACTAACACACCCGCGTTATGTCGAAGTACCGAATTGGAGGCCGCTTCCCAGCGTCCATCGTCAGACTGCAGCTCGCAGGAGTTCCTCGTGGATTCCTCGATACAGTGCCTCCACGTCGCTCAGATCGGTCCGACGATAATATTAAGGACAAGCAGAGACGCGCACGAATAAGAAGAAGAACCGTCGCGTCGTCGACCGTCCCGCGGTCCTCTCGATCCTTTTCACCGACTAGAAAGGCGCGGGAGGACGCGACGCTGAGCGGGGGAGGAGCTGAAGGAGACGGGTTATCATTAAGTGAAATGCCGTGTCCACTATCTCCCGCCTCTCACGCGGCCCCAGCGCTCGTTTCCTTCGTTCCCGGATATCTTCCTGCCAGGATAATCCCTCCGTCGCGGAGGTTATTAATAAGGCCGGTCCTATCTAACGCAATTAGACGCCAAGTCCCGGAGTCTTGTTACGTGGCCGAGGCTGCCCGCTACGTGAGAAGATATCGCGAACTCTCTTCGTCTCCCCGCTTCACGCCGCCACCCCCGTTTCTTCCTTTCGACCATCCCGGCGACACTATTCACGCACGATGCGGCTTATTTATGGTCCTGTCGCTGGGTCCGGCAATAAAGCCTTCTATTCTCCGTTAATCTGAAAATTCGTGCTTTATAGCCTGTTTCGTCGTTGGTTCTCTCCGCGCTGAGGTTACTGCCGGGTTCGTGCGCTTTGATTTGTTTAGCGCGCCGCTGGGCTGATTAAGTCCCTTCCTTATTTCAATAAAACAGCTGGTCGCCGCGTTACGGCGCACGGTCACGCGATTCCACGCGAAATCGGCGGATTTAGATCGCGGGCATATGTTTTTTTAACGTTCGAGCGGAGAGCATGCCCTTTTCAAGAGAGATAATCGTGGCTGGATGTTCCGCAGAGCCGCGGGGGAAGAGTTTCATTCGCCTGGAACAGAGGCCGCGAAAAAGTTCGAAATAACCGGTGCCTTGTCTGTGCAGAGATCAAGATACAGCGTGCGCGGAGCGATCATCGTTGCCCGCGTCATCGAGCAGATACGATCTCGCGACAGCGAGGAGCCGTTCACGCGCGACCTTGCCACTGACAGAGTCCAAGTCGCGAGATGGACGTTCGAATCGTCTGAACTCGGTGCGATTAACCTGGGATCCTGGAAAATGTCACCAATAACGGGGTGGGGGGTCTGAGGATTTCTGGGGAAGACTAGGATGAACCTCGGTTGAAGCAACTCTTTCGAGCACTGGATACGAAAATCGTCGGTTAAAGTCTGCGGCGGTACTCGTTAGTGGCTAACGCTAACGTATCTTCTTGTTACGAACACTAAATTAATATTTCACGAAGCCGGACGCTACCACACCACCGTCAAACTGATCATTATTCCGCTTACGACGAACCAGAACCTAGTCGCTAAGGAGCACTGGCCAGCGAGCACGGCGGTGGGAAATGAAGAGGAAGCAATACGAGGAACGGGAGGAGATACAAAAAGACAATCACCTAACGCATCATTACGGCGGAGCCGCGAGTGGAGAGCTAGTTACCGAAGGTGTCCCCTCGTAAACACACGGGCATTTACATAACGAGTGACATGTGCTGGTCCAATCATACACACCAACGAGAGGTTAATACCACGAGCGTATCCACTCCTCATGCCACACTGTCTGCCCCCGTTGGTCGCGGAGGTTCCACCTGCGGCGTTAGCGCTTCTCTAACTGCACCTTGTGCGACGGCACCCCTGGAACACGCTCTAAAGTTTCACCTCGACCCTTTGGGAGCAACTTCCAGCTCGTCGGGATAACTGAGGTTACATTCGTCACCGCATTCCTACGTGTTCTTATAAAGCGTCTGAACTTGGAGAGTGCCTGAAGTGGAAGCGAAGACACACCTGTACTCGGGCGTACAGAGGATTCACTCGATCCTCCCAAGGACGTAACCCTCCTCTCGGAGTGGTCGTTCCTCTCCAAGGATGGCTCAGCAGAAGCTCATCCCGCAAGAGGTATATACGATCGTTATACCCACGTAGCAGACGCGACCTAATTTGTCCGTGGAGGTCGGTTAATTGGAGACAAAGGCCGAGCATGGACAACTCTTTTCTTCCTCTCTCTCTCTCTCCACCTGTGATCCACGTGAACCACCGCTCGTCTCACGTTTTCTCCGACGGTCCGTCTTCTTGCTTTCAGGTAAGAGTTGCGCGTCGATACTCGATCCTCGGAGCGGACGACGCGGCCTCTTCCAAGATCGGACGCTCTCATCAGTCCAAGTATGAAACGCACCGCCTCTTTCGTAATCCTGGAGACGGTGGCTTTTTGCCGGTGTCACCTGTCGCTCGGGCAACCGCCCTCGATCCTTTATTCCGATCATCGGCCCCGATCCGCTGTCATATTTCTTGCCGCGCACGCTGCACGACGGGCCAATTTAGCCGTCCCCATGCACCCCGAAATTTTTCGTCATCGCCCATTTCGCCTTCTGCCTGGTCGCGAGGCCTATTACCTATACAAGTAGCTTCATGGTTCTTGGACCGTAGCAGAGTCTTTCGAGCTCTTGGCTATCGATAGCTCAGGATCCTCCAGCTCCCCGATTTCGTGCTCGTCAATCTTCCATCGTTCATCCAAATCAATGAAACAGTGATCCACCACCTCGCGATCGTGATTCCCCGAGAGTTATCTGGACGCGGCAGAGGACTCGACAGGACCGGTGAACGAACGATAACGCGCGATGGTCGTCGCTTTAATCTAGCATGCCGTGGCGTAATATCGCTCCGGGGGGAAAGGTGAAACGATGAGCGGGTGCAGGGCGGCGCGCGAAGACACGCGAGAGAAATTACGAGCAGATTTACCGCGAGTGGCCGGCTGAAAATAAACATCGCGCCGCTACAAATCCTCCCCTCCACCGCTCTCCCTCACTCTCTCTCTCTTTCTCTGTGCTGGCCGAGAACCCAGTGCAGAGAGACAGAGAGGAGAGGAACGCGCGGGGTACGGTCAGCCGGGCGGGTGTGGCAACATATAATTACAGTAATTAGCGGACAAGTAATTAATTAGGATCGCACGTCGTTTGTTATTTCTCGTGGCAGCGGGGCTCGCGTAACCGGGCGCCGATCGATGTGTGCGTGATCCACAGAAGGCACCCGCAGAAGGTACCTGTGGGATACGTGTAACTACCGCGCCATGTCCCTATACGTCTCCGCGTGCTCGAGGGGTTACGTCTTGATCCCAATTAACGAGCGATTTTTTGCCCGCTCGTGGCCAGTACGGCGGTGCGCGAGCGCGTGCTAGTGGGGGATGCACGAGCACCGATCCTGCAAATTGTGCGACCGCCGCGGCCGCGGCGCTCTGCTCCTACGGCCGATCGATCGATGAATCGCGGGATCGCGGGATCACGGACCCCAGCCCCGGCCACGCCGCATTGGGTGGTATTGATGGATCGATATTCGTTTGTTGGCTGCACCTCCAAAGAATCCCGCTCCATAGCGGGACGCTCGCCTCGCGACCAGATTTATCTCGCCGTCCAGGCCATCGGGATGCGCGCTCCTGATCGACTTTTATCGCTCGCAGCAACTCTATCCACCGGCGTTCCCTCCTTGCAGCTGATTCTTACGGAGGAACGCCCTCCTTCTTTCTCCGGAGGGGTCGCGGAAATTTGAGGATTCGAGTTATGAGTTAATCTGGACATTTTCCCTCGTGGCGGCTACTTTTCCTTCGACTGCTAATGGGGAAGATGACGCAAAGCTCGGCGCAGATGGCGCCACTAGCGCATGTACTGTGGATGGGCCTAATTGCGTGTGTGTGAATGGGGAAGATGACGCAAAGCTCGGCGCAGATGGCGCCACTAGCGCATGTACTGTGGTTGTGCCCGAGTGCGTATGTGTGAATTGTTTGCGCGCGAATTTTTCATTTATGTATTGTATGAATGGGAATGCGTGCTGGTGGCGTCACGGGTGGAAAAAAGTTGCAGTCATCTTCCTCATTGACGGATAAGTCCACGGTGCCTGTCTGTGGTGACGGGAAGCTTGCTGATGGTTTAGAAATCGTCAGAGTGTGTCACGGAGTTCGTAAAACGACCGGTTGTAAATATCGTTGCAAAGGAAACGCGGGATCGGAGAGCCAGATGACGCGGTGGATCGACCCTTAGCGGACGGAAGATTGGCCGTGTTACGCATTTGCCAAACATTTCGTCGGGCACTCCTCCCCCCAGTTTGGCAATCGAACACAGAGCACGGGGGCGTCCACGCATCGGCCAGTTTCGTCGGACGATAAACGTAATGGCGCGCGCCTCGTTAATTAAGTGGATTTTCAATCAAGATTCAATCAGTCTCGTTGTAAATGTAAATGCATCGAACCGGCCCACTCGGCCTCCGCCATCCCCCGTTCTCCCTCTTCCAGACTTCTGCGCCGCGGGTTTATTTGCTTCAAGGTGCGAGGGAAGGAACATGCTGCACCGTGTGCATCGTTCAGCGCTTCTCTTGTTGCAATTTACTTGTGACGGCACGGAAATAATGAAAATCGAGCGGATATTCTTTCGGAGTTACTGGTATCTCCCCTGGGTCTGATAGGGGCGCTGCTGCAACAGAGGTTCGAGTATACTACATGCTAGCTGGAGAACATTATTTTTTCGCGGCTTTGGGTTTATACGGGGTGGAAATTGGTAGAAAAGAAACCTGATTCGTATCACAGGTTTTTTATTTCACTAAAAATATCAATAAAATAAAAATATCAGTAATTCAATAAAGAAAAAGGAACAAAACGACAGTTTTGTACTTTAATTATAATTATCAGATATAACATCATGTCTATTCCTGTAATTGCTGAGTTTTGAAGTTTTAAACCTGGTTTTTGAAGTCAGTTTTCTCTGCATTGCTATTAAAATAGTGTTTTACTATATATTCCGCGTCGTTTCACGCGACAAGGGTGGAATGTACGGAAAGTAGAGACTTTCTACTTAGTTTTTTTTTTATGAACTAATCGAGCTGCAAAAATTTGCAAAATTATATTTTGTGAATTGTTTTCGAATGCGACGCTCAGCAGGATAGATTTTTAGTGATATAATAAACTGTGTTCTTTATTGAATTAGTCATATTTTTATTTTCTTGATATTTTTAGTGAAATAAAAAACTGTGATACGAATCAAGTTTCTTTTCTAACAATTTCAACCCCATATAAACCCAAACCCGCGAAAAAATAATTTTGTGCAGCTAGCATGAAGTACACTCGAACCACTGCGCGCTGTGTAGATGAGAATGGAAACCTTAGAAACTTTGTGTCTTGATATATATTTATCACGAAGCACCACCCCCACCGTCCCTCGTAAAAACGTTCTCCTTCGTGGTTCTGCTGCCGAGGATCCATCAAGCGGTTTTAAAGGACCCTCTTACGTCCACGTATCCCCGCGAAATTGTTATTCCTGTATATCGCGAGACGCGTACACGTCAGATAGACGTTCCACATTCCCGCGATGATTCTCCGCTCGGCCAGAGTCGCCGCGCGCCGTTTATTTATCCTCCGTCCAAGGGAAAAGAACGTCGTTGCAAGGCGGAACTTACGAGTGGCTATTATGCCCGCTAACGCGAGATACCACCGGCGTGTGCCGTGCAGAAACGAAACACTGTGTACAAATAGACGGTGGACGCACCACTGGCAGCCGGCCACACCTTTACGTCTCATTGCTCCGACGTGTAACGACGGCATCAAACGGTACGCGGCTCGAATAATGACGAAACTCTCTCGAACCTCCTCGGGACGCGTCTGGAATTACCAGTTTCGCGCATTTTTGCAGACGGCCCGCGTCACGCCCTCGCGGCCGAGATTTTCGCAACACCCGATCGCCGCGCGGAGATAAAGTCAGAGGAAACGGTGACACGAATCGTTCGTCGATTCTCAGCCGTGCCCCGTAGAACGAGCAGTGCCATCCGATTTAACTCATCCCGCCAGTCAGAGTCACCGCGGGGCTCGCGGGACATCGCAATCAACCGTGAGTCTTAAGGATTCAAGGGAGACACGTGAGTTATCCTGTTCCCAAATCGTCAACTCTGTAATTCGACAAGAATGCTTGTTACATCATTCAAAGGAGCTGTTGTGCTTCTGACAGAACCGAAAGGGTGGTCCAGGATTTTCGTCACCGCCAGGCAGCAACCAGGAACGATCAGCGTTCGCGCGACAACGGGTGTTGCGAAACGAAGCAACGCCGTTCGATCCTTGGAAAAATATAGGCAGAGAGGGAGAGATAGTCGTGGCCGCGCGAAAGGAGGACGAGATATCGTAAGGAGCAGCGACGCGTCGCCGCGATATCCATTTATCAGCGACACGTACGCGCGCGCACGGTATCGTAACGCCATAATTCGCGGCGTCGTAAAAAGATTCGAGCGGCGTCTCGCGATTGCAGTCGCTGAACGGCGACCGGTGGATATGCAAATGTCTCTCGTGGAACGCGGCTGGGGGTCCCGCAACGTCGAGACAAAGTCACAGCGGGATCCACTCTGTTTCGATCCTCGTCTCTTCCTCGTCCCCCGCCTCCGCCACCCCGCCGCAGCTTCCTCCAGCGCCTCCACCCCCGCCGCCGCCTCTTGCCGCCTCCGCTCCAATGAAATTTTCCACGACATTGCGTTCGAATGCGATTAAAGCGCGTATAGCGAGCTGATACTCCGTGGAAACGGATGGAAAACGACGCTCTGCCTCTGGCTCGCCGCGTTCCTCCTCCAAGCCCCCCTTTGTCCCTCCGCGGCGGCCTCATGAAAATCGAATTGCAACTTGTAGCGGAACCCTACGCGGCCGGGGACACGCGTGATTCATCGGCGAGTGACGCGGAACGCCTGGCTGATCGCGTTTCGGCTATCGATTCGAGTGCCGCTCGAGTGCCGGGCTTGGGGGAGGTTTCTCATAGCTCACAGTTAGACGCTTCTTATTAAAGGATAGGAAGAGGATCGAGATAGGCGAGGGAGAATAACTATGACCCTGATACAGCGACACGTACGCGTGATGTCACCGTGCTTCCACGAAAAATTCCCTCCCAAAGTACCCACTGCGAGGGCAACCCTCTTGTGACGTTGGGAATCGAGGACCCCGAGCACTCCCACGTTCCTCTGTCATGTAAATACCTATGTAGCTGTTTGTCTGGCAGGCCAAGGGTAAACAAAAACCGGGGGAACTTGAGTTTCTAGTCTAAATGCTGGAGGAACGCGCTGTAAACCACTCGGTGGAAAACTCCGGTGGAATGAGAGTAATCTGGAAGAGGGCTGAAACCGAGTGTCAAGGAATTTTGCTAAAACCTCTCTCTGAGCTTCTCTCGCCTTGCGCCCCAGCCCTTCTTCCCTCTATTTTCTCTGCCGCTTCGATTCCTCTCCCCTGGCCGTGTCCGCGCAGCCACGTTTGCCATCACGAAAACTTTCCGAGCACGGTGGCGTGGGTATCCCAGAAATAAGCGACGACGTGGATATAGGATCGTATGGGGATAGAGTGGCTCGCGGCGGTTCGCCGTTCACCAAGAGCAATATACGCGTCATATATCACCTGGCTCTAGCTAATGCCCGGAGAAGGAAGGTGTGCGTGAGGCTATCTGCGCGCCATAAAACACTCGCGCTCTGCTCCAGGAGGGGTTACTGGCTGCTCGGTGGCGAGTGTCACCACAGGTGCGGACATTCTCATCATAAATACACGGCCCCGCTACACCCGTAAACCGTCTGCTGAACCTAATTGGGGCGTGGCTGCGGTTACACCTTCGTTTCGCGCCTTCCTTACTTCGGGACCTCGGCTAGCTACTCGATCGTGATCGATACGCGTTCCCAGTCGAGGGCACTAGGATGAGGAACGAGGGACTCTGTTAGTGGGCTATCGGATAAATCTCTGAGAGATCTGAACGAGGTCGGGTGGAATTCAAGTAGCCCAGCGACTAGTAGATTAATTTTAATTTAAGGGAAACGCGCCCGGCAAGCTGTAATCCGAGATGGCCCGATGAAACGACCGAACCAGAAAGATAAGCGCGTCCGAACATCTCGGATGAAGCCAACGATAACGGACCACAGCCGTCGAACTGGAACTGGTCCTCGTTCGCGTGGGAGGATGGGACCAAAGATTGCGAGAGATTGGAGCCGGAGACAACCAGGGGGACGTCGATTTACGCGCCAATGAGCGGTACCTCGAAAAACGTGGGAAGGTCCTGTCTCTTAAGACATTGGTATGTCCCACTTGACCTTCTCCTTTCCGAGGAACTGCTCGATCTGGATCACTCTGCATTCCTCGCGCGGACCCACTACATTCACCCAACAATATCCATTGAGAAGGAATACAAGTGATAGACAATACAAGTGTGAAGGTAGTTCATCCCATCTGTCAAGGAACTAAGTAGCAGTAGTGATTAAGGATAAATCAGAAGACGTTGTAACTGAACACGTCACAGCAAGAAAATCTTGGACAGGAAACGATCCAAGTGGTCCCGTAGCAGCGTCGATTCGAGGTGTTCCCCGTAATGGTCCTCGTGCGTGTTTCAGCGTAGGGGTGGATGCGAGAGAGCGTTAAAAGGTAGGCCGGTTCTGGCACACCTCTCCGTTTAACCGCCTCGAATCATTTCGCGCCCAACACCACTGCCTTCCTCTCTCACTCTCTGCGTCTCGCCCCCGATCCCCCGATCCCCTGTCCCCCTTTATATCGGCCGAATTTATAGCGTCGAGCATCCAGCGGACCAGGGACCTTAACTGTCCGTTGGCATGAACCTGCGAACGATAACGAGCGCCAGGAGCAGCGGTGCGATCTCCTCGCTTCCTTCTCACTCTCTCTCTCTCTCTCTCTCTCTGCCTCTCGAAATGGCCAGGTGAACGTAACGGTAAGAGGACGATACGTGCTCTTTGCACTGGCGTAACTGAACAGACCTTCTGCGCTCTCGTCCCTTTGACGACTGTCTTCCCAATGGCTCCGCCCGGACCGGGGTGTCGAACAAGGAGGAGAGATGGGTGATTCGATTTCGAGCAATCTGACTCGTGTTTCGACCGCTCAGAGAGGAGGGAAGAGTGCGATAATGCGTGGGACTGATCACTAATTAAGGGAATCTCTTAGTTTACTAGTGCGGGCTTAATTAGCAAGGGAATTCACCAACCGTGAATGGAATTTTATGAACACTCGCAGCTACCTTGGCTAAGTAGGATGCAATCAGTGGAGTTTAAGAATTAATTAACTGTACACGCCAGTGTCCGAGGATCGTATTATGGAAACAAATTACTCTTGCCTCTTCATTGACGGATCATTGAACATTCTGCCCGTCACCGTTAATTTTTCTACCCCGTAAACCCCAGGTTCCTATTGAAACCTAAAACCGTCAACATCCCCAAGAACCTTCAGCTTCCTCTGTCGCTCGCTACGCTGCTGGCCCAAAACGAAAATAATTCCCGCCTCGGTAAGCCTCGTACGTATGCGCACGTACGTACGTGTCCTGGTTCACTGGGAATCCTTAATTATTATCGTCGTTCCACGGGGCGAGGAGCGGCGAGTATGTAGCGCGCGCGATAACCAGAAGACGGCCGGAGACCGGGCGCGCAAGACTCTTTATGAGACTTCCTCGTCGAGAGTAGCTCGAAGACAGGTACGAGAAGGTGAGGCATGCGGCTCTCTCTCGAGAGAGCCGCGTACGAGCCGGGACGCGGCATTTGCGTTTTGATTAAATCTGCTGCGCGTGTGAGAGTACGTTTCCATGTTAAGAGGCGCGCGGAACACGGACGGTGCCAAGTTCCGGGTTTTTTCTCACCGTTTGGGAACAAGTCTCGCGCCGCTTCCGTGAGGAGCTCCGTTGGATGCGTCCCGGGCTTCGCGTGCGTGAAAACGCTGCTCGACGTCGCGGAGGGGGCGAGAAATTCGCGATAGCCGGACGAGTTACGAGGGAATTAATCAGGGAACCAGTGATGGTGATAGGTAGACTGGCGGATGTGGCTTCGAGGGAGATCTCCTACAATAGCTTCGCATAAAATGGCACTTTAAATCATCAAGTGTTACACTTCGAACGATGGAACGTAGGAAGCTTTGAATACATCGCTGTTCCAGGACGGTTTGAAAACGTACTCGTCGAGAAGCGAGCAAGATTGAAAGGAGCTAGCCCGCTAAGAGATGTTGGCAGCGAGCTTATGAAGAGGACGAAAGGAACTACATTTCTCTTTGGTCGCAGGGCAGAGGCACGAGACCCTGCATGAAGAGTACCTCGCATCATGTAGTCTGTTGGGTTAGGATAACGCGAGGGACGGTTGCTCGCTGAGCAAAGTGTCGCACGGCTTGTTGCAGGAGCGTGTTTGAAGATATTTGCTCGGTGCTCGAGGCAGCGGGATCTACCGGCACGGTTGCCTCGAGACTTTTCAGCTTTAAACGAGCCTCCATCGATCCTCCAGCGCCGAAAGTTCTCTAGCATTCCTCCCAGGCAGCTCGATATTTTACACAATCGAGCCAAGGACGTTCCCGACATCCTTTTAATTCGGTGTCAGCGCCGCGCGCCGAAGCCCTGGGCGACGCGTCCCACGGGCTTGCGAAACACGAAAAACGAGATTCGCCGGGGCCGGAGCTGCCCGGAGTACCATTACGGAGGCGCGCGATCGATAAGCAGGTCTCCAGCTTTGCTTTTTAACCCGAGAGAAAGAGGATAGCCGGTGTGTCCATCGGCGTTATCCACACGGCACACATCCCACGCGGCTCTCTGTGACGCGCGTGCACTTTCCGGACGGGGGCAGACTATCGTCGCCACGGTGTGCACAACCGCGGGGAATATACACAGGAGGAAGTCGTCGCCGTCGTCGCCGAGGCGACAACGCGACGATGGTTGCGCGACAAGGCGGACGACGAAGAGCACGGCTAACAGGGCAAACACGGAGCCAGTTAACCGGTCAAATATTTGTACCTGGCAGAATCCCGTGGCGTTATCTCGAACAGCACCCAGCTTCTACAACTCGTCCAGGTTCCAGCTATAAGGTTGCGCGAGGGGAGGAAGCGGGTTGATTCACCCCGACGCGGCGGCTGGGGTCCGCGAGTCGCTGGTCCCTATTAATGAAAGGCCCCCTTTCACGACACCGGAGACAATAAAAGCGCACGGTGCACGCTGGCGTCTCCTTCTTTTACCTTTTCCTACGCGGGGGAAGCGGCGATTTCCTGTTTCCTGGCGCGCACGGGACGCGATAATCTAATCTACGTTTACGGGCGGAGGCGGCCTGTATCACTCTCTCCTGCGAGCGCACAACCGTGGAGAAAGGTGTCGTTGTTTTCGGTCGGATCGCCGAGGATGGACCGTAATCTCGCGCCGCTGCGTTTCCGTGAGAATGATCTCGGCGTCTTGAATGGGCCGAGATACGGGGCCGGATCTCGGGGCGGAAGGCGTTTCACGGGGGGCTTTCCACTTTCCGTGGCGATCGAGGTGTCCACGTGGAATCGTACGATCGCGTGGAAAAAGCGATGGTTGAGAAATTAGCTGGCGTCGAAGGATCTCTGAAGATTTCCGATCCTACACCTGAGGCTGACGATGATTCTGATTCATTGAATTCTATTAGCAGCCACCCCGAATCAGCCAGCAACGTAACGACCGCCAAAAATCTCTTTCCCTCGTCTAGAAACACTTTTTCCACCCCAAGGAATTGTCGGGACTTCGCGTCTCTAATCGACGCTTCCATCAACGTGGCTGGCCGGCGAGCGGGGGAAGGATAAATCGCAGTTATTAGCGCGAGATTACGCGGGTTTGCGCTCAGATTGGCTCACGGGACCGGAGGGTGCGAAATCCAAAATCTATACATCCCGGGGAGCCGAGCCGACGCGGGCATCGGCTCCGACGTCGGTGGTCTGGACGCCGGGGCTTCTCACCCTCGCGTTACCAGCCGGCTAGAGGAACTCGAAGAAGAGAAATAAGGACGAGGAGCGCGCGGGGGGTGGTGAGGGGGATGTAAGAAGATTCCGACGCGTGCACATTGTTAGGGGAATCAGATTAGCCCACGAGCCTGATGTATGTGCTTTCGTTGGTAACGCACCGTGCCGAACCTCGCGCCACGTCTCTCCCATTCTCTCTTTCCCTCCCCAACCCCTGTTTATTTCGCCCGGCGGTCTATCCCACGAATGATGGAAGCTAACACCCCGATACCAGAGTGGTACCACTGTTCCTGGATTAAGATTGATCTGGCCCTAAGTAACTCCTAAGCGTCGGCCGTCGTCGTAATACTTCTCCTCGCGGCGCCAGGCACGCAATGGCGATCCTACCCGACCTGGTTTCGAGCGTCGCATGAACTTCAGAAGAGTTTACGCTAATCCTGCGTGGGCGCATTGGGCACGGATGGATAGAATGATGTCGAGGAAGGATTCTTTGTGAGAAGATAGGTCGATCCCTCAGTCACCAGCCCTTTCATCTTACCGAGCGTATGGAACCCTTTGAAACAGTGAGGAAGATTGCTTCGATCGCTCATAATCAATGAAGAACATCGTCAGGAACACGATCCGTACATAGAAATCACGAATAAGAAGTAATATGCGCAACATGCCGGGGCAACTAGTTCCCAGGTTGCGGCGATCCGTTGAACCGCCTAGCGCAGTTTATCAGCGGGCGTAATTGGCCCGATAAACAACTCGCCCCGTTAGACTAATTCGTGACAGAAGCGTATCGCGAGCGGCGCGGATCTTAATCGATAATAAATCATTATCGCCGCGTCCCGATAGAGGATCGGTGAGCGGCCCGTAGGCGCGTAAATATCGCGAACGGGCTTGCCTTGCGACGAAAGCTGTAAATCGATGACTATTTACGCGAGCCGGCCCGTCCAATTAAATTAACATCGGGCTCCGTTACATCGCGATCGGCGCTAGTCACGTTTCACGGAGAAGCTCCGGGCAGAGACTCGGCTCTAGTACGATTCTCCGCCCAACCATGCGAGCGTAGGATAATTTATTAGCCGGCTTTCCATCGGCCGACGAAAGAGAGTCGGGGCCCGGTTCCCGAGGTAGCGCTCGCGGAGGAACGAACCACGATTACCGGGACGTTGGATCTACGGCTCCCGGTTTAATTAGACTCTGATTGAAACGAGTGAGACGTCAGGCCGCGTCCCGGTGGTAATCCTAACGAACCCGTGTCCGCGTGCTTGCGACTAGGAGTTTAGTAAAGTGGAAGGTAATTAGCGGGATTCTGGCCCGGTCGATTTTGTCTCTGCTGATGCAAGAGCCTGAAGGTCCAAAAATCATAGTCAGTGGAACATGAGAGAATCCATTGACACTCAGTCTCCCTTGAGACGTCAGCTGAAGCAACAACGAATCCTCCTTAAAAAGAGAGGATCGACGGTAAATGCGAAAAGACGACGCACGTGTCGCGACGACAGCGACCTGGCGTCCTACACGCGTCGCGACTCCTGAGGCTGAGGATTGCTTTCTGTCCAGCGGACGCGAGGAAACGTGGGAACAGATCGGCGATTTGCTCGGTGGCGATGGTACATACACTTGCGACTTCTTACCAGGGCTTCTTCTTGCCGGGGAGGAAATCCCGTGTGGGTAGAATCAATTACTCGACTGGGCAACGACACCTGGACGCACCGTCGCGTCGGCGTCGTTAACATTTGAACGCGAACACCCACGGCACCCGCCGCGCCGCGAAATTCGATAAATCTCCGCGGAATTGTGACGGAATAATGGTAACAGGACCGCTAACAACGTCGTTAGCCGCTGGAGCCGAGGATACCGAACGCGACGGCTCGCCAGGTGTCCTCTTCGGTGATCGATAGATCCGACTAAAGGTATATTATCAACCGCGTGAACGCTACTGCTGGCTGAAGGGGTGCGTGTATCTCAATTTCACGATTTTTCGTGACGCCACAATGCGCCACAGTGGTGATGAAATGGGGTAAACGCACCAGTAAATGAACAGTTAAGACTAATGAATGAACACTATTATAAAATTATGTTTGCAGCGCGATTGAAAAAATTGCTGCAAAAAATTCTTTGGATATGAAGCAAGAAATGAAAAGAAGTATCTAATTAATTAGTTGCTTACTTTAATAACTTATTTTACTCATTTTAATAAAAAATGTTCATTCACTGGTACGTGTTCATTTACTGGTACATCCACTCTATGCACTCTCGATTACCCATGCTACTTTTCGAAAAATTAGAAAGAAACTATCCACTCCGCGTCGTCAGTGAAATTAATTCGAATCCTCAAGAAACTACCTTCGAGTTTTATTCAAATCCTGCGTCCCTCCCCGTTCGTTAATCGAAATCGCTGCTAGCAAAGTTTAGACGCAACCGAATGACTAATGTCTTTTTTATCTGGTGCCCCCCCGCCTTTCACCCCTCGTGCCAAAGTCATTACGGGTCGTTAATGTATCGCCTCTGGTATTCAGTACCGCCCTCGTTTCGCGGCTCGGGGAGGGCCACCCCCTCGCCGTTTCACCCCCACGAGGCGTCCGTGATTTCGTATGCATCCGTACTCGAGCGGGTTTAAAGTTGCGCGCCGGTTATCGGTTAATGAAATCAACGGATGAGGCGCCCAAGTTAAATGCGATCAAGCCGCCCCCCTGCGACCCGCAGGCGAGGGTGCCGAGCCGAGAAGCAGCGCGGAGGGAAACGTTCGCATTTTAATTTCCGACTGCCATTAGGGCTTCGACGGGAAGTCGATCGCGCCGCGTCTTCTTTGAACGATGAACGAGGAGAATTATTACGGCGATCGCATCTTGCGATCCACGCGGCTTTTTAGTTCCATTTACAGGCTTCTTAGAAGGCAATGGAATCGTGTCAAATCGCTGATGGTTTCTCGAAAGGCCCAAGTATTTTTTCCATCTCCTATCCGCGAAACTTGTGTCCTTAAATTATTTTAAAACTCTAAGTACATTCGTCTCGGAAATAATGCAGCGACTTTCAGATCCTCTGACCCGCCCCGTCGTTTAATAAGCGAGAGTTAAACGACTCTGCGTAAGGAACTGATTTACAGCAATTTTATTCCAAGGAACGCGATGGAGCTTCGACATTGTGTTCGTCTAACAATATGATTGCGGCAGAGATCGCGGCGAAATGGGCGCGGCGGTCAGCGCGTTACGCTCAATTGTAATAACCGAAATGAGGTACTCACGATTCCGTAGGAGTCACGACACGCAGTTCACGGCGAAGTAATTTACACTTACCTGAAACAAAAGAGAAGAACTTGGTTAGTTGAGAGATCGAAGATAAGATAGAAAGGAAGCATTTAATCTTGGCAAGCAATTATCTGCGTCCCGACTAACACACGTCTATCAGTTGCATCACCGACAATAGCGTAAATATAAAACCGACGGTATTCTACACTCTGCATTCAAGCATTTGCTGCCAAAAGGAGCGCCAAACCTTAGAAACCCGTTTATCCTCAAGATTTTCCTAGCTAAACTGTCCTGAAGGACCTTCCGCGATACCAGAAGCTCACAAACTCCCCCGGAAACAAGGTAGCGAGCACTCAAAATCTGCCGGATCGAATGAAGGAAAGCCAGATCGAATGATCTCGGTGGCAGCGTGGGTAAATAAACCGCTGGGGCATAAAATTGAATTGATCGCGGGGCGCAGGGGAAACTAACGGAGTATACGGGAGAGTTATAGGCTTCTTGAGGCTGCGTGCAGGCGAGCTGGTCGCCGAGCAGTCCGGGGGATGATTCGAAGGAGTCGAGTGCTCGTTCCTTCCTACCCGGTGGAGAGGAGGCACGTGGGCACGCACGCACACTGGGACCGTCGGCAGGGTGTCTGTACACGCGGAACCCGTGCTTCCCTCCGTGGTAATGGCACTTGGTGGCAAGACTCTTTTGTGGCGCGAGAACGGTATTGTCTTTTTACGGGCTCCGCAGGCAGCGGGTGTTTCCCCGACGCCCGGGGGAGCCAGACTTACCCTCCTCCGCCTCCACCTCCGACATTATCCGGCCGAGATCACCTTTTTACCGGTCGTTGCGACCTCGTCATTCCTCCCTTATCTCGGGGACCCCCCACGAAAAGCGGGCGGCGACGGCGGCGGCAGGAAGGATCTCGACGGCGAGCGGAACGCTCCGAGGGTGCTGACGGAGAGGCCGTGACGAGGTCGTCAAATCCGTGGGGCCGATTGAAAATTATACAGGGATCAAGTTTACGAGCGGACGCTTTAGCCGCGACGACGAGCCACCGTGCTTCCACTCGCGATATCTGCTCGACCCCTCGAGACCTCCTCACGATCTGTTCTCGATAGTGCTTTATGAACCGTGCGTCCTCGCGTGGCGAAGCCACCTTCAGCCGTGCGGGGTTCAACTCGGTCAGTGGATCATCGCTCTTCCCCAGTGGAGATCGCCAATTGGCTGCGCCCGGTATCGGGATAAATTGGTGGAGTCGTTGAGCATGACTTGACTCGAGTAGTTTGGTAAAATATGGAGGATCAGTGACGACTAAGGTCGGGGCCAGATATATTGGCCGGTGAATTCGTTTTCGCAGCTAACGCACATCTATTCTGATGTGTGTATCTCTACGCTAAGAGCTCGGTTTGGCCTACACGTCAAGAGCTCGGCGCTATCCCCACCACTTCTGGCGCACTCTTTTTCTGGCAAGGCGAGAGCGAGTCAGAAAACGTTGAGAATAGAAGAATACTCCTCACGAAACTCACCGGCCAATATATCTGGCCCCGAGCTTATATGGGTTCGCGGAATTAGCAAGCCTCCAGATCTCCGTCGTCGCGAACGGTGATCATAAATTACCAATTATGCAACGTCCACGATGCTAGTAAGACTCTGTATAAAAGACACGCGAGTACATCGTTAGACACTGGTTCGCGTTGTTGTGTCAATGGCGTAACTACTCCATTAGCTCGACGTCCAAGCACATAATCGACGCGTGTCTCTGAGCTTTTACTTTCCACGTCACCTTGGGTTCTGCATACCTACGATCGAAACAACGTTATACCTACAACGCTTTCTGTTTTGCTTTTTACAACCCGAATCTCTGTTCATCCATGAATTTCAAGAGAACGAGATGGGAACCTGGAGTAGACGAGAAACGAGGACCGGTGACACTACAGATCTGTCGTGACGATGGGCTAAATGGGGATTTTCGCGATAAGACCGTTTTTATTTGCCGCACTCGAAGGTATGAAAACGTCACGAGCACGAGGCGGGCGAGGACCTCTCCCGTCGCGTCGTTTCGAACGGCTCCTTTCCGCCCTGTCGACGTGACGGCCGCGTCAATGACGGCACGTGGTTCACGCGTGCATAAATAATTCGCGCCGTCACGCGCACGGATCTCTCTCCGCGCTTCGCTCTCAATTAAGTGACGCGCGTCGTCTAGCCGACGGAAGCGTGGCGGACGAGACACTGGTCGGGGGAAAAAAGAACGCGACAGTGAGCGACGAGAAGCCTCAGATTTCGATCAGTTTGGAATCGAAGCGAGTAAAAGATCGCGGGACGCACGATCGATCCTCCCCAAGCCTCGAGTCCAAAGGGATCGTGGGTATAACCCAGTGGCGGATTTAAGAAAAATGGCCCAAGGTGGCAAAAGTTCTGAGGGGCCTATTTCTTCGGGAAATGAAGAGGTAGTTTACTAAAACGGACTAAGTGTAGTAGTATAGAAAAAAATATAGTATTTGGATACCTATATTAAATCATAATTTTTGGGGAGATGGGGCCCTGAGAAGACCCCAAGGGCAGGGGCCCAGGCGGCAACTGCTCATCAGCCACCCTGTTAAATTCGCCACTGGTATAACCGGCGAGCTTCGACTTCAGATTTTCATCCCGGCGAAGGGAACTGCGCGCAAGAGGAAAGTTAATGCCAGCCACGATAATGGGCTACCTCTGTAAGTAAAGCTCTCTCCACCATCATCCCTCCGCCGCCAGGGCGCCCACCCACTCTTCTCCATTACAACGGAGCAACCCGCGGACTCCATACGTTAGCGGCGCAGACAGCCTCAAATTGCTTCATTAGCCGCGTGATATTTTATATAAATTGGAGGCTAAATTACCTCTGGCGGCTGGCATCGGCGAAAAATTCGTAATTAGAGCAGGTAAAACGCGACGACGCTGCGGAAACGGGAAGAGAGGGGGTGGAATCAGGAAAGAGTGGAAGAGAGAGAGAAGGCGAATGACCAGAGAGCTATTTCTTAATTATTTACGCGCCACTGTGCGGGCAGCATAGTTCGTTTCTGCCGCGTGAACCGTGCCCAATCGCGGCTGCCCTTTGCGACTCGCTCGCCTCTTGCTCCACGGTCCCGAAAGCATCGCGAATGAACTAATTAGCATTCGGGGGCGAGACGAAACATTAACAGACACGTACGATTCGTTACGACCATTCCGATCGTTTCCTCGCCGGGTTTCGGTCCCTGGCACCGTGTCGGATGCAAGCAACTTTTACGATTGAGACACTTTGGGACCCAAGTGTGAGTACCTACGTGTGTTCGGGTTGGCGATAGTTCATAGTAGCTTTCAACCTTCCTTTGCGATATAATAGTTCTTCCTTTCTACGATCAGTCAAGGAACATTGTCTAAGCAACTGAAAAACCAAGAGTCAAGGATTCTCGAAACACCCTTCGCTCTTTCTTTATCGCTTCCCGATACGAGGAAACCCCCGCGATTAAACTCTTCCCGCGGACCCAACCCCGTTGTAGATTCGTACGACGAGCAGCAAGAGCCAGAAGACAAAAGGGAGGAATGCTCGGGGAACGACGTTTAAAAAGAGGGTGGACCCTGTTACGCTTTTACTTAATTTCCTCCGCGGACGAAAACTTCTTATTATCATCTCAGCCACCTTCCCATGCACCGACTTTTTTCCCATCCCCCGCCCCATGAGACAAAGGGACGGGCGAGCAAACCCACCCCGAAGGAGAGGACTCTCTGGCCGAGTTCACGGGGTGGAAACGGCGGGCGAAATGAATTGGCAACTTTTAATTAAGATGGTATCGTGGCCTGGCTTTGTCGCCCCCCGCATTCTCCACCCCCGGCGCGCTCTCTTTTCCGGAAAATCGACAGAGAGGCCTCGGAACGGTCCGGGGACGAGGAGGGACGAGGTTTAGCATTCTTTTTGTTCATGCCAACTATTCATCATGGGTGACACTTCTCGAGATAGAGGGAGCCCGGCTCCTCTTCTTTCTCTTTCTCCTCGAGCGAGCCGCGACGCTCTCTTCTTCGTCGCCCTGGGGGTTTCCTAATGGACCCCCGACTACACCCACCCCCTTCCCCCGCGCCGCTCCCCCCCGTCGCCTTTCCACTCTTCGCCGCAGCCAGACCTCTCTAACGCATCGACGGGAGCGCGAGGGATTTTTAATTTCTCGGTTCGCGGGGAACGCCTGCCGACGGTCACTCCGGCCTGGCCACCCTTCCGGCGAGTCGAGAACGCCGAGGTGGGCGGTCGGTTTTCGCGTTAAGGCTTAAGTGCCGATCGGCAGATAGTTTAATTGGCCCTGGGAGCTGGCCAAATGCGTCTGCTGGAGGTTTGCGTTCGATCATCTCGCTCGAGACGTCTGTAGATGGGAGATCGGCAACTAGCACGTTGGGTACTCGCGATTGGATTCGGAAGACCGATCGAAGTTAGCGTCGGTAGGTGCAGGGGCGGTATTGGCGAGGCGAGGGTTCTTGCTATTTCACGGTTTTTCTCGAGACGATCGGGGTTGAGAGGTTTGCTTACGAGCAGGGATTCTAACCCGCCGGGAGCGGGTTACTAGTAGCATAAGACAGTCTAGTCTAGACAGCCACCTAAGGGGGTACTATGGTTATCTGGCCGAAAAATTGAGCAAGGCACAAGTAGATAAATAATATGTAAAAAGTTTCGCATGATTATATTTGTAATTCAGTGAGTAAAAAATTCATAAAAATTGCACAATTTTTCGGCAGGATGACCAGAGTACGTTAAGTGGCTGTCTAGACTAGACTGTCTTATGCTACTAGTAACCCGCTCCCGGCGGGTTAGAATCCCTGCTTACGAGAAGGGCGTCCAGGGTAAAAAGAAATTCGCGAGCGGGGAAGACCAAGTGGAAGGTTCTTACGCAAAAATAGCGATGGTTAAACCGTGCAGGCAAGGTGGTCCCGTAGAATCCTGTAATTATCACACGTCGTAAACAGAAAGATGAAATGCTTCGCGAAGCAGAGACAGTGAAACGGATCCTCCACAGTAAAATCTCTGGAATTGAAATTTCCTTTAATCACGATCAGTTGCACTTCAGTCACCGAAACTCCGAGACCCTCACTATCGCCCCTTTTGAAAGTCGACGTGCGTCAGAGGAGCACAGAGGAGAACGTGCGCGCGAGGGTGTCCCCGGTCTAAATAATAAATGCAACTCGCGAAAGCGCGCGACGAAATAACGTAATCATGGGAAGCGCGACGTGTGACACGCGTGCAATTTTTCCCGTTCCTCTCGCAGCCAAGCTCTCTTCCCGGAGCTTTTCCAGCGTCTCGGTCCCCCAAGGAGCCGGGTAGACCGCGGCACTCTTTCGTGGTCCCTGAGAGGGTGAAGAGGGGACCAGGAGAGGCCGACGTAGCGGCAGGTGGCTGTTAACGTCCCCCGGGAGCCTCTGATAAAAACAAATGGTGGCGCGAAGGCAAGACGGAACTGAGAGGGGTTCCACGCCCTTGCACTCCTGCCCGTGGAAAGAAATAAAGAAATTACTCGGTGCCGCGCCCCCGTGTAAACAGAGCCGATGAATGGGAGAGGAGTATTCCCCCACAGGGGGAGAATATTCCTCTCCTCTCCCGCGGCTAGCTTTAATCGAGGTCCTCGCGAAACACCACTTTTGCCTCCTCTCGTCGCTCGTTTTCACGGCTATAATCCGCATCGGGGAGGGGAGGGCGCGACCTCCTCTTTGATCGAGTTGATCAATTCCGAGGATTGACAGGCCGCGGTTCGACTCTCAGCCGTGAGATTCGGCGAACGCTAATCTTTCCACCCATTAACGGTGAGACGGACGACGCGAAACTCGAGATGCACGACTCCCAAGGTCGAGCGTTATCGAAAGCTCTCACCCCTCGAGCCGGGCAGGAAGCAGCTTTTTTTCCAGAGGGAGGTGGCGGCCGTTAATAAAGTTAGAATTGCCCGCTCAGTGGGGAGGATGACTCGCCGCGAAGATGGCAATATAAAGTCGTCGTTCGTCCTGGGTAACGATGCTTTATATAACTGTATCAAAGAGAGACCTCGTCGTCGTCCTCGCCACTCCATTGAATATTTAAGCTTCAATTTCATACCTTCGCGCGGTGGGTGTCTCCGCGCATATTAAAAAAGAAAGTAATAAAAGCGGGTGGAGAAGAGAAGGGGGTCGAAGAAGATGCCGAAAAGGTGCGAGGGCCGAGACCGGGTCGTCGCGCCGCCAAGTAGAAAGAGATTGCGAGGGGGGAGAAGGGGGCCCGCCGATAGTCGCCGAGCGGGGCACAATGGGAACACGGTGCATCCCCTCGCGCGGAGGGTTTGGCGAAGGGTGGCCTGGAGCCTTCCATCGGCTCGCATTATATGCGATTATTATTCATTATGTGGCGTCTCGCTCGGCGATGCTCCTCGGCCATAGGTGGGACCCGAAAGACCCGCGTACGCGCGCGACTCGCTCGCGTTGAATTGCAAATGGTGCGACGCGAGAGGGAGGCAGAGAAAAAAAAAGTGTTCTAGTACGCGGCGAAAGGAGGAACGACGAGAGAGAACAGCCAAAAAGCGACCGGAATTTTGCATATACGCGAGGCCCCCCGCTCGAGACACCCCGCTGTTTTTTCCTCCCCTCGTCACCTCCCGAGTCGATCCCCTAGGCCCGTGCTTTTCCACGCTTTCGCCGAGCCACTCGTACCTCTCTCGCCAGGCGTATCGTTACGGTTATGATATTAGGCATACGAGGCCAACTACAAACGGTTATTCCATCGAAACGACCTCGCGAGACGGTTCTTAAAGGAAACGGTTTCCTCCCTCGTCGACGGTTCCTGCGACGATAACGTACGGCAGGGGGCCAGAGTCGTCGCTGGAATTTTCCGGCTCGGAAGGCGAAACGCGACTCGGGGACTCGTTCGACGGTGCTCTTCTGCTTTGTGGGAACCTATCGCGCATTAAAGTGCTTTCTTAAAAAAGAAGAGGCAACCCCTTCGATACAGAATTTTACAAGGAATAGTATTCTCTCCAACTCTTTTGGTACATTTATGTCGAAAATTAAATTGGCGCTGAGAGGAGCAGCATAGTAGCGTCACAACATTTTTAATTCGATGGGTATCCGCGATGTCATTGTTGTAGGCTTAAGGGACTTAACCCTTAGGCTGCCGCTATAGCCACTATATTGGCACGGTTCTACCCCCTCGACTCTATGGGACCTATTGACTACTCATACATAAAAATTTTTTGAAAAAAAGGACCCCTATTTTTACGAAAAAATAGCGGCAGCCTAAGGGTTAATGTCGTCTGTTATGTACAAGTGGAATTTAATTCCGTTAATAAACAATTGTTATTACACACGCCGGGGATCGATTTTCTTGAACAGACACCGCGAAGCTCCACCGACAGGCATGGCAGAGAACAGACATAGGATCCAGCGATCGATTTCTCGTACACAGCGGCTCATCGGTGATTCCGAGGGGTACTCGAGGCCACGGAGTGGACGGGCGATTTCGATTAGGTCCGAGAGTGTCTGTTACGGGGGTCGTCGTTACAGCTCGCACGTTATACGATTTGTTTTACTCCCGCTATTTCGGTTTTTATTACTTTCGGTTAGTCAACTAGTTAGGGCCGCGACTGCCTCTGGCGTACACCTAATGACTCGGCGAGTAGAGACAAAGGGTTCATTTGCCAGGCGGCAGGTGTACACCGACGAAGGTCTCGACGAAACTACTTTCCTCCTCCTCCTCGCCTCCTCCTCCCACCACCTCCTTCGTCCCCTCCACTGCCTATCTCGCCGCGGGTCTCGATATTACAAGTCACTCTGTTTTGCTGTTCCCCTTGGGTCGCGTCTTCGTTCCACGAATAAACGCATCTGCTTCCCGGAAAGCAAAGTTCGACGGGCGATCACGCTCGCTCCGGGCAGCAGCCAGAAGGGCAACGACGAAGAACGCGACGCCGGCCGGATAATTAACCAGCAACTGGGTAAAAAAGGCCTTTTATTGCGCGATCATTAAGCGCTCTTTGTCGATGAATTCGCAGCCGGTGATTGCAATCTACGTGTAATCGCAGGATCATCCGCGCCTGGCCTTTTTACCGCACCGGTTACAGCTTCTTGCGCGAGGTCGTGGTCGATGACTCGCAGCTTCGAGAGCCGGCTACGCGTCGCGGCGGCGATATTCGGGCCATCGCGCCTCTCCGACGCTGTGCTATTGCAATAGGTGTCTTAATTACGAGGGTGGGGGGAAAGTGAGAAACGTTTCTCCCGCTTAAAACGTCTTCGAGGACTGTCAATCTTCTTCCACGGGGACTCGCGACGTCCCTGAGCGCGGGAGTGAAAGTTAACCCGAGGAATTAAATAGGGTAATTCCGGGTGAGATGGCCCCGCGGGTGAGATGGCTCGCTCCTTTTACAAATATATTTTTGTCCTTTATAAAACAACTAAATTTACGGTGCGCTGATTTTTTTAAAAACTGGGCCATCTCTCCCCGACTTACCCTATATACCACCATTTATCCAGCTCGAAGCTTCCCCGTGGCGTCGAGGATTCGTTTCCCTCCGCGTCTGTTATCGGATCAGGGTCACGAGGCACGATTATCCGCGCGAATGCCCGCCACCTGCAACTCCTCCGGCTCGAGTTCCTGCAGAAGAGGCCCGCTGTCACCCGAAGGCGTCCTCTTCATCAGATACCGCGCGACACCGAGGACTCCGAGCAACCCAGTAACACCGGGGCGAATTCTCTCGGAGGCTCTGCTCTCCCTCGCCGCTGCCTCTTGTCTTCCGGCGCGGCGCGAGGATCGCGCGGTGTACCGCGGCACAAGCGTTTAACAACGTCCCTCTTCCCATCGGCATCCCCTCGGACCACCCTACGGCCCCGACCTTAAGATATTAAGTACTTTACCCGCGATTAGATCTCTCATTGTGCCGCTCGGTGTCAGACAAGCGGTTCGTTAGGCCCCCGGGGAGAGCGAACGAGAGGCAGAAAGAGAGAATCGGAGTTCTGGGGAAGACAATGCCAGCCTAAGAGACAATTGCTCGCGCAGAGACGGAGAAAGAGAGAAGGAAAGAGAGAGAGAGCGCGAGGCAGCTCTTCTAACTGCTGTATAATTTCCTGCAACGACACCTTCATTGTGAGCCCGCCGTTTCATTCTTATCGCGGTGTTCCAGGGTGAGAGAGGGTTGCGAGGCCACGACGGAGCACCATGAATGGCAAGCAGCAACTGGAGGAACCAGTACGCCACGGATTTTCTGTTCCGTGGGTGTTCGAGGAACTCCGGCAGGTGGAATCCTTGCCCTCGGGATTTCGGGTACTCGAGACCCGTGAGACCTTTGTTCCGGGAGACCAACAAGCTCGCTGTACCGCGCTCCTGGTTTCTAGGAATGAACGCGCTAACGAGTCGAGGACCGCCGGATGGTTCTCTATTCGTTCGATTTCCAGTTGTCAGAGAAAGGCTGTGGAATGCGCCTTTCAGAGTTTAGAGGGATTAGAGAATCTGAATTGCACGTGAAGTCTCCCTAACGAGGTACGAGATAACGAAGAACCATTCGAAGTGCATGGACGGTGGTTGAGCAGGAAAATGAATTTTCTCGATCTTGCCCTTGGAAGCTTCGCGAGAACTTTACGGCGTCGCGATCTGAATTTCAGATCGAAAGAATAGTTGCCGACCGAGCGGCGTGTTTCTCCATTAGCGATCCAATTAGAGGAGCGTTTCGCACGGGACACGTGAGAAAAGCCGCGGTAATGGACGCGCGGCAAATTTATTCGGAGATTATCTCGCGAGGCGCGAATCGACGGGCGAAAGAGGAGGCGGTGAATGGCGTGAACGTCGTTCTGTGACAGATGTGTTCATCGTCGCGGCAGCCAGCGATAACTCAAACGGATCCATTATGAGTGATCGGAGCGCGAGAAAAACCCGATTAGACTTGATAATGAACGCACCGGCGATTAGAACGCGAGCTCCACTTTGTTTTTTTTTCCCGCCGAAGCAATGCGGATCGACGACAAGGCCGTGATTTACCGGTAGATATACAAGTGAATATTCATGGGACGAACGATCCAGGGATAAGTACGCGTTTGCTTTTGATCTGAGCTCGCTGGTTTCCTGTGTAGATCGTTCGGCGTGCATTTAAGCATTAGAAGACTCTACATCCTTCTTTCAATTAAACCCCTCTTTTTTAAAATAAGTATCTAAGGAGCAATGAATTTTATTTCTCATGTTACCTTGTCTTTCTATACTTATTGTACTAATTTTCTTCAAACTTTGTGTACTAAAGGGTTCTCCCGTAGAAATCAATTAAACCCTTCTTTTTTAAAATAAGTATCTAAGGAGCAATGAATTTTATTTTTCATATTACGTTGTCTTTCTATACTTATTGTACTAATTTTAGTGAAACTTTGTGTAGTAAAGGGTTCTCCCTTAAAATCAATTAAACCCTTCTTTTTTAAAATAAGTATCTAAGGAGCAATGAATTTTATTTTTCTTGTTACGTTGTCTTTCTATACTTATTGTACTAATTTTGGTCAAAATTTGTGTACTAAAAGTTTCTCCCGTAGAAATCAATTAAATCCTTCTTTTTTAAAATAAGTATCTAAGGAGCAATGAATTTTATTCTTCATGTTACGTTGTCTTTCTATACTTATTGAACTAATTTTGTTCAAACTTTGTGTACTAAAGGGTTCTCTTGTAGAAATCAATTAAACCCTTCTTTTTTAAAATAAATATCTAAGGAGCAATGAATTTTATTTTTCTTGTTACGTTGTTTTTCTATACTTATTGTACTAATTTTCTTCAAACTTTGTTACTAAAGGGTTCTCCCGTAGAAATCAATTAAACCCTTCTTTTTTAAAATAAGTATCTAAGGAGCAATGAATTTTATTTCTCATGTTACGTTGTCTTTCTATACTTATTGTACTAATTTTCTTCAAACTTTGTGTACTAAAGGGTTCTCCCGTAGAAATCAATTAAACCCTTCTTTTTTAAAATAAGTATCTAAGGAGCAATGAATTTTATTTTTCATATTACGTTGTCTTTCTATACTTATTGTACTAATTTTGTTCAAAATTTGTGTATTAAAGGATTCTCCCGTAGAAATAATAATTGAGACTCGATACCATCATCTTAGAAAATATGTTTGAAAGCAATGTACTTAGAAAGCATCCCAAAGTACCCAGCTCCCTAACCAAGGGCTTCCTTGGAAGCGCCAAGGACTCTGGTTGTCTCCCACGATCAAAAGAGGGACAGGATCGTCTGTGCACTTGAAAACCCTCAATGGACCCAATCACGATTGTGATCCCGCGCGTTGTCCCCTTCGAAATCGAGGGGCCCTCTCCCCCGGTCGAAAGCAAGAGAAACAGCGAAGAACCCGGGGACCAGATTCGTTCTGTTTGTTTGCCCAGCGAAAGGCAAACCCGGCCGGATCCACTCGAGCTACGATCAATCGCAACAAACATCGTTGCTATCGCTCGATCAATTTCTTATCAACCGGGCATTATTTCTGTAACAAAGATTACATTGCGCGTGGGAATTCTCCGACTGAAACACCGCGATTCAGAGGTTAGAATAATTGAATCGCCTGCACGTTATCGCGCATACATTCCCGCCTAAACTATTAGTAAACCGACGTTCGAAGCTAGATAACCCGAGACGATTCACTCCACCAGTCAGCCTCGTGACTTTCTCACAGAGCAGCGAGACCCGTTGCCGCGAAGTCGTTGTACAAAAAAAGTAGTGGAAAAATAAGAGGCAACGAAGCCGCAAGGAGAGCGCTCTGAAGGTCCGACGGAGAAGAGGAATGCTCGCAGCCGGGACGGAGGGATCGGGGGGACCGGGGGAGATGGCGAGGAGGAAACGAACGGGGAAGGTAGGGGTCTCGTCGCAGTTTTTGCCGATTCGCCACGCAAGCCGACCGCAAAATCAGAAATGAATGAAGAAGTGACACAATGCAACGTTTGCAGGGCGGACAGGGGCCTAGGTTGCCCCCGGTAGCGCCAACCCCCGTCGTTTCTGGCTCGTCTGCCCACCGCCCCCCCCCCCCCTCCCCCTCACTCTCTCGCTTGGACCCCTCTCGACTCGAAACCATTCACCTCCGACGCGGAGAAAAAGGGAGGAAGAGCGACGGGAAAAAAGGGCAGACATGAGAGCCGTGCAGAAGAAGCAGGTCGCTTTAAAGAGAGCGCTGATGCGTGGCCAGAAACCGACCGGGGTGCTTGCTTCCCCTCCCCGCTCCTTCATTGTATCGAGAGATCGAGGCTGTGCGAGGGCCGTGGCTAGCATAGAAAAGGGATCTGCATGTGACGGATCGCAGTCGCGGGGATCCGTCACGAGTCACCGACATTTCTTCTGCTGCTTTTCCACCGACGGACCACCCACGAGACCGTATCAAACTTGTCCCTTCCTCCCCTCGCGACGAATTTCGATTCTAACCGGGGAATCATTGGGATTTCTTGGTCGTGATCGAATAAAGTTGCGGGTCGACTGTTGAACGAAAAAAAAAGGGTATTTCTTTCGTGTACTTTCTCCCGTGTATGTACTTCTCTGCAGTGGAAAGTCTGCTGAAGAGAGCAGACTTCCCTTCCTCGAGACACATCTGTGGCAAGAAACGGCAAATCACGCGTGACGATACGAGAGGTTGGTTATCGTCGAACGGGCCCCAGGTAAGCAGCGTTTACTCGCGCGATTCGGGGGACAACGGTTGACTGGTCCGTTTGTTCGCGCCTTGTCACGAATCAATCGAGGGAAACGAGCCGTGACCCAACCGCCGACGTTTCTACTTTTTCTCCCCGTTAAATCGCTCAACGATACGAGCCGACCGAAAAACCCCGGTGACTAATGAAATTCTCCTTCGTCGCGATTTGCGATTTTTAGTTGATTCCTGTTTCCTTGACGGGGGGGAGAGATGGAAACATTGGATCGGTTTGTGTGGGAGAAAGACAGTTAGGTCGGTTCGACGCGGAAACGGAAGCTTGTAACGCTCGGGTGTAAATAGTCCTAAGATTCACAGTTCGAAGTTTTAATTAGAAATTTGATGTTTCCTTCGAAAGTAAACGCGTAAGTGGAGAAAAGTCGCGGGAGGAACGGCGAGAAAGAACGCAATTACGTAACGGCATTACGGGACGTAATGGCGCGACGCGCAGCGGCCCCTTCTTCGCCATCGACCCTTCTCCCTCGACCATTTCACCAGGTCCCCGGCCTTTTCAATCATACACATCAGTGAGTTTCATTATTACCGAGTTTAGAGGCATTCTTCGCTCGCGTTCACCTTTTTCGGGACCAGTTTGTCCCCGCAAGTTCGGCGGGCAATAAGTCCCCGCGTGATCGATAAACGTCCACCCCCGCCTCGCTCCACCCTACCCATTCGATATAAGCACGCTCGCTGTCGAAGTAAATTAAGGCCGTGTCGCATCACCAGCCACGACTTCGCGAGGGCAACTTCTGCCGTCGCCCTCCGCCTCCTCGAGCCGCCAAACGTGCAATGGCTTTTTTGGCTAATTCACGGCCCTGAAAATTCCGCCCACGGTCTGGTGTTTTAGTTGGTTAGGAAAAGTGGAGGTAAGGGTTTCAGCGTTGGGGGGTTGGATCTAGTGGTGGATAACTATCGATGGTACTTACGATAGTTATCGATGGTTCTCACTATCGAAATTTCTAATAATATTAGAAATTAAATTTGGGGTTTTCTGAATTTCAGCTGTTATTATTTTTTAATTCACTAACCTACGATTTTCAATACCGATAATTATCGATAGTGAAAATAAGTCATCTATAGTTTTCGATAGTGAGAACTGTAGGATCGCGGAAAAAGGAAAAGTCGCTACAACGGGATTCGAACCCGCGATCCTCGGCTCGTTGCGCGCTGGCCAGCCGCCTTAGCCACCTCGGCTACCGCCGACTCCCCCCTTACGCCATTCCGTGTCCTCCTCTTATGTTATGGGGGTTCCTGATCCCACAGAACCATCGCTAACTATCGTAAGTACCATCGATAGTTCTCTCCACCACTAGCTGGATCTAATTGTAGCCATGCTACTTCACTTGTTGAAAAACTTGCAATATCTGAGCTAGGTTCTAACGAGATCCCAGGTCGGTCAAACTTAACCATCCTGACACTCGAACACTCCCATTCTTCTCTCCCTTAAACCACAAAGCACACGGACTCTCGTCTATACCGCAAAAGCAAAATATAATCCGGACAAAACCACGAATTCTCCAAACGTCACACCGACTGCCTGTAATTTCCGTCGGCCAACAACAATGTGACCAACTCGTCGTTCACGCTACGACCGTCGAAACCGTATCATTTGTCGGTCACCGTGAACATTCGATCGTCATTGAACGAGGCGAAAACCGCAACCGAAGGGGCCTGACAAAAGGCTTCCACCTGAACGCAGTCTTCTCTCGGGAAACAACAGAGGCCAGACACTTGTATCGAGTTGTTGGCTTCCGTCGTTCGAATATAACCGCGCTGCCTCAACGAGATAAATCCGCTGTCGCTTCCCGCCGCAGAGTTTACGTCGTACACGCAATAAAAGTCACGTCTGGAACGACGAGGTCGGCGAGAGAGGATTAGAAAAAAAATTTTACTCCATGCCCGGGGAGGGGGGGACACTCTGGGACCTCCCCTCGGTTCATTTTCGTCTTGTTTAGCGTGAAAGAGAAGTATATACACCCTCGTGCTTGCGAGTGAAGAAGACGAGCACGAGGCCCGCTTTTACGACTGTACTTTGTGGTTTTCGGAGTTTCTTGCGCCGCGGCGCAGTCAAACAGCGGAACGGAAGCAGAGGAAACGTGGTGGGTTAAAGGAAAACCCACTGAATGTGTTGGTTTAGAAAATCGTTTGAATTCGTTTCATCAACAGTCACACTTCACCGTTCAGACGTACACATGTCGCAGTTCACATTCTTCATATCGGGTTCGCATTTCCCATCTGACTCGTCACTTCCTATATCACACTTCGTATTTCATAACTTGCTCATCACTTACGCTTCCTACAACAGCTGATATGTTGTTTATCCTTCACATCACACATCACATTCCATAGTTTTTACCTACTTTAAAGGGGTATAGGACTATTGGAATATCGAAAAATCGATTTTTTTTTATAATTAATTCTGAAAGTGTCATCCTTTGTGAATATTTACAAAAATGTTTCATGCGAAAATTCGAATAATTACGGAAATCACAGCGATGAACGTGACTGAGTGTAATTGTAACGTAGAAAGTGCATAGAGAGTGTGAACTGTGAAGAATCAAGTATTCCCCGTGGTCTTGATTTCGACTCGAGGGTTCAACGACTTATCTCGCGTCGATACTGGGATCACTTATCTCAGGGGAAGGTGAACTTTGTCGCTCGGTTATCTTCCCGCCTTCCGTATTTCGAAATTCCAGCAATTTGTTTTCGCGGACCCGCGATGAGCATGATCCACGAGGGAAATGACCCCTATCTTATCTATCAACGTCGGCGACGTCTGTGCTCGACGCATTACGATGTACTTTAAACCATTAAAAGCTGTAATTGAATTACGCTTTCATTTATCTGAAGATTTATCATCGAAATAGCGAATGCTTTACGTCTGGCTTCTTACAGAGAAAGCTTGAAGCAGAACCCCCGGCGATCCAGCGGACTCGCGCGACCTTCGCGTGCAGCTATAAACCGCAAAGGGGCAGGATAAAAATCCAAATGGGGTTGGACGCATCGCCACCCCATAGTCCGGTCTGTTCGCGCGTGCTTAAGCGCGCGTGTTCCCCCAACACGCACGCTTCTATTTGCGCGTACGAAGTCAGGGAAATCACGCGGCACACGGACCCGCCAACATCCACACGACCCAGCACACGCCTCCGAGCTCTTGCGGTTATTTTAACAACGTGGCAACCTCTTTGTAGACCGCACGCTTGTAAACCAAGAATGAAGTCTGTTCGTCGGCCAGAGCGGGTAAAAAGAACCACCGTTCCCCTCGTCGCCCCTCGCAGCGTTTACCACCGACGACTATTCTGTATCCCCCATCTTCCTCAGCGTCGTCGCATTTTATTCGGAGAATTCAATCGTTCCGCGGTTTCCAACCCTTCCGACCTTCTTCCCAGTGTCTGCAAGGTGAGGCAGTCCTGGCGGACGGTCTCCTCGTTTTGTCCCCGTTCGATACGCCGCCATACGATACACCTGGAGTATCGTAGCGGCGGTGGATCTCGTTTCGCGCGCTGCGCTCCAGAGTATCGTGCTAGACATGGCCAATCGAGCGACAGGAGTGGATATAGAAGTCGGGAGCCAGGGAGTCTACACCGAATTGGGTGACGGAGCCAGTGGTGGTGGGCGATAATGATCATCTTCAAGGTTTCAACTGATAATCCCTCAACTGTTAGTCGAGCACTGCTCGTGAGAACGTAACCAACCAGTGCCCAGCACTCGAATGACGACGCTAGAGTAAGGGAAGCTGGTACTTTCACCTGGACCTGGTGAAGCTGAAGAATGTGGTGTACGCGAGGAGGATGGGACGCGCGGAGGTTACACGCGCGGGAGTACCTCGCGTCGAGGCGAAGAGGACGACACTCTGATCTCTGTATTTTTGCACGGCTCCTTTCCTCTTCGCTCCTCTCGAAGCTGCGCGATTTCGTGACTCACGCTCTATATTTAGACGCTCGTAGACGCGTACACTCTCGTGTTCCGACCAGCCCGCGAGTCCCGAGACCCCGCGAAAATATGTCATACTCCTCTTTATATCTCCGCGAGTCTCGATGCGACCCTTTATCCTTCTGCCGCGATGTGTGGTCCATCGTAAAGCCCTTCGAGACGAGCTTGGCCAGGTCCGAGGACTTGGCCAGGGATCACCTGGCCGCGGTCATCGCCGAGGTACCATTTTCCCATACTGTGAGGTCTAACAATAAGTGCGCCAGCGATACAGTCTTGCGCGTTGAATAGCGAAGCTCCAAGGAGGTTCGATGTCGCTGCATAGTGTTAGGTGGACTCCCACTGCCCTCGCAGTGGTTAAACCAGACTTTCTGTGCTGACGAATTTAAATAAATTTGCATAAGAAACGCTGCCTTTTTCGTGGAGCCTGTGCTATCCGCGTTACACTGTATCGACTCGAGTAAAGATAGTAAAGCCACGACTACTCTGAATTTTATTATTATTATTATTAAATGTCTTTATTGCACCATTACAATTAAATTAAATTAAATTACAATGGCGAGTAGGCGAGGTTCAGCATTAACTGCTGCTCTACAACCTAACCTAAAAAGCCGTTGGGAGGTGAGAAAAAGGAAAGAAAGAAAAGAACAAAAAAGGAAAGAAAACAAAATAAAATAAAATACAATAGGAAGTTACATTTTACTCGCCCGCATTATCCCAATTATCTACGACTTCCAAATTGATAAAAGCCTCTACAAGCTGGAGAACCCACCGAGTCTCTCCTGCCTACGATTTCTAAAAACTCCCAAAAGACAGCTTACCGACGTTCGGA
Source organism: Andrena bicolor (assembly GCA_960531205.1). Lineage (NCBI taxonomy): Eukaryota > Metazoa > Arthropoda > Insecta > Hymenoptera > Andrenidae > Andrena > Andrena bicolor. The sequence goes on along the minus strand of OY482668.1, from coordinate 3,464,412 downwards.
AGCAAAAGAATAGCGTAGCCGCAGTTTAGCGAGCGGTCGAAGGAAGAATCGCGAACAACGGAACGCAAGTCGTTCCCTCGAAGGCAGAACCGCCTCGCGAAAGCGGAATGGCGGAGGGCGAGGGCGAGGAGGGTTGAGTTCACGGCGTGACAACCCCTCTTTCTCGTCACGGTAAAGTTTCATCACCGCCACGACGCAAACTCATTCCCAACCCCTCTGACTGAACTTCGACCAACAACTTCGGGTCTCCTCCTCGTTTATTCCGGGTGACTGCACTTTCGTTCCGTCGTGAGCGCGAGCGGCCTGGGGTTGCCACCCCCCCGGTCCTCCTACACCCCCACAGCCCCCTCCCCCCGATCTTTCCACCAGCGAAGCAATTTTGTTCGATGGCCGTACACACGATAGAAAATCTGGCACGTCCTCGGTCGTTCCGGGAATGCTAAAGCGTGCGTCTCGAGACGAGTCGGGTTTACCCGCGCCACGCCGCGCATCTTTACGAGCCGACGCTCTGTACGCTCCGCGTGCAATTTTCCCGCGGTCGATTATCCGAGACCGAGGCGGTGTTTCGGCGCTACTCCCGGTAAGAAAATGTCGGCAATCCCCGGCACGACGGAGTGGAATTATCGACGGATGAGATTGGGGTCAGACCTGTGGACGCTGGATCGGTAGATCACTCGATTTCCGTGGTGTAAAGTATTATAAGGGACCGATGCGATGGCGAGGCGATAGAGGAAGAGGACTTCTCTTACTTGGTCCGGCACTCGACGCGAAATTGAGAGTGCCGAGTCACCAGAGCCAGGAGGAATCAACGGTACGACCGAGACGTTCATAAATTTCAATTGCCAAACTTCTCCGGCCACCCCCGAAAACACCGGGAAACCAAGCCACTTCGGAATCCTCGAAGCACGCTCGATTCCCGGGGCGCGTGAAACCAAAGAGGAACTCGCTGAAAGGGGTCCTAGGAGCTGACGGAGAGCTCCTCCGGGAGAGTCGGGGATGGGGATGAGTGGGAAGACGACGGGTAAGATGCGAAAGGGAAACCGCAGCGGGACGGTAACGGTAAAAGGGAGCGCGGAAAGGAAGACGTTAGGAGCGGGGAAGAATTAGCTAATGGCGCACGATGAATCCGTAATGGGTTTGTGCTGTTCCCGGGGCCGCATCGGGATTTGAACGAGTTCGGGCCAGCCGCGACTCGACGGGGAAGGGCGGCGAACACGAGGCGTAGAACTCCGCGAAGAAGCTTCGTGGAAAATCGTGCTACGCCCGTCCGAGTAATACCCCAAGGAATGCGGGGAAGATGGAAGCATAGATAGGGCTCTTTCCGCGTTGGGGAGCACCGAACAGGGAGAGCGAACAAGCCAGCGAACGCACGCCAGGATGGCGGAGGAAAGAACCCACTGTAAAAGGGGTGGGACCACTCAACCCATCCCCGCCGCCGGGCTGAATCCTTGCGGAAAAGCTTAGAACGACTCAGACTATCTTAGAAGGAAATGCTGTTTGCGGTTCGAGCGCGATTTCTTACCGTCCCCTCAGGAATCAAGAAGGAAAGCTAGCCCGGGGAACCTGCACGGTTCCCTTCGCGATCGTTCCAACAGAATCTCCATCGAGCTTCCAAATTTCACGGTGCCGGACTACTTCAAGGACGAACCACTTTGTCGCGAGTTGGTAATAGTATTCGTCAGCGTTGGGGACTGTTATTTGATAAATGACTCCTCAATGCTGTGTTTGATCGTTACACGATTGATTAGTCATTAGAGGATCTAGGGTAAAGGACCCAATTACTGACACCTGACCAATTACTGTCACCTTAAGCTATTTTACTTAACCCTTCGTGGTCACACCTTCTTATAATCACAAGTTGGTCACACGGGGTTCACTGTACCCCAGCGTCATTTTTTGAGTTACCATTTTCGTATTTTTGAATCTTTTAACTTTTCAGTGATAATTCTACGTTCGTAATACTTATACAGCCATGGTCTAATAGTCTTTTTCTAGAAATGTAAATTTTGATATGCTAAATTTGTAGTTGAAAACGAGCGATTTTCCATCGTCGTGGTAAAATACAGATTTTTTAAAAAGTTTTTTATTTTTTTTTTGCGATAAATCCCCTTTGGAAGATGTAAAGGTGCGGAATTTCAAATCAAAAATTGCTCTTGGGGTACAATACACCCCGTGTGACCACGAAGGGTTAAAATAACGAATAAATAAACTATAGTGGGTATAAAATTTATAGCATAGATTATAGGTTAAACTACATAATTCTATTTGTGCATGACTTTACAACGTTTATTTATTTGTTATTTTAAGTAAAATAGCTTAAGGTGACAGTAATTGGTCAGGTGTCAGTAATTGGGTCCTTTACCCTATGAGTCCCTAAAATTGCCTGTCCCTGGATGGGAAATAGAGTTACGTGTTCTCGCGAAATAATCGGTAGATATCGAATGGCCAGCCCCGCGAGACCACGGTGTCTCCAGTTGGATAAGAGTTTACTACCAACGCGGGCATAAAATGCCAGAAGAATACGCTCCCGACGAGGTGTCGCGAGGGATCCCTCGAGGACCGGCGCGATTTATGAGCGTCCTCTTAAGCATCCGTGACGATTCCTAACCAGGGAGCGCGGTGAAAAGAAGGTTACCGCAAGAAATCGTTAAATCAAAGTCTCCGGCCGGCTGTTCCGTCTTGTGTAACAAGACGGGAGAGCGTTGACACGGTTCGAGCCCGCGTTATCGCCGCCCTGTTGCAACAGCCTCTATTGTTGCTCGCGCCTCGTCGCGTTTTGCACCACGCCCGGCCTGTTTGTCTCCCCGTAGTATCGACGCGAGGCGTGCGAAAAAAACGAGAGGCGAGGGAAGATTGCCGAGCTCGAAGAAACAGAGCTCGATCGGCAAATTATTTCTTATCGGCGTATTGCGACCGACCTTTAACGCCGCTGCGAGTTTTATTGCCATTCCAATTGCACGGAACGATGTAACACGCGGCGCAATCCACGTGCCGCGGTTCTTCGTATAAAAGTAAATGGGATAAAACTGTGCAACACGATTTCCTAACCCGCCCCGCTATTTTCAGAATCGAGTTTCCCGAGGAAGAAACATTAGTCAAACAGGAACGTATTCCACGGTTGCAATCGGTCAGTACTTAGTGAAGGAATTTTCACGAAACCTGATAAAGTAATCTAGAATTCAGTTAATCGAGTATCAGCGGTGAAATTCAAGCGCTGTCTACATCGGGATGAAGATAATCACCCCGAGGTACCTGGTTCTCGAATCGTATGAAAAGAAATGCCTGCAACCTAGCTCCGTCGTTACGACATCGCTATGTAGCGAACAAGATATAGGTAAACCGATCAATTAATTAACAAACATTCTTACCCGCGACTCGAAGCGTATCCCCTTGTATTCTCCACCTAGCTGGAGAGTGGAGGTCAGGGAACGCGGAGCGTTTCAGCGAACCGATATCACTGCCGGTCAATTTTCCCGATTTCGACTCTAATTAGCGTGGAGCGCAGGCAAAGCGTAAGGCAGCCGATTCGAGATCGCCGCCGCGATCGCAATCACGCTCGAACGTTGCAATCGATTCCCCTATTACCATATAAAACTCGGCTGCATTCGAGCGTGCCTGGTCGTTCCCTCTGGCGCTATCCGAAGGAAAAAATATTGCATAACCCCCGAGTACAACAGGAATGCTAATTATATTAATAGCGGCGGGCATCTGCGTCAGCGCGCTTGACTCATTAGCATACGATAAAACAGACAAAACACATCCCTCGTACCGCGATCGCAACACGCGCGGAGAAAGCGCCGCTAAACGGCCCTCCGCGATTCGAAATAGACGATCGAGTTGCTGTAGGTATGCCAGAAGAATGTGCGACGTGTTTCAGAATTCAGATACGAACGTTGAGGGGCGACCAGTGGCGGATTTAAGAAAAAAGGCCCAGGTGGCAAACGTTCTGAGGGCCCATTTCTTCGGCGAAATGAAAAGGTAGTTTACTAAAAACGGACTTAGTGTAATAATACAGAAAAAAATATAGTTTGTATAAAATCATAATTTCTTTTTTTAAGGATGAGGCCCTAGGAGGGCCTTCTGAGTAGGGGCCCTTTTTCGGGAAAATGAATAGATAGTTTACTATAAACAGGCACAGTGTAATAATACAGAAAAAAATATAATTTGGATAAAATCAAGTTTTTTAAGGATGAGGCCCTAGGAGGGCCTTCTGAGTAGGGGCCCTTTTTCGGGAAAATGAATAGATAGTTTACTAAAAACAGGCACAGTGTAATAATACAGAAAAAAATACAATTTGGATAAAATCATGTTTTTCAGGAGGGGCCCTGGGGGCCTTCTGGGCAGGGGCCCAGGCGGCAACTGCTCATCGGCCACCCTGTTAAATCCGCCACTGGGGGCGACATACGCGATATCGAAATAATGAGGAACCCTTGAAAAGAGGAATTTGTGTCCAAGGCACATTGGGCCTGTTTGAAAATAGCGATAAGAAGCCTTCGTAACCAAAAAAGTTTTCCACGTTCGACCACCAGAGATCCATGAACCGTTCGAACAATGTCCCAGCGTTCGGGGTGGGATCGATTCGCCCGTGATTCTCGATCCTCCGCGGCCCTCGGGTTTCCGAATGTTTCGGGGAACTGGGGGAAGTTGGACGAAGGGCCTCGGCGGACTTTCACGGTAGTTCGTGAGCGATTTCTGCTCACCGACTGGCAGGAAGAAAGGATCTCGGTGCTTCCGAGAAGACAATCAAAGGGAACTGGCCCCGGCGATTTCGGCATGACGATTTAAAAAGTATAAACTACGCCAATACTGCACGCGAGCCAGCGGGAAGAACAGAGCGGGCGAGCAGAGGCGAGAGAGGCGAGTTTGGGTTATCTTACGTGTCTCTGAACAGCTGTCGGTTAGAGGTGCTCAACCGCGACGGAATAAATTATGGAGATAGATCGGACGGGTTACGCTGCGTCGGCGGCTTTACGCGCGAGGATCGCGTGATCCAGCCCGATCGCCACCGACTAGCAGACTAATCCGGTCATTAGAAAACGCTTTGTCGCGGTGAAAAATGCGATCGATCCTTAATCCATCGGGTGAAGCACGACCATCGAAGGGAACGTCTGGTGAACGAGAATTTCGAGTGAAATACAATTCCAAGGGAACTGTCTTCGATACGTTTCCTTGAATGACGAGGAAATAAGTAGGTATATACTGCTTAGTATCGATCGCGGTAGTCTTACTGTCAACCTTTAGAGAACCGACTTATTTTTTTCGAAAAGATATAGTGGTTTTCAGTTTTCAAGAATTTATATTAGAGAAAATCAGAGAACTTGCACGGAGCCGCAAAATGGGCCTTGCCGGTTCCCCAAAGGTTAATTGCAGTATCATTAGGTAATTGGGATTGAAAGTAGTGGTGAACTATCGATGGTACTTACGATAGTTATCGATAGTTCTCACTATCGAAATTTGTAATAATATTAGAAATTAAATTTGGGATTCTGAATTTCAGCTGTTATTATTTTTCAATTGACTAACCTACGATTTTCAATACCGATAATTATCAATAGTGAAAATAAGCCATCTATAGTTTTCGATATTGAGAACCATCGATAACTATCGTAAGTACCATCGATAGTTCTCCACCACTAGATCCGTGTGTTCGATTCTAAGTTCTCCTCCGAGTCAAACTACAATTCTAATCTGTAGTGATTAGTCCATCATATAACAGCAACGCAGCCAACAATTATTTAAACTGTGCTGCTAAAGAGAAAAATCGCAAGGCCAAACACTGCGACACGACACGCAGCACAAACTGCCCCGCAACTGCATCGTTTCACTCAAGTGTTATACTTCGAAGCGAGTCCATCGCTCCCAACGGATATCGTAGGGACCGCGACGGACATGGCTGGTGATCAAAGGTGCCGACGGTGTCGCGGGACGTACAGGTGCAAGTGTCATCGGGGATGTTCCCGACTGGATCGATAACACATGCGCGGATCCACGGGATCGGTCTGCCCTCTTTTTCCTGAGGGCCTGTCACATTGTGTGTTAATCAACGCTACACGCGCCAAGGGACACGAGGAGGCTTCCGAGAAAGGAAGCCACGATCCCGCAACAGAGCGAACAAAAATCGCCGTACGAAATTGGACGGCGCGGCGTTCCGCGAAACAGACGCGCCGCGACCTTGCTCGATATTTAGTCCGCCCTTCCTGTGCTCTCTCGCCCTGCGTTCCGCCCTCCACTGTCTTCTCCGAGCAAAAGCGAACCAGCCGCCATTGTCGCACGCGGGACTGCGCGAATTACATTGCTATATGAACCGGTGGTGTTGTCGATTTTGGAATGATTATCTGATGGCGGGTCTCGAGTAGTGGTGGAGAACTATCGATGGTGCTTACGATAGTTATCGATGGTTCTCACTCTCGAAATTTGTAATAATATTAGAAATTAAATTTGGGATTCTGAATTTTTTAATTGACTAACCTACGATTTTCAATACCGATAATGATCGATAGTGAAAATAAGCCATCTATAGTTTTAATATTACAAATTAAATTTGGGATTCTGAATTTCAGCTGTTATTATTTTTTAATTGACTAACCTACGATTTTCAATACCGATAATTATCGATAGTAAAAATTAGTGGTGGAGAACTATCGATGGTTCTCACTATCGAAATTTGTAATAATATTAGAAATTAAATTTGGGATTCTGAATTTTTTAATTGACTAACCTACGATTTTCAATACCGATAATGATCGATAGTGAAAATAAGCCATCTATAGTTTTAATATTACAAATTAAATTTGGGATTCTCAATTTCAGCTGTTATTATTTTTTAATTGACTAACCTACGATTTTCAATACCGATAATTATCGATAGTGGAAATTAGTGGTGGAGGACTATCGATGGTTCTCACTATCGAAATTTGTAATAATATTAGAAATTAAATTTGGGATTCTGAATTTTTGAATTGACTAACCTACGATTTTCAATACCGATAATCATCGATAGTGAAAATAAGCCATCTATGTATATTTTTCGATAGTGAGAACCATCGATAACTATCGTAAGTACCATCGATAGTTCTCCACCACTAGTATTAACACTGAAGCTCCACAATTCATGCGATGTTAACTTCACGAACAGAACTTCGATAAGAATCGATTTAATCGAACGTAAACCAATTGTATCTTATACAAAACTGTCGCAATAAACGCAACCCTCCCATCTTTAATTCACCCCGTCCCTCATATCCCTTCACGTAGACACCAACTCCAGAATCCCATCGTGAAATCGCGCAACGCGTCGCGCAGATGTCGCAATGGAACCGAGCGATTTCGTCATTCACCGTCTCACCTCACCGTTTTGTAATTTTGTAATTGCAAATCGCTAAACGGTGTTGCTCCGCGGATGTTTATAAAAAGATCTCCTCGGCCGGCTAATTACAGGCTGTTCCTCGCATCGCGAACGATATTCCGCTCGTCGACCCCCCCTCCAACCCGGTTTCGGCTGCCGAGTTTTCGTTACACTATCGTATGCGCGCACACGTCTCCATCGGCCGTTCCTCCGTTGGTCGCGAGCGCGCAGATAACCGCGGCAATAATTAACAAAACTAAATACTACAGAGGCGCGGGAGCGCGTGCTGCATTATTTATCGGCCTCGTTCGGCCGGCAGCAAATTTCCGAATATTTACCTGGGCCCGGCCGGTTTCATCGGCATCCTAATAAACGTCGGTATATTCCGACTGTTTGATTTAAAAATACTCGTAAATACGCGGATCTCTGTGTACTGCCGCTGTCCGACTCTCTCTCCCGCTCTCTCTCTCTCTCTCTGCCGCGAGCACCAGCCAGCGTGCCAGCCGGCGAGAGAAAAATCAATTAAGCCGCTTATGTGAAATATCGGCGCAATTACGCGCGATTGCCAAATCTAGCCCGGCCGTATCGATGGCCGCATTATCGAGCCAACGGCCGGCGTCCATTTCACCTGGCGATCCTCTCGGCCACCGTCGCCGTTTCATTCGTCGTTGCGTTTTTATTAGCCCGATTCGCAGCCGTGTTATCGCCACGTGCTGAGCCGCGCGGCCAGCATCCGTGAAACGCGTTCCCCGGTCTACGCCGTCGGGCAGCATGCCTCTAAGTACGTACATAATTGACCAAGCGATTACAGCCCGAAGCAAGCATCGCTATTCGCGACGCAATCTCTGACGGAATCTTTTAACGATTGTATCGCGAGCGACGCAAAGCCTAGCGACGATGGAAACGGGAATCGAATTTCCACTCAAATTTCCACTTCCTTTCTTTCTTTCATTTTGCTTACCTCCCAACGGCTTTTTAGGTTAGGTTGTAGAGCAGCAGTTAATGCTGAACCTCGCCTACTCGCCATTGTAATTTAATTTAATTTAATTGTAATGGTGCAATAAAGACATTTAATAATAATAATAATAATTACTACTGAGCAGCTCATTGTCAGTCAAGATCGAGTATTGGGACTTTCTTATTTCCGCTACGCAATCTGGTGGCGAAAATTAAAGCACTCAAATCGGGTCAGCTGTCACATGTAATTGACAATATTGTGAATTTCGACTGTTCGATGATCGATTTTGTAATATTTAACAGACTATTTAATGACAAAAACATTATTTCAATACTTGTGTGAGACCAATCCTGTAACGCGATTGGCCCGATTGCAGAGCTCACAACCGTAGATGGCGCTCTCACAGAATTTCCCAATACGCCAGCTTCCCGGAGCCAGAATCTTCGGATCTGCCAGCCGTGGAACGTCCCCCGTCCAGCGATTCGCGGCCGATAAGCGAGCCGCTCAGCTTCTGGGGACCCAGCGAGTCGACGGCTCTACCGAGAAACGTCCGTGGAAGCGCGATAACGCGAATTATTCAAATCAATGAACCCTGACAGCGGACGGCGGCCGAGGGTGGGCGAGGTTGGCGCGCGGGGAGGGGAAAAAAATCACCGATTACAAGGCATAGTAAACAGTAATATTAATGAGAGTGGCGGCCGGCTGTCACGCCCGGCTATCGAACCGTCCCGCGAGCCATCGATAGCCCGCGCCAGTGACGCAAGTTTATTATTCATTAACGTGTCAATTAACTTCAATGTCGTCGTGGCTATCCCGAGGCGCTTTGTTGTCGTTCCTCCGTCGCCACCGGAGATCGCCCGCGTTCCCGTTACCAGCGTCAGCAGCACGTGGTGTTATCGCGGCCGCCGGTTTTTCGGTTGTTCGGACGTGAACCGTGGAACAGACCAGCCCGTTCTTCTATCGGCGAGAGTTGTCCGCGCGCCACGTGCACACCGATGTTCCACGAAACTGATAAACGGGAAAGATGCTTGAAGCGAGTCGATCGTACCGGGAAGAAAGCGATAGGACTATTCTCGAGGGACCTCGGGGTGGGCGAGTCTGAAGGGGGTGGCTGGTCGCACCGGATCTTCAAAACTGTGGGGTCGTTTTGGTTTCGTCTATCTCTATCAGAATCGTTGACTTCGAAGCTATCTCGGGCAGAGATAATTTACATTGAAAGGGAACCCTGGAACCGCTGGTGTTCTCGTGTGGCCGCGTAAGGTAGTTGACCCAGTCGTCGATCGGTACCCAGTCGTCGATCATTTGAATTAATATTGAGATTTTATAAGGTTTTTGAACAATATTGTGTAAAGGACAAAATTGCAAGTTAATATTTAAGAGTCTTTACCTACATATATCATCACAATATTGTTCAAAAACCTTATAAAATCTCAATATTTAAGTGATCGACGACTAGGCCTAAACCGATCGACTACTGGATCAACTACCTTACCTATGTCACCGAATGTCAAATGTGATCGACGTGGAAGGTGCGGAGGAGGGCGCGAATATTTCACAGGTATAAGTAGCCGGGCCGAGGCTAGATCGCATCTGTAACCTCATTCGCGGCCAGGGGATCCTGAGCCGATACAGTTCCACGCGAGGATCGGTGAGTCCCAGAGGCAACCGCGAGGCAACGTAGGTCCCCGTGGCGAGTTTCAGAACTACCAATAAAGGGACACGTCGGAAGGGAGCCGTGTTCGACGAGGTTTTACGCGGAGGACACACCGTGGGCCTGGATCGGCAAGAAAAAGGGGGGTACAAGGCGCAGAAGTTCACGACATGAAGGCCTCATTATGCCGACGCGAGGGAAGAAACGCGAAAGGGAGAAAGAAGAGGAGACACACGAGGAGGATGGGCGTGTACGTGTGTTGGTGGTATGTGTGTGTTTGTGTGTGGGAGGGCAGAAAGCGGAGAAAGAGGGAGAGAAAAAAAGACACCGGCCGATAACCGTCCCGATACCGACCGCTCGCTGAAAACACAGAAAACAGAGAATCAGCCTCATTACTTCTATCTTCCTCCCTTTCTCTCTGCCTCCCTCTCCAACGTGCGCCGATTTCCAGGAATTCTCCGTGATCTTTGGTCCCCTGGTACACGCTTTAACACGCTCCCCCGCCCCGTTCCCCCCACCGTTGTATCGTTCTTCCTCGATCCTCTCTTCATTTATTTCTTTCCGAGGCTCTCCTCAACCGTTCGGGCCGGGATAGTTGTCAGAAACCGGCGGATATCTCTTGGTCCCCAGGCTTTTCCCCACTCCCGCGGCCAGGCCATCGAAGCCGGACGGAGGACGAGAGTCGACGAACCCCGTCGATTAAGGATCTCGAGGAGCACGAAAACTCCACGGCGAGCCGAAGGTTGTTAAGACGGGGGCGAAGGGGCCAGGCGGAGAGGGAGGGCCGCCCTTCGTTGACAGGACTCGTTCCTGCCGAATCGAGACGGTCGATCTAGTCTGTGTAAAGTCCCAGGATGGCGGGAAAAAACGATCGACAAGGGGAGGAGTGGGGGAGGAAGACCTTTCCTCGATCGAGGGATCGATTAGAGAGTCGAGATCGTTTCGAGGATTCAGAGCTACGCCGGTCGGCTAGCTTAGATCGTAGATCGATGCCTTGTTAAGCTAACGAACCTCTTCCTCCTAGACTGGGGGCATCGCAGAGGGGAGGTGACCGGTCGAAATGTTTCGGACCAGTCGATTGTTCGAAAGTGAAAAACACTTTCGCCTCGAGCGAACGAAGTTCCGGCTGAAGTGACAACCTGCGATTCAATACACTTGGCTACCTAACGCGTTCCATTCTGATCCGAGTTTTCAGTGGAAGATTCAGCAGACATCTTTTAGCGAGCCGACGTCGCGGGTAACGATCGCCACGGGGATCCAGCGGCTACTTCCTAGTGCGAAACGTTTTGTTCATCGAGGTCGAACGGCGATCGATCGTCCACGAGCGAGATAGAATCTTCTCCAGCCTCGCCGGGAGAAGGAACGTGTTTATCCGCGGGCGATTGCGACACGATATGTTAATGTCCGAGCCGCGCTCTTCCCACGTGTCGGTGACGCGGGTTTCCAGCTCGTTCTGGAAATATATTCCGCCCCGACGGCCGAGATTACACGCAAACACGCGCGTTACAGTCTCCGACGTGTATTAATAGTTTACGACGGAGAATGATCATCGACCGACTTCTGATCAAGATCGCGGCGGCACCGTTTACGACTCGCCGGTTGAAATCAACAGGCTACCTTTACGAAATCCAACCTCCCGCCTAATCTGATGCCACGGTGGTACCGTCGCGGCACGAGCTGCCCGAAGAAAACTCTCCTGTACCGAAGGCTACCCAGCCGTCAGCCAAGGCAGTGGAACGTATGGACCTATTTCTTCTTGGATGGAAAGCCGCGGCGATGCGAGCAAAAGGAATGAAACACACGAGAAAGGGACAAATCCAGGCAACGTCCCCTCGACGATAGAAATTAGGTCCACTTGGAGGTTGCACGGCGGTGGACAAGGCCAGCGCGCAAGTTGCCCGTCGAAGATGATATCTGACAACGTGCCGGCAAACAAGCCGGCACGTTAACGAGCCCCTGCACGAGAGGGAAACGACGGAAAGGGCCGATAGATGAGCCGAAACGACGAAGAAAAGCCCAGCGAAGGGTGCCGAGCAAATGCCTTGTCCGACGGTGACAACTTCGATGAGGCCACGATGCTATCTCGATGTTGGGCAACCCGGTCCGGCGACTCGCGTCAACCGACCAACTTGACAATCCTTTTCAACGCCCGAGACGAGAGGCCGAACGTGCGCCTATGCTCGTGGGAAAAGGTCAGGATACTGGAAACTCGAAAAGCCTCGACGCAGAATGGATTATCTGTTCGAACTGCTAAAGGGAACTCGACGCGAACGGAGTAGGTAACAGAGGACTGGAAATTGCGAGCCTTTCGAGTTCTGTTTGCACGGCGAGCGCATTGATTCTGTTGCAGGTTTAAGCGTGCCTTTCCATAGTAGCGACCGCCCGCGTCGTTTCAAGTATAAACAATACTGTAATTGAGAATTAACGAGGGAATAGCATGCAGTACTAGCTTGTTTACCGAGGCGAATCGATTTAGCGAGCGTTTAACAGCGGTTCTCAGCGGGGTGCGGTAGCATTTTAGACTCGGCAATCGGTGATTTCGAAGCGTAGAGTCTTTCGAACACTATTCGATGCAAGAATCTTGGAAATTACTCGAGGTTGCTTGCTATAACTGAGAGCCCCCGCGCTCAGACCACCCTTTCACGTTCTACTTCAACGAAGGAGGACTCCGGGTACCACGCAGCTCTCTGTTTAGAAATTTTAGTGGTCATACAGATTCGGTAAAACTCTCAGTCAACTACAAGTGTTCCAGAAACAGAGACCTCTTTGTGCCAGGGTCATCGGAGGCCGTCGAAAACAGGAATCTCTGGTGTATAAACGATGCAGGCATAAAACACAGATCCCCTGTGCGCTGTTCTTAAAATGTAACTCGTGACACTCTACCCAAACGAAACCACCAAACTACTTCTATCAAGAAAACTTAAGCTGGGTTTACATTAGTCCAGTCGCTGGATTCAGTGAGTGGGTTGACTGGAAATCACGTCTACATTATTCCAGTCGCTGGATCCAGCGAGTGGTTCGACTGGAAATCAGGCGATATCTTGATTATTCCAGTCGTTTCTGAACCGTTGAAAGTGGTAGAGTGTAATAATAATAGATTCGCGCAAAAGCAGGATAAAAAACATAAAAGTAGCATCCAAAAATAGACTTTCGTCCAATCGAAATCTGCTGGAATGACAGCACTGTACTGGAATCAACGCACTATTTACATTATTCCAGTTCTAATCCAGTGCTGTACTGGATCACTGGACTAATGTAAACCCAGTTTTAATCTAACTTCCCAACCACCCTTTCACTCCCGGATTTCAGTCCACCGCGAAGAAAATCAGACCGTTAACCCCGCGTCTCCTGTGTCGCCATTAAATCCCAACAACTGGCCACTCGGTTTCCATCGAACCGCGAGAGAAAGCATTAAATTGCAGCGTTTCTACGCAGAAACGTGGCTTCCCGCCGTCCGCTTTCCACGCGCGAAAATTCCTATGATCCGCGTCGCGAGACGGATATCGCCGAGGTCGCGTCTTTCCAGAGACTTTCCACGCGTTGGAGGTTGGCCGTGGTCCGGCGACAGATCTAGCCGCGATAGATCGGTATCTGCTCGCCAGCCGACCAAAGATCGAAGCCAGTCGAGGACAGGCCGGCGAACAATGTTACGTTCGCGTCGGTTCCGCTGTATTTCTCGCGTTCTAATGAGATAACGATCGCGGTTCATTTCGCGGCGTAACGGCTCACGTTTAGATATTCCCGCGGATAACCGGAGACCTCGCCGCGATTCCGTGCCGATCGCATAAACGCGACGACGTTTGATTCCGAGGTGTTGCGTTACTGTTTAATGTCCTTTAATTAATACGGGCGCGCGACGAACGAGCCCGATCGAAATCTCGTCACGAACCGGCCGCCGTTCCTCATGCGATGAATTTTAAAGCCGATGACAAATACGCGATCCGACGCGGGCGCAGCTGCTTCGGCTCTTGTATTCTTCGCGGGTGGAACCGGCGAAGTGTCAGCAGGTGTTGGAGGAGAAATACTTGGCTGGTGGATCTGTTGCTTTCATTTCGAGTTGGTTTGCCAAAAATTTGCCTAATGGTGAACAGCGCAAGAGGTGTGAAGCTTTCGTATCTAGAATAGAATTCTACTGGATCCTCAATTGAGGAGTCATCGGGTCCCAAATGATCCAGTGCTCAACTTCCCGGATCCACCTTGCGTCTTCAAGCCGAAAACCTCGTTTAGAATCCCGGAACGAGGAATATTCCTCGCGGGAACCTTGAACAGTCTCATCGGGGAACTCGAAGCGCGATCGCATGGGTGTTGGAGCGAAGATGAGGCGGCGACAGCTTAAACGTCGCGCGGCACCGTTTCCGAAGCCATTCATTCCTCTCCCCCTTCTTCTGGGACAGAGTACGCTTTTGATTGTTATTGATCAACCGTTTCGACTGCGGTGCATACACGCGCGCGCAGAAACGTAAAGAGGACGGGAGCACGAGAGCACCGGGAGCACACCTATACCACACACACGCGCGTCCAGGCGAGCTGGCACGCCACGCGGCTCTATAACGCTGCCACGACACAGCGAATATAGAGACGGCGGACCTTAATGAATCTTTATGGGATGGTGTCGTGAACTTGTATACCCTCCGGTGACTGACTGAACCCGGCCGCGCTAACCATTGGCGCGACTCGCCGCCGCGCTCCTATCCGTCGCGAAACTGTTACCCACCCTTCTTGCCGCTCCAGTCTTTGTGTCTTTTATTCTCTGATAGGGACGAAGCTCTATAGGACGATAATTGGGAATTCTCGCGATTTCGGGTATGTATTCTCCTTCCACCTGGATAAACCGTGGACATTTCGAAAACGATGTCAACTCGGAAGAAGTCCGATGCGTCAGAGAAAGGTGAAGTTCTTCATTGGGACTGAAGAGGGCCTCACCGGATGAAGAATCATTTTAGGCGTTTGGGGCGATTTTTAGCGTATAATGGTGAGTTACTCGAGAAAAATGGGAGCACTTGCTACGCCAATGCGACGGGTTGCTCATTAGCCTCGACGCTGGCGTTGCCGCGGGTTTGATAGTGTTGACGGGCGCGCGTCGGTGTTCGTAAAATTTGAAGGGCGTGCAGAAGGTCCGTGGGGTCCCCAACGAGTCGCGTCTTGATTGTCATCAACCCGTTGCTCGTCGCGTGATACTGTCATTAGCACGCTTAGCCCCCGGACGCTACCTCCTTTCCGCGCGGACAACTTACGCCACGGTATTCGTCGATCGTTGTTCACCGAACGATACCAGCGCTCCTCGCGATCCATCAATTCCGACTGTCTACATACTCCGGCAATAGCCACTGCCAGTGTCCGCCAAGCTTTGCACAATTAAACGAGCAGAAATTGAACTCTAAACTGGACTGATCGTTGATCGTAAAAGAATCATTCGAGCGATGAATGGAGTAGCCAGGGATATTGGAAGTGGCAATATTTCATTGAAAACATCATCTATGATGAATGTGTCGCTAATTGCACAATTGCATTGGATGGGACTCAATTAAAGAGGTATTCTCGTCTAGAAGGCCAATTTCTTCCCTTTCTTTAGGGGCGGTGCACAAAAAAACTAGGGTAAAGAAACCAGTAAATGACCGAATTGTTGAATGAGAAGCCCAGTAAATGACCGCATACTTTTATTAAGAATTGTACTTATTAATGTTTGTTTAATACGCAAAACTAAATATATGGGATATTAAAAGTGCAACTACACTCTATTTATAAACAAATAGTAATTTTTAAATTTATAATTGTATTCATTCACTGGTATGCGGTCAATTACTGGTTGGTTTACACTACTCACTTTTTACCGATAAAAATCTCGTCTCCCGCTACTATTTCCAATATTTACATTTAGTTGTTGCTCAGATTTTCGTTTCACGAAAGTCGCAACTTAATTGCCGTCTATTTCGGAGCGTTTGGACACACCTAAAACTACCTTTCGATCAATATTTAGACTCCCCGAGTGCCGCGCACACAACGCGGGAGGAAGTAGCTTTTTGTCTCAATCGTAATTCACAGAAACTTCCCGAAGGGCCCAATGAGGCCCACTGTCCACTGATCTTCCATTCTCCGCGATATTATTACCGAAGAAAAACGTGAAAATTGTGAAGAAAAAGAAAGAATCGACTTACCGGGATCGGAGGAGTCCAGGCTGGTGGGCGCTTGTTGGCTGAGGGGTCCTGGTGTGCCCCCGCTTCCAGGGCTGCGTGCGTCGTCGTTGCCACCCGGGCCGGGGTACGAGAGCGACGAGGAGGGTGGCCTCTGCGTTAGAACAGAACAACAACCACTGTTACACGGGGCGTCCAACATTCTTGCACTTTCGTTTTCGAACGCACACGCGAGAGCCGCACGACGCGATCGTCCGAGGCTCGTCACGTTTATCGCGGCCCTCCACCAGAAGCGCCGGGCGGATTTTACCTCGCCCGGCACGGTACCGTTGCGCGCGTACACGCGGAATACCATTCACCGGCCCACGGCGGCCGATTTCGATCTCTATTAAAGGCGGAGCACACGTACCACTCCTCGAAAATGCTGCGCGGCATAAACGATCCGGGCGACGCGCGGGCCCTACGAATATTCCGCCTCGCGCTCGGTTATTCCGCGGGTGTAGCCGTTGTGATAATCACGGAGCCGCGAACTTGGGAAAAACGCGCCTGCATACACGCGCGAGCAAATTGTCGGGCGGGGCCGTGCGAGGAATACGCGACGACGGGCCCGCGGTCGTCGGTTTTCGTCCACCAGCTTAATTGTCCCGCTTCGGCAAGACGGAGCGACCACCGCGGATCACCGAAACCAAGAGCGAACCTTAATGAGCGGTAGCGTGCTGTCGAACCCGGTGGCGTGCTGTCGAACCCGGTGGCGTGCTGTCGAACCCGGTGGCGTGCTGTCGAACCCGGTGGCGTGCTGTCGAACCCGGTGGCGCGCGAAACGCTACCGAGGCTCCCGCCGCGTCTCACTTCGATACCTGTCGCGCTATTCGAAAAGTGACGTTGCTTTGATACCCGAGGAACCGCGGGAGACGCCGTGTGTTTTGGGACTGCTGACAATTTAGATTTCATATCTCGCGATGTTGAGCTTTCACAAAATAAGAAGCTTCTGTTTGTTTTAGGCACAGCTTAAATTTTTCGGCGCTGAAGTGGAAACCGTTCGAGCCGGGTTTGTATGTATGTCGAATAGAGAACGTTCGGGTTCCGTGGAATGTATGTAAATGTTCGTGGAACGATCGCGTCTCCAAGGCAACGGCGTACCACTGGCAGAGTGGACGGGCTTTCGTCGACGAGAACACACGTCCTCGTTATGTGTCTCCGAGCAGGAAGGTCCTATAGATTTAACCGCGCAACGATTTTAACCAGATACGAGAGAGGGCGATCGAGGGAGGGAGCGAGGTCGGTACATTATCGCGAAGATGACGCCTATGACAGCATGTGGGAGTAGCTGTCACTCATTGTTGCTGCGGTAGACGTGATATATATCCAGACATTTCGCTTCGTGATACAGGGCTCGCCTCGGCCGGCTCTGGGATTCTTATCACGCCGGGCACGAGGCGCGATCGATCCCCGTGATTTCCGCGAAAAATGTGTATTGTCGAAGTGGCTGCCCGAGAGGCGCGGCAATTTTCCATTCGCCAAGGAACACAATGGAATTACGTCGCTATGAGGATCGTTTGGAAAATTGCACGAGTTACGAGGCCGCTGTTATCGATAGTCAGCGAAAACGTGACAGTTCTGGCAAATAATGGAGTTGCCGCGGTGATTGAATCGCCGGAGGAACGTTTCACGATCGTGCGACGAGTGAGCAAACGAATCTGCCGACAGGAATGCTCTCTCGTCCATTTCGTTCATCGTTGGATCGTTAGGAAGAGTGGGTGTCTTTCACTGCTTGCTCTTCGAATGATACTTGAAAGTGTTCTGCGCGGAACTTTGGACCGTCATTTCGAATAGCAATTATGCACTTAGTCATTTGTGCACTTTTTGTAAATATAACCATAAAAGTAAATAAAAATATATAAAAATTAAATCTATAAGTATCAAGTTTCAAGATTCAATAAAAGAACCAAAACAAATTAATATTAATAATCCAATAGCCATAAAAATAAATAAAAATATATAAAAATTAAATCTATGAAGTATCAAGTTTCAAGATTCAATAAAAGAACCAAAACAAATTAATATTAATAATCCAATATCCCCAAGTCGATTACATAAAATTGTTAATATTCCAGAATTACAAGCTACATCTCTCTGATAATAAATAATTAAAATAAATATTACCATAGATAACGTAGCTCCTAAACATCGTCGCGTCAACTCAAGCACGAGTACGCGCGAAGGCCTGTCAGCGACAATAGAAGATTGCAGCTCCATCGCGCCCGAGCACTGTAGCCGCGCGCGTCTTAATTGATTCGAAATAATTCCCATCCAGGACGTCTGAATTTTCATTAGAGGGCCGTGCGATCACTTGTCCCGGACACGCAGAGGATATACGTGGAGCGAGCAAGTACAAGAGCGGTAACAAGCGAAGGGGGGACATTAATAATGCATCGGTTGTCGCTGGATTGCTTCCTACTAGCGCCCAAGTACGAAACAAAGGGCGCTGGTTGTCATTGTCACCTTCGAGGTGAACATCATCTTGTCGGCGGCGATCGCTCGAATCGAGTAATTAAGCGCGCGGGGCGTCGGTCAATCGATTACCCCTCCTTACGTCATTTAAATAAAAACGAATCGCAGCTTACATCCGCTGTGGTTCGAGAGCAATAAGTAAACGTACAGTAATTCCTCGTTATTGTCCCGTTTTTACCATGCGTAATAGTCCCGTTCACTATCCCCACCGTTTCTTGGAATCCTTCAGTCGAGAGTAAGAGAATTCGAGACGCGCGAGAGAGAACAAAAGAGTCGACGCGAAGTTGTCGTCGGCACGAAATAGTGTCCGCATTGCGTTATTGTCTCGCCGCCAGCTCTGTTCGTCGAGACTATTACGAAGAATGACTGTCTGTGGAAAATCCACTACTTAGCGACAGATTTCTTCCCTCCCACAAGCTTTTTCAGAAATACATAGAACGATCAGATTACAAGATTCAACGACTATTCGTCTCGCTGGAAAAGATAACCAGCTGGACGCTGGATGACGAGAAGACGAATGGGGACAGGGAGAAGGGGATCGCGAACAATTGACACGCATTTCGCACCGCTCACGGTGTCCTCGTCGATGATGACGTCACTTCCTACTAAAAGCCCGGTCCTCTTTTTCGTTTTTTAAATGGACAGCGGAGCAAGGGTCCACTGCGTGACTTGTGTCGATGCAATGATAAACGGTTAACGGGTCGACGAGCTACGCGCTCTCGTTCCACCTCGTTGCCTCCCTCGTTCTCCTCTCTCTTCACCTCGTTCTGACACACTGCTCCGTGTCTACTGGCGCTCTTAAAGCGTAATTCGACAAACCGGATGTCTGGTCTGCCCCTTAAATAAATCAGTTTGCCCGCATCTCATATTCCACCCCCGCTCGCTACCTCGCGCCCCCCGTTCCCCTCACAGCGCCGGTCCTAAACGGAAAACAGTGGATTAGGAACGTCCGCGCCGGAAGAAAAGCAACAGTGGGCCACGGGCTTCTTTGATGAACGGGGAAAATTCCAGGATTTCGAACTATCTTTCAGGTCCTCGTGAGTTTGGAGACGATGCCAAGCATTTGGTGCCTGCTATCCTCGATAAACAGAAAATTCTTTCTCCAATACCTGCGTCCTAGTTCCTCAAAACTCCTCCAAAGCTACTCCCCGAAATTCCCCGAAATGCGCAATCGATTACATACGTCCTTTTGCAGTTTCCCGATGCATCACCCTGGCAATTGCAAGCGTGCTGGTCCCTCGAGCAGGGCCTCGAATCGAATCGCGCTCGTTCCCTACGAAAGTTCAAGGATTCGGAACGTCAGGCCCGTTGCCCCGACGAGGAAGATGAATGGTAGGCGGGCGTGCGAGCCGCGTCAACCTCGCGCGTACAATAAATTATAATCCCGATGGCGAAGCGGAGAAGTGGCGAAGTGGAGGCGCGCGTTAGCCCGCCCGCTCGCGGGACCATCGCTAGCCGATGACTTACGCGCGTTCGCTCGCCTCCGAGTCATTGTACCCGCGTATTAATTGGTCGTCGTAACATAATGCCGTATAATTATGTAATTAGTGGCCGGGCATTAGTCGCGGTGACTGGTTTACGGGCGAGATACGTAAATCTCCGCCAATTAATTTATTGGTGCTGGCCAGAGAAAAGCGGCGAGACGCGGCGCGGCGCTGCAGGCCGTCAGAGACAGAATGCGCGCGTGTACGACTGTAGAGCGGAGGAACGTATCGAGATGAAAGAGGGAAAGAGAAGTGTGGAGGCGCGGAACAGGGAAGAGAGTGGAGCGAGTGTCGAGATTACGAGCGCGAGGAGGCAAAAGTTGTGCGTTACATATGCAGCGATGGGTGCGAGGCGCGTGCAATCGGTTCTGATGCATGGGCGATTCTGGTAACTGGGTCGATTTGGAAATTTACATGGAAGATACCGCGGTGTTCAATAAATTCTGACTTCTGTTGCACATGCTTTTTCCCAAAGATGCCAGCGACACGGTCCCTGAACAAGTGGTGGAGAACTATCGATAGTACTTACGATAGTTATCGATGGTTCTCACTATGGAAATTTGTAATAATATTAGAAATTAAATTTGGAATTTTGAATTTCAGCTGTTATTATTTTTTAATTAACTAACCTACGATTTTCAGTACCGATAATTATCGATAGTGAAAATAAGCCATCTATAGTTTTAGGTTCGATGGTTCTCACTATCGAAACTTGTAATAATATTAGAAATTAAATTTGGGATTCTGAATTTCAGCTGTTATTATTTTTTAATTGACTAACCTACGATTTTCAATACCGATAATTATCGATAGTGAAAATAAGCCATCTATAGTTTTAGAATCGATGGTTCTCACTATCGAAATTTGTAATAATATTACAAATTAAATTTGGGATTCTGAATTTCGGCTGTTATTATTTTTCAATTGACTAACCTACGATTTTCAATACCGATAATTATCGATAGTGAAAATAAGCCATCTATAGTTTTAGAATCGATGGTTCTCACTATCGAAATTTGTAATAATATTAGAAATTAAATTTGGGATTCTGAATTTCAGCTGTAATTATTTTTCAATTGACTAACCTACGATTTTCAATACCGATAGTGAAACTAACCCATCCATAGTTTTCGATAGTGAGAACCATCGATAACTATCGTAAGTACCATCGATAGTTCTCCACCACTACCCTGAACCTTCTCGTTGTTCCCTTGATCCTGCATTAGGTGCGAGGGTGATTGGATTCGTCGCGCTCGCGGAGTTAGCCGACGAAGATTTTAAAGCTAGAGATTCAAACAGCAGCCTCGGAAAGTTATGGGTGATTGGGAGAGGCGAAGACGCCTCTCGAGGTCCCCGCTCGCCTGCGCTAGGCCCGTTTCTCGGGTCGTCGAAGAGGAGGCGGAGAAACGAGTACGAGCTGGCCACGATAGCGAGGGTCGAGGGCAACGCGGGTTCCCCGGGCGAGGAACAGAGACAGTGGCTGACGAAGAGAAGTCCCGGCTCCCTGTCTGCAGAGTCTTGAATTTCTCCACGATACCGGCCGCCTTACAGGGATCATAAATTACGATTTATTGCAGAGGCAGCGCCTCCGCTCGACGGATTATCTTACCGTTATGTCAGCACGGTACAATTATATTTACATTTTCCACCGTAATGGAATCTCGGCTGTTCCTCGCGCGAATACTGGGTGCCTGAGTCTAGAAATTTTGGTCTTAAACTGGACATACAGATCCTCTTCTGTTCCCCGAAGGAAATCGCTTGCAAAATTTCACCAGATCGCGCGCAGAAGCTTCGGCATCGAAAAATAAAGGAATGGGAGCTGCTCGTTCTTCAGCAGCTCGCCGTTTCGGCGACAGACGTCGTCGTCGATGACGCAACCGTCGACGAATCGGCGATCGAAGAGGAAAGGCGCAGCCACGGGTGTGATAAATGCCAGAGCAATTACGTATTGACAGTGGACGCTGCAGCGCTCGCATACACACCGTCCTTCTGTGTATAACACACTCGCGTTGCCGTCTTTGTTCGCTGGCGAACGTCGTCGCGCATCTCGCTCCGACGTCGGGAGTTAGGAGACGCTACCTCCACGGAATACGGGATGGAATACGGAGATCGATGGCGCAAATCGATTGGAAATGTCCGAGCAAACCGAGGACAGAGATGGTTCGATGCTTCGAGGCACGATGGAGACCGATTTTGTCGACTTGATTCGACTCCACGTTGATTTCGATCCGAGGCAACAGACGATCAGATCGGAGTTGGTATTCGGTGATAGGTGGGACGCTGTGGTTTAGCCAAGAGTATCCGAAATTCCAGCGCGGTGTAATAAGAGAAAGATAGAAGAGTCGAAGATGGGAAGTGACCATGCACGAAGGGATCCCAGCGTGAAGGATCCAGGGACCATCGAAGGAGACTCGAGTATGGGTCAAACGAAGGTTTCAAGAAGCTTCAACGAAGGAGGAGGGCCAACACTCGACTAGCTGATGGATCTAATCAACATTCCTCCCTAATCACAACATACCTCCCTCTCTCTTCTTCCCGAGGATCGAGAGTCCGGTCTTTTTTCATGCGTGAGAGGCTCCTTCTCTCTCTCGACTCCTCTACCGCTCGTCGACTCTCCGCAGAGGAGATTTCCAGACGTGTCCTCCCCGTCGGTCAACGCGTTCGTTTTAATTTGGCCGCCGTATAAATTAGACTCCCAAATGATCGTCGCCGCTTCAAAAAACCGCGCGGCGCATGGGCGAAAAACCCGGCTCCTACGAATTCGAATTTCGCGATTTACAATGCGACCGTCGTCCTCGGGCGTCGCGTCGCCTGGCCTCGTCGGTGGCAGAGCTCGAGGAACATTGGGGCGATACGCTGTGGATCGATGGAAATCGTGAATCACGCCAGCGGAGCTATTTTTGCATCGAAATCCCTCTGCGGTTCGACCAGTTCCTTCTTGCTGAAGCGAGTTGAAGCGTCTCCTTAATATCCAATACCAAGACAACGATTCAATTAATAGACGCGAAGCTCCACAGGATCTCCCATTCAATTCCTCTTCGCGAGGATTGCGTCAAAAGGAGAGGAATCCCTCGATTATTACTGAACATTATCCCGCCGTCCAAAGTGTTTACAGAGTCTACTCAAGCTCGTCCTTTGACAGTGTCTGAAATTGAACGTCGGCGTCGCGAGTGGAGAAGGAAAAAGGAGGAAGCTCGCTTCTCCTCCTTTAGATAGCCAAGCCGCAGGATGGCTGGTATCTGTGGAGCAGGCACCGCGGGGACTTCTCGCTGGCAGAAGGAAGAGGATATTAAGCGACGTCGATCGGGGCCTTGCGTCTACGGGGTTCGCAGGTAACGATAACGGGAGCCGGGCCCAGCGGTAACAACGCGGTCAAACCGGCAGCAGCTCCGGCGAATACGGTACGAAGCTCGGGCTCATATCTAGTGGCACGGTGGCGGCGTTCCTCGGCTAATTGGTTTCCCGTGTTGCCCTCGTCTCCCTCGGGATAAGGCGACCAGCTCCCCCTGGCTCACCCCCTTCTTCTATCGCGCCTCACCTTCCCCGGTCCTTCGCGGTGTCCGTTCCTTTTTCTCCTCCTTTTCTTCGCCGACGGAAAGCCGACCTCGGTAATGAGGACGTTATTGATGATTTCGTGCAATTGCCTGTCAGAGACTCCACGTTTTCACCGCGCTAGGGAACACTATAGTACTAAGGTCGGGGCCAGATATATTGGCCGGTGAGTTTCGTGAGGAGTACAGTAAATCCTCGTTAGGAGCCCGTTTCTACTACGCGTTAGGAGCTCGGCGACTATCCCCACCATTTCTTAGAATCCTTCGGACGAGAGTGGGGGAACCCGGGAACGAGCGAGAGGCTCTTCCGTTTCCTCTCGCTCATTGGGTTTTCTCTCTCGCGCTAGTGGCCGCGCGGAATAGTGTCCAGTCTCGTTAGGAGCCCGCCGCCAGCCCCGTTCATCGAGCTCCTAACGAGTATTTACTATATTCTTCTATTCTCAACGTTTTCTGACTCGCTCTGGCCTTGCCAGAAAAGGAGTGCGCCAGAAGTGGAGGGGATAGCGCCGAGCTCTTAACGTGTAGGCCAAACCGAGCTCTTAGCGTAGAGATACACACATCAGAATAGGTGTGCGTTAGCTGCGAAAACGAATTCACCGGCCAATATATCTGGCCCCGACCTTAATCCATGGTACGTAGAGGAAGAGTTCAGAGTGCCGGGTTGATTTTCCTGGGAAGTGAGCTTCCAGGAGTCCGTCATTCTTTGCCGCTACTTGGAGAAGAAATTTCACCCGTCCCTCAACGCCATTTTTCCCATCGATGGCCTCGATTCTCCTTTTCCTCCCTCGCCACACTGTGCCTCGTCCCGGTCGCGGGGGAGAAAGGAAGCAGGATAGATCGATACCGTGCGCCGGCGGATTTACAATGCAAATTGAATATTCAGCGTCGGCCGGCCGGCCAAGATCGGCAGATCGTTCGCGGCTGCGGCGGTTTTAACGAGAGGGACCGCGCGAATTTTTATCGCACGCGCGCGAACGTAGCGAGCGGGGCGCGTGCGTACGGGACGAACGGGCTGCTAACGATTGCCAAGAGGCCAGCATCTTATCGTGAACGGCGATCGCATTAAGCGTGGACAGTGACACCCAGCTACCGCCGCCATTATATACGTTCGTTAGTGAAAAATAATCGAGGGTTCACGAGCGGCATGAAGAGAGCGCGCGCGCGCGTGCTCCGACGGGCTCTCCAGTCGTTAAAGACGCCTGGCGACCATTCCGGCGGTGGAGGAACGCGAAACTCCTAGATCGTTCCTTCGATCGTTCACTGCCAACGGGTGCGACGAGCGTTCCCGACGGTGGCGATAAGAGAAACGATAGCCCTCGTTTGCACCGTGCCCGCGAGTTACGATGTTTGTGACGAGCAACTGGTGTACGTGTAGGTACTATTATCGCCGAATTATGGTCGGCTTAATGAGCGAACTCGTATCGGAATTGCTGCCCGTGAGAACCACTGACTGTCGAAGAGAGAGAGAGAAACGAGTCGAACGGACGAAGCCTTGATAGCGACCACTCTGCCCACATATGTTAACGCGTTCACACAGGCATCGCGTGTCGCACACCAACGCAGGCATACGGCTGGCACATGATCGAACGAGGGAAAGCGCCGAAACCGTCCCAAAATCCGACAGACCATGAAAACACCGCTTTTCGCCACGGGAAATTGTCACTCGGCGACCGTTTCGTCCATCTGGATTCGTTCGTCGAACGAACTTTGGCTTTGAAATACGAAATAAAAGGTACAGCTCGTGAGTTTCTGCTTATGCCAGTCGGTGGAGCAGAACAAGATCTCAATGCAGATGGGTGTTACAAGATAAAAAGAATATAAAATAATAATATGTTCCTCGGCGTACGTTTACCTAAGTAGGTAGCAATTTATTATTTTATTTATATATATACGGGAAAACCCTTTGGTGCATAGAATAGAAAAGATTGGTAGAGAAATAGTGAAAGAATTGATCAGCCGCAGAATCTTTTATGGATCAAAGATGAGGATCGACCGAGCTAGAGGAAACGTGGAGCTGAATTTTCTAGGAAGATCGAGGCGACGACACTAGCCAAGCCGCAACCCCTTGGCGAGGGTGGATCCGATCCAGAGGCGCGATAAGGCGAGAGGCCATGACATGCGGTTCGCCGTCTGTCAGTCGGTTTCGTCCAGGATATTCACCGTTTGCCACACCCGTGTCACGTTGCTCCCTTGGTCGTGCATCACCGAGGGAGCAGCACGCCCGTGCTCCCCTTTCTCGGAATATGGATCCATATACGTAAAATGCATCCATATTTAACGAGGCCAGCCGAACCTTGGCGATGCAAATTCTTGCGAGAGCCTGCCAGACGCGTAGACGCTGGGCGAAGGGAAAAACGTTGGCTGGCGGTTGTGTCCCTGATCCCACAGGTGATCAAATACTTATATACACTTCTGCGGGATGTGAGAAGACTTTTTTCGAGGGGCAGGGTGACTTTCCCGCTTTTATTCATCGCGGAGTGCCTAAAAGCTGATTCGGGGTAGAACGCTAGATTTTAATAAACCCTATCCACAGTGGCGGATTTAACAGGGCGGCTGAGGAGCAGTTGCCGCCTAGGCCCCTGCGCACAAGGCCCCGGTAAGGCCCCATGACCCCAAAAAAATTATGATTAGGTATAGATATCCAAAAATTATATTTTCTTTCGTACTACTACACTTAGCCCGCTTTTAGTAAACTACTTCTTCATTTTCCCGAGAAATGGGCCCCTGCCCAGAAGGCCCCCAACGGACCCAACGGCCCTATCATAAAAAAATTGCGATTTTAACCAAACACTATATTTCTTTTCTGTGCTACTATACTTATCCCGTTTTTAGTATATTGTCGCTTCATTTTTCTCAAAAATGGGCCCCTCGGAACGATTGCCACCTGGGCCTTTTTCCATAACCAAATACAGTTATGATTAGGTATAGGAGTCCAAACACCACATTTTTTCGCACTACTACACTTGAGCCGTTTTCATTAATCTACCTCTTCATTTTCCCGAAAAATGGGCCCCTGCCCAGAAGGCCCCGACGGCCTTATCATAAAAAATTGCGATTTTAACCAAACACTATATTTCTTTTCTGTCCTACTATACTTATCCCGTTTTTAGTAAACTACTTCTTCATTTTCCCTAAAAAATGGGCCTCACAAAATGTTTGCCACCTGGGCCTTTTTTCTTAAATCCGCCACTGCCTATCCAAATCGAACACCATCCCCGGCCCCTCTATTCGACACGGAACAACTTGGATATATCATCGAGCAGCGAGTGCCTACAGATTAAAAATGATTTGGCGCGTGTTGCAGTCGATAGGTTCGTTTCGATCGAGCGAACGTGCCCGATCGAAACAGCAGTCGGGCCCGCGTGTCGAGATAAACGGTCGTTACTGCTCGCCCATGCGTTTCGTTATCAGAGAAGAGCGGCGCATAATGAGCGGCGACTGGAGTAGCACGCTAATAATAAAGGCCGTAATTGAGCGGCGGAGTTCGAGGCGAGAGAGCGTTGCAGGAAGAACAAGCGGTCGGAGGGATTCGCGTCCGTGTCTCGGTGCGGGACGAATGAATGGACCGTCGCCGTATAACAGGCCCGCCGCTGTTTCCGGTTTCGCCCCTGGTAATTGAGAGCGTACATCTCCCGCGGCGGGCTTCTAACGATTGTGAGAATTTCGCGGGCATCTCCTCGTTGGTCGCGGCCTTTCAGACGTTTCCTGCTTCTTCGTCGGTGATAAGAAAACGAGTTGCCGTAGGGAGCAACGATTCGAGTGTAGAATCGGCTATTTAAGATCGGTTTCTTCGAAATCTGGGAGCGGAAGCTCCAGGTACCGTCAAGGACCCAGTTTCTGATCACTTAAGGGGGGTCACTCAGGTGAAAATGAACTACCAGTAATTTTACAGATAAAAATTTGAAAATATTTATATCCATATTATTTCTTACGCTGAAATGAATTATGTAAGAGTTAATATAGTGAAAATTTTTTTTCTTCAAAATTTAAAAATAAAATTTCGAAAAAATTATTCTATTGCAAAATCCATACCCTTATTTCTGTAGTATTGTATGCCAAGCCTGCAAACAAAATTTCAGTTCGAAAACTTCATTTTTTAAATTTTGAAAAAATAGTGGTCACTATATTAACTCTTACATAATTCAGTTCAGCGTAAAAAATAATATGGATATAAATATTTTCAAATTTTTATCTGTAAAATTACTGGTAATTCATTTTCACCTGAGTGACCCCCCTTAAGATGCAAAGGGAGCAGTTTCTGATCAACCTAAAGCATTTTACTATGAGCTATCAAATGTTTGCGTATAAATTTAAAAATACTTCATAATTATTTAATAATTTTTTCGACTAAGTTTGTATCGTGATACACTTATTATTAGGTATTTATATACTAAACTGATCAGGAATTGGGTTCTGATCAGGAACTGGGTCCTTGACGGTATATCCGCGATGCGAACTATATAAAAGAAAATCGTCGCGGATGATCCCGGTCCTTAATTCGCGAACGACCGTCGCCCACAACTCGATCCAAGTTCCCAGGGAATTACCGCCGCGTCCACCTTCACACGGACGTTTTCGATGGCCATCGGAAGGAGGAAACACCTTTTTAAAAAGGGAGTGTCGGCACGGGTGGAGAGAGTTCCTCGGGGTTGCCCACTTTCTCGCTCGCCTCCTGTCCTTAGGTCTGTCACTGGACGCACGCAACCCACTCTCTCGCATGCCACGCTGTTATTACACCGTTATTACACCGTGCACTGACCACACCAGCCCCTATCTTTTCAACCGAAGCGCGAGAGAGCGGCGGCAAGAAAGCCGCAGACCAGGTAAACGCCGTGAGACTAACAGGTGCACCTTGGCAAGCGCTAATTCTCGTTACAGTTTCATGTGCCCGTGTCTACTCTGATTAGCCGTGATATCTAGCTCGATACTCGCTCTTCCACGGAGAACAAGCGGGCCGATCTCTGCCTGGCGAAACGTACGATTATCGACGTGAAATCCCGATAATGTTCCATCGAGGATCAAGCGAGTGTATCGCCTGGCTTCTGTACGGAGATCTAGGCTTCTGTTCCGAGCTGGAAGCCGCGCTTTCTATTTCTTCTCCCGTTATAGCGGCAGATTCAGCCATTAGATGCTTTTCACTTGACCCTTGATCGGTAATAGGTTTCTCTGGACCGTTTCAAAGTTGCGAGTGCCCCGGCGATGCAACTAGGCGATCTACTTATAGAACGCATCGGTATCAATCTTCCCGAAGCGATAGATCTTCCAGTCAAAGAACCGAAGCTCGATTATTAAATTTTCCCGTGCTCGGATCTCTGTCGATCCGACGCGGAAAAATCCTTCGATCCGATTGCCCAACCATTCCTCGGTGCTTTTTCCTTTATCCCCAGCCTCTTAATCGCGCGTACGTATCACCGCGGGCGGAATGCCCGCGCGTGTTCCGCTCGCGGCGGAAAAAGCGTGAACGAGGAGAAAGAGGCACGGCTCGTGGTCGCGGCGGTTGTATCGACTACCGTAACTGTCAACCGGAGGAAAGTGGCCGTACATCAGTCTGGATGTAAAGGGCGATCGGTCGTCGCGAAAAACCCCGCGGTTCCCGCGAGAAGAAACGTCACCCGCGTGGAAAACGGCCCCGAGCCGTTCGATTGACGGACGAGCTTCGTTTGAGTTATTCGTAATCGCGGGGTGAATCGAGAAACGGGGATCCAGTGAACCAAGTGTCTTAACGTAGCTTTTCAAGTTCTCCGATGGTTGCGCGAGTCATTCGAGAAGTTGCATGGGACGCGAGAAATGTCTCTTCTTTCCGTTCTGATTTCCTCCGCGACTCTAGTTTCCAGTAATGTGTAACAGGGCTCGGCGTGGACGTGCGCTCTTGAAATAGATTTACAAGAAATAATACTATCGCGAAATAAGCGGAGGAGAAAAAGCAGGATCCGGCTCATCAAGCGGACCCAGCGGGAAGCGGTCCGCGCGGCCGCGGTTCCACGGGCCATCGTCTTTTATGCCCACTTGGCGGTTTACGGTAGCGACACGGATCCACCGTATAATTATCATATTACGATTATGTTTACGGTCCGACGCGGCTCTAATTAAATGTGTATTCGCCCCGTGGATAGGCCGCCGCGTGTTTACAACCACGTAAAGCCCTGAAACGAGGGGCTTTCTATCAGCGGGCCGAAACTTGTCTTGCGAACGATGTAGCGTTGATTTTATGGATCGCCAACGATCCGCGCGCTTTTTGCCGGCTTGAAAATGCTTCCTGCCTCTGATTTCTAGGGAGTCGTTCCGTGTGACTTGAAAGCAGGTCTGAGTTCTTGGAATCGAGGGATTTTTAGTTAAATTAGGATTCTTCGCACCCAGGTTTAGCGAAGTTTCTACGATCAAAGAGTGCAACAGCACCCAGCAGAGATGCACCGCGGTAAAATTCCACGGATCAGCCCGCAGCAATTGTTACGCCACGCCGATAATAATTCGGCTCGCCGCGTTACAACACCGCCAGCCGGTGGCTTTTATTATTGAGCAAACACTGGGGTTTGATAAACCGCGGCGCTTTATTGCCGTCTCGGCGCTCCTTGTAACGCGACGATTCGCTTTGCACACTGGTCCTCGTTGTGGGAAAAAAATCGCCATCCCTCTGCAGGGTCCGCTGCCAGCTCGCAACACTTTCAAAGTGAAAGCAGAATGCTGGTAAAATCAGTGGATGGTAGCAGCTCCGCTAAATTTTCCATCGCAGAGGCCCGAGTGGACCCGCCGCGAAATTTGCGATCGGTACGGTGACTCCGGTTTAGAAGGAAGCTCATAGACGTGGATCGTTCGCGCGGGTAACCCAGTGACCGACAGAGCTGACACTGGACACCGGAGAGCGAGAGAGGCAGAGAGTTTGTGCCAACAACGAGAGCCGAGACGAAATTGGGGGACGAGTAGACGGTTGGGCGGATGCGCCGAGTAATGTACTTCCGGTTATTGAACGCCGTCTGAAGGCTGAAGGGAACTTCGGTGTTCCGCTGAGCTCTGGCCGGCACCTGGAGCCTGCACTCGGACCTCTCGACGCGAGGGAAACGCGTTGCCCGGGTGTCCTGGATGCGGTGGTCCTGATTAAACAGAACCTCCAGGAAACATCTGCCGGTGGGCTTGGTTTCCTTGTGGATTTTCAATCCATTACCAACGGCGAGGGTAAATTAACAGGGAGCAGGAAGATACCCACGAATCAACGATCCATCGAAGCCTAGCTCATCGAGGGGGAAGCCCTCGATCGTGGAAACTACTCGTCGATACAACGATTCCGGTATAGAGAGCTTGTCCTATTTAACATTCTTCAGGATATATCTGTCCTAGGTTGCTTAATACACCTAGAAGACCTACCCGCGTTAGCGGAGGAAACGCACCGGTGCTGAAGCACAGATAGCCAAGCATTCACCCCCGTGGATTCCGCAATCCGACCTCTTCCCGATGGCATTAAAGCAGCGATCGCAGAGGCACGGCCTCGGCATTCGACGCCGCGCCGCACGGAAGAGTACGTGGGCGGTCAGGAGAGCGTTAATATCCTTCGGGAGATACGACGGCGGTTCTCCAACTTCTTCAACCGCTTATCACCCGTATTCCTGTGTCTCCTTTTTCCCCTTTAATGCTGAATACGACGGCGAAGGGAGCAGAAACGCTATGAAGAGGGAGAGGAAGGAGCGGGCAACATTAACGCGTCCAGGACGTATCTTTCGAGCGCGATTCACGCGGCAGACGGTATCCCCCCACGTTTCAGGCCCGATCTCTCCTCTCGGTTGTGGTATTCCGTAACTTTTGGCCGCTAAATGGCCCAGGGACCGCGGCCGTTTTAACATTCCCTCTCATTAAGGCGCCCCGGGAACGTTATTTCGCCGCTCTCGATCGTGCGACAAGCGCGCAATTAAAAGAAGAAGTCGAAGCGCGGCTGGACCGCCGATCGCGGCCGCCCGCGATCCATGGAATCCGCCGCGGATATCGCGGAGGCGACGACATTAGACTCCCCGTCGATGGAGTTTTATCTTAATAATATCTCTACCCTCGTTTCCACAGTGAATGCCCCCCGACACGAACACGCCAGGCGGCTTGAATGGTTTATAATTGCGTGCGTCGTAGATATAGTACGCGATACTGTTTGTTCCTGCACGCGGCCTCGTGCGAGGCATTGCTCTCCGCTTCCGGCTACGTATCTCTCCTCGTCGCCCTCCGCGCCGCATATCAGCCACCCGCGAAATCCTCTAACTCGAACGGCGTTCCCCCGCGAAATCCTCAGCATTAACCTCAATCGACTTCGGCGAAGAGTCGCGCGCGGTTTTCCCTTCGGCCAGGAACGAGGCAAGTCGTTACCGAAAAGACGCATCAAGACGGCGCACCGTTTAATGACGATATAATGACACGCTCGGCCGGGGTAATGGTTTCGACACGTTGCTGCCTCGTCTCCCGTGTCGAGATCGGAATCCGAGGATGTACGTACTAGAGCTGGTCGAGTCGAGCCGGGACCCGAACGGATCCGAGTAGCTCGAATGTTTCGAGCAGCTCGACTCTTTCGAGCAGCTCGACTCTTTCGAGCAGCTCGACTCTTTCGAGCAGCTCGACTCTTTCGAGCAGCTCGACTCTTTCGAGCAGCTCGACTCTTTCGAGCAGCTCGACTCTTTCGAGCAGCTCGACTCTTTCGAGCAGCTCGACTCTTTCGAGCAGCTCGACTCTTTCGAGCAGCTCGACTCTTTCGAGCAGCTCGACTCTTTCGAGCAGCTCGACTCTTTCGAGCAGCTCGACTCTTTCGAGCAGCTCGACTCTTTCGAGCAGCTCGACTCTTTCGAGCAGCTCGACTCTTTCGAGCAGCTCGACTCTTTCGAGCAGCTCGACTCTTTCGAGCAGCTCGACTCTTTCGAGCAGCTCGACTCTTTCGAGCAGCTCGACTCTTTCGAGCAGCTCGACTCTTTCGAGCAGCTCGACTCTTTCGAGCAGCTCGACTCTTTCGAGCAGCTCGACTCTTTCGAGCAGCTCGACTCTTTCGAGCAGCTCGACTCTTTCGGGTAGCTCGATTTTTTCGGGTAACTCGATTTTTTTCGGGTAGCTAAACGCGCTCAGCGTTGCGGCGTTTATCGTCGTTTCTTACATTGTTATGTTATGTTTATTTGTTTTGTTTTATTTTACTCTTTTATGATGTTTTTCTATGCTTGTTGTACTGATATGTTCAATCTTTGTATACTAAAGGGTTCTCCCGTCGAAATAATAATAATAATAATAATAATAATAAAAAACGAAGCGATCTGAACATTCCGTAAGACGACGGCGACAACGACGGTACCGTTTAGAAGATGGAATTCAGAGTTCACTTTTTGACACTTTGAGGCTGCGTATCTCCTAAACGGCTGGTCCTACGTCGTTTTTGACGAAATTTTGAAAGAAAACTCAACCAAAGAAAGATGTAATCTCCTCCTTTTA
This sequence comes from Andrena bicolor, assembly GCA_960531205.1. NCBI lineage: Eukaryota > Metazoa > Arthropoda > Insecta > Hymenoptera > Andrenidae > Andrena > Andrena bicolor. The sequence continues at coordinate 3,431,340 of OY482668.1, read as the reverse complement.
AAACGTCACATGTACTTTAAGCAAGCAGACTGCCCGGAATACGTTCGAACTGTTGGAAAAAATCGAGCTAGCCGAGAGAATCGAGCTACCCAAAAGAATCGAGGTACCCGAAAAAAATCGAGCTACCCGAAAGAATCGAGCTACTCGAAACATTCGAGTTCCTCGGATCCGTTCGGGTCCCGGCTGGACTCGAGAAATCGAGTCCCGCTCGGTTCGCGTTTCAAGCTACTCGAATGTTTCGAGTACTCGAACAGTTCTATATAGTACGTACCAGTGTTCCGTTCTCCCGCGGCTCGAGTTCCACGCGTTCGATACGATGATCGAATGGAACAGGGTTTCGACAGTCACGGCTGATGGAACGTAACAATCGCCGAATCAGAGACTATTTCATCTTCGTAACCGGCGAACGATCTCTCCTCGCGCAACAAGCCTCCTTCGTAAAGGGCTCGTAAAGCTGGATAGAAGACGGCTTCTAATGCTCGTACCTTTTCGCGGAAAGTCTCGTAAACCGTCGCGAGGGATCGTTTACGATTCCCTCTCCCCGCGGGCGCGATTTAATAAATGCACGCGAGCAAACGACGCGGCCATCGTTGGATCCGTCGCGTTCCATTCGTCTAAGTAGCTGGATTACTCGTCGCACTTCGACTCTGTTTTTTGGGTTAGGTTGCAAAACGGCATGTATGCTGAACCTCGCCTATTTATCACTTAAGTTTTTTTTTTTTTTGTATGATAAATAAAGACGAATTATTATTATTATTATTATTATTATTAGGTAGGCACGCAACTGTAAGCGACGAGTGTTCTGCAAACTTGGTGTCTCAGAACGGAACGCGAGTCTTTCTAATCTTCCAGCAAAGCGCGAAAATAAACAGAACGAAGGAACCCAAACCCGCGGGAGTCGAACACCCCGAGTGCCCGCACCTCTAAAGGAAGCTCGTCGGATTCTCGCGCGAAATAGGAGGAAGCGACGTATTTGCATAGGCTAATGAATATGTTAAATCGATTTCGCGAAACGAGCGGAGCCCGGGCGCAAGCGAAACCAGCGGCCGGGGCCTGTTATTATTGTAATTGCCGCGCGTGTAAAACCGCGTGTGGAAAACGAGCCTAATGTGACGTGTGCGCGGGCGGCAAAGCTGCCGCACGTAAGCGGCGACCAACAATCGGGATGCGTTTCTGCCTGCTTTAAACGCGCGCGTGTCGCCCGTACACGCGAGCGGGCCCGAACCGTGCCCGGCACTCGATCGTTTCGCCACTTCGCGCGTACGTGTCGATTCCGCTTCCACGGTGACAAGCCTTTGAGTGCTTTCGGCTTTGAATGGGTAAATGTTTGATAGTCGAATATTGACTCGCTCAAGTCTCGTCGAGGACCGCGCCGGCAAGAGAAAAGTACACTTTCGAGTGCTCGAGGGTGACCGTTGCTGTCCGGAATCGGGGAAACGCGTCACTCTGGTCAGTCAAATGCAATCTAATGATTCGGATGTTGCAATTCTTCTATGATTTTGGGGAGCACCGCTTTTGGAAGCCGAAATTTAACGAAATATGTCGATTACTTTGCTGAGAACCTTGTACCGAATTCGTTTATACCATCTTCAAGATTTTTAATATTTTATTTTATTTTTTTTTGGAAGCTATATTTATAGTAAAACATTTATGTATATGGAGATTCCAAAGTCAGGAAGGTATCTTGGATCGAGGGAATCGGAGCGTCGTGCGCAGAAAAAGGTGCAAAAAGGGAGAAGCTGCGACACGCTCGATAAAATTATAATTAAGATAGGATGGCGATGGAAATTTGTCTTCCGAGAAGTCTTAATGTGTGCAACGCTAATGGGGTTTGAATGCAAGTAGAATACTAGAAAATGTGCATGAATATTTTCCCAATATATCTGCCCGCCTGTCGTTAGAATCGTAATTTACAGACAGCGGGTTGTTAACGACAATTTATGAATGCCGCCATAATTACTAAATACCCTGTCACTGGTACAGATGCGATTTTCATCGTGACAAACCTGTTCGTTACGCCTCTAATTTATATAAATGCTCGTATCAAGTTGCAAAGTATACCCTGCAGTTGAGATTCAAAAGTAAAAGCGCGAAATGTTAGCGCGATCAAGCCGAATCTTCTCTTCGATGACTTCACAGCAGCGATACGCAAAGCGGAGGACAAAGAGAATGCTGGTGACAGTTTGTCACGAAGAATTTCCGAGCAACTTCTTTCCCCTTCGCGAGGCATCCTCGCCTAACAACTCCCACTTTCAAGAAACTCATCTTCGGTTCCCACAAGCCTGAGGATTCCCGCTCAGAAAAGCACGAGCTTGACCAAAGAGGATGACAAGAAGTCAGCGGCTGGTTACAAGAAGGCAGCCCTCTCTCGGTAACTCCCAGTTGCGAGAAGCTCAGCCTGGATTCTCGTTAATCCGAGGATTCCTCCGCGGCAAGACAGAAGGCCGCGCTGAGGAAGACGCGGTCCGCAGGGTCGGCGAGGCCCGCGAGGGCGAGCCGCGGAGGAAAAAGAGAGGTAGGACGACTCGGTGTGCGGTATGCAAAGTCTCTCGTTGCTTTAACGAGGGAAGCGAATCTCGAAGACGACTACCGAGGTCTTTTTTCGCGTGCGCTCGTCCTTCGTGCGCGTCCATATGTCGGCCCTCTCGACGATGTCGGTGGAGGAACTGGGACAGAGAATCGAAGCGAGCGAGAGAAAGAGGATCGGAGGATCGGAGGATCGGCGTGCAGGAGTTGGCCGTTTCTTGCTCTTCCTCCTTCTCGCCCTGCAGCTGCCTCGAAAAACTCCTTCGACCCAGCCCTGAAAAACTGCTCTGCCTAACGAACCATCGCCCATTCCCATTTAACCGAGAATACCAGTTACGCTCTCGCTTCCCTCCTTTATTTTCCACCCGTTCGCGCAGCAAAGTAGCGCTCAAACCCGTCCCAGAAGACTTTTCCGGGACAGTTCGCGATTCGGTTCGGCCAACTGTCCCCAGCGCCACCGAGGAATCGACCTCCGGTTAAGGCTGTTCGAGTACTCGAATATTCGAGTAGCTTGAAGTTCGGACCGAGCCGAGACTCGGTTTCCGAGCCGAACTGAGTAGCCGTAAAAACCGAGTAGCTCGATAAATCCGAGTAGCTCGAATCTTTTCGAGTAGCTCGATAAATCCGAGTAGCTCGAATTTTTTCGAGTAGCTCGATAAATCCGAGTAGCTCGAATTTTTTCGAGTAGCTCGATAAATCCGAGTAGCTCGAATTTTTTCGAGTAGCTCGATAAATCCGAGTAGCTCGATAAATCCGAGTAGCTCGAATTTTTTCGAGTAGCTCGATAAATCCGAGTAGCTCGAATTTTTTCGAGTAGCTCGATAAATCCGAGTAGCTCGAATTTTTTCGAGTAGCTCGATAAATCCGAGTAGCTCGAATTTTTTCGAGTAGCTCGATAAATCCGAGTAGCTCGAATTTTTTCGAGTAGCTCGATAAATCCGAGTAGCTCGAATTTTTTCGAGCGGCTCGAATGTACTTCGAGCAACTTCAAGCTTGAAGTTTAAACTTCAAACGTTTCGGGCAATGCGAATGTTTCGAATAATTTAGGTTACGTTTATCTACTGGAATGTAAATAATGGCCGCTCGAAAAAATTCGAGCTACTCGAAAAAATTCGAGCTACTCGATTTTCACGGGTACTCGGCTCGGCTCGCTTTTTCCGAGTACTCGAACAGCCTTACCTCCGGCACACCGAAATTCAATTCCACCCAAGAGCAGATTCCCGACGATCCTCGAGAACGAAATTCCCCAGGCGAAAGAAGCCACCTAAGATCGAGCACCTCCCCCACTCTTCTATTTACCTGTCCCGCCGGGGGAGTTGGTTCGCGTAAATTCAGCGCGATAACGCGGGCCATCCGGTTTATCGGAAATTAATAATTCCCGCGGCACTTTCCGATCGGCGCGGAGGCGAGCGACGTAACTCAAAAGGGGAAGGGTAGTCGGCCCCGCGAGGAGCGGCGCGGCGCTCATAAGGCACTCGAGACTACGTTACGACGCGACTATAAACGTCCCCGGCTAATATTGAATTATGATACTGCAAGTAGGCACACTCAATAAAATATTAAATTCCGGCAAGATAAGCGAGCCCGCGGATCCGCTCGTTTATCTAATGAGCCCCTCCTCCCATTAATATCCACTTAGCGGGCGGCGCGAACCACGATAACGCCGCTGGTTTTTGACTGCACGGCGCCTCGCGGGGTTCGAATCCGAATCCGGATCACGAGGCCTCGGCTCGCCGCGGCGTCGTCGGGCTGAGGTGAACGCGCGCGAGGGTGCCACGTGGGTCGTTTACATACGACGGATTAGACGTAGGCTCGGCTACCGCGCTGAACTTGCGCAATCTCTTATCAGAGCGGCAGCGAGCTGGTATCCTCGTACCGTAAATACCGGTTGCAACAGCTTATAATCCGAACACACATATTGCCCGGGGCCAACGTTTCGTCTTCCCTCCCTCTTTTTTCCCGAGTGGAAATACCGGCGTGCACCGGCGATAAACGCGTCACCCGGGGAAACGGGCCGAGGAAAGCGGGTGTGCACACGGCTGCGTTGTTTCTTTTCTGGAAATCCCTGCCGCGAGGATCGCGTCGGCTACGAGCGATATCTACGATAATCGAGATTTCGTTGGGCAAACACCGTTTCTAGATCGTGCCGATTCCCCGCGAACCTGCTGCAAACTCTCTATTTTTACCGAAGCACCGGGAACGGGTTAATCCTCCGAGACACTGGTAGTATAATAACTATCGAGCGAGTAAATCGACGCGCAATCGCGAGGCCGTGGTGATCGGGGCGTCGCGACACAACGCGATCTCGATTTAATCGAGAGGATTGAACCGTAGACGAAGCCCGAGATCATTGCGATTTCGAAGTTGGCCGGAGCCGGATTTACCTTTGCAGGGGCCCTAGGCTGAATATTCGGGGGCCCTCGGTTAAATATAAAAATAAAATAACGCTGATTTGATTTAATACTCGTACAATCTAAATAAGAATTGAATTTCAAAATTAACATTGAATATACCAGCATAATAACAATATAACGGCATAATAACAGCTGCGCTGAGCCTCGCCCGTCCTGTACTTTGCGTCTCAAAGTCAAACTCGTTAACACTTATTATAAAAGAATAAAGACGACTTATTATTATTATTAATATCAAAACTAAATATAACATTAACCCTCGGTAAGATTTTTTGCTAAATTTTTTTCGTGGAAAAAATTTAGATCGAGGGGCCCCAAACTAAACGGGGCCCTACGCTTCAGCCTTATTAGCCGAAGGGTTAAATCCAGCACCGAAGTCGACAATGCTGTTTCCTTTTGTAAATTTCGTCAGAAGAATGGAACCGTATCGCGGGCAACCTGTTGCACCGGCACGCTCGATTTTTCTAAATATTCCAGTCCCGACCCTCGCCCTCGCCGCGGAAGAAAGCTTCTCGGGAGTAGCTGCGCGAGGTACAAGGACAGCCCGGGAGCAATAAACGAGTCTCTTTGGACGGCGGCACGTGCCTGTCGCCGGCGAATAAAACACCTGTCCCCTCCCCCAAAGTTATAAACGTTTACAGCGCAACATAAACTTTAATTAATTCCCGATTAACGTAGTGTAGAGCCAGCCGCGATCCTCCTTTTTCTACCGACCTGGCCTCTCGCGGCGAGCCGCGCGTCGCGCCGCTTAACGAGCCGGGGACACAAATATGGCCGTTGGGCCTCTCGATCGCGAAGCTCGTCCCGAAAGAAGAAACAAAAAAAAAGAAGAAAAACACCACGGGAAGAAAAAAGCGATCGCATAGAGGGCCTCTGGTGTAAATTTCACGGATTCGCAAAAAACTGTCGCGCCTTTAATGCGCGCTACGACCACGGCCGGCGATCACGGCCAACGTGGATCACTGGAGGAATGCATAATTGCATCGTTAAGATACAGTGTACGCTTTCGACGGAGGGGCAGAGGAACGAACGGTCCCCGGGCACGGGGCCTCGATTTCGAGATGCCCGTTCGACGCGGACGCGTTAACGACCCTCCGGTTAGCCCGTTCTCGAATTTTACGCGCGCTTTTGTGCCCGATCCGTCGCCCACGCCGCTATCGGGGGCCTTCATCGTCGAGCATTAAGCCCGCCATCGCTCGGCTGTAAACGCCGAAACTCCGTGGTCCCTCTAATTGAAGATTCATCGGAGTAATTGAGCCGACCTTTTACGACGAGATACGCCCGGTATCGAGCCGCAGACGCACCTTTTCGCGCCGTGAACGGCGAAGGGGGACACGAACGTCATCCCCTGGGGCCAACGACGCTTCCCCGGCGTCCTCAAGAAACGGTAAACGGCGGCGAACGACACCGACGCTCCTTCCTCGATGCTAAAAGTCTTGATGGCTACTTGTAATTAATTACCGAAGGGGCGTCGCGAAGGGTGCTGCTTGTTATTGTTTCAAAGAGACTTTCAAGGGGTCCTCGTGGTTACGGGGAATTTTAGAATCGACGACAAACTACTCACTCAACTCGCATCGAAGGGGAAACGTTGGAATCGAACGTCTGCCGCGCAGGCATTCGTTAAGCAGGAGGTCGGTACTCGACGACGGAAACGGGGCTCGGGAAGAAAGACACGGTCACCGGAAGTGGCGTCTTGCGTCGACGAAGAGAAACAACGTCGTCAGGCAGCCGCCAAATAATTTCATACAGAACGTGTTTCCTCGGAGCGCAGGAAAGAGGGTCTAATGAAACTCGCGAGCACCTGCTCCTTCCTCGCTAGGCATCGGCCCTCTTATCCGCCTTCTGTGTTTACTGTTTACACTGCTGGCGAAAAAAGATGGGGCGTCCGTACTACGATATCCACCTGATCCCGACGCCAACGACCGTTTCCACCGCGCAACGTGTTTGCCGAAACGTTACGCTACGCCTCTATCGCCCCCTGGAATCGTGGCGTCGATGCTATCGATAAAACCGTCGATCATCGAATTTTTCGTTTCCACATTTTACGAGGCGAAATCACGATAACCGTCCAACACGAAATTTATGCGTGCTGTTGATTTTTGACTAAAGTCTTGCGGGAAAATGAGAATAAAGGCTCTTAGTTGCCCCACCGAGGTGTGATAGAAGGATGGTACCTCGAAGTGGCAGAGAAAATGTGGAAGCTTATCTGGAAACGTGAGTGGAAGACGCCCTGCAAGATTCTGATACCGATCGCAAGCGAAAACACGGGATATTTTTTTCACAAGGGCCAACTCGTCGTTCCCATATTTCCAGAGGCACCGAAGCAGGGGCGTTCGCGCCATCAGACAGCTTTATGTTCTCACCGGTGGACCGTCACGCGATAATAACAGGTAGGTGCCTCGCCGGGCGACAAAAACCGGCACAACGAGGCGACGCTGCCTGTGCAGCCGGGAAAAAGTGGCATTGTGTGCCGTTTGTCGGAAATTAGAACGTTTCCGGGGACCCTCCAATACTGCTCGCCGCAGACAGCATTTTTTATGGGCCAGTCTTGCGGCCGGTTAAAAGGAGCCGCCGCGTAATAATTGCAGGTTGGCCACGCGCCTTCGGACCCGGCCCGTGGACCCAACGTCCGGATTTGTTTCCAGAGATATCCCAGGGAGTCGTGTTCAAACAACGCGCGGAGTTGTAAATTCGGATAGTTAAATTTCCGAGGTGTTTCGTGGTGAATAAGTGATAAGGTCTACGATTTTATGAATTCTTTGTTCACTCGCTACCCACATTTAATGAGTCAAAAGACAGGCATTGAATTCCGATAGGGTGAAGGAGAGAGTAGTCTTCAAGACGAGTGCTAGTTGTCACGACAAAGTGACTGTCCCAGTTATCCCAGTATGAGCAGAGTCCTATAGTACAGTAGAGGACAAAAAAGTTGCCACTTTTTCGAACCACTCTAATTCTATTACTTTTCATTATCAAATAAAAACTGCAGTATATGACTAATATACTTATTCTGAATGAGGATTAAAAGCTGTATAAAACCCAGTTACAGCTGAATTTATTTAATTAATAAACAAAAACCCTGAATAACATTAAACAAGACAACGCACTTTTAAAGCCAACAAAAAGATAGGGTAAACCAACCAGTGAATGACCATTAGGCAAAGAAATGTCAATTATAAATTTAAAAATTACTATTTGTTTATAAATAGACTGTAGTTGCACTTTTAATATCCCAAATTTTTAGTTTTGCGTATTAAACAAACATTAATAAGTACAATTCTTAATAAAAGTATGCGGTCGTTTACTGGGCTTTTCATTCAACAATTTGGTCATTTATTGATTTGTTTACCCTACCACTTTTGAACATTAAGAAAGAAAATCTAAAATTTTCTGGAGGCACCTTTTGCGTTTAGGACGACCTAAAAAATTACTAAACGTGGTAACTCATTTGTCGGTCCCAAAAATGTGTTACCCCGTTCAATGTTATATAGATAACACTTTTGTTTGTCAGTTAAATAAATTCCACTTTATACTGGGTTTTATACAACTTTATACTGGGTTTTATACAGCTTTAAATTCTCAAATGTATGCTAAAAAATACCAAAAATAAAACACATCGAAAAAGTGGCAACTCTTTTGTCCACTAATGTATTTCAAGCCTGCCCCCACCGTCCCAAGCGAAATCTCTACCAAGAATCTGTGGCCCTTAATTAGCCGCAAGCCGTTTCCCGCGCTCCTCCACAATTCTGTATATTGTTGCAGGGAGGGCCTCGGAATATTTTCCGAGTTTTCTCCCAGAGGACCCGTAACCAAACACCCTTGGTGGCTCCGTGGGACCGCGCACACGCGGTCCAGGGGCCACGTGGGCCCCCCGGTGGGGTAAAAGTCTTTCTCCAGTCGGTCGCTTGCGCGCCATGTGTTTCAGGGCGCGGAGCTCCCCTTCCCCGCGCCGCTAGCCTAGGCTGACAGGCCCTCACGAGGGTCCTCGGCGGTTACGGTGGGCCGTGCACGATTTTTTCGAAAAAGTCTCCGAGAAGACGAGGCGGCCTGTCCCCCGGAAGAGCTTGGATTTCACGCTCGTAACGACCGCGAGCGAGCGGGCTATAAAAACGACATAAAGATCGGCTATTTTGACAATCCTCTGGCGAAAGAGAGATCCCCCCCCCTTTCCACCCTCTGTCTTCGTCGCTTTTTCCCGGGTACCCACTCTCTCTCTTTCTCTCTCGCTCCCTCGACTTGCCACGACGATAAAGTTTATGAGGGCTCGTTTCTCGGGTGTAAACACCAAGTGTCGCCTCTTAAGCGCGCTTTTTTCCATCCTTCCTCCGCGTCTCGTGGCCGGGGACGCTGATGGTTCCGATCTGTAACATCATCGAGGCTAATTCGGGACATCCTGTCGAAGGCCAGAGATTCCACCTGAGATGATTTAGCGTCGTCGCCTACGCTGCTTATCCTTGCGATAATGATTGCCCGCGACGTTTATCCTCCAGTCGCAACGCGTTCCGCGCGTCACTCCGCTTTAATTCTGTCCTCGCGTAATTACACGTTGTCACAAGCAATGCACATAAGTGTTCCAGAAATCGACGTGCGGGAATCGAATTTACATGATTTATTCAGTTTCCCGCGTTTCGCGGGCGCGCCGCGTCGCGCAACGGGGAACGTAGGTATCCGAAGCCGCGGTCTAACTCGCCTGGCACTTGTATCGAGACGTAAATAATCGAGCGAATAAACGTAAGGAGTGAAAGTTACTCAATGGAGGTAATGCGCGCGCGCAGATAATTCTGAATGGCGACCACGCGATCATTCATCGAGCATTAAAAACCCGCGCTCGTAAAACGGCCCGCAACGGTGCCAAAAAAGAAGAGAAAAAGAGAGACGGAGCGGCGATTCGAGGCGAGTAACGCGCGTGACACGAATCCAATCATCGATCCGGGGAATTCAGAGCGCCGTACGAAGGGAGAAACAACGGCGTTCCCCGTCGCCTTCGCGACGTATCGATCCGGACAGCGGCGAAATCCGTGAGTCGGGGCGGCTGTGAAAACTCGTGCTACCACCGGGGGCCGTCCGTAACGTCGAGCGTCGCGTCGACGACGCGAAGGACAAGAGAGAGAGTAGCGGGTCATCGTGGCGCAGAGGGTGCGGAAAGCAAGTCACGCCGAGTAATTGCACCGTGCGATCATTACCTCGCGTGAGGCCTGGGCTTCGTAGGTGAAGGTTGCCGGTAGGTGGCTAGGTATGTGCCTGCGACACGTCGCCGTGGAAGCGTTCGTTGCTATTCGATGGGCGTTTCGTTCGATCCACGCGGGATTCTTTCTCTGGATATTTCGGTAGAGATCGAGGGAGACTTCTTCGGTGGAGAATGAAGTTTGGAGTAGAGCTCTTTATTTTTGACCCGTCGGGTACCCGAGTACCCGGAAATTACCCGGGATAACTTCAAGCCATTCAATGTTGTATTATCTGTGATTGTTTATGGCATGGTCTGATGTTAGCCAAATGTAGGATCACGGAAAAAGGGAAAGTCGCCTCAACGGGACTCGAACCCGCGATCCTCGTGCTCGTTGCGCGCTGGCCAGCCGCCTTAGCCACCTCGGCTACCGCCGACTCCCCGTCTTTCGTCATTCCGTGTCCTCCTCTTATGTTATGGGGGTTCCTGATCCCACACAAATATGATCGAACAATACCACATTCAATGGCTTGAAGTTGTTTCGGGTAAACGGGTACCCGACGGGTCAAAAAGTAAGAGCTCTAGTTTGGAGACGTTGAATGCCCGAGGAGACCCTAACGTTGAAACAAATGAGGAATTCTACAGAAATAGGGTGAAGGACCCAATTACTGACACTTTAAACGTTGACGCTGACATTATTTTATAGTTTTGTATTTATAGACTAAAAGTATATGATATTCTTGTCATTTATTAGTGTTTAATATGATTATTTGATGAACAAAATTTGGTGGATCTTAAAGCTTCGATTTTGATGTGTAACTTCGTCAATTTCAAAAATATATTTCAGGATCTATTAGGTACTGACACCCTTCAAATGTATTTGACTGAATTACTGCCAGCTAATCTAATACTGCTTATCTCATTTTAATGTTACTCCGTATCATGTACATGAGCAACTACTGCTATGACAGTAATACCAAAATACTTGAAACGCTTGTAGCAATCACTGTCACCCAATTAATAAGTAAAAAGACTTAATGAATCGTTGAGTTCGGATCTTAATTACTTTCTTAGATGCTTATATTATTTAAAACATTATATTTTATTTTAAGAGCTTAAATATTACAAATACAGCGTTTGCTTTAACGCCTCGTTATCTCTTTCGCTAGTAAGGAAGTTATCGCTTTCACTCTCCTAATATCCGCTCAAAATTTTTGATCGTTTTATTCAAATTATCGAAGAAAAAATTAAGTACTGCTTTTTGTATCGTATAAATAACAGTTTGAATTGTATGCTAAATTTTTTTATGCATCATTTCACAAGATTTATTCGTTATTTTACGTAAAACACCTGAGGATGACAGTAATCGACTAGGTGACAGTAATTTGGCTCTTTACCCTAGGTAGGTACCTTATCGTTAGCAGATCGCAAGTAGAATTCCCAGAAAATATCTCACGGGCCCTCGAAGGGGCCAAGGAATTTTGCATCTAACTTAATAACTGATCCATGTATCAAAATACCCGAATAATAAATGTTTCGTTATTTTCGTCACATTTTCGCGATCCTGTAGGAAAAATGATCCCCTCTGACTCTACTTTGGAAATAAATACTCAACATCCGGGTCCCACTAGGACCGTAGAATTATGTACTCGAAAAGCAACGTATCGCGTCTCTGCATCGAATTACGGCTACACACCGTTAATCCGCCCCCGTTGGGCGTCGATAAGCATCCACTTGACAGTCTAAAAGGCTGCGCGCGTCGAGAATCCGAAGCAGATTTAATCGACCGCGCGCGGACAAGTAGCGGCCCACCGGGTACAAACTATCGGGCGATTAATAATGAAAGCACGCTCGCGGGACGGGGCACGCGCGTGCATGACCAATGACTATTTGGAAAATGTGTCCGATCCGATAAGAGACGCGAGCGTAAACCGGAAGCAAGCCTATGGCCCCAAGGTCCTGCCGCGCGCGCGTTCCCTGTAAATATTATTCTCAAACAGTTCGAAACATTAAACATCTTGCCGATAGCGCGGGACAGCGGTGTTTGTGTACAGAAGTGTACGCCGCCGCGGCGCAGCCATCCTCCCTCTTTTCCGTCGTCCCTCGGCGGCGTTGCTTTCAGCCGTTCACCAGCGGCCAGATAAACGCGACCCGCGCGGCTTACCTGGCCCGAGAGAACTCGGCTAAATCGATTTAAAACGGCAGAACCACCCTATCTCGGCGACCCCACCGGCAACCTCGGCACGAAATTTGCAAAGAAAGCAGCTGACTGGAGACGAAAGACCGTTTTCCATCCCCCCTCGTGGGGAATCCGAGAGGATCAGCCGCTCCCCGTTGAATCTTCGCCTCTTTAAGAAACAACTCCTCACAAAGTGTCTATGTGGTGCCACTCTTTAATCTACGGAGACGATTAGTTGTTCGTAATTGTTTCAGTCGGACGGTGGTTCCCCGCAGGTAGCAGCTCGTCACCGGTGGATTCTGCCAGAAGATGCGCGCAATCTCGCGTGAAACAAGATCGCCTCTGGCTGCGACGCGATTCCAAGAAATCAACGAGCGAAGCTAAGCTGGTCGATGGACGGTGACTCTGTGTTCGACGCGGCTAACCTACATCCACCGTCGAGTAAATGATTCCGTGAAACGCCTAACGAGCCAAGCGCAAACAAATCGGCCACGTTATTTCCGGGGAACAGTCGAAACTCCCTCCCGGAGGGCCGGGATAATTCTGTAGTAATTGTCACTCATTAACGAGAGTTGGAGCGAGATTGCACGTAACGAGGTATCACTTAAAAGTATTCCGCCAACGGCGTGGAAGTTGCGGGTGCAGACCAGTGGAAGTATTAACGGGCCCCAGTTTTAACTCGAGTTCCATCGACGAGGAATCTGAACGCACCGTTTGATGCCTCCGATTCCTTTATTCGCAAGCAGTGGCGGATTTAACAGGGTGGCTGATGAGCAGTGGCCGCCTAGGCCCCTGCGTACAAGGCCCCGGTAGGGCCCCATAACCAAATACAGTTGTGATTAGGTATGGGAGTCTAAACACTACATCTTTTCGTACTACTACACTTGAGCCGTTTTCATTAAACTACCTTTTCATTAAGGCCCCCTAGGCCCATCTTTAAAAAAAATTCTGATTTTAACCAAACACTATATTTTTTCTTCTGTACTACTAGACTTATCCCGTTTTTAGTAAACTACCGCTTCATTTTCCCGAAAAATGGGCCCCTGCCCAGAAGGCCCCCTAGTCCCATCGTTAAAAAATTCTGATTTTAACCAAACACTATATTTTTTCTACTGTACTACCAAACTTATCCCTTTTTCATTAAACTACCTCTTCATTTTCGCGAAAAATGGGCCCCTGCCTCGAAGGCCCCCAACGGGCCCAACGGCCCTATCATAAAAAATTGCGATTTTAACCAAACACTGTATTTCTTTTCTGTGCTACTATACTTATCCCGTTTTTAGTAAATTGTCTCTTCATTTTTCTCCGAAAATGGGCCCTTCGGAACGTTTGCCACCTGGGCCTTTTTCCTTAAATCTGCCACTGTTCGCAAGCTAAACTTTCATCGCCAAGTCCACTCGCCGAGCTCACAAGCCAGCGTCCACGCTACTACGGACATCTTAATGAATAATATTCTGCCGCGAGGAACCCGGGTATCGTATTAACTCCCGTCCCGCGCGGCGATGTAAAAAAAAACAACACCGTCGGGCAAAAGATCAACGCGAAAGAGGCGTCCAGGATGCTCTATCGAGCTCTTTCAAGCTGCTCTACATGTGAGCCACGTGGGCCCCAAGGGGACGTCCTAGGGTGCGCGGCCATTGAACGTTGGAGCGGGCGCAGCGAACCGCGACACGGGGGTAAAAGCGGCGGGCCCCAGCCAGTCTAAGGCGAATTAAGCCTGCATTATGATGTCGATAATGAAATTTGACGACATTGTGCACTTTACAGGCGACCTCCTGCCGGCGACATTGTGAAAAATCGCAGCCTCGTGCTGGCCACCCGCCACGGCTCCGCTCACCTCGCGTTATTATTACGGCCACCGCGCTCGGTTAGCCCATATCCGGCGACGGGGGGACGCTGTGCGGCGCGGCGCATTTAATCTGTCGGGGTGCACGCGCGTGAAATCTGCCGGTTGTTGCACGTTTTGTTAATCCCACCGCGATAGGAGGCGACGCGACGGAACACGGTAGGACGACTCGTGTTTCCTGGCGGCGCGTCGCGTCGTCGGATCGACTCTGCCGGCGTTAAACGCGTCAGATGGATATCGCTCGATATTTAATTTCCGTGGGCGGTGTCCGTCGAGTCCGTTCACCAGGCAGCGCGTGATTCCTCGCGGCAACGCGTCTCCATCGATCGTGAATGATCGATGGTTAGTCGAGATTCCGCGTAGGTGCGTTGAAACTGGATTGGGATTCTGGATTCGTCGAGACTTTTCGGGGATGAGGGTGGTAATCTTCAACCCTTCGGGCCTAGAAATATTTTGGATCTCGTAATGGAAGAAAAGACGAAATTATCGTTCGAGACAGCCAGGGGGGGCCTGCAAAAGCGGCGACACGCCGCGGAGGCCGTTTGTTGATCCAGAAGGAAGAAGAAGAAGCGGGAGCGGCCGATAAGCAGCGGCTTCCGCGAAGTGAACCGCTCTGGCCAGCGTGGCCGTAAAAGAGAAAATTCCCGGGGCTTGGTTTGTTTGCGGGCTGGCCGGCCAACCTCCGTGGAAACGTTCGTCTTCTCTCCGCGTTCGGATCGCCGGAATCCTTTTATTGTCCCGGGGGCTCGAAATGAAACGGAGCTGGAGCGCGGCCGTTCGCGCGGTGGCCCCCGAACGATCTCTCGTTTCGGCTCGCTTTGCGGCCCGGGCAAGACACTCGTCGCCGTCGTGTGTGGCCGGTCGTTCGTGGCTCTTTATTGGGTTTACACGGCAATACGGAGCCGCGAAGAAAAATATATCATCCGCGGCGGCAGCTGTAATCTCCCTTCGTGAAAACCACGCCGTCGGAGATCGACTTCGAGAGACCTCCCGACGGAGATTCCGGGATTCCGCGTTCACTAGCTGTTCCCCCGGCTGATTTTCTGTTCCGGATGACAAGTATTTTCATTGATAATTTCATATTCCACTCGATCCCACTTATCGTTAGTTGGGCCTTTTCGTTCGAACACGGGGCAACCATAATTTGGCACGAGTATCACATTTGTCGGACCACCGTTTCGTCTACCCGCGTTCATCAAGCTCGAGATTACGAGCTGCCAGGCAGAAACGAGCAGGGAAGACGAGATTGCAGACTAGCGAGCAGGGAACGGTGACACGGACTGAGTTCAGCGTCGAGCCGCCGATCACACGCGACTGTGACGCGCAAACTATATGAATCTTGGGGGAAAGGAGCGGAAAACAGAACGAAGATTATGGTACCGGGCATGGGAAATTATCCTGGCATGATCGTTGGGCTTCTTGGAGCGTGAACGAGTCCGGCTCGGCACCGTGGAAAACGCACCGCAAACGAAATCGGTGAAACGCTTCGTTTCTACATGTTAACTAAGTAGAGAGCCATCAATTGGCGCGATGCGGCTATAATTTTTAGAGGCAAGGCTTCTAATTCAGATCTAAATTGCACTAGAATTCTTCATCCTTCGAATGGGAAATTATTAGGTACTAGGTGACCCGTTACCCGGTTTCACCCGGAAATTATTATTATTATTATTATTTATTATTTTAGATAATTAATTTATAAATAGCCTATAAAATCTAATTTAGAACGCATTTACTGTATATTCAAAATTTTATAAAAATCCGTTCAGCTGTTTATGCCTGATAGAAGAAGAAACAAATAGACAACGTTTCACTTTTATCATAATCTAATTCTAGATGGCAACAATCTTCTGTTTAACTTTTATTATTTTTGTTATGTTTGTGTTTGTGTTTATATTGCTGTATTTCTTTGTTTCTTTTTTTCTTTTTTGTTGTTTATAAGTAAGGTCAGGCATAATAACAGCATACTAGCTGCGCCTCGCCTTTTACCTGAGTAATAAAGACGTTTAATAATAATATATTTTTTTAGAAAAATCTCGAGATGAGGCACCAGGGAGTTTCCATTCTCCGTAGCTCGGTATTTCTCTCAAATCACGCAACGCGTGATAAAAAATTGGTATTCGCGGAAGCTGGCTAATCAAGACAGACGCTGAGGCTCCCCGAGACGGTAGAAAAGCAAGGCACCGAGCAAAAAGTGCCGTTCAAAGAACGCGCGAGGAGAGTGATTCTGTTGGTCGATTTCACCGCGAGGAAAAAGCAAATGCTAATTAAAGGGGTGGCCCCCGCGCGTGGCGTAATTAAAACGCAAAGGAAGGGCCTCCCGTGGCACATCGGCGAGATCTCCTAAGCTAACCGAGTCATTCCCGGCTACGTGCTCCAACTACGCGAAATTCCTCCTAATACGGTGTTTCGCCATTCGCGGAAAGAGAGTGCCTTCCACGAAAGGCACCTGCAAAGAGCTGGCCTACATAATGAAGACGTAAGGGGCGTGCCTTCGGTTAGGTAATTAATCGCGATGCACCGCGCTCGGGGCACACGACCTCAACGATTATCTACGACGGTTCGACCTCGGCCGGGCGACTTTCCTTTCCACCGAGCAGGTGTGGGAAGAGGACGGTGGGAAATTAATACCCGAAGATTCCACGGGAAATTTCGAACACCGTTCTGGGGCCCAAGAGAATCCTCTCTTTATAATTGACAACGGGTCGTCGAATTCACCTTGAAAAAAAAAAACAAACACCCCCTCCCCGTCAAGTCCCCTCCGCGAAAGCAAACAACCAGGTGTCGGGTAATTCGAAAAAAGGGCCGAGAAACATCCATAAAACCTCGAATCCCCTCGTTAGAGGGCCGGGATCCCGAGGCCGGCGTTCAGGGAGGCGCGAATAAGTAAGCCAGGAGCACCCTTGACTTCTCCGACCGGGCACGTGGATATTGTTTTTAAAAACACCATTAACGAGGATGACTGTCAATCGCCTGGAGCACGCTCGTGTAATCACATTACTCGCCGGTAGGAAGAGAGAGGGAGAGAGAGAAGTGGAGGACCCCGTGTCGGTGGTGTACAACGCGGTTCGCCGGCTCACAATGGCCGCTGTTTTTGTAGTGTGCTCACGGCAGCCATTGTTACGTCATTATTCGCGTCCTGCGCCAGGGGCACCGCAGAACGACGGGTAACTATAGCAGGATCCTCGGCTGAATCGAGCCAGACCTGCCCCTCGTCGTCGACGGGGCGCAGAGAAAGGAGGGTGAGCTCTCCTAACCCTGCCCCTCTGTGTACATCGAAGGTGTTACCTCGTCCAACGTAACCTACGAGGGTTAGACCGGGAGGGGTTGGTTTTCTTTTTCTTTCTCTCTTCTCTTTTTTTTCTTTTTTCGCCGTGAATCGTACGTGGACCAGAACGGAATCGTTTCTTCTCGGGGGTCCCGCGAGCCAGCGCCGACGGCGGGAACAATGAAACGGGGCCCCCGGAAAAAAGGAATGTTTGTGAACGCAACCGACTTTTCCGTGACAGCTGCGGACACTCGAAGGGAACGAAAATATCCGTGAAACGAACCACGGAAGCGACCGTGTAACGCGCTGCCTTCTGTGCTCCCCCTTCCTCGGCAAGATTGTAATACATTTAGTGCGAGTCTCGCTTTCTGCTGGAAGCACTCGACTGGGCCCCCGATCTACGCCCCATTTCACCGATGCACTGGGGGAGATGCAAGGAGACTGCGAATTTATGACATCTCGAATGTTGGCTAAACTGTGGGACATTCTTTTTGTAGCCGTTTCGAGTATTTGCAGGAGAGTCTGAAGAGAGCTGACCCTCTACTTGGACGCCTTGTGTAGCGATTCTGATCTCGACGGTGACTTTTAAACGCCCTAATTAAAATCATCCCTAGTTTGGCGACTCTTATTGTATAGTCGATGAGAATCGGACCGCGTGTGCAAGCTTCACGACCATTGAGAACCCGATACTCGGAGCGAAACGGAAGTGAATCGCCCCGCACGGGTGTAAAGCGAAATCGAACGCCTCCGAACGGGGCCTGCACTTCGTTAGTCTCGAATAAATCGGCAGGAAATGTAATATCGTGTCGACTTGACCCTAGACTGGGTCTGCCCTGTCACTCGACTCGTCGTTTCGACGTTGACGCGGGGTTACTGGTCGCATCAGTCACCCATCTGGCATCGGCCGGGTCCTGAGTCCATCCATGCGTGCCGCTTTTACACCGTAGCCTGTTATGCATTTGACTATCGACAATGCGCGCAACATGTCGAGAACGTACGGAGGGTGCATAACGAAGAGACCGACGGGGGACGAGATGGAGGGAACGCTGCGACAGGAATCTCTCTTCCCGCTTGAAATTAAGAACTCCTCTAGGCAATTGCTAGATGCTCAATAACTACGTGCTTCGGGGGGGAAATGGGCTCGAGGGCGTATTTATTTCCTCTCCGCCCTTACGGATCGAAGCTTATTGGTTTCTGATAGCGGCCAGAGGACGAAGGAAGCCGCGGAGTTAGTCGAGATCGAGTTACCTAGGTCGGGGCCAGATATATTGGCCGGTGAATTCGTTTTCGCAGCTGACGCACACCTATTCTGATGTGTGTATCTCTACGCTAAGAACTCGGTTGGAACTACGCGTCAAGAGCTTGGCGCTATCCCCTCCACTTCTGGATCACTCCTTTTCTGGCAAGGTGAGAGCGAGTCAGAAAACTTTGAGAATAGAAGAATACTGCTCACGAAACTCACCGGCCAATATATCTGGCCCCGACCTTAATAGAAGAGGCTGACGGAGAAGGAGACTAATTAATCATCGAAGTCGAGTGAAATAAGTTTCTCGAAACTGACATCCTGACACTTGGCAGTATAATATTTGGGAGCAAAAGTGTCCATGTACCTAAATGCCTGATGAAAGTGATTTGTGACGGACCCAGAGCAACTGTTCTAGGTATAATCCGTTTGATCTGAGAGAATGCCACCCATTCAGCCACCAAACGGAACGCAACGTCGAACGAGGACCTCGGTTCCTCGAGGCTATACGCCAACTATCGGCGTTATCGCGTTCCCCGTTACGTTGCTCGTCGCTAATAATGTCGAGGCAGGTTCCACCTCATACGCGAAATGGCGGTAATGGGCAGAAGGGTCGCGATGATGGGTGATCGCTCATCGAGAAGTGACAGTGGCGACGAAAGTGTGCCTTATCGTCGAGCCAGCAGGAGTGGCCCGTTATGCGCCAACGAGATACGTATTTTTGTACGCGGTACAGTATCCTGGAGCATGATAACACGTTTTTTTTTTCTTCTCCAAGAAATAACGGGTCCGGCGGAATGTGGTTCGTTCGAAGAAAAATTCAAGTGTGAACACGCGTAATATACCTAGATAAAGACATTAGCACCTCGCCTTACTCGATCAGATTATACTAATAATTGTTTAATAATTGCTCTCGCTTTTAGATCAGGTTAGAAGTCACTGCTTTCCTCATTAGAGTTTTTTAATATCACTATTACTTCCTTTCAATTTGATTGAATCACTCTAAAGCAGATTGCTAGATTAACTTCATAGAATTGATTAGTGGTGGAGAACTATCGATGGTACTTACGATAGTTATCGATGGTTCTCACTATCGAAATTTGTAATAATATTGCAAATTAAATTTGGGATTCTGAATTTCAGTTATTATTTTTTAATTAACTAACCTACGATTTTCAATACCGATAATTATCGATAGTGAAAATAAGCCATCTATACTTTTAATATTACAAATTAAATTTGGGATTCTCAATTTCAGCTGTTATTATTTTTTAATTGACTAACCTACGATTTTCAATACCGATAATTATCGATAGTGAAAATAAGCCATCTATAGTTTTAATATTACAAATTAAATTTGGGATTCTCAATTTCAGCTGTTATTATATTCTTAATCTGAATATTATCTCAATTTCAGCTGTTATTATTTTTTAATTGAGTAACCTACGATTTTCAATACCGATAATTATCGATAGTGAAAATAAGCCTTCTATAGTTTTAGAATCGATGGTTCTCACTATCGAAATTTGTAATAATATTAGAAATTAAATTTGTGATTCTGAATTTCAGCTGTTATTATTTTTCAGTTGACTACCCCTACGATTTTCAATACCGATAATTATCGATAGTGAAAATAAGCCATCTATAGTCATCGATAACTATCGTAAGTACCATCGATAGTTCTCCACCACTACAATTGACACGGTCAGCCAACCAACTTCTTATTATCCCTCTGTACGAAACGTCACTGCTCGGGAAACAGCAGGGAAATTAGGTGGCAGTTCGGTAAACAAATCGCGTTTTCCCGTAGAACGCGCGCAAATCGAATGAACCCCCCTCCAGCGTCCACTTTTCAACTGCGTTGCGGCTAACAGGATAAGAGTGTAGACCGCGAAGAAGACGAGGGACGACCGCAAATCGAGCATTCGCCGGCCGCTGGAGTCAATTGGTATTATTAGATTGGCAGCGTCGGGGAGTGTCGAGCATCCCCCGGTTACCAAACACCCTCGGAAGCCTCTGGCTCGCTTGCTCCGCTCTCGCGAGCGCCGCGTTACCGGCTACGTGCGTGATGGCCGGTGGTAAATTTCATTCGGGGAATTATCATGATTGAATCAGCTTCTCCGCTCCGCCACCACTTCGCTCTCCCAAGCTAGATTCTCGCCGCCCCTGTCCACCCCTTCGCGCCGTTTCAACCCCCCGTCCGCCCTCGTAAATCCGTCCTTGATATTTTCCCACCGATGCAAAAGACTGGCAAGACATCCCTCGTTCTTCGCGTGCAACCGCGATCTCTGACGTTCCACCTATTCCTCGCTCCCGCCACCTATCGCAATTTAATTTATAACACTTAAATGTTGCTCGCTACGAAAATTGCCGCGGGTATCCCGTCGAGGGGGGTTGAAGTCTCGCGTGCAACGCTACCACTCGTGTTCTCGAGTAATTTTAAGGCTCTTCTCGGAGTGGCTGTTCTTTGGAAGAAGGGGTAACGATTTCGAGGTTATTTTAAAAAAAAACGCCACGATTGATGTTGACCATCGCGAAGACGGCGACTCTGAAACTACTTAGCATATGTTTCCATCGATCCTCCAGGAAATGCAATCTGGAAAAGTCCCAGTGTCCCATTGAAAGTCGATGAGAATAGCCAACAGCGTCGAACCAGGAAACGTTTCGAAGGTAACGAGTGCAAGTCGCAACCGATCAACGGTATTCGATTCGAGTCTCCCTCCCCCGTTCAATCCGATCGATTATCTGCAGAATTAATCAGTCCTCCGTGACAACCACTCTCCGCCCGGACATCGTCGACAATGGAGTTGGATCAGCTGTTACGTCGATCGTATCGGTTGCCGAGAAACGCGAATCGATATCGTCATCGTCTGCGCCCGGGCGGACAAAATTCCTCGGTTAATTGCTCATCGACGATTTCGGGGCCAATCTAATTCCGTCGTGCACCGTGACTTTGACTCCCTGCTTTCGCTTATCCGCTGCCAGCCTTCCGGATTATCGACGGCGATTAGATATTCTAACGATCGCGACCGCTCGATATCTCTGACTTTCTCCGCTTATCGGTCGCGGCCGATTTTTCGAGACTATCTTACGGATCGCGCGATACGTTGCGCCCGGCGAAGATGTTAGACAGCGATACGCGAGACCGATCGATTATTTTATACCGCCGAAGGTATTAAAAACGTTAACCAGCTGTAAGCCTGTGGAGAGGAAATTTTCTCCGAGTGGATGGGGTGATTGACTCTCGCGTAGATATCAAACCTCGCAGTGACTCGCTGACAATCAGTACACAGTAGTGTCAATCAAGATGGATTTCTTGACTAACACTGAAGAATGTATTTAAGAATAAAATAAAATGACACAGCTATTTAGCAATTAATTATAAAGCAATCCGACAGATTTTTCATCAGCAAACGCAATATTATACTTTTAATCTCACTTTCCTTGAGGAGGGTTCAAATCAAGAACCGAAACGTCGGATTGCTTTATAATTAATTGCTAAATAGCTGTGTCATTTTATTTTATTCTTAAATAAATAAATTAATCGTATTATAGTGACCGAAACCAATTTATTTAATATTTACGGTCGAAAATTTTAATTTGAATATTATCAAACTGAAGAATAATATGTTAAGATGAGAATAATAAAATCGATGGATCCCTCGATTCCGCTTGTAAGACGAGACACAAATTCTCGTCGAAGACACTTTGAAGGCCCAGATTCGGCTTGGTGCTCGATCCCTGTTCGCGGCTCGAAACGGTAGACGCTGGGTGGCCGCAACGGTGCAATAACAATTACGGGGCCATTCTGAAATTCATAGTCGCGCCTGGCTAATGCGATCGACGATACACGTTACGGGTGGCTCGACAAACACCAGGGGTGGTAGCTACGGCGAAGGGATCCTAGATAGGAGCGACCCCCGGGCGTTGAAAAAACTGCGGAGGAATCGAAGGGCGACGACAATGGGGCCACCCTGTGAGAGAAACGCTCGCGACGCTGCTCCACGCGCCCGGTCGCCCCAGTTGCGTATCTGCTGGTGACTTCTGTAAACAGGGCTGCGTGTACTTTCGCGACGGACACTGGGACACCAGGAACACGCTCCCTTTACGAATCCATGCCCAGCGACCGTGGTATTATTTTCCTGTTTTCGTCGATGTTATCGGGGGAAGTTTGTTTGCGCTCGCTGAAAGGCTGGCTTTGCTCCGGATGATTAACCCCTTCAGCGGGGCACCGTGAATCGTTTAGCTGCAGATGATGGCTCATTATCTGCGCCAGGGCCAAAGATTTCGAGGTTGGAACGACAGTATCAGATCCCGAGTCCGTTATCCGGAAACGACAACCCACCCTACTCGGTATCCACCGGTGAGGATCTCGCGAACAACACTCTCAGCAACTCGCGCCGCGTCCCTTCCTCGGCTCCAGATCGTGGCGAGTAATTACCATCGGCTGAACGGGGTCGATAAACAGGAATAATTACGCGGGAGAGAGAAGTGGTTTGTCAGCGAGACGGAGAGGCCGAGAAAGGCAATTTCATATCGGGGGCGCGCATCGTTAACGCGTAATTGCCGAAATGCGCGCCCGGTGGCCCGCTGGAAACAGCCTTCAGGCCTGATCGTTTCAATAGCGGGGCTTACGGCTTAGAAATCCGCCCCGATCTCGCCATCCCCCTTCTCGGCCATCCCCCGAACACCGGGTATTACTGATTACAGAACCGCAGAGCGGCGACGCGGCAGCACGTGGCTCACGTCTGCGCCCGTCACAGTCACACCGGCCAATTTGCGTTTCCGTAATTTCCGCCTGACAATGGGCCACCCTGTATACAATCTCGGGGCGCGCGCGCGCGCGTGCAAGCTGGATAATCCGGCGCAGAGTACGAAACCTGGGGTCCACAGTCAATTCCGGCGTTTATTCCCGCGTCTGGTACGAACAGAATCTCGTGTAGATATTTTTCGCACGGTGATCTTTCCCCGAATCGTGACCCACTTTGGGGTGTTTTCGACGAGCACTGCTCCGATAGATGATTGCCAAGAAGCTTCCTAAGTAGAACTTTCTAGGCCGCAAACGGATTCCTCAGAGATCTGACTTGGGAAAATGCAATGCCATGTGCTTGAAACACTCGGGGAGATTATTCTCCGTTTGATTTGTTTGTTGCAGATTGAGAAGGTGTGCTTCTTCCTATGAAGAAGAGCGTTCGAGTAAAGTCAAGAACAGTGCCGGTGAAACCGCGTCCCAATTCCGCCCGTTCGGCGGAAAGACGCCGAGCGTAAGTCCCATCAGAGGGATGGATCCTCGAGAATCGTCGGTCGCAGGGTAAATCCTTTAGGAGATTGAAAATCGCCAAGCTAGAAGGAAGCGGCGTGTCGCAGCTTAGCCCGGCCACTCCGGGCGAAAGGAGCGCAGGCCAGAGGGGCCCGCTGCGAGTGCGGGATTCGAACAATGGGACGCGCAGCGGGGGTGTTCCAGGTCCCATTTTCCTGCCGTCTATTTTTCCCCCCCAGGAGGAATCCTTCCGAGAATTTTCCGCTCGACAAAGGACGAGGAAAGACGTTCCCGTGGATGGGGTCGAGTCGACGACAAAACCGTGGCGCCCCTCTTCGCCTTCCCAACCCTTGGTAACTGTTGACAATCCCGTGAAAAGGAGACCAGAGGAGGAGGAGGCCTGGCGCAGGGTTCGGAGGGTGCAGGGGAGCCTGAAACACTTTACTGCTGGACGCGAGCGAAAGGAGGCAACGATTTCGCACAATGGCATTAGAACGGTGCCCGGGAAATCCGTTTAGAGTCGCTTTTCGCGGTAAACCCGGGGTAAAGCTGAATGCCGAGCAACAACGTGGCCCCAGAACCCGGGGAAAGGACGCCGACGACGACGACGACAACGTTCTCTTCGCGAAGCTCTGTTGTGACGACCGATCAACGCGGGCAAACAGGGTCGGTGTCTAGTGGAGGCCACGGCGTCAATGGCTCCCCGCGGTGTGTGGCGGAAGTCGAAACCGAATAATCGAGGAAAGGGGGTGAGATTGGGTTGGAGAGAGACGCTGTGACTGAGGATGAAGGATTAAGGACTACCTTCTTAACGTTTTATGATACTAATGTCGAACTTGTAGCCAGCTAGACAGCTTCAACGTTCTATCTCCGAGAGGTTACATAGAGTATAGACTATCAAGGGCAGAGATTAATCAAATTTCCCGTGGTACTATAGCGAAACGCGCAAAAGAATCCCCGGTGAACAATGCCACGAACGGGGCAACGGATCCCTGAATGCAAAGCCCGTCTCTCGAACAAAACCTCGAAAATCAGACCTATGGCGTCCCCGATATGTGACTCGAATAACGGGGGGTGGTGGACGGGGGTGACCGAGAGAAAGGTAGAGGGGTACGATCGGCACAATGGTCGGTGGGAGGAAACTCTCGGGATTCGAAATGAAATCTAGGCAAAAGGGGTTCTCGCCGGCAACCCTCTCCGCGCGTACCTGCGCCCTCGCGCACACGCGCCCTTTCGTCGTGCTGCGACCGCGCATGCAACAGGCCCGAAGCTGCAGCGGGACTCTTTATTTAACCGGGGCACAGAAAGACGTGAATGCCTGGCCGTGGATTAAAAGCGCCGTGGAGGGTGGAGAAAAAGTGAGACGGAGAGGGTCGCTCGGGCGAGAGGTGGAGGCCGTAAGAGAGGCGAGAGAGAGAGAGAGAGAGGGAGACAGATAGAGTTCTGGAGAGGATCATTTGAATGAGTAATACTACACCTCGCGCACCCACCCACACTTCTATGGAAGTGCCGTGCGCGCAGCAGCTTTGTTTGATACGGCGCATTGTGCTGGCTGCCACCGGTTCACTTTATACCCCCGGCGCGGCGCACACAGGTACACGCGTGGTCGGCGCGCGTACGCTAGTACGCGCGACCTACGCCTCCCCTCTCTCTCTCTCTCTCTCCCTGGACGTACCCCCGCGTCGATCCTCTCCCGTACCGCGTCTTTCTTTTTACGAGCACCGGGGCCGCGATCCGCGTGCGTGTGCATTTGTGCCCGGGGCCGAGGCCCCGACTACTGAAAATTGTATTATAATGCGGCCTGGACCGTTCGACAATGAGGGAGCGGCTCGGTCAAGTTGCCTTATGCCAATCTCGCCGCGGAGGCGGTTACGATTTCAATGAGGAGCAACTGAACGACTCACGGGGGAGAGGGATATCGGTCAAAGAGTTCCAAAGCACCCCCTTCCCGCCCCTTCATTCTTCTTCGGCTATTGCGCGATTATTCGTTACCAGTGATTTGTTCGAATCCTACTTCCTCGTGGGTCGGGTTGGATACTTGGTGGATCCGAGGCAGAGAAAGGAAGAAGATAGTCGTGGTTAGTGGTGGAGAACTATCGATGGTTCTCACTATCGAAATTTGTAATAATATTAGAAATTAAATTTAAGATTCTGAATTTTTTAATTGACTAACCTACGATTTTCAATACCGATAATTATCGATAGTGAAAATAAGCCGTCTATAGTTCTCACTATCGAAATTTGTAACAATATTAGAAATTAAATTTAAGATTCTGAATTTTTTAATTGACTAACCTACGATTTTCAATACCGATAATTATCGATAGTGAAAATAAGCCGTCTATAGTTCTCACTATCGAAATTTGTAACAATATTAGAAATTAAATTTGAGATTCTGAATTTTTTAATTGACTAACTTACGATTTTCAATACCGATAATTATCGATAGTGAAAATAAGCCGTCTATAGTTCTCACTATCAAAATTTGTAACAATATTAGAAATTAAATTTAAGATTCTGAATTTTTTAATTGACTAACCTACGATTTTCAATACCGATAATTATCGATAGTGAAAATAAGCCATCTATAGTTCTCACTATCGAAATTTGTAGTAATATTACAAATTAAATTTGGGATTCTGAATTTCAGCTGTTATTATTTTTTAATTGACTAACCTACGATTTTCAATACCGATCATTATCGATAGTGCGAACCATCGATAACTATCGTAACTACCATCGATATATCTCCACCACTAGTGGTTACACAGTTGAATCTTGTAAACCATCATCCAATTCCCTAAGCATACCGATCTTCTTCGATACCAGCGACAATTTCGGTACCTCCGCTTTCGACAATGATAAGATCACTCTCCGGGCAGCAGCGAATTACCCTGGACGCGGGACACGGTGCCCGTTACCGCGCGTCCAGAAGCGTCGCAGATAAGACACGCGCGATTCGGCGTCACGCAGCCGCACGAAGCCATTCCCGGCCCTTTAATCGCTTGTCCGGCGTACACCAGCGGCGCGGAAACGCGACGGTGGACGCGCACATATGACGCGTGGCGGGATGGTCCTCGCGCTGCAACGGCGCCGATAACGGGATGCACACTATTTGCACGAACCTAATCCGCGGGCCCCGCGCTTCGGCCGGGAAATTTATCTGGCGTCGGGGCGCAGATAAGAACCCACCGCCGTCCGTGGCTTATCCCAGCACCAGTTAATAGTGATCTCTGTAAGCTCTCCAACGAAAGGTAGGTTAGGCGTTCCACGCGCTTCTGCATACGGGCAAACGTGAATTTCGATTAATCCGGAGCACCGACTACTTGTAATCCCATTTCCCCGGGAGGTCCAAACCTTCATACCTATATATACTTCGTCCCGCATGTTTCCTTTCCTTATAAGGGGGGAAGTTTACGCGATGATTTCGGGGGTAGTCGCGGGCTAATATTTTGGGCAGCTTAAGGTGGAGGTTGGTAGACGAAGAGCTTTGTCCGTTCAATTGCGCTCTGTGGTTTTTACGTGAGGGGGTCTCTTTCATTTTTGCCGTTGGTAATTGGTTTTTGTCGAATCACGAAGGAATTGTTTTCCAAGGGAAGCAATCGTTGCTTCGATTCTGCCCGGCAGACTTTTCAGAGGAGGAAGGCAATCGGAGGTAAGCCACGGTAAATTCGGGTCTCCGTTATCTACGATCTGGATAAGCCCCGGCATAAGAACCGGGGATAGGGCGGGCAGTACAAGAAAGGGATAAACGTGAATTTCGATTAATCGAAGGGACAACAAGTTGTTATAATCCCGGGCATAGCCGAATAAACGTGGGGGGAGGTGGAGACCCCGTGTAATCTGCTGGATGAAACCGGAAATCACGTTCCACCGCGAACGTTTCATTAACCGAAGGACTTATAAACAATAATAATAATGTCTCGGGCTAAACCGTTGCGTGGGGGCGTTCGTGACTTTAAGTAGCTCAACGAACAAACGTGTTTTGGGGGATTAGATGTAATTCAGGCCAACATTCAGGCCCGATGCTTTTCACGAGAAAGAATTAGAAAATTTAAAAGAAGCACATTAACCCGAATCTTCGAAGATAGAATATTTTCGAGGTCAAAGTCTTTTTTTCTTAACTCACAAACTCAGTTACTGAGATCAAGTAAATTGTGACTCTAGAAGTACACATTCAGTGGAGATTCGAAAGAACCTCCCACACAAAACGAACGGAAAATCCCACTTAGGTATACAAACTGTCCCCCGATTTCTAAAAAAAAAACCATTTCACTTGCTGAAATTCCGAGCGCCCCACGTCCCCCGCGGATTTTCCGCAAAGCGCGCGGCGGAAGCGGGCCGAAGGCTTACAGGGCTTGCGAGATAGGTGAAGTTAGACAACAAGGAGGATGCGCGCCGGGGCTTTATCGCAGACAGCAGGATAATTAAATTTGTCGGGGTGATTTATGGCGTTGCACGAAGGGCTCGGGGGACACGGGGGGGGCGGAGAGGGGGTGGCGTAGGGGGTTGATACGCCTGGGTTCCTTGCGCAACGCGACACGGTCGTTCCCTTCTTTTTCCTCCCTCTGCGCCTCCAGCGAAAAAGGCAAGAAGGATGGACCGAAATTACTTGCAAGGTTTACTTTGCCACTGCGGAAAATTACACGGAAGAGAAATATTACTTGGAGCCCGGACGGGCATAGAAATACCAACCGGGGCACAGAGGACGCCGACAAATTGTCGCTCCGAGTTGTTATTTACGCGGGGGCGACTGTGTGTTAATCGAATTTTGACCGATGGCCGCCGAGGATCGGCCGCGATTTTCCTACCCTCGGTTGCTCCGTATTTTCGGCGCTGACACGTTTGCTTTTTTTTTTACTCATCCTCCGCGGCCTTCCGAATTATTTTTAAACGCGGGAGCAACTAAAGCACGCGATGACGCGTATCCGAGACGCGTCGGCGTGGAGCTCGGTCGATTATCTTCGTAACAAAAGATCGAAGCGGGGCCGCCTTGGTATTTCGTAGGTGGGAGACAAGATCGAGCGACGTGGGATCGAGAGCGATCACCGACGGTCCCGAGACTTTTCGTTACCTCGTTCCATTTCTGCGACGCTTGTGTCGTTGCTTGTTAAAAATACGGCCGATCACGCACCCTCCGAGTCTCTACCGGTGGCGTGGAAAATTTCACGACTCCTTGGTAGCCGAGTGAACGCGCTTGAAAGTTTAAAGACGGATGCTGGTAACAGGTACAACACGCGTCGATACATTAGAAGAAACGCCGCCCCTTTAATAATTCAACCCCCGTCGCCGAGCTTCCACGGGGAGGCATCGAGTTTCCAGTGTAAAGTCGGCGACACGTAGCGAAAGATAAGGCTGGTATCGCGGTTGTATCCGCGTGAGATGGAGAGAGAGAGGGGGAGAGAGACTCTCGCCCCTCGGCTATCGAGGGAAAATCGAGGCGAAAAGAATTAGGGGCGGCGGATATACCTTGGGGGGTGGAACGAGGCCTCCAACTTTTTGCCCCTCGTGCCAAGTGTCGCCGTCCTCGTTAAATATTCAACCCTGTAATACAATATCCAGCGTGTAGAAGGCCTCGGCTACGAGCGGGATAAACGATTTGCGAGGCTCAGGGGTGGCTCGTGCACGAAAAGCGCTGTTTTAGGAGCGCTGCAAGCGTTTTACGGAAACATCGTCCACGTGGGGTGAACTTTGATGAGGGAGGGACATGTCGTTTTAATTCCTTCGTCGAGAACACGAGGAAGACTAGCATCCCAGGCACTGATCATTTATGGCAGGCAATTAGAGAATCAGGACACTGAAGTTATTTCGAATCAAGTTCCTTAATAAGTATCTCGACAGCGAAGCTGATTTCACCTGAAATTTTCACGAGAAAACGGTGCTAGGTAGATTGAAAGTCACTGATGCGTGACACCTGATAGACGAGTGCCAGATAAAAAGGAATCACGGACGTCATTAAGCCGACGGTATAATTACTGCTTCGATGTTAGGTAAACAAGCCGCGTGTCAGCGACGCGTGACGCCTCGATAAACCCGTAAACACGATAAAAATACTATTCCCAGCTGGACGGGAAGTTATCTTTCTCGCGGCTGATTGCGCGCGCCCGCGGTGTCGGGGTGTCGCGCGAGAGCTCAGCGAATTTGCAATATTTTCTCAATGGAGCGCGCGGAGCAGACGTTCCTAGGACGGTGGGAATGAAAAGGAGGGATTTCCAGGAGGGTAGCGACCCTTCCGTCGCGTCCATTTACACCTTTCGACGCCTCGGTGGTGAGAAAACCTGGATCCTCTTGCAAAATGGGGTTCCGCATCGATTCCAATGGCGAGAGGAATGTTCCCCAAGTGATCTGGTTGAAATTTTGAAACTGTGCTGGCTGAAGTAGCTTCGATTGACCGCCCCTTGATCCACGTTGGATAGTGGGCCAGGAAGCTCGATGACCGCTTGGCAGCGCGTCCGGGCACCGCGACGCTCAAAGGGCCTCCGAACGGAGCGCGTTCGAATCGGTGATGGCAGCGAGCGCGTCACAGAGCCAGAAGTGTGAGAGACAGGAGCGGAGGAGGGCGGGGGCAGTGGTCTAAGTTGGCGAGGGCCGGTTATTTTAATAACGTTATAATAAGACGTCGGGATTGATGCTGAGCTATTCGCTGGCAACGAGCAACGGGGCGACCGAGCGAAGGGAGGTCGCGCAGCGAGCGCGCGAGAAGCTCGCGGAGGAGACGTCTAGATCTAAAGCCTGTCGCCTACGAGTCATTAACATACTTACTACCGTCCTGGCCGGCCAGCGGCGATGTTTCGAGAGATCCCGGTGCCGCGGAACTCCCTTTTTCCGGCGATAAAATTAAACGAGCCGATCTCTGGCGCACCAAGGTTCCCGTTTGTATCTGTCGCCCGGCCGTCCGCGTGCCGCGGCTCTTCGTATTCACCAACGATTAATTCGACGCTGGTTTGCGCGAACACCCGCCTCACCGTGAACGATGACAGCCGTCGGGGCGGCCTAATACCCTGGACTGCACGCGAAACAGCCTCCTCGGGATGTTCGCTGTGAGCGGTTGGAAAAGAACCACGTGAACTCAAGTCGAACTGTTGGGTATCTACCTCTGAGGAATGACCGAACATGGGTTCGATAGCTTCTAGTTCTGCAGCTATCTGCGAAGTGTCATTGGCACGACCAAGTGACTCTGGCTGTGGTCCCACAGGTTAGGGTCGAGTGAATTGGAAGGCGAACGTTTTCGAACGTTTCAAAGGAGTACCTATGGTCGATGGAGTAACTAGGAAGAGGCCCGCCTGGCGTCGTTAGAAGCTTCCACGTAGCCCGAGGCAGCGAGGTGCGAAGGCGTAACCGACTGACCGGAGAAACAACGATCAGATTTACATTCGGCCGATCTCCACGGATCGTCCTGGCGAGTTTAGAGGGGCAATAAAGGAGGATGTTTGAACACGAAGGCTCTCGGCCCCCGGGGTCTTCCTCTCGCCCCGTGGCCGGCACGGCCTAATCGTTTCTCCCACCAGCCTCGATAGAAGTGATCGTGCCTCGATGACTTTACGGGCGTCGATGCTCGTTCCCTTGATTTACGACGCCCCTAACCTTCGCCGCGTTACCTACATTGTTTCCCCCGCGTGCGGGTTTCTCTCTTTACACGGACTGTCTGGCTCGTTCGAACACCCAGCGACCTCGACCCCCGAGGACCTAACGGGGTAACGGGGTACCGCCGTCTTCCAGCTGGAAACGGTACTCCAGAGGCGGGCGAAGTATCGGGGTACCTGCTGTATTTCCACTCGAGGAAATACCACTGAAGGAATGACAGAGATTTTTATTCAGAAGCCGTAGTATTATAAGTGGCGATGGAAGTGAAACATGGTATTCCTGCATCTTCCATTACCAGATCCAACAGTAAAGAAGCAAATTACACCGAGACGCAGTCAAGTACCTATGAGCGCGTGCATCTTGTCAGTTGATAGCCTATAAAATAGACGAGCGTCTCCTTGCACTTCGCTCGAAATATCTCCAGCAACCTTCCCCGACCGAAATACATGTCACCATCGAAATAGAACGAGGAAAAGTCCCCCGCGCGACAAAGAGCTGCGACTCTTCCGGAATCACAGCGTCGTGGCTCAGGCTCCGTCGCGTCAGTAATTTTTGCCCGCGCAACGTCCTTTCTTCTCGGCCGGGTACAGCTGCGCCCGCATACGGAAACCAGAAAGGTGCATCGCGAGCGGCGGGGCGAGAGTAACCCTCGCCGAGTTTCTCGGCTTTCAGCGGTGGCTTTTTTAGAAGACACGAAGCCAGGTGCAGGCCGAGCCCGCCGCGGCGAGGCTCGCGCATAAAGGGGGAATACCTTGGCAAATCAGACGCTACGAAACGACTGAATTACGGCCCCGGCTGTCGTAAAAGAGGCCGCCTCGGTCTCGTCTTACTCAACAACGACTTAATTGCTCTCGTGGCTGTTCCTTGTTTCCCGCATATTAGCCGCGATTAACGAGCCTCGAGTGGCCTGTCGATTCAAACGGCCCTGCTTCTCCGGACCCTCGTCCTACCGAATTAACACCCGCCACGAAAAACTAGCAGGCACAGTCGCGAGATCTCATCCCCGGCTCACAGTACCCGCTCCGTGTACCTCGCCCGGCCGGGAGGAAAGATGAGGCTTGCTTTCTCCTTTCCCACGTTTACCGAATAATCTTCGCCGCGGGGAGCACGGAACGTGACTGCCCTGCTAATTCGCCGATCGATCTCCCCGCAGATTTGAAAATATTCCACGTGCCTCCTATCGAGAGCCACGCCGCCGCTAGATACCCGGCTGGCTGGTCGGGACAGGGCTAGATGTTGTTTTGCAGCGCCGGAATAGATATCGGTGGTGGCTGGCGCGGAGACAGGGAACTGCCACTATTTCTGACGAGAGGCGTCTTGCCCCCGCGCCTTCTTCAACGTCACTATTTCCCGCTCGCCGGCCGGGGAGAAAGGGGAAAGTCGCGCGAGAGAACGCGCGCACGTTAATAGAGGGCAGACGCCGAAGCGGCCAGGAATAACCCATCGGGATGTCACACTTCCATATAGACATCGCCGGTCACCGGTTTCGCTCGATGATCTCGTTTAGGCCTCTCTTCCTCTTTCCACGACCCGACACCATCGCGATTCCTACCGCAAAGTCTTGCAACGAGATCGCGACCGCTAGGAGTCGTTATCGGAGAGCGGAATTGAATGAAAGGGACTCTGATCATCGATGTGTTGAGTATTTTAGAAACACTGTGGCAACGATGTCGCCCGTCAAGTGTCCTCATGGCCGGACCGGAATCATTAAAACTGTCAACGTTGTGAAAGGGTTGCTAGGGTGATAGGAGCATCGTTGGCTAAGAAGTGATCTCGGTAATAGGTAGCTACTTGCGTCTCCATTGAGCTGCTGCAATTGGTTGGAGACTGTCACCCAGATCAATGAGGGGACGTTTGCGGCTTCGAGATGCTTAAGAGGACGTCGAGACTCGAAGTATGTATGATGGAACGCGGTTAGACAAATTCAGGGATCGCGCAAGTGTAGCAATCGGGCAGAATGACAGGGGTCAACGTTGTAGTTCTATCCTGAACTCGGCTCATCCAATGACGCGGTGGATCCAAGCATCAGCGAACGATTACGGAGGCCAAGATGAATGGGGAAGCGCCAGCCACTGAATGAATCCGAGATTTATGAATCCACCGGCGTCGTGTTTATCTTCCTCGTGCCCATTGTGCGCTCCAGAGTCCCCAGAGTCGAAGTTTCATGAATGAAGAAACACACAGCGGCGACGCACGCTGAATCGCTTAAGCGTCGGTCCAAATTCTCCATCTTTCGACGGTGAAACCGATCCGCGGACAGGCTGCCGTAGGAAAGCCCGGCGGAAGGTCGTTTGTCACGCGAGATTGGGCCAAACGGAGCGTCAATAGAACAACAGAGTTACTGCCAAATTCATTGTCAGCTTTGTCGCGAACTGGTTATTCTTAACTGACGACGCGAGTCAGTCGAAATCGGGGAACCAGGGTCGCATAGCTTCCGCGACTGCAAAGAAACCTGGCACCCTGGTGTCTACTAATTACACATCCACAGGTTCGTGAGTGGAATTTAAACGCGCTCGGGGATCATTAATTATAACCGAATTCAAAGAATGGAAGACTTATTCTAGGTTAATCGTTCTCAGTCAGTGGCTCCTCGATCCGCCATTTATGTTTTAGCTGTACTGCTTTATCCCAGGTCCACTAATATTTCATCCCGCGGAGGAACTATACTGTCACGACCCAGGTCAACGATTCCACGCCGAGAACGCTTAGAAATCCTCAATTAAAAGGGACTTGTGATTCACGTGAGGCGACGCGTGGACGATGAAACGAGCCGCCAACTTCTCAGGCAAAGGACGTCGCCCGAGCGCGGCGTGGAAAAAGGGAAGCGTGCTCGTCCGAGAAAATCGCACGCGCGATCTCTGTTGCGCGAGAGCGGCGCGGATATAGTCAGAAAATGGGAGAAAGACGAGGAGGAGGACCGTCTCTGTCGGCAGGCATGCACGCGCTCAGAGGCCGGCGAGCGGACAAGACCTGGCATTCTAAGTTGCGTTACTAACTTTATCCTAAGCTCGGTGTCACGCGAACGAGCAGTTAACAAAACGCTGCCGCTGAGGATGCGTCGCGACAGCCGTTGACACACCTGCCGGCATTCCCTGCGACTCAGCCTTACCTGGCTGACCGCGACTCGCCTCTCCAACCAGCCACTATGTAGCTCCTCTTGTTCCACGAGGGAACAGAAATCCTTTCTTCCCCGTCGTCGAAGCATTTTCCCGTTAGCGGGTTCCCTTTGTCCTAGGCGTCCCTACTCTGATATTCGACTCGATGGTCGCTGGAACCAGGAAGGATTGGGAAACCAAGAATTTCGGTGCGCCAACTAGTGGCAGGAAATTAAACTACTGTGAGTAGGCCAAAATCCGGCGAAGTCGTGAAAAATGTTGTGAAAAACGGGAGTTTTTAAATTTTATCAACACTAAATTTTTACTTCTGCGATTAATAAATACTTATTCGGAATGTTTGATGGAATCCGGGCCTACTTGCTATAGTTTGCCAACTTACCACCGCAGCGCTGAAATCTAAGCCACGCCTCCACTTGGTTTCCCAATACGATTCGCAACTGTGTTTCTTAAATATTCGGGATTTAATTCTGAATGTAGGTACCCGATGCGAAGAATCTTTCATAAGTTCGTTGCCACGGGTCCACGGCACCAAGGTGTTATCGACCTAATCAGAGATGCTGCGCCATGGTCGAAGATAAGCAAAAGGGAAGAGGCTTGGACGTACAAGCCTCCCTTTCCATTCTCACTCATGACCACACAAGATCTAGCGTCTATTCGCGAATGACAAATGCGTGCTCGTGGTGCATCGATGGCACGTTTCTTCGCCGCGCAGAGAAAACCACCGTGAGAACCTAACATGAAACTGTGTAAAACAGAGAACCGCGATACTGGTTGCAGTCTCTTCAGAATCGATACTTTCAGAAGCCAGTGCCTCCCGGTTCATAGCTGCGCGTGAATATTCATTAAACTGACATAACCGTGCGGAACTCAGAATTCTGAAGCAGCTCAGCTCTGTGCTTCATCGAAGAGAGTCTACTCCGGTGTATCTCAGTGACTTACGAAACTCGCGGAGATATCGCGCGCAGCAACAGATAAGGGGGCTCAGATAAGTCGACGTGGCGGAGGAAAAGGTCCTTTCCCGTGATCCCATGCGAGGAACGAGTTGTTGGCCGAGGAGGCGATGGAAAAGGGGCTTACCGCCCGCACGCGACGCCGAGAGGAAGAAAAAGATTGTGTCGCGATGTGGACGTGGTTCGCACCACACCGAGTGACTGATCCTCTCAGCGGCGCGTCTTTCAATACGCGCGAGGACCAACGCTGATTGCCATCGTTCAAGCAGCGAGCCGACGCGTCTCGTTCCTCCTTTTGTCGCCGATTCGTGACGAGACGACGCGACGTTCGACTCGGTCCAGCCGTCCCCCGCGGTGATCTTGTCGCGATTACACGATCGCCAATTGCTACGGGACTTTCTCTTGCGACCGATCGAGGGAAAGATCGCGAGGGAAATGCCGACAAATTTGGAGCAGTCGGAACGGTGACATAAAAGCTGGGAGGAGACAAGTAGCCACCTACGCGGAATCGAAGCGCGAGGATTAACATGGCATGGGGGCTCCGCGACGTGCAGGCATCGCCGCGCTGAGGAATCGGAATACTTGAAAATAGGACCAAAGCGAGATAGAAAGAAAGCGCTTCAATCCCAATGAGTTAATTGAGGGACGCTTCTATTCGCGAAAGCGAGCACAAGGCTAAGGTCGCGATCGTCGCTGACGATCGACAAGACTTCTCTATTTGGTACACGGTTGTAATGCAAATCGACAAGCTGCTCTGTCTCGCGTCTGGCACACGGGCGTCGCGACGCCGGCCTGAACTCCACCCGTGAAATCAGGGTGCGCTGACGTGTTACAAGACAGCGTCACGCAGAGGGCAAACGTAGCAGTTAACACCCAGGACGTCGCCGGGCTCTCGAGACACGCTGATTATCTCGGCGATCGACTCGCGTGGAATCCGATCGATTAAACCGGCACACGATAAAACGAGACCGTGGAAAATCGACGGGGATAAGAGGAACGTGCGCGGCCTTCGGGATCGGGCCGCATCAGCCGCTGCCGAAAGTGTTTAGGGACGCGTCGCGAGGGCCTCGGGGCGGCACGGTTTTCGAGATTCTCGGCTCGTTCCCTTTTTCAGGCCGAACGAATTCTGCGGCCCGCGCCGGCCCAGGTTAAATTTAGCTCGGTGAGGTCGAAAAACGAACTCATCGTGTCTCTCCGAGCCACTGGCAGTCACTCAGGGAACGCGGTTACGATTATCGTTTAGCTCGCTGGGGAAGAACATCGGACGGATCGAGAATAATTTACGCGGGTGCGAGGGAATTCCAGAAATGGCCCCCATCCACGGTGCGGCGGAAAGAGCAGAATTGTGTGCCATTATGTGCTGGATAATTCGGCTCGCGATGTCTACTGTCTCGGGAATAGACAGAAAACGTCGCGAAAACATAAGTGAAATCTCTGGTATTAGACGCCTATAC
Organism: Andrena bicolor; assembly: GCA_960531205.1. Classification (NCBI taxonomy): domain Eukaryota; kingdom Metazoa; phylum Arthropoda; class Insecta; order Hymenoptera; family Andrenidae; genus Andrena; species Andrena bicolor. Next base: position 3,394,345 of record OY482668.1, on the reverse strand, counting down.
ATATTCAGTTTTGAAACACTTGAAATAGGGTAGAAGTACCGTTTGTGGCCATTGCACTGTTTTTGGCCATATGCATAATTATCTTATTTTTAAATTGCTTGCAGATCATTATTATGTGGAGAATTTCACATCATAAATATTTTGTTTAGTATACCGCCCGAAATATAAGGTTATAATTATTGTTTACACGGAAAAATATTATATTTTTTAAGAAGTGGCCAAAACTGGTACAATATCTTAATGTGGCCACAAATTGTGCATCTAGCCTACTAGCTATTCTAAATTTATAACTGAGTTGAGACACAGGGTTCGCTCTCCATTTAGTGCGATTTAACTCTAACCAATTTCCCACCTTTCCCACCAATTTAATCCACAATTCACAACTATTCCAGATTTCGAGACAGAACATTGAATTTTGCATAGTAATCTGAAATATAAATAGCCCAAGTCGGAAGTCTGACACTGAAATTTTAATTGCCCACATCTCGAGATCGAAGCTTCTAACTACAAACCGATCAGAATCTATTCCCTATCGACCCAAGAAACTGGTATAAAAAAATGGTATTTCAATTCACCCCATGAGATATTAATCCGGGAAATGTTAAACGCGCAAAGAGCGCGGCCCAGTTATGAATTCAAAGAACGCGCGAGTGGAATTGGAAATCGCAACCCCTCCACCCACCCTCCAGGGCCATTTCGAAAAGTTTACGAATCCGAATGGGTGGATATTCGATCGCAGGTCGAAAGAATGGGCGACGCTGACGTTTTATAGCCGGCGAGTTCGAGTGGCCGGAGTTTCCTCGATGCCAGGAAGTCGGAGGACGGCGGAGAGTCGAAGGGGGTCGTTCTCGCGCTCGATTTACCCGAATGCATCCGGTGCGTGGTGTGGTCCCTCTCGAGCGGATCGCAGGCCGAAAGAGCCTTGGCTGTTTGTTGCCCGTGGATTCGCCGGGAAAGGGGGTCCACACGCGTGCTGGCACGTACACGGACGCGACGCGGCCTGCTGCGCGCCCCTCTGATCTCCTCTAATAGGATTTATGCGAGAGCGGGCTCGATTACCCGCGGTCAAGGATACACGCAGGAGGCATTCTGGCGGCGTTAATTTCGCGACACGCGGTGACGCTCGATTAATCAGCCCCGTGGAAAAAGCAGCGGCGGCCGACGACGATCGCCGGGGAACGTGACGAGGGGGTATGAGAGGGGCTCGAGGGGGGCAGGTTGTCGCAAAGGTGGCGAGTTTCGATTTGGCCGTCGAACGGCCGCAAAAAGGGGACACGACACGAAGGACAAGCCGGCCGAGCAAAGGAGCGGAATGTACTCCGGGAGAGCGTGAAACGGCTCGTAGCCAGCGGCAGCCGGGGAGACCACTTGTCAGAAAAATCCCGAGAAGAGTCTGACCACCGCGGAATCTACTCGCGGGCAAAAAGGCGCTCGCGGGGCACCGAACACGATTCTTTTGGAAGAAAATCGCGCCCCGTCGGCGTGCAACTCGCGCCTCGCCTTCCCCCCCTTCCCCTCCGTCTCCCGCCCCACCCGAACACGGCAATAACGATAAAATCCCGCGGCGACGTGAACGGCGGAGGTTTCGTGTTTTCGTAGGCCGCTCACGTATCCGCGTGGTTCTTTCGCGATCGTATATCTAACGCCGAGTCGCGGGCAAAAATCTTCGGCAAATAGTTTTCTTCGCACCTTCTTGGCCGCTCACTCGTCGCTCTCTCCCCCCCTCTCCTCCCCCTTTGATTCCCTCTTCGTTCTCCCGTTCGTCGGGTGCGGGTTCGCGAGCGACGGAGCAGACGGGCGGGATTCTTCGCGCCTCTCCCCCCCGTTTATATGCAGGTTGCGCGTGAGATCCGCGCGGGGGATATATGCCGACAGAAGAACCGCCCGGCGGATTTCTCGGTTTCCACGGGGACGATCGAGGGAAGAAGGCGGTGAAAGATCGGGTGGCGGCATCGGCGCAACGGAATGTATATATCTCTTCTCTCTCGAGTTCGTTCCCCGTTGGCAGGGAGCAGCAGGACCCCTCGTGCTATTTCTTCTCTTTGGCGCGGGGCCCACTCGCCCCGTGGACCCGTCGGCGCGCGAGCAAACGCGCTCGCTTCGCTTCTCTTATTTGGCGGTCCACGGGCGAACCGAGCGGATCGAAGGACGAGCGAGGAACGAGAATCGAGCATCGAGGGGGAGAAATAGGGACGGGAGAGCGGGGAACTCGGGAATAAGACGGAGACGAGGGGAGTCTCCTCTTCCTCCATCTTCTTCTTCTTCTTCTTCTGCGTCTTCTTCTTCTTCTCCTTCTTCTTCTTCTTCTTCTACTTCTTCTCCTTCCTTTCATGCGAGCCGGCCCGTTAATCCTCCACGGATCCCGCCAGGATCCCACGGAGATGCACCGAGGGAATTTGCATACAAGATCTTCTGGCATCTCCTTCCCCCTACTCCCCTGACCGGCCAGGCTTGTTCGTCGTCCCTCTCGGCCCAGCAGATCGGCGCCCTGCATTCATCTCGCTTCCCGTCGCCATCGCGACCCGCTTATGCCGCTATTCCCGCTTCGACTCTTTCGGTTTCACCTCCTTCACCCCGCTCGCGGAGGCTCGTCCCTCCGGCTCCAAGTCGCGGGGAACTTTGTCTGTCAGGGGTACGAGGCAGAAACCGATCCGCCGTGGAACAATGGAGAGGACTCGAATTCAAGGTCCACGGCGACCTTGGCGATCAAGAGCCTCGTGTTTGGAGGAGTGAGCTCGTTAAGGGGACTAGGCAGTCGAAAAATCGATCTTTTATATCGCAGTTTCCGGAAGTACTACCTTTTCTGAATAAAATGCCGCTTGGTTTATAGTGAAATTCGGAAAATTGTAGATTTGGCAGGTAAAAACGTCGAGCAGCTACCTATAGCGTCGCCTTTGCTCAGAAACTTTAAACCCTTTTTTCTCGAATATTTTTTTCTTGATGGCGAACGAATGGAGGTTCAGATCGACTTGGAAAAAATTACAGGATGTGTAAAATATATACTATTTCCGGGAAAAACCTCTGATATGGTCCGTAAGAATTCGAGATTTTCATAAAAAAATTAAAAAGTCACCGGATTTTAGTAACGCAGAAGCAAGACCGAATTTTTCTCGGAAAAATCGCCTCTTTTGGTTTATGAATAAAAAAGACATGGCGTATTTGGCGGCGTTTCTCTTTAACCCACAACTTATACGAGTGAATTACGACGATTGTCGGTGGAGTGGCGTCCATCGGTGCCGCGAGGGTGGCAATCTTCCGGAAGCGACTAGCGGGCACAGCGAACCGAGGCCCCAGGTCCCGGTAATCCCGTAGGAAAACTCATTCGATCCGATAACCCCGAAGAATTTGACGCGGGGGCCGGCACCCTCTCGCTTCCCCGGCGGAGTTAATCCGAGCCATATACGCGAGCGATTACCGTTAATTATATTTTCCTAGCGGCCTCTCACGAGCTCGCACGGTTCTGCCCAATGTGTGTTTGCGCCGCGTTCCTGCCACTCATCCCCGATCCCGGGCGCAGAAGCACGTGGCGTCCGTGGCCCCGCGTTTCCGTGGGTCTGCGCGCTTGTACAGGGTGGCGCGGAAATAAGCTCGGGCGACTCACTTCGCACGCATCCTGTTTCGCTTGTGGCATTAGACCATTGAGCTATAAGAATACCTGGAGAGGGAACAGAGCAATGTCGGCCGGTCCGAGGAAGAGGGACGATTACGGGTGAACCCATGATGTAAGGACATAAGGTGTGCTCTTGCGCAAGCCTTCCAGATTAGCCAATAACGTGCCCTTCCCAAGATCCTCCATATTGGATCTCAACCAATAGAATGGAATGAATTTGTCAACATTTCAATAACGCGTCCGTACACATACATATGCATTCATATCCATATATATTTTAATATGGCGGAAATTGGGAATGCGCAGTAGAGGGCGAAAATGAGCTGCCGGTCGAGCACACCTTATGTCCTTACATCATGGGTGAACCTATCTCTGTCTTACAACAGGCTATGGAAGTTTCTCGAGCTCATTTTAGAAGGAACTTGCCGACCGACGAGTTTAGATCGATTCTGCGCATGTTGGCGCAGCCAATTGGCTACTATTGGCTATACATGAAACAAATGCTCGCTTGGAACCAATGAGCTCATTCAACATGCGCGAAATAAGTTCCTTCTAAAATGAGCTCGAGTATAGTGCATGTGAGTGAAGTTATCTGTACAGAGTGAGAGGTGTAATAGGAAGAAGGATACGTTCACCCGTTCTTCTATTTCCCTCAGACCGCTGTCGCCTCTACTTCCTCCCATTGCTGTTCCCTCTTCAGGTATACTTATAGCTCAATGCATTAGACGCCCTGCAACACGATGCCTAGTCGTACCTACATACCTCCTCAGTCAATTGTTTAAATGCAATCGAGAGTGCAACGCGGAATAACAGTGGTTGTAGCTTTAAGACGACCAACCGCTCCAGAAATTCCCACCCACAGACGACAAGTCCCTCCACGACCTCTCCACCCCCAGGTGAGCAGAGGTTGATCACTTATTCGCGAGACACCCCGTGTGCGTGCGTGTTTTCGTCGCGGTGGAAGGAACTGCGGCAGGGGTGGTCTGGAACACCGTGGCGTGGGAAGGGTGTGGACGAACTCTAGCACCGAGCGGATCGCCCTCCCTCGTCAGCGGCTCCTGTTCCTCCCTTAGCGTTAATACAGGCTACGTCGGGCGAAGGGCAGGATTAAATTGGCACCAATTACCAGCAAAACACCCTCCGACGCACTTTCCGCCCCCCCCCCTTCATCCTGCCCTCCGCCGTTATGGTTCCCCCTGTTGACGCCCGCTGTGCGTGGCATCCGCTCCACGACCACCCTCCAGAAAAGAAAGTCCACCCCTAAGTGGCGCAACGATATTACATTATGAAAATATACATCCCCAGCTGACGTAAGCTGGTGGAGCGATGTAATTATCGGATGTCTCGCGTTTCGCTGCCCTCCGTGGCTATGACCGATCGGCTGGCGGGAGTTCCGCGAGGAGGAGTTCCTCCGTCAGACGATAGATCGGTACAGTGCGCGACGTTGGGACAAATAGTAGGGGATCGCTCGAAGTAACCGTAATTCCAATAGCTACTCGGAATTATAATCGAGATCGCAACTAACAAGGGAAGACCCCGAACCCGGAAATTCAAAAAATTCTGAAACTTTTTGGATATATAGGGAATTTTCTCCTGATTACATGGCAATTTTTTTTTGCTGCCCAAAATCACTCTACGGGGGTGAAACTTAACCCCTGAAAATTCGGCTGTTTTCCGATTTTGTGTTATAATTCGCGAACTGTACGAGATAGAAAAAAAGTTTCAAGACGAAAGTTACTTCTTTTAATTAGATCTATCATTTGATTAAAAAATTATTTTGCATTTCACGAATTACAACACAAAATCGGAAAATAACCGGACTTTGAGGTGTCAATTACACCCCTTTAGAGTGATTTTGGGCAGCAAAAAAAATTGCGTTGTAATCAGGAGGAAATTCCCTACATATCCACAAAGTTTCAGAATTTTTTGAATTTCCGGCTTCGGGATCTTCCCTTGTAAGTAGAGAAGAATCCACGGATCCTGAAGAATCAGCTGCCGAGCGTCGACTAATACAATTCCATCGGTGCACCGCGACTAAGAAAGCCCTCGTGTTTACGAATTCCACCGAGAGCCCGAACACTCCGCCCTGCGGTAATTTTCCACAATCCAGCGAGATTACGAGCGGCATCGCGTGACGTCCTCAGCTCGTTGTGCACGCACGGTACGCGCGGGTGGTAGTAGACGCCTTGCAACGCGGCCAGGTCGCGGGAAACGAGGCGCACGAGGACGTCGACGACGTTCCTCGTCGTCGTTTAACCACACGGACGGGCGGTTCTAAGGCGAGCGATACCCGCTCGCTGCGATTGGTTGAGGGGGGGCCCGTTACGCTTATCGCGTTGCCCGTCGTCGATCGGCGTGCACCTGAAACGGGCGCGTGTGACGGCCACGCACCTTGAAGAACGGACGATTTCGCCGCTGTGGGAACTGCTCCGTGCGCGCCATTTGCGCAGCGGTTTTGCGGTTCAGCGGCGCGGTCGGGGATTTTCCTTTGCGGCGGTTGCGGTCGGGAAGCGCGGAAAAGAGAATGCCCGCGAAGCTCGGCGGGTTCTGTCTTGGGAGGACCGTGAGTATTTTGTCGGGAGGAGTTGTTGACAGTGGGCACTGTCACTATTATATTCTAATAAGTACGAAGCTAAGTGTTGATATATAGGAATTTTTATATGTTTAAAGTAGATAGCTTTACGGTACGTCCTCGAAGATGTACTCGGGACCGGAGATTATGCAACACAACCCTGCCACTTGCTACGAGTGGTGGAGAACTATCGATGGTACTTACGATAGTTATCGATAGTTACCGATTTGTAATAATATTAGAAATTAAATTTGGGAATCTGAATTTCAGCTGTTATTATTTTTTAATTCACTAACCTACAATTTTCAATACCGATAATTATCGATAGTGAAAATAAGCCATCTATATTTTTCCATAGTGAGAACCATCGATAACTATCGTAAGTTAAATTAAAAAATTATTATTTTTGAATTGACTAACCTACGATTTTCAATACCGATAATTATCGATACTGAAAATAATTATTATTAATAATTATTATTTTTGAATTGACTAACCTACGATTTTCAATACCGATAATTATCGATAGTGAAAATAAGCCATCTATAGTTTCCGATAGTGAGAACCGTCGATAACTATCGCAAGTACCATCGATAATTCTCCACCACTACTCCACTTGCCTACGCCCGTGCCGGGAAACCGTGAAACAGGTCGAATAAACGGTATCCCACGAGCGGGACGCCGTCCCGGTGATGTAATCGGTGCCTGTTTTCACGATTATCGTTGAGAACGGGTGTGCCGGAGCGTCTTGTATCGCGTTACGCTCGTCCTGCTGGCCAAAGGGTAAGAAGCGGACTCGACGACAGCGGGGAAGAAAAGCCAAGTGGGAACGGCAGTGAACTCGGGGCAGACAGAGACAGTGAGATGGAAGAGACGCGGAGGGGGAGGAGAAGAGGATAATTTATTATGCTGTCAGTATGTCGCTCACAATGACCGCCTCCTCGATTTTAGTGACACGGCGATTATCGTGGCGGCCGATCTCGGCCGATCATCGTTAGCATGAATAACGTGACAATGGTAATCCCTTTCGTGAAAGTGCTAACGGCCGTATATACGTGCCACGACGCCAGATGCCGTCCCGAGAATGTAGAAGAGATCTCGTGGTTGCGGACGGCGGAGGGACCCCGAACAGCAGGAAGAAGAGAAAGAAGAAGAAGAAGAAGAAGAGGTAGGAGGAGGAGAAAGAGGCGCGAGGACATTCACCACGAGACACGAACGAACTCGACACGTGGCGCGTATGCGCTCCCGTCATCCGACGAAATGCTTCTAAAAATATTTAGCGGCAAGGGGAGGGTAGCCACCGAAGAGTAGAAAAAAAAATAAGAAAATCGAGGGGGCAGAGGAGCAGTCGGTTTTAATTTGGCCATTGGAACGCGACGATTCGCGTCGGGATTGAATACCGCGAGGAGCCGAGAAGAAAAGTTTGCCGGGGCAACGAAAGTGAGCAACGGGACAGTCGGGGGAAGCGGAGGCAGGCATAAAAAAGGAGAGGGGGTGGAAATATGTGAAGTGGCATCTTCGGTTCCCCGACCGAGGAATCTGTCCCTCGGCAGTCCCTGGGGGCGGCGAAATATTCTCGAACCGCTCTCCAAGGGTCGATCGTGCCACGGAGAATGCTAGACGCGGGGGTGGTTTTCGTGGAAGATGCGGGGGAGGGCAAGGAAAGTGGCCCCGTTACAAGTTTTACTGCAGTTTTGCGGCTCGGAACAGCGAGCGCGTAACGGCGGGCAATTGAATTTAAATATTCAATTATGCGATGTGTAAATGAAATAGAAGTCTTATGCAAATGGCTACACGCCGAGGGTTGTTGCAAATTTAAAGGGTTAAATATTTATTAGCGGAGGGTTAACCGAGATTTATGACGGCGGCGTCGGTGAGGCCGGGAGAGTGTGCTCTTCGGCTAATATTCCCTCGTCGACGGAATGCCTTCTGGGAATCGTCCTCTGCTCCTGGCTCCGCCCCCGAAGATCGATATCGTCGTCCTTCGGCCGATAAGCGTTCGTCCTTGGACACGCGCCCTCGATGGACCTGTTACCGTCCGGGGATCGCTTCCTGTTCGCCTTTCAATTAATACTCGCAGCCGAGATGACCGCTGTCGCGGTTCAACGGATCCGCCCTGTCATCGCGATCTCCGGATGACGCGACGCTTCACGGCGAACGCCGCCCCGCGGAGCGGTGCTCGCCGAATTTCATTGAACCGATAGCAATTACCGCGACCAGGTTCTTCTGATGACGGCTCGATTGAAAAGAGGACACGAAGGTGTTCTGCATGCGGAAGGAAAGGAGCTAGGCTTGCAATCTCGAGCGGACGTCAGACCCATTGCGCCCTTCGTAGCGGTTGTGGTGGAAATTACCAAGCAGTACTCCGTTCTTCAATCTTTTTTTTAACTCAACAAGGCTAACATTTATTTATAATGAAAATACGTTGATTGAGACAATAGTTTAAACAAGTATCATTATCGGTAATATATTATCGCTATGTAATGCTAGTCGTATACAATGTTCGGCTGAGTTTCCTCTCATCATCATCAATTATCGTCGTAATCATCTTTCGTTTTCTCTTTCCTTTCTCTCATCCATCGTGCTTCCCTTAAGCCTAGTAAAAGTTGTAATCGTAAACACACATACATGCACAATGTCCGTCGATGTGTCACGAGAGGGACTCGCTCCCCTCCCACTTCAACGCGCGCCCGTCTATAATCGCGGGCGCGCCCGCGCCAAACGGTTAAATTCAAAGAGCGCGCGCGCGTGTCTGCCGTAAATGCGTGTGTCGTGTATGCGTATGCACGCGTGCCTTGCGTGTATTATATCTCCGAGTGTCCGCGCGCGACACGCCAAACGATATCGAATCCCCTGAAGCGATCGCGCCGGAAACGCAGCGTTCCTCCCCGCCATCAAACGTTAACAACCGCAGAAACAATACGAAACAAAAACGTAACACTATCAAAAAAAAAAATTAAAAAGAGAACGCGCGACATCCTCAACAAAACGATCGTTCTCTCGCGGCCGCTGTTCGCCCGAGCGTCGACGAAGCTCGAACTAAACACTACCGATTCCGCACGATTTCGCGCGATTTCCGTCGGTTTCGTCGAAGCCACGAGCGACGCCTCGAAAATACAGTAAATGTACCGAGTACGCGTGAACGCGGAGTATTCTTCCCAGAACAATTCGACCGCGGTCCCGAAGAATACCCCGTCGACCGGTGAAAGAGGGTGAAAATCTATGTTCGAGACGATCTTCCACCCTCTGAAACGCGACGGCGACTTCGCGACCGCGGTCGAGCCAAGAGGCAAGAAGCGATTGTTTCACAAAGCAAAAACACCCGGATCTCCCCGGATTCGCCCTGGTAACGGCTCTCGTCTTTCCCGAAACAACGGCCCCGTCCGCTTCGTCCCACCCACGAATATCGTTAATTAAGTACGCGAGCGCCTGCTCTGCACCTATGGCACTATGTATTCACGTTTCAATCTCTCCCTCCGCTCGGCACGGCGCCTCTTCTAAGCGTAAATCTCGACCGAACGCTCCCGGAGCGTCTAAGTACTTCGCGGGCTCGGGTGGGAGCCGCGAGAACAATCGGCAAACGAAACGGTACAAAGAGGAAAGAACCCTCGCCTATCGTTCGCCGCGGGAACGACGCGCAAACCGTGTACAAGATTACTTCTCTAAACACGCAATCACCGTGAACATCCACGTGTACGGGAGGACGCTAAACAAGAAACGAAGTGTCATCACAAATACAAGAAATGTACAATTCATACGCGACGAATGGTGAAAACAGGAGAACAGTACAAATTGAGCGTCGGTGGTTTTCGCACTCTAAATGCGTTTGCAAGGTGTGGTTACACGTTTCTTTTATATGATATATCGAGGATCGGAGGCCTTCCGATCTCCGCCGTTGCAGCGGATTCCGTTCCCCTCCGTGGTCAGTCCGTACGACACTCCACCGTGTGTCGTTTGCCAAGGTGGGGGGGTTTGGGGTGGGGGAGTGGGGGTATGGCCCTAACGGGGAGGTAAGACAGTCGGGGGACCTCTTCCGTCGAGGTCTCTCGACCCTAGGTTCGGCACTCGTAACTAGGGTTCCGACCGACTGGTGCCGAAGCCCACCTTCCGACCTCCGTACACCCTTGTTTCTTGCTTTTTTTCTACTTTCATTTTTTTTTTTTTCTTTGTTTGCCCGTCTGTTCGATTTCTCTGATCGTAATCGGGCAGCGCCGGCATATCTGGCCGGCGTATCTGCACGACCGGTGCAGCTCGACGGAGATAGCTCTCCTCTGGTGCCCTGCGCCCTTCACCCTGTTTCCGTGTTACGTACCTGTCGTGTGGGCCCAACATTTGCTCCCCAGTGGACCCTGCGCGATAGTACGCCGTGTCCCCTTTCTCTTACGGTCGCCTCTCTCTCTCTTTTTCGTACGTGTCATGTGGTTGTTGTACACTGTCAATGGACCGTGCACATGTACCACTGGGTTCGAGGCGAACACTCGCGCGTGAGGCGCGTAAGAGTCCCTCTCTCTCTCTCTCTATCTCTCTATCTCTCCCGTGTACTGCTATGATTCATGACGACTGTGTCCCGTGTACCTGTATGTTGCTTGTGTGTGTTTGTGAGTGTTTGCGTGTGTGTCGCGTGTGCTGGTTCTCGCGTGTAGGAAATGCTAATTCCAGGGTCAAGGAGCTCCACGGCGGGGCACCAGCTGGGGGCTTCTCTCCTTCGGCACTTGCCCTCTCTTTCCCTTTCTTTCGCTCGGCTCCTAGCCAGGCTGCACAGGTTTTTCATTCGTTTTCAGCTTGAGTACAAGGGTTATTAAGTACGGGGATTGGGGGGTGGGCCTCGCGCGCCCTGCCGGCCAGGACTTGTACCTCACACAACTCCCTAGTTACGAGTACCGAGACCTAGTGTGGTTCGTCGAAATTGGTCGGGTTTCGCGTACGATTATGGGCATCGCGCTCCGTTCGATCTCCTCCCGGGTTCCTCGCGTCTCCGTGCTGTCTCGTGTTCGCGGATCGTCGACGAGCCCTGCCTAAGATACGCTCGACGGTTCGTAGACTACGTGACGGGAGCGGTTGAGAACAGTTCCACGTGGTCGTTAGGCGACGTTGAAGCGCGCGTCGATAGTCTACGAAGATCCGCGGCGTACGTTAAGCGGGGCGGCGTCGGTCGAGATCGCTCTCTAGCTCTGCAACGCTAGCAAACGTCTGTCCCTTCGTGTCCTTTTCCATCGTGATCGCACTCTATTCACCCGGTTTAACCGCTAGTCGAAGCTACTAATAAGTTAGAAACTAGACGTCTACAACCTCGGCTACGATTCTCACAAACGTGGATCCACATTTTCTCCGCGCATCCGTTCATCACGCACACTCTCCCTTACTCTCGGTCGTTCTAGCGCGCACGCGTACTCTTAAGTTAATTCGAACCGTACCGTTCAAAAATAGACAGAAAAATTCATCTTGTCACGCTCAGAAGCCTTAATCCTATTACGTATATTCTGATCACGGTTAATATTTTTTTTTTCGTTTAGCAATTAATCGTATCGCTCGCGACTCGAAAGCGACTAACCAATCTTTCCCCGTTCCTCGAGCGCAACCGTGGCGCCGGGCCCCTCGGCGCCAAGTCCCCTCGCGACCGTCTACGTACGCGGCCAGGCCCCGAATAGAAAACGCGTGGACGTGAGCGCGCGATGTCGATTGCGCGGCTGCCACGACGTCGAAAGTAATCGTTCACGACCGGAACTAGGAAACGTGTGGGGTGGGAGAGGGTAAAAGAAAAAAAAAAAGAAGCTCCCCGCGACCCCGCTGTTCGCCGTCGCGAGTGGCGAAGACCTAACCGCTCGACGATCGTCGAACGGGTATCAGAGTGGAAAGAACCAAAGAACGGTCCGAGCGACCTGTGGCCTTCGATCCCTTAGAACGACCCTTCCGGGAGGAATGGTCGGATTCGCTAAAAAAAAATTGGGGGGCGGGAGAAAGAAACATTGTCGACCCAGTGGAAACGACAGAAACGCGCCGGAAGATGCGCCCGAAACGATCTCAGCGACTCGTTCCCTCGAAACGCCCTAAACGAACGCGCGCGTTCCTCGCCCTTGACGACCGCGCGTGCCCCGCGCGCCCTTTAATGCCCGATTAGCTCGCGGATCCGTGCGCGTTGTGCCGCAACCGCGAGAGACCTTGAGGGAAGCTTGCAGAAGGAAAGGGGGGTATAGAGCGCGTACCTATATCGTTGGGACACGTGGCGCTAGGTGCACGTGTACCGCGTTGCGACTTCTCCAGGACCGCGGGACTCGACAACCCGGTGGAAGAGGCCAGCGGGCGAAATTGCGCGGGTAATCGATTGCATAAGATGTCCCGTTCGCCGGCTATAATAGCTCATCGCGCGGCTGGTTGGGTCCAAAGACGGACACGGGACGAGGAGATGCCTCCCGGACGTGTCTCGAAAGCGGAACATGTCGTCGGTTGGCTGGTGTGTCTGGCTCGAGACGAATTTAGAAGCATTCTTCTACGCTAGCGCGCCGCGATCTTGCGTAATCGGGCCTGCACTAGCGGACTAAGACAGAAACGACTCGCGGACCGCGTTGCGGGCTGTCGATCTAGAATGGCGATTCGAGGGGCGGCAGAGACGGGCATTGCCTAGCAGCGCTGGCGACGAGCAACGGCTCCCGGCGCCTTTAGAGATCGACGTCGGAACGGGCGAGTGACGAGTCTGAACGTGTGTAATTATGTAGATACGAGGTGGAGTCGGTTCTACGGCTCGAGCAACGCTTAACAGAGAGACGTAAAGAGACGCGAAGTGGAGCGGAGCAGAAAAATGAGAGAGAAACAGAATGAGACGGATCGTGAATGAACTCAAAAGCCAGCCAAGTGCCAAGCAAAGTAACGCCCGTCCCTCGCTAGGAGCAGTACGAGACACTCGTCAGCAACGTACTGGAAATGCCGACAAGTAGCGCCAGTCCAACCAATTCGCGGCCCGATCCTCGAGACACGTCGGAACGGAGAGATGTCCGCGCGACAGCTGAAAGCGGCCAAGGAACGACCGTCCCCCAGGTGCTGGGTACACAAATCAGCCCATCGGGTGCTAGCTAGCTCGCACTTTTCTCTTGGCGAACACGTGGCCCCGTGACAAGAGGAGAACGCTGGGCACCGCGCGCCGTCGCCGGGACGCGGTGCCTCGCCACGCGTGGTCAGTAGCGAGCGAACCATCGGGACGAGCTGGTCACGCGGAAGCTCGCGATCTTTTCACCCTCTGAGGATCGAATCTAGGTCGAGCTAGATGGCGGACAGTCGATGAAGAACAGAAAACGTCCACGAGCACGGTGGAGGCGACGCATCATCCTTGGTAGCGCGCAGCTGAGAGTCGGTGTCCAATGCGGGGGATGCTCCAGCCGGCGAACGGACGCCGAAGCGGTTCAGGCGACCAAGACAGAGGAGAGAACGAGGAGGAAGAAGTAGACGATGTAGATGTAGAAGAGAAAGCAGAAGAAGGTAGAAGGGTGGTGAGAAGAGAGAAAAAAGGTCTCGCGGTATCGGCACGGAAGTCGCGTCTATTACGAGCACGGATATACGGCCGAGCTGATGCTGTGGTAGGCGGCGAGGGCGGCGTGCGCGTGCGCTGGGGGCGCGGATGCGGCTGCGTGCGGCGAGGTGGCCATCGCGGATGCCGCCGCGGCTGCCATCATCATCTGTTGGTGCGTACGCTTTAGGGAGTTGGGAGTTGTGGCGGCGCTACTTGGGGTAATAGCAGTAGTAGTGGTGGTGTTCGACTGCGGCGCAGGGTGGTGGTTTTGGCTTTGGTTTTGGCTCAGTTGCAAGGGGGTGGTGGTGGCGATACTGCCGATACCGGCGTGATTATTATTGTTATTGTTATTATTATTCTGGTGGTGGTGATGGTGGTGGTGGTGGTGGTGGTGGTGGGGGGTGATCGCGTCGTGCGGATAATAAGACGTTGACGATGGTGAGGTACTCACGACGTCCGGCGTGCTGGCTCCGTCCGTGTGGCTGGTGCTGTCTGCGGTGCTCCTCGGCCCGCCGCCGTCCAAACCGTTCCCGATTTCCGGCGGTTTCGAGCTCTCCCTGTCGTCGATCACCAGGTCGATCGGCATCTTGCCCTTCAAGCAGCTTATGTACCGGTGGCAGAAGTTGTCGCACAGTTCGTGCACCTGTGAACAGAACAAACGTACACCAATTAGACATAGGCCTCGCAAACGGAATCTTTCATTACAGCTAGGTACTAGGTGTTTCATCTTTAATCTTCAATAGCCCGTCTCGGGGCTAGCCATCTAGATCCCAGTAAACCATTCCACCCGGTATTTCAACCTCGAACCGAGGGCACCGAAAGATCCGCCCGATGCGAACACGCTGGGTATCGATACACAAAGATGGAGGAGAGGCTGTCGAGGAGTTCGTTGCATCTCGAGGCCGTGGAGAAGCGGTCCGCCGGCGAGAGACAAGACCCGTTGCATCCACCGCGGTGAGCGCGAGAAAGACAGAGAGAGGAGGTCTGACCGGTGTCCAGTCGACCAGAATGTTATGTATGCAAATGAGGTCTGACAGGCCTATAGGATACCCGGTCCTCCACCGTCCTCCTCACGGTTCATCCTCCTCCCGCTTTCCCCCTCGAGCCCCCTACTATCCCTAACTCTCTCGCATCTCTCCTCGTGGACCGACTCGCCACGGCCTGGCCCCGCTTGATTCGGTTTAGAAAAAATGTATTATATAAGCAAAAGCAAATAAAAACGCTTATCTTGTTATATGTAAATCGAACGGGGTGGAGGGAGAGCGAGAGAGAGGGGGGGGGCTGGCGCATTACGAGGCGGCCTGTCGCCCCTCTGGTTGCAAGCGGGTACGCGGGCCTCTTCCTGCCCTGTTCACCGGGGGCTTCTTCTCCTCTTCGGCAACGTATCCTAGTCAGATACTTACGGCCTTCTTCTTATTAGGCATTTATAGGTATGTAATAGAGAAGACGGCCATGTTTGCCGTAGGCGGCACCGTCCAATGGTGGAAGGCAGTGGCCAACGCCGACACCGTCGTAGACAATGCACGCGTTTATCATGCGTTAAGCGTATGCGAGCAGAGGAAGGCTTGTTGATCGAACGCGAGTGCCCGATGCACGGGACACGACGATACTCTCGAGAGAGATCGCCGCATTCGAGCACGGAGCTCGATACACGTTGCATACGATATTTCACGATCGCCTCTCTTTCTCCCTGGAACCCCCTCTCCCTCTCTCCTATACAGTCGCGAGTCAGTTTCCACGGGAAATTCGCGTTTCAGCGCGAGCTGACAAAGGGGCCGCATGTACAGACATCGAGGTCACGTTTGCTAGCTGGCCCGAGGGTACCCAGCGACGCACGGTTCCACGGAATTTTCCTCGAGGTACCGAGGCGGCCGTGGCACGGGACGGCGGTAACACAATGCCTCCTCGAGATGACTAGACTCTCTTTAACGCGGGGACGAAAGGGCGGCGAGAGAGGGGGCGGAGGAGCTCGAAGGACAGCGGCTATAATGCCGGACTGGTTAGAATTTGATCCGCCGGGAGTCGAGTCGAACTGGCCGACAATGCTCACCGAAGAAAAGAAACGGGGGCCTCATTCTTCCTCCTCTCCTTCTTCTCGCTCCCTCCGCCGCTTCGCCTGGGCCGCCGAAAGGGGCCTGCGCCCGCAGAATGCTCGCCTACACCCGACCACGGCGAGGCGACGTTGCTCCCTCCGGAGGGGGGGGACCTCTCGCGCGCGGGAACACGGATATCGAGCCATTTTTTAGCGCGTTTTGCAGGGGGCAACTGTACTGCCTCACCTTTTAAATACGGATCACCGCTTAGTTTCGTCGAGCGTGTGTAACTCGAGCTGGTGTTACAGCGGTAAGAAACAACCACCAGCCGGAAGAGGATCGCTAATGAGAGCAGACCCGCGATAGAAGAATATAAAGCGTCCGCGTCGATAATCCTGCACCCCCGAATACCGGCTCGCGATCTAGAACACGATACACCGCGGACGCGGGTTTCTGCCAACCATCGACCCTTTGAATCGCGTCATCCTACACCGCAGAGGATGATCTCAAGCGGGTTGACACAGGATCCACCGAGTCCCTAACGATACATACTCGACTTCTACCAGAGACGAACGTCGGGGAGAGTTGCCGATATCGTAGTGGTCAACTAAATTGTGCCTCATCAATTTCTCAGTAATTAATGAATGTAAATGACATCTGACAAATAAAATATCAAGTAAATGCGAAATAAAAACTTTTGAGCTTACACCCGATTTTGTGCGTGCTATAAACATTTAAAAATATCAGGTACGATTGATGTAACTTTTTACCAATTTATTTTAGCTGATAATCATCAAACGATGCAATGTTCCCTGTATTTTTTTATTTTTCTAAAAGCGGGTTTAATGTAGAATATTTTACATTCATTTTAAGTACATATTATTATATATTCATTATAAATAAAGTTTAAATTGATATTTATAAAGAAATCGATCATGTTTCCTAAATTGTACCACTACAATCTTTATGCTGAATATTTTTTTCTCTATTTGTTATTGATACTATTTTTAGTGGTGATACGATTTATGAGACCGGTTTCCTAAATCGTACCTTCGACAGTATGTAACAAAAAAATTAAGAACAAATTAATTTGTTCCGAACAAAAGGTAATGCACATAATCCAATAGTCAGTTGGGTTCAAATTAGTACCAACTATGAAATATAACGTAAAATGTCGCAAGTGGTACGATATGGGCAACCCTCCCCTATCCTGAGCAGAAGATCCGGGATCTTCAGCTTCCCCTGGATGCACGGTGAAGTGTCTAGGACACGCTACACCGTGTATTCGAGGACTGACTCCCGACGAAAAGGGAGGCGAACAGACCCGGGATTGGGATCGGTGGGTAATTGGACACCGCGCGAAAATGCTCTCGAAAAGCTGGCGAGGACCTCGAAGGACCCGGAGTACGTTCCCGATTCGACGACGAGGAGGGCTGCGTTCCCCTGCTCCTCGGGATATATCCATATCCCTTCGCCGTTCGCACGGCCGCACGGTTGACACAGTATCCCCCAGTCCTAGAACCAAGGATACCGCTAGGTGGAACACGGTGCACTTCTTTGGTATCTAATTCATCCAAGCGGGGACCACCTTCTCGGATTTTCTGATACGACGAACGCTACCAACGGCCGAGGACAGAGGAAGGATTGCGGGGGCACGGAAAATATCGGGTGTCTCAAAGGATCGCCGTTTCCAGCGGCGTTCTCGATTGTGGTTCCCTGCTACTCCCTGTCTTCGGAGAGAAATCTTCGCTATCGATGAAATTACCCGGAGAATTATCTAGCCGACCGAGGCTGGGACCACAGAAGACTCTAACTTTAGAGCCGTGCATTAAGAAACGTATCGCGTGTAATTAAATCGAATGGATTTCTTTAAAATGATTGATCTGCGATTCCTCATAGATCCCAGCACGAATCAGAATTGTCTCCAGCAGCCACTTCGAGGTACCGCGAGACTCGATGGTTGGAGCGTAAATTTCCTCGGAACCCCCTAAATAAAAGGACGTCTCGCGTGGGGTATCGCTTTCATTACGTCCTCGCGAACGGTTCTCGAGTTCCTGTAGGTACACGCGACACCAGAGGCAACGCCATTACCGGAAGGTGGCTCTTCTCCCCGGCGCGTACAAGCGCCAGAAGAAACTCGATGGCCGTGCGCGATAACCTAGCGATGCTGTCGCCTGTAACTCGAGATTATTCCCATTTTATGGCCGATTTAACAAGCTCCGCGGACACGGGGGTGTCGGTTTGTACGCGCGCGCGCGCCACAAGAGAAATTGTCGGCCGCATTTCACCCGTTCTCGCCAGCGGACACATTCGAGCGGCGTTGTCCCCCTCCCGAGGAATTCCTCGTCGAGCGTACACAGATAAATCCTTCGCGGGTTCTTTCGACGGAGAAAATTCAAGCTGCCGCGATTACAGGGGGGGAACAGGGAAGCGTGTCGCCGAGGAACAGCCGCGGGGGCCACGTTACGAACGAGTTCTCGATTCAAAGACTTCTTAAACGGTCCCCTCCTTCCCTCCTGGCGATTCTGGTCTTCTTTTCTCTGCCCCGTTCTTTCTGCTCGCGGTGGATGTCGTGCGAGGGGTGGTTCGGCACGAGGCGACATTATCCCGGTGCGAGAGAGCCCCCCCCCCCCCCACTCTTTTATCTGGCCTGGAAATTACTCGTGAATTTACGTAAATGAAGGAACGGACCAAGGTGCGGGCAAGTGTCTCTCTCCCTGGGCCCACTCCTTCCGCCATCCTCCCTCTGTTGACGGGCTCTCGGAAAGGCAAGCGGCGAAGAATGGAACGGATCCAGGGTACGTACGAGAGCGAACCGAGGAAAGGAAAAAAAGGAGCGCAGGGCGAACCCCATTTACGGCACAATGGGCTCCTTTGAAGCCGAAGGTAATGAAGGTTTCGGGGTGTCTGTCTCGGTTCCTCTCGCGCGGCCCCGATTCACAACCTGACCACCCCTTACGGCACGCACAGGGTATACCCATATACCGGGTGTGTACCAACCAAACGGTCCCCGTCGTTTCCGGTACACCGTCGATCACGTCTCGCTGCTGTCGACCAAGTTTGCTCGCGGGTGAACTGTTGGCGTTCATTCGCAGCTCTCCCGGACACTGAACTACAATTGGCTGTCGGGAATTTAAGTTTCAACGGCGATGGACAGTGGTGGCATAGCAACGTGGGTGAATCCCACTGTTGAAGGTCGCGAGAAGGAAGTGCCGAACTGAATTTTAGGTTAGGTTCAATATCTTCCCTGCCATGAAACGCGTCGCGAGGCGTTCGTCGGAAGTGAAGACTTCAGGACGACTCGAGGCAATGAGACTACAGACCCGGATGTCCCGTCTCCCGAGACGTATGCAAAAACCCACATGTTCTGCGGTTCGAAAACGACAGGGAGGAATCACGCGAACGTCCCCGACGAGGAGGGCTCTGTTGTATGTTAGAACCAGTTGCTTCGGTGCACGGAGGGGGAGGTTTGGCCGCGTATTGCGCCGGTATGAATCCCGTTGGCATGCACTGTACGCCATAATACCCCATAAGAAATTTACCGCTCTGTAACCGGTGATGGCGTGGTACGTACCGCCACGAGTGCGGGTCGAAGGGAGAGCGAGCGAGGAAAACTGCGACGGGGGACAGAGACGCGAGTCGCGCTGCAAACTGAGAAAAGAGACCGACGTGGGAAGAGAAACGGACGGGGAAAGGGGGTCGGAGGATGGCAGAAGGTAAACGAAAAATGAAGAGAGAGAGAGAGAGAAGGAGGGAGAGAAGTGGCGGCCCTTCCTTCCGCGCACCGGGCCCCTGCAAAACGTAATTATGCTAATACGCGATTGGCTCGAAAATGTTAAATGCACGAAGCGCAGCACCGCGGGCTACCATGCCTCTCCCCCCATTGGTCATTCCCCTCCGTCTCTCTTTCTCCTTCATCTCTCTCCTCTCTCCTCTCACGTCGTTCCTCTCTGCCTCTCCTCTCCCGGCCCCTTCCTCCTCCGCCTCCTCATCTCTCGCATGCTCGGAGCGCAGATATTTATGGAATCTTCTTCATCGCGCGTTCGCTGCATTCCGCTTTGCTCGCTCGCGTCTTGTCTCTCGTCTCGTCTCGTATCGTCTCGGCTCGGCTCGTCTCCTGGGGCCCCCGGGACCCGGGAACGTTTCAATCTTCATTACCGTCGATGCCAGCGCGACCCGCCTCGTGCCAAATTGCGGCCAGGTTTTGTCGCGGCCGTTCGAGAGGCCGCGATATCTCGACAGCGATCGCGGGGAAATAAATTCGACGATCCGGCTGGCCGCGGGATCGTAGAGCCAGGACGCTCGTTGGAGGAAAAAGCAAACGGGCGCGATGCATACGGGATCCCCGATTCTCCAGTGAGCCTCCATTAACTTTTGGGTGTATTCCAGGTTCTGGAGAAACGGAATTTCGCGAACGGATCGTCGAGGTAACTGATACGTCCGCCTGTTCAGTTTTTAGAGGTACCTATAGCATCGATTTTGGAGGATTTGGTCCGTGAATCTAATGCAGAACTCTGTTCGATACCCTGGCAGCCAGTAGTAGCTAAGCAATCACCACTGCAGCTCGGCACTACTTAAGTTTAGGATATTGTGAGGCGAAAAGATAGGAGTTGGATCCTCTGATGAGGAACTAAGAGGGCAAGAATCAATTTTAATAATTGCAATAGCCCAGAAGACCCAAGCGTCACGAAGTAAGGTACCAAGACGAGAGTGAAAGCGATCGATTTTGGAGGATTTGGTCCGTGAATCTAATGCAGAACTCTGTTCTATACCCTGGCAGCCAATAGTAGGTAAGCAATCAGCACTGCAGCTCGGCACTACTTAAGTTTAAGATATTGTGCCGCGAAAAGATAGGAGTTGGATCCTCTGATGAGGAACTAAGAGGGCAAGAATCACTTTAATAATTGCAATAGCCCAGAAGACCCGAGCGTCACGAAGTAAGGTACCAAGACGAGAGTGAAAGCGCCTCGATAATCGATGAAGAAGAGTCCTCCGCCATACGAGGCGTATCGGTGCCAAGCTGGCCGGCGTGTTGAGCCACCTCGAATTCGCCAGCAGGCAGCTCGAGCGTTTATAATAATGTAATCGCGGCAAAGGAGGAAAATTGCTATAAAATTGCAGGATCGGCTGCTCGATCCAGGCGGGCCTGTCGAGGAAGGAGCAGCGCGGGGCACCGTCTCCCCGGCGAGCCGATGGCTGCCGCCACGTCAGCTGCCATTTCGATGGAAATGCGATGGATGTCCGCTATTTCGTATGATAAAATATCGCCGCAAAAACCGCCCGGCCGAAACGGGGCCCGCCCCGATATTCTTAGCGGCCGGGACGCGCAAACAGCCCCCTCGAAAATTTCCGATGCCCTCCGCTGTCTCTAACCGAAAACGGTTATCAATGCTCGGCGCGGGAAAAACCAGTCGACGACTCGGACCTCTTCTAATGCAATATTAATCCGAGCCGCGAGGACGCGCTAGGAATGTTGAGCCTGTCGCGGTATCAATTAGGTAATTCCTACCCCTTTGCCTCGAGTTCCGTCGAACCGCGGTGCGGGAAGAGGATCGTTGGAGAAATTCTAGTCAATGTAGGGGTTCCATCGCGAAGGGAACCTGGCGCTTCAGGTAACAAAGTCCCGCTAGCGAGAGAGGTAGAAAAATAGAGAGCCCGGGTCGAGAAAGATGGCTGATTTAATGCGAGCAACGTGAAAGGGGCAACACGTCCGTCGGTCTTGGCGGCGGCCATTGGACAGCTAAATGACGCCACTTATGTGGCAGAACTAGACTCGAGTCGGCGGCTAAGCTATACCATAGCCGACGACGATGACGGGTGGTGGCGTGGCTTTCACTACAATTACGGAAAATTGCGCTACGCTCGTAACAGTTGTCTTCGAAGCGTCACGAGCCTCTTATCTATCCGCGAATATGGGAGGCGTTGACGTTCGGTTTGCTCTGTGATTCAAATGAAAAGCCGGTGGTGACCTCTTGGCTGTACATACGTCTCGATTATTGCGTTCCGTTCGACATTCTTCGCGCGATCTTCAACGAATGTGAAGTTGTCTGTTGTCTCTCGGGTGCCACGGTTGCTCCCCAAATGCATTTCGATGATCGAAAAGAACCAATCGATGTCTTATTTGGGTCGCTGTCGAGGTAAATTCCTCCTCCCAACGCGGCTATACTTAATTCATAGGACAATCAAACGTTACCCACGATCTCGAAATAACGACCTTGCTTATTAATAAACCATGCATTCACGGTCAAACGCTGAACTACGCTGCATCGATCCCTCTGAATATTTCAGTCGGACAGCCGAAGTCGAGCAGCGAGATCGATCCTCGCCGCGAAACCAGCGGAATCGTGAAAGCCACTCACCTTTTCGAGCTCGAGGAGGTGAAACCGGAGGACCTGGATCGCCTGGACCATCTGAAACAAGAAAAAGAAATCGAATGAAATTCGTTCGCCGGAGAGACCGAGAGGACGGTTACGAAGTGTGGGGATAGCGGGGAGGGAAGAGGAACACACCGCGAGGGATACACCGGGCAGGAGTTGGCGAGGAGAACGACAATTCCAGGGACCTTCGATGAGGATTCGACGCGGCGCGGCGTATCGCTCGACTTCCATTTATTCCCCGCGGCTCCGGGCTCGATTCACTCCGCGGGGATTAACGAGAATTAATTATTATTGCATCTGCATCCCCGCTAATTGCGTCCCTGAATTCGGTGTTCCGCACGGAACGATCGATGTTGCCGGTTCGACGACCGTGATAGGTAGGTGTAGAGCCGAAGGCGAGCATACCTCGAGAAAGTGTACATCGTTGGACGAGTGAGGAGCAAAAGGCACTACTTAGAGAGCATTCAGTACAGTGTTCCTCGATGGCAATTAGCGAGCGGCGATACCCCGCGATTTTCTCGTAGGCATAATTTCCACGAGTCGGTTAGGGTTCGCTATCTGCTCGCGCACGGAATCCAGCTTCGGAACGGAACGCCGCCTTCCCCGCGTTTCTCCGAATGCCTCGGTTTAGTAATACGTTTTTCTAAACGGGAGTCGCGTTCTCGGCGGACGAGGCATACCCAGGGCCATCGGCATAATTTTCCGATACGCCGTTCCGTTTAAACCTACCAGGGAGCCCCCGCCCGCAATCACCAACCCTCCCCGCCCGCGCTCGCCATCGGGCGGGGAAGCCAGGCCCCCGCTTCGGTACCCGTGGCCCCCGTTGGTAGCAGAAGCGGCGATTCAATTAGGCAAAGCGGCAATCTTAATTGTTAATTAACATTATATTTATGCAATTATGGTCCATTATGATTCCAGGCGGCCGATAACGAAGCGACCACGATGAGTGCTCCCGCCGATAGTGACTGCTGCCGCTCGAAAGCCTGGGGGGCACTCTCTCCCAACTTCCCTCACCTCCTCCGCTCCACCTTCTCCGGGCCCCGAAGAACACGCCACGCAACGACCAACCGCGCGCGCGCCTCATGCGTGCGAGTGCATTTCGATAGGAACAATTCGCAATCAGCCTCTAATGGAAGGGACGTGATTGGTTGGGCGGACGGAGCGACGACGGGGCCCAAGGTGAAGTGGAACGGCGCCTCGGGGATCTACCGCGACGAGTTCGTCCAGTTGGGACCTGGTGCGGCAAGAGTTATCACGGATAGACCTAGCGACAGAGTTCATACGAAATGACACCCCTTTCTAGACGTCCTCAGTGTGAGGGAGGCTTGGATGTCACCGCGACATCGCGATGGGCCCACAAATGAGCTTCGTCCAACTCCCGAGTACAACTTTCTCCGGCGTTTATCCCACAATCCCGGCAGCGACGCCCGAGCAGGCGTCGCGTCGGCGGGGAGAGAGGATTGGGACCGCGACGGGCACGACGTGGACGTCGACGGGTGAAAGAGGGGCGGCGGTGCCGAGGGAACAAGGCATAAAGAGAGAAGAAAAAGTGACGCGGCCAGCCACGCCGCCGGGGAAGCGAGAAGAAAGAGAAAAAGAGAAGATGGTATCGGGGCCCGGTAACGAACACACAACACGCAGCCCCCGAGAGTGCTCGTTGACGAGATGGTGCGAGAGTCGATTCGCCACGACGTGTTTCTCTGCTCTCGTTCGCCGGCCTCCGCCGCGCGCGGCACACAATGTGTCCTCTATATCCCCGGGGCTGTTTTGTTGCTCGTTGGGCCAGCGGCGGCGCTGGCGTTGCTGCCGCTCCGTTCCTCTCCACTCGTTCCCCCGTTATCTACTCCAGGGGCCCGCTCGATTCTCGCATTTCCCCGCTCAGTTTTATTGGCCACGGAACCCGCGGCTAATCGAATGCGATCACAGATGCGACACACCTCGCGACTCCTCGCTTCGTCGCACGGGCCCCGACACTTTCGGTCCTCCAAGATCTTCTTCCTCCCTCCGTGCAGACAATACACCTCCTGTATGCTCTCGCGACGCTTTCCCGCGCGCCCACTTCATCATCGATGTATCCTCTCTGAGCCCGAGATGCTTTCGCTCCCTCCTTCTCTGCTCCCTTTCTAGTTTCTTCGTCTGGATATGTTTTGCCGCGATCGCTCATCACGTGATATTAATTAGGCCTGCAACGGCGGCCGGGGCGGAGGAGGGTCGAGGGCCGCCGTGGCAGGAGGAAGAGAAAAACTGCGAAACGCGCGAAGAAACGGGGAGATGGTGTTATTTATAAGCCAGCAGGGACGAAGCAGTCGGAAGCGACGCCCGACAACGCGCAGGCCTCTTCTCCTCCGCCACCCGCGAGATACTCCCTCTCCCCGTCGATCCTCCTCCACCCCCTCCTCGACCTACGACCGTTTCCACCCTCCCTTTTCCGCTTGGGCGTCGTTTCCACACGAGCGCCGCTGCACTTGCGTATCCGATGCATGCCAGAGATACGGAGATGCGCGCGTACGCGCGTAAATGAGCCCTGCGCTGCCCCAGCGATTCACGCACACTGATTTCTCTCCCCCTTTTTTCCGCCTTTGTTCGCGGCCGTCTCTTTCACTTTCCTCCTTTAACGCCGCGCACCGGGAACACCTGTAAGCGTTTTATCAGGAAATTCTCTCTTTCGACGGGAACACTCGACGCATTGTCGAGAATCTAACGCGCCAGGTTTTGCCGGCGATAAGGTTTTTAATTGAACGCGTTAATCGCTCGGTGCATAGGTGGAATTATTATACATTTATGCTGGGTTTAGGTGGTTGCGTTTCAGTGTAATGTTGTAGATAAGATAGGTGTGCCTCATTCGCAGGGGTCAGCACATCTAAGAACATAGGCGAGAGTATCTATGTACAGTCGACTGTATTAAGTTGTTGTTTAAGGGAAACTGCTGGGAAATGCCTGCGAGCGTGAGAAAGTTCTAGCTGTACCTAGAAAACTTCTGGCCGGCAATGTACTCGGTCAATGCCAACTAATTTGTCGAAATTGAAGAGAACGAGACGGGTCGTGACGCTTCAGAATTAGACACACTGTGCAAAACGATCAGGGGATTACCTTCCAACCAATGCCTCGGTAGTTCCACGATGCTACGACCGACCAGCAAAAATAGTCACCGCTCGTGACATTTCTCTGGTTCCCTCGAAGCGTCCAGGAATATGACACGCGGTGCACACCGCCTGGCAAATGCGCGCTTCGCTCCCGGCAGATAGCTGTGCGCGTCCGATGACTTCTCGATCGAAGATCGCACAAGTGCGCACGAGATACGCGGTATCGATCAGTTCTCGCTCGGAAGGGACGGAGAAGAAGAAGAGCTGAGAAGTGGACGAGCGAGGGGAGAAGCAAAAAGCGTAAAATCACGGCTGCATACTTCTGGATGCAACGTGTGATCCATGGGCCCGCTGCGTTATCGAGAGGGATTAATGAATTAATTCGATAAGCCATCTGATCTTGCACCTATCCACCAGACCATCTACCCTGGCCGCGAGCAGCGGCGGATTTAACAGGGTGGCTGATGAGTAGTTGCCGCCTAGGCCCCTGCGCACAAGGCCCCGGTAGGGCCCCATAACCAAATACAGTTATGATTAGGTATAGGAGTCCAAACACTACATCTTTTCGTACTACTACAGTTGAGTCGTTTTCATTAAACTACCTCTTCATTTTTCCGAAAAATGGGCCCCTGCCCAGAAGGCCCCCTAGGCCCATCTTTAAAAAAAATTTTGATTTTAACCAAACACTATATTTTTTCTTCTGTACTACTAGACTTATCCCGTTTTCATTAAACTACCTCTTCATTTTCCCGAGAAATGGGCCCCTGCCCAGAAGGCCCCCAACAACCCTATCATTTAAAAATTGCGATTTTAACCAAACACTATATTTCTTTTCTGTGCTACTATACTTATCCCGTTTTTTTTTTAAATTGTCTCTTCATTTTTCTCCAAAAATGGCCCCCTCGGAACGTTTGCCACCCGGGCCTTTTTCCTTAAATCTGCCACCGGCCGCGAGGAAGATAAACGCGCAAGACTCCAAGCAACGGAGAGCGAAAGTGGGAGAAGAAGCGGGAGAGCTCCTCGACGCCGATATTCAGCGGAATTTCCAGCCGACCGAGGATCTACGACGTCGTAAATCTCCGGGTGACGCGGCGCGAACCGATGTGATACTAAATAGAAATATGGATAACCGGCGCGCGAGCGCGAAAGAAGCGAAGTGAATTACGGCAGCCGCCTCCTGTCGAGCGCGGGCAGCGGCGAAACGAGGCCCCCGATGATTTAATAATTGTAACCGATCCACGAGCCATCGACTGGCGCTAATTGAATCGCGATCCAAGTGCAGAATTCTCCGCTCCCGGCGCGGACTTCGTAGCCGGTCTTTGTTATCGCCCGGCGGGAACAACAGACGCGGTTGGAGGAGGAAGGAACGTTTTATTTTATCGTGGAGCACTGCTCGGCCACCGATCCATCGCGAGGATACTGCAAACAAATAGAGATCCCCTTAGACGAAACACTGTCCGTGGCCACCAAGTTCAACGAGCTAAACCTCACCCTTTGTACTCTGGAATCATTGGAGCCTCGCGTTGCGCTTCGGAATTGACTACCCCTCGTTACGTTTTTTTTTTTATTACCGTAAACTGGGGTGACATTGTCCACTTTTCGGAAAGACTTTATTTTATTCTATTGTAAAGTAATTAGAACGTATAATGTTTTGTAATCAATAGCAATAATTTCTCCAAGGTCAAACGGAAAAATATAGCGAATTCAACCATATGGAAATTTTTCAGTCAGTAAAAAAGTGGGCAATGTCACCCCGGCGGGCAAAGTCACCCCAGTTTACGGTAACTCCTAATTTCTAATAGAAGCGCGGTGGGTTAAATGTCACAGAGGAAAGTGCGACGAGGTGCAAGAGAACGTGACCCGAAACAAAAGCGAATCGCGTGTGCGGCACACCTCGCATGCATCCTCCATTTCGTTCACCTATAGACGCGCGCCCGGAGCGGCCGGCTCTAATGAATGCTCGTTAATTGTATCAATTATTAACGAGGGACATCGCGCGGACGCCGCGACGACTCTTATCGATGTACAGTGATTTACGAGCCCGGGGCATCCTCCTGCCGATTGCTCCTCTTCCCTTCCTTCGTCGACCGTTACGTCTCCTTCCTAACGGACTACTCGACCGCTTCGCGAACCCGCAGCCGCTCGACCGCTTCATTATCGGCGGTGGTTGGCGTCGAAAACGCCGCGTCGACGCCTCGCCACCGGCGTCGTCCTTCGCGATCGCTCCATCCTCCGTGGTAATTAATTTCCAGCCGCCGATCTCGGGCCACTGTCACGATCGCGTGTGACTTATTCATTGGCCATTTGCTCGGGCCCCTTATCGGGGCCTTTTTCTTAACGCGCGGGCTTTCCTTCTGCTAAGTGTCGCGGGACAACGGGTTATGATAATGTTTCTTAATTTTGTTCCTGCAATCCATTGGATCGCGCGCACTGCTCTTGTTGGGGGCTACTTTTTTCGAGGAATATATATTTGGAAATAATAGTGTTTAGCGGCTCTGTGCGAGGGAAGTGGACGGTTGTAATAAGGATTCTGTTTTGAAAGGGCGGATTTAGAGCGAAAGATAGGCGAAGAATGTTACGACGAATTATAGGATACTCGGGGAACACGGAAACCCATGTTTTAGGGGTGGTTCATGGAGGAAGACGGATACGGTGGAAGTAGCGAAGTGCGGGGAGGCGAAGAAACGGGTGTTTCGAGGATGAAACGATGGCACTTTCGACCGGGGGACGACCGAACATCGTTTTCCTCTGTGTGCACAGGAGAAAAAGGTTGAAGAAGCCGCGGTACACGGTAGCCGAGAGCGCTGTGCAAGCATGCCACGGTTTATCTACGACTCTCCGGCACGTTCGCTGCGCCGAGACACTCGAGGTGACAATATTTAAATATTGTTAAGCTGCGAGATACTTGCCATCGACAAACACGCCGTTCCTCACCGATTCCACGCTCGGCCAACCTGGCTGCGGCACCAGACCTAACCCTCTTCGAATATCGATGCTACCAAACGCGTTCTCGTTAAACAGGAGCCCCGCTCTTCGGGGGCAATTCCCGGGGAAACGTCTTGTTGTATACAAGAACGAAGTGTGCAAACTCTGATGGCAAATGCCGGTGGAATCCCTCCCCTTAAGGAGACTACTTAGGCAGTCGTTTTTCGGGAAAGAAACACTTTCTTTTTAATGTATTTATAAAACAATAAAATCAAATCCAGATGTATCCTTTTACCCAATGTTTATTATTACCATAGAAATTGAAAAAAGTTGATATGAAGTAGGAATACACGTGCTTTAAAAGTAACGGCGCTGACTGATAAATATTTTAACGATTTTCTGTGGTTTCGCTGTAATATTGGTCTTAAAAATTGATATAATCCAATTTCAAGGTATGATTCTTGTTTGTTACATCCGTACCAAAATTTTGTTATCACAAATAAGTTAAAAAAATTAAAAAAGAAATAAATAAATGTAAAAACTATTAAATTATACATCATCAGAAAGGAATAATTTGTTCCCATTTTTTGGCCTAAATTTCATTTTCTGATATTTTAAAAAAAGACCCAAAAGGCGGCAAATTTTAATT
Source organism: Andrena bicolor (assembly GCA_960531205.1). NCBI lineage: Eukaryota > Metazoa > Arthropoda > Insecta > Hymenoptera > Andrenidae > Andrena > Andrena bicolor. The sequence goes on along the minus strand of OY482668.1, from coordinate 3,365,595 downwards.
TCGGCCGGCCCGATATTCTAAATTAAAATTAAACTTTACTACCCCGGTGACAGCTACTTACAAAACCCTTGCGGTAGTTGAAGAGATCCACGACGAATTCGACAGTGGCCGACTACCAATCAGGATAACGAAAGTTCGATTACAGGAAGCTTTCGCGACACGCAACAGCTCCAGGATAGTCGCGCACACGACGAAGTATTAAGATGATAGCGCGTCCTGGCACGGGCCATCAAAACGGCGGACTGCCGTCTTAATAGCCGGAGATTTATAGTCCCGGCGAGTCGACGCAACATCACTGCCGAAGCAGAGAGGTCTAGCCGCAACCTAACCCAACCTAGCTGTGCGTATAGGAATCTGTGTACAGGCAGACGCGTGTGTATGGAAACACGAGGAGAGATCTACAGGCGAGAGGACACGGGTGGAAAGGTCTTGTGCCACCGTGCCTCTCCGAACGAGAAGCGGACAGAAGAAAGCGGAGGAGACCCAGGAAAAAGGAGAAAATCAAGGGGAAAGGGAGGAAAGAAGTTATCGCGGGACCCTGGGTGGTCCGTGGAGGAAGAAAGAGAAAGGCTGAGGGGCAACGAAACTTTTTCAAAGATAGAATTTGAAAAATAGCGGGCCGCGATCTTGATTCTTTAACCCAGCTATTCGTCAGGTCCTGTTTCGTAGACAGATTTTTAATGATTGAAAGTGTCACATCTTCGGGAATGATATTTCCCTTGCTCCTCAACCCTCAAAAGATCAGCACTCGTTCCATCAACGGACACTTGGATCCCGCAAATTTTCAATTTCCCATCCGTACAGATTAGACCGCGGCGATACGGTGCTCCCAGTGTTTGCTCGTCCAAGCCGGCAATTACGTTAATCGGCGCTTGATTTACGATAAACGAGCGCGGATGCGTGTGTAACGAGCCCGCGCCCGAGCACCTGCGTTCTTCGAAATATTTTTGGCCGCATTAACAGGCTTAACGAGGGCCGAGCGACAAGCCCGAGAAGACGAGTCCGCTCGGTTGAGCTGCCCCGATTTTTCCTACGATCCCGTGTCGATTTTAGGAACGCGGCGCGCAAAGCGAAATCCGCCGCTCGCAACGCCTCCTAGTGTCACCAAAACCATCTGTCTGACCCGGGAATTATTGTACGCGGCGCGAGGGATCGCGGATTCGCTTCGTTAAAAGTCGCGTGCGTCGGAATTCTTTTGCTGGATCGGGCGCGAGCGCATTTGCATGCGCCTAAGGCCGGGCAGTCGGGCGAGCGTGTGTTTTTCACGACGACATCGGGCGAATCCATTTTTCAACGTCGCCCGTGGCAAGGTAAACAACGCGCAATATCGCCAAGTTCTGGCAAATTCCGGATAAAGACACTCGATGGCTGATCTACGAGAACAGAGGTGAAATCTACTTGCAAAATCGGGACAGTTTCGTTCGTCTTTCGTTTTACTGACCCGGTCGAATTGACTCGAGGGTACCTAATCAGAGATATGGTAGTCGCTCGAGCATCTTGGCAATTCAGATGAAGGCATCTTGCGTCAGAAAGTTGCGAGTAACCCCGGGTCCTCGTCGCCAAGAAGGCCGGTATAATATAATGGACCACCAGCGTGGCAACGTTCGCCAGTTCCTCTGTTACGTTATACTTTACACATGCTTCTCCCTCCTTCGAGCATAGCCACCGAGGCGTTTCTTTTCCACTCGGCTTGTCGAAGAGTCTCCTACGAGCCTACAGCTTTTATTTCTTTCTAACCCGCGAGCTCCGCCGAAAAGGAGCCAGGCGGTTCGAGGGAGTAGGGTTTCGTCAGAAGGCGTGGGTGCGATGATCTTGACGAGATAGATAGCTTCAAACGACGTTGAAACTATTTCAGAGGGACGCTCATAAAGGTTTTCCATGGATCAGTGTATCCTGATTCGATCGGCAAATTTGCCTGGAAAAGTTAAATACGAGAGGATGTTGGGTGCGGTGTCTGAGATTGTGGAGCTGATTTCGCGAGGAAAGGGAACGTAGTGGCTCCGAAATGTGGCCGATCGATTTTGGATCATAACGCCTTAAATATATCCTGGAATTATTCCGCTACCGGTTGAACGAGAATCGATGATTTCCGGCGCGAATCTTTTATTCATGCGCCAGATAACAGCCACAGGGTTTATCAATTAGTTACACGTTGCTACGATTGAATATTAATCGACTTTTCATTCGGGAGACCGATGAAAATTGCACGCGAAACTTCCGCTCTTCGGCCGAGCGACGGAACACACTTCATTGCCTGTAGATAACACAGCATAAATAGAGCAAGTAGGTATCGGCAGACATTCCTTCGAGTATAAACGAAGATTCAACGGAGGAAAAAGTGAAGCGACTCAGACAGTGGCGGATTTAACAGGGCGGGTGATGAGCAGTTGCCGCCTGGGCCTCTGCACAGAAGGCCCCGTGGGGCCCCATGACCAAAAAAAAAAATTGATTGGGTATAGGTATCCAAAAGCTACATAAATTTCGTACTACTACACTTGGCCCGTTTATAGTAAACTACCGCTTCATTTTCCCGAAAAAAACTGGGCCCGTGCCCAGAAGGCCCCTAGGCCCATCTTCAAAAAAATTCTGATTTTAACCAAACACTATATTTTTTCTTCTGTCTACTAGACTTATCCCATTTTTAGTAAACTACCTCCTCATTTTCCCGAAAAATGGGCCCCTGCCCAGAAGGCCCCTAGGCCCATCTTCAAAAAAAATTCTGATTTTAAACTACACTATATTTTTTCTTCTGTACTACTAGACTTATCCCGTTTTTAGTAAACTACCTCGTCATTTTTCCCAAAAATGGGCCCCTCAGAACGTTTGGCCACCTGGGCCTTTTTTCCTAAATCCGCCACTGGAGTCAGAACGATAGAATGTAGAATATCTACCGAGACCCGAATGGCCTCGAAGACTGGAAAACAGGGACCTCGAGGATGAAAGTGTTTTTTATCGCTTGCTTCCTCAAACACTTTCCCTTATCGCCAAAAAACAACGTAGATACCCCGAGCCCTAAACGTGACTCGCCCCCGTGCGCGGAGGGTGGTCCACGACAGAGGATCAAGGAATTCAGAGGCACATTGTTCTTAAAAACAAAAAACAACAGATAAAAAATTTCCACTATGAACTTTCTAAAAGTCTAAAGAACCGTGAAAGAGAAATCGTCGAACATCCCCTGCGCGCATCGCCGAAGAGCGAGCAGCCCCGAGCGGAGCGCAGCAGGATTAGTAGAACAGCTCAATTAATTCGTCCCATGGTGCACGAATGGCCGAATGAAAGAGAGAGAGAGAGAGCGGAGGAGAGCCGAGAGGGAAAGGTCAGGCAGGCCAGGAAACATTAGAAGCCTCTTTTTCACCGGCGAGTAAAGCTATACCCTCTCGTTTTGTTTCGTATCTGCTCCATTTCCATGAATAAACTCCGCTCCGCGCGGCGTCGCAACCTTGCGCCGAACCGAGCCCAAATAAGAGCCACAAAACGCGTCCCGCTCTCGGGGGAGCCGGCGTGCGAGAAGGGCACGCGGGTGGTAACGGTACCCTGGAAGCCAAGGATACACGAAGCTGTGCCGCGAGGATCACCGGCAACGAGACCGTCCCGTCTCTTTTTCCCTTCGCGTGCACGCGTTGTCCTCCCCGTGTATTCGACACGCGATTATACGTGATCGCGTTCTCACACGTGATCCACGCGGGGCCCCCGGCCTTCTTCACGGCCAATTATCCGCCGATTATTCCAATTCTGTTGCAATTTTGTTGCAACTCCGGTCCGCGGCTCCGTACACCGAAAACGCGATCAGGCTCTCTATAGCGATCCTGCGGGGCACGTCGCTTGGCTCTTATTTCCCCGGGGCCGTTCGAGCCGAATCGATTTCGCAAGTCGCGGGATTTACGTGCCCGATCGGCTGGGTGCCCCGTGGATCCCTGATGGGGCCGAGTAGCTGTTGTAACGAGCCAAGTGACAGAACGGTGGTTACGCGATGGTCGGCAGAGAGGAGCGCTCGTTACTTTGATTGGAGATCGACCTGCGCCGGAGAGAATAATTGTTTACCGCGGGATCGATGATTGGCGGTTGAGGCGCACGTACGGGGCGCGCGATTGGAAAATTGAACGGGCGGGAAGCAATGAAGTGTTCCGACCAGTGTACGGAATCCTGGTGATGGTTCTATCGCATCGCCACCTGAAATCTCTGACGCCAAACAGTGTTCCTTGATGTTCCTTTCTTCAGGAGTAGGAGTTCCCGTGCACCCAATGTGTTTCCCGCGTCTGCCTCGAGAAATTTCATGCCTCTTTCTTCTGGATACGTGCCTGCCCCTCTGTTATTTCGAGTAACGAGCGTTCTACAATGACCCTGACAGCATCGTGTCGCGGGAAACGTTTTTGCTCGGGCATGAGAACGTCGTCGAGCTGTGGCGAACGTCCGGACAGCCGAGTGCTCTCTCGTGTTAATAATTATCCTCGAAACGCAAGGGCGGCAATTAGCATCTCATTGGCTCATTTCTCGCTTATGCTAATGGCCAGGAATATTGTTAAAGCGCGTGTGCGAGGGCTGATCTCCCATCGCCGGGGCCCGTAAACCCTCGCGTGCTTGCCCTCCACTCTCCCGCGGCCCCGTGGCCATCTTTCCTTCCCTCGTTTCGTTTACGACGCCGTGGAAGAACCGGGGACACACACAGTTTTGCACGCCCACGTGCTGCCACCGTGGCTAAACTTCCACCGGTGCGCTTTCTATACCAAAAAGGCGGGAAACTCGGTGGCTTGATTCAAGGGCCTCTGGGCCCAGAGGAGAACTTTGTGGGGAGCTTCGTGGATCGTAAAGAGAACAGCGTTAGGACGCGACTATTAGCTTCCATTGAAATGTAGAATGACAAGATGGGCGTTGAAATAATACGCTGGAAGTGCGCCGGAAAGAGGAATCTTGGAGCACGGAAGGCTTTTCTTAGTTTTCGAGGTCAGGATATTTTCGTTCCGCCGGAGCGTCTCGGATAAGATCCGCATACCGACGGAAAACACGGATTCCAGCGAAGAATAGGGGGCTTTCTCTCCTTACACGAAAAGATTCGCCGGGGGCGAGCGAGGATTCTCGCTTTTAACCCGGAGGAAACCCTTGACCTTCGGTGAATTGAGAGAAGGAGAGGCTCGCCGCCACGTTTTACCACGGCCGCCATTGTACCTACCTCTTCCGGCGTGGAACAACTACGACCCCGTTCTGCGCTCTTGCCGAAGGTTAAAGGTAGGGGAGGCCGGGGCTGGTAGGCCAGTTTTTCAGTTTTTGATTTTTAATCAATTTATATGGGCAAAAAATATCTTTAAACCGGTTAGTATATTTAATAGGGCATACATTTGGCTATCTATCTGATTAAATTATTAATGTGGACGCAATGTGACAACAATCAAGGTATTTTAATGTTTTTCTAACACCTTCCATGATTGGTTGACTTACAGTATGGGGTAGGTTGATTATAGGTAGGGGACACTGGGGCTAAAAGTTCCGAGGGGTAAGTTGTTCCTACAGTTCTATGTATCTTCAAAATGAAAAAGAGCGTTGTACTTAAAATTATTTTTCCCGTGTAAGTTGAACACGCCACTCTGTGGAAAAAATAATTTAAAGTACCTACAACGCTCTTTTTCATTTTGAAGCTATATAGAACGATCGGAACAACTTACCCCCGAAACTTTTAGCCCCGGTCTCCCCTACAATCAGTTAAGAAAATGTTATTAGTCGAAATTCGTTACTTCTCGATCGACTGAACCGTAAATCCCTCGACCCTCGATCCAACGACTTCGAACCCAGGAAACCCTCGAGAACTACACACTCCTCTGCCACTTTTCCCGCCCTTTTCAGGAAACCACAGCTGCCCGAATTTCCTCGCGCTCAGAGTCCCTTTCCAACTCAGTCGAGCGTGACGCTCCGCTTCTAACCAAGAAATAGCCTGCACCCTAGCCTATGCATCCTCGACGAGCCTCTCCACGAGTCCCCCGGCTGCCCCGGCAATCTCGACTTTTCCATTTCGCGACATTATTGGCAAAAAGCTTGGGCGGATCGACTCGGCCGTGCGCAGGAGCATCTGGCCGCGGGATAGAAACGCGCGAGAAGAAAGACCGTCGGCGAAAGGAACGGAAAAGGGGGCCCGGGGGGCTGGGTGAAAGAATACGCGGGGCAGAGCGGGATGGGGGCAAAAACCACGAGCGCGTTACGTGCCTGTTCTTTACGATAGAAGCTCATTGCTCGTAGATTGCGATTTGCCACGGGCGTAATGAAGCCGCGCCGCGGCTTCTGGCGTATGGAACGGTGCCGCGATTGCGATTTTCGATCCCCCAAGAAATGCTTTCTGCCCCCGCCCTTCCAGCTTTCTTCTCTCGGGTTCGTAAAATTTCCGGCGCGATTCGACGCGCCAGTTCTTGCCCGACCTCGAGGGGATATTTTCTAACGAACGATCGCAGGCGAGACCGTGGTTCTATTGATATCGCGATCGCGCTATTGGAAAAAAAAATGACGAACGCAGATCGATAGCAGCGCCGCGTAGTCGTGAAGCGCGAATTAAACGAGCTCCGGCTTCCTCGGGGAAAATAATCGCTGGCTAATGACCGGCCAGGCTGCCCCGCGTAACCGCGCTCGCATTTAGACGCGAAACACGGTGCTCCTTGCACGGAACGTTTTGAATTATCGCTTTCGTAGCAACAGGTGCAATAATAGTGGCCGTAACTGGATCAATGATGGCCGGCCGTAATAACTCATTTGCAGCCTGATCGTTTTATTTCCGATGCCCACGTGAGCCGTCCACCTCGACGGAGGCAGCAAAGTAACCTTCGATAATGACGCATTTACGCTGGCAACACGGTGCAGCGAATTCCGAGGAGCCGCCATTAATCTCGTATCCTCGTGGCAACGGGGGAGATCGACTTTCCTTCTGGCGGGTTGAAATTTTCGTTCCCCGAGGCACCTGCGGGTTCCGTGCGGAATTTCAATTTCGTCTGGCGCATCGGCGCTGCGAACCGTCCGATATTCCGTGGAAACTACGTCGGCAGCGTGCTCGTTGCCGGAATATGTACGACCGTGCGCGGCAGCTCTAGAAAGCATTCAGCTACGGAAGCGACTCGATTTCTGTGATTCTCGCGCGGAAACATGGACTTTCACCCGGGCACTTGCGCCTCGGAATTCGAGAGAATCGAGGCACGGAGCGGCGCAGAAAACGCAGCTCCTCCGGAGGCGAGAGGAGGTCCCTTTAAAATTCAGATGAAACGCGGCCTCCGCCGAATATTGGTGGGCACATTTGTCATGTTTATGGCGTGGATGCATAATTCGTGTTCAGCCGGCTGGTCCGATAACGCGCCTCTGGAACACGTCGCTGCACGTAATCGCGTAATATTCCGCTCGCGTTTTCGCCGTCGCTTTTCCATTCCTCTCCCTATCCATTATTTTTCGCTGTTTTTTTTCTTCAATTCTTTTTTTTTTTTTGTTTCGTTTCGTTCCAGCAGATCGAGACAGACCCGACAGTTGTGACAACAGCGGCGCGAGATGCGAAGCGGGGCCGGTACACCTTGCGTGGACATGTTTGCTGCGCGCGCGGACCGATGCCGTCATGACAGCTCAGATAACGGGCGTGACATTTTGAAAAATTGAGGGCAACGATGCGAGCAACGTCAACGAAATGCATCCCCCTCCAACCCCGTCGTTCGTTTTTCCTTCCCCCGCGGCGCCCCTTCAGCCGCACGTGAAAAACGAAAAAGAGCGGGAGCTCGTACACCGGTTCGCCATTAACGCGCTGGATGTATCCAATTTTGAATTACGATCGCGCGAATTCGCGGGAACGCGAGCCAGCGCTGAGCTTTCGAGGAAAATCAGAAATAATATCTGCTTACTGAATTGCATTGGCCGCGATGCTGGCGGCTGCAAGGCTACGGAATTCCACGAGGAAAGTTTGGAAGAGATCTTCTCGCGAATACAGGCATCGACAGTTTTCGTTCGGATTGTTGTAATTATCTGAATTATTTGCAGAGATCTAAGGTCGGGCCACATATATTGGCCGGTGAATTCGTTTTCGCAGCTAACGCACACCTATTCTGATGTATGTATCTCTACGCTAAGAGCTCGGTTTGGCCTCCACGTTAAGAGCTCGGCGCTATCCCCACCACTTCTGGTTCACTCCTTTTCTGGCAAGGCGAGAGCGAGTCAGAAAACGTTGAGAATAGAAGAATACAGTAAAGACTCGTTAGGAGCTCGATGAACGGGGCTGGCGGCGAGCTCCTAACGTGACTGGACACTATTGGCGCGAGAGAGAAAACCCAATGAGCGAGCGAGAGGAAACGGAAGAGCCTCTCGCTCGTTCCCGGGTTCCCCCACTCTCGTCCGAAGGATTCTAAGAAATGGTGGGGATAGTCGCCGAGCTCCTAACGCGTAGTAGAAACGAGCTCCTAACGAGGATTTACTGTACTCCTCACGAAACTCACCGGCCAATATATCTGGCCCCGACCTTAGATGGGAAGCAGGAAAAGAGCGATGCGCCCCGCGAGCCGCGCGAGAACAGCTCCCAAGAAGAACCGAGCATAATGGCAGGTCGACGCCGGGCTGATTGTGAGAGCGGATCGACGGTCCGCGTCCTCGCCCGGCCGAGAGGAATACACCCGAGTTATTTAAAAAGCCCCACTATCCGTTATCTCGATCGGTGAACGCGAAGAGTCGTTTGAAATATTTCTTCCTCCGGCGCGGCGTTTCGAAGGTCTGCCACTCGAATGGCTGCCGACCGGCCGCGAGGAAACAAAGGCGTGGAGTCCCCTGGCCGTTTCTTTCCCCTAATTACCGCGGCCGTTCGAATCGCCGACCGACTTACCGGATCGAGACGAAATCGGGGAACAAGCATCAAGCCGGACGAGACTTTTCCCAATTGAATGTTAAACGATTCAGCGTCTGGCAACAAGTGTACGCAACAAAGAGGGGGAAAAAAAAAGATGAATATCTAAACGTTTACCCCCGGCTCGAGTAACAAGACATCGGAGTCTGTCTGCGGCAACGGAACGTACCTAATACATCAAACGGCTTGAAGGAAACCGCGTTTCCCCGTCGACGGAAGCTTCAACGCCTCGTCTGGTTTGATTTTCCGCGGGGCAAGTCCTGGCTTCCCGTAATTACCGTCGACAATTAAATGCTTCCCGTCCGGGGGGGGCAACTGAGCCGTGCTACTTTTCCGTCGTCATCCTTCGAAACGAAGGCGCGCTTGCTTCTGACCACACGGCGCGTGTTCCGACGCGGGTATCCTGGCGCGATCGCCAGATAAAATTGAACGATTAGGCGCGAGGCGAGGGAGGAACGTTAATGGTGAACGATGGGTGGAAATAGGCGGGACGATTTTCTATCGCGAGGACAGCGGGCAAATAAGGAAATACTCACCAGCGAGTCCACCTCCGGATCCGCGATGTAGTAGGGTTTCTCTTGTCTGATCTGTAACACACGAGCACACAGGTAAGAGCTTTGATAATTAGACTCGGTGGTAATTGCGGTATTAAAACTATAGGGGACGATCGTATCTCGGATGCCTGGCGTACACACACCACCACTCTCTTCTTCCCTCTTTCAACGTGCATGTATCTACCCATTACTCGCTCGGTCTGCTTCCCACTTTTGCCTCTCTCCCTCAGTCTATTCGCCCCCTTTTCCCCTCCGCGGCTCCCCGGTGGCTGGCCACGGTTCGCCGTTCCAGCCAGTCTTTCTCTAAGCGATTTCCTTCGCGTGCTTCCTCTTAATTGGACCCCCACTGTTCAATTCGTACGTATAGAAACGGAAACGCGTCGGTGAACGCGATGGAATTCTCTCCTCGACGCGAACAGCCCAACGAGGAAGGTCAGGCGGAGGGAGAGAGAAGCCAGGAGATTCTCAAGCATTTTCATGGCGCCGCGTAGTGGCGATCAGAATGGAAACAAAACGCATCAGGGAGAACGATGCCAGAGACTGGCCGTCGATCGGTCTCTTAATTGGACCCCGGTAGTTCTTACGGAATGGACGCGGCCGGGAGGACCATGGAAAAGGGACGGGGGGAACGGAGCTGGATGGAAGCGTGCTGCTTCGTAATCTCGTGGAATCCAACGGGGAACCATGATTGCGCGCTCGCGACACCGACTCCAGTCGATCCGATTAGACGAATATCGTTAACATTCCACCAGCCATGGTCCTCGAGATCGGGGAGCCGATCGACGCTTCGGGGTTGCCCGTCGTCCTCGTCAGGTCTTACAAGAGCCTTTTTAAGGAACAGTACATACGTGATATCCGCGGCTTTAACAAACTAACCTTCGGATAGTAAAAGCAAGATCGCAGGTGACTTAGGGAGACCGGGGCTAAGGGTAAGTTGTTCCGACAATTCTATCTTGAAAATGAGAAAGAGCGTTGTACTTTAAATTATTTTTTCCGTTTAAGTTGATGACGCCACTCTGTGGAAAAAATAATTTAACCGGTTAACTGGCACGGTCCTTTTCACTATTCGGGCCCAAACTGGTACCATCGAGAAATTAAGTGAATCACACAAAATTTGGTATACAGGGGTTTTTTGAGTCGCTGAACCGATTCCGGGGGTAATTTTTTTCGTCTGACACCCCCAACCCCTAAGAAAATAGAATTTAGGGGTGAGTTTGTCAATTGGCGGTCATTTTGGTTCGCCATTTTGAGTCTGCTATATTGAAATTTAAAATTCCGATGCTAAATTCAGATTCAGCGACCCCAAAAATCCTTATATACAATTTTTCTATATCCCGATAGTATTTTAATGTTTGTCAGCCAATTTGGTTCGGCCATTTTGAGTCTGCCATATTGAATTTTACAATTCCGATGCGAAATTCAGATTCAGCGACCCCAAAAACCATTACATACCAAGTTTCATTCAAATTGTTTAAAAAACAAAAAAGTTATTCCATTTGATCATATATGATACATTGACAGTTAACCGGTTAAAGTACAACGCTCTTTTTGATTTTGAAGATAGAACGATCGGAACAACTTACCCCCGGAACTTTAGTCCCTCTTCTAACTTCCTCTGAGGAGTAAACCGGAGAAGAGAGAATCCGCTCGAAGGACCAAGCGAAAATCAAAAAATCGAATCCCGATCTTTAAGACAGAGAAGAAGTCCTCCCCAACTGTTGATTCTCTCCTCCTCCTTCTTCCTTTCAAGAAACAGAAGCGAGAATTCTGAGGACGGGAGCAGCGTATTCATGAGCCTGAATTCTGAATGGGAGTTCCTCTCGCATCGGGGTGTATAGGTAATGAAGGCGTCTCGTACAGCGAACAAAAATACTGTCAACTCTTCTCAGGGAGGGGGAGCTAGTTCTTGCAGGGTGTCCCTGTCACCGTGGTTTTTCGACGATCCCCGAGCGGCCGCCTAGCGCCGCGCAGGTAGCCACCCATCGATTACAAATTGTAAGCAGCCCCTGTGCGCGTCGTTCCTCGTTTCGCTCGCAACAAGGCGTCTCGACCTTTGTCACCGTTAACGGCGACTCCGACGTTCGGTTCTCGCTGTCACCGGAGGGGCGATAAAAAGTAGCCGCGCGGCGGATCGGCGAAAAATCGCCGGGGACAGGTCTACCGGTTTCGGGGTCCGCAATCGTTTCCCTAGGCGAGGCGAGAAACGTTGCCCAGGTGAAAGCTTCTAGCCTCCTCTATCGGTTCGAACGGTTGTGTCGCGGCGCGATTAGGCGGACAGGACGGGGGCACCGGGAGTGACAGCTAATCGAGCCCATGCATATGCATAAAGCAATACGAGCGTGCCATTAACGAGACACTGTTCCGCGCCGTTAAATATTCGAAGGAGACCGTCCATATTTCTGGCGCGAGGCGGCGTGAATGAAACCGAAAATACATCTGCTTCGTGGCGCGCCCCGCGGGCCTCTTCCGGGGCGGGAGGGGCACCGCGCCGGGATTCCGATCATTCCGCGAAATTATAAACGAGATATCCAGCTAATATTTTAAGTCCACGGCGGAGGAGCGGCCCTCGCCGCCAGGCGCAACTCCCGCGGGAAAATAAATATCGATACGCGCGGGGCGAAACGCCGCTTCGGGATTCCGCGGCCCGCCTAGTCGTATAACTTATCCGGGCCGAGATAAAAATATTGTGCGATAATATTTAGAGAATAGTCTCTCGTTCCGGGCACGCGTCTGCTCGCACTGGCGCCCGTCGGAGAGTTCATAGCGGTGTGCGACGATCCTGCCGAGAGATATACGGAGCAGCTGGCCTCTGCGCGGTGTTGCTTCAGCCATCGGCTTCGCCTCTGGCCCGCCGAAAACTTCTATATTTCTATATCCCTGGATCCGTAGCCGCGGCACGGCTTCGGGCAACCTCGGCCAGGAATTATATAATTCCCGAGACGATGGAAAACGAAAAGCCGGGCGAAGAACGACGGCAGGGTCGTTGGACGAGGGGCGAGCGATTGTCTCCGGAGCAGTAAAACGAATTGCGTCCCGCGCGAAACTTTACAGCCCCTTCGTTTAAAAGCCTCGATCGTCCCGCGGACTACGGTGCCCGGAGTCCGCGTGGAAAGCACGAGGACGCAGTAAAACGGCGCAACAGTGTCTGTCGAACCGGCGGACCACCTTGGGTGCAACGATGTATTCATGGGTTTCGAACGATTTCGAACTTGCAGGCTCGTTGACTTTCCCCGGGGACCGTGACTTCGGGAAGGGGTCCTTCCCAGTTACCTAGCCAACGGTAGGATCGTAAACCTCGAGGAAAGTTGCCCCCGCGAAGGTGCGACGGGCCTGAGGAACGCGCGAGTCGATGGAGTTAATCCGATGAGCACTATTGGGGGGATTGTAAAACGAAATCTACTTTATGGCAGAGAAGAAACGGCCCGTAATTGCCGAGCTGGAACGTGGAAGACACGGTTTGAGTTGCTTTGGACTGTGAGGAAGAAAGGAGGTCCCGTAGTCCTTTGCAAGTCGCAAATGACGCTCGGCGGCAGGAAATTATATATCGCGCTGGGAGCTTGAAGGGAAGTTCTCGCTAGGTAGTAGTAATAACTGAACAGTGACCCAACGTGCTCGTCTATAACGACAAAAGTGCGTGTTTGGCTTGGAGAGATAACGATTAAACGATCGCCCGATTAGAATAGCCTGGGGGAGAGCCAGGTGAGAGCCTGCACACACGTACAGACAGACCTCGGAGGCCGCTGGAAGCCTGAAGAGGTCAACGGTGCAGACAATTCTTTGACGACACCAGCAGGAGCGACGTCGCGAAACCGGTCCAACGAAAGCGCGTTGCAGGATAAGCTTGGAAGCTGAACTAGTAGCTGGCAGCTTCGTCGCGCGAGCTTCGTTTCGTTAATTAGCGCCGAATCGACCCGACGCGCCGTTCGCAAAGTATCGATAGGCCGGTATCGCGTCCATGATCGTTCAACCTGCCGCTGGCACGGCTGAATTCTGTGTAATCGCATTTAATTGCATCGATTCGTAAGCGTGCAATAAACCCGCCAATAAACTGCGGGTCTATTAAATTTTTCCGTGGGATCGCGGCGCGGGGGTCGATCCAGTGAACTTCCGCCGGGGTGAAAAAAAAAACCGGTAGCGAGGAGATAAGTCGACGCTGGTCTCGCACGGCCTCACGATCACCGGCCGACAAAAGAGACGTCGCGGGTGTCGTTATCGCGATTATGATAATCCAGCTCCGAGCTTGTTTGCACTTTCCACCGTGGCCAGGGAGCAAGGCAGAACGCCGCGCGGGGCTCGCCTACTGTCTCGTTATCGAGCCCACGAATCGTTGAAAAATCGTTCGCGTAAACAGCTTTCTACCGGCTGCGCACCTATCTTCTTTCAACAAGTTGTTCGCGGATCCCCTCCGGGCACTGATTCCAACGATCTTCGCGGGAGCTTCCTGCGCGCGTCTCCCCCGTGTCCCTGCTCGCCCAGGTAGAGGCGGGCAGAAGGCGTGAATTCATAGGCAACGGTATCCGCACCCACGATGTGGAAAAGCAGGTAGCGCGCGCGGAGGACGCGCCACGTCTCGCGGCCGCATTAGTCAGCCTGTCAGTGCGGGGGCCAACGTTTTACAAGGGTTTAATGCCCCCGGAGGTGCATTCTAATTGCACCAATAAATCCCAACGGGTCCTTGCGCGGCCGGCTCCTCGTCCGTTTCCTTTCGCAGACTGCCACGGGCCAGACCGTCGCGGTTCCGTCGCACTAACGTCTCCAGGGCTATCACGCCCACGAGACACACCGTTTTGGCAGTCTCGGACGCGACCTGCGCTCCGTTCGCGGCTACGCGGTCGTTTCTGGCGGCACATAGTGGTCGGAAACCGGGAAAACCTGGCCAAAACATGAGGGTGGACTTTGATTTGATACGAAAATGAGTAGGTATACTCATAAGGTTTTCGAGGTCGCTGATTTCGAATGCTAAGTGAAAATTACCACCGTACAACGTAAAATGGGTTTTCTTAAAAAGGAGCAAATACGGGCAAACGTTTTTTGTACGCCACAACAGCTGAAGCATTGCTCTTAATGACAGAAGAAGACATTTTGCTCGAATGACCTTGGAAGTAAAGTTTATCTCTAGCTAAATATAGTGTCACCAGTGGGCGTGTCTGGGGTGTAATTTTTTAATTGAAATTCCATTCCTTCCTTGCTACGTGTCTCAAATCTATAGCAAAATAAACTATCCGACTGTATTTACCACTACCTACTGAATCCATGGTTATTCTACCAGTTTTAAGTACAGGTTTAAGAGTCACAAAGAGCACCAGCAATTTCACTGAGAGAGTGACACTCCGACGATTCTCAACTTTGGAATGAGTTGTAGCGAATGATGACAAGCTTACTTTCCTCTAACTGTCTATAATTAGTAGCCAGATAGATGTTAAAAGGTGATACCATAATTGGTGACTTCAGAAATTAGGGTTTCAGCCAGGTTCTCTCGATTTTCGACCACTGTGCGCTGCGATTACTAAGTAGGGAGCTTACGTCAACTCGGGCCGGCGACCCACGGGTCCATTCCAGATTTACTTTACATTTTACAAGCATCAGGGTTGACACTTTATCGGCGATATTTGCGCGTATAGGAATCGCACGCGCTTGGCTATCACGTTTCGCGATAGAATTAGGGGAACTGGACGTCACTTGTTAGATACGACGACACTTAAGTCGCAGCGACTTCGACCGTGTACTTTCAACAGCGATAAACACGTGGCGTGCTCCAATTGCGCAGGCCTGCACGCGACAAGACGGCGCACGAGCAAGAACCGCCGACAAAGTGGCGGAAAAGTTTGGCGGGACGGGTCGCCGCAAAGAGGTTCTCGTCGGATGCTCCCTTGGTTGAGGCGGCCGATTAATTTGAACGCAGCGAAGCGCGTCGCGGCGCACCGGGACGCCAGGGAGGAGAGCGAAATTTTCGCAGCGGAGCGCCGGGGCCACGGAAACTGGGACGCTCCGATCCATCTGGTAAAAAAGGGCCGCAACAATGCCTGCGTAACGCCGCGCAGCGGGGCGCTGTGCTCCGCGCTGCTACGTCGCAGCCAGCCCCCGAGAGCGGCCCAAAAAGCCGGCGATCCGGTGGCGAGCGCGCGCAAAAAGGGAGCGCTGGGACGGGGCACGGTCTCGCGTGTGGAATGTATCGAGGCCCCATGGCCCCATAGGGCACCACGATGCGTGGACCGCACGGGATAATACCGGGGGCCCATTGAATAGATCAATTTACAATGGCAGAAAATGAGCAGCGCTCCACCGGCTCTTCAGGCCACCCCTTCATGCCCCCCCCTCGGTGCCCCTTCGATGCTCCAACGTAGTAGCCACGGTTCACCGCTTCTCACGACTGCGACTGCGCGTGTGCTGTGCAGCGCTAGCCGGCCACCGCGCATGCGCCCGTGCCTGCCGCGCACGCCACACCGAAACGAAATTGCGAACTGTATGCGGTACGTAATCCGTAAGCGCGCGCGCCCGCAGCCCTATTGTCGCCAACAGCCTTAAGTCCAAGTGCATCGCGACGGGGTGTAGGTAAATGGGCCTCGAACAGCGATAGAAACACGCCTCGAAAACCACTGCGAGAGGATTGTCACCTGCTTATCTTTTCACGTGTGCCCGTTTTGTGGGCATGCTGCGCGTTCGTGAACAGTCCACTTTGATTGTACGAGCGTCTTGTCTACGGGTTGAAATTTTCGGTGTCCTCTTGTCACAATTGCTTGTGGATGAGCTACAGTGGCGGATTTAAGAAAAAAGGCCCAGGTGGCAAACGTTCTGAGGGCCCATTTTTCGGAAAAATAAAGAGGTAGTTTACTAAAAGCGAGCCAAGTGTAGTAGTACGAAAAAATGTAGTGTTTGGATGCCCATACCAAATTATAACTTTTTCAAAATGGGGCCCAGATGGCAAACGTTCTGAGGGGCCATTTTTTCGGGGAAATAAAGAGGTAGTTTACTATAAACGAGCCAAGTGTAGTAGTACGAAAAAAATGTAGTGTTTGGATGCCCATACCAAATTATAATTTTTTTCAAAATGGGGCCCTGGGGGCCTCCAGTGAAGAGGCCCAGGCGGCAACTGCTCAGCAGCCGCCCTGTTAAATCCGCCACTGCTAAGCTATCTACTCCGTTCTGTTTCGTTAGTATCGGTTTCAACTACCCGGATAAAGTTAGACTGATTCTCCATGGTTAAAAAATTCTGCTGACAGGCTGTAGACGTAACGGGTTGTTTCCTCTGTCCACCGTTGCGATTCGAAGCGATAAACCCTTCGTCCCAGTGCACGGAACTTGTAATTCAAAGCTTCGACCAACCTTCTTGAAACATCCTGTAGAACAGGCTCTCTAGACCACCGTGTCGACAGATCGATGGGAAATAAAGAGCGAGTGGGCGAGCCAGCACGAATTCGCGCCGATAATCGCCGGTGTAATCTGCGCCTTTCTGGCCGCGACGACAGCCAACCAGAGCACGCATTCCTCGCTCGGAGCCATCCCTTTCCCAAAACAATTCGATGACACTGACGTCCCATGGAAAAAAAACCCTCCCACAAGGATCCTTAATCGCGGACACGACTGTCGATCTCGGTGATACCACTTTCCCCTCCAGGATCCGCCAGTGATTCCTGGCGAGCCGTTTGCTCCGTTCTATTACTTATCCGCGGCATGTCGACATCATGCCGCGGGAGAGGGACAGGGACAACTTGGCGAGCGCGTACTCGCGGAGAGTCCGTTAGAATTGCGAAATTGACATGACATTTGCATCTTAATAAGGCGCATAGGATTACGAGAGGTACGAGGCTCGAAGAAGCAAAAAGAAGGATATGCCCGAAGGCTTCGCGACGTTTCTCCGCGCGCGTATCACAACTGCGACGTATAGTAAATTGCGCGGCGTCTTCCCTCTTCTATCCATGCCGATTCCGTCGCGGAACCCGTCTCTCCATCGTCGTTTCGAACAAACCTCGCATTTCGCCAGCATTATCGAAGTAATTAATTTTCTGGTGGCCGACGAGTCGCGTACCGCAGGGGTCGCCTTCAACCGAGGAATCCTCAGGAACGCAACGAGGAAGTCGAGCCGTGCGCGTTCGTCGTTGAGCGTGTCCCGCTAATTCGGAGATTACGCGCCGACCCCCGGAGCGGATAAACAAATTGTCGAGGGGGGACAGCCGTTTACCCCGGCGACGTGCCCCTCTCGGGAGCAGATAATGAATTTTGATATCGAGTCACGGCCGATGGGTGATTCCCCGCGTGTTTATCTTCTCGTTCATTTATTTCTTCGTATATTCATTTGGTTTGCGAAAGCGATTCACCTGGCGATGCGAGAACATGCGGGGCACGTACGATCTGACAGAAAATCAAGGCCACGGGTCGGGCCGTTCGCCAGTTTGCTGTAAACGGGGCCCGCTATACGCACGCTTCGTGTGTTTTACTGGTCCGAAAGAACAGAGCGACTCTAACGCGGAATTTCGGCTGGGCTCGTCGAATCTCTGTCGCCCGTCGGAATCCACGACACCAGAATCGAATTAAGACCCAGCACACCTTATCCCACCTCGCGGTCCAAGGCTTAGCTCTTATCGTTATCTTGGCATAGCGTTGCCCGAGCCAGTTGCTACTGTGTTACCGATGCTCTATATTTAGATATTACGGATCCGTTGAATTTCGAACGATGTAGATGCCAGAGAGGCACCGAACTGCCCTGTATTAAATAAATTTCACCACAACAATTAGCTCGCGGGCCAGAAAGAGGTAAGGTAACTTCGGTGACGCTAGGAGCGCAATATTATGCAAAGATAACCGGCGAACAGTACGGTTATCTCAACTCCACGATATACCTAGGTGCCGATAGCCCTCAATCTAAATGTGCTGCATTCGTTTGCATCGACTAGCGGGCCCATAGAACCGCCAAGGCAACATTTTTATCGTCCGTACTGTCGAGTCGACTCAATCGCCTCCGTTGTGTTTCTGGGGGCAAAACTGCTGAGCCGTTCCCATCGACGTTGAGTGTATCGATTTTATATTATTATAATGCATCAGTTCTGCGCAATGTTTGAAGGGAATCCAAGGGTGACCCAAGCGCCCAGCAATCCTTTCGTTACCGAAAAAACGGTGTCCCATTCCCCGCGACGCTGTTTCTCACCGCGAAGAAAATCGACCATTCGAGAGACGAATCGATCGCGTTCCTGGAAGGTACACGGAAACACGGTCGCCGGCGTATAGGTTCCTGGACGTGCTCTCGAAACGATCCACGCTACGGGCGTGCCGTGGAATGTAGACGGCGAAACGGTGTGTTTTTAAAAGGCCCAAATCGTTTCGCGGCACACGGGCCCGCGTAGACGCTCTCCGGTTACCTACGCGTGTCCTTGGGAGGACTCGGCTCTGGTGAGTTACCGGAATGAGAGGTGAAAGAGGGAAAGAGAGACGTGGAAAGGGGGACCGCCGCGAGAACAACGCGAGCACGGGGTCCTCTTCCGGCTCGGTGCCTCGCGTATCCTTCCAAAACACGGGCCCCGAACGATCTTTTCCTTCTAGGATAACCGTCGTCCGCTATTCCCCTCGCGATCGACATTCCTGCTGCGATAAGTCCCACGAGCGAGCAGCATCGGGCCCCGAGCGCGTCGCGTCCACGAACTCGTCGTCCCGTCCACGGAGCCACAGAAACGGACGCGTCGACGGAGCCGTGACTCATGCGGTGCCTGCTCGAAATCACCGCGGGCCCCCGGGGCCTCACCGACATTCCCTCACGAAACGCTCGCGCGACAACGCAGCCGCTGGAATTAGGGAAACCGCGGGATCCTTTTGTGACCCGTTACCTGCTCTCTTTTCGCTTCTCTAGGAAAGAGGGGCATAATGGAGAGGGCCTTAGTTTCTCGGAGTCAGTCGCCACGATTGCGACGGTGTAAAATATTGAAAGCTTGTCGCAGGCATGAAGTGCCACTTGAATTTCCCTTCTACACTTGCACGTTTGTCATAGCAATATGTATACGCCAGCTAATAATTAAAATAAACCCTCGTTGCGCGAAAGGAATAATCGAAGTTAGCCTGGGATTAAATATACAGTAATTCCTCGTAATAGTCCCGACGAACGAGGCTGGCGGCGAGACAATAACGCGATGCGGACACTATTTCGTGTCGACTCTTTTGTTCTCTCTCGCGCGTCTCGAATTCTCTCACTCTCGACTGAAGGATTCAAAGACATAGTGGGGATAGTGAGCGGGACTATTACGCATGGTAAAAACGGGACAATAACGACGAATGACTGTAATACTATTTTGCCTCGATTCTACCCAGTCGAGGCTTCAAGCATCCGTCAAGCGCCCCGCGGTTCAATGAATTAGCGATGAAAGACAGCCATACTCTTACCTGTTTGGAGAAGACAGCGATGTCCTCGTTGAAGCTCTCTGACGAACACACGTCACCACCCGCGACGCCTGGTTCGCGCGGTGTACACGTCGCCAGCTCGCACTTCTCGAAGATTAGCGCGAGAAGCGGGAACAGGGGGTGTCTGTAACAGAGGAGAAAGCCACGGTGTAAGAGATAATAATAATAATAAATCGTCTTTATTCACCACAAGTTACAAGTGATGAGTGGGCGAGGTTCAGCATATCTGCTGTTTTGCAACCTAACCCCAATTTTTTTTTTTTTTTAATTATTAGAGAGATAAAGGCGTAGGCAGGTATAACCGAAAGTGGTGTTGCTCCTCTCGCCGAGCAAACAAGAGAGTAAATGTACGTCGTGGCAGCCGGCATCGGCATGTTAATTAACTCGAAATTAACTTGGCGATCGGGCGACACGGGGCCCGTCTCATTTCCCGCTGCCGGCAATTTATTTCCACCCGTTTCCTTTGGGACCAAGAACGGCAACGGTATCTCTGCCGTGCAACAAATTAATCTTTCGATCCGCGCGACGATATCGTTGATTGAAACACGATTAAAAGACAAGAGGCGAAACGCGGATAACGGCTCGCGACGCGAAAATAACGTTCCCCGCTAAAGCTGTCGACGTTGGCGCGCGTTCGTCGAATAAAAACGTGTCGCGTCGAGGCTCCGCGGGGAGAATAAATTATTTCGCGTCGCCGGTCCTGCGCGAGCGGCACGCCCGAGGATTCTAAGCTCTTTAATTGCGCTGTGATTAGACGACAAGTCGGAGGGAATTCTTTCGGCACCCTCCCGATGTAAATACGATGAAAAGATTCTTTCGCTCCGCGGCTAACGATGTTGCCCCGTTATCTCGAAGCATGGTAGCCAGTTACGGCTACGAGGACGCAATTAACGCGAACCGGCGGTGTCAGAAGAAGCGAAATTCAGCGTGAAGCGGCTCAATCGAAAGGCGACGAACGCTTCTGGTGGCTGTTGATCGTGAAACGGACCTTTCGCGCTCCGACGGCAACCGATCGACCGCGTTCTTGTCAGCTCTGATCCGTCCATCAACTGTTACGCTCGTTCGTCGCGCCAAATTCGAGCTGTCGCTTTTTTCCCCTCTCTCTCTTTCTCTCTCGATACCCGCCGCTCGCCCCGGCAACGATTTTCTAATGGAGCAATTGTCCCGTGGGAAATTAACACTACCGTCGCGTGAAGGAGGAAAGCAATCAATGAGAGTGTTTCAGCGATGTCGCGGCGACGATTATTCCGCGAGGACGCTCCGCTGCCGGTGATAATTGTATCGTTTATTTTTACAGCGAATCGCCGGCAAGAATTCTACGATTTTTCAGGCGCTTCTGTCGATTAGAGGAGGGAATATATATATTTCCACGGTATTCTCGTGGGCGAGCGAGCGCGTGTTACACACGGGCCACGGTTACCACGGCATTAGGAGGATCACCGGATAAGATAAGATTAGCCGATGCTGGTGCAGCTACGCCTGCAACCGCGGGGACTAACGCTCGTGATTTAAAGTAGGTGTACGAGTCGACCGGGGCACTCGAAAAAGGAAAAGAACGCGTGTAATAATTCACGTGTACCCCGTCCACTCGATACGATAAGTCACTTGATACCGAATTAAAAAAAAAAGTGTCGTCCGAGCTGTACGATTCCCACTAATTGAAATCCGCGCAGTTTATGCTAATAGACGGGGGTCCCCCATTCGGAGCTCTTTGCACGAAGGCCCGGGCTTCGTTCATTCTCCCGGAGCGATTAAACTCTTTTTTTTTTTTGCGCAGTATCTTACGAGCTCGAGATACCGTAGAATTCCCATTACGATTATCAGTAGCGAGGATAAATAAACTGCGGCTCTTGTTCGGTGACAAAACCTGTTACACGGAATCGCTTGTAGCCGTTCCTTCTACTTGTTAGTTTCTCGTAAAAGCTATTACAACGAAAGAACGAAGAGCGAAGTTGAACCCTGAATGAAAACGATTCGGCGGCGAGGGACGAGCGATTTCTCGGTGCCGCCGCGAAGAGGGCCAAAAAGGAGCAGCTCGAGAATGGCACCTCCGTCGAGAAAGAAATTTTTATGCGTCTTCAGAGGTCTCGAGACGAATCGTCGAAGGAACGGTTCGAGAACGGGACCTCGGGGATGTGTGGTAGCACCGTAGGGTGGAGGCATTGTGTACGCATGGTAGCGGGTCGCGTCTCGCGGAGTGGCAGACATAAAACGATTCGGAACGAATTTCGACAAATTGACGTGGCCGCCGCGAGCAACGACTCTTGCGAACCGAACCGAACCGAGTCGCTCTGGCCAACGCCGACAAAAAGTCCCCTTGCCCTCTTGCCCTTCTGCTTCTTCCCCTCCTGCTTCATCCACCGTCGAACCCACCGTGCCCCATTCCTACATTTTTTTTATTTATGACACCGCGAGTTTTCTTCAGCTCCCACCGCTACATTGAAATCTCTTTTCCAAAATCTCCGTTCAACAGAGAGAAAACCGTTCCGCGAAAATGTGTCCGGGTCCTCCGCGACCACTCGATTCGGTTTGCCTTTCGGTGCAATCAGGAAAACCGCGAGCAACGAGTGGCGGTTGTATGAATGGGGCGCGCTGAAAGCGCGCGTATTCTTAAGCGGCCGCGGTGCAGGAAAGTGCAACGTCGATGACAAATGACGGGTCGAAACGAGGTGTCAGAATGACGGGACCGCAGAAGGTAATGATATGATTGTCCGCGGCGCGCGGAGGATGTTCGCGGTTTTGCGGTTTCCGCCCTCGACTCGACGCCCCACCAACCCCTTCGCCCTTAGCAAACTGGGCCCTTTTTATACGCGGCTATCGGCGATTTCACGCCGCGATTTGCGGGCGAATCACGATACACTGACCGCCTCGATCAGCCTGCATTCGCCATCTGCGATCATTTCGTTTCCATTTCAGCGCACTCGAACAGCCTTCTTAAGAGCAATTAACACCGCCAACGAGATGGAATAATTACTTTAGTATTATCGACGGCCAATTTCACTCGAATTCGACGAGGATGAAGTGGATTGCAGATGCAGATTGAAGAGTTATTACCTACATAGTATACAGGAACGACGATTTTTCTATTTCGGGAGGATTGCAAATTTTGACGTAATGCGATTTGTTACGAAGTTCTATCAAAATCGATCGGCGCGAGGAAAATGTTTACGTAATCTGCTTCAAGCGTTTCATTTTTTAACGCTATTCTACTGGTTGGAACGCTTCCGCGAACGATTTTGTATCTTAAATGGGAATGAAACTACAGGCTGTGAAGTATTCCTGTACAAATTGAAGAAACAAATTTTTTCAGCCGCTCCTCCGTGTCGCGGAAAGGATGATTATTGACACGTATTAATTAACGCCGGTTCTGAATTAAAATACCGAAACGGCAACTCGCATCGCGAAGCTCGACAAGTCGGTGGGCACCGATGTCGGTGAAAGTGTGCTGCGACAGTGCATATCGCTTTTGCATGTTAATTTTATCGAGCCTCGGATAAAAACAACGGGGACCGGCGCAACAGCGATAATAAGCGATAAACGTGTCCGCCAGAGAATCGATCGCGATACGTGGGTATTATGTTTGTCGAAAACCGTGCGAAATCGATGAGACGATCGGTACCCGTGATATCCCATCGGAGCCTGGCAATCTTGTCTCCAGAAAACCGCGGTTTCACGGTTTCTAGACTCGCGTTTTTCAGCGGTTCTCACGTTGTTCCTTCGGATATTGACGAACTTTCACCGTCGAGCGCCATTTTCTTGACATTCGAACGACAAAGGACTCCTCGCGTACATCTTGCGCGAATAATTCACTCGTTACTGCTGCAAGTTTTGGGAAAACCTGTACAAAACCGTGTACAATTCATACTTATTTCTGAAAATAAAAGAAAGAAGCCCACGTGCGTTTGACAATTTATTGAGGCATTTAATGGAAAAGGCCTATGTGCCCTTTTTTCTTAAATCGTTTAAATCGACTCAGGTGTATGTTATATTTATCAAGGACATTACTTCTTCTCTCGCGGTCAGATTAGCTAGATGCTGTTTTATTACGAAACGTGATCGACACGCAGTTAAGTACACAGTCGCTGAGCGGTCGTGCAAGAAGTAGTTTTGTTTCATAGGGGATTTTGAGTAAGCGAGGAAATATGGAAAGTGAGGCGAGTATCGAAATCGCGAGGAAAGAAGCTAATTTAGAAAAGAAAAAATTGATTTTTAAGACAGCTTGCTGCAAATAATCGAAGAAACTAATACTTACTTAAAACATTACATTTTTTTGTTTAGTTTTGTGCTTCGTTTTGTATTTTATATTTCAGCAATTTATGAAAAATGCGTAACGAAGTAAGGAAACAAAATTATATTTAAATAACTAAACAAAGAAGTAATTTTGATGCGAAACTTGTAAATAAAGACACATAGCATTTTCAAATCATGACTTCTGTTTTCAGAACGTTTGAAGAAAAAAAAATTGGATTTAATTGCATTACTTTTTATTAAGTTATACATTAATGAAAACTTTGAAATCGATTTTTTGAAATGGCATTTTGGAGTATGTGCCCTTTTTCGAGAAAATGCCTCGATTGTTTTCCGCTACCTGTATGGAACTGTTAGTCAACAGA
Source organism: Andrena bicolor (assembly GCA_960531205.1). NCBI lineage: Eukaryota > Metazoa > Arthropoda > Insecta > Hymenoptera > Andrenidae > Andrena > Andrena bicolor. Next base: position 3,341,203 of record OY482668.1, on the reverse strand, counting down.
GATGCGTGACGAAATACGTACGCTCCAGCGAATTATTAAATTTATTCTGTTTCTAAGCGCTCTGATCTTATTTTCGTCTGCCTTTAAGTGGACTATGTAGTGTTTTAGTAATTAAAATGTAAGTTACATGAAGATATCTATTAATTCATTTTCATATTTAGTTGTAGCCAAAAGTACCCCGCTATTTCAAGCAACAAGAAAAAGAAACTCCTACTCTGAATATAAAACAATCCATAAGAGCTGAGAACCAAAAATTGACTAATTTTTGAGATAGAAATAAATGTTTGAGAGAAAAGTTGTTCAGAAAAATAACAGGTTTTGTTTTATTGTTAAATTAAGTAGCCTGTTGCTACTTTTCAATTATATTTTTGTTCTCTTTTATTGTTGATAAAAACGTACCTATAATAAATACCGTTTTCATTACCCATTTTATTTCACAATTTAAAAATTTATGAACCTAGAACCTCAAGTATACAGTTTTCGACAGGTTTCCCCTACAGCGCGCAATTTCCTTGACATTTCAGCAGATCTGCTGGCAAGAAACGACTTCCTCCAGCTAGCTGGATTTCCAGCGGAGGGGAAAAAAAGGGATGGAGACTTTCTCGTTGCTCGGCTCAATTACCCTCCAAAGCGAGAACGGCGAGCGCAAACGTGTCCGTCGGCCACCAAATAAAACGTCGGGGATCCTGTTTTCCCGGGTGGCTGTCCGACTGCTGCAAGCCGTGCCGTATGATGTAATCAAGCCAGCGCACACCAATCAATTCCATTAAACAGTACATTAATATTCATTAGCCGCTCATCTGCTGAAACGTCACTCTAATGCACTAATTATCATCAATCAGAAAAATGGAATATTAAGCAGCTCGTTGCGCGTACACGGCTGGCGTTTCCATACACAGACACGCGCATGGAAGGCCGATTCGAGGAGAATAGTATCGACTTCCTGCGACCGGCGAGCGCAAAGAGAGTCAACACAGGCGCCCGCATCGGGGCCGTTTCGACGGCGATTTGCGTAAGACGTCTAATCCATAAATGACTCGGCCAATCATGCTCCTTGCATAAGGATCCCAGGTTCCCGTGATTGGCAGATTCGCCTGTGCGTTACGTCTGCTGCCGCTCGCTTACGTAAACACCCTTCCGCGCGATCGCCCGTGGAACCGGCAAGAATCGCCGCTCGTTTAGAGCTATTTTTCTCTCGCGCCCCGGTAACCGCGAGACACTTTCCTGGCATCAATCTCTCCGCGATAATGCCGTCCGCGCTGGTCCCTTCGTTCGGGTTAGATGAAAGTATCGATCGCTCGCGAGCACTTGGTCCACTGGGATGCCCCTTGCCAGCAAAGTGTCTCGAAGATTCTCTTCTCCACACGGTCAATAGTCGACAAACGCGGACACACACTCGGTGGGCGAAGCAACGAGGGAAAGTGTAGGGTAATTCCGGGCGACCCAGTCGGGCTGGAGAGTTGGTCGAGTTGCTATATTCAGACTCTACATCTGTGTATATGTAAAAAATGTTTTAACCCTCTAGTGCATAGATTTTTAATTCAGTTGGAAAAATTAGTTTACTCTCAGTTGAGGATGAAAATACCGAATCCGATGTCAGTTTTCAATTTGGAGGAAATAATAATATTTTTTGCAGCGTGTGTAGCTCAAAAATGCACTTCAAACTAGATTTTTGTCAAATTGAAGACTCAGATTCACATATTTCTTAGACCAATATGTGCGCTGTGGCACTATTTTTGGCCTGGCAAATGAGAATTCCCAACCCCTGGACTAAACAGGTGCCCGCCTTAAGGCAGGCGTATGCACTAGAGGGTTAACCCTTCGTGGTCACACGGGGTGTATTGTACCCCAAGAGCAATTTTTGATTTGAAATTCCACACCTTTACATCTTACAAAGGGGATTTATCGCAAAAAAAAAAATAAAAAACTTTTTAAAAAATCTGTATTTTACCACGACGATGGAAAATCCCTCGTTTTCAACTACAAATTTTAGCATATCAAAATTTACATCTCTAGAAAAAGACTATTAGACCATGACTGTATAAGTATTACGAACGTAGAATTATCACTGAAAAGTTAAAAGATTCAAAAATACGACAATGGTAACAAAAAATGACGCTGGGGTACAGTGAACCCCGTGTGACCAACTTGTGATTATAAGAAGGTGTGACCACGAAGGGTTAAGGTTCGGAACAATTAATTCTCTAGAAATCAACTGTTTCGACCAACTCTCCAGCCCGACTGCGTCTCCCGGAATTACCCTATGGAATTATACGAATGTCTTCTTAATTCCCATCTGACGGAGATACTCGAAATGGTAGAGTAGAATAGGAGCGAGCTGGCGCACGGAGGCGAAGATGCAAGGAAGATGACCAGGGCTACCGATTTCACCCGGACGACTCAATCGGTGCGCGATCGTTCGGCAAACACGGCGAGTTTATCAACGGCGAGAGGAAGGGCCGGTGGACGCCCCTTCACGGCCGTCTTCCGAGAAAGTCCTGGAATCTGCTCGGGCTCTCGGGGGTCGGCCGAGGGGCACACGACGAGTGGACAAATTACAGGGTGCGCGAAATAATGAGGCTCCCGTTCTAGGACGTACAGCAGAAATCGGGCCATCTCGCGGTTATAAATCACACGGAACCACGGGCCCAGAGCAGCTTCTCGTAAAACGGCCAATTGACGCGTTTCAGGGGGCCCGGCGAAGGGCGTGCGGCACGAGGCGCAGACGCGGCGGGCCCGCGTGCGCGCGCGCGCGCGCGTCGCTTCCACGCTTTCTCCTTGGCGTAACGGTGGACACGGGCGACGCTGACGGTATCGTTATCGGCAATTAACTTTGCCGATAAGACGAATTTACCTTGACGCGCTAATATAGAAGATAGAAAAACGTGTAAGTATGTAAGTAGCTATGTAGGAGAATTGTGGTCGGTCGATTATATCGTTGACGCAGAAAGAAAAACCACAGAGGTAGAGTGTCTGTGTTTGTACGAACAGGAATTTTCAGAATTTTTCTTCACTGCTGTGGGGAATAAAATTGGGGGAGACGCCGAAGTAGCGTGGAGCGATAGAGTGGCCCCAAAACGAAAGGGGACTTGCGACAGAGCGCTAGCGAGGGTTACCTGCAATCGTTATCGTCCACGAACAGTTATCAAAATCATAGTTGTAGCTGACACGTGTTGATACGCTTGTAATGCCTATCATGCCCGAGCACAAGTCAATAAAATGACGCTGAAAGTTTACCGTGTACGATACATTATACCACTTATTCCGTGACGTTATCGACAAATCAGAACCTATCGATAAGTAACTGATATCTTATTGACAATCGTCTGTCTCTTTTCCATTAACGAACCACCCGAAGACGAGCAGGAAAAACAACGCGAGGAATCGTATTTCAATCGACTGTCCACGGTTCGAGGTGATCGGTTTGCCCGCAAAGTTCATGCGGCGAAGTGAAGACTATCGGTGGTGGTTGACGAAAAAGTATGGTTTCGCGCGGGGAAATTCGAGGTGCGATTATTCGCACGCGATGGCAAAAACACGGCCCGATAGGAACGTGTCGATTATCGACCGCGTTAACCTCGCGATAATATTATTCCGCTCGAACCCGCGACAACGGTGTAAAAAGCGGCAGCGTGACGCGCGAAGAGAACTGGTCGCACGCCGCGGCGAAAGATCGAAAGCTGAAACAGGCGCGAAAGAAACGCCGTCTGTCAGCTTCTCCCGCGCGAGGAGAAACGAGAACGAAACGGGAGACAGTGAATCGCGGGGAATTTGACTGCGCTAAGTCGCGTCGAGTCGTGAATCATCTCGGGGGTTGCGCGAACCTGGGATACGCAGCACCGATGGAAATTTATTTCATCCCCTTCTCTCGCCGACGAGCAACTTTTGGAAGAAGAATTTCCCCGAGGCGACGGAGGCCTCGAACACTGAATATTTAACTCGCACGTCGGTCGAGCGCACTTTTATTCAGAGTACACAGACCGCGAGCACCGTCCGAGGGAGATTGTAATAAAGAAATAAGCACGTAACGCGTCATGAATTTTCATGTAAATCACTCGGCCATTACGATTTATCAAAGCCCATTGTAACGCCGCATACCACGGTGCCGGTCGATGTGTAAAAATTACGGCGAGATTAAACGCGAGGCATATTAGCGGGAGCACGTTACGGGTATCTAAACTTCTTTTCTTCCCAATCTCTTTCTCCCGTTATGTTTTCAATCTCGTTACGACTGTATTACATCACTCGTCCCACTAAGTTTAATCACTCCGATAACGCGCGAAGCAAATAATCAAAGGTGAAGAAAGAAATCTATGCCTCCGCTTTGGTCCCACGAATCTACCGTGCGGGCAGAATTTGTCGCTAACGCTATGTCCTAATTAGATGTACAGCGACAAAATTGTTGTCGTCCAGCCGCTGCAGTGATGAGCAACCCGCGTTCCGCGGGCCACGTGTAGCCCACCTGAACATCGTCATATCGGATTTTTCACGAACGAGCTTGATAATATTAGGTAGATTGTAATATGTAGGTATATATTAATGTGTATATATTGCTAATAAACAGTACATTAAAGTTAAAAAAAAAACGTTTTATTGTAAATCAATGTCAGAAATAACGAATTTAGCCCATAAATTAAAATTCTTGTATTAGTTATATTTATGTATTTAATATTGTGGCCCGCGTAAAGAAGTAGGTTTCTATTTGTGGCTCACTTCTGATAAAAGGTTGCTCATCACTGGACTCCAGCCGACCGATTTTATATAGTCGATCGTACGACAATGTGACAGTGTCCATATACGGCAGGCTGTAGAGTCATATTTGCAACCGCTTTTGCAAGATGTGTTTGTCGAAATTATCCATTGCTTTTTGCGACATCGTGCGTGCGATAAGGTAAAGGCACCAGTAAATGAACAGTTAAGGCTAATGAATGAACACTATTATAAAATTGTGTTTGCAGCGCGAATGATTCCACGTGCTGCAAAAATTCTTTGGATATGAAGCAAGAAATTAAAAAAGTCTGTAATTAATTAGTAGCTTGTTTTAATCACTTATTTTACTCATTTTAATAAAAAATGTTTATTCACTGGTACGTGTTCATTTACTGGTACATCCACCCTGCGACAAAAAACAAATTGGTTTGAAATTCAAACTAAACGACCGACATATATGAAGTTGTCGCCTCGCACGCTTTGCCAATTTGGACAAGCCCATAGAAAATCCTTTGTTTGTTTATAATCGTGTTAGTCGGACGCAACGATTTTGTCGCTAAATTAGGACATAGGGTAGATGTACCGTTTGTGGCCATTGTACCGTTTTTGGCCATGTGCATAATTATCGCGTTTTTTAGCTCGAAATTGCTTGCAGACACTTAATTATGTGTAGAATTTCAAAGCGTAAATATTTTGTTTAGTATACCACCAGAAATATAAGGTTAAATTTATTTTATACGCGAAAAGTGGCAAGTGGCCACAAACGGTGAAAAATGGATTTCTTATATTTTTTAACTGTATTAATTCTTTAATGATTTCTCTAGTTAACGGTAACTTCGACATTAATAGTAAAGATAGTGCAAAATTTAGTAAAGCTTTTAGTTTCCTGATTTGAAGTACAATTTTAAAGTTAATTACGATAAAAGTCACTGAAATCCTTAAAGTGGCCACAAATGGTGCATCTACCCTATAGTAACTCAACTTGCCTTGTCGGTGGTTAACAAACAGATGAACGAATAAGAGGGTGAAAGGTGAAAAGCAGAAAAATGAGACTTACCCGTAGATCGCGTCCTTGTCGCGCTTGTGGACATCGGGCACCGCGGAGGCAGCGGCCGCGGCCGCCGCCGCGAGAACGTGCTGGGGTGGCTGTGGCGGGGGCGGTGGGTACTGGGGGTGAGCCGGTCCCATACCCCCGAGGTGCGGACTGTGATGGAGGCCTGGTACACCCCGGGCGCTCCCGTGCGGGTCGTACAGTCCTGCGCCACCGCCGCCACCTCCGCCCTCGAGGTAGCCCGCGTGCAGCGCGCCGTCGTCATACTGAAACACCACCAGAAAACAGGGGGGTAAAAAATTAGTACGAATTATCGATCCAGCGTTACCGGGCCGTAATTAACGCCGCGGCAGATGTTCCGCAACGTTCCGCGACGCACCGCGGCGAACTATCGACAACGAGGGCGATTTATGATCGCGTTAAGTAATCGTTGCCCTTTGATTCGTTAGAGCGGCGTGCTCGACGCCCCGAGCAGTTATTAATCGAGGGTAATTACGCGTCGAGCTGCTGTTGCTTCTGTGTCGAGTTTAAAATAAAACAAGCTCGCGCAGGTGCATCGACGATGATGGTAATAGCTTCTCGCGTCGATTAGGCGGTACGTTTTGTTTTGACACTGTTGGAGAAGCGTCGTTCTACCACGCGACTCCGACGCTCGTGGGAAGAGTGCAAGATCCGCATCGATTCCACCGCGGCGAGGAATTAAAAGTAGAGGGTCGCAACTGTCCTTGTTCCGAGTGCCATAGCTGCGGAATGTCCGCCGTTCCACGCGGATGTAGACGATTTTCATGTGGAAAAATGCACGGGGCACGCGCGACCATATTTAGAGAGAAACTTCCTGCGTAATGTTCGCCGGCGGTATGCTTCTTTCCCGGGGTTAACCGGCGAGCTGAATATTGCAGCGAAGTTCGCGGAACGATGGACAGGTGACACAGCGTGGAGCTACGAAGTAAGGACGATCGTGGGTAGCTGTGTGTATACGTGGAACGATTCCAACGGACCTTTGGTCGAGATCGTGGTTGCGTGTAGAATATGGATAAATGTCATTAGATTATGGGGAGCCTTACTAATCTTCACGGATGACCGAGTTCACTGAAGTTGAGTTTACTACTTAGAGATTCTCGGCATATAAATTGTAACTAAATAGTAATTGCACTCTATTCTGCCCTGTTTAGTTAAAATTTCCTATCTAGCATTTTGAAAGAACCGGGAAAACTGAAGTTTTTATTTATTTATTTATTTATTTATTATACGGGAAGCCCCATGGTATCCAAAAAGAAAGATAAAGATAGTAAAATATACAGAGAGTCTGAACGCAAAATTTACAATAATTAATACATACTAAATAGTTATAATAATTAAGCCAACAAGGATAAAACTACGTTACACCAATCCAGTCATGAACTACACTATGAAGTAACGTCCTAAAGGAATTTAGGGTGCCCTGGAAGGGATCAATACCACTGAAATGTTGGTTTTATCATTTTCTTTGCACCATACTTATTTTCCTTCTTTCAAATTAAAACATCTTGTCATTATTTCGTAATTATTATTATTAAACGTCTTTATTGCACAATATAACAGAGGACATAAACGGCAGATAAAATCGACAAAAGCATAGGCGAAGTTCAGTCTGGGACTGTTTTACAACTTAACCTAAGACGGTTTTGATATCATTTTTTGTAATAGTTGTACCGGCAGGGAATGTATTATTAACGTACCAATTAATTAATTCTTTCAGATAAGATATTTTAACCATTTTGAAAAAAGTTGGGTTAAATACATTAGACTGTTTATAAATCTTTAGGAAGCACGTAGACGTTTCTGACTAGGTATACTTAAAAGGTAAAAGAAGTGTGGAACTTCAAATATTTCAACATGTGTCATATTCATTTGTTTTGGTTTTTCGCGCGTTTTGTAGACTGCTATGTTTTCCCTGTGTTTTTCTTCTGTACATTCTCTGTTGTTATTTCAATTTTTCTTTATACCTTTTTTTATTATAAGCTATGCCAATTGTATTACTTTGTTCATATTTTTGTACTCTAAAGGGTTCTCCCGTTGATTCAATAATAATAATAATAATAACATATCTTAAAAAATGAAAAAAAGCTAGATAAGACAGTTTAACTAAGGAGGCCAGTATTCTTCCTCGAAGATCTCAAAGTCATCCCACTAAAATAAAATAAAATCGATCGAGGGTTTGGGGAAAAGCATCACGCTAATTACTGGTCGGTAGTGAAAAGTGAAAGGAGCTGAATCGTCGAATACTGTCGTCGAGAAATTTCGCAGAGACGGAGGAATGCAGATGCAAATGCACGGTGGGCGAGCAAAGCACGTTGACGAGGAAATTCCTCGGTGTATCGGCGGGACACGAATAAATGTCCCGGAGCGACGTACCGCGGGGATCGATCACGAGGATCGAGCCGGGAACGCAACGATTTCCTTGACTCGTCGCGTATCGTGTAGCTTGTCACGGCGGTATGTACCGCGGAAACGAAGGCACCCCGATTATTACCGCTAATTACGCGGATCGGGGAGAGGCAGTAATTTTATCGCGGGGGCAAAAACAAAAGGGTGGAGAGGGAGGGGAGAAGAAACGATAAAAAAAAAACAAGGGGTGACACGCGTGTGGCTTTCGAAACGAACGGACACACGGCGTGCACGATAGCCGAGAATCCTAAATTACAAGCCGTTAACCAAGATGACATCGCGGAAAACGCTCTCAATCGTGCATGTCTCATTTCGACTCGCTCGTTACGGATCGATCGGCGTGTACGCGTGTGTAAATACTTCGAACCGATCCCATCGCATTATCGCGAAGACGATAAACCGTCGTTCCCTTTGTAAATGAATCTCTGGCTCCTTTTGACGCACGGGGAAGGAAATTATGCTCCCCTTAATCTCTGCATTGATGTCTGTCCGAGCACTCGCGACTCTCCTTTTTCCGCAACAGAACAGAATTTACCGTTTCACTCGGCTAACCAAAAAATACATCCTAGAGTACCAGCGCAACCTGGTACAGGTAATTCGCGTTATGACTCTATTATAGTTGACGCAAACGCTCGAGGAGCAAGGAGGCCTGTATCCGACACGTTGCTTTTAATCGTGGCTGTACTATAAATGGTGAAATTAAGGATCCGTATATTCATGAAGGCTCGTTTCTGACGCGTCGTCCACGGATTAATTCAGAAATCCGCTGCATTCGGAACGTGTTGGAAATTCTCGTTCCTTCTACGCGCGTAGCCTTTGACCCAGTTGCGGGAAAAAACTAGCAATAACAAGATCGCGAGTGGAGCATTCACGGAAGTAGCCGCGGAAGAGCGATCGGCGATCGTTGTGCCCGCGAATTCCGCCGCGTTAATTCGCGAGTAATTATAAACGTTGCAGAGAAAATTAGCAGCGGTGCAATTTTGAATCTTTAAAGCACCGCGACGCCGCGTAGTTTACACGACACAAACGACGCTGCTACGGCTAAATTATTTGGCATAAATTTCTACGGTGCGCGACTACCTGCACGATGAAATATTCATAACGCAATTAAAGGCAGACGTACGTGTAATAATTCGCGCGGACGAGACGCGAATCCAGCCGATTCCCCGGGCGTCGCGAGTACGATCGACGATCGATCGGATCGACCCGAGAGGATCCCCGCGTGCTCCAGGCCGTGGAACCTGGGCTCATTTACAACTGGATAGGTCAAGGCGAGTGCGCTTAAACGGCGCGGTATAAATCACCGAGAGGAAGAAAGCCGGCCGAAGGGGACGCGCGCACGCGGAAGACGCGTATTCCCTTTCTCAATCAATACGACCGGGATCGATCACGCCCCCAGTATAAATCGACGAAAATCTATCGAGGAGCGGCTGGATAGAGAAAATTAACCGGCGATCGAGGAGGCCGCCGTCGGCGAACTTTTCGGGTCGGCGAGGTAAACACCGTTAAACTCCGCGGCAATCCATCTTTCCCTCTCGTTTCAAGGATTCACCTTCGCCGTCCAAATGAATTTCAAGATCCCGGAATGCGCCGGGAAGAAATAACCAAGCCCTTCCGCCCTATTACGACTGCCAATCTCCGAGCAAATCAACGCGCGACGGGGACAATTTGCGAAAATACTGTCCAAGTGACTCGTCATTCGAATATCATCTTTGTAACCGTAGGCAAAGAGAAACAGTTGACTCTCCGTGAATGGTTTTACAGGGGAAGCAAGGGGAAGAGGCTACTTTCTAAGGCTGTTCGAGTACTCGGAAAATGCGAGCCGAGCCGGGCTCGGTTTTTCGAGCCGAGCCGAGCCGAGTACCCGTAAAAATCGAGTAGCTCGATAAATCCGAGTAGCTCGAATTTTTTCGAGTAGCTCGATTTTTTTCGAATGGCCATTATTAACTTCTTTGGATCCTCTGTCAACTCCTTTAAACGGTCTGTTATTTCCTTATTTCGTACATCCTTGCCATAAAATGTAATGGGTACTACTATCAGGCATTTATTTTTTCTATTTTTTTATGTGTTTGTCTTTGCTTTGTATATTGCGTTCTGTACAGTATGGATATTTATCAATCCTGTTTAATATTGGGGTTAACCCGTTTAATTAAATTAAATTAAATAAATAAATTAAATAAATTTACATTCCAGTAGATAAACGTAACCTAAAATATTCGAAACATTCGCATTGCCCGAAACGTTCAAGCTTCAAGCTTGTAGTTGCTCGAAGTACATTCGAGCCGCTCGAAAAAATTCGAGCTACCCGGATTTATCGAGCTACTCGGCTCGGCTCGGTCTGAACTTCAAGCTACTCGAACAGCCTTACTACTTTCACTTTGAAAATACATCTCGCTTTGGAGTAACACTATTTTATTAATGAGATTATGCGGTGGAGACTTTTATGGCGGCAATTAATGCTCAGCCTTAGCCATTCACTATTGTCTAGATGACTTTTTGCACGTGTCACTAATTGCATTACTAACATCCTATTTACGGCGTAGAGAAATTAACGTCAGGTAGTTTCGATGCAAGTTCAAGCACCAATAGAAATACAGGCTTGATCGTTAACCCTGCCTTGTCGGATCTCCGTAGGAAACGAAAGGCGTCCCATCTTCCCTCGATTATCGCTGAGCGATGGATTTCGGGCGGGAGAGCCGCTGTCAATTTGCTCGAATCGATGCCGAACGAAAACGAAGCGCACCGCGGTAATCGATTATTAATCGGTGCACGGGGCCGGAAATTTATACAGAAAAACCAGTTGTGAATGGGGCTTAAGGTCGCTTAGGCACGCTGAAACATGGCTGAGATTCCGGGACGGAGAAAGAAGGGGCCCTGGGAGGAGAAGGAGAGAGAAAGAGCCAGGCGACTGTTCGTTACTCTCTGATTGATGTCGACATTTGGAAAACATTGGGACCGTACACGCATGCATCCAGGGCACACCGCCATGTGCATCTCGACTATCTCGAGGACGCATCGTGCGCAACGGTCGCTTTATCGTCCGCTCTTTTTCGACCGAGTCGTCGATTTTAGGGCTGGAATCGCTCGGCGAAGCACCGGGGTTCGTTTAAACTTGCTCGACAAACAGTTAAGCGTAGGTGAATTCCACAGTTGCTTCGATAATTCTCGATATTACTTAGAAACGAAAACTAAGAGAGACTCTCGATCAAATGAAATTCGACCCACGCAATCGTTCCTCCCGGCTCGATAATGTACCGTTACCAAGGATCCCTTCCTCCCTCCGAAAGGCGAGGAGGAAAAAAAATCGTCTCATTTGGCAGGGGGGGAATGGAACGACGAGAAATCGATACGACTTTAATCCACAGGCTAAAGGCCGATATCCGCGGCGATCGAGAGAGCGAAAGTGATTGATGGATACCCATAAATACATAATCACGCCGCGTTTCGTGGCGCAGCGTGGACAAAAATTCACGCCACTAGCCCAGCTGAAGAATTTTCAATCCTGCCGGCTGTACACTTTCGTTGGTTTGGAAAAACCAAGAGAGAAAGACGGGGCTAAAAATGGCCAGGATGATATCGTTAACACCATTTGCCTGTCGACGGAGGAACAGGGAAAGGCGAGTTTTTAGTGAGAAAAGGGAAATCCGTTGCGTGGAAGCGCGCGTATGCCATCGGAGGGGAAGCTCAGTCAGGAGTGTCAGGAAGCTCGTGCCATAAAATTACACGGCGGATTCCGAGTATGGCGAAGTGCGAGTCCGATGGATTCGCGCGTCACACGAATCACGTTTTCGCGTTACGTGGAATGGGACGAAATTCTCGCGCGGAGACGCGTCGTCGTTAGAAGACACGTGTTTCTCGGTAATTTCGCGAGTGCAGGCTTGAAATTAAGAGAAACTGAGGGGTAAAAGGCGCGAAGAAAAAATTTAGAAGAAACGTCGATGAATTATATAGTCAATTCACAACTCTTATTACACTGCACTGTTATGACTCGCAATTAAACGCAACGAAATCCCCTCGCGCTTCCACGCTGTTATCGTGAGGCGAGCGCGGAATTGCACCGCCTGGATTCACATTTCTTTTTCAGACAGACGCCTTTTCTTTTTACAGCGACCATTCGCGAGATGAAAGATCGCTGTGTTCGGTCCACTCTAGCAGGAGGAAGTTCTCAAGGATGGAATGCTGAATATGATCGGCCGAAAGATCGAGCGTGGATAAAATTGAAGATGTTGCGGATGACTGATTCGACATCAAATTTCGTATTATATATTAAGCACTGGATTTTGAAGGTGAGCCAAGAGAGGAGGAAGATGAGCTATGAGAATCTTAAATTACACCGCGATTTCCCGAAAAATCAAACGCTTCCACTATTAACGACCGAAATTTTCTGCACTTTGCGCGTGAAAATGTTACGCTTTACCGCGCCTATATATATCAATTTCGCTTCTATTAAAATTCACTGATTACTCCACCTGGCGCGATCTTCTAAAATCTAAATGCATCTCGGAACCGTCGCGTATCGAGCTGCATTGCCGCGGAGTGGTCGGAGTTTTCCAGAAAAGCGCGCGCGAAAGGGGAAATTGCCAGGCGCACCGGTGATAACGGGGAAATTTCGAGGGTCCGATAAGCGGTCCACCGTCGACCCATTCAGAAGTCGACGGAAACATTTTGTCGAGATAGAACATCGACGAGGAACCCGTCGGTAGAATGCGTATCGTCGCATGGAACGAGTTCCGTCACTCGAAAATCACGCGAGCGATCGCTGGTTATCAGTGATCTCGTGAAGCTCTTTATCGTCGCCGATACTATTTTCACTGAGTCGAGGGCTCGATAAACGCGTGAACGTCGCTGGAATTCGAAAAACGCCGCAGACGATACAATTACGCTCAAAACTGTGGAACTCCACCGACATCGTGTTCCTCGACGGAACTATGATCGATAGAAGGCACAATTGACACTCAATTTGACGAATTTCACTGCGAAGTATGGACACATCATTTTTGGAGTAAACGTATTTTAGTTTGCAACACTCTCGAAAATTGGAATTGGGAGTACTTCGAGCAATCTAAATCACCAATAATTGCGAACAATTTTTCTTATCAAAAGATGACAGCTATTTCCGTGCACTACACTTTGGGGAATAGAATCACAACGAGGATTTAAGTATCGCATTCACCGTGTCAGTGGTTATTTTCCTACCTCCAATCTTTTTATTCCAAAGTCAGAAGCTCGTCAAATATCTCAGCGTTTGACACTCCGCGTGAAAACTAAATACGCGTCAAGCCGAAGGATACACGCTGGGAGTGGAAAGATGTTGCGTTCGATGGCACAACGCGGTCCGACGGACAGCTGAGACTCTGCCTCGGAACGACCTCTGCACACCCGACTCCACTTTTTTTCCGACCAAGCGGCCAATGACAAACGCAATAAAAAGTTCGTGCAACCGGTGATGTGGAATCGAGCGAAGCTCGCGTGAACGGAATGCACGTCGATGACGAGAATCGTAATCAATTCCTCGAACAGCAGTATCTGCGGGCAGCGTGCACACTCTCTCTCTAGCGGTATCGATTCGACGGGACACGCCAATCTGTGCAGGCACGGATATTCACGTAAAACGATAATTCCAGGTTGTCCACCTCGACCACTTCTCCGAGATAATAAATCATCGCCGAATCCCCTGAGCGACGACGTTGCGCGTACTCCGACTCCCAACGATTGATCGAGGAAACGACAGATTTTCTGGGACGCTACGTATTCTCGAAAACTTTACGGATATCTAGATTTCGTTGACGCTTTAGTGTTACTCCGATCCATCATCGCGTGTAAGACCAGGAATCCAATCTTGTTTCGTATTAATCACTGGTAAAAATGTACAGTACTTCACAGGTCTGCTCGTGCAACGTCAGGAATAATTAATTGTGAAAGCTATCGTTCTCGCTCTTTGTTTGAGTTTTTCCTATCTGACATCTGGCATCCCTTATCCTAACACGTTTGGAGGGAAACTACACTGCTATTCGCAAGATGCAAGTTGTATCTACTAAATGTTTTTAACGAGAAGCATCAGAGACTTGAAGGGCGTAATCGAGAAGATGTGAGTTATTGATGAAATGAAAGAAGACGTGGTATCCAAGTACAGATTGAATGGGAAGGTTTACGAATCGACTTACGAGTCACCGTACAAACAGGATATTCTATGGCTGCGGTCAAAGTTACTCGATTACACCGAAATCCGGGGTAAACAATGTGGAACTCCCGTTCAACTGCTCTGTGTGTACAAATCGTTGGCCACTGAACCGAGAGCCCTAAACCCGCGCCGCGTCGATACACTGACTCCTCGTTTCGAACTCGATCTACTCCGTCCCAACACTTCCGTCGGAGCCCTTGAACACACTTGCGGGATCACCGTCGGGATTCCCACGAGAAAAGCCTCGAATTCTACCCTAGGCACTCAGACAATTGGGAATCTAGCAACACCGATGCTCGCCTACCCGACGGGACGCGCGAAGCCCTCAAGCTTCTTGTTATCCGCCAATGTAAGTACTTGTCGACCGGTTCAGCTCGCGGGGGCAAAGGTCGAAATGCTCGAAGCCACTTTCGTTTTCCTGGCAGGGCGGAACGTTGACGGGGGAGTTGGGGGAAACTGCCTTTCTTAGGGACGAAAGAGATGATAAAGAGACACGTACCCTTGGCTGCGCCATGAACGCCCTGGCCGCGCCGGGGAACTCTGCGTGCTGAGCCACCGTAGCGGCTGTATTTTCCCACAGTATAAGCAAGTAACCTCGAACACTTCACACACACACGCACGCACACGCGCACCGTTTTCTATTTTTTTCTTTTTTTCACTTTCTCGTTTCTCTGCCGGTTTCACGTTCCTTCAGCACTGGTGTATCAGTGGCCGGGTCCGGGGATCCGGCTGGTGGCGATGATGCGCCGGCCGTCGGCAGTTTATCGCGGGGTGCGTGGACGCGGCGTGGTCGCGGTGGCCGTCGTCGTCGTCGTCGTGGTCGCGCTGGCTCGACGGCTCGCGATACGAACGACGTGGCTGGGCCTGGTCCCGTCCGTCAAGAACTGCGCTGCGCGCTAGCTCCGTCGGCCCTCGACGATCCCCACGACGGATGGTGGCGAGTGGACCGGCGACGTGACGCTGTTCACGGGCGAAGAGTGTCGCGAGGCGAGCGTCAGCAGTGCTCGGCACGCGCGCTTTCACGCTGCTTGAGGACCACGGCTACGGCCGGACACACGTGCTTCCTCATCGTCGCGGTCACACCGCCGGAAGTACCGCTGGCCGGAGTGCCAGAGTGTCACTCCCGCGGCATGTTAGATCGCTTTGCTCGGTGATCCCGCCGGGTCCGCTTGGTCCGTTGGTGGCGCGCGTAGTCGCGTTCTTTCCCCGCGCTGATGTCGGAGCTGTCCTCTCTCCGGCCGAATTGGCGTAAGAGCAGATCCCGCTTGCCAGCAGATTAGCTCCCTCACCGACGGACACAACTCGCGTGTCACTCTGGCCGGTGCTTGCGAACCGACGATGTCATACGTACATCACCACGAACACGTACGATGCTTCTCCTCGTGCCACGAATCCCGGGCTGCTCTTGTAGCCGCTGTCCACTATTCTTCTTCGTGTAGGAAGATACGACTGGCTCGCACTTGGATTTTCACAGAGAGACCGAACGACGCTTGTAAACACCCCGACGCGTGGTGTGTGTCACTGAGCAGCAGCAGCGACAGCACTCGATTCACATACTTGGATGCGGCCCGTGCGTACTCGGAGTTTCGTTTCCACTCGCGATGCTCTGTCGTTGGAGCGGCGCGCGCGCGCGCGCTTGCCTTCCCGCGCGGAGAAACGACACTGAACAGAAGGGCGATGCGTGCACGGGGGGGGATGTATGTTCCCCCCGGGTTCTAACGTCGGCCGCACCAAAAAAACGATAACAACAGAGTCCACTGCGCTTAAATCCGAGGTGCACGCCGGATGGTAGGCACGATTCGAGGTGTCGGGAGAGCGACGGAGAGCGGCGGATCTGCCAGGCGAGATTTGCGGCGTTACGTGTTGCACGATGATCGAAGAGACGGAAGCCACACCGCACAAGCCGGATGGTTCTCGCGTCGCGACCACGATGACTATGGAGAACGAGAAACACAGGGGATGGGAGCCGACCGCGTGCCGTGAAAAAACACGTCGACGAGCGAGAGTCGCGGTGTGCGTCGGAAGGGAAGAAGCGCGTTCCTCCTCGCGGCGATTACTGAACGTACGAGCGAGCGCTCGTGTACCCGACGAACCGACGGGCGAACCGAACCGAACCGAACCGAACGGTCACGCAGAGGAGAGAAGAGAAGAGAGGAGAACGCAAGGCGCGCGCGAGAGAGCTGTCCGCGAGACGGCGGGCGAGACCCTCCTCCCTAACCCCGTGTGACTACTACTGCGTGTGCCACTCGTAACTCCGACGGACAGAAGGTGGAAGGTCGGTCGCCGGTGTGAGTGTGTGTAGATGTCGCGGGCGCGGGCGCGGGCAAAGCCAGCCACGGGGATATGCGTGGTGTTTCGAGTTCTCTTTCCCCCACGAAAAAGCACCAAGGGTATTCGGAGCCGCGCGCACGGGCAAGAGAGAAGAGCGGAGCGAGCGAGCGTGGAGAGCAGCGCCTAGCGCGGTTTTAGATCCTGCGCCGTCCGCAGTCGTTCGCCAACTGTCAATCAGCGCGGCGCTACGCCGAGGAGTGGGAGGCACTCGGCCACGCCCATCGAGCACGGCCAATGCGCCCCCTGGACCCGCCCACATCCCCACCACCGGGCCGCGATCGTGGCGCCGCGACGGTGGGACCGTGAATCACCGCATTCTCCGCCATCGCTACACCACTACCAACGAGACCGCCGACGGACAACGACGACGACGACGACGACGGAGACGATGTCGAGGAGCCCGACGAACCCAGTATGGTCGAGATGGAGAATACGCTGTTCCGTTTCTACGTTCCCTCAAACGGAAACTGTGGAATCAGAGTTTCCACGATTCACTGTAGCCTTGCGTCCAGGCTACCGCTGCTAGGTCTCTAGTCCGCGCCTGTAGAGAGTGTCTCAGAACGGTGGGTGTACTTTTAGCGCTTCGTGGACTGTCAACTTCGGGCGGGCCACTCAGCTTTGCCGTATTAGTGACCTCTGTCCTAGCATGCAAGGTGCCGGGAACCGCAAGGCTCCAAGGTAATCGCTCGTAGGACACTCAGCTGTTTTAAAGTTCTGTGACTCGACACACCCTCTACCCATTCCTGGTGTTGAATTTTCAATCGCATACCGAGAGGATGCACCGTTAAATCAATAACGGAGGAGAAGTGATACAGTGTCCCATTCAGCAATCAGTTGGAAACGGAGTACCCACCGCTCATAGTGACGTTAGAGATTCATCTCGCTAAACACTACACCTACAGGCCTTGTCCAATTCGAGGCTACCCTCCGACCGTACCATCTCGCGTGTTCAAGGCGACGACTTCCGCGTACCTTGAGCTCGGAGGCCCGGGTGTCCAAATTTTCCGTGCAACATCTGCCAAACGCGAGACCGTGTATCACGCCAGAAATAGTAGAATCCCCGCGAAGGTGGACCGCGAGGTGTAACTCTGCTCTTGGCAAGGAATTCGATTTCCAAACAGGGAGGCCATCTTTCCAACCAACGGTCTTACTGACTTCAAACAACCCGAAACGCCGCCGTCAGATTAGGGATTAACGCGTGGCCGATGATCCTGACGAATGCCAAAGTCCGATGCATAAACTATCCGTCGGACGGCTGGCTCGCGTGTTCGCTGCATCCTCGGATGCATGAGGAGAGGCTCGAGAAAAACTTGACCGCGACGCTGCCGGGTTTCGTTGCTCGCCAAGGGGTGGTGGCTGCTAGGCGCAAATCTCTCCCGGACTCTGTCGCGTTAAACGTCGCGTTGTAGTTGTCTGGTTTGACCCTTGGGTTTTTTTCTCTCACCCGTGTTCGTTATTAATTCAACGGGTCCGGCCGCGGAGCGACCAGCCGGCGGGCGGCGGTCGATCGAGCTTTGAATGAACCGAACGAACAGCTGACTCTACGCGAGGAATTGGGTCGCGAACGTGCGGTTTCGAACTTTGAATGGTATTCGGCGTTGGGTGAGTAATAGCGACAGGAGGTGGCGGAGGAGGAGGAGGAGGGCAGAGAGGCAGCCGGCTGTCACCGACATCACTCAGTGTCTCCCTCCTGGCGTTCACTTCGCTCGATTTTATGACTCTCTCTCATCCCGCACGCCGCGCACTTTCACCCCTCCGCCCGCCCTCGGGCCCCACCACCCTCCTCGCACCTCCTTCCCCCGCCCCGCGTGCTCGGCCGCGACAGAGACGCGGCGCACACGCGTGCCTTCGATCCCGCTGGATGTCGCGGATCGACGTGTACCCGGTGGAAGTGATACAGTGGAGCCGTGAAACCAACCAGCCGTCAAACATAAACGCGTTCCGAGCGTCCAGGCGAACGGCTCGAAAGAAATATGGCCGGATAAGGACACGGACCTGGCTCCGGCCCGTGTCAAGTATCGCGACTCGCGGGACTGTGATCCCAGTTCCCACCGGCCTCGTCGCAGCCCGCGCGGGATCTCAGAATGGGAGATGTCGCACACGGGCCTGGGTCTTCTCTTCTCTTTACCTCCTATAACTCCGCTGTGCGCCTCTTCCATCGATTATACAGCGGTTTTTTGCCTCGCTCCTATTATCTTCTCGCCTGGTTTCGTTTCTCGTCTTGGCCGACGACGATCGTTTCCGTCAGGGTCGAAGGATGCCGTCACCGGCGAGACATGGAAGGACGAGAAGAAGGCTGCTTTAATATTCGCGCGCGGATTAAAGGAGCGATCGACTGGACGTCGCCGCGGTCCGCGCGCTTAATCCTCATGAACGCCTGGGCTCTCATGCTCGATGATTCCCCTGTCCTGTTTCCTCTGTGTCTCCGACTTGCCTTCTTGCTCCTCGTGTTTTGTCTGGTTGTTTTATTTATATAGGTGTATACACCTTTCCTTTGTCCTCGGTTGTTCGATTTTTATGTTTTCAACTCCCGATTAGCTCTGTCCGATCAAAATACCTCTCCATCCCGGAGTCTGTCTGGGGTTCTAAATGAAACCCAGTTGGGAGGCTCAAGAAGCCTACCCCAACGTCTGTCGACGCCATCCGGTAACGATGAAAATCGCACGGTCACCCATCGCGGTCCCGCACCGCGAGGACACCGTTTATCCGGTCAATTCGTAGGTGTTCCGGGCATTGTCGAGGCTCTACCTGGCGCGGGACACTTCGAGCCTGTTATTTCGCGATAAATCACACTGCGAAACGGAACGGAGCTCGTCGATAGTAACGAGGGATTCTCCCTCGTCCGATTCGGACCCTCGCGGGGAGTAAACAGCCACGAGCCATTAAACTGGGCGTAATACCAGAAGATGATCGATTCTTACGCAACGAGGAGACCACGAGTCCCTCGAAACTTTATCACGAAGAAAGGCGAGTTGATACACAGAAGTAAACCCGATCGAAATCTCCATCGCGGCGATCGGATAGGTAATTTCCTTTCCGAGAACGCGCGACGGGGCTAACACGGCGCAGGAGTGGAAACTTTCTCGGAAGAGGCCGTAGCTGGGTCCGTCGTTACGCAAGTTCGGATGCGACGACTGTAACGTTTCGCGAAAATGGGGTCGCATTAAGATGGAAGGCGGTCTTCTGAACGGTACCTACGCAGGGTAGGTATAAACGCGGAACCGAGGCGTTGATACAATGGCCCTCGCGACCTAACTCGTCCACCGTCCCTGCGTAATTCTGCGAAACACCCCCGCCGTGTCTCCTCCATTGTGCCCTCGGAGCGCAACAATGTCAAAGTCTATACCGTTAAGCCGTCGACGAAACGTGTACCGCGGTGTATCCCAATTATTCGTCTTCCGCGCAACGTCTTCGGGCCTGGCCTCCGTTGGGGCTAGCTTCGTCACCCTGCCCCGTTTTAATCCCCCGACCCTCGACATGGGCGACGACTTTTCGCCAACGAAATTCGACTCGCGCGGACGAAGGTAATTAGAAAACCACTGCCTCGTTTTGGAGGGCTTGCGGAAGTAGATTTCACGATCCCCTGAACTAGGTAGGTACCTACTGCAGACCACCAAAACGTGAATCGTTTCCCTTCTAACTTTAATCACGATTATATAGAGTGACTCGTGTAAAGTAGCGGCGATGGAGTTACGTAGGTTGGATCGTCTACATCTCCGGGCAAACAGCAGCTCCGATTTCGATCGATCGGCTAGGATCTTCGGGGCGCAATCGGTCCGCCTCGCTATAGGTACTCGCGCGTCGCTCGTCCGTAAGGGTGGGCATAATGGGGCGCAGATACGCGCTCGTTGGGGTGTCGCATTCACCGTGGTGATCGATCACGGGTTATCCGCCCTTAGTCTGTTATAATACGCCACCCTGTATACACGCGCACCCCAGACGTCCGAGTGCCACGAGACGAGAGCCGGGAGATCGCGCGTGCAGCGTGATAAATTCCTGAAACGCATCGGTCACGGTGTGCAAATCGTTGCACACCGTGTTTGCCATGAATAAAATTTGTATCTAGATCGCGCTCTCTGTCTAGTCGACCCGTGACTTCGGCGATGACCGCGTCTGCGTAAGAAACGCGTGAGACGACGCAGTCCGACGAAGAGAAGAGCGAAAAAGATGACTAATGAGATTACGGAGCAATTGAACGTAAAAGCTGATTTGGAGCACCGGCTCCTCGGGGCTTCATATTCGATGCTCGATCCTTTCAGGGGGGACCCCACCCAGAATTTTTTGAAAAATTAATTTTTTTTGTTTTATTTGAAAGCTTAAGGTGTGCAGAGTATTGTGTTAAAATGGTTTTTTGATATTCGCAATATTAAAGGAGTTGCAGAGAAAATAATCCGGGC
Source organism: Andrena bicolor (assembly GCA_960531205.1). Lineage (NCBI taxonomy): Eukaryota > Metazoa > Arthropoda > Insecta > Hymenoptera > Andrenidae > Andrena > Andrena bicolor. The sequence goes on along the minus strand of OY482668.1, from coordinate 3,320,106 downwards.
CCAATATTTTTATTTATGCAAACAAAAAAATCCCAACTTTTTGGTGGTTTCTGGATGGGGTCGCTCCTTAAGGGTTAAATCTGCACTCCGTTTCACCGTTCATAAAAAACTCAGAATAACTATCACCAACTTATAATTAACAACATAATTATTATTAACGATAACTAATCGCAATAACAACGAAAGTTTTTCAATACCGTCGAGCACTGGAAATTTAGACGATTGGAAAGAACGCGAGCACGGGCAGACTAGCATAGCTAGCGCCGCGTTTCGCGCGGGCCTCATACCCATATCTCCGCGTTTCATTCATACACCTCGGTCCCCCGGAGCTGACTATGTACGACCCCTTACTATTCGCACGGATAGTTTCCGAGCTTACGTAAAGAGAACGGCGGCCCTCGGCCCCGTCGCAGTTGGGTAAAAAGCTGTGAACAAGGTTCCTTGTTCTTTCGCCGCTTCCGCGACGAAAAAAGCAGCGTAAAAACAAGGGGAGGGAAGAAAAAAAACATCAGCAGAATATAGGTACGCATGAGTGGTGGACGAACGAGCGCGTAAACTGTTCCCGAAGCAAACGGGACGCCAGTGGTTCTCATTCAGGCCCCTTTCCCGGGCCCGCTTGCAGCGTGTTTACCAACAGGCCTTTTTTCTCACGACTACGAGGCCCCGGCCGCCTGGACGGATACAGGCCGCACCGTTTGACAACCATAAACACGCGACGTAGGGGCCCCCGCGGTCGAGTGTCGCGAGCGAACGGCTCCGTGCACTCCCACCCAGCGGAGCTTGGAGCTAAGCTAGGAAGAGGGAGCCAACTAAGGGAATTCGGTAATTCGAGAGGCATAATCGGATCGGTGTCGCGTTTCGCGAGCCTTGACAAATCGCGACGGGACGCGTTCTCGAGCCCTCCTGGCCCCGTTATCCGAGGATCACCTGTTCCTGTCCCCTTTACTCCGAGAAATGGATTGCCCCAGTTGAACGTTTGGATGCGACGAGAATAGAAGAAGCTAGGGACTCAGTCGAAAGTATCAATGGTGGATGTCGGAATATAATCCTCCGCGGGGCCACTTCAATTTGATGCGAGGATGATCGAAACAAGAGCTTCGTTCTCGGTGGTAAGGTAATTAGAAGCGTCCAGGAAGAACGCCGGTTCCCTACCCTCCCACTTGGCGCAGAATCGAGCGCACCTCTCACGGTCGCTGCATTAGCGATAATAGTGATAGACAGGCAACGAAGTTCACGTGGGCGTACTTAGCGACGCGCGAGCATGGGCCCGGCATAAATTACCATCGGGAATGAAGCCACGGAAATCTGATCCCGTCATTAAACGCACCTCCGCGATACTGAAATTCCCCCCCGACGGGGCCGTAATTGCGCGGACCGCGTCACGGGCCCGTAAAAACGCTAGCGTTGTTCGGCCGGCGGTAACGAGCGTACGAAACACCGCCTCTCGTTCCGCCTTCGCGGTCCGTTCGTCGGTGGGCACAATGTTTCCTTATCGGGCCCGGCTAATTTCTCCCTCGTTGCGCCCGGGATTCGCCCGTTGCTCCTAATTAGGTAACCAGTGCTTTTCAACGGCCCGCGAGATTAGGTCGGCGTTAATAAAAATTCCGCGCGTCAGCTGGCGATCGCGCGACTCGTAGGTACGTCAGCCACGTCCTACGAAAGTTACGCTGTTGCAGAGGTGGAGCCGTCACTTGCCGCTACATGGCCCGTCTGACAGCTCGCGTTATCGATCAACAGAATTCGTGTTTAGAATGCGATTGTGGATAATGTCGCGGTTAATTGAAGCTGGGACATGCTGTTATGCCGCGCCAGTAGGTACCTACTTACTTAGGAATTACTCGAACGTGGAGACAGCTACGAACACCCTCTCCGATATACCTGCCTGGCTATTTGAGCGAACACCAGAACGAACCCTTCCGCTGGGTCTTGGTCACCTTGCTCACCAGCACGCGCATCAGAGCGGAATGGCTCGGCCCTAACGAATCCCGAATATCTCGATCGAGGATCGAGCCATGATTTCAGGCCCGTGGAACTCGCCGAATTCCTGGTTGGATCGGAGGGACGTGGAATTCCATTCGTTCCCGGTGCGTTCCGAAGCGCCTCTGGTCCTACGGGGTCGTAGGAGAGGCGACGCTCGGGGCTTGATCCAGCCGAAGGACCGGGGCAGAAATCCTCCAACGAAATTCCAGTGTGACTAAACCCCCGTGGATGACTGGCAGGCCGGCTGCATACGGGATGCAGCAGGGTTTCGGGTCGCCCTGGGTATCGCCATCGGAAGATCTCTCCTCTGTGTCCTCTCCCTCCGCCACCTCTCTCCGCTCTTCCCGCTCGCTCAAAGCGAGTTGGCCCGAGAGGGTGCAGCTAGGGGGATACGGTGAAAGAGAGCCGGGGAAGATGATGCATCGCGGCGGCGATTCATCCCAAGAACGACCGACGACTGTCCGTCGAACGGGTCTCGGTGAGAACATTAGCGGGGCGATATTAATTTCGCGCGGGAGGCTGATTCGGCGCTGCAACTGAGGATGAGGACGCGTGACGCCTGACGGGGCAGGCTTAACTATGGGGTTCTTCGTTTAACCCGTTAACGCGTATGATACCCAAGGTTCAGATACAGATGTGGAGTGGAGATCATTGTTTACGATCCATTCTCCCTATGATCCATTCGTCACGCCAGCGAACAGATTCACGGAACAGGACGCGCACGCCAGCGGCGGCGGGACCGCGCGCTTTTCATTCATAACAGAAAATGACGAACGATCCAACGTGGACGTTATCGTTTGTACACACCGCCGGATCTGAATCTCGATGCCGGGTCGGGAGGCGTTCAGTATGCGAGCCGGCTCTCTCATTACGTCCCCGAGCGTCTCTGCCGCGGTCGGGTGGAAAAGGAGGCCCGTAGGAGGGGAGGTGGTGGGCGAGGAAAAAGGAAAAGAGAAAGGTGTCCCCCTCGACTCCTTCCCGAGCACTTTGGGTCACTCTGTTCGTTTCTGGTGACGGTAATGCCCGTTCGTAGGCTACCTTATCTCGACTGGAGGCCGTGGAGCACGCGGACTGGTTAGATGCGTCTCGTGTAAGGTCGGCCCATACATTTTCTAAAAAGACCGAATTACCTGACCCCTTGTCTGCTCGCCCACCGCTGGCAGGCTGCTCTATCCCACTGCCACGTATAATTATACAGTTTATCCGGCCGTGGATGTCATATCACGGGCTACCTGAAGTCGAACAAAACCTCAACCTGGACATTCGCTGCAGAGATGAACGAATTAACCGCGTTTCCCCGAGATTCTTACAACTGAAACGAATTTTAGAGTGATCTTGCGTGAAAGAACCGATGTCTGACCGTTCTACGTGTCTATCTGCAGGCTAGCAGGTAGGTATAGCTACTCGAAAAACGACGATTTCCTGCACAATGGAAGGTGCATACGCATGCATACATCTACATAACACAGGCAGCCGATGACACCGGAGAAATCCCCAATCCCGGTGCATCCACCCTCTGTCCTCACTTGCAAATGCATAGAAATTCTAGGCGCGCCGGGGCCACGTAGAATAATAAACGCGAGCCAGCTCTTTCCCTGTGTAACGAACGAGACCGTGGATATCTGCGTCTCGCGACAGGATATTTTCCCGAGATTTTCTCTTTTTCTTAATTAACTCCGCGCCTCGGCCATCGATGATGGAGTTCCCGAAGACGCCCCTTCCATCCCTCGTCGAATTAGTTTCCCGATCTTTCAATCTTCATTAGACAGGGAGGAGGTAAATCCAAGCCACTCTTTATACCTCCTATAGACATCCTGCTTGAAATTTCAGCGATAGGTACGATGCCGAAGCTTGACACACGATCGGAGTTTTAGCGAAAGTCGAAATAACGTGCGCGCCGAAGAATAGACGGATAATTAAGATCATCGACCTTAACGCGGGCAAAAAGTCGCAACGTCAGATCCTGGACGCGCCGATGCGATCACAGATTACGGGATCCACCGAGCACTGGCCCTCGGAGGATCTTGCGGGGCCCCTTTTATTCGGAAATGTTCGATCCAACGTTCGACAGCCACTTAGCGGTCACGATTCAGGGATCCGAAAAGACGCGGACTCATCCTGACTGGTATACACATACTCTTCCCATGGTTATTGAGAGCCGGGCCCGATCCTTCTCCTAGACAATCCGACGCGGCATTCACAGATCCATCGATCCGACACTGTCGTTCGACGGGAAGATCGGAGATCTGCGTAGGTGAGACTTCACAACGTTTCAATCTACCGAACGGCCCCGGCTCTTTCTCTCGCCGCGTTATTAATTATCCATTGAGAAATCAATAAATGTAACGACTCAATTGTCGCTCGTGACTCCGCTCCGACGCCTCCAGCTGCTTGTCATCGCTTTGCATGCTGGAATATTTCATCAAACCGCGTCCCCGCGCATTCTACTCCAATCGGGCTTCTATTTATTACCGATTAGATTCGCAGGGGTATCCGTTGAAGGTGTTCAATGCCCATCGGAACACTCTCGTTGACAGTGGCATTTAATTGCGACAAGAACATTTTTCTGCGCCAGAATTCAGCAGTCGATTGCTCGAAACAGACGCGGCGTCGTCGGGGCCCCCGTGAATAACGCGAGATGCAACAGGATCGGGGCCCGTCGGTCTGCAAACACACCCCGGCCAGCAATAAGGATCTGTATCGCGTAGCCGACTTAAGATGTTATTTCAGTTATTCACGAGATGTCTCGGGACAGGTGACACGCGCCCTATACCTGCCCGCGGGTAAACGGCCGCGCAGCCACGGTTTACAAACGACCAGCGAACGTGAACGGAAGGGAGACAGAGACGGGGGAGAAAAGAGAGGGAAGGGAGAGGGAGCGATAGACACCCTGTAATTACGCGAGGGTGAGTTATGGCGGCCGGAGTGCCGCGGTTACTCTGCAGCTCGGAGGATCAGGGACAACCTTCCTCGTCGATGACACGGGCAGGAGGAGGATTTCTGTATCCACCATCGGATACAGAAATGATAAACACATTAGCACTCGCCTGTCGAGTGCCCTGAAAGTGCTACTCGCACGAGTTCATCGCGAGTATAGACAATTTTCACTTGCAACTTAGCAGGCAACTTCAAAGGAGGACAATGACACTTGCTCCGTCACCGATGACTGATTGATCACTACTTGGGTAGGTAGGTACCTATCTTCGTCGAGTCGCCGCAATTCTCGTCTTCGCAGCGCCACTTGCCCTCGCGATGCCTATAATGCCGGGTTTACACCAAGCCGAACACGAAGAAAAACAGTGTTCGCGAAGGTTCTCGTCTGTTCTAGTCGTGATCACTCCGCCGCAAACATGAACAAAACTGAGCGTATGAATCCTCTGTGAATGTTTCGTTCTGTTTGCGGCGGTGTGAACACGACAAGAACAGAGGAAAACGTTCGCGAACAATGTTTCTGTTCGTGTTCGCCTTGGTGTAAACCCGGCATAAGGGTACGTTTACGTTGGAGCTGCGATAATAGCGAAGAAAGAGAAATATTCCCTTCTCGTCTATTATCGTAGACTCTGATCGTTTATGGCAGCTCCAACATAAACCTACTCTTAAACAATTGGAGCACGGTGAAGGGAGCTTCTCGGATGACTTAGGCAAGCCGCAGCGCCCTCTACGGTGATTCGCGCCAACTCCCGGCTCGGTGTGATGCGCGCAGCACCGGGGGCCGTTGGAAACGGGGATTTTTTGCCGGGCAAGCCTGGATCCGTGACGCGATCCTTTGTTTTGACGCGGCAGGACAAGTGAGTTATCTGCCGTTGTAGGACGATCGTTCTTCTTGGACACCGACACGTCGCGGAAGTTCTTCCCGAAAAAGATCCATCCGGGGGCCCCGGTGTAAACACGGCCGATAAAACGACGAGGTGGATAGAGCGAGAGGGTACCGGCCACCGGGGCCGGGGGACGGAGCGGGGGGTAGGGGTGCCCCTTAACCGGGCGGGGAGAAGAGTGATGCGCCGCGGGAAACCATTCTTTAAAACCCCACACATCTCGTACCAGCCCTTTCGTTGCAGCCACGGCCCACCACCGCCAGTAAAAACGCCTCGACCGGGGCTCCTGGAAGATGAACTACTACCACCACCCTAACAGGAGATATCGACGAAAGTCTTTTGGTAACAACGGCCCCGTATCGCGGTCCTTTTTACATCCGATCGATAAATTTCTACTAGCGGCATTCGCGGGACGGTGTAACGTTTGGAGGAGAGAGTGTCTCGCTGTCGGTGATTTAAAATCCGAGAACCCCTATTGTTCGATAAAATATGCTCCCGCGAATTTCATGGATCGCGTGGCGCGTCAACGGAAACGGCACGGCGTGGAAGGGAAGGAGGCATTATTTTCAGGCCCGATACGATGCAAGCTGTAGTCTAATCACGGTCGCAATGAAATCGTCGGGGAGAGAAGGGAGCGCGTGGCGGGTGGAGGCAGACGACGAACGGACGCGAGGCGTCCAGAAAACTTTGCGGGGAGGGTTCGTTGAGACAAGTCGGCCATGTCGGCAGCCGACGACGAGACGGGCATCAGTCAGTCGGTCGGTCGGTTGGTCGGGCAGTCAGTCAACGGGGACGTTCGGTCACACGCGACGGGACATTATCGCATTAAATATCGACAGCCGGCTTTCAGCGGGGCAGAGGCGCGGCGAAATCGGGAGAAAAATGCCTGAATCCGTTGCTGGGCCCCCTCCTTGGCCGGTTGCTCGATCGAGTCCACCGCAATCCGTGTCCACCCACACCCGCTGCGCTCATAATAGGCTCTACGGAGCTAAGCCCCTCTAATTCCTCCCTCTCCCTCCTCCCCGGTGCCTTCACCTGACCGTACCCTCGCCCTGTATCGCCCTCCCTCGTCCCTCCCCGGGTCCCCTGTTCGGCCACTGGCCCCTCGTCGATCTCTCACCGTTCCCCTGTTCGCCTGGATCTCTACCCCTCTCTAAACGTGCCTTTGAGCGGGGTTCCCATAGATTATTATTAGAACGCGCGTTTGGTGCCCCGGTCGCGGGCAGGTAGATGGACAGTGCTCCGCCCCAGAAGAGGCAACGGAATAAAAGGAGGCGAGAGAGAGAGAGAGCTGCCCTGCGCAGGCTGCAACTCGTCTTCCCCGTGACCTATCTCTCTTCTACCTGAAGAATTCCTCGATCGGCCGATCGAAGAAGCTGACCGCGGCCCGTGGGTCCCTGGGACGGGTTACGGGCACCGGGGCGACACCGACTCGCGGGAATTATTTTTCGGGGAAAACGGGTTTGCCCGCCGTCGTGGACCGTGCGCTGCGCCCCCGCTTCGGGGACACTATCGCGGTTAATTGATAGGGACATAACGAGTGTAGCGGGATACAACTGCTTGGTAGGGCGATCTGATTGCGAGCGCCTACGGTTCAAGCGGCAGGAAGGAGGAAAGCAACTGATTAGTCGGCTGGAACGAAAGGACCTCACCAAGTGGCCAGCGCGGTGCGACCATATCATTTGGCTCAATTACAGCCGATTAGGCATCGTTCATTCGCCACGGAGTCTCATTATGTCTGTCAACGTTCCTGGCCTGTAGCCTCCGCGTTGCATAACGCGCTACCGGTTCCGCGTTTATTGGAAAAGTCAAAGGTCGTGGACAGCTGTCGAGTCCGTGGAAGCTGGGAGTTGTGACGCGTTAGCATCGTGATTTTTCTCATCCCTCGCGCGCACGCAGCGTCTCTTTGACCCGCCACCGCGTCTTTTTCTGGGTGAATCGCTGCTACAGTCGGCAATATCTCCTGGACGAAGTTTCCACCGGCTGGCACGAAGCGGCAGGGAAGATGAATCGTTTGTTTTGGAGCGACATCCTCTTCGACGAGGCGGTCACCGACTCGAATTTGCTCGGGGTACCTCTTCGTTCAAAGGGCCGGCGGAGAAGGGGTAGATTATTCTTGACGTTGGCGCGTGTTCTCTTTTCACCCATTCCTCGCGTCATCGATCATTTTTTCAGGTTCCTATTTGTAATTGAAACCGTTCCTTTCAGCGAATTCTCCGGGACTCTCGTTAAATCGTCGCGTCTTTGCTGGTCGACGAAGAAATTCGTTTCGACGTGTGTATGCGAGATGATGAATCGCAATCGCGAGTTACGGTGCAAGCGCGATATAAATCGACCACTGGGCAAGTTTCCATTAATTATTATCGTTTCTCGCAGCGGCGCGGTCGCATAAATAGGTATCGCCGCCCGCCGCCACTCTATTTCCAGCTGGCAGAACGTTCGGTAGTTTTCCGAGCAACGATCGTTTTACGACTCGTGATAATGAAATTCCGAGACTATCGACAATCGGGACATCGATCGGCGGCGGCCGTGGGCGTCAATTACGTACGTGTAAGTTACGAATTCTGCGCGCGGTTCAATGTCAATATCGAATAGCTCGGATTCCTCGACGGCGAAATCAGAATTTCCGGCGACGAGCTACCCAATTTTCTTCTATAAATACTGCTGTCTATAAATTATTAATATGTATTTAAACTGGGCTAACCTACAAACAGTTATAGGTAAATATTGTGTGAAGGTATTTCCTAGATACAAAATTACAAGGTTTTTTTCTTTCTTTAATCCCAAGTTCGTGCAACGCTCGCATAAATGTTCAAATAGTTTAGAATTATTTTGTTACAATCACAGTACAAACGTAAAGCTAAATAATAATAAGAAAAATACGAAATGAGTAGAAATGGGTGGGGACATGTACGTTACTGGTTCGCCAGGTTGGATATCCTGTTTATAGGATCAGAATGCGCTACACTCGGTGTTAAGAGCGTGGGTTTGAGTAAAGGAAAAAATCTTATTCTTCGTCTTACACCATTTAAATCAAAACAATAGAAATATAACAATATTTCTGAATAAAAAACATGGGTAAGAACGAAGATTCTTCACACCCAAATAAGATACCCATGCCTGAGCTTTAGAGTTCTACAATGAATACTGGAATTAATAGTACATTCAACGGGAAATCCCATCACTCCACTCTCATTCGAGCCCCAGAGTGTACGCTGCTGCCACCTCGCGGCGCAGGACGAAACTGCGAGCGCTCGGCCGATACTCCTCGCTACCCTTATCACCCCGAAGACACCGAGATCGCCGTTCCCAGCCGAGAAGTTCACCTTATCGTACGCCCGTCACGCCGCTTCCACGGCTTTCGCCCGTCGATGACGGCCGTGTCAGGTGACTGGTAGTCGGCAGCAAGAGATCTTACATCCAGATCCTTCTGCTCTCGCTGGAATCGTCTCGCGGTATCCACGATCGACTAATCCCGCGACAGGGTCGCACGATAACGTTATCAGGGGCCTACCGATTGGCCGCCGTACAATGAACAACTGGCGCGCCGCCGTCGCCGCGATCGTGATCCTCTCCGTCTGTTCCGCGGCGGCGAGGGTCGTAAAATATTCATAACTTTTCGAAATCCCGTCAATATGCAAATGGAAAATGCTAATCGCGTCCTGTTCGAGCCTACGACGAAGGCTATCGCGCCTGGTTCGGTTGACACTCGCCCGTCAAGATTTTCGTTTCTCAAATATCCCCGCGGGATATTCGTCGCGCGGCCCACGATTTAGCCGAAGGATCCCAGGCCGGCCGTTCAAGGATCTTTCCTAGCGCGCGCGATCGCTGGGGTCCCGCGTGGACCGCGTTGGCTGTTCGTTCAACGGCGGAGGGACTGTCGGGGCCAGTACGTAATTAGAGTAACAGAGTAGACTCCCGGAATCCAGATTCTTAGCGGGATCACCGTGATTGTAAAGTACCAAGATTCAAGCGAGCACGCTTATCTCCGTCGTAAATGTTTTGGAATACTCGTATCTACGATACCGCGATCACCAATCCATCACCATCAGCTATCACCTAATCTACTTAGGTGTGTCCTTTCGCATAAACAGTGCTCGACGGAAATTTAGGAGCTGCCACCCACCACCGCGATAAAGTAGTTGCTCGCAGAGGGATGGCCGTGGATGTAACGCCGGTGGGTCCCCAACTTCTAATCCCAGGCATTCGTAACCGTGAAGCGAAATCGGTGGACCGCGGAAGGAACCGAGCCGGCGGTCGGTGGCGCAAAAAAAAAGAGAGAACGGAGAGGCGAAATACGATGGAAATAAAGAAATCTACGTCCCTCGGTTCCACCTCGTCGGGAAACCGCGGGAGCAGGCCCGGTACACGGACCGAACCCGCGTTAGTCTCTTTAATCGCGCCGCGAATAATTAGCGGACGGCGATTAGGGTGATTAAGGGCGAGGGACGGAGTTCACCGGGACGACGCAATTAGCCGAATCACTTAACGGGCCCGGCCGGCGGGTGTAAGGCATGACACCAAGGACAGGGATCGTCTGGCGGTCCTCAGCGGGTGAACCCAGGGGCAAGATCCTGGCTATTTCCTGATTTTATTGGCGCAGCGAAAGAGTACCGTGCCTGAACGGGGGATAATGGCCCGTTTCGATGGGACGGCATCGTGAAGTTAACGGAGTCTCCATTAGACCAGGAACTGAAATGGTGCTAAGTACGGTGTACAGAGTGAGTCCTGAGGAAGAGTTCGAGGCGAAGACGCAGAGGGACGGCGCAGGATATCGGCTTCAGCTCCCCGTGGATATTTCTCGACGTTCTTCCTGAAGAACGAGTTTAACGAAAAAGAAAGACTCCCCAAGTTCTGAGGATCGTTCGATCGAGCTGAAGTTATAAAAAGAGGATAACGTAGAAATATGTATACGTTCGGTTTGTCCGTTTGTCACGGGGAATGCCGCCGTTATTGCGGCGAGAAATACAATAACATTGCTCCGCTAATTTCACGACCGACATAAAGCTTCGGGATCCCCGATTCCACGACGATTCCATTGATTTACGAAATTGTGCCCGTTTATGAACGGCTCGGGGCGAAATTAAACGTTAATTTCGCCGGCATAATCGTTTCGTTTTTCGTTCCCTCAGCCCTCCCTCTGCCGCTTGAGGAATTCTTTCGCGGCCCTTTCGATATTTACGCGAAACAACCCGTGATCCCCTTCCCTTTTCCTCCTGCCGATTCCACGCCGCAGGATTCGCGCCCAGAGCCGCCTGGAATCGTCGTCGTCGACGGCGATCCGGGCCCGGCTTCTCTGTCTCTCATCTGCATAAACATCTTGGTAGCCGGTGCATCGTGGAAGGGTTCGGAACAAGAGAATGGCCCCTCCCATTCTCCTCGTTCTCCCTGTGCACGCTGTTCCAGGACTCGCTTATGCTCATCCGCACGAGAGTCCATCGACTGCAACTAGCCTCGAGGACGTTTTCTGTGCGAGAGCAGCGCTCTTTGTCGGCCTGGCGCGCTCCAACAGAGTTGCTATTCCATTTGAAGCATTTAAAATTCCTGTGCGCAGAGTATCACTCGAAGATTTGAATGCTAAAGTTCGAGAGTGAGCAGAATGCTGGCACCAAGATTACTAGAGTAACAGAAATCGAGTTGAGGAGGAGGTGGGACCTCCTGAGAAACTAAGGAGAAGCCAGGAAGTCTGAAGAAATCCAGTAGACAGTGGATTCTAAGGCCGGTATTCATAGTTGCTACTAATTCCTAAGCTGATGCTCAAGCATTCGGCATCCTTTACTAGCTACTAGGTCAGTAGAAGATGCCGCATGCTTAAACATTTGCTTAAGAATATGTAGCGACTATGAATACCGGCCTAGATCTATTCAGAGTAATCGAAGTAACAGCCATCATCACCTAAATTTCCTAATCGAAACTATTCGAACCACTCTGCCAATTTAATCTCCCCTCCTGAAATGTATCCCAACCTCTTCTTCTAGCTCCTTTCATCTTCCTTTTGTCTCCCTCAGGCTCTACTCCCACGCACTCCTAACGAGATTAAACATCGCCCCGCTAGAGTTATCCGTGGACGGGTTTTATCAAACACGTTGAAACTTCGCGAGTAGCCACTCGGCGAACGAGTATGCCTATACGCGGCTCGTCTGCCGCGGGCGTAGCCAGCTCTAGTGCAAACAAGTAGAGCAGATAGTGGCACGGTAGCAGCGTCGAGAGATTAGGATTTGTTTTACAGCGAGCGGTAAAGCTGTCGCCGAGCCCGCTGCCGTATTTAAACTCGCTGCTTTCCGCTGTTTGGCCGTAAGGCACGGGGACAACGGGCTCTTTCACGCCACGATACCACGTTTACGCCCCCAACCAGCGATTCTTTCAGCTTCCCACCATATACCCTGGCACCTCGTAGCGACGTTTGATTCATTTCCAAATCTCCGTGCACGATACAGTTACGCAATACGTGGCACCACGTTGTCTAAGCTTCAGTAACCCACGCTACTCCAACCGAAGTTCGGTAGCCACACGAATAATAAGAATTCGGTTGCCTATCTGTCGAGAGACGTTAAAACAGACAGAAAATATTTAGGTACTTAGATTCCGAATTGCCTGGCTCTGCTACAAGCTAGAACCGCGACGAAGACGGGGCGGAAGAGCGACGCGGAAGGTTATTCCGCAACTGAGAAAACACAATTAAGAAGCGAATGAAAATAGACGCTAGGAGCGGGGTTGCGTCACGTCGACACGTCTGTCGAATGCAAACATTGGTGCGGCCGCCTACGCCTAGGATGCAGATGTTGCCACGATGGGTGTCGTTTATAAAAACCAACCGCTCGCAGCCCGAGGTACGCCGCCTCGTGTTCAGGCTCGTGGTGCAGGTGAAAGAGCGTAATAGGTCCGCGAACGAGGTCGACGCGTCTCACGAAACGATACGACGGATTAATCCAGTCGGTGTCCTCGTTAACCATCGGGAATAACGGCTCGAATTCGCCTAACGAAGCAAACAGACGATACGGCTTTTATCTCGGGGTCGACGCGTCCAGAGCAACTGGGCCCACGAACACGGCGCTATCTGATGGTGAGTCAAGGAAGGTCAGCTGCCGCGCGTCGGGCCTGGAAGAAAAAATGGCCCGAGAGGTCAAAGTGAATATAACACGAGCGCTGGTAACACGGTCCCGATCGGATGACAGGTGCGGGCGACACCTGCCAGGATTTAAGCGGCCCCGACCATCGATCGACGTCGGCCCACCTAAAGTCGCGTGCAATGATAAGCACGTACATCGTAGGACGCGTCTTAACGATCCCCTATCTCCTCGTACCGCCATCCCTCAACATCAGAGCGAACGGTACCGTTCGATTAATTTCGTCCGCGGGACGGACTCGTCGCAATCTCGATCGGGGCCTGATTAATCGGAAAGGGTGACAATTCAGGTACCCGCGCGTGCATCGCGCTTGGAGACGGTGCGTGAGCAACAAGAGGAATTATTTTTGCCCCTTTCTCCACCGGCCACATAAATACTCGGCTTTGGGGTCGCCGGGAAATCGAGATCCTCGAACGCAACCGTGAATTGCGAGCACACGTCGGTGCTCGCCTTCGGTCCCCGAGTGTTTCAGCGGAATTTACTTGGATCTGGACAGCGGAGGATCGAGCTGGCGCGCGGCTCGTTGCACGCTCGAGAATCACGAGATTACGCGGCCGGACCTGGTGTATACACACCGGGGAACGAACTGCTTTAACCTTCGTCTCCACCCCGTCGTACTCGGCCGACAAAACCCCTTTCCAGAGATGAAATATGTGAGACGGGACCGCCTCGCGGGATAATTCTGAATTATGTTTGTCCTCGTCTGTTCCGCCGCTTCCAGCGGATCGCGCGCGCGCGCGCGCGCGTTCGCCTTTCGAGGGCCTTTGTCAAGGCTCGCGCGGGACCTTCGGGTCATCATCGTTTCTTCCCCCCGCGGGTCTTCCCACCTCTCGATTCGTTCCCGATTCGTCTCCACGCACGAAGAATGCGCGCCGCCGCGCCGCTCCGTCGATCTTCGATCCCTCCCCCACCCGCTACATCATAACGGTCGAATATTTTCTGGAAATCTCGCTGCGAGGGAGATGCCACTGCGCCGACGTCTCTCTGCCTCCTCGAATCGATGGTATTTCATACGATAAATATCGAACACCGTCCGCCTCCCTCTGACCGTGGCGCTTCATTAATCTCGTGATTGGGTTCGTTGATCTTTGAGGCAGAATTCTCTTTTTCCTCTTGTAAAGCTAATGCGCGAGGTCGTCTGGGGAATGGTCTCGGTGAGGATGAATTCATCAAAATCGAGAAGATCTGATTGAGCATGAATTGGGATGAAAGAATATTCTGCGGGGTCCATCGAGTTTCTAGGCAACTAGGTATTCGAAAAATATGTAACTACCTCCTTTTATTTGGATTATCCGACGAGTTAAGCCGTTCCGCGCCATACGCGCCTGCGATCTGTTGGAGAAGGAACCAGAAATAAGAGTGGAAAGGAAAAAGAAGAGGCGAACACCGGGGGAGAAAACGATGTCGCGGCGAGAGAGAGGCGGGAGGGTTAGAAGGGAGCCTTCAACCCTCGATTTTTTTTCCCCGTATCGGTTGGACGCGGACGTTTCACGGAATTCCTCGGGAAAAAGTTCGAGCTGGGAGCGGCAGAGACGAATATGGGAAAACCGTGGCTGGTGAGGCACGGAGAAAGGGAGGGAAAGAAGAAAGAACGACAGGCGATGGAGGAGGGAATGGAAAGGAAATCTAGGGGGAGAGGAACCGAGAGGATAGCCGCCGCATGGGCAATGGAACCATGGAACGCCATGGGCATGGGATCGCACGCATGCGTCTCGTCCAACCCAGCGGGTGGTGGTGTGTGCTCCTTTTTTTTTTCTCCTTTCCCTTCTTTCTCTCCTTCCGCTGCCGCTCTCTTTCTTCGTCTACGGCCAACCGTTCCGTTCGGTTCGGTTCGGTGCCAGTCAGGGGACTCCTCGTTTTGCCTACGGCCCTCCCGTTCCTTCCCCACATTCGTCTGTTCCTTCGTTTCGTCTCGTTTCGCCTTTAGATCTCGGCTTCCCCCTTTAAAATAATTGTCCGCCACGGGGGAAGACGAGACGCGGCCTCGAACACGGGGGCCGTCCTCGACGAGAGATCGAGAGATGCGCATCGAGAGAGGCCCCCGATGAATCCTTTTCTTCCACGAATACGTGCATCGCGATCGCCCCCCTCGCGTTCGGAGAACGCCGATAGTTGCAGATTCGAAATTTCCTTACAGCCGAGTGGAGAATCGCGACGGGGAAGGAAAATCTTTTCATTAGGACTTCGCAGAAAATCTTTCGCGATAAATCTGTCTCGGTGCAGAGATACAGTGAACGTGGGGCATGTTATCAATTCTTAATAAATTACAATAATCTTTGCCCCGATCTGAGTTACTTTAATTTAAACTTGAAATTTCGAAATGGGAAACACACAACTCGGCGACTTATAATCTATTATAATTCCTTTCAATCGGACTAGCGATAGTTGAATTTTGCTGGATATTAACATAGTTAAGGCTAGGGCTGGGACTATTCGAATAATTTAATATTCGAATATTTTACAAGTATTCGAATAATACGAATAAACTTCGAATATTTCAGTATTCGAATGTTATTATTCGAATACTATTCGAATACTGCTATATTCGAATACTGTTGTATTCGAATACTGCTATATTCGAATAGTATTCGAATACTTTAATATTCGAATATTATTCGAATACTTGGATATTCGAATATTATTCGAATACTTGGATATTCGAATTATATTCGCCAAATAATTGAGCAACTGAAGTATTCGAATATTCGAATACCGAAAAATTCGACAAATAGTCCCAGCCCTAGTTAAGGCGTGGTTCCTTGTTTAATGAAGGAACCGTTGAAATCCATGTTTCGCGAAAGTAGACACCTACACGTTCTCACCGGAGCCAAACGTTCGTGAGAACCGCCGATTTAACCTTTAGAGGCCTCACGCAGAATCTTAAATATCGTCTGAAATAGTAAGTAGCAGATATTACCATGAATTTATATCAGCCGCGCGTACACGTTGCAACGGAATATTATTTACAGCGTCGGAGTGTGCGCGAGATAAACATTCTGGTCTTTCCTATCCGCTATCAGAAACGCTACATTTCACCTCACTTTACACGGAAATGGGCTGGAGATTGTGGAGAGTTTATTCTAATGAATTCGACCGAGGAACACAACTTTGCCAGCGCGAGTATACAAGGGAAACGTGTCGTTCCTTTAATTAACATGGTGGCAGTTAAGTAGCTTATCCATGCTGGCGAAGACAGCGATTGAACGCGATAATTCCAACGTCACGAATCACTTCACTTCTTCCTAACGAAAACGAAACAAAACGGTGAGATCGAATTAGAGGAAATAAGAAATAAGGATTTGAAAGACAGACGCCTCGGACAACTTCGAATCCCATCACGAAGTACCTACGATTTTATACCAAATGACACTTTAATTACCTAACCCAGAACACACAGAAGCGCGGAACGAAATGGCGAAACCAGCAAAAGGTCGACCAGGACGTTCCCAACGCTTCACTCCACGTGTTACGTACAAAGGAAGGAAAGTTATCCCTTTCCCGGGTCGTTTTTCCGCTCCTGGTCCCTCCGGCGAGCAGATTGTCCCGCGATAATTTACGACCTTCCAATGGCCGTGACAAATCGTGTATGCAAACACTGTAAGGAGCGCAGCTTCGATAAAAACGCTACCTACCCAGCTCGTTCGCCGCTGTTGCAATAAAACTGAGGTGCACTTCGGCTGTCTTTCACGCGGGGCACAATGTCTCCCGGTGTTCGGGGTCTGGGACAGGGCACGGCCTGTTCCGAACGCTTCCAGGAGTCATAAAGCCGACAAGATGCATCCCTAAACGCCTGAGTCCCAGGCTTCAGTCACACCGTGACCGTAAACATCGGCATTTCCTCCCTCGGGCCTGCGAGGATGCTTTCACTAGGGCCCTGGGGGTGTAGGTAATTGGCGACAACCTTTTCTCGGGGATTCCTTCACCGGCGATGGCATCCTCTGTCAGGGGTGAGCAGAGAGACGTTCCTTCGTGGTGTGCTTGATGGTCCAGTGTCTTTATTTCGACAATGTTTTTGTAAAATATTCGGATTGTCTCAGTCCAGCTCTGTATTTAGGTATAGAATTGATCTGTAGATACCATACTCCGTTATTTTATATCAAGGCCCATAGAACGAATATCAACATGAGTGACCCTATTTCTAGATTATGTACACTAGGCGGCAAAATCGGCTTCCCTCCGGAAATTTGGCAACGTTGCATGTCGGGTCCCCCTGTGTCGAAGAACCACTGAGTTATGCCTAGTGAAAATGGTGACAATTTTACAAATTATTATTTAGCATGCTAAAATTCTTCGACACAGGGGGACCCGACATGCAACGTTGCCAAATTTCCGGAGGGAAGCCGATTTTGCCGCCTAGTGTACGTGCGGCAATGAGGTAGCTGACCAAATTAACTTCTTTGGATCCTCTGTCGACTCCTTTAAACGGTCTGTTATTTTCTCATTTCGTACATCCTTGCCATAAAATGTAATGTGTACTGCTATCAGGCATTTATTTATGTGTTTGTCCTTTCTTTGTATATTGCGCTCTGTACAGTATTGATATTTACCACTCCTGTTCAATATTGGGGCTAACCCGTTTAATAAATAAATAAATAAATAAATTATTACAGTTATCAATCGAAATGGAGATACCTTCCAGCACCGATTCAAGGTGTACGTGGTACCTACGATCTGCAGCCAGCCAAAGAAGAACGAAAGCGGGAATGAAGCTCCTCCCGCCACCTAGCTATATACCGATGCGAATCAATAAAGTTAATAAAGTAGCGAGCCACCCAGTCGGAAATTGAAAGATCAAGCGTCCAGATGCAACGGCCAGGCCGGCTGGACCGGCTCTTTTAATCGATTCCCTGCGATTAATAAGTAGATACAGCCGGGAGAGTGTATCGATTCCGCGCCGTTTCGTACCGCGGCACGCGTGCTGCGCCGGGAATCTCAACGAACGAAAACCACCCCCTTTTTGATCAGCCACTAACAACCGAAGTTTCGTCGCTGGCAAGCGGCGGCCGTGGAAAAATTATCGCCCAGCAGGGGCCGAGGATAACAGTGGTGTGAGAACAGCAGTTGGAACAAACGGAAACAATTACATCGAGCCGAGGTCGCGGCCTCGGAAGCGCGTGGCTCGAATTATTTATGGACTCCAGCGTCGTTGTTCCGTTTTATTATCCCTCCGTGGGTGGAAAAGGGAGAAGAAGCAGAGGAGGAGGAGGAGGAGGAGGAGGAGGAAGAAGAAGAAGGGTAGAAAGGAGTATCGGTGTCCCGGCACATCGGGACTAATTATTATCTTGTTCCCGCAGGTACACCTGTAGCTTCGGGACACGAGAAATCGCGCCACCGTTCCTCGTCGAACACGGCGCGGCTCCCATCTCGCTCTTCGCCGAGGTGATATACAACCGTCACCCCTTTTATGACGACGACACGGACGTCTTTCGGCCCTCGCCACCGTCCGAAACTGTTCCACGTCACCACCGCGTTTCGCTACGCCGTGACGACGTGGAACAGCTCGTGCGGCCGTGTGCGTTTACGCGCGACTCTACGCCGCGCTAAGTGCATAATGCCCGCTTACCTCCCATTACGAGCGGCGCTCTACCAGCCCGGGCATGCTCGAAAGTCTCTATTAAGGGACTCGGTGTCCATAAATTTCGCTCCGAGTGGATACGCTTTACTCTCTATACACATATATCTTTGTCGTTAGGGGGAGAATTCGGTGGAGGTAGTACGAGGACGAGGCGTTAAAGGAGCGCGCGAAACACGCTCTCCTGTATCTTCGACTGGGTGTTACGAAGCGGGGGGACGCAAAGATTAAGGATCTTTTCCCCAAAATTCGCGAGAAATTGTACTTAGGTAGGTAGGGGAAAGTGGGGTAAAACGGAACGAGTGGGTAAAACGGAACACCATCATTTTATTATTATTTTTATTATTATTATTATTAATATCAACGGGAAAACCCTTTAGAATACATAAGTTTAGACAGAATAGTACAGTAATTAGAAATTAAATACAATATAATAAAAAATAAAATAGAATAGAGGTTATTAGAAATTAAATACAATATAATAAAAAATAAAATAGAATAGAGGTTATTAGAAATTATTATTACAGTAATTAGAAATTAAATACAATATAATAAAAAATAAAATAGAATAGAGGTTATTAGAAATTATTATTACAGTAATTAGAAATTAAATATAATATAATAAAAAATCAAATAAAATAGAATAGAGGTTATTAGAAATTATTATTACAGTAATTAGAAATTAAATACAATATAATAAAAAATAAAATAGAATAGAGGTTATTAGAAATTATTATTACAGTAATTAAAAATTAAATACAATATAATAAAAAATAAAATAAAATAAAATAGAATAGAGGTTAAGAGCTGCGAATGAGTTGGTACCGCAGGGATCTATGGTCTATCATAAAATGTTATGAGGACCGTTTGGTTCCATGTGACGCGGTACCAACTCATTCGCAGCTCTCATCTAACAGAAACATTGGTGTTTCCGTCTCACCCACCCGTTCCGTTTTACCCCACTTTCCCCTGCAATGAACGCGCGAGGAAGACCGAGAGGAACTGATAGTCGGAAAATCAGACGTTCCAACGCAATCGACGCTCGCCACGATCGCCACGCGTGCCCTTATGAATTTATGCTAATCGCGAGCCACAGATACGAAGAGTGTCGGCGAACGATCGCCGTCAAAGAGCCACGGCGATGCGCACCGGCGAACAGCCAGAAGAAAGAGACTGATCTCGACTCTGGGACTTCTACATATTCATGCGGGATTAAAGTCGGTCCCTGGGAGGAGGAGCGAAGCTGAATGGAGGGGGACGAAAGGAGAGCAAAGGGGACCGAGGTACACCGAGGATCCCGATTATTCATGACACCGGGGGTTAGGCCGATGGGCCCATGCCCGTTTGTTTGGACGGTGGAAGGGAGCGCGTTCGCCGATTCTCTTGTTTGCTCTTTCGCCATCCGCAGATAAGATTCGTTTCCGGTACCGTCGCTGAGATTACCAAGCTGGAAAACGGGGAATTGGGGCCTAAGTAGTCGACTCGGAGAGGAAATCCTGTCCGCTTGGTGGCGCGCGATATAGGTACCTAATTGAGATTTTCAAACGACGAACTTTATAGCCCCGCGGGGCCCAAGAAATGTGGGCGTGCGCTTCGTAACAGGTGTTCCAAGGCTACTTCCGTTGTATAAACCAACGCGTAGTGCAGTGGATTACGAATGAAGCGAGAACTCGGCGTCAAGTTCGACGCAGTAAGGTAGTTGATCCAGTCGTCGATCGGTTTAGGCCTAGTCGTCGATCACTTAAATATTGAGATTTTATAAGGTTTTTGAACAATATTGTGATGATATATGTAGGTAAAGACTCTTAAATATTAACTTGCAATTTTGTCCTTTACACAATATTGTTCAAAAACCTTGTAAAATCTCAATATTAATTCAAATGATCGACGACTGGGTCAACTACCTTAGCACGGTGCTGCTGAAGATGAACCAGGCAGAAGCGACGTTGCTGTCTCGTATTTCTCACGCGCGTACCCTCCAACCATCTTATGATTAATTGTCTCCGAATATTCGGAGGGGGTCATGCGCCTACAGGTCAGGATTCTCCCCCTGTCAGCTCGAACGCGACCAGGGGTTGCTTACTTTCTTCTTCCCTTTTTTTTTTTTCAAACACGACAAACTCCTCCCCGCTAGAACTCCCCTCCTCGTCTCGCGGACGAGCCTCGATTCGGTCCATATTTCACGCGCACCGTATTTTTAAACATAACCGGGAATGAGTAATGGCGAAAGCACTCCTTTCCGGACCCCTTGAAACGCGAGGGCTACAGATATAGCGGCGTGCACCGAGCCGAACCACTCTGTTTAGCGTCGAACAGCGTGTATATCGGTCGTCTCGATAATGAAAGGGAATCTCGTGACCCTCGGTCCCGATATTTTATTCCGACGGGACCGAGTCGACCTTGCGATTTGTATCTCCCGATGAGAAAGGGATCTCTGCTTGTTTACAGAACCGCTACTGATTGCGCATCCCAGCTATTTCACCGCGACTAATCGGTGATTAACGAGGATATTTCTGTAACACGTGAATTATATTAAGTTAGCGATTAATATTAAATTAGTAAAACGTGAATTCCTCGGGACAGATCGTTCTGGGAATCACTACCTGGCTACTACATATTTCTATACAAAAAAAGGCTTCCACGCGCACAAGACACGCTCGTTGTTGGGGTCCCAAGCAAAAGTTAATTACCCAAGCGCGCCTCGGCTAAGTCCTATAGTCCGTAATAACTTCCAGAAACGGTCAGTCGCCAGGAAAAGGTGCCGGAACAATATGTCGAGATCCGCTGCTTCCACGAGGAAGAACCTGACCGAGGTTTAGTGGATTTAGCAGGGTAAAACGTTCCGCCATTACCTAAAAGTTGCCGATGGTCAACCCGTGGATCCCGGGGCCACGTACGTCCCCTCCGAAAATGCGACTTTATAATGGGATTAGGCGGGTTGCAATTCGGATTATAAATTGGATTATGGCGCACCGTTAACCGCCGTAAACGCTCGCACCCCGGCACTCTCTGCCATTGTAAACGCGCAATTCATCCCTTATTGCAAACTTTTACCTGGCCGGCGACAGGCTGACCGCCCAGGCATAAAGTCGAGGATTTCCCCGGGGAAAAGGTCGGATTTACCTATCGTTACGGGCGTCAACCTCCCCCATTTCTGCTTTCTATTTTATTCCCAACCTGGCCGGGCCCAAATTACCCCTGGTTGCGTTCGCTGTCCTCGCGAAACTCGTCGGTCGAGGATTCCGGAATCGAAGAAGTCTCATTGTTCCCAACCCAAAGTCACGCCTATCCATCGTGCTACGCCGATAGTTTCTCCGAATACACGAGAGTCGATCGTTATTTAAAAATGGTAATGGGACCGTGCTACGCGAGAACGAAAGACACGATACACGATCGTATTCGAGCTGTCTCCGAGTCGATTGGCGTTTCTTTTTTTTTGATTATCGATCCACCTCATTATTCTGTACCCATAATAATTAATAGTTCTCGAAATTACATATGGAAATTGCCGATATCCCGATATTGAGGCGGTGGGCCTCGCTCACGGTTATTTACGTTGTATCGTGAGCGGATTGCTGCATTAATTTTTCGCCGTGGCTGGTCGAACATAATTTGTTGGTTTCTGGCCAGGTATAACAGTGCCAGGATCCTGCGCGTAGTGGAACTCGAGGAATTCCTAGACACGGCGACGACGTGTTTTCAACAGGTGCGCTGGCGGCTCGTCGGCAAACGGGGAAATTATGAAGTCTCGGGACCGCTGTAATCGGTAATTATAGGTGCTCCTTCTGGACTCGGATGAAAAAAGATCCCCGGCCCCATCGCCTATACCGACTTATGTATCTCATTATACGACCCGTTTCGGATTCCCAAGCGTTTCTCGGATTCCACCGGCAGAAATCCCGTCACGCGCTGCAATGCCCCCCCCCCCCCCCCACTGTAATTTCGTTTACGCGGGGCCCTAATCCAACCAGCTCGACTAATCGCGCCGGTGATTGAGTGTTCATGGAAATTGGCTGACGAGGAAACGGTGTCGAATTTACCTAAATGAATTCTTCTGGAGCAACAGAGAGGGAATGCGTGGCAAACTTTTATTGTAAATATACTTAGGTACAGGTGTTTCTTAGCTGATTCCTCATCGTCAGTGTTTTGATCGGATACCCAAGTATTTTTATCGATGTTACATCAAGAGGATTCGTATTCGTCCTCTTCGAAACTCCGCTGCATGTCGCGACGGTTGTTCACTCCTTCGCAATGAGTTTTAATAACAGAAGGGTACGGATATATTCACCACGACTAATTTCACACCCCCCGGAGACCCCCCACGGAGAAGATTAAACCAGAATCCGTGGCCGCAGGTTGCCGTAGCTGCAACTGGAAAACTAAGCGAAAAGGGCGACGCATAGTCCAGCAGGGAAGCCGAGGATGGATCGGAGGGGGCGAGATACGGCGATACGCCGAAAGATCACATTCTGGCGATCCGAGTCGGGCGCACGACTTCATAAAAGGATACAATGCGACGGACGGGGAGAGTGAAAAGGGAAGAAAAGAAACAAAAAGCTCGGACGGAAGGGTCAGGAGAGAAAGCAGGACCGCAGGGATCACCCGCAGGGCTGAATAATGCCCGGCAAAATGCGGCCGGCCACCCCCTTGCCATGCTTTTTAAAAGCGCGCGAGATCGAGGGGCTGGCTGTGGGGTGGGGGAGCGAAGGGAGAAAGCGGTGAAGATTTCGGTTTAAGTGCCCAGAGGTAACCCGCAGCCGTCAAATGTGGGCGGACGTGGCGCGTTTCACCTGCTGTCAGGGCGAACCTCCCCCGTAGCCCTTGGATTTCACTAATTCCGTCGGACGAGCCCCGTCAGTCCGCGCCGCGGCGAAACTCCCAGCTCCAGCCGGCTCTTTTCCTGGTTATTACGTCGATCCTCGCGAGTAATAGCTCGCCTCTGGGCAGACGCGTTGGCGGAGGGAAAACGCGGCTCGAACGACAGCGGACTGAATTCATCCGCCGATGATTTCGTTACGAACTTGTCAGACCGATCCGCGGTATACATCGGTCTCGCTATTCCAAGGAGTCATAACGTTATTATTTAGCAGGCATTCAGGCATTTAGGCAACGGCCTACTTAGCGTGTGACTTTAGAGTTTGGCACATAGGTGGCGTGCATTTATGAGGAGTTCGGAGAATAGAGACCGCGAAGAGTCAGCGTTAGCTGTGGCGGAAAACGTAACTAATCAGCACGCGGTGTTTTTTTTTCCGGCTCCTATAATGAGGAAGATGACTGCAACTTTTTCCCACCCGTGACGCCACTAGCACACAGTCACATTTATACATTCCACAAATGAAAACTTCGCGCGCAAGCATTCACACATACGCAATCAGGCACATCCACAGTATATGCGCTAGTGGCGCCATCTGCGCCAAGCTTTGCGTCATCTTCCCCATTATGACAACATCAATATACAAACTGATACCTAACGATGCCTAGGAGACGGTGAAATTGGAAGAAAGAGAGTGTAATGAGGAAGACGACTGCAACTTTTTCCCACCTGTGACGCCACTAGCACACAGTCACATTTATACATTCCACAAATGAAAACTTCGCGCGCAAGCAATTCACACATACGCAATCAGGTACATCCACTGCGGATGATCCAGAATACATGCGCTAGTGGCGCCATCTGCGCCGAGCTTTGCGTCATCTTCCCCATTACTCGATCAACGAATTATCTGACAAGACGACTCGCTAATTGCTCGGAACGAGCGCACCTATACCAAAGCGAAATTTTCACTCCATTTCCACGGAGGAAATCGATGGGAAATCCTGCTGACTGCATCTAGCGGGCTCCCGTTGCCGACGCCGCGCGAAACCCGTGACGTCGCCGAAGCAACGTATAATTTGTTTTTCCGCCGAACGATGATTAATGACACTCCCGCGATCCAGCGGGGGAGGGAGCGTGTCGTCGGATCCTCGAGGATCAACCCAAACAACTCTATTCAACGCGTTTCGGCAAACAGCGAGCCTCGGCGAGCCGGGTTATAAATGGACGTTTAACGATCGTCGAACGGTCCTCCTTACAATTCACGCGCGCGCCTCGATGCACAGAAACGATCGCCGCGAACGATACACCTCCAACCGTCCTAGACCGGCGTTGCTCTCGAGGTTCGGAGGCTGTTCCCCGCGCGCAGAAACCGGCTACACCGTGCGATAAGTAACGTTCGGGTCGTTTAATAAGCGTCACACTCCCGCCGGAGAGGATATTTTCCGTTTATGCAAATACGCCCGACGAGACGGTATCGGCGCAATTAGAGTCGCGGCTGCAACCGCGCTCGCGAGAACGTCGTAACTTCGATCGGGAGGCGTTACCGAACACGATACCGCCGAGGCTCTTACCGACCCTAAACGAGAATATTTTCCACCCTCGCCGGCATACTTCGGCTAACGTGTTAAGTGGTACGCGGCGTTTATTCTGACGAAGCTGTATTTTCGATTCGGCTCGCGATGATTTGTCGCGACGCGGGCAAGATTTAGGGAGAAATAAAGCGCCTTGGCTCGACCTCTGACCTCAAGAATGTTCAGTGGCTGGGTACCGTTAAGGAACTAGTTCTTGATCAGGCACTAATTTTTTATCAGTTCATGAAATAAATCGTTCTTTTGAGTTTGTGTCAATAAATAATTGCTTGAAATAATTACTAACATAAAAACTGATAATTCAAAAATATAGGTGTTGTCTGTGAAAGCAGTTAGTATTGTTAATTTTAGATGATCAAAAACTAGTTCCTAGTCACCTTATTATTTCATACCTTATAAATAATTAAATTATATACTTATTTTCAACTTTTTAAAATTTTTCCTTGAAGTTTAAACATTAATTTACTTTTAGTATAAAAAAAGTCTATGGTTTAATGTTTTATTAGGTTAAAAATAAATATTAAAGCGGGAAACCCTCTAAACTGATCAGAAACTAGTTCCTTAACGGTATAGGTAGGGGAGACCGGGGCTAAAAGTTCCGGGGGTAAGTTGTTCCGACCGTTCTACCTTCAAAATGAAAAAGAGCGTTGTACTTTAAATTATTTTTTCCGTGTAAGTTGAACACGCCACTCTGTGGAAAAAATAATTTAAAGTACAACCCTCTTTTTCGTTTTCAAGATAGAACTGTCGGAACAACTTACGCCCGGAACTTTTAGCCCCGGTCTCCCCCATTGGTGGAAGTTTCCATAATCGCTCGATTCAGTTGTAAGAATTAGTGAACCCGAGGAATATCTTACGCGGTCGCATCGATATCTCTTCCACTGGAAATTGCGAGTAACTATCTGTACCAGTAAACCACCGTGCAAAAAGGATACAGCCGGCGTACACAAACGAATAAATAAAAGCGGCTGAATACTAAGGACCGCGAGGGCGACGCGCTCCCCTGGTTCTCGCATTTTATGGTTCGTTAGCGGGCATTGCAGCGCGGCTCGGTTTTCGCGGTGGTAACTGATACCGGACTACGGTGCGGAGGCGCGCGCGCGCGCGCGCTTGAAAAATCGCGGATCCCGATCGATATCCTAATAATTTTCTGGTAATCGCGCTAACCTATCGGCCCCGGCTCCTGCGTTCAACTCGCCGGAAGGGCGAAGGGAATGAGAGAGGGCGAGGGCGGCCGGGATTGGAGCCCTCTTTATGCGGGTACGCGGACCTCTGGCCGCTCATTTGCGCCGCGGTACCTTGCCGGGAGAGCCTACCGCGGCTGCGTATCTCCGTATTATTATGATAAAATATTTTTTCGGCCATAAATACACGTCCGGGATGCGAGACCCCCGTCGCGCGACCCACCCGACGCACCGTTGCATCGCGTTGCAACGCGATAAACGCGCGTCCGTGCCGTGCCGGTTGCACGCGCGTCTCGCCGCGTTTAAAAGCGTTATGGACGCCGCGCCGAGGATGAAACGCGCGACCCTCTTGCCGTTTCCCATAGGAAAAATACACGGGAAACGAGACGGAGCCGCGAGACCTCGCGGCGTTTACGGCGATAATGGCGTTTTATATTCGGCTGTAACGTATCAACTGTCCGGTCCGAGGTAGCTCTACGATCTTTACGGGGGTTAGGGTTTCCGGGTGATGTCCATTTTTATGCAACCTCGGTGACTAATTTGTGATTCTTCCGCATTGTTGTTGATGGGGTGACAATTAGTGGTGGCTGGCAAGTGTCGAGACGCGTGTGGCTGATGAATACAGTTGTGTGAAGTAGATACCTGCCTGCTATGAGTAAAGCAGAAAAGGGGTTGGCCATGAAGAAGTTCGACGATTAATTGGAGTATTGTGCGACGCAGAAGAAACATGTCTGTTCAATGTTGTTCGAGGGATGTACACGGATCGAAGGTTCCCAGCGTGATGTCGTAAGAACGAGTCTCATGATCGTTGCGTAGCAATACTCAGATTTCGATTGTTTACGAGATAGAATGATTTATCGCGTTTCGGCGCAGTTTTATCCGAAGCAGATAACGAAGCAGCGGCACAACACGATTGCAGAGATAAAGACATACGCGATGGGGATCTCATCATCGACTCGCAAATTCGCTGCATCACGATTTCGGTAGATAGCTAGGTATTTGAAAAGTTGACGAATCTAATCCTCGACCTACCGGTTTCTTCTCGCGCGATAATGTACGCGGCTTTCGGTACTCCCGAGAATAAATTGTAAAGGAGACGAAGCTTGAAAGTAGCCCAGAGATCGAGAAGCACAATCAGAATCAAAATAAACGAAAATAATAAAAAAATCATAACGAGACCATCTCTCCTTTCTGCAGCGAGAGATAGTCTTCTCGTTAGCTTTGAGAGGAAGAGTTAATACCGTTAAGGAACAAGTTTCTGATCAGTTTAGAGGGTTTCCCGCTTTAATATTTATTTTTAACCTAATAAAACATTAAACCATAGACTTTTTTTATACTAAAAGTTGAATTAATGTTTAATCTTCAAGGAAAAATTTTAAAAAATTGAAAATAAGTATATAATTTAATTATTTATAATTTATGAAATAATAAGGTGACTAGGAACTAGTTTTTGATCATCTAAAATTAACAATACTAACTGCTTTCACAGACAACACCTATATTTTTGAATTATCAGTTTTTATGTTAGTAATTATTTCAAGCAATTATTTATTGACATAAACTCAAAAGAACGATTTATTTCATGAACTGATCAAAAATTAGTGCCTGATCAAGAACTAGTTCCTTAACGGTATGGCCAAATACTTTGGCTACATTGTCCCTCAACATCTCTACTATCTTCTTATCCCAAATATGAAACAAGAATAAACTTAGAAGTATATTTTAAATATGATTTTCTACACCCGCCGTTTGACAAAACAGGTTAAATGTAACCTGAATTTATCTTTTAAAGCCTATAAACCCAGAAAACACACAGAGGGAAGCGAAATGACGCTATCCATTCGACTGTTTGGCTTCTAGAGAAGGAATTGGTCCGCACTTTAACGCATTTTTACGTACAGATTCCGAAATATAGCGACTCGACCAACTCTCCCGCCCGTCTGCGTAAGTAGGTAGATGTTCTCTTATTCGAAACGAGGTAAGTACACGGGAACGTTACACAATTCCACGCCCCATCTCGCCCACATCCCTCGAAACGCGAGCGAGGCTCGAAAAGCCCGAGGCATCCGGGCCGCAGCAGCGGGATAGAATCGTAATTAATTTGCAGAGGCGTATATCGTGCGATCGCGCTATTACTTGCGGCGAGGGGGGCTGGCGGGCAGAGCGACGCGTGCGGAGGAAACGCGGCCGGAGTTTATTTAACCAAAGGGTTTACATCAGACGATCGAATCCGTGGCACGGCCGGCGGAGCTGGCCAAACATTCGGCGACCCGTGTTTACGCCGCAAGTATTTATGGGCCACGATCCGCCCACGAGCACTCTGCCTCTACCGGTCTCGTTTTCGGAATTCGGAGCATCCCCGCCGCGAGTAGATCGACCAGGATCTCTGCTCCGTCGCTGACCCCCGCTGGCGCTCACGAGTCCACGGGATGTCCCAGCTCCCAGAACCCCGGCAACCCTGAAACCCGACGCCTCGCTTCCCGTCGTCCGGGCCGCGAGGTATTCGCGACAGGTGTTCGAAAGCGCGGCGCAAATTACGCGCCAATTGAAATTGTCGAGCGTTTACGCTGATCGAAGCCTGCGTGCGAGCAATTCCTTTGAGTGCCCAGGAGGAGGAGGGGGGAAAGGGGCCAGTTTCCCCGTGAATTTCCACGGAAAACACATCGACGCGAGCTATTTTCATGAATCACGGGATTTCGATGGGTGGGCGGGGAATTTTTTTGCCGAATCGTAAGTCATCCGTGTAAAAACGCCAGTTTTGACAGAATAGAGAGAAGAGCGCGCGCGGCGCGGAACAGGGGTCCGGGGCGGTGGGGAGGGGGGGGGAGGGAGGGAAGGGCAATTTGCCTGATGGGAAAAACAGATGAGTTATGCAGGAGATAATAGTTCGAAGATGGATGCGCTGCCGTTCCTATTCCGAACTATTTGACGCGCGCATCCAGGCGTATCCAAGTGCGAAGCGGGAACCGCGCGCAAATGTACACGGCCCAGAAAAAAAGCCCGGAAAAACGTTTATTTTCGGCCGTCTAGGCACCTAACGGGCGTACGAAATTTCTAACGGCAAAGAAAACAAATCACTCCGCGTTCGATCTGTATATTTTACGTCGGGCTACGCAAACACTGGGACTCCTGAGCCTACCGATGCTCCGCCCGAGTGAATAGGGCGCTCGGTAAATTACAAACGCCGTCGCGCGAACGATTTCCGTCGTACACCACGATTAACTATCGTTTTATTACAAGTAGAGTGGAGATGAGATACGAGAATATTGACGCGTACGGTGCCTATAAACGTTTTATGTTCCAATTAGGGACGTTGCCAATGTTTTTCGATTAGATGCACGTAGGTAGATTAAGGGGACATTCTACCCTCTCGGTCGAAAAATCGGCCACTTTTCGGGGATGGTTTTTATAATGAAATACACACTTAACGTTTTCGAATTTTGGGGGTAACCATACTCCTGCGAATTAGAAATATTTTTGGTTCTTTTCACTGCGAAATATTTATGTAAATAAATTAAATAAACAAAGAACAAAGATTTTTTCTTGTATTTCAAGAGTGGTAGAATATACCCTCGCGAATTCGAAATTGTTAAGTGTTTAATTCACTATAATAACCATCGCCGAAAAGTGGCCGATTTCTCGGCCGAGAGAGTGGAATGTCCCCCTAAATCCGTCGATGGTATCGTTAACAATTTGACAATAACGTCTCGCACACCTGAGCCCCTCGACATACCTAGGTGAAACCTAAGAATCCTAAGCTTGCATCGTAACTAACGATTTGCACCTACATCGATCTCCTAAAGCTAAAGGAAAACCCTCTCGACGATCCGGATCTCCTCTCCCAGGTACGTTCACGTCTACCTAATTGATTTGCAAGCGTCGCGGCAACAACGCTCGTAAGACCACCGTACCTGTACAACATTTACGCGGTATAATTGCGCCGTTGCACGGCGGAGTCGCGCTGGCGCAATTACCGCGGGCTCTCTTTCGCCGCGCGAAGATCTATGGGACAGTTGACGCGTTCTCCAAGGCGAAACACAATTGCAGAGACCCGCGGACCGGCAATTACACGCGATCCGCGTAATCGTAAAACGAAACGCTAAGCATGGAGTTGTTATTTCCGAGCAGCGCTCGCCGCGACGCGAAACGTTGCCGTAAATCAGCCGGCACCTAGGCGAACAGAGAAGGAAACTCGCGTGCCGGCGTGTATTCTAATAATTGCGCGTGCTCGGGGTGGGAATAATTCACCGAGAGCCGCGGATCGCTTTTCTACCGGCTGCGCGTGAGGATTCCCCTCCGCGAGACCAAGAATTTCGCGGGAAATTCGTGATCAGGCGAGGATTGCATCGAGGATCGACGGAAGCAAGAATCGAGGGAACGTCTCGGGCTCGCTATCGATCATCCTCGATCTCTCTACATTCTTCTTAAACCTACATTCGCAACATCACCTCCTCCTCATCCTCCTCCACTGGCCCCTATTGCCCGCAACACAATGGCCCCGTCCGCGGTCAGGATACCAGCGACGTTGCGTCACCGGTCACAGGTGCAGTACGGGCGCGACCCGCGATAGGGTGCCCCCGAAGAAGGTGGCCGAGCGGAGAGAGGAACGACGAGGAGCCTCGGCGGCCAGAAGTGTAACGCGACCGCGAACAAGAAAAACGAGGACCACGGGGCAGAGGCAAAAAGGAGGGAAAGACTGAAAGAAGGAGAAGAGGAAGAAGAAGAAGTGGAGAACGTCGCGGCGAAGGAGGCGATCGAGAGCGGAAGAGAAGCCTTCGGGAGAGTAAAAAGAGAGAGAGACCGCGAGCGGCGCTCCGCCCCAGGTACACGAGCAACATGGCCGCTGAGGGACGGATTGGCGGAGGCCAGCCACGATGCCGACGTCGTCGTGACGCCCGCGCTTCACTCAGCTCGCCTCAAACTCGCCGGGACTTCGCTCCCATCGGCCCCTACGGCACTCCTCCGCTTGAAACGGTCGCCGCCCACCCCTACCTTCTCCCCCTTTCCTGCATCAAGACTCTCCCACCCCCTTTTATATCACGCTCTCCCTCCCTCCTGCGCGATAACTCCCATTCACCTCTCCGGCCCGTTCTGCGGACACGGGGTGCGGTGGTAACCACGGATTCCTCAGAAAACAAATCGAGATTCCGGGCTACCTAAGGCTTCTTTTTCCAGAATATTCCGAACTGACGCCTATCGGGTACTTGCACTCGTTTCCACCTCAAGTTCAAGCGGGACAAGTACATAGGGGGGCTGAGGAAGAACTGGCTACGCTTGGGGAGCACGTTCTGCTCAGCTCGATGACGAAAGGGACAACACTTTCAGATAGGCGAAAGTGGGGTAAAACGGAACACCAATGTTTCTGTTAGATAAGAGCTGCGAATGTTGGTACCGCAGGGATCTATGGTCTATCATAAAATGCTATGAGGACCCTTTGGTCCCATGTCACGCGGTACCAACTCATTCGTAGCTCTTATCTAACAGAAACATTGGTGTTCCGTTTTACCCACCCGTTCCGTTTTACCCCACCTTCCCCTATAAACTCTCTCTCCCGCCAATCGCTGGACCCGCAGCCGCCTGCGCCAGTGACACGGGTAAGAGCGTAGGAAGTTTCGCGACAAGATTGCAAACTGCCTGGCAAGGACGTTCGCCGTGGGTTTTTATGCGAGCGCCGGTTTCTCTTTGGCTGGAAACGGCCCCCGAGATGCGGAGGAACGATAGCTCGAATGGGCCCCAGGTTATCCTGTTAGCGCGGCTGAATCGTTTGTTGTTAAACGTGTTACCGGCATCGACGCGGTTGAGTTCCACGGCGGGGGCAGATATTCGCCCGAGTTCGAAGATACAAACGATAATCGGGACAGCAGGCAGTTATCGAAGTCGAGGAAGAGATCTCGAGGCACGGGTATCGAAGTTGGCGATCGTTACCTCCGAGGAGATAACTTTAATTACATTCCCTCGTAATTGGTTACGAGCTGGCTTCTACCCCCGTCGAAACGCGCCGCTCGCGCGATGCAAATGACGCTGCGCGGTATCGATATGCACATTTATTCCATCGTATTACGTAACTTCATTTATTTCGCGACGCCGTAGCGATTCTAACCAAGCATCGACGCGCGTGCCGGCGTGCATTGATGAATGGCCAGCCGAGCGCTCGATGCATATCGGCTTTTGCATAGTAATGCGAGGATTATCGAGGGAAAACCTATTTATACGCGTTGCCACCGTTTCGAAGGAGCAGCCCTTGACGTGTAATTAGAGATTACATGCCACGCGAATGGTCAACCAGTTTTCTACCGAAACCAGAATTTATTCAATCCACGGGCCACGCCATAACCTGCACCAAATAATCTCGATTAATGTGTGTTTAAACGAAATAGGTACTTACTTACATACTTACAGCACGCAGGTTATAGTTGCCGATGTAACCTCAAATTGCCTGTCAAGCATCCGAGCGGGACTACAGAAATCAACGTTACCGAGATGATTGGCACAGCTGAGTTTAGCGATTCGTCGCGCCGCTCAGTTGGTCACGATGCACGAGGAAACGAACGGAACGCTTGCATAATAATTGTACGCGGCTGCGGTAGAAGGCAATATGTAGATACCGCGGTTGTTATTACAGAAACATACATTGGCTTCCTAAAGCTGCGCGAAAGTTTTACTGTAATTGCGTTTGGGGAACACTGATTGTTACGGCGCAGGCTAATGGGCCGCGATGATAAATGCCCGTGTAACGTAAGTTATATCGCGGGGACGATGCACGGAGCCGGGAAGCTACTTGTTGATTCCCGCTCGCTTTCAAATATTTATACGCGCGCGCAAGAAAATATTACTCGATACGGCTGCCGAGACGTTTAATGGATCTCTCGAACGGATTGCAGTCGTTACGCGAGAAACGTCGCGTCGGCGTACCGTTCCCGCAATCAAACAGCAATCTGATCGAGTGGAGCATACCCCGCGGAAATCGAGGCCTCCGCGTTGATATATGGCGGTCAGAAATCTTTCCCGCTGGATTCTGGGCTGAAGCTGCAAGGCAATGAATCATGATAAGAGTTCGTGTGTAAGAAATGATACGAGATGGATGATTAAATTAATTACTTATTGCAGGCTTGTGTGTATGTCGGGATTGAATCGTGATTTATAGCACAATTATGTCACAGAATCCAGGCGAAATATTGTTGAGACGCGGACCGAGCAACCGAGTGAAAGCACAAGGTTGCCGCTTTACGGTTACTAGGGTGCAGCACCTGATCGGGTGATGCGCTGCGCCATCTATATTCACTGTGCTCAACTAAA
This sequence comes from Andrena bicolor, assembly GCA_960531205.1. Lineage (NCBI taxonomy): Eukaryota > Metazoa > Arthropoda > Insecta > Hymenoptera > Andrenidae > Andrena > Andrena bicolor. Next base: position 3,286,727 of record OY482668.1, on the reverse strand, counting down.
CATTGGTTATCGATAGTTTCTCTGTTAATTCGACAGTAACAACACACGTAGAATATTAAACGTCAATACTTTCTTTACTAGTATTTCAAGCGTAACTCTAGGTAGTTGAATAATAAATTTAAATTTCTTCGGTAATTTAAAAATACGAATAGTGTGCACGATCTGGACAGATGGCGCAACATGTCTGTTTCGCGAGTTAATATTGCAGGGAAATATCAACGATGTTGGCTACTCTGACTCTCGGATTTTTAATAAAATACATCCTTTTATGCGTATTAAATTTGTTTTATTGCATATAACATTCAATGTGTATTGCAATTTATAATATCCCTCACCTACGTGTTTTCTCTTATCAAATATTACTTTGGATGCATAAGTTTAATACAATGCGTACTTTCAAGTTGCAATACAAATTACAAGTTTTTCATTCGTTCGTACTTAATTAATTTTGTAAATCTTTTCCCTTGAATTATTCATATAAAATTTTGTCCAGAAAACTCCCGATCCTATGAATCAGGCAGAATGTGCACGCGTCTAGCGACGCCTCCTCGTGGAACACAATCGAAGTAAAATCAGCTGACCCTGTCTTCCAAGCGTCAAATGCGTATTTATAAATAACGTGGCGTACGAGCGAATAGGGAGCTGAAGATACTTCTCAGCGACGGGACGTCAAAATGGTTGATATGAAAAGTAATGTGAGCTTCGCGTGTCAGCGATGTCTGCAACCGCTCAGACTGGACTCGAGCTTTTCTCATCTCGGAGAGCATACACTAGCAGAACTTTCACGTAGGTAATTTCTATTTCGAACTATGTTTTTTTTAAGAGATTCCTTTGCATCGTTCTGTTCCCTTCACTCACAATTCGGATAAGATTTTACATCCGCAACATGTCTCATAATCGGCGGAAAATCCTTCGCTGCTTGTTCGCGTAGATGCGCTTCGTAATTATGGTTCTCCTTAATTTTTAATAAGTTGCTTGTGCGCCGATATTTCTATCACTCAGTTCTCTATTCATTCGAAACAGTTATTGCACCTTCATACTGTTACTAAACTTCTAATTCAGGAATCATTTTAATACGAATTCTTTAAATATGCCCAATATTCTTAACTTCTGTTGGAATAGTTCCCATCCAGCAGCAAGTGATGGGAGAGATAGAGCCACAAAGTGGAAGCATAGAACATCTAGTTCCGCCGTTCAGATTAATTGAATCTGCAAATGGGACTAATGGCTTCATGTTAGTCGGGGATTCCGGAGAAACAGAAAGTCTCAGTCATCATTTAAAGGTAATCGCAGTCTCGTCCAGTATGTTGCAACGAATAATAACGCGACCTCCTTTTTTTTTTCTTGTCAAGGTACGAGCGACGCTGTTCGATATACTCAGCAGTAGCAGCTCTGCTGATCACCCACTATGCGACGAATGCACTGATAGTCTACTATTGCTAATGGATCAACAGTTGAGGATGACCGAAGGGGAATGGTCGGATTATAACGAATATTTGAAAAAGATAGAAGTGGAGCAACAGCAACAGGGCAACGAGGATGTAGAAATGGAGACGCTTATGAAAGAATTGCAAGACGTGAAGGCGGAAGAGGAGAGGATGATAAATGAATTGCAGGCACTGAGGAAAGAAGAGATCGCAACTAGGAACGCGATAGCCGAGCAAGAGAGGGAAAGAGAAAGGTTGCAGAGCGAGGAGGAAAGATACTGGAAAGAATATTCAAAGCATAAGAGAGATCTCATATTAGTGAAAGATGAGTATCGTAGGTAATTATGACATGTTGTTGCATTTTCCGTATTTCTTGTAGTACACTCCCATTAACGTTATCGATTTGTTTAGTCTGGAGTGCCAATTAGCCTATGCAGCTTCTCAACTAGAAAGACTGAAGAAAACAAATGTTTTCAATGCTACATTTCATATTTGGCACTCGGGACACTTTGGAACTATAAATTCCTTCCGTTTAGGCAGATTGCCAAGTGCGCCAGTTGATTGGAGCGAGATAAACGCTGCTTGGGGACAAACCACCTTGCTGCTAACAGCTCTTGCTCGGAAGATGAATCTCACGTTCAAACGTTTCCGTTTAGTGCCATTCGGTAATCACAGTTACATTGAAGCTTTAGATCAGCACAGAGAACTCCCTCTGTACGGAAGCGGAGGATTTAAATTCCTCTGGGATACAAAGTTCGACGCGGCGATGGTGGCATTTCTCGACTGCCTGCAGCAGTTCAAGGAGCAGGTGGAAAAGGGAGACAGTGGATTTTGCCTTCCGTACAGAATGGATCGTGGGAAAATAGAGGATTCGGCGACGGGCAACTCTTATTCTATCAAGTACTGTATCGTACACTTTGAACGCTCCGATCATAGTTATCTTTAATGCCCATTCTGCGTCTCTTATTTTAGAATTCAATTTAATTCCGAGGAACAGTGGACCAAGGCGCTGAAATTTGTACTGACCAACTTAAAGTGGGGTCTCGCGTGGGTTAGCTCTCAGTTCACCAAAGACGAGGCTGAGCAATAACACACTTTCGTTTTATCCCGGTTCATTCAGCCTCGATCGTACATCCCTTTCACACTCATTAATGTACATACACGTTATTTGTAAATAAACTCAGTTAAAGGATAATCCTTTTATTTAACATCTGGCCGATAATACTTATTTTCAACAACTTTTGAAGAGCTTCCGAGTTCGGGTTAAGAACAATGTTCAGGTTTGTTAGCTAGGAACCAGGATACACCACAGACTAAAGATGGGGGACCTTGCAACTCCTCGGAATACATGTACTTTCTTACTTCTGGCACGCTCAATTCCACCACTTCGATTAGTTCTCCTTCGGATGCAGCGCCCCCTCCTTTAACGAATCGCTCAAATTTAAGGACGAGTAATGTCGAAGTCTCTTTTGAAATATTTTATTGTCAACTATAAACTTATTCACTAAACCCGTCGTTAATGACACGGTTTATATAAGGTATGAAAAATAAAATTTATACCAAACGGAATTAATTATTCAAATTAGGCTTACCGGGATATATGCGCATCTCGTCAGTAACTTCCACATAGAAAAGCGTATGCTTATAGACCGAAGTGGAAACGGATCTACGATTGAAAAAAATCTTTGTTTTTACGCGCGCACAAAAGTTCAAAATTCGTGGCAAGCACCACGGACTGATGTATTAAGAAAATTAAGAATTGTTAACAAACCTGAAAGTGGTGATAGCTTTAAAGGCCTCGGCAGGCGCTTCGAAGCCGCATTCTTCCCGCAGCTCGTCTCTCGCGATCTCGACAAGTGGCTTATCCTTGTCGACGATACCGGCGCATAGTTCCAAGGTGAAACCCAACGTCAGCGGATATTTTTCAAGATCGACCGTGCCACGTTTCTCCGGGAGGAATGTATAGTAGAAAGACGGACGGAATTGTCTGACGAACACAAGCTTCTTGCTGCTCGTGTTGTAAACGATTATACTCACGCTGTCGTGTGCCCTTGTCACATCCCACACCTTTTGCTCGCCATCTTGTTGGTAATGTATACGAGCAGGTCTGATCCACGGCGAGTCAGGCGGGCATTCCGCCACGCGAAATTCCTTTATATCGAGAATTCTCTTTCGTACATTCTCATTTTCCTTCCCTTGCGCGTTCACATCCATTCCTCACGCGTTTATGTAAACTGCACTCCCAGCGGATTTAGCTGTTTAACTCCAGTCGATAAGCCGTCCCGACGATCATAGTTCGAGGCCACCTGAAGATGTCGCTGCCGACACGGAAAGTGAACGCGCGCACTCGAACGCGAATTACAAAATGCGCTGTCGCTCTGACGGACCTGGCCTTGCAACATAACCTCACATTTCCTGAAAGCGCCACAGCCTCGCCGGTGACGTTGGGCCCACAGATGTAGAAGATTCTCCGTCGATCTCAGTGATCGCGCTATTATTGGTATGGTATGGTTATTTATTTATTTATTCTTTGCATTTTTCGCGTTATTATTAACAAAAGGCGTTGGAAGTTTTCCTTCACCCACCGCCGTTTCGTGGAAACTTCTGGTCTTATATTTCAGTGACATCGTATGCGTATGTGTTGATGGATCTATTCTGACGTATAGGGTACAGGAAAAGGAATGGTCACAATTTTCATATACGAATCTATACATTTCCATGAAATTCGAGGTTAAAGTTTCTTCGTTATTTCTTGATCTGCGAGTGCCGCGATGAAGAAGTCCTCGCACCTTCCTTGCCCGGCCACGGTTTCTTCATCTCCCTTTTCTCTTTCTCTTTTCCCTTCTTACCCTTCTTCTCCTTTTTCCCAGGAACCTCTGTCTTGTAAGCGTCCAGAATCTCTTGCTGACGAACCTGCGTATCAACGTGAACGACGTCGGGCTTCTTGCGGTACCTGGAGACCGCTGCTGGTGGAGAGAACTCGATCTCCATGTCGGACGCCGTCGAGCTGCTCGCGACCGAGGCGTCGTCTTTGTTCTTCACGATTTTGAATTGCAACGGTTTCATGGGCTCTGACAAACGCGGCTCGTCCGTCGTCTCTGCTCTGATCGGGTACATCGTCACGTAATACGTGCCGTCCTTCCTATGGATGTGCAAGGTTGGCGGTGCTTCCGGCCCGTCCTCTTCACCCTCCATCTTGGAATGCTTCCTCTGCATGGATCGCTCTTTGCCGCCTCGCCTCTTGCCTGGGCTCCTTCCGCGCGATGGGGCCGATTTCGAGCGATCGATGCCCGTTCTTCCACGTTCGCTCGATCTTCCTATCGATCGTCCCGCTGACCTTGGCGTCGATCTATCCGATCTTCTATCGTACGATCTTCTATCAGGCGATCTTCTATCGTCCCTCGTCTGTCGTCTCTCGGCCGGCGATAGACTCTCCTGTATATTAGCTATAGAGTTATCCTTCGCCTCCTGCAGCATCTCGTAGAGGTAACGGCCTATGGCGCCTGGCCTCCAGCCGATGCGCGGCTTCAAGTTGCTCGCGATGTCCATGGTGTTCCATAGCCAACCCATATTAGCCGGCACCCTCATTCGCACATCGATGCAATCCTTGTGGCCGTAATTTGTTCCGGGATACGTGTCCCCGACGAAGTAGACCCACCGCATCACACGCCTGCTGACATCGATCGACGGTTTCAAGGAAGAGCTACGATCACCGCCCGGTCCCGGAATACTCTGCATCTCCTTTCCGGCTCTCTGACCGGCTTTCGTGGTAGGCGGATACGGCGATCCGCCGCCCCGGTGTCGAGTGGCGGATTGATTGTTCCGCGCATTGCTACGCCGACTGCTGCGCGCCATACCGCGACCCTTGGCTATGTTTTGAGACTTCCGATTGCCAGCCCTCGGACTGCGCCGTTTCCTTGCATTACGCCCACCCCTTTCGGCCGTCCTCGAGGAAACGGAGGCCGCGACCTGCGTCGCGCTCGCGGTGTCGTCGTGCCTCTTCCGTCTGGATTTACATTTCGGTTCACCGCAAGGACCCAGCTCCGCCTCCATCAGCCCGGGGGTCGCGGCGTCCAGGTCTTTCTGCTTCTCGCTCTTGTCCTCCTTCTTCTCCTCTTTCTTCCTCTGCCTGGCGTGGCTGATTGTCGGGACTGTTTCCGGTAACACGGGTATAGCCTCGCGTACGATTCCCAACCGAGGCGGCAAAGCGAATCCTGTTGGAGCGAGAGGCGGAAGGGTGTGCTGCTGATGAATATCGTCGAGTAGTTGGGCGGTTGGCACGTTACACGGTGCAGGGCACGGCGGTCGTGCTTTTGCAACCTGCGGCGCTCCTGTCGATGTTCTCCCCCTTGGAGCCTGAGGTTCCGGAGTTACGTAGTCTTTGTCGATATCCCTGCCGAAGTAGGGGCTGTCGCCTGGGTCCATCAAACCGAGTCCCTGCACGCCTGGCACTTTCCCAATAGAGTCGACGAAATCCTGCGCATCGTGGAAAGCTCGAATTAAACAGTCTATTCCCATGCACGGCGACTTGGAGCATTTGGCAGCGCCCCTGGGCCACCTCGGCGCATCCTTCCCCGGGCAAACGCATCCAGGCTTCGGCCCCGTCGACGTAAGCCGAGGCGTACAAGCGTCGAATATCGCCACTACGTCGCTATCTTTGGACATTGATTTTCGATCGGGAACAGGCACTGGACCACCGGAACAACTGCAGGTCGACACTTCTTTCTCCCCTCCTCCACCTCCTTCTAACCGAAAGCCTGCGGCGTTCCTCTCGTCGTACCAGGTGTAGTCTGTCTCGCAGTCCGTCCATTTGTACCCAGAAGGACCTATGTAAATTTGTTCGATGTCCCCACCGCCCTTCAGTCTAGGCCTACAGCAGCGGGGTTGACAGTTCTTCGGGGCAAACAGCCCGGGAAGGAGATTGTTCACGCAATAGGTATTAGCCATCGTGTCCTCTATGGTTCTGCCCTTCTGAGTGGCCAGTATGCCGCGGTCCTTCAGTTTCATGCAGCAAGGGCGATTGCAACCGGAACGGCATTCCATAGGATGCGTGGATCTATCGGCCGGCATGCAGCGGCAAGTGGGCTCGTTTGGATATGCTCTGTAAACCAATTCCCTGTACTTGGGATCGTTGAGCTTCTCAGCTGTGGTCAGGTCACCGAAAGCGGGATCGTTCATCGAAACACGCGGCGGAGAGCTCGGCCGCGCCAATGGGTTCTCCTCCTTCGAAACATCTTCCTCGTTTCCGCTCTTGGGAGCGAGATAGGGGCACAGAAACTTTTGTAGTGGCGAATCCTCCAGCACAAAGGACTTTTCGCTCAAAGAGAAGTGCTTGACAATCGAGCTGCCGAAACAAGATAATCGCAGGGTGACGGACACGCTACCGGATCCTTTGCCGGCCGAATCGGTTAGATCGAAGGAATCCTTTGCTATGCACGGCGCGGATAATCCATCGACCTCCTTTCGCGCAGCGGACACTCGATTGCACAAGCAAGCGGGCATGGATATCTTCGCTTTACCGAGAAGAGTTCCATTTTTCTTTGCGTCGGAGGTAGATCCTTTGTAATATACTTCCATGAACATAGGGATGCACCTCATAGCCTTGATAAGGCTGCTCGGTGTCTTGGCGAACAAACAAGATTTACCATATTTCGAGTCCTTCGAGTTTCCTGTCAGTTCACTGGTCTCCTTACGATCGATTTGGTTGTACTTTGGGATGTCTATTTCGTACTCTGGCAGATCGATGAATCTCACGCGGACGATCAGATCCCCGGCGTTTGCGTCCGCCGTTCGTTCGGGATCCAAGTCCAGCCGATCGACGAATAACTCGAGCATGTAAAATTGCTCCTCCTTCGACGTCGACGCCTTCCGCTTCGAGGCCATTCTTTCTTCTGTCCTATTTTGACGTTCGCTGCACGAGAATTTAGAGAAGGATCGTGAACTCACAGAGAGCTTCTAGAGATACGTACGGCCGAGACGCGCCATTAATTTTGTGGTCGTTTTACGGCCAATATACTGTAACCTAACCGCGCCAACGCTTCGAATCGATTAATTTTATGTGCAATGTATCGTATACAGTTACCATGGCGATATCGCTGACGAGCAACCGCGGATTCTGTACCGGGTGGTCCCCGTGTGAACAGCTCCCGCCACATTTCACTTTCTACCCTTCCTACCCCTCTTGCCTTTTCCACCCTTCTTCCCCCTCTTTCTTCCACTCTTCTCTTCTTCTACAATCCCTTTCAACTCGTTCAGCGTCGTTCTGTCCGGGAACTCTGAGATATCCTTCTCAACAGGCGGGACGAGCCGCCTCACGCAAAACTCTCGTTCCCTGTCCTCGTTCCTGAAGGTGAAGAAGGTGGGGTGCATCTCGTAGTGGGTCATGATAGACCGGCCGAAGCACACCAGCCTTATCTCCATGTCCAGGGTTCCCGATGGATTCTCGCCAGGATCCAGCAGGTTGTAGCTGCCCTTCGCCACGAACGGTTTTGGCAAATTAGCCGGCTCGTTCTGGGCCATGGCCACTTGGTCGCACAAGCAGCCGGGCAATGGTATCTCCGTTTCCGCGATCGGATAAGTGTCCCCGACCCTGAACACCCCGACCTTTATCGTCGCCGACTTCAATTCGTCCACCAGCTCCTTCGGCTGTATGACGAACAGGCAACTCCTGCCTATCATGAAGTGCAGAGTCCCGTCCTCCTCCGGTAGAGTGGGCTTCAAAGAGTAGAAGTCGTGGCGCGTGATCTCGAACAGGGGGAACTCGAGGAACTTGATCTTGATGACGACAGGGTGCTCGCCGATGTCTTTGATCTTCCCCTCCGTCAACACCAACTTGTGGACCATCATCTCCACCATGTAGATCCGTTCGTCGCGGCCACCGAAGCAGGACATGTCGAAGTTGGATGATACTGAGGATTCGTGACCAGGAAAGAATGGTGTTCGTGTCGCGGTGGCGCGCGAATTTTCAGACGAGGAATTTTTTAAGGTTCGGGTCGCGAATGGCAAGTGACAGGTGGGGCGCGACAATCGAATTGCGAGTGAACGCGAGTGCGTGGACACCTTTACTTCTATCCTAAGCTGGATAATTCTGTTTGGACTCTTCGGTACTTCTTTACCCACAGACCCTCGCATTAACATTTCGACGTGCTATCCATTACGATAATTCTCCCCGAGGATCATATAAACACTGGTGCGCCGAGTCTCCAGCCGCGTCCCGCTTCCGTGTCTATAGATATCCCATCATCAATCCGCGGATAAAAATCATCGACGTACAGTCACGTATATCCCATCCACTGTACGCGACGCCGCGGCGTCTCTAATTCCATCGGCAGTTATTACTTAGCTCCCACAGTGGTGTATACTTAATCCCGCGGCGTGAAACTGGCCGTCAGAACCGTTACGAAAATCCGAAGGGAAGCCCTTTTCCGCTATGCGCGACGATCCCGCTACCTCGCGTCCACGCGATTTCCGTCCTAAATCCGGCGACGGTTCTGGAGGGCCTCCGTTCGGCCGTCCACCCTTCCCCTCGTTCTTTTCCACGGGCCCGTGACTAATCGTCGTTCATTCAGCAGCCTAGCTGGTCGCCTGGCATCGGCGATATTTTCGTTGAACAGGTTCGTTCCTCCTCCTTTGTCGACCAGAACTATCGAGACGCCGAAGTGGAACCGTGAAAAGGTGACCTTGGAACGATTCGTCCCATTCCGTGGACGCGGTTTCTGGTAGACCGTGGCCACCGAAAGCGGCCGACAGGGGCATCCCGGGCGCCCGAACACCGACGGCCCAAGTATGCGCTAATTGGTACGGGCTCGCTCGCACGCACACACGCCCGGGCCTTAAATAAAGAAGGAGACAGGTAGAGGCGACCGGCGCGGCGCGGCGTGTTCGACGCTCGTACGAGCGGCGAGCGAGGAGAGGAGAGATAGGATACCGTGGACTCCGTGGCCTCTCCGACTCGACCGGACGCTGGAAGCCGACCAGGCAGAAGTGAAATTCCGGCCCGGGCGACACGGCGGCTCGTTAAAATGCTTCTGAGGGGTTTCGGGCGCGGAACGCTCCAGGTAATTGGCGATTAGCGATTAAAACGAACTTGGACGTCTCTTTCTCTCTCCGTTCCGGTCACCACCTCTCATCTTCTCACTCCTGCATCACCGTCCCCAGCCGCCCATGCTTCCCGGACAAAGTAACGTTCGTATAAAGGCGCCTTTTATCGGCTCGCCCTAGAGAGCACCCTCGATTGGCCGATTTTATCTTCTACCTGGCAACGATGACACTCGTCCACGGGGCCAGTGATGCCAGAATCGTGGGTTTTCGCCCACGGGCTCTACCCTCTCTCCGCCACCAAGCGTACCTCCGAAGTAACTTATTCGTAGATTAATATGCAATAAAATGTTATTATTCCGTTTTTAATGCTTTAAATTAAATTATCGTGTGTTAACAAAGTACTATGTGCAGTACATAATTTTATAAATATTCATTATTTTATTCGAAGAACAATAATGAAAGTATTCAAATTATTAAAAGAACTGAAAAGTGGGTGTATAAATAGGTAATACAATTTTGCATTTTGAAAATGGAATTTGATAAAGAAGATCACAAGTAACTTCTTTCTAGTTTATTAATAGGATCTTTAATTGCTTCTCTTCTTATATTCCCAAAAATAATTACAAAACATGGAATTGAAAACCCACGATTCTGGCATCACTGCACGGGGCCACTCGTCCGTTTCCAAGCCACTTTCCCTCGAACTTGAGGAACAGAATGGAGGGGAATGGCGTCGTTAATCGCGCGACTTGAAACAGCAACGATCACTTTACAGCGACGAGATTGGGAGCCGTTTTCTTGCCGACTGGCCATGGGAATCCGGGTGCCTCGGGGCCCACACGAACGAGGGCTCCTCGGCATCCGGATGACCGGATATAAATACCGATCGGGTGGACGCTAATTCCATCGTATTTAGCCTGAGGAGTACCTACTCTTCTTAAGAGGGTATACCCGTTTGAACCCTCGGAAAATGTGTACATTTTGTGGATTTTTTTACAAGTCAACGGCTCGATGAAGATTTCCCGTTTTTTTACTACGTTTACATAGTATTATGAACTACTTATAAAAAAAATTTCAGTTAAAAAACTATTGTTTTTCGGAAGTTACAGATACATGTCCGAAAGTCTCTCGATTTTAGACGGCTAAACGGTGGACGCAATCGTGCGTCGAAGTAATCACTACAATGTTAATAAAGAAATTACAGAAATTCGATGTCCTCGTTACGATAACTCCCGTTAAATTGTCGATGAAACCAACCGCGCACACGCCCCCCACTTACCCAATCGATCCTCGTAGGATCTCTTTGTTCCCGACCTCGGTATCGGCGATCAGAATTATATAGCGAAAACGGCGGAGAGTCAAATTAAATGCCGGCCTTAAGGAGCCGGCCATTGTGATTTGCGATTTTTACCACGGTAGCGTGCCCGTAGCCAGACCAGGTTAATTTGCCTCCTCGCCGATAACCGTTATTTCGGCATTGCTCGAAAGCGGTTACCCTTGCCCCGGGATCCAATATCGGGATTAGTCATCGGGCTAATCCACGCTCGGCGTGTACGTACTAACCCAGCTAGCCTCGTCTGCTCGTTATCCACGAGAGCCACCGTGCCTGACCCAAATATTCGTGGTTGAAACCCATTTTCACCTCGCGGAGCTCGGCGAAAGCTGCATCACCCTCGAAACGATCCCACGACATTATTTCCCGCGCCTCCTCGTTTCCAGTCGTTCGACGGGGCGTACGGTCGCTTCTACGTACTTGTTACAGCGACCGGGCTCGCGCAGAAATACAGTTCCGGCTCCGAGTTCGTCCGCAATTTGAATAATTCTCTCCTAAGGAACGGTTTTCTCATCTCGAATTCGCCTAACGTCCGACGTTTTTGTTGCGCTACGGGGCCCCCGCTCGCTACTTACCTACCTTCGGAATGCGAGTGCTCCCGCAGCACGCTACTTTGTAAATGCCCCATTCCCACGGGGGAAAAGCCCATGAAACGCTCCGGCCCGATCGTTCCATTTCTACTTTTCCTGGTAAACGTCCATTCATACCCTCCGCTCCCCCAAGGCGGAGCAACCTGTCTCGTCTAGCTGCTATCTTTAAGCGTTATCGATTCTCGAGCACGAGATACAGTAGACTTGATCCTTCAGGTGCACCCGTCGAGAGTGACGAGCGGAGGATGACGAAAGTGGACTATCGACGGGCGACTAAATAGAGATCGTATGGAACCCTCGTCGGAGGGAATCGCGTCGCTGACGGGTGTCTGTGAGAGGGCAGCGAGGATCACCAGACCCGGGAGCACCCCTCGTCCCTCGGATTTTCGATGATCTAGATCGGAGTAGCACCAGGAAGCCGGGACCGAAGGCAAAATTACCGGTGCCGGTGGAAGGAGACCTCGTTCGCTCAGGCTCGAGGGGTCAAAGGGCGATAGCGGTACCTTCCTCAGCGGAGGAAGGCCTCATCCTCCTCGTCCTGCCACCTATCGCGCTAGTGTGCGCTGCACGCTCCGGGTAACAGACTCGCAGACTCTACAAACGTTCCTGGTGAACGTGCCCGCGAGCGAGCGCGCGCACCGGCCGAACAGACGAACCTGTTCATAGACCACGGGGGGAAAAGTGGTCGTGTAAAGGAGGCGAGTGTTCGTGCAACGAATGCCGAAGGATGGCCAGGCGGCGGACCGACCGGTGCTCCGCTGTTACTCCAGGGACGACCGAGACAGAGTGAGGGACAGCGGATGAGGGCCAGAGGGGGCAGAAGCTGGTGGAACAAGGAGGAATCAGCCGGGAGGATATTAGAAGGCACTCTCCCGCGGCGCTAGACGAAATTTGTCAAGCAACCGGCTGATCCCAATTTGTTCTGCTGCGTGTCTTTACCACGGCGAGAGAGCCGTAGGTGGTTCCCCCCGGATCCTTTCGCCGGACGATGAGTGGACGGTGGGTATCGGCCGCTACCAATCACCTTATTAGGTTATTAAAAGCTTCGGGATTAGTTCGAGGGCTGTTTATCTCGTGGCTGCTACACGATAGCGGATGAGACAGCTGAGGTAGATGGAACATTCGGCTGTTCCCGTTTATACATCCCGTTCCGCGCGTAGGTATGTAAGTACCTACGTCGCACTCTCATTAATTCTTATCGCGATTGTTCAATCGCCGTTGGAGCGCCACCGTTCGGGTTGCCAGGCGATTACCCGCAATTACCATCGAAAATAACGTTAACCGGGGGGATAGAGGCTCGCGCGGCGATAACGTAATGTTATTTCAATTTGCATGCTCGCGGGCAGTCGCGTTCCCAGAACTAATTTAGCCGCTGTGTATTGGACAGTACACGGTCCACGATCGCCGAGAGATAGCATTGCAGATGATTATCAGCCAGCGTGATTTCTGCCTCCCAGGAAACCGTGAGCGCGCCGCCCGGCTTAATGCCCGTCAGATGGCCGCCACAAATTAACAGACTATTATTTACCGCTTGACACCGCGTTAACCGTCATAAACGTATCCGTTACGATTCCTAGGGTAACGAGTTATTGTATGGTAATGCTCGACGAAAAACTACGTGGAATGATAGAAATGCGGGATGAGGTTTGGGGGGAAGGGGGGAAGAGGGACGCGGTTCGTTCGGAGCCACGAAGCAAGAAAACCAGTGTAGCCGCACGCTGGGATACGTTCAGTCGGAGATGACGCTTCCAGATTCTCTCATTCAGTTGCGCCACAAATTAACAGAATTAATGACCAACGCTATGGCTCGTGACGACAACGGCTCACGGCGGAACGAGGGACGAACGTAATTGCGTTAGGCTTGACATTTATTTTACGACGGCCTTTCGTGCCGGTTCACCCGGACGTAACAATCGTTTTCGTTGGCACCGCTCGGAGAGAGTTATCGCCGAAATGAACGGGGCAGTTTTCATCTCAAGGTCAATTTGTTCGACTCGCCTCCTCGAGGTGAGCACATTGCTCGTTTGCCCCGCGGAGGTGAACGAACCCTGGCCGCTCTTCTTCGAGGACTTTTGTTCCCCGATGAAGTTTTTGCCGCTCGGGAGCCCGGCGAGTGGCGCAGGCCCCGGTGTACCGATGGAAAACTCGATGGATTCCTGTGACACGAATAACGCCCGAGTAACTGTGACGGGCAAAGAAAAATGAATGGGAAATATTTGTGTTTCTTTCGAGGGGGTTAGCCCCCGCTCGATACCACAAAGCTCTTTTTATCCATCCAATTACCTGCCGTGATCTCCGCTAGCTGCTATTGATCTTCCTCTCTGAATTTCCTCCGGCTGCTTCATTTGCCGCGGCAACGGTGGATCGTTCTATTTCATAATGAAATTCTTCTTCCACCGTTCCCCTCCCGTCGCGAAGTGAAAGGCTTGCGACGTCGACGACGACTTCTTAGAAACGTGCTTGCAGAAGATTCGCGCGAAAAATCGGATCGTCTGCATGAACGGAAGAATGTTCCAGATCGCAATTAAATTATCCCACTCCTCCCCCGGTATTTCCCGGCACTCGAAAGTTAAAGACTTCCGCTGAACAACGCGACGCCACAGTTCCACGCGTAAATACAACATCCTGAAAATTATGCAGCTACAAGAGGAGCCTCAGAGCGGGCATGTATGCACGTGCAGTTCGCGTTTAAATCGTGTAGCCTATCGGAAAAGATCGTTACCGGGAACCATAAGAGCCGGCACGTCGGCACGAGACACGGCGGGATGAATCTTCAAGGGAACCGGGTTAGCAACGACCGTTCGGGCCGTTCTGAAAGCGCAGCCTCGCGGATCCAGAGACGAGGCAGTTCGCCGCGGAGAAAACGGCCGAGCACCCACTTCCAGTGCCTCTAAAACACTTTAAAGGGGAATGAAACTAGTCGTAAGGGGATATAGACTATCGTTGCTGAGCAACCACAAGGTGGAAGTCTTGGAAGTGGCTGGGCTCAGCCAGGCCGGGGATACCTACCTTATCCATTAGACTATTATTTAGACAATGTCTTGGGGGCTGGCGCTCGGAGACCACAGAGCCAGCAGTAACTTCCCCATCGGGGCAACTTGCAATTTGTAAATTACCGCTGTTCCCTTCGAGGTGTGCGAAATTAATACAGACCACAGCAGCGTGGTTCGATCCACGGGAATATCGACGAAATTACTGGGAGATACCGAGAGACGCGGTTTTCTTCGATTTCAAGCAGGTTCCGACACCGAGTACAGTTAGGAATAGAGAAGGAACAGGGAACCGTGTCGGAAAAAATCGTACCGCGGTGCGCAGGAGCACCGAGTTCCTGTCTCCGGCCCGCGGAGAGTTAATTACAGCCGCGAGTGGTCATCCTAACGAACGGGTCGCGACGTGACGTAAAGGCAGACGCTCGGTTAGTTGGCGTCCAAGAATTCCACGTAATTCCGTGCGTTCGGCGATGGGCGCGCGATTAAATTCCTGCTACTAAATAGAAGTAGAACGCAGGTTAATCGTAGTCGGCGGAAATTAAGCGGCTTCCCGGGGTAGGTGATTCTACCGTGGAACGAAGCGAGCCTCTCTCTCCTACTCGCGTATACGTTCCCGCATGATTAAGCCCTTCCGATCGCGGTGCTCGTGATCCACGAGAGCAGCTCGGTTTCTCCGTACACGTACTCGCGATCGCCTCGAAAATCAGGGCAACCTCCGCGGGAACGCTTCCTCGCTAGGAGGATCATCACGTTCGCCGTTACGTTCCCAAGAACCTTCCCAACCTTTTCCCCCGACGTCTGCCGGCGATCGAAACGTCTCGCACGGGTGTCAACCCGAATCTATCTGGCCCCGGACACCAGATGCATCTATCATCCGCTTAAACTGTCGGGAACTCCCGATTGGTCACCGTGCAGGCTTAACGAGAGTGACTAAGAATAGACGACGGGGATCCCGGGGCAGCCGGGCGAGGAGCGAGACGGAGGAGAGCGAGTAGGCAAAGGGAGCCGAGTTAGGTAAAGCACAAAGGTAAGAGAAGGGAGGTAAAAATGTTTGGAGGAGAAAAAGAAGAAGAGGAGAAGAGAGAGAGAGAGATAGATGAAGAAGGAGGAGGGAGTGGACCACGCTGAGGTCGCGACCCGTAGCCCGCAGGCCCCCAGTGAAAGGCCCAACGGCGATCCGCATCCGCGGGGCCCCGAGCGATCGAGACGGCGAGCCTAGCGCCGCAACGAGCGGGACCGAGACGAACGCCGGGGCCCTGCCGAGGCACCGTGAGCCGTTTCTTAAGATCGCGTTCTTCTTAGCGAAGCCCACTGCCATTATGGCGCACTTAAAGTGGCAATCGTGTGGAAGGCAGCACCGCCGCGCAATAGCCACGAGTTGCGCAACCTTCGGTGACCCCACCCTGCCAGAGCCCACCGTGAATCGCGACCGACGATGAAGGCTGGTCCTCCGTTCTCTCGATAACTAATAAATCGACGATGAGTGGACAACCAACAGCTCTCTACTGCCAGCCAAGATAATGACCCGGCGAAACGGAGACAGAGAGAGGCTCTGGACATTTGTCCCAGTGTCACTATCCCTGTCGATACGGTCCAGCGTTGGAATGGAAGCGGGGCTCTGACGTGCGAGCCGATTTACCGGTCTTTTTAGAAGTAGCAAGCGATTATTCGCCTGCCACCACCGTTACAGTGGGTATCCTTTACACCCAGCTACCCTACGAGCCCGCGCCACGGTGGCTGTGGGTCCCGGCAACCGTGGATACAGCTCTGATCGAACGATAATTGGATAGATTACGCGGAACCTCCTCCAACCCCGATAGCATCGCGTTTATGCGCCCGTTTTATGTGTTACATAGCCCCGCGGTCCTCCGCGGGCCGTGTACTTGACTACAATATCTTCACGGTGCTCGGTGTCTACAAACACGATACGCCAATGGTACGAGAGAGCTTTCGCTGTGCCGGTGATGCCCAACAACCATGAAGAATGATCGCAACCGCTCCTCCGCTTCCGACTCCGACACGCCGCCGTTTTTGACACTCCCACATTCCCACTGGTTACGAAAGATCGAAGCCGTAGCACTTTAGATAGCGACTGTTCTCAAAGGAGAGGTAGTTGAAGCTTTTTCCGTACTTCCGTTATCGTGCTAAATATGAACCGAAACTGCAGACAATGGGACATAAATTTCTCCCAATTATCACGTCATGGTACGAGATTTCAGGATACTCTTGTCGCACCCGAGCTCCTTTAGTGGGATAGTCTAGCACGTGAGATTCCATTAGCCACAAAGAATTTGCGGGAGGCCCAGTGTCGCCTCTCACTTCGCGTCGTCAGGAGCATAAATCTTCCCGCAATTTCTCAACCCACAATTACTTCCAAGGTGAGATTCACGGCGCGTCGTAAATACGAAGGGAGGTCCGAAAATCGCTGGAAAAATGGGGACGCCGCGAGGGGTATTCTAGGAATGCAGTTAAAACCATCGAGGCCGAGCCATCCCGCGGAAAATGGTAATTCTAATAGCGACGAGGGGAAGCCCCGGCCGTTCGGTTGCATCCGACTTCGTGAAAACGCGGCGGAGGAGGCGCGATCACGCGATCGCATAAAATTTCAGGCGCCGCATCCTACGATTTAGACGCTGCTGGGTATTCGCGCCAACGACCGTGGATGAATCCCTCGCGAAGCCTCTAGATTCTAAATTCCTCGGATCCCCGACGCCCCTATTTCGCAACCGAGGAATCCTCCGACGAACACGTTGCCGGCCGATCGTTTATCAGGATTCAAGGGAAAACAGCGGAAACGCCGGTGGCTCAAGGTGGGCTTACATAATCGGGAACAGGTCGATCGTTTGAATATCCGTTTGCACGCATCGGTAATGAAATCAAGGTGGCGCGAGCTCGCTTCATGCGGGCAAGCGAGCGCAAGAAACGCTGGATCGCGGTGAAAAAGTGCGATAGTAACGTGATGAATGATTGCAGCCGAACGCACAGATCGATCGATTTTTATCTCTCCAGATCGGAACAGGCGTTCGCCGGCTTAATTACACGATGTCGACGGTAACGAGGGTGTATCAGGCCGATCAGAATGCGTATGGCAGTGATAATTACCGGGTACACGAGGCTCGACGTGGCTTTGCGTATTTGAGGAGCGATCGATCTGCTACCGATCCCTCGATCGAGGTCCGAACGGACACTCCCGTCTCGACGCTAATTCCCGCCAGTTAAGAGCAGCTACACCACAATTTAATCGCTGGTGTCAGTACCGTGACGGTGTAAAACAACTAATTAGTCAAATTAATGAAGCCGTCAAGGCTAATGCCTCAGGAGTTGTAACAAGCACGGAGTCTCTCTCACAAAAATTCTATCTGGTCAGTTCAGTGTTCGATTGAACTTGTTAGTGTCGAATCCAATCTTCTGATCCTTCATCGTCCATCTTTCCCGCTGACTCCCATGCGATACCCATCTATCACACCTATCTGCCGTCCCGCCTAAGAGTTCCTCAGCACTCAGTGGACGATCAGCCGCGAATTCGCGTGAAGTGGAACGATCGAAGCTTCATTGTAGAGATGCCCACGTGGAAGGTTGGCCACGAAAAAGCGATAAGAGCCGCCGCGATTCTAGCCAGTGCGCCGACTGTGGGAAAACGATCGACGAAAGAGGCACGGGGAGGCGGGATAAAAAGCGTTAAACTCGTGATTAGACGCGGATGCCCTTGCTCGCGTCCGATTCCCCTTTGTACCGTGGCCCCGGCTTCCAGCTCGGTGTCCTCGCGTCCACCTCCCACCGCGTTTCTTTCCGCCACTTCTCTTCTTTTTACCCCCGTCCCACCCCCGCGGCAGGGCCCGTGGCACGAGTCTCCCCGTTTCGATTATCCGGGCCCCGGCGAGGGAGGGGGAGACGGCGCGGCGGAGAAACGATTTTCGAATCGGTCGAACGCGATCCCCAAAGCGTGACGAGCCGCGGCGGGCTCGATTTAACGCTTCCCTCGGCGGACGATCGGGCGTACACGTCGCGATTTCGAGCGGGCCCGCCAGCCACGGAACACGGATCGGGGCCCGCAATTTCCTGTCCCCATTAGTCGACGTCTCGTCCCCGTGCTACGCGTTTCGTTAGAGCGCAAATAACTGGACGTTCCGAACGAGTTGAAGCGTTATGCCCGCGATCAACGCCGCGATAAACTGCGCCCGGTGGGCGTGAAGAGCCCCACTGCGCGCTAAAGACGCGCTATTTCGAAGCGGATTCCGTTCCCAACGGCTGAGATATTACGCGTTTCTCCCGGAAGCCGCTAGGCTGCGCGAAGCGTTTCTGGGGAACCAACTGGCGGGGTTGAGACGGAGCCGTGTCCCGCCGGTAACACCGCATGCCCACGCGGAATGTAATAGGAGCAAATTGGCGACACTTTTCCGGCATCCTCGCGCTCGGGCGGCTGCAAGTGGCTGTAAATAAGGGGCCGCGAGACGCTTTTAAGGCCGCGGATAGCTTCTTCTTCGGGCATCGGTGATTACAATCAGGGCCGTTCCTGGATTTTAGCCGCGCAGGTGCAAAAACAATATTACCGCCCTTATTAACATAATATTCTTTAAGTAAGAATTCGATATGCAATGCTCAATTTTTTATCTATATATATATATAGATACAGTATTGTCTCATTGTGGACTCGGTTTGGTGTACACGATGTGGGTTTTTCGCTATCCCCACCACTTCTGTCTCACTCTTGTCCGGCGAAGGCGAGAGCGAGATGGAACGAGAGCGAGCGAGAGGCACTGGAAGCGAGCAAGGGCGGTACGAGACAAACGATGCCGTCACACTGCGTCCTTTGCGTGCGCGACGGGCGTGCGCAATGGTCACGAGCCCACGTGTGAGCACGGGAACCATTTCGCAAAATTTTGACGCAGGCACGATTCCATCTGAGGGTTCGCGCCCGTCGCGCACACTCGCCGCGCACGCAAAGCGTTCCATCTCGCTCTACCCTTCGGCCAGAAAGAAGCGAGAAACGAACACTCGGAATTAGGGCTCTGTTCAGGATGTGGGTTCAACGCCGGTCCCGACCAGCGAGCCCACAGCGAGGAAATACTGTAGTTTTAAACAGTTACCATGCAAACGAGTATTCTACTAATCAAAATTTTACATATAATAAACGGCTTGCGCCGCCCCCAGGTTTGGCCGCCCAAGTGCGGGGGCACCTTTTGCACCCCCGGCAGGAACGGGCCTGATTACAATTTAGTGGCTCGTAACGAAAGGCTCGATCACGGGGATGGCCAGTATTCGAAAGGGATTATTAATTGGCGCGCGAACGTAGGAAATGAACTTGACTGGCCGACTCCACGGCTCATTAACTGCGAAGCTTGCCGCTGTATCTGCTGAAGTATCCTTCCTCGCATGGACTCGATAATGTAGAATCTGTAGTAGGTATCTGCTTAGTGTCTCATATTATGCGTAGGCACGCTGGCGAGATTGCCTTCTCCTTCTACTTAGCTATTGTATAATATCGGGGATATAGGCAAGCAGCTGGCTGAGAAACGAAAAGTCATCGTTCACACGGGTGGTTTAAGATCCCACGACGGCTCGCCTCGCACGGCTCGCGGTTTTTGGACCGCGGCTTCGTCTAATATCATAGTTTCACGGTGGATTCGAGGGGCGTATTTTTACGCGGCGGTAAAAACACCTCGAATTACGGACATTTATCGCACGTGCTCGCCGCTGGCGGGCAAGGTGAGAAAAGATGGCCGATGGTAGAGGGGGAAAAAAAGACGGGACAAGTAGAAGCGAGGCACGTAGCGTGAGCCAAACGCGTGACAAATTCATCGTGTCACGCCGTCTCACGTGCTACGAAGGATCGTGGACCACCTTCACGACGATGTAACGCAATCGCGCCCGTTTTGTCGGCCACGTCCGGACGCTGATATAATTTAAACCTAGAAGAAACGCGGCCATTAACGCGCCATTAACGGGCCTGACCGTGCGTGACTCCCAGCGGAGTTTGGCTTCCAAAACGGATCACCCTCCGCCGACTTCTCATTACCTTTCGCCCCCGATCTGCAAGTCGGATGGTTTGATTTATCCTCCAGATGGGGTAAATCCGGGAGAGTTGATCGAGTCGCTGTATTCAGGCTCTACAGTTGTCCACCATCAAGGACCCAGTTCCTGATCAGTTTAGTATATAAATACCAAATAATAAGTTTATCACGATACAAATTTATTCCAAAAAATTATTAAATAATTATGAAATATTTTTAAATTTATTCGCAAACATTTGATAGCTCATAGTAAAATGTTTCAGGTTGATCAGAAACTGCTCCCTTTGCATCTTAAGTGATCAGCAACTGGGTCCTTGGTATATGTAAAAGTGTGTTAAGCTTCAGAACAATTGAGGCAGTCAGAGCAACAACGGACCAACCCACATTAAAAATATTTTTTTTTTTCTATTTTATATGGTTAGTAGAGTCTATTGGAATACGTAATTGCTACTAATTCAATTTCGAAAAAAATGTGGGTTAGTCCGTTGTTGCTCTGACTGCCTCAATTAATTCTCTAAGAATCAACTTTTTCCACCAACTCTCCGGCCCAGCCGCGTCTCCCGGATTTACCCTACCTGGCGGTCCAAATTCCGTAAAAGGAGCGCTGAAATCTGTATCCAGGAGGTTTACGTGCACGAAAATCCGTGTACAGCCCCGCGATCTTTCAACTTTCTTCTCCGCGAGCGTCCATACTGGTCCCACAATTAGTAAATCGTTTGCCGAGACGTAGTCCCGGGGATCTTAGATCCCCAGCGATCTTATCTGTCACCGACATCGTCCGGCGCGTCACTCATCGATCAATCGATCTCTCATCGGATCTGAGCGCAGCGGATAGCGGTCCAGGACACGGTTGACCCGGTTCCAAATTCCAAGTTCGCCGCGTACGTCTGTCGCTGTTTCATCGCCAACCTGGCCGAGGATTCGAGCGAACCGAAGTGGTTGGTGGCCGGTGGTGCAGCGAATACCGACGGGGTTGAGACAGAGGGTATATGGGATCGATACATCATGGGGGCCCAGCGGGGCGCCTCAGATACCATCTTAGTTAGCATCCTCGGTTAGACGCGTATATATACCGGCCTCGACCGGCCAGCCTCGTCATTATACCTCTATCTGCTTATCTGTATCGGTCCCAATATCCACGGAGCACGGCCGAGCCTCGAAACTACGCCAGAACTATCGGCTTCCCATGCAGAGACCGCTCTATCCGCTCGGTACGATGTAATGGGGTTAACGAGGCGCTTATATGCTCCGCAGGCATAGTCGTGTGTACTTGCCTTGCGGGGTGATCGCAGACCCATTAAGATCCCGCGGTCCCTGTTTCGGGGACAGGTCGGAAAAAGGTCCACGGCGTAAATAAAAATCTCCCCACACACACACTTGACGGCAGAGGAAAGGGAATATCTTGGATCCCCCGAAGAATGCTGGGATCCTTAATGCGTTGATGAAACGATTAGATGTACACGCAAACAGGGTTTACTTTATTCGCCGCTGCCCTTGACGGGTTATTATCAACGAAATTTACGATAATGCCCGCGAACGTTCTCTTATCTAGCTGGTCCTTTTAATTCCACGCGTTTCGTGAACGGCGCGCGTTAATGAATTTCTCTCGGTCTATGACGCTGCAGGATTTAAGGGGTCAGTCCACTGTGGAGTCGTGGAAAATTGTCATTTTTTTAGTATTTATTTTTTAGTAAACAGAATGTCCAATGTAAATAATGTTTTGTCTACTTATTAATACACTTATTGGCAGTATAAAAAATCTATTATACATTTTTAACAGTTTGTTTTTTAAATATATATCGCACTGATGCGAGCGACTTGAGACACTGATGTAGTGCTTCTGCAGGTGATTCCGGGAGAAAGACGCATTTGAATAAAAAAAATCAAAGTGTGTTGTAATCGTTATGAGTGTAGTTATTGCCGGAACCAGGATTAATTTTACTGATAAATAAATTAACAAAAGGCGGAGGAAAAGATTATTATACTCTTAATATTATAATATTCATATAATATTATAATATTATTCAATTATATCAATATACTCTTAATATTATAATATTCTTCTCCTTGCGATATCTTGATGTATATATTTTAAATTTTTATACTTACAGTTAATTATCATTATTTTTATATTCAATATTTAACATTAAAAAACTATATTATTATTATTTTAGAGTCATAGTATTGTAATTTATTCCAACAATCTCTCTTAGATTTAAAAATACATATTACTTTTGGCCAGCCTTCCCTATGACACGTGCCACTGTGTGCTAGTTCTTCTACATTCATGGAATCGTGCTTTTGCTGCAATTTTACGTCTCGCCAGCGTCGCCAGCCGCGTTTTCCAGCCGCGGCGCGATTATTAAATCTTGGGAATTAATCGCGAAGGAAATGCGCGAGTCATAAAAGCCGGAAGCGTTTTTCCCAGCCGTGCGCGCCTGACAGTGATAACAGCTGGGACCTATTTTGCTATTGTCTTGCGAGGCGACTCTTAAGTTCCAATTACGTTGATGCGTGAGGCTGATGTTCGATCGGTGACCCTGTAGTACCCACGATACGTGCTGCACTCCTGAATAAAATGGCCTTTTATTATATTTGCGAAATAATTTGACAGCAATCCCCCGCCAGTGTCCCTTTTCCCTCATTTCGTAACAAGTCCCCGCTCGTTGCTCACGAATCGGAGCCACCGCCAATGCATCTTATGCAACGCGAAGATTCATGCTCGAAAAATAGTGCGCTGAAATGAATTTCGTAACCGCTGCCCGGTGGAGTGTCTATTGCTAGAAAAGTTGCAACAACCGTCTGAGCATTCCGCGTCCCAGACAATTACGGGCATCGATCGGCTCGGTTACGCCTACGATCGCTCTTGTTACAAAATCATCGGCCGGAGAGATTAACAAAGGGTTCGGAAACTGCTTTATCTGGTCCCGATCTGGCGGTAATAAAAGTTCATCGCCGTTCTGGACGGCGGAGAAAACCACCGATACCCCCTTTCCCTACGATCGTCGTGTCGACGTTCCCAATAAAATTCCCGGCGAGATCGAAAATTAACGAAACGATCTAGCACAGTTACCTTGCCGATCCGACATTCGACCCCTTACGTAAAAATACCGTCCTTTCTCTTCATCCTCCAGCTCGCCTCGGACACGGCATCGTTCTACATAAACGTAACGACCGGACCAATAATAACCTCGCGAATTATACAGATTACGAGCTATCATCTTATTATTATACTGTCTTAGCAAACGATCGTTGCGTATTGCAAGTTCCATTGCACCTAAGTAGGTACGTCACTTCCAATGGTATCCACTCGTCCCTCTGCAGTACCTAAAGGACGACACGTAAGGCCCCCGGAACTTGTTCCCAGACACAGCTGCGTGAAATCTGCGTGAACTCCGGGCGAAACGATCGGAGCCAAAAGCGAATCGGAATAGCTGGAAGGATCGAACACGAGGCACGACGAGGAGGACACGGTAGCGACGTTACGCGGAGAGAGGAGCAGCGTTACCGGGGCTCATTTATTCAGCCGGCGGACGGTGGAAGTCGCCGTGGTCCCATTTACCCTTTAGCCTTCTCTCCACCCCGTTCGAAAGCCCGGGGAAGACGACAAGACAGCGAGACGTGGCTCATTACGCGGCACGGTCCGCTTTATTGTTCATTACGGTAATGAGCGGCCGGGCCTCTTGCATTTCGGATTACCCGGCGATCAATTAGCGGCCACGACAAGGGAGGGTTGGACAGGACGGCCGGGTGGAGAAGGAAACCCGAAACTGCCGGATAAATAAAAGGTGGAACGTCACGCGGCCGGCCGCAAACCCGGTGTACCGGCGCGGAGGCCAGCGTCTCGGGTTAGGCCTGGCTACATAATCGGCACCGAATTCGAGAGAATGCGAGACACGTGTATTAATTTCAACGGGCGGCTCGTAAAACTCGTGCCTTTACGATTCTAGCGCAGATACGCCGCTGCTCGGCCCTCGACGTCCACCGGCCAGACAGGTAGGTACAGGTCGGCGCAGGTTCAGGTGTATCCGATACGCTGCGCCCAACGTTCGTTTCAAACACCTCCTCCGCGGTGCTCGCGAGTAATATTAAGGGGGTATTCTAGTGTGAACGCCGTTATTTTCTGCGTTTTTGTAGAATTTCTTACAAAAAAATCGCTAAAGTTATTGAATCCGGGTTCTGCCTACATATGTATCAGCACTTGGAGAGTATTTACAAATTTTTTCAGCATGAAAAAATTAAAATTGCCTGCAATATTTCGCGTTGAAGTGTTCCATGAAAAAAAATGTCTGCGTACGGTGATCGTGATTTTGCTGATTGTGCTGATCCAAAACAAAAAAGGAAAAAAGATTACAAATTAGTATACCATCGGCTATCGCAGGTACCAGAATGAAGAAAAAATAGCGAAAATTATTAAAATAGCGACATTTTGAAGATAAGGTTGATTTTTTATACTTTTAAACGTATGTAAAATGGAAACAAAAAAATAGTTTTACATGACCGTGGTAGAGACGATAGCCACACGTCTATTGAATATGTATGTACAAATTGGGTTTAATTGGTCAAGTCGATTTCAAGATATCATGGTCACCGCTTCCGAAAACATGGAACACTTCAACGCGAAATATTGCAGCCAATTTTTATTTTTTTATGCTGAAAAAATTTGTAAATACTCTTTAAGCGCTAATACATATATAGGCAAAACCCGGATTCAATAACTTTAACGAGTTTTTTGTAAGAAACTCCACAAAAACGCAGAATAACAAAAACTACTTTTTCGACCGCCGTTGTCACACTGGGTCAAATTGACCTTGTCAATTTTCAATCAGTTGTTATTTAAAAACCATTTGTTAAGTTAAGTCTCAAAAATTCTGAGATAATGTTTGAACATTGTGGAATACATGCCCATCGATGAAAGTTGACATTTAAAGTGTCATCATGCATAAAAAAAATTGAAACAATAAGAGTTTCGACAAAAAGGTTTTTTACTTAACCCTTCGTGGTCACACCTTCTTATAATCACAAGTTGGTCACACGGGGTTCACTGTACCCCAGCGTCATTTTTTGTTACCATTGTCGTATTTTTGAATCTTTTAACTTTTCAGTGATAATTCTACGTTCGTAATACTTATACAGTCATGGTCTAATAGTCTTTTTCTAGAAATGTTAATTTTGATATGCTAAAATTTGTAGTTGAAAACGAGGGATTTTCCATCGTCGTGGTAAAATACAGATTTTTTAAAAAGTTTTTTATTTTTTTTTTTGCGATAAATCCCCTTTGTAAGATGTAAAGGTGTGGAATTTCAAATCAAAAATTGCTCTTGGGGTACAATACACCCCGTGTGACCACGAAGGGTTAAAAAAACGCAGAGTCAATTTGACCCAGTGTGACAACCGAGGGTTAAACAGGTTGCTTCGAGGATCCTTTTTCCACGTTTTTCTTTGAGACATCAGTCGCGGTGTTTCAATCACGATTGGGTCGCGCGAATCGCGTACCTACACCCTGCGTGACCATTGCGCGCGTAACAGATGATGTCCCCTAATAGATAAAAGCGTCCCACCCATCCGTCCACTCGTCTTTATGGGGATTATTATTTCGCCGCAGCTGGGCCCGCCGTGATATTTACGAACAGTTATAATTCCACGGCGAGCGTTCTTGTCGCTGTGTTTTACGCCCGTTCCGATCCGTTCCTCCGAGTCGACGTGCCAGCACTCGGCGGCCGTCCGACGAAACGCTCGTGAGAACATCGATCGAAAACCGGGCCGTTTCTTCCTGTCGGCTAATCCGCGGACGGGGACGCGTTGTCGCGTCGCGGATCACGCTGTTTTATTACGAATCGAGGCTACGACAGCCTTCCGCCTCGGCGGCCGGGCGGCCTTTTTCGTGCCGTTTCGCGCGCCTTTCTTTTACGACGCCAATTACTTGGTCGTCGATGGAACGGCCTGCCGAGTATTGACGAGTGGGTTCCGTTATGTACTTCGGACGGGGCAATCTTCCACTCCCGGCGCGCATCGATTTGCCCTCGAAATCGAATCGAAACGGCCCCGACTTCCCGTCTGCGTTATGTCAATAACAGTAACCGGCGGGATGGGATTGAGGAGCACCGTGTAAACGCGCAACTGTACTTTATCGACCAGCAGCTGGATTTTTCTCTCAACACCGAATGAGATAAGCGCGCTTTATAATCCATTTCTTTCCTCGATCTACTTCGCTCAATGGGAATGTATCGCAAATGAAACTCGGTCCAGGTGGCGCTGTGATCGTAGTGCTCTGAGCATGCGCGTGATGACGCCGTGACGTCGAACCAATCAACGCCAAGATGAGCTTGGCTTTGCGCTGGCGTTGATTGGTTCACCGTCACGGCGTCATCACGCGCATGCTCAGAGCACTACGATCAGAGCGCCACCTCGACCGAGTTTCATTTGCGATACATTCCCATTCGATTAGGTGTGCGCGTGGTGTAACGCGATTCCTAGGCTTCCGCGGTGTCCCCGAGCAGAGGCAGTTAATCAAAACGCGGAGCGCAGTGAAGAGAAACTCGAAGATCGATCGTCGAGGGTTACACCGACTACGGTTAAACACGTTCTCCCCTCCACCTGGGATTGTCTAATTTATTCGGATGATCGTGTAAAGACCATCTCGAGCAACGTGCACCTGTAAACGCAAAACATCCACTAGCCGCGCAGCTCCCCATAAAACGGTCTACTAATAATGCCGCGATCGGAATCGTAAAAGCTGCCGAACGAAAACCGGGCCCAGACGATTCGGGGCCCTCAAGATCTGCCTCCGCTCGTCTTTTTTTCCCCTTGGATCCTTCCATCGCCGATGGACCGACCTCGGGCGACCTCCCCAGCGTTATATCTGTCGACCCACGCCTCGAGTGATCTCTCGATCGCCGGCCCCAATAAATGCAATTAATGATCCGTCAGGTTTCATTCTAGTTTACCGATCCGGCTTCGAGTCCGCACCTTGGTTCAGCGTCGCAGAATTTGGTGGATTTGATCGGCGAGATAGGTATGTATCGACTACCGAGCCTGGTTCGTTTGGTTGCCTCTGAGGGAAGGCAAGAGATTTCAGCTCGTTTCGCGTCACAAAGAAATCCTCACGGTCGTGTTTCACGATTCGTCATCGCGATGCTCGGCGAATCCTCTGGGTCCTCGATATCGGTCCGATCTAATCGACGCCTCATTAAGGATCTACCAACGTGGCTGGCCGTCCAGTTGTTGCAGCCAGTGGTTCTCCGTTGGGCCTCTTGGAATAATACCTTGGTCGACCAAAAGAGGGAAACGGACGCACCGGGGAATATTTAATTCCGCGTATCTGATCCCGCTGTCGCCTCCAAAGTGATATTTTATCCGCTTCGGCGGTGGTCGAGGAGGCGACACGTTGGAGGATCTTGGGAACCGTTTCTCGTAGATCCGCAGAGACAATTGTCAGTTTTGGAGTGGTCGACGCGGGCAGCGGTTCAACGTCCCCTTGTAATTACCACGGTGCCAGGCAAAGGACAGATGTGTAGTCGACGGTGGAGAGCTGGCCGAACGGTCACGTAGAGATTGAAGAAGGTGGGAATCGAGGGAATTGTGAAACGGAGCGCGGTAGAAAAATGCGGCGAAAGAAGAGCGAGGAGGCTCGTGGGGAAAAAAGGATCTCGAAATAGAAGACCGACAGCGAGCTGATCCGGAGGATCGATGGGTAATTACGAGAGAGTCCTGCGCGATGGATCCGCTCTGGAGGCAGCTCGTGCCAACAGGCGTGACCCCTCTCCTCCTTCCACGTGATTCCCTTTGTTCCGCGTCCTCTGCTCGCCGCGGTTTCTTGTTTCTCCGACTGCAGCGCGCAGCCAATAACCGTGGCACCTACCTTGATGAATTCTGGGCACCAGACGCGATACGCGTTCGCCAGGAAGACAATACCTTGCGGTGTTTCCTCGTCGACTTATTGGGTCTTGGGCTCTTCAAGGAAGGATAGCGAAGCTGTGATCCCACATGGCAAGTGGTTCTCCGTCGACGCGCTAGGATCGCTCCCATAGTGATTATGGGTTGGTCTGATTCTAAGACGAAAATCGAAGAAATTGAATTTTCTGCTTATTCAGATCAATGCAATACGAAAATAAACTCGCTTGTTCCGATTTTTCACTTTGACTACATAATCACCCGCGCAAACATAATAACCCTCGCAAACAGAACGTCTGACAGAGACTTTCGGAGGCAGAGTAGATTCTACTGTTGGGGTTCTTGTAATATCTATAGAATCCTGGCACCTTAAGGAGACATTCTATTCTCTCGGATATTGTAGAAGGTGCATTCTTCCGAATTCAGCAAAAAAAATTTAATTTTTTGAGGCCGAGAGAGTAGAATGTCCCCTTAAGGGGCTTTAATGCTTAAAAAACCACGACTCATATCCAAGCCGATATCTCCTTTAGTTACTAACAATATCTCACGAAAATTTAGAATAATATAGTTAAAAGATATATCTTTTAGTAGAAAAACCTTGTGTATGATTTTCACTTATACTTTTCCCCCCAAAAATTCCTGAACTGGTATACTTTCTCCGGACCTCTAGGTGGACGTAACCCCTTAAAGACTCTCGAGTACACTGAGAGCTAGCTCAACTTTGATCTGCTCTGAAACGTTAGGTTCTCCATATTTCTTCTTCGGAAAGCTTACCTGTTTCGTGGACGTTTTATCATACGCGGCACACAAGTGTCTACCTGCCTGGCGGCGCTCAGTGACGCGTTGCAAAACGCTCGGTTGCGAAATCAGGCAGGAATGACTCAGCCGACGAGCACGATCGGAGCGGTTGCATTATCGCGGTGCAAGATTTTCAAGGTGACACGGCGCGTCTCCCACGAAAGCAGGCTCGCGATTACACGAGTCCCCAGTTTCCCGTACGCGCGCGTACCCTCCTCTCGTCGGCTCTTCCTTTTTCCCGTGCTCCTTCTTCGGCCGGCAGGACGGCCAATAATCGTAACATCTCTCCGTCGGGATTCCAGAGAGCGAGGAGGCCGACATCGAGTCGCGGTCGTCGTGTCCCTAATGAGAAAGCCTCTCGTGTATACCTAACCATCCTCCCGTCGCGAGGAGAGACGCGAGCTCCGAAAGCGGCCACCATTTCCGTCCTTCGGCGAGTGTGAACACTGTGAACGTTCAGGCACCTACTAGATGATTCATGCTCGTGCTCATCCGCGTGGAAAACGAGGAGGGACGCGGAGATCTACCTGTGACACGGATATCCAGTCGATCCTGGTAACCGTCTTCACAATTCCCGCCGCGCGCGCGCGCGAGCGGGATGCCGTTAATTGCAACGGCTGCAACAAGACGGATCGTTGGTCCAGGGTACTGTAGGCGCTACAACTCGGTAAAAATGAAAGCTTCCAAACGAAACGGGAAGTACCTAGTTACTACGGGTTCCGAGTGCGCGATGAATAGGGAAACGGTGATCAGGAGGCGTCATTAAGCTTGATGACAGTGACGTTTTGATGTTGTCGTGAACGTTAGTAAGCTGAGGTTATAAATACAGTGGGATATTGGTGTTCTGTACGATATTATTATTATTATTATTATTATTAATCGTCTTTATTACTCGAGTAAAAGGCGAGGCGCAGCTAAGGTCGGGGCCAGATATATTGGCCGGTGAGTTTCGTGAGGAGTATTCTTCTGTTCTCAACGTTTTCTGACTCGCTCTCGCCTTGCCAGAAAAAGAGTGCGCCAGAAGTGGTGGGGATAGCGCCAAGCTCTTGACGTGTAGGCCAAACCGAGCTCTTAGCGTAGAAATACATACATCAGAATAGGTGTGCGTTAGCTGCGAAAACGATTTCACCGGCCAATATATCTGGCCCCGACCTTAGTAAGCTGCTACTATGCCTGACCTTAGTTATAAACAACAAAAAAGAAAGAAAGAAATACAAAGAAATACAGCAATATAAACACAAACACAAACATAAACATAAGAAGATAATAAAAATTAAACAGAGAGATAAAAAGAAAAAGATTTAAACGATTATAATAATAATAATAATTGGTTTTTATTTATCACACTTACAAAAAAAAACTTATCTATGTGACAAATAGGCGAGATTCAGCATACATGTCGTTTTGCAACCTATTATCACTTGTATTGGAATTTCTCTTCTTTGAATCTTGCTTATTGGCTCGTATCTTTTTAAGTTTCACCGTGCAGATGGGTCCCGAGGGTCACGGTTCTATATTCGTTGTGTAAAGGTTCAACGGGTTTATTACCAGCGCTGCTCGACACCGCAGCTCCCCGAAGATTCGGGGAAAGCTCGGATTAATCAACAAAGTGTTGGACCTTGGCTGCATTGTGGTCGATCCTCCCACGGTAACGATAGCTTTCACGTTCGGTGTCCAAAATCCAAACTGCCAGTGTTCGCTTACATCGGCTGCCCATCGATTTCGCGTTAAAAATAGTAATACCGCGACCCCGACCCCACGGTCTCGATTACCGAGATCGTGTTCATGGAAGGAGCCCATAAACGCGAGAGGAGAGCGCGCGCGCCTGCGAAATTTCGCGGCGGCGCGGCACGGCGGCGAGCTGGGCCCAATTTTCGTCCATTCGCAACAGGCGCCCGATAAGAATTATCGTATTAGCAGCCGAGCAGTCCGGCCAATCGAGATAAATACAGCTGGGGGACTAGGCGAATGGAATAAATACTAATCGCGGTCGGCAGGCCTCTCTGATCAGATCACTCTGTCGCCCGCTGGTCGGAACTTTTGTCCAATAATAATTCACGCGCTGCTCGTCCCTTGCCGCGTCACGAAACGCCGCCTGGCGTCGTTGCTCGGTCGCGAATTTCATTATTTCCCCAAACGTCTTGACGAGTCTCGCCTCGAGCACCCGCGAATTGGCGCGAAACAGGGTCGAGGGCGCAGTGGTGCCTAAGTAGTGATGGGATCCAAAGCAATTCGAAGCCCTTCGAATCTATATATAGGTATGACGAAAACTTCGAAGCTTAAAACTCTTGAAAGTCTTGGAAGTCTTGAAAGTTTAGGAGTCTTGAAAATGAATATCTAGTTCCCAAAAACTACTTAGCAAGGTTCATTATGTCTCTAGAAGCAAGCTTATCAGTGAAATTCCAGCGGAACAGAAGTTTTCTATCCATCCAGACCGGATTTGCCTTTTCAGGGGCCCTAGGCTGAATATTCGGGGGGCCCTCGGTTAAATATAAAAAATAAAATAACGCTGATTTCATTTTTTTTATCATAATACTCGTGTAATCTAAATAAGAATTTATTTTCAAAATAAACTTTGAATATCAAAACTAAATATAACATTAACCCTCGGCAAGATTTTTTGATAAATTTTTCGAAGAAAAAATTTAGAATGAGGGGCCCCCAGCTGAACGGGGCCCCAACACTGTATCCATCCAGATATCACCAGTGCATACGTCCCGCCACTTAAATTATTTCTCCAAAAACCATGCCCCGCGCGACACCTCTCCACCTGCTATCACTCAGTCCCTTAAATGTCCTTGCGATTCCCCCGCGTTCCCTCGACACGCATTCATTCGCACGCAATCAACAGAGTCCCAGGATTCAATCATCATATACCGCGTTCACCGCGTGCATTTAACCACCACATACTAATTCACCCCCCTCGAAGCGAGGTGCAGCAGCAACGTAACCTCCCGTACGCCGGGCCCACCTGTCCGAGCCGGTGGTCGTTTCACGTCGAATTACACGAAAACATCTCGCCGTCCCCTCTCCTTCCGTGTCACGGCCACGGGCATCCTCAGCGGCGGCGGCGAGGTTCCTCGTGGTCTTTTTGATTGCCGCGGTGCGTCGAGCGTCCCAGGGGCGGTCGTGTCTCGTCAACGGGGCCACCGGGATGGCCGGTCGAGAGGTAACGACCTGCAGGGTCAAAGACGGGACAGGAAGGACAGCCGGCCGCGAGGTATTCGCGACGGGGAAAAAGTCGCCGCGGTGGAAACGTAGGTACGTATACGTACACCTACTCACGGAGTCGCGCCTCGGCGAAGGGCCCGACCGTAGCGGCCGAGATTCGAAGGTTGCCGTGCCTTGGGCCCCCGCGAGGTGGTGCGCGTGGGGAGGGGAGCGGGGCGGCAGGGTGGGGCAGGACGGACGGAGGAAAAAGGAGATCTACGGGCGAGATTCGATCGGCGGTCATGGGCCCGTCTCTTTCTCTGCTCCGCTACTCTGAGGGATCGTCGACGCGAAGGAAGAAGCTCGCACAAACGGATCAGCCTTGTTGTATACTCCGCTGCTATAGGTACCGTCGTATACCCGGCGCTCCGCGGCTAGCCGATGGTAGTCGAATCCTGTGTTGGTAGACGAGAAGAAGTTCCGTGTACCGTGGCGTGTTCGTAGGTAGGGAAGATGCACGGTGAGTACGGACAAGAGGAAGAGGCCCGGTACATACCACGACCGACCGAGAGGGGCTGAGGTTTGGCGAGGGACGGGGGCCAGGGAGCGTGATGGAGGAAGGAGGACGTCGTTGGAGAAGGACGAGTGGAAGAGATGCTGAAGGGAGAGCGGTCGATCGAGGAAGCCGGAGGATGAAGAAGGAACGGAGAGCGAAAGAGAGGATAGCTCGGGAGCTCTCGGGTAGATGCCAGAGTTCCCTTCGGAGGGAGAGTGGATGCTGGCGAGCCTCGATGGACCACCTACCGTTCCTGATCCGATCTCCGTAACGCTCGTCCGTCTGTCCATCCGTCCGTCCATCCGTTCGTTCGTTCGTTCGTTCCCCCGTTCGTCGGATCCTCCGCACCATGGTCCGAGTCTCGCGCGGTCCTCTCCGTTTCTCGGCTTCGCCCCGGCCCCGCCGCTCCCATCAATAACGCTTATAATGTCTAATTAATCACAAATTATCTAGATCCCGAGGGCTGAAAACGGAGAAAGCCGGCGGCGTTCGGCGTACCTATCGGCCGTCGGCGATGTGTCAATAGAACTTACGAGGCCGTAGCCTAAGAAATTCCTCCGCTATTTGTCAGGCCCGTCGCGGATGATGAAATTGTCGAGGAGTCGAGACGACGGCAGGAGGGCGGAGAAGGGCAGAGGCGAGCCCACCTTCGGGGGAGGGTTGCGTTACGCAGGCAATTAATCGATCGTCTCGTTAACCACCGGCGATCCAATGGATGCGGCTGCAATCGGGATTAGCCGGTGAATCATTAATTTCCACGTATTTAAAACCCGCCACGTTTCGTGGATCGCGCGCCCGATGATTTATGAACGCCGCGAGAGCGAGTCAATTGAATCTAATTCGCCGTCGAATGAACACATACGTCGCCTTCGCGGACAGGGAATTATCGTTCCTACGCGCGGCTCTCTTCCTTGTTCGATCGATTCACAATGAGTTCGTTCCGTTGCCACACAATAAACGCCACCGTGCGCGCGACACGCCCGTATCCACCTTGGCCAATTCCCCGATGAATGATAAACGTAGGTGGATGCCTACGCGATACACGGCCTCTTAGACGTCCGCCAGACGCGGGGCTAATCCGACGGGTCCGGCGAGGCCTGGTGGCATTGTGATTCCCAGCGAACAAAAGGAACGGAACGTTCGACTTCGCAGAGGTAATTTCTGAATCTTTCCTCCGGTTTGACGACGATTCCATTGGCGTTTAATTAAATCCACGGTAATGCGTGTCAATATTGGTGTTTAATTAGCCTTTACAACCGGGAGTTAAACTGGGGAACATAAAGCAACAGGTTGGAAGGGACGACCATGAAGGTTCTTATCCGAGGTTCATCTTATCCCACCAATGCGCTCGTCGATTTTGAAACGCGCTATACCAGCTGCACACTCGAAACTCGCGAGTCCAGGAAAACGCGTGGATGTTCTCAGGACCTGGACGGAGCGACGTTGACAGGTTACGAATGCGACGAAGGGAATAAAACCGGCCAGGTATCCGGCGGCCCAATTAAATCTATAGCATGTATCACGGTTATAGAGAGTGCTTTTTTGCGCGCGTCGGGGATCACGCTAGGCGGTCCAAGAAGGCCGTTCCCGTGCCTAACGCCGCGTAGAAACGAATTGGACGGCTGACCAGGCGACGTTGAAGGGCGCAAAAAACGGCAGAAAGGGGAAAAAACATTGCTCGAGGAATATAAGAAGCACGCTGGTTAATAGAATAAATGGCACGCTCGTGGTCGCTATCGGGAATCAATGTCGATCGTGGATAATGGCGGATCTTTGGGAGCGTGAATTAAATGTGGTCGAGGTATTCGATGGTGAAAGGCTTCTCCTATCCTTCGATCCCGCTGCTCGAAAATCTTCGAATTTATTTATTAGAGATCCGTATTTATTGGAGCCATTCCATCTCCGATATTTCGTCGTAAATGGCCGGGTCCAACGAACCGTTGGTCGCTTTTCATTTTATCACGGGGAACCGGTTGCACGGTGGCCATTTTTGTTAATCATCAACCACGGGAAATTAACTGTTGAGAGGAATGCATGAAGCGAGTCCCTCTTTTCGGTGTAATCGACCCGTTTTGGTCAATTAATTACCTACGTTCTGTCTCAATCACAGACTGGGGAGACCTGGGCAGGTTGTAACACGGGGTAAATTGTAACATAAGCAGAGGCGGAAAAGAAAATATTGGGCCCCTTACAAAAAATGGAAAGACAGGAAAAATGAAATCACGTTAACCATATTTTCAAACACATAAACAGATTATGTACTCAGAATGTTTTAATTTCAATAAAAAAGTGTCATTAAAAAAAAGTGGAAAGTTGGTTTTTGTGGGGCCCCTCAGAAGTCGGGGTCCCAGGCGCGTGCTTAGTGCGTCTACTGTTAAATCCGCCTCTGAACATAAGTAAAATCTTTTGAACGACAAATCTGGCAACCCACAGCATGCTAGAGTTGTTTGACGATATTAGCACCGTCGGTTTTAGTGACACAATTTTTTTTCAATTTATATTGTTTAGAAATGTTTATTTGTGTTCATATTTGTATTTAAATAAGTAAAAACAGATGTGTTAGAATTTACCCCGAACTGGGGCACATTTTAACAAAGGTTCAGATTTGTTTAAGATGAAGTTAGATATCTAAGAGTCCAAGATTTTATCAAGTACTTTCACACAATCAGTTCACCACAAATCTACTTAAGTACTAAATCACGCAGATTATTTCCCGATCGAGGAAAACACTTTGGAGAAACAACTCTGGAAACTTTTTTGTTACAATCCACCGCGCTCTCCTCTACTCTGTATTCTTCCCTTGTCAGTCGAGAACAATTCGGAGGCAGTGTCTTTAAACGGAAAATTCTCCCTTCCCCTCGCTGCCTGCCACAGATACACCGGATTCAGAAGGAGGCGATCCATCCTCACCTCCATCAACTCTATCCCCAACCTCCCCTAACGACGCCCAACGGGCCCCAGAAAATTGTACCAGAATACCCAGCGCTCGAGAGTCCTGCTCCTCAGCCGCCGAGACGGGCCGCCTGGTAGGACCCCGCAGCGGAAAGAGAAAAAAAGAACGGGAGCGTAAAAAATCACCGGTTACGGGGATTCATGGAAACGAACGCGTACGGGAAGGCCGTGGATCGACGTGGATGTCGGTGTGTTGCGAGATTGAAGAGCAGCTCTCAGACAGGGCGATGTAGTGTTTGCACACAGCGTCGTCTATAAATCCGAAGCACCGCCTAACACCTACCCCATTATAAAACAGTCGCAGCCATAAAAGCTTGCTCGTGCACCTAACATGTCCGCCATTATTATTTAATAGACCCATTATTGTAATTGATAAGTAGTCAGCCAGATGGTGCTCCCCTCCCCCTGAAAGAAGGCTGCTGCTACAGCAACGCGGTTTTATTACGTGGACTGTTGCACGATACCGAACCCCTTCTTGCCCGATCCCCTTAATGAACAAAACTGCTTAACGCCGCTTGATAAGAACTCGTATTATCTCACCACCTAGTGGTAACCGCCTCCCCGATCCGCGAGTCACGGTTACTTACGTACGCCACCGCCAGCCACTTACAGATACCTGTTTAATTATGCTGATCTTTAACGGTCCCAGTTTTATCGCCGTTACTCCCCTCGGGACCGCGTTGATTTTGCATGCGCCGGTGTATACCATTAAGGCGTGGAATTATCACTGATTACGTTATTAAAGCCATTACATCGCGCCTTCGACGCGATATCCACGGGTCAGTCGTTATCGCCGCGATCCTTTTTCACGATCCTGATGCTCCTAACGGGGCCCCATTATAATTACGAACGCGCGCAGCTCGGATTATCGGTGGTTATTAAGTGAAAATTGTCACGCCGCTCGATTAACTTGTCCGACAGCCATATTAGCTCTCGCTTTCAACGGGGCCTGAGCGCGGGAAGGTTCGCGCGGAGTGACGTAACCGCGTGCGACGCAGGGGAAAAGGGGTACGCGGCTCCGGCTATTAATCGGGATCGCAGCGAAAGGTGGTTCGATCGTCCGGCTCCCTCGGCAGTGTTCCCAAGACAAAGGCTGTCGGGCGTTAAATTAGATTTAATGGGGAGCACTTCCGATGGAGCGGCGTGTTCGACGAGCCACGGTCCAGTGAAAATATTAGCAGAAATTTCGCGGCGGTGCGCCGCGTTGCTCTCTAGCTACGTTCGGCGCGGATGCGGCCGTGGGGCTCCTTTATGCGCTTGTATATACTAGCGTAATGATGGTTTATGGCCGACGGAGGCGCAGACCCCGCGGCGGTCGTGTTGGACATGCGGTAAACCGCAGAACGCAGCCGCGGCAAAACCTACGGCGAAACACCGCGGACAAGAGGGAATCGCCGGTGGCTTGCGAGACGATGCGCGTTAAGCTTAATTACCTCGTCCTGGAGCTGCGGCCACTGCAGGATGTCCCGAGTGTCGTCGTAAAATCTCTGCGCGCGTCCCCTCGACTCGCGAAATTTCAGCTTCCTATACCTAATCGCCGCGGAGTTATTTACATTTATTCGAGCGGCCTCTGGAACTTCCTCCTGGATGCGGGATAAAATTGAGCGTCGAATTCTTTTCCCTCGACGGGGTGTCAGGAAACTTAGCAGCCAAGTGGTCCCCCGTCTCGGGACACCGATTTCGGCCAACTTGCATCCGGGCGTAAAGAAAAATCACGGCCGAACGTAGGGTAGATGCACCATTTGTGGCCACTTTAAGGGTTTCAGTGACTTTCATCGTAATTATCTTTAAAACTGTACTTCAAATCAGGAAACTAAAAGCTTTACTAAATTCTACACTATCTTTACTATTAATGTCTAAGTTACCATTAACTACGATCGGGGCCAGATATATTGGCCGGTGAATTCGTTTTCGCAGCTAACGCACACCTATTCTGATGTATGCATCTCTACGCTAAGAGCTCGGTTTGGCCTACACGTTAAGAGCTCGGCGCTATCCCCACCACTTCTGGCGCACTCTTTTTCTGGCAAGGTGAGAGCGAGTCAGAAAACGTTGAGAATAGAAGAATACTCCTCACGAAACTCACCGGCCAATATATCTGGCCCCGACCTTAGAGAAATCGTTAAAGAATTAATAAAGTTAAAAAATATAAGAAATCCATTTTTCACCGTTTGTGGCCACTTGCCACTTTTCGCGTAAGCAATAAATATAACCTTATATTTCTGGTGGTATACTAAACAAAATATTTACGATTTGAAATTCTACACATAGGGTAAACGCACCAGTAAATGAACAGTTAAGGCTAATGAATGAACACTATTACAAAATTATTTTTGCAGCGCGATTGATTCCACGTGCTGCAAAAATTGTTTGGATATGAAGCAAGAAATGAAAAGAAGTCTCTAATTAATTAGTTGCTTACTTTAATAACTTATTTTTCTCATTTTAATAAAAAATGTTCATTCACTGGTACGTGTTCATTTACTGGTACACCCACCCTAAATAAGTGTCTGCAAGCAATTTGGAGCTAAAAACGCGATAATTATACACATGGCCAAAAATGGTACAATGGCCACAAACGGTACATCTACCCTATTACGCCGGTTGGAAATTCGTCGATTTATCGTGACGCGGGGATCACCCCACGCAAGCCAAGGTTCGAAGGCGCAGAGCCTGCCCGTTTGATCGAGCGCCGCAGTGATTGCCTCGACTGATATCTGCTCCCGCATCTCCGACTAATGATTATTAGCCGTGAGCCCTCTTTACCCCATTTTTACCCCCGCCTGTGAAGCCCGCGCACCCTTGCATCGATACTTATACCTACGCCGGCCGCGGATCGGTTCCTCGTGGCACGAACTCGCCGGATCCTGCGAGCCATCGAGTCATCCAGGTAGGTAGATAGGCAGACGGACCTTCCACGTGTAGATATCGATCCGGGGGGATCGTGACTTTCGGTTCGCGGTGTAAATCGCACGACGTGATAAAGACCGATCGCGCGCACCGTCTGCTCGGCCCTAACGTCGGAGATGAATCAACGAATACCTGGGATACCGAGCTGAAAAACGTACCCGATGAAATTTGTCTGGAGAAAGCTGCAGCCTCGTCGATATGTCTTCCGCGATTCTGACGCGACTCACGTTTCACGTAGGCTAAGTCCGGGAGAGCTGGTGATAGTTTCGTTTGGAGTCTGCTACAGCCAACGTATTTGAAATAAACCAACGAAAATGATGTAGAAGAAAACTTCAATTCTTTGTCTATATGTCCGTTAATATCAATAAACGAAAAATTATTATTTAATATACAAATTTTATAGAGGAAAAAAAAGTGTCATTACCCTTATCTCCCTGAATGTCCGGGAAAGATGGTTGTAAGTACCTTTCAGGCTAACAAGTTGTGGTCCTTAACTGGATATCTCGGAATCTTTCTAGTTTATTTTTATTTATTTATTTATTTATCATATGGGAAATCCCATGATATACAAAAAGAATATATAACAACAAAACCAACTTCGTTTTTCCCCGCTCAAAACTTCTTTGGGCTCTTGCTGCGAGAAACGCAATCAGGCGTTTCCTTCTAAAAAATACTGTCACTGCCCATCTCACCCTGACTTACCCTAATCTCTTTTCTCCGCAAACTCAACGCGAATAGTAGAATTCAAACGATCAATTTGTCGGGGATTAGATCTCGAAGTAGATCTCGCATGATCGATTTTATTTTAAGAAGAATGAAGTCAAGGGAATCGATGAGATCCGCGCGATTGGTCGATCATATTGTGAGATGCCGGCAGTGAAA
This sequence comes from Andrena bicolor, assembly GCA_960531205.1. Taxonomy (NCBI): domain Eukaryota; kingdom Metazoa; phylum Arthropoda; class Insecta; order Hymenoptera; family Andrenidae; genus Andrena; species Andrena bicolor. Next base: position 3,247,195 of record OY482668.1, on the reverse strand, counting down.
GAACATTGCAGCGACAATACGAGCCGATCGCGATCGGCGCGGGCTGCTCGGGGAGGCTTTGTAAGCGGAGAATAATACCCGCGCAAAGTTACGCGGAGTTCGAGGTTAGGGTAATTAATAATTCGATACCTTCCTATCGACGGGCTCCCTCGATTCTAAATGATCTCACGTTCTGGATTAGACTCGGAACGCGACCGTTGCTGTCGCTCCGAATAGTAGAGCGGGGTTTGCGTAATACGCGCTCGAGCACGCTCGTGTCTCGAGATATTAATAGGATCGATCCGTTTCAATCGGTAATTTCGTCATTTGCCACTTTTTTTTATTATTCCATCGTTAAGCTTGCGTGTCTGCCTGTCGTGGTCAGCTCCGACGCGACGAGTCCTCGCGCTGCATAGCAAAGAATGAAATGTCAATGATGCCCGCGCCAGGATTGATAGGAAGGAAGGTGCCGGTCATGGAACGTGGTCGTGACAACTCGAATTCGTGAGGCTCGATTGTGGCAACCCCCGAGCGGAGCTGAATGGCGACAGCCTCGTCAAAACTCCGCTGCAACGACCGTCGGATCGATGGGCCGGCTAGGATGACGCACGAATGCCCGGACCATATGGTAAGGATCTCACAATCAGCCTGCTACACGGAGCAGATTACAATTGGAGTGAATGGCAGCCGTGAGGATCCAACATCGAAACCCGAGTCCCTCAACCCGAAGGCCTGCCTCGTTAATTGCATCTATCTCTCCTAATTGAATTACTCAATTTAAGAAACATTCTGCTCGCGTGAGAAATAAAAATCGGATGGAATAGAGAGAAAAAAGGATGGATCGGTGTGCGCATCGCCGCCTTGAATCCCCCTTAATCCCTCGGGCAGCGAACGATTCGTCGATGTCTCCCCGCGGAATCATTGCTGCTATCTCGCTATCTGGCTGATAGTAATTAATAACCTTGCGCCGAGTCTGCCGGAGCGATTCCATCGGATCCGAGCGATCCATCACGCGCGGCCGTCCGTCTGCCTAGTCGGTTCTAGCCGGAGCTTAAATCCGCGCAATATCATCATTACGGGCACCGATCGGAACCTGCGCTCGGCGTCGACTTCTCGTATCGCGTAAAAGCACGCCTGAGCGTTGCCATTCCAGCGGCGGGGTGATAGATTTGCGCCTTGTGCGCCGCTGAAGACCGGGCAAGATGAAAATTAATGACGGCGAATCGTGGGTTACGCCGATCACAGCCGATCTGGATTACCCGGCATCGATCAACACGGTTCCGTTACGCATCGTGATTGCGATCGTTTTTCCGGGTCTCTCACCTTCTCTTTCCCCACCTCTCCGGCAGCCGAGGAGTTCGTTCGAACCGATTCCACGCTCGTCCGAACTTTGATACGCTGCCTGAAGGTGAGCACTGCGGAAGCGATCTGTTCTGCCTCGGCGGCGACTTTTCGATTCGGTTCGTCCGTGCCCCCTTTTTCAGGAATCGGTATCTCCCGTTCGCTCTTCTTCTCTCGTAGGTAATCCATGTTTCGATGGCTGGCTATCGGTGGAAATTATACAGCTTCGCAGCTGGGATATCAGAAGCAGCTTCGTTTCCGCGGCATCCGTCGTCGTGCATGCTCCCTCGCGTGTTTAAAGAAACACTATTTTAACCCTTTAGGGCCCAGACACCTTTCTCCGTGGGAAAAAATTGTTTCTTGCGTTTAGTTAGGTAATTGAAAAATGGTTCCAATACATGCACTTCATGGTCTTTTTTTCCAAAAAAAACAGTGAAAATATGATTTTCTAGACGTGACGTATACGTCACACTGATTTCTAAAACCAGGTTTTAAACTTCAAAACTCAGAAATTACAGGAATTGACATAATGTTATAACTGATAATTATAGTTAAAGTGCAATACCGTGGTTTTGTTATTTTTCCTTTTTTGAATTAATCATATTTTTATTGTATTCATATTTTTAGTGAAATAATAAACTGTAATACGAATCAGGTTTTGTTTCTAACAATTTCAACCCCATATAAACCCAAAGCCGCGAAAAAATAATTTTGTTCAGCTAGCATGTAGGATACTCGAACCACTCTGTGACGCGGTGAAACATGACGCCCAACTGTCGATCAGTCACAAGCGATATCCGCGATGCTGCATCAGTTTGCGGTGAACAAGGGCTCATCCCTGGCCGCGCACAGGATGCGGAAAAGAGCCGTCTGTCGTCAGTGGGAAGACAACAAGTGTCCTCGTGGACCCCTGCCGCACGCGCCAACCCTTCGCAGGCCCATCGATCCCCTCGTTATCGATGGCCATCGAGATCCCCCGCTGAAACAAAGTGTCACCATACTTCCCCGCTTCGAGTCCCCGAGGAGCGAGTCGACGCGGTCGAATCGTTCGCGGGCGAAACTCGATCCGCCATCTGGATGCCGACACAACGCGGCGTCCGAAAGATTAGCCAGGTGGAGGCGTCCCACGTAAGCAGATTTCGCGTGCGCGGCGCAAAAAGCGTTTAAGCGTTCCGCGCCGCCCGACGGTTTCGTCTTACGGTTAGCGCCGGTGTGAGTTACGCGGGCGGGCGCGTAAAACTGAAAGCGCATGGGCACGAGAGGGAAGAATGGAGGGGCCCGACGAAGCGGGCAAGGGAACGAGAGAGACGGCCGAGAAAGAGGAAGCGACGCTGCCCCGCGTAAAACGCTCCCGTTCTCGGATTACGAGCTGTCCTAAGCTGTCGCACGTGGGTCCCGGCGCGGTGCGGCGCACGAAAACACGGAGCGCGTGCGGGACCACGTGTAAACCCCGAAAGTTATCAATGCCCGCCTGGCTGCACCGTGAACAGGGGTCCACATAGGCGCAGGCACGGATGGAACATCGAACCCTTTTAACGTTCAATCACTGTTTCGAGGTACATGCGTACCTAATACTTTGATTGTGATGGGAGGAAGGAGAACCGCTGGATCTCGTGGTTTCTATCACAGCTCTGTTTTTGATTCTTTCCCCCCACATTGTCAAGCTTAATGTTTAAACTTAGCCCCTTCGATTATACAGGGAATACCTACAACGTTTTGAGTTATTGTTACCCCAATTCGGGGCTCAGTTCTCACAATCTAGGTAGTCCAGGTGTGAAGATCTCTAGACACGTACGGAGATCGAGGTGACGTCAATGCCAGCGCGAACCTGTAGCCGGAAATAAGAGAAAGAGAAGGGGGAGCGTGGACGGACGAGGGGGCTAGCGTAGCCCCATTTAAATCTCCTCTGGCCTGCTGACAATACCGCGGTGATTGCGACAGATGCGTGGCCGCGCGTGTCCCTTTAAAGGGACGTTTTCGCAGCCCCCTCGGCACTCGTGCCCCTCTCTGGCCCGGCTGCGAGGGCGCACGCTCATTCACCGCTGAAAAACGTACACAGGTGCGTGCCACGGGGTTCCCCATTGACGGTGCAACGCTTGTTCCCGGCCCCCCTTGTTGCTCCCGGTCGCCCCAGCCCGCCCCGCCTCGTCCAGATGCGTCGGCGGCGCAACGCTCCCGCGGGCGTCCTCCCGTCGCGCCGCGTCGCGTCGCGTCGGCCGCATCTGGGGCCCCGACACGGCCCCAGGCCTTTCGGTAACCGGATCGAAGGTGAACTTAGTATTCCTGCAGCGTACGCTCGAGTGCTTGGGATTCCAGGCTCCCAGCACCGGGCAACTCTCCGAGAGCGGTTTACGAGATCTCGCGACCACTCGGCGACTGGGCACCTCGTTTTATTTCCGTCAGGTATCGATCCCTCGCAGCCGAAGGTTTTCAATCATATTCGTCACATATGTAGACAGTTCGTGCACGTCAAGTCCATCGTTGCAAGGATTCCCACGAATTCCGAGACTCCTACTTCCCCAAAGTGCTTTGGCGATGCCTTCACTCTTCGTAGAAATGGGGTAGAGCGAATGAAAGTGACGTAACGCCAAGTACCTACGCGACGAATGAAGACGACTCGCGCGAGTAGCGATCGAGAGGAGACGCGCGAGGGTATCAATGGCGATGTGTAACTTAATCCGTTCTCTGTCGCGGCGAGGTTGAAGCGCAATCTGTCAGATCGCGATCGGACGGTCCATTTGGCGGGCCGATATCGGGGCCCGATTGGAAACTCGATCGAAGCCACCGCTGCTCGCTCGCGCGCGCGCGTACAAGAAGGTTGGAAACGTAGGCTAGCCCCCCTCGTAATATCTGGCGACTCGATCTGCGATCGTATCGGCCCCGCTGGAACATCCCGGCTTGGCAAACAGGAATCGCGATACCACGGCTCGGTCTCCGCGCAAAGCTCAAAACCGCGATTTATATTTATCGTGCCGCGGCTCTCGGTTCCCTCGCGAATATTATCGCCGCTTTATCGCGGCGAAGACGCGGCGAAATCGGCCACGGGAGTGCGCATCGCGTCGACTCCTCCTCGTTATTATAATTTCCGTCATTGAAAACGGGCCGCGGTGGTGACGCGTAACCCCTCGTCGACGCCGTCATCCGAGGGATCAGAAGGACGCCTGGCCGTTAAGCCGCCCCGTTCTGTCCAGCCGATCGAAGGTGGGACTTACTATTCCAGCGGCGCGCGGAGATAATCCAGCGAGGAAAATACTGCCTCTGCACCGTAATATCTGGCGACTCCATCCGCGATCGTATCGAGCGCGGAACATTCCGCATGGCAAACGGGAGCCGTGATATCAGCCGCTCCGCGGACGCTCGAAACCGCGGTTAACGTCTGTTATTACACCGGTCCCGGGGCCTCGACAAATGTTCGCCATAAGGCGCTCGTCGTTTTCTACAACCGCGGAAGATCCGCTCGATCCTGACGCGATCGCGCGCCGAGGGTTGCCTCTGCTTGGGAACATTAACGCGTCACCGTCTTGCATTTTCAAACTTGTATGGCACCAGGCTACGTTGGACGACGCGGGAGAGGCTTAAGCTGGGTTTACATTAGTCCAGTCGCTGGATCCAGCGAGTGTTTCGACTGGAAATCAGTCGATGACTTGATTATTCCAGTCGTTTCTGAACCGTTGAAAGCGGTAGAGTGTAATAATAATAGAAAATTAATAAAAAAAACCTAAAGGTAGCATCGAAAAGTAGACTTTCGATCCAGACGAAATCTGCTGGAATGACACCACTGTACTGGAATCAACACACTGTTTACATTATTCCAGTTCTAATCCAGTGCTGTACTGGATCACTGGACTGGACTAATGTAAACCCAGCTTAACGAAGATGGCCAGTGTTCCGAAGTTCAACCTGATTAACTCCCATTACGCCATTAAATGTGGTTTGTTTGATGTCATATGATTTCAATAAAGTCGACGAGGTTACATGAAATTGCTCCGCACAATTAAATCACTGACACACCCGCAAGAGGGCACAAAGCGGCCATCAGTATTCAAGAGCCCTTTGGCCATTCTCACGCGCGTTTGCACGAGAAACAATCAGCCATTTGCGCTCGTATAGCACGCATAACAAGGTGCACTTACCGGGATATTGGCGTAGGTTGCCGTCCAGGTAACCCGATAATCGGCATATCCAGCGAAGGTGCGACTATTAAGAGCCAATAACGACGCGTAATCGCTCGGCTGTTACGCCGTGGCCACGGCCTCCAGTTCCAGAGCGATGTTTCCAGTCACCGCGGGAACCAACGAACTCTGCTTCATGGCGTGAGTAAGCCCGAGACCTTGGTCACATCTGCAACTGGCCCATTCTTGTCTAACTAATAGACACCTAGCGAGAATATGGAAAGCTTTTGGTGTCCTACGCTGACTCTGTGTGGTCCGGAATACCTGGTTCGTTGGAAAACTATTCCTGGAAGGCGCAATTAAAGACAGTGACGAAGGAAGCGCTTCGCTTGGTTCGTGGCGATATTTGCTTCGTTCTCGGGTACCTGGATGTCCGCGGGCTGAGGGTTACCCAATTTGGGTGTTAATTACAGACGCAATAGAGAGGAAAGGAATTTTTATGATAATTGTTGAGAAAGTGCTGGTAACATTCACGTGCACCGTCAAAGGCCGAGACAGTTGGAGACAATCTCCATTTGTTTCCTGCATCCCAGGAACACGCGGCCACGCCTGAGGAACGGTACCTAGCATCCGCGTCAGGCGTACGTGCGTATGTTCCTCATTGTCATACCATTCTTCGCGTGCGTAATGTACCTAGGTACCGTACTGGCCAAAAGAAATGTTAAAAATGGCACTGCGAGGAATAGTAGGCCTAGTATCACAACCTATAAGTAGAGGAGACCAAATTAATACAGGGGCAGGTTGACACAGCAGAATTATCTCGACACCGTATATGTATATGTAACTCCATTTGAGCGAGATATGTGAAGTTTGTTGTTTGTTTTAACTGTTTTCGTTTACCTATAATAGAGAAAAATTAAATAGTTTTGACACATCCAAATTGATCGTCCAAATAACATTTTTTCTTTCATTTTGTATATATTTTCTCAAGTTTTTGCATACTATATATTAAAGAGGAAGGACCAAAGTATATTTTGGCATATTTGTTATTAAGTAATTAATTCGAGTAAAAATTAAAAAAAATTGAGAACAGAATAATGTGTCAACTAAATAGCCCCGGTCTCCCCTATCAACTGCCTTCATGCTGGACCATGGTAGCCACCATGTGTTGCCTCGTGATACGATACGATACCGTATCTGTAGCGTCGTTCGCTGCTGCACCACCGCCAAGGACCCAGCAATTATGCGACGCAAGTCGAGACCTGAAAGTTTGAACGAACCGGCCATCTCCATTCCACGATTTGCCGCGGACACCTCCAGAGTGCATCACCGATTCGAGGCGGCAATGGCGGCTCGGCACCCCGGCAATTTCACGACATCCCCGGGATCCATAATCCAATATTCATGTATTCCACGAACCGGCGAAGTGGCGAGCTCGACGTGCCGTTGGAAGCTGCCACCGTGGAAAATGAAGAGATCGACGCCTACGTTTCAGCACGCCTCGTGTCGTGCGGGACGTGTATACGATCCGCGCCGGGCCCCGTGCACGGTCCCCGTAACGAGGACCCTCTGGACAGCTCGCGGGGGAATATCCTTGCCGTCCACGATCCATGGGATCCTCTGTACCGTTATTATTCTGGATGTCGTACCGGCCGAGCGTGTTCTAACGGCGCGAACGAACGAGCTCGGGCGAAACACGGGGCCCCGGCGACGGGCCCGTAACGAGCGACGCCGCGCGGCGGCACAATTAACGCGCGTAGGTATCGGCGTTACGACGTAAAGGGAGGAGCTGCTTCTATCTCCCTTTCCCTTTTATGCCCTCTCCCCCCCCCTCCCCCCGCGGGCCCCACCCAGGGCCGTTAATTATCGCGGCGCGGCGTTATCACGAGCATTGCCGCGCTATCGCGGCCGCGATCGGTGCACCGGCTGGCTCGTACGTTCCACCTTTTTACTGCCTTCGTCCGCTTTCCCGGGTTCCGCCCCGCTATTAGCGGAGATTCACCGTGTAACCCTGGATACGCATGCCTCACCTACGAAATGAACGGTCCCCCGGGGACCAGCCTCGGAAAACCGCGCCTCTTCCATTACGCCGAGAGGGAACGCGACCGCGTAATTAGAGATCCGTGTCGCTCCTCTGCGAAATCCGACGGTTGTAATTACGCGTTACGTATCTAGGGTGGGGGGTAAGCGTGGATCGCGAAGGGAAGGGCGTAAGCGTATAATAAACGTATAATGGGTCTGCTCAGACTTTTCAGCAGTCATTGGACTTCTTCCAATTTGTAGATATATTAGTCCAGTCAAATTAGAATCTGTCTACGGAATAATTCTTAGGGAGATAAATTTTGGAGTGGGGCCTTATTTCGTCGTTCTAAACAACAGACATCCGCTAAAAATTTTATAGAGAGTTGAAGGTAAAAAAGAAACTGTTTTTCGCGAATATCTCGTTAACTATTACTTTTATGACAAAAATAGTTAGGTATTACGAAATTTGTAGCTTAGGAAATTTTGCACAAAAAAGATTGTTTGGGCAGCAAAAAAAATGGAGGAATAAATACCTAAGGGTAGTTTTCGGGGTAACATTTCCTTCAATAAAAATTCCACAGGAACTAATATTTTCTTAACCGAAACATATAAGTGCTAACAGAATTTTTTAAAAACTAGTGTTCTAGAACTTTTTCGATCCCTGATATAGAAGAATTTAAGAAGAGGAAGCGAACTATAAGTAAGTAGTTTGGCAATCTATGCGCCAAATTCTGTTCCTCCTTCACTCAAAAAACTTCCCCTCTCACTGTTCTCCTCCATGTATCATTTCCATTCCCACCGCGACGAGAAGGAAGGTTGCGATTTCGAGACAACCCTAGACCGCGCCCACGTGCTCCCGCCATCCTTAAGCAATATAACATAGACCTAACCTAGTTTAGAGGGCGCTCGGTGGCTAGGAGCGCCCAAGATGCGGAAGGGCCCCTCGGCCGCCTCATTCCGCCGCGTATAGTGGCCGATTTATGAAAGAAGTGAAAGCCCGATGTAAATCAGAGACGCCCGCCGCCCAATTAAGCAACAATTTATTGCACAATTACGACGGGGTCCACGGCGCCGACATTTTACTTGGCCCCGGCCGGGGCGCGGGGCATTAATACCCGCTAGGCGAGCCGTCCGCGCGTCCACCCGGGTCGCATCCGCGTGTCTGGCCGCTCGCGGGACAAATCGCCGATGAAAAAAAAACGCGACCGCGGATGGAAAGCGAGCAAAAGAGAGCGTACCAGCCCCGGCGACGCGGTGGCACGGTAATGAGGAACCCGTCCCCTCGCCCCGCCGGCCTCCTCCAATGCAAGAAATCGAAGAGCGATATCACGTCATACATACGTAATGGCGTCGGCCATTATCGGGATATTCGTGGACCGCGAACAATCCACCGATAATTCCAGTCTAACGACGGCCGGGACGCCGTGATCGCCGTTCGCCAACAGAGCGACGCGTACGAGCACAGGGGAAAAAAGATGAGGAAAGAGAGAGTGAGAGAGAGGCGGGCACGGTTGCGCCAATACTGATCGCTGCTCCTAATACGCGCTAATTGGATGCCGAGTTAATCATAGTTTTCTACCTTGCAGCGCACCGCCGCGCCGACCCGCCCAATTATCGCATCGACCCGCGCCGTGTATTAATTAAGTTATTTTTAACACCTGCCGCGGACCTCGGCGGGATCGTTCCACGGGGGGCTGCTCGAAGCGCGGGGTGAGTCTGTGAAAGGTGGCAAGTGGACGTTGGGAAAGTCTCGATGCGATTCAGTCAGGTGTACCTACGTAATTAGCGAAAATCTGATAGGCGATCGGATCTTGGGTGTGGAGTGTTTGGTCCGAGCTGCGCCGAAGGGGCAACCCGGTGTGAAGCCTGTCAGTTGCCCACGGGTGGTGAGAGGGTGGGTGCACCTTCTGGTACGTGGTGAATTGCACGGACATAGGTTTTTCCTGATACCGCTCTAGTCACTGTCACCTTCTCACTTTCCCTTCCTGCTGGACCCGTGAGAGTGTTCCCCGGGCCCTGACAGTCATTTTCTCGAGAAACGGTCGTGCGATCCGCCGATGACTTAACGGAGCAGGAAACGCTGATGTAGGCAACTGACTAGTAGCTGCCCGAGGCACGGTCTATCGCCAACGTTATCATTAAGTACCTATATCGCAAAGACGTCACAGGGATTTCGTTGGCATCTAACGGTATGAGTAGGCGACTCGTGCTCGGCTCACGCGATACGGGACGAAGTACAGATGTTGCGAAGTGTCTTCTTCAAGCTTGAAAGCCAACAGTCGTTTACTCTCCACAATACACTCCATCCACTCGAATTATCCCGAAGCTTGATCGGCTCAGCTGCTACGTAACCTACTCGCGCGAACAGTCGCATCGCTGGGATCGCGTGGCCACTTAGGTACGCGTAACAGCGTGCCCTCGAGTCTAATTAATATCGATGCCGGGCACGAGAATTGCCGGTCAGCTAACGCGATAATCACACCAGCCGATCGTGCAACCAAAATAATCCGCTCGCAACGCGGAGACTGGCTCGCGGTTAAGTATCATCGAGCGGCGGACGGTGGTTACGTGCCCAGGGCCCGGTCTCGTCATCGTTATTACCGTCCTAGTAAAAATAGACGAGTTTCCAATCGGCCGCGGAGAGTTACTTCGTCATCTGACGAGGCGCGTCCTCGCCGAGGATCGAGGAGGATCGCTGAGGATCGAGGTGGATCACCGGCGTCTACGGGGCGACAAGCATTTCACGATCGCTTCATCGCGCTGCAATCTCCGCTGTTGCGCCATAAACAATGCGCCTGGCGAATCTCCTTGAGATCGGCAATAAGTAATAACCGTGACGGGTAAGGCCGCGGCGGGGCTAGCGAGTAACATTCTTAAAGGGGTCAGCCGGCGTGTCACGGGAAGAAAAAGTTACGGCTCGTCCCGTAGAAAGTGTACTCGGCCAGCTCCGCGGAGCCAACGTCGACTGTCAAGAGCGGCTCTTAGCAAGTGTCCGATCGTCCGTTAATTTGTTGACCATTTTTCCTTGACCTCCATTTCCGCGCTGTCTCACGGTGATTTCTTTACCCTCCATTTGCGTGCCTCCACTTTTTCCAGCCGCGCTTACTCCTCGGATGCTGTGCCGATTCGCAGCGATGCGCTTACTTAGCGCTAATACTCGAGAATCTTCATCGCGTCGTTAGTATATGCTTGAATCACTTAGAGCGGAACGTTAAGTTCGCCCGGCGAGAGTCCGCGAGCAGTTTCGTGCAACGATGCAGCCCGACTACCTATGTATTTAGAAAACGCTGAGCATCGCCTCCAAGGCTGACATTTAAAAGTCATTTAATAATTGTCATTTATCCCGCGCGCATTCCCCACGTAATACCAGCCGACTCTCTGCGGCCAGGATAGACCCGTAAACGTGAAAACAATCTCGAACCCCGTTCACGTTTCATCCCGATGTGTCGTCCCGATGTTCCATTATCTCCTTCCTCGAAGCAACCGCAGGCATCGAAACAACGCCAGTCCATTTCTCCGATCGCATAGCCCATCTTCCAATTACACCCGACCCTCCCCACGCCGCCGTAGCTTTAATGAATATTTTCCCCCGCCGTTCCCAATGCCCAGCGTTTCGTGAGAAAAAACTTGCCCGCGAATATCGACGGCGGCGAGGCCACCTGCGATTGCTAGTTCGCGCCGCCGCCGCGTGGCTCCCCCCTCCCCTCCGCCGCTAGGGCCCCGCGGCATTTATTACCATTATTCCCGAAAAACTAATAGCAACGGAGCGTCCGACCATCGGAAATGATACGTTGCCGGGGCCCGACGGGCCCCGGGGCGTCCCGGCGATTCGTGAATGAAACCAGCCGCGTCTCGACGTGTAACGACCCCGACGGAGCCGGTAGCCGCCCGCAAGGAGGATCTCCTCGTCCCGGTTTTCGGCACGTGAGGGCCCGCGAGCGTCGTCCATCGACCCGCGTCCACTGGTCCGGGGCGGTTGTTCACCGAGCGAGAGTCCTCGCGGGGTATGAATTCCACGAGGTGGCCGCTTTTCTTCCGTCCGGTGGCGCACGGTCGCGGCTGATGGCCGACGGCTGATGGAATCGCGCCGTATGGTTGAATGGGGGGGACAGTTGGGGCCCAGGCCGGGGGCGATAATACGGCAGTTAGTATGCGGCTGGTACTGTTACTTAATGTTAATGCCGGGGGCCCCCATTGATACTTGCGCCGTGGCACGGAGCGAAGAACAGATTCCAGCTAACGAAACGAGAAGGCACACCACGGCTTTCCCTCCTTCCGACCGTGGACGGGGTGGTGCGCGCACGAAGAAGCCGACTCTGGAATGCTACGAGTCCCGATCCGGTGTACAGTCCGCGCCCGTTCCAACCTGTCCGACGTGTACCGCCGCGGAGTCCAGTCGACGTGGAGCAAAGGAGGAGGAAGCGGAGAGGAGGAGGGGGAAGAGGGAAGAAATCGCTTTATCGCGCCACTGGGGCCCTGGGACTCACGGAGGAACGGGAGGATCGAAATTTCGTATCCACCTCGCTGCTGTAGCTTTGCAAATTTCTCAACCCGGTGCAGGGGAAAACGGGGGAGAATTGTATGCAGATTCCGTTGCTGTTTGCCGGGCAGGTATGCAACGAAAGGCGTACGGTTTAATTGTTCCTAGCCAAGCTCTCCCAACTCGATAATGACAATTAACCGGGGATAATCCGTGGATCGGGCCCCGGCCAACAATGGAACAAACGCTTTTACCGGGCCCGTTACCTGTTCACAGTGTTTTAATGGAGCCCGCGGATGTCTTTATTAAGGTGGACACCTAGGAGCCGCAGGATCTACGGGCCCCGTCCACGAACAGCCGCTTGGCGTTTCGCGTCACGTAGATCCATTTAATCTACGCAGGTATAAATCAGGTTGATTTCTTAAATGAGGCAACGCCAGCCTACGGTCTCCGAATTAACCTTGCCGGCCGTGACATCATCTTGTAGATTTCTTCTCTCGGCTTTTTAATGGCGTCGAATAATTCACTCGGAAAGGGCGACGAGTGAAAAGAACAACGAGGAGGCGACCGGGGTGGAAGGGGGAGGGGCCGGATAGCGGAGAGGCGAAGAAGAGGAGGCAGATGGAAACGTAACGAGACGGCGGGCGAGAAAGGGAGAGAGGTGAACGCGAGGGTAGGGAAGGAGAGGAGAAGTTTGGTCATACTCCGGCGGAAGATATTTTTATGGGGTCCCATCTACGAGCTGCGAGCTCTCGGCGGGAACGCCTGGAATTTTTAGATCCATTCCCCGCTCACTCGTAAAACCGCACGCCGTAATTAAAAGCAACGGGCGATCGCGGGATCCTCGCGTTTAGTGTCGCGGACGTTTTCATTACCGTGAGTTACTTCTCCGACGGATACGACCGGAAACGTGACGAGATTGCCGCGAAAGTGGGGCGCACCTAATGCCCGTGCCAAATGACTTTATCGCCCGTGGAAACTGGTATATTAGCTATTGGGTATCGCGCACCGCGCGCTAACAGTTTAATTAATAAGCAATGAAACTCGTTACCGGGGTACCTGCGCTCACTGAAGTGACCGATTTAATTGCCTCGGGGATCCGATGCCTGGTGCGTCGCTGGGAGCCGGAGCCCTGAGTACGCCGGCGAACTTTCCGAGTTTCCGCCGAATCGGTCACGTTCAATTGCCCCCCGAGATCGCCGGAAGACGGGGCGCGCCGGTTAACGAAAGGGTCGCCCGGCGGATGACGAAAAAGTAGAAAGCAGGGAGAGGGAAAAAGGGGTAGAACCGGTGAAAGATATCGGTGAAGAAAGACTTGCGTCGCGAAAGACAGAAGAGGAACCCGGGAGTCGAACGGAGCCAAGATAGAGGGGGGCGCCGAGGGGGGAAGAAAGGGCGAGTGGAAGAGGGACGGGACTACCGAAGATTCTCGAAGGATGGAACTATGGAAGCAAAAACAGAAACCAGTCTCACTGGCTCAAGGCTGCCTACCCGAGGGTACCCTGGCCGAAGCGAAGCCGAGAGCTGAGCCTCGGCTACCTGGTCCGCCTGTGAGTACCTGTCTGCCTTTACCTCCGATTCCTCTCTTCCTTCTTCATCCCCGCGTTCCTCTTCCTCCTCCTACTCCACCTTCTCAAACTTCTTCTTCTTCTTCTTCGTATTCTTCCATCGTCTTCCTCTTCTTCGCGAGTCAGCTCTTGTCCAAGAAGGGGTTCGGGGTGGGGAGGGCAGAGGGGCCCTCCACCGTGAGCTACCACCTTTATCCTTGGTCCGTGGCACACCGATACGCACAGTCGTTTCACGCAAATTCACCGGGAACGCCTTCGTTGAGTGCGGGACCCCGAACTCGTTCCCCCGTTAAAACCGTGACGCATCGGTTGGACCGGTCGAAGCCCGGCATCGTCCAGCGCACGGGTATCGTCCTCTTTGATCCTTCGACTTGGCGAAAGGACCCAGGGACCAGTTGTTCGATTCTTTCCACGTAATTATACCGCGGCCGCGTCTCTCCTCGTCTCCCAGATAACGCGACCGTTCCAGGCAACGGCGATTCCAATCGGCAACGGATTAGACAGCCGCTTCAACTCGACGGCACCGGCACTGACGACTAATTAAGAAGGACTCGATAAATCGGAGAGAGAGGGGGAGGGGGAGGGCGAGATAGGCCGACTGCAAGCGGGATAGATATGTATTAGACCCGCGCCCGTCCACTGACGCAAACTATCTCTGATGAATCGATTTCACGCGCATCCGTCCCAGCGTGGCACGCGGGAGGGTAAGTTGCAACGTGTCGCGGAGAATTTAAGATAATTTGAAAACAGACTGCAATGTTAATTTGCTGTGGGACATCAGGCTTCGTATCATAGGGGGTGATAAGTTGTGGTGATCCGCAGGGATCTGTATTAGATCCTCTTTTATTTAATGTTTTGTTATTGACCAGCTTCAAATTACCTCGACCAACAAATTATCTCTACCGTTCCATCTCACCACATCTACGCTGCGAATAATAATTATAATAATAATCTATAGATTTCAAGCACCGACGAGATTCCACTCTCTTCCCCTGAACGGATCAACCGACAGTCACTTCAGACAGTAACCCACCCAGCGATACAAACTTGTGATCTTCCAAAAAGCTCGAAAAGGGGTGGAACTGGAACTCCACCAATCACTCGAAATGCATGTGTTGATTACATCCTGATACGCGACTACTAAACGCCTCTAACACCTCGTTGAGAGAAGATAGTACCTCAGGAGAGGATCGTTACCCGCGAGTAACAAGAAGCAAAGCTCCGATTTCCCCCTCGCAGCGAGCATGGAAAAAATTCTCTGAAACACCCTTACGAAACAGCGAGTGTGACTTCATAACAGACCATTCCTCTTTCTTCAGCCGCGCCGAAGAATGTGAACTCGTTATTTCAGCGAGCGCGGACACCGCGACACGAAACCCGCGGCATTCCATCGTACCGGCGACGTTGCTCGTCTAAACAAACCCACCCCTTCTATCCGCTAGCACCGGCATAAATCGTAATAACGCGCATATTCTCACGAAGCGGGCAGCATTGCCCGGTCCAGTTCCCCCCTCGCCCGCCGGGCCCATCGACGACAACGTCCCACTTAGGCCGATCGGCCGGTATAACAAACTGCGAGGGGCCTGAAACGCAGCCAGCGAAGCCAGGCGAGCGCCGAGCAGCGGCCGCCGCGCCGGTCGCGTTTGTAATCGCGGAATAATTGAATCTACGCTCACCGCACGCACTAACCAATCTCTCTATCTCTCTGTCCCACCGTCTGACTTTCCCCTCTGCCCTCGCGCCGTCTCTCTCCGACGCTGCGTCTCTATTCCACGGCGAAGCCTTTATTTATAAGCGCCCGGAGCCAGCGGCATAAACGCGGCGAGGACTGCATTCATAAAGCCGGGGATCGCCCGAGGCTGCCGCCAGCTTTCCTAGACCAGGTCCGCGGTGTTGTTGTTGTCCTCGTCGACGCGGTCGTTGCTTGACGCTGGTGCAACCGACGACCCCGTTTACATCGGCTCCGGTGTGCACGGGCCCCGGGGCCACGCTACCTCGCTTACTCGAACCGAGGCCCGATCCCCCCCGCCTTGTTTGCCCCGTTTCGCCGTCTTTCCTCCTTTCTTCTCCTCCCGCTAAACGCCGGGCTGAGATTAATGCCGCATCTCGCCAGCGATCTCTGCCTTCTTCTTCCCCCTAGAGTCGCGCTTCCGGGCCAGCTACCCGGGGCCCGAGACCTCTCTAGACGCTCATAATGCTCGTCCTCGGTCGCTGCCAGCGCGAAAGGTCGGCGGTAATATTCTAGGGTGGGGGAATTACAAATTGCCCGGGCCACCGGGGGAATGATAAAGGTATCGATGCTCGACCTGTATCATTTTCGGCGCTACCGTGGTCCTGGGTGGAGCAGGGCCACTATTAATCAGAGGTTTCTTTGGGTAAGGCCCACCGATGTCGGGAAGCTCCTCTATCGATGCGGAGCCGCTGGTTGTCCTTTAAGCAACGGTGGCCGGGAATGGAGCCCGTTGGATTCTATTGCCAGCAACAATGCCGCATCAAAGGCTGGCGGAACGTTAATGCATCATGCTAGTCGGGAGCCGCGATAAGGAGGATGCCAGGGGAGGAAGATCGCTGGCCCCGCGCCGCCAGCTAGCCGACTTTAATGCACCTGAGCAGAAGCTTAAACTCGCGTAAAGAGGATGCGAGTATCCTTGAGTGCAGAAGGCTATTCCCTGGCCTTGGATGATGCGTGCGTTGTAGACGCGCACGGTGTGGAAACACCTCAGCTCGTTATTTTCCCGAAGCGTTGTGTAATGAAGCGCGTCCCTCTCCCTTCCACCGCGCCGCTGGTATTTATTCCGTATCGCTGTTAGATCCGGACGGTGTCGTTAGCGCGGCTATATTCGCCGCGGGAAGAGGATAACTCCGCGGGCGAGTGAGAAAAACTGGACGATGCTACCGGGCACGTGAAATGATTTGCCTGCGAGCTCGTCCTGGAAGGCTGGCTGAACACTGTAGTGGACGGGGAGGGAGGGCGGGTAATCCCCCTGCAGCAACCGTGGCGGGGAAAGAATCTTGAGGTGGACGCGCTGAATCTTTGAATCATCGAACAATGCGGACGTGTCGTCGATTCTCTACACGAACGAGAGTCCTGGCGGATCAGCGAATCCTTGGATAGTAAGAAGCTCGATCGCGGTGTACGCGGATGTGTAAATGGACATTTACATCGCTGCAAGCGGCGCAGAGGACAGCTCGAGTCCTCCCTTGGGACCAATGCAATTTATTTAAGTGTACTAAAAAGGGGAAATGTAATTTTGATACTGGCTAAAATTAGGGCTGGGACTATTTGTCGAATTTTTCGGTATTCGAATATTCGAATACTTCAGGTGATCAATTATTTGGGGAATATAATTCGAATATCCAAGTATTCGAATACTATTCGAATATTAAAGTATTCGAATATCCAAGTATTCGAATATTAAAGTATTCGAATATTAAAGTATTCGAATATCCAAGTATTCGAATATTAAAGTATTCGAATATCCAAGTATTCGAATATTAAAGTATTCGAATATTAAAGTATTCGAATATCCAAGTTTTCGAATATTAAAGTATTCGAATATCCAAGTATTCGAATATTAAAGTATTCGAATATCCAAGTATTCGAATATTAAAGTATTCGAATATCCAAGTATTCGAATATTAAAGTATTCGAATATTCAAGTATTCGAATATTAAAGTATTCGAATATCCAAGTATTCGAATATTAAAGTATTCGAATATCCAAGTTTTCGAATATTAAAGTATTCGAATATCCAAGTATTCGAATATTAAAGTATTCGAATATCCAAGTATTCGAATATTAAAGTATTCGAATATCCAAGTATTCGAATATTAAAGTATTCGAATATCCAAGTATTCGAATATTAAAGTATTCGAATATCCAAGTATTCGAATATTAAAGTATTCGAATATTAAAGTATTCGAATATCCAAGTTTTCGAATATTAAAGTATTCGAATATCCAAGTATTCGAATATTAAAGTATTCGAATATCCAAGTATTCGAATATTAAAGTATTCGAATATCCAAGTATTCGAATATTAAAGTATTCGAATATTCAAGTATTCGAATATTAAAGTATTCGAATATCCAAGTATTCGAATATTAAAGTATTCGAATATCCAAGTTTTCGAATATTAAAGTATTCGAATATCCAAGTATTCGAATATTAAAGTATTCGAATATCCAAGTATTCGAATATTAAAGTATTCGAATATCCAAGTATTCGAATATTAAAGTATTCGAATATCCAAGTATTCGAATATTAAAGTATTCGAATATCCAAGTATTCGAATTCCTCTTATTCCTAAATAGGGCTAGAAAAATATTACTGCAAACGTATACGTAGACTCCGTGATCCCTAACATCCCCTACAACTTAGTACACACGGAACTTTCACGATTCAAGCTCAAAGTTGTCCGCGCAGAGTCCCTCCAATACCACTGTACTCCAAAGTTCAGTCCCACGTCCGTCAGCCGCGTCAGTTTCCTTAATCTCCGTCCGAATTAACCCACTTCAAGGTCTCCGGGCATGTCGCGGTGCGTCGGTCAGGTTGAACGGGACTCATCGCGCGAAATAATCCCCGTGCATCCGATTTTTTTCCAGCCCGTTAACCTGGACGCGGGCGATCCAGTGCGTTCGCGCTCGTTCGGCTCGTTGCTCGCCGGCCCGCGTTTAATTATGCGCGCGCGATAATACATCCCATTATCGGTCCATAAATTGGCGCGCAGTGGAGCGCGTCCAGTGTACGAACAATATTCAAGAAACTCTGGCCCGTTACGCCGGCTGCCTCGCCGGTGATATACAGGAGTTCTTGCGGCGGGAAATCGGCGACGTCGATGGGGCCGCGATATAGGGAAGCGCGCAAGAACACGGCCGGCCGATCCGTGTTTTACGTTATGATTTACCGACAGGATTCAGCCGCAGCCTAATTGAGCCACGTACACACTGCGAGGACTCGCCAGAACGGAGCCTCTTTGCACAGCTGTCGGGTACGTAATCCCGTTCCCCGGTCACGTGCATGCAAATTGCGATAGTGGCCTGTCGCTGGAGATCCTTAAAGATATTTTTATGCGCCATTTCGAGGGAAGAAATAAAGGCAATTATTTTCTCATGGGACCGTAGGTTATTATTCGTGAGTTTATAACAAGAATCCTTAATGTTCATAGCTTCCCCGACACTTGATACGAGTGAGTGGGTACAGAGTACTCGGGGCAAGCAACGAAACGACCATCGGGCGTTCTAGTCGGATGAAAATGCGGGATATTTCAGCGAGTTCGTGGGACCGATCGAGAGAAAATCGAGTCTCGATATTCCCGTTTCGAGGCTCGATGGCCGTACACGCGGCTGAACGGCCCCGTAAGAACCCCGCAGGGGTTTCTATACGCTCCTTTTAGTCGGCTCTGATCCGTGACGAAATATTAATTGACACAAAAAGTAGTAGCTCGGCGGGCCTTAAGTCCCTCGCCACCTTACGAAACTACTCTCGACCGTGCACGTCAGATTTCTATGGGCCTCCGCCGCGTAACATTAATTCGTATTAAATCCTAAGTTGCTCGTGGAATAGGGACGGTCTTTGTTATTCAGGTCGTAACCATTATTCGGCTTTTGGGTTCACGATTGGTACCGCGGGGTGTGAAAAACGGTTCGTCATGAATTGTTTGTATCAATTTTGGAGGATGACGTGGTTTCGTCGCCAGCCAAGCGCATCTTCGGAACTTGCGCGATAGACAAGTGGAGGATCGAAGCACGTGATTCTCTTTCTACTTCGAGAAGTGGCCTAGCGTCACTCGAAGGTATCGCCCTGGAAATTCTATCAAAAGCGAGAGACGCGCAGCCACGAAACGCACAGGTGCGAAGGCAGCGGGGAAACGAGAGCACGGGTGCAGTAAAATTCTACGGTAACTTCTTTTGTCCTTTCACGAATTAACGAAACGCTTTTACGGCCCCCGGACCCTTCTCGTAAATCGACGGCACCCATATAATATTCCGCTGTAAAAGCGCGAAGATAAAAAGGGAGGGGAAGCGGCACTAAAGTCCTCAGCCGACGAAGCAGCAGTTTGCGCGAACGATCGGCCGACGAGTTTCTTCGAATCAATTTTCGCCTAAAATACATACCACCTAACACGTTAATGAAAGAACTTATATCCTCGCAGTTCTTGCCGAGTAACTCGTAACTTCTGAATTTCCTGCTCAGCTCGTCGAAGTAGCTAACTTAAGTTTCGATAAGTTCAAGTTGATGCGGAACTCAACTGCAAGTCTTTCATTCGCGATAAATAAAAATTGTGGAATAGAAATTAAATTAAATTAATTCGAATGGTAACATATTGTATTACAAATTGCACCAGTGTCGGACGCGCGTTGAACTCCCAGAATTAAAACATTCCCGTGCCCCCCATTGGCCAGGCGTAATTCCCCCGGATGGCAAATCAACTCGACCGTTTCTCTCCGTTCCTAATCCGTGGCTGTAATCCGGTTACTCGAACGCATTAGCCCCTCGGCCTCCTACGAGTGTCAAGGTATGACAGGTGAAAGGACGGGCCCCGTGAAAGGTCTTTACGACTTTCGCCGTCGCCCCGAAAGAATAAAGGCGGCACCGGCCCACGAAATTCCCCGATGGAAAGTCCTCGCCGCCCGGCTTTTAATTCCTCCGTGTCTTCGTATGGTAGCGTTAAATAGTTTTCTGCGATAGCACCGGCCGCCTGTCAAGCCGGACGTAATTGCCTGCGACAAGCTAATCTCCAGCTTACGATAAACGCCGCGATACATCGTTCTGTCGAATGCCGCGATCCGTGCCACTTTTCAATCGTTCGCTCCTCTGCGTCGCGATTAACCCGGCCAACCCGAGGCCCTCGTTGCTTCGGTAATTCGTGAAATTGAATTTCACGCAACACCAGAGCCCGATGTCTCTCCCGCGAAACCAACGCCGCGGTTCCCATAACGCGTCACGGAGCACACGCGTTAGGTACACCGCGGAGATTAAAAGAAACAGGGCCCGGACCCGCGGGGCGAAAGGGTCCGCGAAAAGCCCTGCCGAGAGAGATTCAAAGCCCGTTTATTAATACCAGCTTCGAGGGCTCGAAGGCTCTCGGGCAGAGAAGCGTGCTCGCTGGGCTCCGCGGCGATTAGCCTGACTCGGCAGGGCCTCTTGGGGCCCCAACACGGCCCAGAAGGGGCCACCATCGCGGGGGCGTAGCGGCGGAGGTGAGACGAGCAACGTGCAATTTTTAACTTTAATACCACATTCGGGGCCCACCCGAGCGTCTAGCCGTCGCTCGGGCCCGTCGTGCGTTTAAAGGCCCACTGTTCCCCGAGATCGCCCGAGCGGGAGCGAGCTTAACGAAACCAGAAAGGGACGCTGTCGAGGATCGGGGAAGCCGGGTGAAACCTTTTTGGTCAAGCTGCGGTTCGGATCGACGATAGCGGGAGCCGTGGATGGTACCGCACGAGGAATGTTAATTAGTTAATTAAAACGTCCTGGCCCGTTTCCACCTGGGGATATATTTAGATAAGACCAGTGTCCTATATCGGCCGGTTTTTCGGCCCGGAGGAACCGGCCCGTGATTACGTCCGCGGGTCCCGATGCATTCGACCGCGAGATAAGTCCATGATGGACCGACTGGTTCTTGATGGCGGTGCATTTAGAAGGCGGCTACGAGTAATTGGATTATTCTACCGGCCGGTGAACGGCGAACGGTAACGATTAATTGATTTATTGCAAAAACCATCGGCGCGATACGAATCCCTGGGACTTACTCCGGGCCCGTCTTGGAATCCAATCATTTGCGGTTACTACGTACCAATGAGATCGATGCGCCTCGATTATTACACCCGGCCGCGTGTACACTAGGCGGCAAAATCGGCTTCCCTCCGGAAATTTGACAACGTTGCATGTCACTAGGCATAACTCAGTAATTCTAGTGACATGCAACGTTGCCAAATTTCCGGAGGGAAGCCGATTTTGGCAACGTTGCATGTCACTAGGCATAACTCAGTAATTCTAGTGACATGCAACGTTGCCAAATTTCCGGAGGGAAGCCGATGTTGGCCCTTAGTGTATTGGCAGACCATTTTGGCACCTCGCGCAGACTTCGACCTGGATTGACGTCGTTCGATAAGCTGAAAAAGATCCTTGGCTGTTACAGAACTTCACCCTTGTAATTTATACTTGAGGAATTTTTTTATTGACTAAGGCGGGCATCAGTGGTTAAGGTGTTGAGGCTCACGGAGCAGCAAATTCCTTTCACGCCTGCGATATTGGTAGTATCGGTAAGTACTGCGTTAACTGCGCTCGCCAATTCCCGACGAGGCTCCTCGCGACCGTGTTGGATCGTTGCAATGAAACCCCAGGTGAGCGCGCGTGATGTGGACCTTGATTTGCATGTCCCGTTAATTTGCACGGATACCAGCGGATACCTACGTAAATCTGCAGACACCAGCCGAAGGCTACAGAAGCGTTCCGAAACGTACCTACATTGTCCCGCGAATACAACCACGATTATTCCCACCGGTGTCCTTGTTCCATTTCCACGCGCCGGGCGTCATAATCGCGATTAGATCCACAGGCGATTATCTCGAATCAATGGGAGTGCAATTGATCGTTTGAGGCCCATTTTCTACGGACCAACGCGATCTTCATTCAGCTATCACTCGCGGCTATTACGCTCGCATTATTCTACCGGAGGTTATTGAAAATCGCGGACGAGGATCAAGGACCACGGGGCGATCGCAATCTTGACATTGATCCCAGATAACGGCCAACGCCGGCCTCTATCATCGATCATTAGTTTCTACCGGACGTCCACCTAGATTCTAGGGGCAAGGGGCATCGCGAAAGGCCTCTGGCTCGGCTCCTCGGGGCGATACAGAGCGACCCGAGCTTTGTTTATGTCGCTCCGGCCGGTCTGAAAAGTTCCTCGAACGTTCGACGCGTACATCCTCCCCGTTGACGTACCGAGATACCGCGGCCGCCACGTATAGTGATCGATCGGCTCCGTCGAAGCGGGACCAAGGCGGACGTTCGAAAGTCCGCTGTTCTCCCGTGATCCCGAGAGGGAAAGGCGTTCGCTGGGAGACGTCGAAGATCAAATGTCCCGCCGCGGTATTGGGAGGCGCGCAGGTGGCGTTCGCGCGGGTAACTCGAATTGCCGGGCGCGAAACGGGAGAGCCGTGCCGAAACCGCAAACGGCCGGGTGCGAAGTCTGCGGAGTAGACGCGTAGGTAACTCGATCGCCTCGACTATTTCCTGTGTCTAGCGAGGTACAAATTATCGTAGCCGCGGTATGTGTCTACTATAGTGGAGGCTACTATGAAATTCGTGGAAAGTGTCTGTGGTCGGCGCTGAGTCCCTACGAATCAATCTCCATTTGTCACGCAACGTGGGTATAGGGTAAAGGACCCAATTACTGACACCTGACCAATTACTGTCGCCTTAAGCTATTTTACTTAAAATAACGAATAAATAAACTATAGTATATAATTTATAGCATAGATTATTCGTTCTCTGCCCTCTATTCCCGCTTTTAAATGTGCTGCCCGTTCTTATATTCTTGTTCACTACCCCTAAGTCCCCTTGCCATGTGGTCCTCTCTCTCGCTCATCTGTTGTTTTGTAGCTTTATTTTGTTTTATATTGTTTTTTGGTTAGGTTGCAAAACGGCATGTATGCTGAACCTCGCCTATTTATCACATAAGTTTTTTTTTGTAAGTGTGATCAATAAAGACGAATTATTATTATTATTATTATTATTATTATAGGTTGAATTACATAATTCTTTTTGTTTATGACTTTACAACGTTTATTTATTTGTTATTTTAAGTAAAATAGCTTAAGGTAACAGTAATTGGTCAGGTGTCAGTAATTGGGCCCTTTACCCTATGTATGCATACAAACGGACAAGCATTCCCACTCTATTTGTGGTACTGGAATTACAGTTACCACTTGCTGCGTCCCAAGTGGCTGGCCTGCTCGGACACCTTGTTTAAGCCGGGCAAACAGGGCCCGGTGGCGTTGAGGCTCGGAGCTCCCATGCCAGGCCCACCCCTGGGGAGGACAAAGACCAGATTTGCGTGGGCCAATGCACCGGGTCCCGTGCTGCACCGAAGCAATTACTCGTCGATCCTGTTCGGAGCACGGGAGGAATCTTCATCGGTCATCGGCGATCCGGATGCCCGTCACGTGGCGGCGTTTTGCGTGAGTACCGCCTGAAGGCCCTGAACAGCGGTCCATTGAATGGAGGGCCGCTGAGCAAGAGGGCAGAAGAAAGAGACGGAGAAGGGACGAGGAGGAGTACGCGGATCCTGACGACTGTCGCGTCAATGCAAACGTCTAGACATTACGAATAAATGCGACCGGGTCTTCCCCTTCGGTTTATCCCCGCGCATCTTTCTCGCGACTCTTAGCGACGCGACGTCCCGACGATTTCTTGCGATTGGGGCCCGATGGGGCGTTGTTCGGGGAAATTAATCACCTTCCACTGGCCCCTCTATCCCTCGGACTTTAAAACCTCCGAGAATTCTCGTCGTAGGTAAAGCCGCGCTTCGCAATTGTGGGACCGCGTCGAAATTGGCGCGCAACAGGAATTAATGGTCCCTGAAACGGGGCATGAATATTCGAGATATCTCGCGGGAGATCAGTGTCGCCATTGGTGGAGGATGCTCGCCACTCGCGATCCACGGAATACGCTCGCGTACGTCCGCGAGAGATCGAAGCTGTAATTTATAACGACATCGTCTCGATTCCAGGTAATTCAGGCCCCGAGGGCAGTTTTTCCCCGGGACGTGGCCGGCCGGTCGCGGAGATGCGTCCTTGTAATTAAATACTCGCGCTTAATACATTCTACGCATGCCCCGCTGATATCAACTCTGTCATCCTCGGCGCGTTACAAAAATAACCGCGGCCCTCAGGTGTTCCTGTAAAGTAGTGTGAAGCCTGACAGTCGGCTGCTCCCCTCGCGGCTTTATTGCACGCGAGCGTTTCGCTAAAATATCCCCGGCGTAATGGAAGGCTTCTCGCCGGGCCCAGAGTAGAGAGACGCTAGGGGCCACCTTTTTCCTTCTGTTTCCTTAACATTGTACGCATTTAATCGCCCGCCATTTCGCCGCATGAGAGGCCGATAAGCTTCGCGTTCCCCTCTTATCTTTATTAACGTATATCCTTGTTAACTCCGAGGTTAAAGGAAGAATGGAAGATCGGGCCTCTTTTACCCTCCCCTCGATATTTTTCCGCGGGGCCGCTTTCAAAAACTCATACGCGTGGAAATAAAAGGCCCAGTGGCGAACGTGCTCGCTCGCTCGCTCGCTCGCTCGCGCGTGCACTCGGTCCCCGCGGCCGTTGCAGCCGATCGAGAAACAGCGGGGGAGGGAGAAGGAGAAGAGAGGAGCCGGTTGGCAAGAAATTCCTGCAATTTAATGGGATTCTTTGATTGGTACTTGATGCCAGTCGCCATTGGCCCGATACATACGCCACTCACGTACCTACACCGAAGGCATTTATAAGAATCGCGGTTTCTGTCCTCGGCTGGGATTTAGGCGTCACCGATTCTGCTCGATCTTTCTCCACAGTTTCCGCCGTGCCCAGAAATATCGCGGTGAAAGGAGAGCCTGGAGACTCCGCGCAGCCTTCTTTCGCCCTGCTTCGTTAATTCTGCCCAACCCTTTATCCGTCGATTAAAAATTTACGGCGGATCGATAACGCTGGGAAGAGAAACAGGTCGCTAAACTCTAAACAGTCTGAACTGATTACGCGTCGAACGTCGCCTAATAAAATTCTATCTGAGAGCACGATCTGAAGGATCGTGCGAGGATCGATCCGCGAAAAGAGATCGGGGGTTTATTTCACCGACATTCCGCTGGGATGTTTTAATGCCGATACCTCGATGGCCATCGAACGCCTCGGCGATTCCACTCTGGAACAGTGAGAATCTCCGCTGCCGGTTACTTACAGATACGTTTCCCTCCTTGGTCGTAAGTTACGAGTGGCAGAGTGGTTTCCTCCGGTCCCGTTGAAAAGCCACAGATCGTTACGTTCATTATTAATCCCCGGGGATCGTGGCACTCTGGAGGGAAAATTGAGCAACAAACGATACCGCTATCGGTGTTTTATAAATAACGCGGTGCGCGTACCCGCGAGATACCCTCTTCGGCTACTTGCTATTCCCCGTCCGCCGCGGACTCGCTCGTAACGTATATCTCGCGGCTTTTCGCGGCGGGCATTCCAGAAATTTCTCGGACCATCGCCGGGATTCCGACGGTGGCGCCTATGGTCGCAGGATACACGCGCGATTAGCCTCGACTTAACCGCGCGCGTTTCCCTTCCGCGTGTGAAAATCCACCGTATCGTCGCGGCGAGGATGCTATTCCGCGTCCCGTTCGACCGAGGAGCGTCCTCGAATAAACTACCGATCGGTGTCGACGGGCCCGCCGAGTTCCACCGCGGCGCCGCCACTTTCTCCTGGATATTCCGAATATTTTCGAAATTTATGCCCCCGGCCGCGCGGAGCCTCGCGCGTGATAAGGGATCGTTGAGAATTTCAGTGAAGATCGTACAGTGGGGGGCATGTGGACGAATATACCTGGAAAATTCTTTCAAGCCTTTCGAACCACCGTGACGATCCGAGGATCTCGAGTTTCACGGTTAATCTACCATCTACGCGTCGTCGCGTCGTCGAACACCGAAATCCTCCGGGGCCCGGGTCTATCGAGTACGACCTTCCCTCGTGTTCCTTAACGAACAACGAGCACCAGTCGTTAATAACCGGACTCTGCCACCTAAGGGGCGTGTCCCGATTTTCACGGCAAACAAACACTCGCCGGAGGGATAAACGCCCAATTTCCTACTGGGATAATGATCGAGTTCGAGAGCTTAGCCTGGTAATTGACAGCTGACTTTTCGGCGCGTCCGACCGGCGGATCGAGGGTCCTTAAACGTGGAAACCTGTGGTCCCTGATAATCTGTCGGTGTGTATATTCTTTTAAGCCTGGTTACCTCCCAGTTGCCTTATTTATCTTCGCCAATCGTTGGTTTCCTGTGTGTGCAAAGAATTGTAGTTCTACAACCCCTGTTTTTCTACCCTCTTGGTTGCTGCGTCCTTGGTGGTGGTTATGGTGACTTAATACTGCTGTTCAAAGTGAGAGTTAAACTACTCGAGTAGTATGGATCGATGCAGCAGCAGCATGGTTTTAATTTCTCAATTATTTATTCGCGCACAAGGCCCCAGTAGGGCCCCACAACCTAATACAGTTATGTTTAGGTATAGGAGTCCAAACACTACATCTTTTCGTACTACTACACTTGAGCCGTTTTCATTAAACTACCTCTTCAGTTTCCCGAAAAATGGGCCCCTGCCCAGAAGGCCCCCAACGGCTCTATCATAAAAAATTGCGATTTTAACCAAACACTATATTTCTTTTCTGTGTTACTATACTTATCCCGTTTTTAGTAAACTGTCTCTTCATTTTTCTCCAAAAATGGGCCCCTCGGAACGTTTGCCACCTGGGCCTTTTTCCTTAAATCTGCCACTGTTCGCAAGCTAAACTTAAAACTACCTCTTCATTTCCCCGAAGAATGGGCCCCTGCCCAGAAGGCCCCCAACGGCCCCAAGAACCCTATAAAAAAAAATTGCGATTTTAACCAAACACTATATTTCTTTTCTGTGCTACTATACTTATCCCGTTTTTAGTAAATTGTCTCTTCATTTTTCTCCAAAACTGGGCCCCTCGGAACGTTTGCCACCTGGGCCTTTTTCCTTAAATCTGCCACTGCTTATTCCCCTGAATTTCGACGAGAGATCTGCGAATCGCGGTGGTTGCTCCCGGTAATTGTTAAACGAGGCTCGATGAAGGGAGGGAACGCGGCAGCAGGTAGACACCTGTTGATCCCAGCGAGGCCGAAAATCGATCTCTCCCACGAGGCACGACACTCGGGCTCGTTAAAAAGCCACCCTGCCCTCGCTCCCAATATATCACGACGGTGGCATCTACACGGCTGACACGGACGGACGGACGGGGACGGGTCCTCCAGAAAACCAAGAGATCTTGGGGACTAATGGGATTTTAACTAACGATCGGAGGAGAAGAAGCGGACACCACTGGCGACGAGCTGGGCCCAACGATCGATCGATCGCTCCCTCCACGGAATTAACGACGCTGCACTCTCTCCGAGGAGAGCTGAATTCTACCAGTCCCCGGTAAATTGGATTCTTTTGTCCCGTGAATCGATTGCCTCGCATTTCTTCGCTCAACGTCGATTCGATGAATTTCCGTTTCGGTTCGTTGGGCGGAGACACAACTGTAAGGACGTTCGATAGTCGAATAGTTCAGGAGGGATTTAAAGGGAACTTGAATTTTCAAAAGGATATCAGTCTGAAGATCTGCGACATCCATAACGGAATTAACATTCAACGATCCATTGGAACAGAAGCAAGGAAGAATCCTCCCAATTATATAGCTACTTGCCAGCGTGAGAGCAACTCGGAGTCGAGAAGACGGACTCGGACAAGCATCGAAATCCCCAAAGGCCCCACGTTCCCGCCGCAAGATCGATATCAGCGAATTAATCGAGCTCCCCTGGTTCCAAGATCCCCGACGTCCCATGACACTATCGGAAGCAACTTCCCGCAACGATTATAAATCCACTGCGAATCGAGCGCGCGATCGACGTCCGATTAATACCGCCAAAAATCAGTATCAAATTGCCCGAGCACAGTGGACGTCCCGCGATCATTAAATCTTTAATTAAAATTCGCTGATCGACTTTCCTCCCACCACGAGCCTCTCCCCTCCCGACTTCCCCGTCACCCTTTTTCAACGCGGCAACAGAGAACCGTCCCGTTGTTCCAGGCAGATAACGAAGAATATCCCCCCGACGGGCACGAAGCCGTGGCTCCTAATGATCGAGCCCCGAGTCTCGAGAAACCTGGATGCCGATCGTGGATGCGCCACGACCGCTGCCGGAAGATTAGATAGCGCCCCTTTACTCGAACTTTTACTTCGATCCGGGCCCGATTATTTCGTTTAACGAGCACAATATGCATACGAGTGGAAGTGGCGGCTGCTCCCACGGGGAACACCGCGGGGAAGGTGGTCCACGGTCCGTCCGTGGGCCAGCGCGTCACGCGAAATCACCGAGGCACGCACCGTCGAACCTCTCCACCCTTATCTGGGCCTTCCCCCTCCCCTCCCTCTCCCGACCATTAATTAACCCGGCCAGGGCTTATCGGCGGGCTGGAACTCGCGGCGGACGTCGGGGAACGGTCTCTCGAGCGGTGACTCGGCGATCGGGGCCCAGCAGAAAATTGAACGATCACCCCTCTCCGGGGCCTGAACTCCGTACGTCGTCGACTCGTGATTATTCGATTATTACCGGGTCCAAAACGTCCGTCCCCGCCCCCTTTAACGACGAAACGGTAAGAAGCGGATCACCCGTGTAATTACAAATTTTTTTCGCCGCTCCCTCCCCACGAACGCGACCTGGGGGTCTTGTTGCGCGTTCACGGGCCCATCGAGGAAGCGCGTGTAAGTAGGTACCTACTCCCGTGTAGCGTTCGGCTCCTGCATAATGAAATAACACATGGTACTTTTGGGTCTGTTGCTCTTCGATAGCTTGGCGCAACAGTGATGGGTCCCCCCCTCGTGCAAAAAGGAATGACGCAGCAGTAAATCCTCAGAGGAGGGGGCGAATTTGTTCACGGCGACACGCATTAGCGGGGCCCCTCGTCGATTTTTCCCCGACTGATTACACGTGTAAACGTGACTGCTCGGTCGATAAATCTCTCCTTTATCCGTCCATCCATCTCTGCGCATCCTTGGTTCGATCGTTATTGACAACGTCACGGAATTAACGGTACGACGATAACCGCGTCCTTCCACTTTCCTCAGTCCTCTCTCTCTCTCTCTCTCTCTTCGACTCCGCGGCTGAAAGCGAGCGATGCGCCTTTTGAAAAGGACGAATTAGAGGCTGGTGTACACCTCTGCCAGCGTCAATCGTGATTCCGCCGCGCGTTCCATCCGGGGCCAGCACAATTACGAATCGACGGGGTCCGTGTGCGATTCGTGGCGCGTTGGCAGCGCGAGCCAAACAGACGCGGCGGACGTCTGAACGTGTAATTTGCTGAATAATATGTTTAGCCCGGCGCGCATTATTAATTCATGAAATCGACAGTGTCGTCGCGCGAGGATGGGCGAAAAGAAAGGCCCTCGGCCGGGCCCACGGTGAAAAATTATACATTGTTGCGGGAGGGCCTTCTTTTTCTTCGCCACCCCTCGTCTTTCCCAGCTCTTCGAAGAAGAGTCAATACGTTATTAGTCGCTGGGAGTTAATTAGTCGGGACTGTGTACAGGCCGCGGCGTTGTTTCTCCTTCCCGCTTCGAAAGGGAATTTGCACCGTTGTTAGTCACTCGGAATTTAATAAAATATCGGCGTTGCGCACGAAGATTTCTTTCACCGATCGTTTCGCGCGGCTGCTTATCCGTCGTCCTTGGGTTTTAATTGAACGAATTTACGAGGATCGCGCGCACAGACCCAGACACGCGTGCGCGCGCCTTCGTTTTCGTTCGCACCGAACCGCTGCTAATTGCGCGGATTTTATTAAGAATAAAATCTGCATGCGCGCGAATTCAGAGAGAGAGAGTCGGCCACGGTTTCGCGCGGCACCGCTGCGAGCACGGTGTGCACGGAATGCTGCTTTATAATTCGCGGGCTACGCGTAACGGGGAACGCGATTTCAGCGCGGGGCAATTAGCGAGCCGTGTCAAAAGGACACCTCACGTGTATTCGTGGTTAACGGAACCGAGGAAGCCGGGCTCCCTCTTCACTCGTGATACGCATGCAAATCCCCTCGCGGCGAGAGCGACGTGAATTCCATTGCGCGAAATTCCACCCGTCCTTGATTCCTCCGGCTTGCGAAACTCTAAAAGCAACTGCTTAGTATGGGGTTGCCTTTAATTTGAGTAAGGCTTCTTCGGATGGCAGGGAGTCGCAAATTTCTTACAAACCTGGGAGAGGGAAATGGGGCTCCCTCTCTCTCTCTCTATAATATTTTTTTTAATCTAATTTCCAATTTGAGCAACCAGAAACGATGTAGGTATCATCGCACACGCGAAACCGAATTAAATGAATTATGTAAACTTTTAAAAGAATTTTAATACCTTAGAAATTCAATTGTAAAAATATTACATGAGGAAGGGAAGGGGAGAGAGTTGGAATATAAAATCTTACGAATTCTTATACTGGTGGGGAGAGGGAGGGATAAGAAATCGTAAAAATTACTCTCACGTAATTTTAGAAATGACCCGCATCGATTGACACAATGGGAACACCTGACCACATCGCAAAGGAACTTGTGATCCAAGTTGCGCTGTGTTTAGCCAAATAATAACTGACAAAATCCGCGACACTGTGGCGCAGGCAGGAGCCAAGAAGCTTCCTCGGTAGAGCCAGGGGATGCAGCGAGCTCGGGTGGAATCTGGTACCTATAGCTAACCCACGAATACCTGAAGAAAGATCATTAAAATCCCTCTGCGTACGGGCTCGCGCGGTTTCCATCCCGTCGCGTATCCATTATGCCTTAATTTCGCGAAGGCCTTTCGGTAAACCGACCCGCCGGTTACGCCGTCGGGGAGTAATCGAAATGGAAAACGACTGGGAAACGTATCCAGGGAAATGCCGCGACCTAAGAAGTTGGAACGAACTCGGCAAGTAGGTAGATCGAGGAAACAAATTCGTGAGCACAGAGCGTCGTTAATATGGAGCAGAGTTTACAGAGTAGCTACTAAAATGCCCGATACACGGTGAATTTAGCTTCCGCCAATGTTCGGATAATGGAGTGTTTGGTTAAATAAGGCTTCGGATAACAGAGGAATTCTACCGCGCTAATTACCCGAATGGGATTATCCGCGAAAACAGTTTCGTTTCGCACGATCTCTCTAATTTGGACGAGCGCATACATAGAAGAAGAGGGATGGCAGGAGGGGGTGGGTGAGGTAGCCGGAGAACACCCCGACGAATTCGAAACGATCTCACGACACGAGGGGAGACAACGAAGACAAGGCGGATGAGCACGGCAGCAACGGGCAAGATATCAGGCAGCACAGGTGGAATCTGGTATCTGACTCCGTGGCGAGGGCCGCTGGGACAGCCAGAACGACCAGAAGGATGAGAACGAGGGAGAAGAAGAGGAGCAAGAAGCGGTCGGTAGGAGACGAAGAAACTAGCTGGAACGGCGGGGAGGGGTGGCGCGGCCGAGGCACCTAAACACCCTTGCGTGTACACGCTCGCGCGCTTTCTCCGTCCACCCAGAAGCGCGTGTGCGTTTCGCCTCGGCTTTAGCCCCTTCGCGAATGCCCCGTCGCCGCACCACCACCACCACCCCCCCTCCTCCCTCGGACGCCAGCCTCCTTCTGCCTTCTGTTGCGACTGTAATAATGTGCTCACATATTGGAGTACCTAAGGAGGCCCCGGGAGGAGAGAAAACGGCCCGAAGGCGGAGGAGGAACGAAGAGGAGCAGGGCCCCCGGGTGGAGGGGGGGAGACTGACGGGGGCCCCCGAGGTGGACCAACTGGCCGGCGTGTACGTACGAGCGGCGGTGGCGTCGAGTGTGTTGGGGCCCGAGCGTGCCCACATGCCCACCGGCTCGGGTAATAAGAGAAAATAAGTGAAACCCTAAGGTACGAACCGGAGGGGGCATAGGGCGGCTCAAGGTGGACGGTGGCGAGAGGGGGGCCCGGGACCCGGGGGCGGGAGAGAAGAGGGGGGGGGTGGATGTTGGAAGAGCGGCGACGAGGGGGGGAGGAGGAGGAGGTGAACCTGTTCCCGAGGGAGTTCCTTGACCCTCGGGGGGGCACACTCTCTTGCGAGCCTTCGAGAGACGCGAGAAGCCAGCGGTGTAGCCACCATGATGCCCGCCGGCTAACTCGGGGCCCTCGAGTCAGCCAGTCCCGTGGAAGAGGGAGACGGTAGGCGATGGGCAGGCTGCGGTAGGCAGACGGAAAAAGATGAAGGATGAGAGGCCGCGGCTACAGAGAGAGAGAGAGAGAGAGAGAGAGAGACGATGAACGCGGTGGGAAAAAGGCTCGGCGAGGGAAGAGGAACGAGGAAAGAGAAATGGACCAAACAGCGCCACGGTATCCCACTACCGATGGTCCGTCCGTCCGTCCGTCCGTGGACCATGGTGCACCATACCGCCAAGCCACCGCGGGCATCGTGGGGCTCTCTCGGTACACAATCTCGAGGACTCGGTGAACGCAGACACAGAGAAGAGGAGAGCCCCGATGTTCCGCCGTATCGTCTCGAGTACAGGTTCCTCCAGGGGAGGCTGACCTCGGTGTTGTAACGAGCGGATGATCAGGGCTGCCGGGAGGATCGCGAAAATTTAATTTCGATCGCCGCGGGGATCGTTAAATGGCCGCTCGTTTTTGTTCCGACGGAGATAGATGTTCGCAATTGGCTGGGCCTGGCGATCACGCGCCGCGGTGGGACACCGGGCCACCGGGCGCCTTCTTCCCCGGCTAAAACGAATTCGGCGATCTGTAACGTAATGGAGAATCAATGATCGAATGGTACCCGAGGTCTTTTAGCACGGCCCTCCGTTCCCCGAGCGTGGATCCTTCTCTCGCACGATCAGAGAGCCTACTTGTAACAAAGAAGGTAGGTATTGGTTTCTCTTTTTCAACGATGTGGCACGTTGGTTTGGGCTCGTCGAGCTGGTGTGCCTGTTAATTATGTTAATAGAGTAGACTACCTATACAGTGATTCGCAGGTTAGCTGCTAGGTAGGACAAAGGCAGGTAATATGGAACTTCGTAAAATTTCGATAAAGAAATAACGAGCTCTTCAGGCAATCGTGTAGAGTGTAAAGACACCAGTAGTCGACCACTTTCAGAAAAACATGAAAAATAAGGTTTTTAGAAGTGACGATCTTTTGAACAATGTGGAGTTCTCTAACTGCACTCTGTTACATGAAGTTGATAATGACGATGACGACGAATGCTTATTTTGTGATGGTAATTATAAAAATAATGACAATGAAAAGTGGGCCCAATGTATTCCCTGCTTTCAGTGGGCACACGAAGAATGTGCGGCTTCCGACGTATTATTCCCGGGCCCAACGTGTAGGAGACGCAGAAAGCACGAATAAATTCCAGAAATGATGTAGGTATATTTATTTATTTGTATCTTCTACTTAATAAATCTTCATTTTTAGTAAAAAAAAAAAGTAAATATTTTTGAGTTTTCTTTACAAATTTCCTAGATGTTCCATGTTAGGACCCATTTTTTCGATCGACCGATTTTCACTCTTTTCAGTTTTTGTACTGTAATTTCAAAACAATTGGATTCTTTTACATTTAACTAAATAAATATGATCATGAATTAGTTTCTTCGTCCCATCATGTCAGTTTTATTAAAAAAAAAAAATTCCCCTACTTTTGACAAGCTTTTGAAATCAGATGTTCCATATTACCTGCCTTAAGGTACCCTATATACCCGGAGGAGTTACGCGACAGGTACGGAACGTACGCAGAAGTGTTTTCCGATTCTCCAGCAATCCATTTCGCGGAATAACGCGCGCCGTCTACGAGACGCGACTAGAAAGGAGTTCAGCAAAAGGGGGCCCTATCCCCCCCCCCCCTCTCCCCCGCCGTTCCTGGCGATAATTTATTGCCATTTAACCGGTCGTCCCTTCGGTTTGCGCGATAACTCGACACGCGAATTACGTGGAACGTCGTATACGGGGGCAGAAATTCAATGACGATCCGCGCCGATGGCACTTCTCCGCGAGGAGCAGATTACCGTGGCCCGATAGCCACCGCGTAATGACGGTGGACACGCGACAGGACTTATCCATTATTCATCGTCCGAAAACATTCTTCCGGAATATACATAATTTCGTCCTATCGGGGCGACCTCCTTCTGCACCGGCAGCCTCTCTCACGGCTGGCCCTTTTTTTTTACCCCCGTCGCTAAGAAGGGTCCCCCGACGAGTATCATTATCGTTCACGTAACCGTACGCTTAATAACTTTAATTCTCGGAGGTCCCGTTTCACCGAAATAACGAGCTAGACTCGTAGCTTAAGAAGCGAGGCGACGCGTGCATCCACGGGATGAGGATCATCGCGAGGAAGGGCTTCTCTTTAATGGGGGTTGCTTCCAGACGAAGTTCTCGCGTTGTTGATATCCGGGAAATGCAATGGGCCTGAACTTCTACGCGACATCTCGAGGTCGAAAATTGAGTACCCCGAAGAGGCGATCACCGTGACCAGCGGTCCCTGGGAAGTCACAAACGGCCAACACCGTCGGGGCCTGACGTTATAATTTTGGGCCCGATTCCACCCGTTCGACTCCCCCCTCGGCATCGACAAGATCCACGTCCGACTAAGCATCGACGTATGCCAGCAAACAGCCCCGATCGTACCGACTCTCCGGCGAAGGTGAGAATACACAACCGGCGCGCGGTGGACGTCGGCGATGAGGCCCCGATCGTAAGAGATATACAACGTAGAACCACGAGCAGCGTCGCGGATATCCACCAAGGCCCCAGCATCCACCGGCCGGGGCACAAGTGTACCATCGTGTAATGCCTTCTAGAATGGCTGCGGGGGGGGGGGGCGAAGGGCCTGTGGGCGAACGGAGACGGAGGGGCTCTCCTGCGGCCGCGGTGCACGCTAGCGCGCACCGTCACACAGTGTTACGCGTATATGAAGGTTCGGGACAAAACTCATAACTTTTGAACTAATCAGTTTTCGCCCTAAGTACCCTAATACTTTTTAAAAGAGAATATAAAAATGCATCGATTGGTGTATAAAGAAAATATACAGTTCCATTAAAAAAATTAAGGCGATCTTGATTTTTCAGTGTATAAAGAGTTTTTTATTAATATTTACTTTTGCAATTTGTTGTCAACTGAATACTGACTAACTTTTGTTTGAAACATTTTTTGACGGTCATAGGTATAAAGTTTAATGATCCCCAAATTAATAAACGAAAAATCACGAAGGTATTTTTTTTAAAAGTCCCATCGAAGTTGATAAATATTTAACATAAAGAATTAGTACAAATTGTCAGTATTGAATGTATGACAGTATTAAACGTAATTTATAACATTCTGCCAATGACACGTGTTTGAAAGAATGCACCGAAATTTGTAATGAATTTCTAGTATCACTTTCGACAACAAATTAGTGAATTCATCAGAAATTATGGGTACCCAACATTGAAACCTAGGTTCCTGTATTAATATTTTAAGATACAAGAGATTGTGGATCAAACACCTCGGATTCTTGACTTTTGTCCATTACGCGTAACACTGTGCGTCACCCTACAATTCCCTTTACACAATCGTAGCCGGGCATTGCGCCAACACACCGAACGGCCGGGGCCAGCGTCTGTGCGCTCCGTCCGGCGCGATGTGGGAACGCGAGAGCGGAGAGGCAGGCTGGACACACGAGAGAGGCCGAAGCAGCGTGTATAAAGAGGCTACGAGAGTGTAGAGCGGTAGAGGACCCACATGGGTCGGGGTGAAGAGCGTTTCCCCCGCGATGGTGGGAGTCCGCCGATGCTCCCGGGTGGAGGTGGAGTGGCCGGCGGGAAGGGATGGCACTCGGGGGGTAGGGGCTGAAGAGATGGCGAGAGGGAGAGACAGGTGGCGATGGAGCAAGGGAGACGCCAGGGCAGGGAGAGAGAGCGACCGTGAGGCAGCAGGGGGGAGGCCCGCAGGCCGGCCTGCGGCTCCGACTCAGTATCCCCGGAGCGACCGACTCGTGTACCCCGCGGAGCCGCTGCGTTTTCCGTGCCTCCACCGTGCACAATCGCACACACGCGAGCCAGTACCTGTGCCCACGCACACGCACACGGTGTTTACGCGAACCGTACACGCACACGCGGGCACGTCAGATAGAAAGGTGGAGCGTCCGTACACCGGGAGCCACGCGCGCGCGTGTACCGAGGTCTCCACACACCTGTTCCGCGGACCAGGCATCGCCGATACCTGGCTGGCCGCGGCTCCTCGACCTGGCGTGTTTGTCGCGATCGTTTCTACCACGCGTGTGTGCCTGAGCTTCGTCTCATCCACCGCCTACCCCCTCGGAAGAAGGGAGCGGAGGAATTTTCGGTGCAAGCTACCTTCGAGTGGAACTCTGGTAGCGAATAAGTGGTCGGAGGTATCGCAAGGTACCCTTTCCGTTGGTTCGCCTGGGATCGTTCGGTGAATCCGTGGTTCTGTGCACGTGACAAGTGACTGTCCGCGGCCGTGTGGATTTTAGTATTCCGAGGAGTGAGGTGGCCCAAGAATTCGAAGGGTGTCCAGTGAACTATAGGCGGAATAGCATAGTCCGGTGGGAATAATAGTGCCGAAGCACGTGCTCCGAAATTGGCTCGCGGAGAGAACAGGTTGTCGCGCACGGAGTAGACGGCCACGTGTTAATCCTGCCGCTGGTGCGTAAGTGGGTCATCCGCGAAGGATCGAGGAGAGGACGAGGCACGGGTGCCGGCGGGGTCCGCAGTCGCGTAAACGGCACTGCTGAACAATTAATTGCTCCGCCGCCGAAGTGAAACCAGCCAGCAGCCGCCGGAGAGAAAGGGGGAAAACGAAGAGGATCGTAACGATCCGGCGATATCCGCGCGATCAAAGCGCGACGCGTACGAGGGAAAGGTACCTGTCGCGAGAGCGTACCCGCGCGTAAACATCCTCAGCGCTCGTCCCGCATCCTCGATACCCCGAGTTGGAAAGCGATCTCTCGCTCCTGCCAGCGGCTCTCCGACCGCCAACTGGTCCGGGACAATTCCGTGTCGGAGTGCGCCATCGGGTGCCCGTACAGTGCTAAACAGTGTACCGAAGAAAAGTGTGTTCGGGAAAGGAAGGGATCCTCCATCGAGCGCGGTGCCGCTCCCGTTCCTCCTCGAGTTGCCACGGTAATCGTAATTGGTGTGTGCGCGGGCCGGAAGCCAGAAGTGAAGTGTCTTGACCTGTCGGTCAACGGATATGTACATGTACATCTGGCGGCTCTTCTGGTATACGGTGTGAAGAGTGTGGAAGCGATCCTGAGGAATATTACCCAGGGAGTTACTGGAACAGGAGGGACGACAGATACAGTATTAAATAATTAGGAGTGGCTGGGGAAGAGAGCAGGTGACCCACGGGGAATGGTGATGCGGTAGTCGAGGGATTCCTCGCGGGAAGACATGAGGGCGGCCGCCGCCTACGTCCTGCTCCTTGCCCACCTCATACAGGTACGTGTACGCTTTATCTGCCCCGACCGCGAATCTTCTTCCGTATCCGGCTCATACGGGCCCGTAGCTCGCCGTAGTCACGCTAATGGGTCCGACGGGGCGCGAGTCCCGTCGCCCTTCGGTGGCTACGCGGAGGAGCCTCCGCGGCCGATCGGTGCGGCCCAGAAGAAGTCGTAGAAGTAGCTGAAATTAGTGATCCTCCAGGGAGTGATCGGTATAACCGCAGCTATTTGTCGAGTTTTGGAGCAAAATTGGAAATAAACATAACCTAACCGTTCACTCTATTTCTTTCTATCAGTATTTCTGACTCTTTCTTTTTTACACTTTCTTTCTCTGTCTACTTCCGCTTTTGCTCCAAATCGCAGCAACCAATCAGCGACGATACCCGTTCTTCCGATCACTCTCCAGAGGATCACTAGCTGAAATCATCTTCCAGCGCGACGGACGAGCTGGAATCTCCGTCGAACCGTGTCTCCTCAATCGCGGCGCAAAGTCTAAGTAGTGTTTGTGGACTAAAGCGCACGCAGGTATTTAGCGCGTAGAAATCGCGGTAGATCAGGTCTGACGGACTCGCGATTAATATTGATAGGGCACACAGTCAACTTCGCACCGATATCTCCGAGCAAGATTGCTCCATCAAGCTTCCAGCCGGAGAAGCCTGGTCTATCCATCGACCAGCCACCGCGGAGGACAGAATAATTACCCGCCGATGCGTAATGATAACGTCCAGCATCGCGATAAGCCGCAATTACCTACTTGGCCGTCGGCCGTCAGTCGGCCTAGCCGGCGCATCGATTGCCAGCGCGCAGGATTACATATTAATTACATGCGTCAGGGTGACCGAAGCGCAAACTGTCGCAAAGTGGAACGATTAGATAAGTAGCGGCGGCCACCGGGAGCATGAATCATTCGATGAGGTTTATTAACTTATCTTAGACACTAATTTGATGAGCGCGTAAAGACGGTCGCCCGAGAGGGCGTCTCTCCCTCGCTCCGTTCCCTCCTTTCCACTCCGAATCCATCCTCACGCTCGGCGAAGCCATCCGTCTCTAAGCAGCCGGGGTCGCGGAAAGCTCCCGCGCGGAGTTACCAAACTGTCCCATTGTCGACGCCGTCGCCTCTTCCGCTCGCGTCGAGGCGCTCGCCGGCTGGTATCCGCGGGACCGCTAAACTTGCGGGGCCCAGTCGCGCTCGTTGCGTTACATTCGCTCACATTCGCTCGACGCAAGTGCATGCATAGGCAGGCACGGAACGTCGCGAACACGCGCTGGTCCCACGACGTTTCGCGGCGTTTCCTCCGCGGACTTGCCTCTCCTTCTCGCCGGTTTCCTCCGCCGTCTTTCGCCGCTTGCACAAGGATAGCCCGGCACTCCGCGTCCTCCTCCTTGTTCTCATCAAGGAGATACATACTTACGCCGCCAGTACGCTCTTTTTTTCTCCGCTCGACGTTGCCTCGTCACCCACACTTATCATCTCGGGCCGCGGTATCTCGCACATTGCGCGCGGTACCGTCTGCGTTTCCATTGTACTCGCGTGGCCGCCTTCGCCCCCTCACCTCTCTTTCTCCCTTCCCGTCCCCTCTCGTCGAAAAATGTGTAACACGTTGCATCGGTGTAATGGGACGGTCTTATTTGTATCTTCCTGCGGGTTATTACACGCTCTCGTGCACGCGCGCGTTGTGTATTCAGGAAGTGCGCGCGGGACAGGCCGCCGAGCAGATGGAAATTTTCTTGCTGGCGATGGATCAGGCGGCGTGACTGAAGTTTCGACGCCAACTGCGGCCGATGCTAGCTGGGAAAGTAATTCGGCATGGAATTCGGTATTAGTGGTGGAGAACTATCGATGGTTCTCACTATCGAAAACTATGGATGGCTTATTTTCACTATTGATAATTATCGGTATTGAAAATCGTAGGTTAGTCAATTAAAAAATTCAGAATCCCAAATTTAATTTCTAATATTATTACAAATTTCGATAGAGAGAACTATAAATGGCTTATTTTCACTATCGATAATTATCGGTATTGAAAATCGTGGGTTAGTCAATTGAAAAATAATAACAGATGAAATTCAGTATCTCAAATTTAATTTGGAATATTATTTCAAATTTCGATAGTGAGAACCATCGATAGTTCTCCACCACTATTCGGTATCCTTCTTATCACGTCGCGAACATGGAAGCTCGCCTTAGCGGCAAGGACTGCACCTCATTTCCTACTGTTGGAATTTTTTCGACCTTGCACGCTTTCAAATTATAAAAAATATCATCGTTAAATTTTGAGATATCGCTTTAATTCTTTTACCCTATATTCTACACACTATCGACATTTGATTTGAGTGAAAAAACAAAAATCGATTTGTCGAAAGTTGAGAACGGCTACCTACATAAATGCAAAATACGTATCGGCCAATTCGAACTCAGACTCTTCGGTAATGCCGGGTGATTTCCGTGGAGGAATTTTTGAAGGTCACTTTGGAGGGTTAAAATTGTTATAACAAGTTTGAAAAAACAAGTAAAATAGTGTTATTCTTGAATATGTATAACGATCTAAAAACAGCTGATTTTTAGACCACCGGTTGATAAACACTGGCCTGTTAATTTGGTTCCACGGTGTTTGACATTCGAACAACGTGGAGGATCGAGGAAAGCTTCTGCTCGAGAAACCTCAAGAACTTAAGAACCCTATAGAGCTTCGATGCGCAATTTAGTGGACGGCTAAACACAGCCTCCGCGTTCGGAAACCCCAAAACGGTTACGGGAGTGTAATTGGAGCTTAGGAGCGAAAAGCTGGTGCAACGGCCGCAAGATTTACAGATGGAAGCCTCTCGTCTCCCGTTCCCCTGCAAAATCACTTTCGAGGAAGCGCTGCCCGCGCGGGAACAGGCGCTTCTGGTTCCTTCGTCGTTCCCCCCGATGATTTCGACCTAGTGTAATTAACCGCCGCTGCTGCTCTCTTTCAATTACAGTCCCCGCGGAATTACCGTTATAACGCGGTGCTGCCTCGCAGCGAAAAAAAAATTCGGCAAAAGTATCCCGAGAAACCGATGGATACACGGCTGTCACGTTGCTGGGCCTGCAATTCGTATATTTTAGGCTCGTTCTCGAAGGCAGCTCGTTTCACCGTAGCATCCATTTCAGATCCTACGATAGGGGGTGTGGAAAAGCATTCTGTCAAAATTCGTGTTCGCGTGTACGAACAGAAGGAAACAGAAGTTCACGTGCTTCCTCTAACACCAGCTGTTTAGAGATATTTCTAAACGATCAACGTAAAGAGAAATAAATCATTGATATTGAAACAGAGTGGTGGGCAATCGAAGTAGTGGTGGAGAACTATCGATGGTACTTGCGATAGTTATCGATGGTTCTCACTATCGAAATTTGTAATAATATTAGAAATTAAATTTGGGATTCTGAATTTCAGCTTTTATTATTTTTTAATTGACTAACCTACGATTTTCAATACCCATAATTATCGATAGTGACCAGCGGCTGTGGCCGTGATGGAAACACCGGTTCTCGTTAGATCACCGAAGTGAACCATCGCGGGGCGGGTACTGGGGAAAGATGGGTGACCACCACTTTTCTCCCGGTACTCTATTCGCTGCTGGGACCCGAAGGGAGAGAGGAGGGAAAATAGAGACTTATAGTTCGTTGGGCAATAGAAGCAATATGCTTAAAACGCCATTTCTTTATAAACACAGGGAAAAAACTCAAACAGAAACATCGATAGTGAAAATAAGCCATCTATAGTTTTCGATAGTGAAAATAAGCCATCTATAGTTTTCGATAGTGAAAATAAGCCATCTATAGTTTTCGATAGTGAAAATAAGGCATCTATAGTTTTCGATAGTGAAAATAAGCCATCTACAGTTTTCGATAGTGAAAATAAGCCATCTATAGTTTTCGATAGTGAAAATAAGCCATCTATAGTTTTCGATAGTGAAAATAAGCCATCTATAGTTTTCGATAGTGAAAATCAGCCACCTATAGTTTTCGATAGTGAAAATAAGCCATCTATAGTTTTCGATAGTGAAAATAAGCCATCTATAGTTTTCGATAGTGAAAATCAGCCACCTATAGTTTTCGATAGTGAAAATAAGCCATCTATAGTTTTCGATAGTGAAAATAAGCCACCTATAGTTTTCGATTGTGAAAATAAGCCATCTATAGTTTTCGATAGTGAAAATAAGCCATCTATAGTTTTCGATAGTGAAAATAAGCCATCTATAGTTTTCGATAGTGAGAACCATCGATAACTATCGTAAGTACCATCAATAGTTCTCCACCACTAAATCGAAAGGATTCGCCGATTTCACGATCCTCCGTTGCCCGCGAGCTTCCCGAGTCGAAGACAATTTCACGGCGTTTCGCGGATCGTTGGAATCCGTTGCCGGATCGCGCTTGGACATGGCGATTTTCCACGATGCGCATCGTGCCCACATACACCAGGCTGGAACCACTACGCACAGCCGCCGCCAGTCCATTAGGCTTGAAATTGCAGGATGCTTCCAGCAATTATCGTAAACCTCCGTTACGGAGGAGGCTCGTGAGAGATCGATCTCTCCCCGAAAGAATGCGCATGCGAGGGCCCCGGCTCCGAGGATCCACTCGGGCGACTTTTATCGGCCCGATTATAATTCATCGTCCACCCCTGGATCGGCGCGTCTTAATTACCCGCCGCGAACGTGCTCGAGATGGATCGACCCCGACTCCCGGCACGAAAAACGCACATCCCCGGCCGAGGAGTAGATCCAGTTCGCCAGCGGTCGGTCACGCTTGTACCCCGCTCCGAACAAACGATTCCCAAGTATCCGCTGGCCTCGCGATTCGCCCCCCTGGCGCACTGGTTTTCGAGGTTCCTTTTTTTTTCACGCGCCGACGGAATTTGACTCGCCCGAAGAGTCGGCTTTTTTTCGACCACCGCGCCGGACGACAGACAGCGGCGGGACGAGCCGGCAAGACGATGCCGCGGGAGAACGAAGAGGATCGGAGAAAAACACGCCTCTCGCATGGCCCGCGGCGTTCGATGACGACCCGTTTAGCGCATTAGCGCGCCGCTTCCGCTTTTACCCTGGGAACGAATCCCCGTTCGCTGCCTCGTACGGCCGCCCCGGCTGCTTCTTGTTCGTCGTCTTTCCATTCCTATCGGCCCGCCGGTCAATTATCAGCGGCGGCCAGTACCCCGGAGCTGCGGGCCGCGTCGCCAGATGAACATGCTCGCGCCGGCACCAGCGTCTTCGTGCCGTGACGCCCGCGGGACTCGGACGAAATGGCACGGCGGACGGGCGGCTAGCGTGACGGAAATGATAAACGCGGAGGGGTGGGGTCGAACAGGTGGAAATACAAGGACGAAGGCGTGTTACACGGGCACGGAAGTACCGTTCGTGGAAAGCGCCTGGTCGATCCCCCGGCCGGATAAGGGAAATGCAAATGACGGCTAGTTCGGGGATATAGAAAAAACCCTCGACTCGGTTCAATAAATTATTCAGGCGAGATCGAGCGAGACGGGGGCTAGCGCGGCTTGTGGAGGACGCGACTCCACGGTCCCGGGGGCTGTGGAACGTCGAGGCAGAGGAAGAGGAGAACGCCAGGAGATCGCCGGAGCAAGTGGTACTCCTCGATGCCGGGTGTGAAGAGACGGGCGAGAAAGGGAGGAAGAGAGAGCGAGGCTGAATACCGGGAAGGAGGTGAAAGCAGGGAGGAAGAGAGAGGCAGCGATGGGAGCCGGGGCGGGTTAAAGCGAAGCGTTTAGCCAGCGGTCACGCGAACCTCCTATAAAAATCAGGCCCGAGGCGAGCCTCGGCGGATGCTACGCCAGATAGACAGATAATGCCGTCTGGTGGTGTTGTGCGACGCGATTTTCTGGACCACGGGGCACAGGTGCGTGCCCGCGAGTCCTTTCTCCCTTCGGCCGACGGTTCACCAGCCTCCGCGGTGACCGAGGCGAACTGGCTACCCTGCAACAGCTCGGTAAGATGGTTTTACGAGTTCGTGGAAAGGGGCTGCGTGGAAGAAACGTAATCTGCGATAAATGCCAGCTCCGGCCAGGTGCAATCAAACAGATATGTACATACCTACTTTGGCAATGAGGCTTTTCACGCCAGCAATGCCACTGGTGGCTATCAATCTCGTTAGAGTAATGGCGAAAAGAAAGAGTAAAACATGATAGATGAGGCTGCATCGGAAACCTATGCAATGCGGTATCTGTACACGGCGCAGACTGGAGAACCTTGAGCAAAAACGCTGCGACTCCATCTTTACCAACTTCTAGTAAATTAGAAAAAACTCTTTGTGAAATTATTCCTTCGACTTAACATTGGAAAGAGTGTACTAATTGAAAAATATAGGTATATTTTCACAGAATAATTGGTAGTTGTTGAATTAATAAGTTTTTATTTTCAAATCTGGAGCTACCCAAAACAAAGTTGTTGCACAAAACAGTAATGGGTGCAAAATTTGCAAAGAATCGCTCATTTTTTATGGAAATTGCACCAAACGTGTACTAAACGATGTAAAAATTTTAAGTACCTACCTATACTATACGTCGTAACTTCCCAAAAACAATAGTTTTTTAACTGAAACTTTTTTTTTTAGTAGTTCATAATACTATGCAAAGATAGTAAAAAAACTGGAAATCTGCATTAAACCGTTGACTTGTAGAAAAATCCTCAAAATGTATAGATTTTCCGAGGATTCAAACGGGTATACCCCCTTAACTCAAAAACTGACAAAAATGGAGTTGCACCTCTCCTGCTGCAAGGTCCTTAATAGTGTCCTAATATACATAATCAAAGCGTTAAAAACCCCGCGTCCTTCATACCCCCCAAGACTGCACCAAAGGATTCCCATGAGCTCATCCAGCACCCCGGTTGGCTCGACGCGCCGGTCGCCATTTTTCTCACTGCTCGCAGCGGGTTTCGACGGGATTGAATTTTTACGGGGGCCGATCGGCATTTTCTCAGGCGATTTAAGGAGTAATCGTTGCGTGGGCGTATCGTGTTGCCCGTGGGAAGGCCCCTGGGAAGTTGTCGCCGCGAGAGAAACGGCAGGCCGTTATCGATGAGCTTTTGTTGGCCCGGTCAAGGGTGGATGAAACACGATCGAGGCTCGCCGCCCCCGTGGAACCG
Organism: Andrena bicolor; assembly: GCA_960531205.1. Classification (NCBI taxonomy): domain Eukaryota; kingdom Metazoa; phylum Arthropoda; class Insecta; order Hymenoptera; family Andrenidae; genus Andrena; species Andrena bicolor. The sequence goes on along the minus strand of OY482668.1, from coordinate 3,202,348 downwards.
GGGATCATCCAGTTTCTTCAACCTGATCCGTCTACCTGAGCGGGAATCGAGCGCCCGACGGCAACAGGAACAGGTGTGAGTCAAGAGCGTTCCGCGGGTCGGTCACCGTGTGCAACGTCGCACGAGGTGTCCCGGATCGAGCACACCGGCGGACACGCCGCGCCGAGACTCGCTCTATTAACCAACGCGTGTGTCCCAAACTTCGGCTGGGAAGAAGTCTCAATAACAACCTGTTCTCCCCGGGGCCTTACCCCGGTCGGCGGCTGCATTCTGTCGTCGCGTCGGTTCCACAGCAACCGAGTAATTTATGTCCCACCGTTCTCATTTGTAACCATCGGGCCGGATGGTTTTATGGGCCAGTATTAATCAGCGCGGCGGGGGGACCGGCGGAGGTGTCAGGCCCGTGATCGACGCTGCCGTGTTCGCGCGTAAATTTCGGCCGCAATTTCGCGGCGGAGAGAGGGGAACGCGAGGAACAATCAATCCAGGTGCCCGGAGGGCTGAGAAGCCACGTCGGCGAAAGAAACGCGACGCGCCGAGCCTCTAATCAACGGACCATAGATTCCGCGGCCGATTATACGTTGCGTAATTACGCGTGACAGTGGCCCGAACGATTTGCTCCGGTAAATCGAGTGTCGCGGCGATAAGTTAAAAGGGAAAAACGAGGCCGCAGACGGAGGAGGCGGGCGCTGAAGGTGCACGCTTTAATCATAATCGACGGCGACGTCGCGCCGGTCAAGTTCACTGAACATGAAAATCAGCGGCCAGACGGGCACGGGGAATCGATATCGGAGGTGGTGGAGAAAGCGCCTACATGGCTGTAGTATCTGGCAAGTGGTGAAGTGTAAACGACGCGCCAATGATGCACTTTAAATCAGTGATGCAAACTTTAATCCCTTGAACAGGGTACATGCGTAATTGATATCCAATTCCTCTAATTCCATTGAAAAAAAAATCTAGTAGGATAAACTCGGGTAAATCCGTGATAGTTTTAGAATTTGTCTCTTAATAACTGCTAATATTTACATATTCTGAAAGTGAGTCTACTTAGCACGAAAAATTTCGAGAATAATACGCTGCTGGAACAAAATTCTCTCTCACTCTACCACCCTAACTTCAATTGACTAAGTCGGGGCCAGATATATTGGCCGGTGAATTCGTTTTCGCAGCTAACGCACACCTATTCTGATGTGTGTATCTCTACGCTAAGAGCTCGGTTTGACCTACACGTTAAGAGCTCGGCGCTATCCCCACCACTTCTGGCGCACTCCTTTTCTGGCAAGGTGAGAGTGAGTCAGAAAACGTTGAGAATAGAAGAATATTCCTCACGAAACTCACCGGCCAATATATCTGGCCCCGACCTTAATTATTTTACCACTATATAAACTAGAAGATCAACGCTGTCTGTTAGTTTTCGTTCCATCTAAATTGAGTCAGACAATTTCGAGTTACAGATAAACGAAAAAGTATCACGGAATAACCTGAATACCACGGATTTACCCGAGTTTACCCTACTCATTCCCAGCTTGTCACCATCCGTAAAACTTTCACCGGGATACTAAATTCCCACACGAACCAAAGAGCAAGCTTCCCCTCGAAGGAATAAGAAACCACTCGCGGTACTTAGCTGGCCGAGAGCCGGCCAGTGGATTAAAAGAAACGACGAATCGAATTAATTCACTCGCAGCCTCTCCACCCACCGAAGGAACGATCCCGTCGAAGGCCGGTGGAAGAGACAGAGAGGGACGGCGATTAAAATCGGAGAAATTCGCCTATCGTCCGCGATCCTCGTCCTACGGCTTGTCAGAGCGGCGAGGGGAGCGCCTTCCCACGCGGGGTAACAGTTTTTAATTATTTCGGTAATTTGTGGCGGATCGACGGGGCAAGATGGGCCCCCGGGGCGGCCGATGGAATCGAGTGGGTAGCAAATAATATTAAGTATAGGCCTCTTCGCGGAAAGAGAGAGATATATGGCCGGCGGTGGGTTCCGAAGGCGCGCGCGCGCGCGCGAGCGCACACAGATTCGCAGCGCGGATGGGGCCCCGACCGGTGTAAAATTAAATGGTGTTCGGCAGGTCTATTCCAGCGGGCCAGGTAGCGGCCACCGGTAATTACTACCTACGACTTAGGAGCTCAAAGATAAAATGAAAGGCCCACGGACGATTTTCGAAACCGAGTTCGCGTCAGTTGTTGTTGTTGTTGCGGTTCCCCGCTCGTGAACCACTCCACGAGCAGTCCCAGCTCTGCAACTCCTGTTGCTCGTTTTCAGGCCCCGTCGTGGGTCGCGTGAGCGACTGGTCCCTCCCGTCTGCACTGACCAGCCGCTAGTCTTTCTGAATTTTCATTCGAGATAAAACGAATGGTTTGCGGGCTCTGGAAATTCGAACACCGGGACGCTTGAAACCTCTAACGCGCGGTACCCAGAGCCGAATTTACCTTTTCAGAGGCCCCAGGCTGAATATTCGGGGGGCCCTCGGTTAAATATAAAAAAAAATAAAATAACGCTGATTTGATTTTTTTATCATAATGTTCGTATAATCTAAATAAGAATTTAATTTCAAAATTAACGTTGAATATCAAAACTAACCCTCGGCAAGATTTTTTGATAAATTTTTCGAAGAAAAAATTTTGAATGTGGGCCCCCCAGCTAAACGGGGCCCTAGGCTTCAGCCTTGTTAGCCTAAGGGGTAAATCCAGCACTGACGGTACCGCTTACTTTCGCGGAGCACAAAGTAAACGGTTGATTCTGAAAATTATGGAGCGCCTCCGAGTTCCCTCTCGCATTGGCTGTCAATCGACCACCACCGCCGTTTCCTTATTCCCCAGCTTCCTGAGTTCTCAAGCCAGCCAGACCTACCCCCTTTCCCTGTCACCCGCTGATTTGTGCACGTTAAAACCGCGAACGGCAGTATTTTTCAACGGAATTCGAGCGCGAGCACCGCTCCGCAGCGCTAATTAGCGTGCGTGCACGACGATAGGTAAAGCTGCTCTCATTGATCCATCCCGCTGCGATCGGCCGGTTAGCAGGTTCTCAATTAAGATATTAAAGAACGTACCACGCCGGGGCTTTACATAATTGCACCGGGGCTCTAATTAAGCATTTACATAATTACACGTATTCCGTTCATGCGCTCCCCGCCCTCGTTTTATGCCCGCTAATGAGATCGTCGATAACAATTAACGCGCGTAACTGGACGTCCGTGTGCCGGCTCGCCGTTTACCTTCGATTATCGTCGTCATTTTCGAGAGTCATCTTGTTATTAAGTCGATTGAAGGGCACCTGGCCGGGGGGAAATAAAATTTTATCGATGCCCCCCCCCTTTCCACGGAACGCTGCTAATGATCAGCTTCGTTCGGCGATTCCCCCCCCGTCCTCTTCTCCGAATTATATTTTTCAACTGGCGATTACCGCTGGAGGAAATTCGTGTACTTAATATTAGTTCAGGGCTCGTCCGCTGGGCGGCGAGCCTTCAGCGCGCTGGAAAATAGTCCCAAAACCGAGGAGGCGATGGGCCCGAAGTGAATCACTCGGAGGGTTTCGCGTCGAGCCGCGTTCGGTTCCCATAAATTGCCCGGAGAAATACCCAAGCACCGAGTATACAATACGTAGATACCTACACCGCGAGGCTCCGTGCGTCCGAAGAATACACGGCCAAGCGAGGGGGGGATGAAAGAAGTCGCCAGAGCGAAGGAGTGGAAAGAAAGGTAGGAAAGAAGGAATTCCTCCGATATGATGCCGGACGGGAGCAGAGATCCCACGGAAAAGTGGCAGAAGAGGAGACGGTGGGCTTCGTCGCTCAGTATGCGCTCGGCTCGGCCGTTTTTTCGCTCGAATGAGTTATTCGTATTAACTCCCGCGAGCTCGGACGTGTATAAAACTGAGAGCGAGCGAAGGTATGGCTCGCTGCACCTTGGCTATGCGGAAAGGAAAGGCTGGCTCCGCGGCGAATCGGCTCACGGACGAGGGGAGAAGAAACGTGCGGCTCATCCTCGCGCGCGCGAACTCGTAACAAGTCACGCGGAGGTGTATAGTATACCCGCGCTGCCGGCCACGGTAAACGCTCCAGAAGGGGTATGAAACGCGGGTAAAACGCCCTCCTGCCTCCGTGTACCAGGTGTCCAGAAATCAATCCCGCGACAGGCCGCCCCGCTCCTTTGTCCTCGCGTTGCCAACGATCCCTCGGCGTTTTTTTTACCGGGGATCCTTGGTGGTCCGCTTGAAATGGAACTTCTGCTGCCGAGGCTCCCACGGACGTTTCCAGGGAATTTCGGATGAAATTAATCGACGTGGAAGAATCGGTTGGAAAAGCCTAATTATCGAACACTTTCAACACTGGCGAAGCGTGGACGAAGAGGAAGGATGTATTGGATCTTTTTTCAAAATAGTGCCAAGTTGATGAAAACTTGTGAGATTGTTCTTTTTAATGTACCTCGTGTATTCTAAAAATTTTAAACAACTTCACTAAACGGTTACTGAGTTATAACGATTTTAATTTTCACTGATTTTACACGTACTCTTATGGAAAGAGACGATCTTGGCGGATAAACCATTGGAAAAAATGTTGAAGAAATAGTGCCAATGTTTTCAATTTTTTTGTACATGGAGTATATGGGTAGATGAAAATATCTGCCGAGTTTCAAATGTTTTCACTACACCGTTTTAAAAAAATAAATTATAACTTGAGAAAATTGTGAATTCTGGGAATTTTCACTGACAAAAGTTTAGCAAATAGTGCTTGAGAAAGCATTTGTAAAGTGAAAAATCCCTTCGTAGAATTGAAAATAAGACTCCAATTGTTGTTCGAATTCCTTAGTCTAGATTTACTATGAATAAGACGTAGATATTCAAGTATTTCAAATTTCACATACTTTTGTCCAGAGATGGGCAAAATTTTTATTTAAATAAAATTCCGAATAATTAATAAAAGTTTAAAAAATTATCCATCATGTGTCGAATAAAGTTAACTCGCGTTAACGAACGAATGTTGATTTTTTTTTAACTTTTATTCGTTATTTGAAATTTTATTTAAATAAAAATTTTGCCCATCTCTGCTTTTGTCTGATATTGTATGTCCGATACATCCTCAATGAATGATGCGACGTTAGGTTCACTCGTCGTTTTCCTTGCGCATTTAACCGATTACCGCGTTAATGCCAGTTTACATTACGGTACCGTCGCGGCGATCCTTCTGTGTATTCGCACGAATCGAACGCGAAAAAATCGCGCGGGACTCGGTTCATTGCACTGCTAGTCGCCGGTGCACATTTCGCTCGAAAGGCTACTGACGATCGACTTGACGCACAGTGTTACGCGCAATGGACAAAAGTCAAGAATCCGAAGTGTTGGATCCACAAATTCTTGTATCTTAAAATGTTAATAACTTTTGCTGAATTTACTAATTTGTTGTCAAAAGTGCTACTAGAAATTCATTACAAATTTCGGCGCATTCTTTCAAAGACGTGCCATTGGCAGAATATTATAAGTTGTGTTTAATACTGTCATACCTTCAAAACTGCCGAGTCAGTTTTTTACAATACTAACAATTTGTACTAATTCTTTATGTTAAATGTTTATCAACAAAAAGTTAGTCAATATTCAGTTGACAAGAAATTGCAAAAGTAAATATTAATAAAAAACTCTTTATTCACTGAAAAATTAAGATCGCCTTAATTTTTTTAATGGAACTGTATATTTTTTTTTATACACCAATCGATGCATTTTTATATTCTCTTTAGAAATGTATTAGGGTACTTAGGACGAAAACAAATTACTTCAGAAGTTATGAGTAACACTGTGTGACGGTTACAATATGTTCTCCGCTGATAAATCGTGGAAGATTATGTAACGCATCCTCTCGATTACGTTAACAGAAATCATAACAGTAACGTCTACCGTATCGCAACGCGGTATAATGTAGAATGCTGAGTAAACGGGGTTGCGAGCTCAGAGTATCGTAATATAATCACGCCTCGCGCACGAGGGGAACGATGTTGGGAAAAGAACAATTGCCATCGCCGTCGTGGAACCCCAGGAAAAATGAGCTTTCGCACAATTGACCTAATAACCGTGAAAGCGAGGGCAGTGATTGTTCCGAGGTTGAAAGGTGCGGTGCGCGATGGGAAACGGTCGCTAATACCGAGGTGTCCACCTTCATTACACCTCCCGACAGCTCTGACAGACTTCAATTATCGCTGTGTGGCGACTGAACCCTAGGCCATGTGGGAAAACACCGGGTCGTGCCCATTACGTAACGCCGAGCGCGATCAGGACGGACAGAAAATGCTGAACAAACATAAACGTATCTTCTGATAGAGTCGGCTCGCTTCTCACGATCGTCGGGTGCGAGTTAAAATCCACCGTCGCACCTGAGAGTGCAAGAAGAAGCTCAGTTACGTGCATAAATAAGTACCTGTGTGATCGATTCGATGAAAAAAGTGTACCGTTCCGGCAGTGGCAGATTTAAGGAAAAAGGCCCAGGTGGCAAACGTTCCGAGGGGCCCATTTTTTGAGAAAAATGAAGAAACAATTTACTAAAAACGGGATAAGTATAGTAGCACAGAAAAGAAATATAGTGTTTGGTTAAAATCGCAATTTTTTTTATGATAGGGCCATTGGGACCGTTGGGGGCCTTCTGGACAGGGGCCCATTTTTCGGGAAAATGAAGAGGTAGTTTAATGAAAACGGTTCAAGTGTAACGGTACGAAAAGATGTAGTGTTTGGACTCCTATACCTAATCATAAGTGTATTTGGTTATGGGGCCCTACCGGGGCCTTGTGCGCAGGGGCCTAGGCGGCAACTGCTCATCAGCCACCCAGTTAAATCCGCCACTGCGTTCCTGTCTTTTGTCGGTTGGAGCTCGACCGCGTGAGAATGGGAATCCGCGAGTGTCTATCGGCTGTTAAAAATTCCTGCCTCGTTTTCCGACCCGTATCATCGAACGACCGATCCCAGTTTTCGAAAACGTCTCTTCCGCGTCGGCGGCCGGCTGAAAGCTATCTCCGCGCGGGCAATTTCACGTCGGCACGTGATCGGACTGTGCAAACTTGGGGCCCGCGCAAGCAAACCGCGCTCGGCCCTCGCTCCGCGCACCGGCGAGTTTTCAGCTTCTTTCGGAGGCAGCGCGGTTACCGGGCAGAGCCTCCAGAATAAGTATGCACGGCTAATAAAACAGCGACGGGTCGTTACACCGTTCTCTCGTCAAACAGAGGGAAACCACCGCGGGATTCGAGCATTCGTCGTAAACGCGCGGCCATCAGCGGCGAGCCCTTACCGGGGCGAACGTCCCGCGACGCACGCCGTCGGACGTGCCGCTTTACGGCCACGACAATTCCATTTCGCATACCCGATTGATATATTCCACGACAACGACGACGGGGGCTCGGACGTCGACATTGGCGGGCCTCGACTGAAAGTGCTCGCCTTCGCCACCAGAGGCGGATTAAGGTCGGTTGAGGCCCCGGACGCAAAAGAAAATATTGGGCCCCTTACAAAAAACGGAAAGACAGGAAAAATAAAATCACGTTAACCATATTTTTAAACACAAACAGATTAGGTACTCATCATGTTTTAATTTCACGATCCGCTTACAATATGAAATCAAATTTGGTGTCAGTAAAAAAAAGTGGAAAATTGGTTTTTGTGTCAAGTTGGTTTTGTGAAAATGGAGTATCCTGTATGCACTTTACACGCGAACACATAGCAGAGGTTCGTGGCGAACAGAGGCGGATTTAACGGGGGGCGCACCTGACCCCGACTTCTGAGGGGCCCAACAAAACCCAACTTTCCACTTTTTTTTTAATGACACCAAATTTGGTTTCATATTGTAAATGGATCGTGAAATTAAAATATTATGAGCACATAATCTGTTTGTGATTTTATTTTTCCTGTCTTTCCCTTTCTTGTCAAGGGCCCAATATTTTCTTTTGCGCCCGGGGCCTCAACCGACCTTAATCCGCCTCTGGCTGCAACTCCCGCGACGATAGGAGGTCGAATTAAGTGTCGCAGACTACTCTAGGCAGTTCCCAATTTTCCGGAAATTTTTTTAAGCGTCGTACACACTTGATCTAGACACAAAAGTATCGTCGTGTGGACGTACCTTTACTTATAGTATTTTACTTTTTCTACAGAGTCATACCTAAGTATTTGGTGAACTCCGAGGTTCCCAGATACCCGATCCGAGTCAATCAACGCGTCGACAGAAATCGCGACCAGGGAACCTACCAACGGCGCTCGCCACGCAGACCCTTGGAGAGTTACCATGCTGTTAACGCGACGCGTTTAAAAGGCGAACCCAAGTACCAGTTGCGAGCCCGGTGGTTCTCCAATTGGCCATCGCGAGTTACATAGTTCCCCTGCGGTAACGATAATGCGAGGACATGTTCCCCCGGCGTTATTCGCGGAAGAATTCCTCCTCGAAGCGAGTCGTATTGTCGCCCCGCTGATGGCTCTCCATTTCCCGTCCGCGGCGGCCGGGCATTATCCGTGATTTACTCTTCAATTTCCGCGAGGATCCATCCAGCCGCTCGCCGGCTCTCGCCCGGCTGGCTGGAGGAAACCGCAGAAGCTCGGAGAGCTCGACGGCGAAAATGTCACTCGCGGCACGGTATTATATAACGTAGTAGGAAGCGCGCCCCGCTGGAAAGCAAAGGCCAGCAGACGATCCTCTGCGCTTTCTACCTTCGATCTTACTCTTACGGTAATTACACGGGCCCCGGCGGCCCTCGTACGTGTGCCCGTGCACGACTCGCAAACCACACGGACGGGGCCCGATGGGTGCACGTGGGCCCCGATCCAACCGCCTGCATTCGATAGGTGTAGGCGAAGTGTGTACGTAGCCGAGGCTTTCGTAACCGCGATCGACGAAAGGAAGACTCTCCGCGTCGAAACCAGGCGGCTTTTCAAGCGGTAACGATCCCGCTTTTGTTATTAATCACGAAACGGACACGGCGAGTCTGTTACAAGCACGCGGTAGCGATATGCAATTTAGTTTGTTCGTATCTAAATGAATGCGACCTAGCGGTTTAAGAAAGTACCGTAGTTATAAATAAATGTGTGTTGAGGTTTAGAACCTTTTTGCAGAATAATCTCCTTGCGGAAATTAAAACTGCGTTAATAATAAAAAAAATTAAGTTAAACGATTTCATTTAATTTGATATAAAATACACTGAAAACTAAAAAATAAGTATTTTCTTCTACTAACACTGCGAGAGTGATATTTAATAACAGCCATGAAATATCCCGGTCCGCGATTTTATTTAAAGTGACATACAACCAAAAAAGAAATTAAACTTTGTTTTTTATATATTTTTTACTTTTTCGTTTTCAAATTTTGCCACTAAAAAAATGAAAAATTGAACTAAATATAATATGTTCGTGATGGATCATTTCTCAATAATTTTGAGGCAACGCAGCGACTTTCTGTCGTTTTCGAGAAGATGGAATTTTTGGTTACGGGTTAAAATAAATAGCAGGGAATGCAAATTTTGCACTTCTCCGGGGGTGTTTTTCTATTTAGAAAAGAAAAGTTTCGAGTCTATTGAATCGGTGGAAGTGGGTTAAAATTGAGTTACAAGATTACGTACATACAAGCAAACCAACGAACAAACGGACAGAGGAGTGTGAAATCGTTTTAAAAACACGGTAAATCTCTAATCGCGCAATTTGGAGCGCAAACCGGGGGAGAAATTGGGGATCCATTTCGGATATAAGTGCATTCTACGATTACGATTTCTCTTGTAAATGACTGTTCATACTTCGGCGCGTGGATCGCAGCTGTGCGGTTAATATTGTATCGGGTGTTCTCACGCACGCTTGAGTTTATGATTTGTATTTGAGTAAATTATACCTGCAGGAAGTTAGATGTTTATCGCGTTTCGTCTTGATCGCCGGTAATAACGTGCGACTGAAAGACGTCGATCTTATTTGCGAGTGCATAAGAGTTTGCGAATTGGACAGAGCACGACGTGAGTTCGCTGACACAACTTGAAGCTTCTTAAACAATCTGTTGCGATAGGAAGAATATATGCGCCGATGAATGAAACACCGAAATCGGTATACCGAGACGCGGGATCGCTGTTTAATGTCGTATGCAGGAGACACGGAGGCGCAATTTAAACGAACTCGCGTCGTGAGTATCCATATGCATGCACACGTTGCGCGATAGGTATCACGGGGTAACAGGGGCGCTCTGATATAAATACAGGGAGCTTCGGGAAATTGCCAGCGCGGCTGGTTTCGAAACCGCCTCGATTTCTTTCACCGAATCGCCTAGAAGCTGCCGGCGCACTCGTAACAGACACTCGAGGGGCCTTTCGCCTCCTGGGGCCTCTCGAGCCGAGACTTCCGTTTTCACGAGACCAGCTGGGAAATCCCCGCTGTTTTATTATGCCCATTAGAAAGAAACGGACCGAACTCGTGGCCTGTTTAATACCGATCGTTTGCTCCGCGTTTAACGAACCCGTTCGATTCACCTTTGAATCGTTAAAGGGGAACGAGGGGGCACTGGATGAAATTAATGGGATTATTCGGTTTAATACACTGCTCGAGGTGATCGGGGAATGAGGGAAGTTGAAATAAGAGCGACGTTAATAATGGCACAGGAAGATGTGAATAGGTGGCTTATGAAGATCATTTTGAAATACTTTTCATCTCTAATTAGTTATATATATTTACCTGCTTATTCGAAGATTGAATCGGGGATTGTAACAGCTTTTCTGAAGACTAGATAGTTTTAAGATCGACAAGACTCTGTGTATGATATACATTTGTTGTTTACTGTCGCAGGCGACGAACGCGAGTGGATTCTTCGAGGTGCAGATCCTCTCGCTGACGAACAACAGGGGCACCCTGGTGGACGGTAGGTGTTGCGGCGGGGGTGGAGATGGCGGAGGAAAGGGTGGACTACCGCCCTGCACGACACCGTGCTCCACAGCCTTCTGGCTCTGCCTGAAGGAGTACCAGTCAAACGTCACCGCCATCGGCTCGTGCAGCTTCGGCAACGTATCTAGTCACGCCCTCGGCCAGAACACCTTCACCCTCAGCGAACCGGTCACCCTGCAACTGCACTTCACCTTCCGATGGACGGTGAGTAGAAACAGTCATCACAGTCATCTGAAATTCCTTCTGCGCGAATCAGCCAGCAGACTTCAACCTCGACAGAGGAAATATTTATCTTCCATTACGCTCGAAGCAAGCCCGAGCCTTCCTCCGCTCCGTCCTTAAATTATCATAAACGGCATAATGATATTTTCTCAGACGGATCGCGACGGCGCGGGAATCCGCCGAAAGGACGAGACGGTTTCGAAAGCGTGAAACACGTTTCATAAAGCCCGCTCGGTAACGAAACGACCAACCAGCGCGTTGCACAATCGTCAAAACGGGCGGGATTCGGTACCTGTGATTAATTTTCGCTGAAAGGTTCCCCGCTCGACGACAGAACGGAGAATGATTTCAGGTGGAGGAACGAAGACGCGATCCTGGCGTTTCCTTTCGAATTCAAATCGCGTGGAAGACCTATTTAACGCCCCCCCCCCTCCCCCACACACCTGGGCGCTGTTAAAAAACGACAACCCCAGTTCTCGAAATCGTCGAGCGCCGACCGAGTGAATCTCGAGGCGAGAGAGCCGCCGCCGCCGCGCCGTTTCGCAACAATACCGGGTCTCTTGGAAAAGACTTGCACGAGGGGCCATTGTATCGCGGCGCCGATCGCGAAATTTCTAGCCCGATTCCTTTGTCGATCCGCTCGCGCGAGAGCCATCGAATCCAAAGGATTTCCGGTCTGCTGCTCCCTCTATCCCCGTGGGTCGTAACGCAGAATTCCAGTTCGGTTCCAGTCGCTTGGCAACACCTTCTGTTCTCTTCCTCAACCTCTCCTTCTCGCCCCTTCGGAGGCTGGCCTCCGACCGCGGAATCTTGCCACTCGTCTCCGGTGGATTAACCAAATCGCGGTATTGTAAAGTAAACAGTGGAAACACTGCCCTCTACCCGTGGATCCGTGATGGAGGAAATATTTAAAAGGACCCCGGCCGTTGGACGAACGTTAAGTTGGCACGCCCTGTTCTAAGGATACCCAATTCAGGCATTGAGAGCAAAAAGGGACAAATACGCATTGAAAAAAAATTCATTTTTCCTATTATTATTATTAGTAGCACAGCCTATTGGAATACATTAGTGCTGCCATCTGAATTTCGCAAAAAAATGTGGGTTAGTACGTTTTTACTCCTAATGCCTCAGTTATAGGTAGGTACTCAGGAAGCGAGTTTCTATTTTCAATTTATTAATCGACGAACGTGTGATTTCGGTGCATCGAGTCCTAGTTGCATGCAGTGGCGGATTTAAGAGAAAAGGCCCAACTGGCAAACGTTCTGAGGGGCCCATTTTTTCGAGAAAATGAGGAGGTAGTTTACTAAAAACGGCCTAGGTATGGTATTTTGGAAAAAAAATGTTGTGTTTGGATACCTATACCTAATCATAATTTTTTTTGGAGATGGGGCCTTAGGGGGCCTTCTGAGCAGAGGCCCAGGTGGCAACAGCTCATCAGCCGCCCTGTTAAATCCGCCACTGGTTGTATGTACTTACCTATACCTACACCACGAGCTCCGTATAAGTATTCCACCCAATCAATCCCACTCTGTCAGTAGATGGGTAAGGAACGCTAGCCAACGGCTCAGGAAACAAGTCAGACAAACTCGAGCGGCGCTGTCCGTGGTTGTTCCATGGTAACAATAAGTGGAAGTCGCCTTCCGATTATCGTGCGGCCCTCGAGAGGGCACTCGAGCTCGCTCCAAACATCGCTGCCAGGCAGCGGCAGTATATCATCGAGTAATTAAAAAAGCCGCGGGTCCTCGAGGCCGGCCGAGGGACGGGCGAGGAGCTGGCAGCGAACGATTGCCAGCACGCCACCCACGTGACGTGTCACCAGGCGGTGGCTGTCGAGCGTAATTACGCCGAGACGAACGGCCGATTTCGAGCGGGCCCAAGAGGTCCTCGGAGGATCCTCGAGCTCGAGATGACGACGTGTTTCCTTCGGCGAGTGGTGCGCGCAGCGCGACCGGCCGCGCCTCGAGGGCCCTCGTCCCCGGGGCCTAACGGACCGAGTCGTTGCCGTATAAAACGCTCAACCGCACGAAAAAAAAAAAAAGAAAAGAGAGAAAAACACGCGCACACATAGGCAGCGGTGGATTATTTGAAGAGCACTGGCGTGTTTGTATATTTCATAACTCGCTCGCGAGGCTCTAAGAGGGCCCCGTTGCGGGGTCCGTTCTTCGAGGGCGACAAAGGGTGGGCCCCGGTCTTCCATCTTTCCTCGTCCCGTGGCCACTCGAGCGACCACGGGGGCATAAACAGAGACCCCTAAATTGCTTCCTTTCCCTGAAGGATCTTGCTCTCCCCCATCTCGCCCTCTCCTTGCCCGGCCGCGGCGTGTATACACGCTTCTCTTCGAGCATTTAGCGCTGCGCCCGAGCTAATTCAATTACGGTCCCCATGGGCGAGCAATAAAAATATATACGCGCAAAGTAAATAGACCGTGTGCACGTGCTTCTTTCTTTTTCTACGGGGCTACGCTAAGCAGAAGGAAACGCGGAGCTAGGCCGCGCGTAATATCGAGCCAAATAAAAGGGGAGAGCGGGCCACTGGGGTTAGAGATTGAAAGGCCCGCCAGGATTGCCACGGGTACGTTCTCGCCTCCTGTAATAACTGCGAAGCCATTTTCGCCGCGGCCGCCTCGAAAAACGGTACAGCCAGACTTTCATCAGTTCTGCGGATAATTCCGTCATTACCGTCTCTGGTGATTGAATACGGTACACATAATCTCTTCCGAGCGCGATACAGCGTTCTCGAACACCACCTTGCGTTTAGTCTTCCTGGGAATGATCCGTGCCTTCCTCCTCCGGGGAATCCTGGAATCTCATCTCAGCAGGAACGTTGTCCCGGTGCTTTAATGGCGGCGCCACTGTCGCCAAGGTGACTATCCCTCGAAGCTGATCATTCCCGTTCGTCCAGTCTCTTTCCTCCGCGGTGTTTAAAGAATTCATCCCCGCCAGCTGATAGGAAATGTGTCCCCCGTCGCACAGGAAGCTGTCAGTCTCCTTCTTGCGCCGAGGCACCGTCCGAGCTTAAGCGCGGCTTCAAATCCAATTGTATTTCTCGGCCATCTGGACGAAAGTCATCTTAGACATCTGCCCGTGCCGTTAAGTTTCGCGGAATACCCGTCTCACGTACGAACGGTCCTTCCTTCGGTAAACCGATGCTGAAGCACGTCTCCCGGCTCCGTGGCAATCGTCCTTCGACTTTCTCCGTTTGCAATTTCAATAGCGGCGTAAAGAGGCGCGTGTAAGCAAGGAATATAGCCACCTTTTCAGCGGTAGCATAATGGCACAGGAAACGATCAGCGGGATGAGAGTACCAGCGAGGTTTTGCACAATCCTCGCCGTCCGTGTGCGCCTCAGAGGAGACGTGTGTACGTTTCGCATCTTTCCTTTCTCCGACCGTGCCGCGCGCTCTGTCCCCGTCGATCCCGCTCTGTGCCTGTGGCAGCGGTCCTCCTCGTCGCCGTGTTCCTCGATGCGTCTCTGTCTCTTCGATTCGGGACTCCCTCTCCTTCCCCGATCATTTTCCTCGCTCTTTTCATCGCGGCTCTTCGCTCTTTCCCACACTGCTCGGCTCCTGCCAGCAGCCACCGACCGACGATCCCGTCGCGCCGCCACGTCTGAATGTACGCACGCGGACGTCGCAAACGCAGCGAATCGCGTCGAAACGAATAGGTATAGACGCGCGGTCTATTCTCGGCACAATATCCAGGAGGCTCGTGATGTGGGCGCCTCTATCAACGGCGCGACCACGTCACGGTTGCTTTGCCCACGTGGACGTTACCGTTGCCCTTCTTGGCGTGGCGTTCGCGATCACCGAGTCGGTGGCTAGCTCGGTGCTTGGGACTTTGGGGGAGGCGAGACAGTGGGTAATCTTTTATTACTTCCACAGCGTGGAATGCCAGGGTGTGTAATTCCTCAGGGAGTGACGCACCCGGGGTGGGAGAGCCCTGGTACCCGAAAAAGGGCCTTATAAATGGAAAAGAAAACTGGGTTTTATTCTTTAATTCAATTTTTATAATAGACCAATGAATTTTATTGAATTTGCATTAACCCTAGGATGCATAACGTGGGTATTTCATACCCACACGAATATTTAACCTCCCACCCACCCACTTGTATAATGAAATAATTTCATGGGGCTTTGTGTATTCCTTCCTTGCGATTTCATGTACGTAACAATGACTTCTTAAGCTTATTAACAAAATAATTAAGAAAAAGAACGGTATGTAAATCTGATGAACGCCATAGTCATGCATCCTAGGGTTAAAAATATTTGTATTCGTTCAACTTGCTATCTCCTTGAGATTAAATCCTGAGTGCGCCACTGTCCTCCGAAGAAGATATCAGGCGATTGAAAATTTGAATTAGCAATTAACACTTATTCCTTAATTGATCTCGAATTCGATGCAAGACGCAACTATTTGCGCACCAGCAGCTGTTCAACCTGTCGCGATTCCAGCTGCTGGCAGAGTTAAGAGGGACAGCTAATTATTCGCACGATAGCTCGGTTCGAATAATTTGATTCGCCATGCAACGGTGCAACGGCGAGTAAAATCGATCGGCCGAGTTTACCTAATTACCGACGCAGGACTTTCTCACGCGCCGATAGTTTCGTAGTATCGCTAGATATTTCACGGGTAAACATCGATCGACGCAACTGAAACCGTACCAATGGGACCTCTACGACCCATTCTCGCGTAATAGACCACACCGGTGCGAAATGATTCGAGGCGTCGAGCCTCGCGGGCACCGTCGGCCGGCACAATTAGCACGGCCGTATTAAAACGAACGATCATCGCGGTCGAAATGGGAGAAGAGAAAACGTCGGGGCAAACGCTAGTCGCCCAGCGCCAGGAAACACTGCCGGGGCTTTTACCCTCCTTTCTCCCGGGCGCGTGATAAATCCCGATAATTACGGGCCCGATAATGGCCCGTGTAATGATAAACGATAGTCGTCTAAACGATGCTCGCCGCGGAGGACGGATAAAAACCACGGAGAACGAAAATGAAGGAGTCAGCGCGATGGCACGCCTCGAATCCCCGCAGGGGATCGGAATGAGTCAGGTCGAAACAGGTGTATCATCGAGACTCGGCCACATCTTGCCTGCTCCTTGCATACTATCCGAGGCTGGATTGTTCCCTGACCCGTGGCCCAATATCTCGATTCCTCTGGGCTCGACATTCCGTAGATCTGATATGGTACTCCCGGAGATATGTACAGGGCTCATCTATCAAAGAGACGCGCTTTGAAACCTGTTGGTTCCCATGCGAATGGAGTCCGCCTTAACTCCCCGAGACGAGCATGACTTAGTGCCGTCACGTTTTATTGCGGGTTATTTAAAAGTCATAACTGCGTAAAGAGCGTAATAACAGAGCAACAGTGCCTGGCCGAACCTGTCTAGCCGTTTCGCGTATCAGATCCGTCGTGTTTTATAATATTTTAGTGAAGACGGCGGTCCCGTTCATCCGCGGTGGATGTCCCAGATAGAGATACTTCGCGGCGAGTCGTTTATATTTTCGGCCGCGCACGGGTTCCAGCCGCGCGTATAAATCAACGAGCAGACAGAGACACGGAAGCAGGATCGATTTGTCAGAAGCCAACTGGTCGTTAATCGACGGACGAACCTGCCCGAAATCGTTGTACGCCGGTTCTAGCCGCGAGGGGTCGCGATCGGTGGGCCCCCGATATCCGGGTCCTAGTATCCAAGCCTCTGAACAGCTTCTGTTCCACATTTTCCCCAACTCCCGCGCTTTTCCAGCGACGCCGCTCTAACGAATGCCACGAGGACTGCAAACCGGTTGCAATTAGCGCGTACGAATTCTGATCGGTCAAGCTGATTCACGGGCCTGTTCGACTCGTTGGCGCTCCTCTCCCAAGTTCCTCGAAGTCAACGATCGGCAAGATTTATCGACGATGCGCCGCGTCGGTTAAAGTCCGTCCGATGAACGGAAGCGCGGTCGATTTGTCAA
Organism: Andrena bicolor; assembly: GCA_960531205.1. Classification (NCBI taxonomy): domain Eukaryota; kingdom Metazoa; phylum Arthropoda; class Insecta; order Hymenoptera; family Andrenidae; genus Andrena; species Andrena bicolor. Next base: position 3,185,287 of record OY482668.1, on the reverse strand, counting down.
CACTTCCGGCGCCGATCGGTCCCCGAACGGGAGGACGATATCGGGCCTGGCAATTACAGCGAAACTGGCTCAGTCCGTGTCGGCAAGATTTATCGCTCCCCCCCTCCTCCCCGCCTCTACTCCGCACCGAAGGGATTAATGCGTTTCCGCGTTCCTGATTTAAATTCAATCGCGAATTTTTCTGCAGGCTCGTTAATTCCACGCCGCGTGCACATAATTCCCCGCGGGGCCTCCCCGCCCCCACTCCGCTCGCGGCGAGTCGATGGACCCGATTATTAATTATTCTGGAAGGCCGCTGGCCCACGGAATAAACGATGGCCCGCGCGAGGCTCATCGATTACCGGCCGAATACCCGGGGAACTTGCCCTCGTTGACGCGGCAGGGGGTTCCGGAATATCCAAGTTTACGGTCCAGATTTACGCCTGCCAGGGCCGACTTATTGGTCAGGTGTACAAGCACGGGCCCGCGCACACAGGTGTACGCGAGGGCCGCGTATGCAAATGAAGGGAAAAAAGGGGGAAACTGTCGCCCCGGTTTGGGCAATGCCTCCCGGGCCTCGGGTCCCCTCGCAGCCTCTCCCCCACCATCGTGCCTTTCGGCCGTGTGTGAACCCGCTGCGCGGACCGCATACCAAACTCCTCGCTTCTTGTCTCTCCTCGTCCTCTCCTCTACAGCCGAACAGAACTGTCCCTCCTGCCCCTCCGCCGCTGGTCGACCGCGGTTGCCCACGAAGTCCCAAGAGTCTCCAGGCCTCTGGTGCCTGTGCGATCGTGGCCCTCCTCGGCGGCTACCTTCCGCGCGCGTACCTCACTTGCGTATCGTTATTAGTGGGCTTCAGCTTCGGGGTTGGATCCAGCACACCGATGCGGCAAAAAAGGCTGACGTCTGAAGCGTGCGTCTGTGGAGCACGGAAATTAAATAAGTTGCCCTCTCGAAGGATATGAAATTGCAGGTACAAACGTCGGCGAAAAATTACACGCAGTTCCTACTTGGTCAGAGTATTTCTATAACCACCCAACCCGTGCAACGTTCGCTCACCCAAACGATCCGGCAGACCGTGCGGATAGACGCGAGATGGAGGCTAGCTCCGAGGAGAGATCGCCTGAGAGGCATTTAATACGAGGAATGCAGGGATCCCTTGCCCGGTCCGATGCAGGTAAACCCACCACTACAACAGCCACCGTCAGCGTCCCAGACTGACTTGGCGAACCTCCCTCGCCGCCCTCCCCCGCCGCCCCTTACCGTTCAAGCGCGCGACATCGTACGAAGGCTTCTTGGCCTTGTGCCCCTCTGAATAGTGGCTACCTCGGACCACAGAGGATTCTCCTCGTCCCCTGTCGCTCGAGAATCCTCCCGCGGTTCTTGCCCCCCTCCTCCTTTCTGCTCTGTCCTCCTCGCGCCCACTTCCTTCTCCCCCCGGTGCCGCGTTTTTTCCTCTCGTCGCGCGCGGTCCTCCACGGTTCTGGGGACACCGCGAGATTTATTAGCCGGCCGGCTAATTGGGAAGCGAGGACGAGGAAAGGATTCCAGAACGAACGCTTCCCGACGCGACGGCTACCTTCGAGGCTGTCCTCGGTATTTCCGAGGGACGAGGAACAACCCCGGCCGTCCTCGCCGTGAATCGTCTTCCACGGGGGCGAAGGGCGGCCAGGCGAATTTATCGCATCGCGACGCCCGACCTCGGGACCTTTCCGCTCCGCGGCGGAGATTTAGGGTCAAGGGTGGCCGAGGCAGGCGTCGGTGCTCGGGTGTGATCAAGGGCTGGTATTCCTAGGCGGTCCTCGGGGCCCCCGTCCGGCGGGATTCCCCGAGCGCAGCGTTCGAAAGTATTAACCGGGAGAAGCCCGGAGGCGAAGGATTTTGAAAGCGGATCCGAATTGTTCTGGAACTGTGGGACGGCAAGGGTTTCGCAAGCGGCGGTATTATTGCCCGGCTGGAAGTTTCGGACGTGACCGAGGATTGCGAGAATTGAACTTTTGGAATCGCGTTGTATTTAATTGAGGTATTACGGCGAACACGTGAATCCGCTGAAATAATGCAGCACGATGAATAATGCATCGTAGCGATTTTACGTAAGGCGCTTTCACAAAATAAATTGGTCGTAATCGCTGCGTAAATCTCGGCCGAAATTCAAACAACGCCGGGATACGATTCTTTTTCGAAGGAGAAAGGCGGTGGATGAAAAATGACCAGAGGCTGGCGCGGTCCAAGTTGGAAAGCTGATGGATCCAATACAAACGGGATTCGCGTCTCGCGCGCAACGAGGTTCACCAACGAACAATATTCTAAAAGCTGCACCGCGAAGCCTGACAACTCTTTCGAGGGGAAACTTCGAATTCCTCCGCGAAAAGAATGCAGCCTTTCACCTGCTCCGGCTATCAAATATCTTCCATTCTAAATTGAAACTATCCCCACCCTGTACCCTACTTTCCAACCTACTCCCAACAAATTTCTGTCCCATCTTTACCTTACTGAATTTCCCCGGTGCCCTTTGCTCGCCCGGGAACGATGGCGGAGGCCAAAGAATACCGTGCACTCTCATTCAAGGTTCCCCCGATCGTGTCAGGCCTCGGACGTTCTCCTCTGCTTAGTGCGCGTCCTCACGTGCCGCTCGTTCGATCTTTTCCGCGAAACCAAAGACACGTTGCCTGACATAGAGAAGGAGACGCGTTCTATTCGGCGTACGTAAGTACCTACTTGCACTTACGAACCCACACACGGCACCCGCCTCCCTCCCTCTGTGCGCGGACGCGTCCACCGTGGCCGGAGCACCGCGATGGAACGACAGCCAGGCAGATAGAGGCTCGCCGTGGCCTGTACGTGCCCGCAGCGCTTCCGCCGATCCCCGTGACCCGCGAATATCGGGGTTTCCACGGCCCTCCTGCCGCCGAAGGCCGCAAAAATTGTCCGCGGACCTTGACCAACGATACCCAGAAATTAACGCTGAAAACGCGTGTCGACCGCTCGCGACGGTTAATTCCGGCCGCTCAACGAGCCACAAGAAATGAATTAATTGGTCCCCGCGGTGGAGCCAGCCGCGTGTGGACATGCCGGCGAATAACATACGGCTTAATGAATTTCCTACGCCTACAGGGCCCTGGCGACCCGTGTCCATCCGCCGGAGGATCGATCGATGATCGAGTAGCTCGGTCCGTCGGTCGTCACTCTTATCGCGGGGCTTGATCTTCGGCAATTTATTCGCCGATCGGTGGTTCGCTGTTTGGTGCCCACGTGGATGGTTTTTAGCCAGCGCTAGTGAAAGGGGAAATTCGTTGAGTTATCCATTCGCGAAGCGGTTTTCTGCGGGACGCCCACGCGAATTCCTAGATCCACCGGTTACTCGCCGTGTGCCTAGGATCTTCGTTGTTTTCACTGCAATCGCACGTTCTCCTTTCCCGGGACGCTGGGGTGGGGGCTGGCATTCTATCACAGTTTTGCTCCAGATTCTCTTAATCACCGGTCGATTCGAGACACCGGACTTTGCTTGTCGTGGCGTTTTATTAACGTATTCAAGGGGCATCTTTTTGTTCGACTCTGTTCGCGTTCCCCGGCCCGATACCCGTCGATAGCGCTTCAATGGGGAAACGAGGGAATAATAGAAATTTTATTCGATGGAAATTCACGGCGCTGACTCACATCGATTAAGCCTGGCTCGACAAAAGGGAACGTCTGCCGCGTGCAAAGCGGCACAAAAGAACGCGTCGCTCGCTCTTGGCGAGGAAGCCGAGAGCGACGGACGAATTAGAATATAGGTATATATAGACATATATATATATGTACACATGCAGCAGGAGGTGTAAAGAAGAAAAAAGGCGAGCATGAAAGTCGCGGGCGTGGGAACGACGGGCCCCAAGCGAGCCACCAATTAACACCAATTAGCGCTCATCTGCTCTAGGTAGTGGCTGCGACGAGGAGAACCGACTTTACATTTAGCGCGAGACGTCTGACTCGCCGCGGATTGGTCACAACGTGCTCTTTGTGTAGTCCAGATCGGGACCAGAATTTTTCACTTCCGTGTACGGTCGGGGGAAAAAAAGGAAATTAGATCACTCGCTGGAAGGAAGCTTTATCTTTTCTCCTCTTGCTTCGTAGGTGAAGCGAAACGGCGAGCTTGTTGAATAACTTCTGTATCCTACGATCTTTCTGTCCACTTTGTCTTCTGCTTTTCGGTATCTAGTTAGTAGGTTGTTTCCATTGCAACATACAGAGTAGACTAGAGTTGTGGATTTAATTTGCAATTGTAGAACGTCTAACTTACAATAACCTTTTACTGACTTTTTAATTCCCCTTGTCCGATGTTACGACCGTCAAGTCCATTTTTCTTCCATGCTAGACTTTCTGCTGCACACTCTCGTAGACCGACGAACTATGCAACAACTGCGACATCTGTGTGCGAATTAAGGAATAAGATATAGATGAGAAGCAACAGGTTATGGGCCCAGAATAAATTAAAAGTGGTTTGTAGTCTGTATTACTAAAAGCGACTGCGAATTAGGGATGAATACAAGTATATACTCGATACTTTCGTTTCGGTATAAAGTACATTTTGTCAATATAAATACTGTTGCGGATCTTACTTGGTGTCGGAACAAAACATTGCATCGAATGGGACGAATATCGACATTCGACATAAAATATGAAGGCGAAGATAGGTAGACTCGTTCCGCGCAAGGATATTCTGTTGATTGGTAGAAAACCGGCCAGAAAAGCGCTACGACAAATCGCGTGCCAGATCCGTGAGCGCTGCGCAGATCGGTGGGGGCGTAGGTCTACTCGTACCCCGGGTCTCCACCAAGGCGATCACGAACAATAACAGTGTTCGCGAACGTTTTCGTCTGTAGACACGACAAGAACAGAGGAAAACGTTCGCGAACAATGTTTTTGTTCGTGTTCGTCTTGCTGGAGACTCGGGGTTAGGATGAACGGAGTATACGATCTAGGTATTACACGAAGGACAAAGATCTGATCGATCCTAAGAATCGATCTTTCATGAAGAATCGGTGATAAGATCGGTTAATCGTGGCGAAAACAGATCGATCTTAAAAAGGATACTTACATTAACTTTATTCTCGTTCTCATTGGTCACATTTAAACAAGGGTATCTACTATTGACCTATCATTTAATTTTATGAACAGTCGTAAAATTATATTTATATCTCGTCGAAATATATTTCGATTATACTTAATACAATGGAAACGATGGCATCGGATAGACTGTTAGTCCGAAGATCTGTCCCAAATTTCGATATCCCGAATCAATCAGCCAAGTGTTCGATAATTTTATTCCCAACACTGGACAAAAGTGACTTCAGTCCAACCAATCACATAGCTTAAAATCTAGGGGAATTCCTTTATATCACTCGTGACAAGAATTCACAATAGTATGTACTTGTGTATGTACTTTGGGATTGGTAAAGCTTTTTGTTCCACTGGCACTTACTAAGCATAAAAATTCAATTTTTTTAATGTATCCTAAGAAAAAAAGATTGAAATTAAAAAGAATTGGTGAAAGATCGATCTCACTTCCCCTAAAAAGATCGATCTCACTTTCCCTAAAAAGATCGATCTTAGATCGATGCAAAAGAAGATCGCCATCATTACGGGGCATTTTGTAGCGAACAATTGCGTATCAATCGTTATCCGTTTATCTTCTTCCTCTGTACACTAAAGATTTTAACATGGAACGCAAGGAACTGTTGGAAGTTAACATGGAATTTGCGGAATCTAACATAGAATTGCTGGAACGTAAGGAGGAACGGGAAATCCCGAAAGACCTCCCTGCTGATATGCAAGCTCGGCTCAGGAAAATTCGCGAAAATATCGATCACGCTGCAGACTTCACTTTTATTGATGGCTTCCGCATCCTCAGAGGATTACCTCACCCGAGGGATTGGAACGAAGAAGAACTGAATTCACAGGCAAACGGTGTAAAATTCCCTCTGTCGATGAAGGAAAAACCAATGATGAAATTGATTATCACCAGATTCTTTGATTACTACTTCACTGGAGCTCTGCCGCAAGGAGTCTCAGCTTCTCAGGTGGTACTACCCATTATTGCAACTCTTCAAGTACGGACTTCAGAAGGATCGCACGAATATTTCTTTCCTCCCAGCGACTTTGCAGTGGAAAGCTTTCTGTCAGAAGCTATACCTGCGGGACCTGACGATATATCGTCCAAGGAGGGGCATTCACGGGTTGCATGGAGTCCTCCCATTAGAGGCACTCATATTCATAGAGCTACCAATGCACTATATGACACTTACAAGGTCAAGAACTTTCAGAACGCAGTTAGAGCTGTAATAATGGGCTGGGATACAAGAGTCGCCATTACGCAAGAAGTGTTCAAGCTTCTAAGTTTGTCGGGTTTCCTGGCACTAACTCTAATGTGTGGCCTGACAAAGGACGCAGGTCCATTGAGTAGGATTTTTAAGGAAAAGCAATATAAAAATAATGTATTCAATCTCACAATGTGGCCAGAAAATTATTCATTCGCTCCTCCATGTAAAAAATGTATAGACGAATGTGCTACAGAACTTGACAGACAGCATGGAGCCAGTCTAAACACCTTCGCCGTGCTACTCAGGAGGTGGAGAGACTATCAAACCTCTGATTATTGCAGCCCTTACATTATGGAATACATTTACCATGGTCTTCTGATACATACAGCGGGGCATGGGATGGAGACCGTGGTACTATTGTTTGTGGCAAGGGAGATTTTAGGCGTTGATATTAATGCGATGTTGGAATATACTCTACAGATGCGAACAGAGCTGGTCTGGAAGTACTTGGTCAAATTTATAAAAACCTATCTCCCTCCACGATTCGATTGTATTGAGAACACTCGCCCTAAATCAACCGTTTTTTGGGCGAGAATCTTCAGCGATGTCTACTTCAGGGAATTAGCTACTAGGCATCATGTCACGTTCTGTGGCATGATGGGTGGAATTATGTCAGCTCGTCAGGCCACGGGATCCATAAAAGAAGCATTCTGGTTCCAAAACAATGTTGTGTTAGCCGAGGAGGGGTTCCAATTCGGGGAATCCTTAGTATCAATACTCACGTCGAAGATGGACCCTTCTTCAGAGCGGACGATGAAGCCAGGACCATGGATGGAGCTTTATGAGGTGCAAAAAAAGAAAAGTGGACGGGAGCTGTGGATAAGGAGTTCAATGCCTTAAAGCAACAATCACGTATGAAGCTTGTGACGATAGTACCAACTGGAAGAGAAGCTATAATAGATATTTAATCAGTATAAGTTTTTAACGGCTATTCAAATATAAATTACCCCTTTTTATTATTTCTTACTCTGTAATGCGAACACTTGTTACGCAACTTATAATATATATGTATGAGACATATTTGTGGTAATACAAATACATTTTTATCAAACCAATAGCGTAAAACTTCACCACAGACCTATCACTGTTCTTTACCATTAAACGTAGAATCCATTTTATAAGTTTTTCAGCGGATACATGCAAATTCCAGACCACCAAAAAACGCTTCCCAGCACTGAAATTGTCGCGGTGGTGATCGCGCTGTTTTGGGAAAGTAGTTGCGCGCAAGGAAACGCTACCACCTGGACGTTAGGCTCGCGTTATCTAAGGATTTCGCCGATTCGGTATCTGCAGTGCGGTGACGGTCGGGCGGTTAGCCGAGTTCTGGAGCCGAAAGCGGAGAACGAATCGATCAACTCCGGGGAAATAGCGTTCCCACATGTCGGACGGACGGAACCCCGCGTGGTGCCATTCTGGACCGGGCGATAATCGAGTCGGTGGCACAAAAGGAGAAGTGAGGGATCGACGAAAACCACGAAATATCTATTACCGTGCATCATTTATTACAGCCGGCTCGAACGTGTAACCAGCGTATTTTTCACTTTCCCCCTTGTTGGGCCCCACGTTCGGGGAGGGCGATCACGCGAAACACCTGCGGTTCTAATTAAAAAAATCCAGAGGCCCCCAGGTCGGCTCGTCGAAAGTCCCTCTCTCATTGTCTACCGGCGAGGATCTTCAAGTTCATTAAACCGGCGCACACAGGCGCGCGAGCACGCGGGACATCGATGCGCGGTGATCTTTTTTTTCCGCCGGGACCGGTTCCATCAGGAACACTTCCAGCTTTCTATCGTCAGGCCCCTGGACTCTCCTGGACACCCCTTTGGGGATCCGTTGCTGCTGCTTGTGCTGCCGCCGCTGCTGATGCTGCCGGGACGAACAGATAGCCGCTGTCTTCCGCGGCAGCGCGATTGGAATTTATTTATTGCATTAGCCGCCGACCGTCACTCACGGGCCTTGATTGGTGGTACCAATCAGGTTCGCCGTTGCGACGAGCGTGGACGGTCGGTGGACGCACGGACGATGGACAGACGAAACCATCGCGGAACCACGCCGCGGATGGTCGCGCAGACCCGGTGTAATTATTCTGATTTGTGGGGGGACGGTGGACGGAGGACGTCTCTCGGCTGTGGCTGGGTGAAAAATGTCGGGGAGGATTTGATTACACGCGGATCGGTAATTATTGCGGATGCGGTGGGTACGTTTCGATGGGGCATTCGTTTCGCTTCGTTTTCTTCCTGCGGCTGGCCGATCAGCGGAGTAAACCCAGAGCCCTCGCGGAACAGGGAGCCATTGATTGTGGGAAGAATGGGGTTTCTTCTTGGTTCGATTATCGATGCGATTAGAGCTCCCTCCTTTTGGGTGGTCTCCAAGCTCCGTGGGTACATTTGCCTACCGCTTGATGGAGTAGGATAGATTTAGGTGCTTTATCAGAGGAACGAAGGGGGACATCGAATTTTATGGGACTAAATGCGTGATTGATCGATCGCTGGAGAAAGGGTACCCAACGAACTGTGCTTCGTAGTAAATAGGTTCCATGTCTGCCTTTAACGCGTTTAATTTCTTTAATTAATGGACAGGGGAGAGCGAAAATTGGTAATGCTATTCTGACGTGTTACGTGTTGCCCTCGAGGGTCAGGAAGCGCTACATGAATTTGCAAAACTCCATCTCGGAAGGTTCCACTTAGGGCCACGACCGCCGAGGAATTATTCAACATGGGCAAGGGTTAATTGCTGGCTTCATCAAACCGACTCCCTTCCTCTTCCCAAAGCAGCCCTAGACCCGGCGCGTGACGTCACCGTTCCGCATTCAATCCGCCTTTACCGGAACACGGCAATTCTGTACTGCGACGTCTACAATAGCAGTCGTAACGCCGGAGAATCTTCCCGATGTATTCTCCGAGTATTTAAATCCATCTCCCAACCATTCATTCCTCACTTTCTACTTACATAAAGTTCGACGAACCTGAATACTCTATCCTTGGCGAACTCGTGAGCCACCAAACAGAATTCTCGGGGAAATTAATCTTAATTCAATTACAATATTTCAACAGGTGCCGCTGGTGAAATGCAAATTGAAACAGCGTGTATTAAGAATCCCCAAACGGGTGGCCGACGCCTCTACGTTTCTTAACGCGTCCGATTTCTTTAACACGATCCAACCTAATTATTCGATCTTTTCTTCCGACAGAGGCAATTCACGCTGATCCTGCAGGCCAGAGACGAGGCGAGCGCAGGCGTGATCGATGAGGCGAGTTACAGCGGCATTGTCCTGCCAGGACCCACGTGGCACACCCTCAATCATCAAGGAAGAAACGCTCATCTGGCGTATCGCGTTCGGGTCCAATGCGCCGATCATTATTACAACGCGACCTGCACCAAGTTCTGCCGGCCAAGGAACGACATATTCGGCCATTACACCTGCGACGAGAACGGCGACAAGGTGTGCATACAGGGATGGAAGGGCTCCGACTGCGAAATTGGTAAGCCGATATTCATCACCTACACCAGTGGCGGATTTAACGGTCCTGGGCCCCGGAATGGGCCCACCCCAGGGCCCCATCTTTTCCAAAAAAATTATCATTTCATCCAAACACTATATTCTCTTTTATCTTCCATAATATTCATACCACACGCGCGTAAATTCAGAATTTTGTAATTCTGTTAACTATGCGGGGTTTCCCCGAACTTCTGCCACCTGGGCCTTCTTCCTAAATCCGCCACTGATCTCCACTTAGCGGTGTGAACGAATGATGATTATTCATAGCGTGGACATTGTAAGGTCGAGAATCTCACAACCGTTTCTCATGTATAGCCCTAATCCCCGACGGACTAAATGAATTTTTTGCCACGCGTTGCGCGCGACAGTGGCATAACTGTTCCAATAACGACTCTTAGACTGGATCCATATTAAACGACGTGGATTGAGAGCGCGATAAATAAAAGATCAAGCGATCTTAATACGATCATTTGCGTCCTCGCGAACACTTTACGTAAAGTTCATTCAGCGTTTCTTGTGCTCCACGTGTGTAAGTAGATCCTGAACTCGTCTACACGTAATTGCTGGCCCGCACGGTCCCGTAATCTACCATCGTTGAAAATGCCCATTGAGCGGTTCGATCGGGCGCGTTTTTATCAGCGGAAGTATCGGGACGAAGGACGGCCGCGGGCTCTTCGAGTGGACGCGACACACGATGGAGGGGAAAGAAGGGCACGGTTCCGTAATAAAATAAGGGACCGTGACGGGGACAGGAGGCCTTTGAAACGTTCCCCGCGGAACACGCTTTTGTCGTTCTTGCCATCTCGTTACGTATGCAGCGAAGCGTCGCGCAAGGCCCTCGCCTTGCGCGATATTGGCGGCTAAACGATTCCCCCCGGTGGCCTTTTTTTGCCCTCGCCTCTCTCCGCCGTCGAAGGAATAATTAATCGATCCTCGAAGCGTGAAATCTCGCGTCGCACGTAATCGCGCTCGCGCGACTTGCGCCGTTTCTCGCCTCGCTTTTCTCACGGACGGCTGCCCCCGGAGCTAACGAGCCACTGGCTGAGGATCGATCGGGCTGGAATTTTTAACGAGACCGGTTGTCTCCTTTATCCCAGCCACGGGCGGGAGAAAAAAAAATATATTCAATTAATCGGCTGTATCGTGGGGGGGAAAAGGGATCGTGAAAAAGAATTCGCTGACCTTAGATTTCAGGCATCGATACGCGTCAGCGAAAGGAGAGGGCGGGTTGACTTTGATTCGTTAACTAGGCTGACGTTAATCCTCCGCTGGATTAGGTGGCAAACGATCCACCACGCGATTTCAATAGATCGTGCTCGATTAGTTATTGCGCGTTGCTCGAAGCGCAACGAGTTCAAGGTGCCATTTTCTTGGGATTTGAGTTCGGAACGTGAAAGCTTGCGAGTGAAAAGGCTGAGATGCAACGGGGGTCTCCCGTCGCCCCGACCACCGTTACGTTTGATTAATTGGACAAGTAACATCGCCGCCTCCTTCCAATAAATAATCCACTTTAACGCATGCACTTACACGAGACACCGTCCGCCTGGCTATCCGAAAAACAATTACACCGCGGCTGTAAATGCCAGTGGAGTATCTTCCTGGCTCGCAGACGCGATTGGTACCTTTCTTGCGTCGAATACGTCGGGGAGAAAGTGAAGATCTGCTGGACGTTGGTTACGTAGGTACACTAGGCGGCAAAATCGGCTTCCCTCCGGAAATTTGGCAACGTTGCATGTCACTAGGCATAACTCAGTAATTCTAGTGACATGCAACGTTGCCAAATTTCCGAAGGGAAGCCGATTTTGGCCCTTAGTGTACACTCGGCGGCAAAATCGGCTTCCCTCCGGAAATTTGGCAACGTTGCATGTCACTAGAATTACTGATAGCGAATTCGAGAGACCTGCACTGGCCGCACTGAGTGCGAGTTTTCTCGCTTCCAATTGGCTAAAAGTTGCACTCAGTGCGGCCAGTGCGGGTCTCCCGAATTCGCTATGAGTTATGCCTAGTGACATGCAACGTTGCCAAATTTCCGGAGGGAAGCCGATTTTGCCGCCTAGTGTACGCGTGGAACCGCGAAGCAGAGGTGTTGCATCTCGCCCGGCATCATCCTCGGTCGTTCCGTTCCAGCCGGAGGTTTCGCCAGCTCTCGGTTTCCACGGCGGAATACGTGAAAGCGCGGTGGACGTCCGCGGACCGAGGCAAACAAGCGGCACAGCGAAACACACGGGAATTATCTCGAAGCGTGCCTCAATGAGCGGACGTTAGACGCATGTCGTACGATCGTATAAAGGTAGCAGCATCACGCCAGATCCCCTCGCACAATGCTGGCCCGGCTAATGCGCCAGCTCTTTCTTCGCTGCTTAATCGTTACTTCCGCCTCCCCGTGTGTACGACTCATCCGAGTCTCGTAGTACGCTTTATCCCTCCCTCCAGGCACGAGGTCTTCAACGATCCACGCACGTACGAGCTGCACTCCCGTAAATTCTCGATCGATTCGGTCGTTGCCCTATTCCGAACCCGTCTAGCGTTAGCCGAGTCTCGCAGGGCCACCTTTACCAATGGGCTAAGTGGGCTACGGCCCAGGGGTGCCCGCGATCCAAGGGCGCTTAAGAATAAAATATGCTGAAATGCTTTTTTCTCTTCAATTTTGGAGACAAAAGTTTCTATTGATTTTGTTCGTGTTTGTCTTGGTGGACACCCGGGGTTGTGATGTACTGCCTTGCACCAATTGCGAAGAAATTGCACCCTTGGGGGCTAGGGCGCCAAAATTTTTTAGCCCAGGTTGCTCAAATTTGTTAAGACGGTCCTGGAGTCTCGAAAGTTTTTTGGCCTCGAGGGATCTTGAAACGTCTCACAGATCTTCAGATTCTCGAGGGTCCTCGGGAGTCTTGATGTTCCTCGGGTGTGGGACAAGTTGTTGAGGCTTTTAGAGTTTAATCAAGAATGCGACACTCTTGTGTCTTCTGTGGGACGCTTGGCGTCGTTCAGAGCATAGCCAAGACCTTTTGTGGCATTTATGTGCGTCCTCGAGGGGAGAGAACGTCTTCCTCGGAGGCCTAAAAATTGTGCAACGTTTACAATAGAATTTAGCGTGTCTGCTGAACGGAGAATGAGACGAAATTGGAATAATCGTCGGTCGTTTATGAGGTAATTTAGCGATTGCAGTTTTCCTTCAAGCGAGTGTCTTAAAAACCTACTTATTCCTCGTTTTATGAATATGCACATTATCGACGATGTTTGCGCTGGGACTGTGGGAACCGAAGAATTTCATACGCTTCCTTGTTCTTTCCTCCTCATCTCGCATGCAACTGTCGCGCGGGATTAACGCTTGATCGTTATTCACCGGTGACTCGGCCAAGGCCCCGAAAAATGGTAAGATCCGTGGAAAGCTTGCCCTCGCTTCGAATAACTGAAAAGAAATCGGAGGAAGTAGGATAGAAGCATCTAAGTAGTTTCTTCTGCGAGGCAGTAATTAATAATCGCGCTAACATCAAGCGAAACAGAGCTGCCCCAATTCGCTGCTGGTAATCAGATCTGTGATAAACATCGATGCCAGCTTTATAATAACCGATAATTCATTGCGATAATGTCGCGAAGGAAAAAGGATGGCTGGCGAGGACTCGGCCAGTTTCCCTTGACACTGTGAACTTTAAGATTTCCCTGCTGGCGTTAAAGTGCGAAACTGAACGTCGTGGAAATGTCCTAGGAAAATTCTTTCTCGATTTTCTGTAGAATTGCAATCGATGGCCAATGCTTAAGCGATCGAAATACACGAATTACTGAAATGTAGCTTGATTGGTTCACCTCTCATTGCGCAACCTCTGACGAGACATTTAAAGGATCTACTGGAAGCTTGATAAAATGGCCAGCACATTTAATTTCCATTGAAATCGCTGGGGATATCTGCGAGTCGCGAAATCTTCCGTCGAAATGAAGCAAGTAGAAGGTTTCTTCTACCATTGACGAATGATAAGTGAAATGATCCAATTTAGAGGCTCGCGGCGATCGGGGAGCAAGTATTCCCATAGAAAGTGTCTCTGAAGGAAAGAACCAGCTCGAGTCCCCTCGACGCCGGGGGAATATTCAACCGTTTAACGATGCAGGAAGATCATATTATCGTAACGCAATTAGACACGTTCCACTTTCGTCCGCCGCGCCGTGGGGAAAACTAGAGGGGAGGAGGGGCGACGATCCCAATTAGGGATTATCGGTGGAAATCGTGTGTTCGTGAGACACACGATGAGACTTACCGGTCCGCCGCGGCGAGACGGGGAGAACTGGCTCCGGCATTTTTGTCACGCCGCGAAAGGTCAATACGAGAATTTCACTCGTGCTGCATCGTCTTCACACGAGCTCTATGCACGAACCGCATCTCGCGCAACACCACGAACAGGGGGGGAATCGTATTCCGGCGCACGTTCGTTTGCATCTGACCCCTTTTCACCGTAAACCGCGCTCGTAAAACGGCTCTCGGCGTTTTCGCGAAAACTAACCGTAGACAGGGCCACGCGAGCTACTTCAAGAATCTGATCGCGTCTAGCAAGCGACACGGGCGGGATAACAAAGGCTGAAGTTAAAGGGACAGTGTGCAGAGCCGAATTTACCTTTTCAGAGGCCCTAGGCTGAATATTCGGGTGGCCCTCTGTTAAATATAAAAATAAAATAACGCTGATTTGATTTTTTTTATCATAATACTCTAAATAAGAATATAATTTAAAAAAAAATTGAATATCAAAACTAAATATAACATTACCCCTCGGCAAGATTTTTTGATAAATTTTTGGAGAAAAAATTTTGAATGAGGGGCCATCAGCTAAACGGGGCCCTAAGGTCGGGGCCAGATATATTGGCCGGTGAGTTTCGTGAGGAGTATTCTTCTATTCTCAACGTTTTCTGACTCACTCTCGCCTTGCCAGAAAAGGAGTGCGCCAGAAGTGGTGGGGATAGCGCCGAGCTCTTAACGTGTAGGCCAAACCGAGCTCTTAGCGTAGAGATACATACATCAGAATAGGTGTGCGTTAGCTGCGAAAACGAATTCACCGGCCAATATATCTGGCCCCGACCTTAGGCTTCAGCCTTATTAGTCTAAAGGGTAAATCCAGCACTGACAGTGTGTGCCGTGAAACGTGGATGAACTAATTGACCTGAATCTAACTTGGACGCTGTGGGGGGTCGCTTTATCCTAAGAGGCGAATTATCGGATCGAAGAGGCGGTTGTAAGTTGGAAGTAGCGCCAGGTAAAGTGAGTCTTGACGGAAATGAACGTGCGACCTGGTTTGCTGAATTAAGCGAATACCCTTCTGGAGCCTCCGAGGTCCGCGTCTCGTGGCACACGCTGTACGAGCAGCGAAATGTCGCAGTTATAAGCGCGAGGCGAACGTTCGTTTTTCCACGGAGAGATTATCGGTGCGCCTCCCGTGGGCAAAGGTAAACGTTACAACGTGAAAGTCGTGAACCTTCACCTGTAATCCGATTCTTCGCGCATCTGTTCCGTTCACCAGCGTCGCCGGCTCGCCGCCGATCGGGGAATGAGAAACTAAAGTGGCCCGCGGCGCTACGAAGATGAATCGCGCGGGTTAATTTGCCTACCGCCGTGGAATTAAGAAAAGAAACCCGATGGACGTGTAACTGTAGACGCTGCAGGCTGGATTTATAGATCCTGAACAACGGGCGAACGGTACTGTATACCAGGTGTTAATGAAACTTCGACACGGCGACGAACAACACACCGGGATCTGTGCCTCCTCGACGAACAACTCCGCGCGGACACCGAGCCAAACATCTGGAACAGATTCGAACGGAATATTTATCGTCCGACGGCCCTCGTTAAGGCACTCGATCCTTTCTCCCTCGAATTACTTTTATTCTCGCCTAGAAGAGAACTGCGACGGCTCTCCTCGGCAGTGGCGGATTTAAGAAAAAAGGCCCACGTTCTGAGGGCCCATTTTTTCGGCGAAATGAAAAGGTAGTTTACTAAAAACGAGCTTACTGTAATAATACAGAAAAAAAATGTAGTTTGTATAAAATCATAATTTCTTTTTTCAAGGATGAGGCCCTACGGGGCCTTTTGAGTAGAGGCCCTTTTTCGGGAAAATGAATAGATAGTTTACTAAAAACAGGCACAGTGTAATAATACAGATAAAAATATAATTTGGTTAAAATCATGTTTTTTAAGGAGGGGGCCCTAGGGGGGCCTTTTGAGTAGGGGCCCTTTTTCGGGAAAATGAATAGATAGTTTACTAAAAACAGGCACAGTGTAATAATACAGAAAAAAATATAATTTGGATAAAATCATGTTTTTTAAGGAGGGGCCCTGGGGGGCCTTTTGAGTAGGGGTCCTTTTTCGGGAAAATGAATAGATAGTTTACTAAAAACAGGCACAGTGTAATAATACAGAAAAAAATATAATTTGGATAAAATCATGTTTTTTAAGGAGGGGACCCTGGGGGCCTTCTGGGCAGGGGCCCAGGCGGCAACTGCTCATCGTCCACCCTGTTAAATCCGCCACTGCTCCTCGGATCCTATTACAGAATCATCCTCCGCGCGAAAGATCAGAGTTTCGTTCTCTTTAGTTTTCATACCCCGGTCGTGCGCGAAACCCTCTCGCGGTCCCAGCCAGCCCACGCGGATTCGCTCGATTTCACGCGTAGACAAGCGTAATTAACGCCCCCCCTCTTCGTTGCCCGATCGATCCACCAGCTTCCCTGTAATTGACTTTCCTAAACGAACCGCGAATCGCCGGTCACGAACGCGAGCGGCGCGGCGTCTCCGTTCTCTCCGGCGACTCTCTCGCGCACCTGTTGCTCCTACGCGATGAAGAAAGGAGCCGGGGGCTCTAGTTCGTTCCCCGAGCGCCGGGGCTTCATCTAACCACCATCTGAGCACTCGTTCCCCGTGGTTCGAGGCCGTAATTGCCCCGACACGAGGTAGCCGCGAGGGAAATCGCGATTCTCCCCTGTCTCCTCCGCGCAACAATTGGAAACCGCGGTGGCCGTCCGGGTTCGATCGTTCTGGCAACACGATCTTACAGTACGGTGCGATGCACCGAACGCAACGGCGAGAAAGACCCCGTCGTTATTTAGGGCCTCGAACGTCACGGCGCGGTCGCATAAATATCCACGGGAATGTTCCTTGTCCGCGAAACCAGCACTATTAATCATTAAAGATCTCGGCCTCCGCGTCCTTCGCACACGCGACGTTCGAGGCACGCTGCTCTACGTATATCTTGATAGCTGCGCTCGGAGCTCAAGTTTGAGAAAGAGTGTTTCATGCGACGAGGAGAGTATTTTAGGTGTCCGCCTCCGATCATTTTGATTTTTGGATATGTTATAGAGGACCGAAAAATAAGAAATACGTGTTTTTTTATTTTTATAGAGGACCGAAAAATAAGAAACTGCGTTCAAAGTTAGGGTTGAAAAATCATTTTTGTGGAATATCTCGAGAACTATTAGAGATAGGGGAATAGTGTGAATGGACGAATTTTGTGTCTTTGAATGCGGAATATGACTGACTCACCAGATTTTCAAAAAGTCTACAAAAATGATTTTTCAACCCTAACTTTGAACGCAGTTTTCACCCCCCAAATATGAAAACGGGAAAAATAAAAAACACGTATTTCTTATTTTTCGGTCCTCTATAACATATCCAAAAATCAAAATGATCAGAGGCGGACACCTAAAGTACTCCCCTTGTGAGTGTCCGTTCTTGCATCCAGCAGTAGAATTGTAATAATTAGACTTGCACTTATTTATACACCCTCTGTCTATCGAGCACCACTGAAGGAAGAGCCAACCCCGACTGAACCCCCAGCTACTCCTTTTCTCATCGTCCCTCTCGTTCGACTTCGATGGTCTCGCTTTTCTCGCGTCAACAGCTGCATCTGTCTTTTTTCTATGCGCCTGCAACTTCTTCCGTCCTTCGATTGTTCACACTTTTTTCCCCTCGACGCCCGGAGCGCCGAGAGTAAAGGAGAGCGCGGTAACCCGATCCTCTGCTCCCCTGTTTCGTCGCGGACTCACCCCATCCTTTTCGCACGCGCTTATGACTCCGTTTCTTCTTCTTCGCCTTTCCTCCCCAGCTACTTGTTTGCGCTCTTTTACCCTCGCGCTTCATCGAGCACCGATAACAGACCCGCTCGACCCTCCACCTTTTGTCTGCCTTTTTTCGCACGCATCTATGAATTCGACTGTCCCCCCTTCCGCAGCTAATTCACACTTCTTTTCTCTCCGCGCCTCTCGGCTGCCGGCGATAGAGGACACCGACGCGGCTCCCCTTTTTCCGGAACTAGTCGTTCACACCTTTTTTGTCCTCGGTACGCTGAGCAAAGAAGAAGCCGCGACCAAGTGCTTTCCTTTCGCTCGGGTACAACTTCCATCCTCCTTGCACGCATCTAGGAGCTCGCTTCCCTTTCCTCCACGCATTGCAACCCTGTTTTCCCTTTTCCTCCAGCCACTTGTCTCACACATTTCTCGCGTCAACGAAAGAAGAGACCACCTTAAATTAGTCTAGTTAGGGTCTCTGCTGGAGTCTCCAAACTCCCTCTCGGACGCGATGTTAATGAGCACCGAAACCCAAAGTGTCTTCCCCACAGTGTTACATCGAACTTTCAAAATTGAATTTCTACAAACGTCGTACAAATGCACAGACCGACGGCGATGAATCACGCTGTATTCCCATGACTCGGCTCTCCGCGAAGCGGCCGTGGTAACGGTAAAGAGTCTGTACGTCGGCGGAAGGTTTGAGGGGATACGTGCACGCGTGTCGTGCCGCGTGAATTTTCGTTTCACGGTCGCAGGGATAATCCTTCTCTCTGTCACTTCTCATCCGTCTTTCTGTCCCCTTGGCTAATTGAGTTGCCCGGGCCTGGCCACGGATACCCGTCACCGTCTCTCCTTCTTTTTCTCTTTCTCGGCGGTCCACGGAACGAGCGCGTCGTTTCCAAAGATACGGTACCCCCGGCTCGGCTTGCTCGCAACGAAATTGGATTTCGTCATCCTGCCACCTGTAAGACCCGACGGATCGTACCTGTTGCCACGCCTCCGTCGACGCACGTCTCTTCGAGGTGTACGCGAGAGACGCGACCGTGGAAAATAATCCGACATGCGGCCGCGATCCCCGTGGGCGGATTAATTGTTCGCGTTTTAACTTTCATCCGGGCTGCCTTTAGTGTGATGGGTACATCGATCTCCATTCGTCGGAGGATTACCCGATTGAGTTATGGGTTAATGCTAGAACTCTTTGGCTCTCCGCAAGTAATATTGTAGGGTCACGGAAAAAGGGAAGTCGCCTCACCGGGACTCGAACCCGCGATCTCTAGATTTGCGCGCTGGCCGGCCGCCTTAGCCACCTCGGCTACCGCCAACTTCCCCCGATCGTCGATGTTCTGTGCCCTCTCATATGGCACGGGGGTTCCTGATCCCACAATATGTTATTGGAGGGTACGATTTGTGAGAGAGTGAGAACTATCGAGGAATGAGGAATGAGTAGCTCTGAGATAGATGGATGAAACGGAGGGCACTATGAGATTAGAATAAACTCTTAGAGGATCTAGTGTCTGATCTAATCACACGCGATTCCTTTCAGCGGTGTGCAAAGAGGGCTGCCACCCTGTCCACGGCCACTGCAACGTGAGCGGCGAGTGCAAGTGCCGACACGGCTGGCGGGGTGAACTTTGCGACCAGTGCACGCCGTACCCGGGTTGCAAGCACGGCTACTGCAACGGTTCCAGCTGGCAGTGCATCTGCGACACGAACTGGGGCGGCATCCTCTGCGACCAGGACCTCAACTACTGCGGCACCCACGAGCCCTGCCAGAACGGGGGCACGTGCGAGAACACCGCGCCGGACCAGTACAAGTGCACCTGCCCCGACGGCTTCTCGGGGCCGACCTGCGAGAAGGTGGACAACCCCTGCGCCTCCAACCCGTGCCTGAACGAGGCGACGTGCAGGGAGCTCGGCGAGAGCGCCCACTGCGAGTGTGCCCCCGGCTTCATGGGCCCCTATTGCGCCACCGACGTCGACGAGTGCGCCTCGCAGCCCTGCCAGAACGGTGGCACCTGCGTCGACGGCAAGAACGGCTTCGTCTGCAACTGCCCGCCGTCCTGGCAAGGCGTCCTCTGCCAGTTCGACGTCGACGAGTGCGCCCTGAAGGAGTCGCCGTGCAAGAACTCGGTGACCTGCGTGAACCTCGCTGGCGACTACAGGTGAGTCTCTCTTCTACTCCGCGGATAAGTCTCGCGCATCTCGTGTCTTCATAAAATGTGCCTGGTTTTTGCCTTAATGGGGGAAGCCACTGTGACGGTCGAAAATAAGGGCTATTTTCAAGTATATTTCAATAGTTTCAGTTATGCGTACGGATTTAAAAAAATATTAAATTCTGAAGAAAAAAAATCGGAAAAAAAATTTTCACAGTGGCTTTCCCCCTTAAGGCCACTTGTATCTGCTTAACGAGTGTCCTTAAGGCTTGCGTCCGAAGCACTAAAAGCAGTCGTTTATTACCAGGCTCGTTAAGCAAATCTGAATTAGAACGTTTTTATCTCGCAACGCTCGGAATAACGTAGCTCGCCAGTAAAGAAAGCGGCCGGTGAACGTTCTCGCGCGTCACACTCCTTTTCGCTTCGCGTATGCAGAGTCGGTTAGCTCGAATCGTTGATATTTCGTTTGAACCGCCGCGTCGGATTAGGTATGTCCCGTGGCTCCACCGTGGCGCAATCGAACGGTAGAATTTCTCTATCGGGACGCAGCTTCTTTGCCACACGGCGCCCCTCATCACCGATCTCTCGGGGGTTTCAGGTGTCGCTGCACAACTGGCTTCACGGGGAAGAACTGCACGAAGAACATTAACGACTGCATCGGCCAGTGCCAGCACGGGGCGCTCTGCATCGATCTGGTGAATGATTATCACTGCAGCTGCACCGCGGGATACTCCGGCAAGGATTGCGACGTGGACAACGACGAGTGCGCCTCGAAGCCCTGTCAGAACGGCGGCGAGTGCAGGGACCTGGTGAACGCTTACGAGTGCGTCTGCCCGGTCGGCTTCACTGGCTATCAGTGCGAGATCGACAGGGACCACTGCAGCCCGAATCCCTGCCGGAACTCCGCGCCGTGCTTCAACACCCAGACGGACTACTACTGCCACTGTCCCGAGCAATGGCAGGGGAAGAACTGCTCCGAGCCGGCGTCCCACAATCCCCAGCTGGGCGTCATGGACGAGGAGATCGGGTGCGGCAGCGAGGGGACGCCCTGCGGCGGCAGGGGCAAATGCAGCGGCGGCAGATGCATCTGCGATCCCGGCTACACCGGGATGCACTGCCACGAGAACATCAACGACTGCCGTGGCAACCCGTGCTTGAACGGCGGGACGTGCGTCGACCTGGTTAACTCGTTCCAGTGCATCTGCAGGGAAGGCTGGACAGGGGATCTGTGCGACCAGGGTGAGTTGGTTTCTTAGCCGCTAACGCTATTCATTGTTCCCTTGTGTACCTCTAACTTAGGGTGACTGTACCTAATATCGCCACTGTTCCTAATATCGACAACCCCTGTATCTCGCAAAGTAAGCTCTAAAATTTATCCGTTATGCACTGAATTATACGCAAATTTTCAAAGTTGACACACTAAATTTTATAAATTAGATGATAATTGCATAACCCAATCGAAAAGCGTTTCATAATAGGTACGTTTACCCTATGGGTATTTGGAATGTAAAAAATAAAATATTTTAAAAATCTTATCTTTTTAAGTTTCTATATTTTTCTAATAAAAATGAAATCAAAGATGGATAAATATACATTTATAGAGCAAGAAATAATGAAAGCACTTCTTGAGTTGGCGATATTAGGTACCTACACTTTTCTCGGGACCCGATTTTTGCATGTCTTACGTTTTTTGAGTCCTAATTAAAAAACCGTGTTTCCTTTCCAGACGTGGACGAGTGCACCACCTCGCCCTGCCGCAACAACGGCACCTGCGTCGACGGAGTCGCGGATTTCACCTGCATCTGCAGAGGTGGTTGGAAAGGTAAAACGTGCGCCCTTCGCGGTGGCCACTGCGAGCCGGGGACCTGCCGCCACGGAGGAACCTGCCAGGACCGCGGCGACGGGTTCACTTGCCACTGTCCGCCCGGATGGGAGGGCGCGGCCTGTCACATAGCCTCGCCGGCGTGCGCGAGCAACCCCTGCGAGAACGGGGCGACCTGCGTGAACACCGCCGACGGGAACTACAGATGTGTATGCAGGGAGGGCTTCGAGGGGCCCAACTGTCGCCGCGACGTCGACGACTGTCAGCCGTTGCCCTGCTTGAACGGCGGCAAGTGCGTGGACGGGATCAACTGGTTCAGGTGCGAGTGCGCGCCAGGCTTCACCGGCCCGGATTGTCGCATAAACGTGAACGAATGCGCCAGCGACCCGTGCACGGGCGGTTCCACCTGCGTAGACGGCATAGCGAGCTACTCGTGCATCTGCCCGCCGGGAAGAAGCGGCGCCCGCTGCGAGATTCGCACCGCCGGCGGACCGGGCTGCATGGTAGCCAGCTGGGACGACGACTGCAACATCTGCGAGTGCCGGAACGGGAAGAATCAGTGCAGCAATATCTGGTGCGGCCCCGGAAACTGTCTGAACGGCACCTCGTGTCTGGCGCACGAGGTGTGCGTGCCCAGCCCCAGCGAGAGCTGTTTGTCGCCACCCTGTCCAGCCTGGGGTGAATGCAGACCGGTGGAAACTGGCAGAAGAGTGGGACCGCCGGCTCTGCCAGCACCGCCCTCCTGCTGGCCAGGGCAGGCAACGCCGGGACCTACCTGCTCCAGGCTCACCATCCTTCTGCGGAGAGACACCCTTGCGGCAGGCACCTCGGTGGAGATACTCTGCCGACGGCTGAGGAAGCTTCTAGCCGACCCTAGGAGGCCTCAGTCCATCGTTCTGCTCTGCGACCTGAAGCCCGGGGACAACGACACGGTGGAGGTGACCGTCTCCTCCGAAGCTGCCGCAGACGCGGCCAGGGACCTAGGCGAAGCCCTCAGCCGACCTCTGGGAAGGCCCCTCGCTCTGGCCTCCGTGCTCGAGGTCAAAGTGGAGACGGCCTTGCTCAGCGAGCCCAGTTCGGTGAACGTGAGCAGCGCGGGCAGCTACGTGGCCGTTTTGGGCGGTGCTCTGGCGACGGTGCTGGTGCTGGCGCTGTTCGGTGGACTGTGGTATCTGCGATCGGTCAGACAACGGTCCAGCCTGACGGCGACGACCAGCAGCGAGACCTCCCTGCACAGACACCGCAGCGACCTGGACGAGAAGTCCAACAATCTTCAGAACGAGGAGAACCTGAGGAGATACGCGAACCCGTTGAAGGATCAGGACCAAGGAGAACCAAGAGTGTCCGTGGTGAGGCCCCTGTCCGGCACCTCGCTGGGCGCCCTCGGCGCCGCCGAGGAGAGCCTGGAGATGGTCTCCGAAGAGGGAAGACATCGCCTGCCGCCGCTTTACAAGCCGCCCAGCGCGGAAGCAAGGAACAACACTGCCAGTTTCAGCTACGAGGAAGGACCCCACAAACCGTACAGCAAGCCCAGACTCCAGGAGCCGTCGTACTCTCACCAGCAGCCAGGCACCAGCCAGACATCAGGACCGCACCAAGTATTGACGGTACACGTGTAACTCCGAGCGGCTAGCATGCGAATACTGGAACTTGTAGCGTTACATCTGCGAACGAACCGAGCAGATGTACTAGGCAGATAATAGTGATGAGTTATAAGAAGAAAGCATTGATTCCGGGGTGCGTAAGAGCATCGTAGAAAAGGAGTGTCGAACCGACGTCTTCGTTTCACGTACTTCCGCAGACGTTCCTAACGATCGTACTACGCCCTCTTCGTGCACGAGGACTGGAAGCTGTTGGCGTCGAGACTTCTTTTCCGGTAGAATTAATTCGAAGGCAGGGGTTAACCGTGGATAGATGTAGGTGGACAGAGAAAGGCAGGAGTCGACCGAGGAAGATCCTTAAGAAAATTATATTGAAAGTAAGAGCCAGCTTTTTATAAACTCGGGAGTTCAGACTCCTAGATTCTGATAGACGAGCGACACGATTAATCCCAGATGACTCCCTGTCTGGCAATAAACTCTCTGTCTACCTTCACTCGACCCCTGGCGATACACGACAATAACCGATCGACGATATATAATTATATTGATAACGCCGAGTGTTGTTTTATCATTGTACATATGTACATAGCTCGTACTTATTAATTTCGCTAAGCCTGTGTCACCCCTGTCGAGACACGCCGTCAGCCCGCTTCCCCCTCCTACTACAAGCTCCATTAAGGTTTAAGAATCGACGTTGTAACGGCGTGGATCATAGATGATCGCCGTGAAGCCCTGTCGCCGCCCCAAAGCTGGCATGCCCAAGCCACGGAGGCGACAGGCGCGTAGCTCGTAGGCAAATGATTCTGCGCGAGCGCAGGCTTCGGACGTTCCGTCGGACGATATTATTGTGATACTCGTAGAGAGAGGACATCGCGCGTAAGACTATCACCCCTTTCACTCGACAACGTCGCGCCCTCCCCCCAATTCCACCGATCGAACAGCAAAAGAATCAGACGCACGCGTGCTAAAAGAGAACGAAAGGCTTCGGCAGACGTAACGTTGCCCCTCGATCGACGGTAAATATTATTTGTAGTTAATGGAAATAGAGGTATGAAAGGACTTCTTCGTGGAAGGCGAGCGACGTGTACAGCGATCGGTAATGATCGCTCGAATCGCGCGGCGCGGACATTCTCGACGTTCGCGTCGTCGAACGATGTATGTATATAGATCCCCTCCGACGTACATAGTTCCAGATCCCTCCCGAGTTCCCGACGAATCTCTCCTCCCCCACCTCCCTCTTTTACCTATGGTCTACCCCTTTAGATGTGCAATTTTTATTTCTTTGTCTTCTTCTCCTTCTCTCAGTATCGTTGCAACGTCACGAGCATGTACACTAGACGTTGGCGGAGAGGAGGGCGCTGTAGCTCGTTATTAAACGGTACGTAAGTTGTAACGGAATGAAGAAATTTTTATAACAGATACTTTATTTTATAAAGAAAATCTATATTATTATACAAAATATATAGAGAAGCGATGGAAAAAATATATATAAATATATATATATATTATATTATTTTATATTATATTATATTATTTTTATTTTATTGTCTTGTATCAATTGTCGCGAGATGATCACGGGCAGTTAGTTCCTCGATCGTTCCTCATTCGTTGCCGATCCGACGATCGGCGTGTCCCGCCCGGGGCCGAGCCGATCCGTCCATATCCACTCGATACGTAAACCTTCTGTCGCAATCCGACGAACTAATGTCCCTGGTCCGCCGTAGATAGCTAATGGATATCCCACGCCGATGTGATCAGCCCCCGTTGTGTCAGATAGTACCGAGAAGGAAGCGCGAGCGAGCGCGCGTGTGTATGTGTGTGTGTAAATAATAAGCTCCTTCCGCCCCCCCTCCCCACCAATTTTTCTCGCCTAACGTTACGAAGATGAAAAGAGTTTCAATAAAAAGTACAACCCTTCGACACCGCCTTGGTCTGGCGCACCTTTATTCCACCCGCTCGTCCACCAGCGAACGAATTCTATCACGCGTGCGCCCGCGCAGGTTGCATTCGAATCGCCGGGAACGCTGAATCGTTGGCCGACGTGCCTTCCGGGAGCAGCCGGCGACGAACTGCGCGTCAACGCGGGCGAACGTTGCATGCTTTCGAATACTCTCGCGTCGAGAAGATGGTTTAAGTGGTTGACAATTAACGGGGCCGTGTCCCGTGCTACGTGGTGGAGGACAGCCTGGTTCATTGACAGGTGATTATCTGAATAGTCGAGTGATCTATCGCTCAGGGGATTGTCGGGTTTAGATAAATTCACCTTCAACCGTCAGACGCGCCGGGTATTTTGTTTTCTGTATTTCCTAATAGGGTAAAGAAACCAGTAAATGACCGAATTGTTGAATGAGAAGCCCAGTAAATGACCGCATATTTTTATTAAGAATTGTACTTATTAATGTTTGTTTAATACGCAAAACTAAAAATATGGGATATTAAAAGTGCAATTACACTGTATTTATAAACAAATAGTAATTTTTAAATTTATAATTGACATTTCTTTGCCTAATGGTCATTCACTGGTATGCGGTCAATTACTGGTTGGTTTACCCTAGGTACCTATGAGATTGGATCAGCCGTTCGTTTTCTTCCCGAGGAGGAAATACGTAGGGTAAACTGTACTAATTCTGCATTAATCATTGGCACTTCTGATTAAAAAATCAAATATTCAGAAGTACAAGCTTAGAAAGTACTTTTTACAATTTCTTATTTTTCTTTCACTGCAACGCGGCAAAGCCCAGTAGTTGAATAACATATTTTACATCTGGTACCACCACAAAGTGGAACTAAGGGCTGAGTTTTAAGCGTTCTCTTAAAATTTTGATAGAGGGGTAGGTAAGTATATTTTGTCGCTTTATAACTAAGTAATGGATTGAAATACAGATTTACTAAGTGTTGTAGGTATTTATTAGTAAATGAAATAGTCTGTTTGAACACTTTAAACTTCATTTTTAACTACCTACATATATTTTTCTATACAACGTCAAATTTTGGGGTGCCAATGATTGTACTTTTATGCCTATTTGCGTTTTTCATTGAATATTTTTAAACTCAAAGACTCAATAGCTACTCAAGATGTTCTATTTTAACCCTTCGTGGTCACACGGGGTGTATTGTACCCCAAGAGCAATTTTTGATTTGAAATTCCACACCTTTACATCTTACAAAGGGGATTTATCGCAAAAAAAAAATAAAAAACTTTTTAAAAAATCTGTATTTTACCACGACGATGGAAAATCCCTCGTTTTCAACTACAAATTTTAGCATATCAAAATTTACATTTCTAGAAAAAGAAGCATTTCGAACGTAGAATTCTCACTGAAAAGTTAAAAGATTCAAAAATACGAAAATGTAACTCAAAAAATGACGCTGGGGTACAGTGAACCCCGTGTGACCAACTTGTGATTATAAGAAGGTGTGACCACGAAGGGTTAATAAGAAACCCATAAACATTGATAATAAGTAAAAATTAAGACCATACAAAAATTTCCCCCAAAAATATAGACATTGCAATTGGGATTTCGACTTAGGGTGCCAATGATTGTACAGTTTACCCTACGCGTTAGGGATAGTGTCACCGCCGGATGTCTAATAGGACCGTGGGGAATTGAATGAGCCGACGAGCAGCACCGACCCGTGGATCCGGATTTCGTCGACGGCAAAACCGGCCACGGATTTCAATAGATCGTTTCATTGAGGATAATACTGTTCATTATCATCGAAAGCGCGTCTGAGATTAACAAAGGCCCGGTGCGGGCAATTTCGTGGCCGAGACAACGGTGGGCCATCGGGGGAGCTTGGCCGCGACGCGCGGGCCCGCGTGTGTGACCATCGCTGAATGAACGAGCTGCCGAAATTACAATACAATGGCCCAGAAGAGCCACTTGACGAATACTCGGTAAATGAGTCAGCCGTGACGGTGGCCGAATATGGCCCGTGTGAACTCGCGCATGTCCAACAGCCACGACGTAAACGGGACGCCTTGAGAAAACGCTGCAACCCGGTCAGCAGCGCGAGAAAACGGCACACGACTCGCTCGACTCTTATCGCTCCCCGTGGACCAAATTCGCCGCGATTCAGGAAGAAGAATTCTGAAGAAAGAAGAACGGAAAAAGGCAAAAAGAATCGCAGAGGGTCGTAGGTTACGCGGGACGATTGAAATGGAGATTCTGGCAGCCGCAAATGTAACGTTGCAACGGGTGCGTTCCAGTTGGGCCCAAAGCGACCGCAGCGCCCGTGTTTCTCGTAGAAAAACGGGCGCTGCGGTCGCTTTGGGCCCAACTGGAACGGACCCAAAGTCTTCGCGTTCACCGGGCCAGACTCGCGACGAGCAATTTGGGTTTCAGGCGGTGGACGACACCGACGTTGCCACCTCGGTGTCTGCATTCTCGGATTACCAATTATGGGGCGCGTATTATGGAGGCGAAGGCGAGGTGCTGGAGGGCTCCGAGAAAGGACTAGAAGGTCCCGAGGAAGGGGAGGAGGAGATAAGACTGTACCAAGATAAGACGGCTGAGGAGAAAGAGAAGTCTGGGGAATTGATTGGTGTAATTTTGTTTGGGTAACCGGTAGCTGGATCGATAGACACCTCATTCCCGAGATCGTAATGAAATTTGTAGGTCGCCAAGGATAAGGATGCCTCCGAGGAGACGCTAATCACGCCAGAGGAGATATCCGTAGTTTCCGTGGAGTCCTCCAGGGAGAGCTCCACCCACCCTTGCCTCTTGGACATAGAAATCAGCGACTCCCAATTGAAATTGCAAAACATGTACACGATGTACCCGATCCCCGACGATCCCGGCTTGGTACCGGCGTTCTGGACCACACAGGAGCACCCAGCCTTCTACCCGGACGACGGAGTGGAGAAGTTCTTTCATTTAGCGAATATTCTGAAGGTTCAGCCAATAAGGACCGTGGGGGATATGTTGCTGTCCGACAAAATCAGTCTACAGTATTATGGATTGAATCCGCGAGTCGTAAGGCCCCTCTGCGAGGCCCTGATGGACAACCCTGTGGTGCAGTCGATCAATCTCACGGTAACCCAGAGATTTATCATCTTCAATGAAGATGTTAGGGCTCTGATAATTGTAACTTGACACCATCGACTTGTAGGAGAACTGGTTGTCGGAGGACGCCTGTTACCACCTCAACGACTTGCTTCTGCGGAACCAAAACGTGAGCACATTGTTGCTAGAAGGGTGCCGTATCGGTGCAATAGGAGCCGCGAGGCTTCGAGGCGGGATATCGAACAGCTCGACACTCACCACCCTGGACCTCTCCGAGTGCGACATTCGTAAAGAAGGCCTGGAGCATGTGGTAGAGGCAGTCTGTAGCAACAGCAGCCTTGAGAGCCTCTCCTTGAACGACAACCACCTCGACGAATCTTGCGCCGACGATTTGCAGGAGCTTCTCTCGTGCTCGAAGACGTTGAAGGGGTTGGAATTAGCGTGGAATTCGTTGTACACCGCGGACACTTGGAGGAGGCTCGGCAGAGGGCTCTTGGAGAGCGAGGCTTTGGTCGATCTCGATTTATCCTGGAACGCGCTGGGCAGAGAATGCGCCCCCCATCTTCGTCAATTGTTGGCGCGTTCCCCGAGCTTAACGAAGTTACGGTTGACTGGTAATAAGACCGCCTCGGCAGTTGTAGGAAAGGCTGTTCATCACAGTTATCAATTGTCCCAGGGAATCGATTTTATAACGAGGATGCTGTGGTGATTGCGAGAGGCTTATCGCGGAACCAAGTCCTCCGAGAGCTGTACTTGGGCAACAACCCTTTGAAGGGGGCTGGCGCGCTCGCCCTGGCACGAGCAGTCACCCCAGAGAGGTCTCCTCAGAGTCAATTAGAAGTCCTGGACCTTACAAACGTTTGGGCGGACAAAGATATCTTGCCAATATTAGAAGCTATCGAAGCTGGCAGACCGGACCTTGATGTCAGGCTAGGAGGCATTCTCAGCAACTACAAAGTCGTCGGACCGGATGTGAAGGCGATACTTTTAAAGAGGGCGGTCTTTGAGGCGATGAAAGCGAAGAACAGACGACGGCGCAGGAACTTTGGTCACTTTGTACTGTCGTTGACCGATAATCCCATTACAAAAGGTACCTGAAATTCATGTAATATTAATTCTCGTATTTAACACACAGGCAATCAAGGATCTGCGAATAATAAATATGCGCGGAGGGCAAGGAAATGGTTGTACAACCGCGTATCTTATTCGTAAGGAACACCTCCAAGTTACTCAATAAGTTCTACTTTACAGGAAGGTTCACGGAGCTTGTGAAACAATTCGGAATGAGACTGTCAAAGTCTCTGTTAGACGAAATTATGAAGGCATTCCCCGGCGAGAAGAATAGAGTCGATCAAGAATTACTCAAATCAGTTTATATGACACAATATCCAAATACGAGACCTCCGCCGGAAAGACCTGCGAAGAAAAAAAAAGATAAAGGGAAGAAACCGAAGAAAGGGAAGGCAAAAATGAAACGGAAAGAGAAATAGTAGAGAAACGATTTAAATCAATGCCTACCATTGAATCGATGTAGATCGAAGTAATAAGAAATAAGAAGTAATGAAAAAGCTCAGTGAATTTTATTTTGCCTTTTATAACATCGTTACAAAGCTTCTTTGAATAAAAAATAAAAAATCTGTTCCCTAACGGTTAGGATATAAATATATATTAAATAAAAAAATTATGACACTAACAACATTGGTTGTACGATCTAATACACATCTCGGTATTAATCTATATAAAATATTCTTGCCGATATATCGTCGACCACCCAATTTATTCCCTCGAGAAGATTTTCTCCCGTAACCGCTGAGCATTTATATATCTGCCAGTGGTGTGTTTTAATGTTGGGCAGTTCCAAAACCTCCGCGATGTCCGATGCAGGCAACGCCCCAGGTAAATCTTGTTTGTTCGCGAGTATCAGAAGACTCGCACCCTCTAATCGCTCTTCCTGTAACAGCTTGTACAATTCTGTTTTACAGTCCTCCAGTCTTCTCCTGTCTGCACTGTCGATCACCCAGATCAGTCCATCCGTAGATTCGAAATAATTCCTCCAATACGAACGCAACGATTTCTGTCCACCCACGTCCCATATGTTAAGCTTGTACCCACGATGCTCCAAAGTTTTTATGTTGAAACCAAGCGTTGGCGATATCGTGTCAATCGGTTCTCCATTGATCCTTTTCAGAACCGTAGTCTTGCCAGCATTGTCCAAACCTCTGTGGAGATATATATATGCCACTTACAAAAAAAAAATAGAAATATGTGCGAAAAGTCTACTCGATTAGACTGTGCAGATAAATTTTACGAGGGCAAACACCGAATTATTCGATATTGAAATATACTTTTATCGTAGGACGCGTAAATACAATGAAATTGACAGCAGCTCGTTTATAACCTCAAAATTATTCGATCGTATCGAGGAACGAATACTTACAGCATTAAAATACGCATTTCTTTCTCTTTTTGCTTCAATTTCTTAAGTACTGTCAGCAGACCCATTACAATTTACATGAAAATTATCGCTGACGTGAATTTTAGACAGTTAAATATGCAGCGACTGGGCGAGTGGCGCTCAGGAGTTGTCAAACAAACCTAACCTAGATCAACAAACTTTGCAATTCAGTTTCGAACGCGTCATATTTCATATTCAATATACAATGGAATTTATCTTAAGAAAGGAATATTATAAAATCGAAGGTGTAGATTTAAGAAGATAAAAGTATATCTGCTACTTTATTTACAACATCAGGGTGACAAAGTGCATTAATAAGATTTTCAGGTAATTGTTCGTTCGAAAGACCAGACACACTTTGATTGTTGATTTCCGTTTTAGAACAGCTGCCTTTTAATTCAACTTTGTCTTCAGGAAATCTTTCGCTCTTCAGTTTGAGAAACTGCTCTAGTTCTTTCGTTGTAAGTTCATGAAGGATCTTCACATAAATTGGGTACTGTGCTGCTAAATCTTCGGTTGTCCATGTACTACGCTTCATCTTTTTACACGGCACTTCCACCTTTTCTATATTTTTACACTCCTCGAGGGCGACGCCGAGCTGTAAATTAATTTAGTAGCATAAGACTAGCTGCACCATTTATAATATTCACACATATTTTATCTATCATAAATTACCAATTCCATACAGTGTGACAAAGTACAGTCAGATTCGTCTGAGGTACTGGAAACATTTTTGCCAATTCTGGCCACTAACAATTTAACAATAGCTTCTTCAACTCGCGATACACTGTCTGTTATTATCGACAGCCATACGTTTACGCTGACGCTGAGGTCCAATGATTCAACATAATGCCACCACCCAGCAGGTACTAGCAAAACATCCCCTGGTTCGAGAGTCACCAATTTTGGTTTGTCTTGTACGTTTAATAGGCTTATTTTATCCTCTTTAGTCGGACAAAACAGATTGTGTTTACTGTACACGGTTGATTCCTCGTAAGGAACCCTGGTTGGTCGAAGAGCGTTAGTGGAACTAGGAGGAAACAATAGCCATTGTTTTCTAAAACGTTATAAGTAAAAATAATTTTATCTGTAAAAGTAACAAAAGAATTTTTATGTAGAAAAAAATGATGCGAAATACAGTTAACCTTCCATGAATCTGCGCTACCAAGTTACAACCATAAGAATCTTGATGGCAATTTGTGTGAGCACCTTTGTTTCCGATCCAAATGGTAGAATCGGATCCTGTTTTGTCGAAACCGAATCTTTTCCAATTCACCGAATCCATTACCTCTGGTTTATCATTAAACCATTCGTGCATGTACTTGTAATCGAAATAATACCAGCTTTTCTCACTGTCGTTCGTATTCACTTTCTGAATGAACTCTGACAGTGTCATTGAGATCGTAGGGCAATTTACCTCCCATTGCGGACCCTAAAGACAAAGTAGTAGGGCTTAGTGTGTTAAGCTTTGTATCGTGTGCAAAAACATCAGATCAATTTAAGGAGAAAAGTAATAATATACCAGGGATCTAGCATTATCACCAACTCGAAATGGTAACTTAATATCTCCAAATTTCTCGGCTAATTCCGACAAATTCCATTCGAGTAATTTCCAAGTATAAGCACCTGTTGCATCTTGCAGCAGCCGGTGAAATAATACGGGCTCCTTTATTTCTACAATTGCTTGTTTTAAAATATCAGCGGGCGGTGAATTCAACTCTGCCATTGTTAATAATAATCAATTCAAATAATTCGTTTCGCACTATCGAAATACCTAAAAGCATACATAAAAGATTTACATATTTGTTCGTTATTTCATGCATTTAATGAATCTTAAATTTTGTTTACTGTTACTGTAGCTCATTGTGCATGATATTGCATAATAAAACTGTTGTTTTATTATTTTTGAACGTGGATCAACAAATTGTTCACTTCAGGCATCACAAATCGCCGTAGCCACCTAGCGGTAGTGGTGGAGAACTATCGATGGTTCCAGATGGTAAGTACCATTATTACCGCATTACCGTCGTTATCGTTATCAGCATCGCAGACCAGGTATACCTTTACTAGGGTAGATGTCCCAATTACCGTGCCCTGTACCTATTACCGTGCCTTTATACTTAAAGAAGCCGTACAAAAAAACTCGCACACATAACTAAGGAAAGAAATTTTTTTAATTAAATTGAACAATTACTATATGTGTTACAAACGAGTAGATTGCATTTCTAAACAATTAAAGCTTCTTTAAGTATAAATAAAGGCACGGTAATAGGTACAGGGCACGGTAACTGGGACATCTACCTTACCTACTAGATTACAAATCGAGCGGGTCGTTAGTTGACAAGTTACGCCGCTAGATAACGCTAGCGAACTTTTTCCATAAATTAAAAAGACTTGCCGTATACCATGTTGTTATGGAAATAATTACAGTACATACCTTCTTTAACGATATATTTGCAACAATTTGTTTACAATTGTAAATTACAATTGTAATCACATTACAAAGAACTTCGTCTGTGAGAAAAAGCTCAAGGATCGGGTTCCTGAACTTCATTTTGTTCTTAATGCAAATCACTTATTAAGAGATTAACTTTACAGTGAAACGTATTTAAATAGTAAAGAAATAAATATGTTGAGGTATAGAAATCTGTGCGTAAGCCATTTAAGAGCACAATCAACGATGCTCCTCTCCAATCAGATGGATTTATTAACACAGCAAACTCGGGTAATGTTTTATTATTAATCCCTCCAGTAATAAGCATTAATACAAAAGTCTTGTTCGGCGTAACACACGAACTCTTAGTTAACAGAGAATCTGTCAGATATAAGCTTTAATTACTAAATGTCTCTTCTACTTTAGAACACGTTCATCTTAAAGAGAAGATATCCAGTTCGTATGCATAGAAAGAATCAGAAACCACCGCCGATGAGAGCCAAATTCTTCGTTTATGATCTCGTTGAGGACACGATGTCCAAAAAACAGAAACAAGTCGATCTTGTCTTATTGGACACTGTAAAACCTATAGGGATAAAAGGCCAAAAAGTCACTGTAGGTCCTATTAAGGCTTATCACAGTCTGTTGTTGCCAAAGCTGGCTGTATATGCGACTCCGGAAAATATAAAAGAGTATATAATCGACGATAACGAAGCAAAGAGGATCATGAATATACAAAGTTCTGAGTTCGTGGACAAAACTTTATACGTGTTGTCTCAACATTATTTGTCCCTACAAATGTCTGCGCATACACCGTGGACGATAGAGAAGTGGCACTTGAGGGCAAGTTTTCGTAAAGATGGTATTATCGTTCCCGAAGATGCGATGACCATCCCAGAGAAAACTATATCCGGGCCGGATTTATCGCTCGAAAATAAAGAGTTTTACGTCACCGTCAAGATTAATAATTGCGAGGAAGTGAAAGTCAGATGTAAAATACACCATTGGCCTTCCGATGTAAACTATCGGGGAGACGCACAGGATGACGTACCATTTTGGGATTTGCCAAGCATAGCGATCTTCCCAGAAGACCAAGCTATTTTGGATTCTCTTCCGAAACATCCTTTATACAAAGAAAAAACTGACGAGGATGATGAGTGAATGTATTGTAAATAAAATCTAAGTTGTACAGAATTACACCTCCAACAATTTTAATATCCTTATATTGTCACCTATTATTAGATAAACTAATAAATTTTAATAATAATCGTGTTTAATTGACTGAATTCGGTGATGGATTTACAGGAGTTTTTCATATCTCCTGTTCTAAATATATATGCTATATAAATTGATACTAATTAAGTATGTATATACACACATACGCATAATCAATCGATTTCCGCAGTGTCTAACTGTTTTCAGTCTATATAATTCCTTAATCGGTTAACCTGACTTTTAAATTAAACTTTTCAAATAATGCGTCTATGATTCCGCGATCTTTAAGCTTTCAAAAATGGATGGCAAATATTTCGGATGGGACGAAATTAGCGATGGACTGATACTAGGAGTAAGGTAATAAGATTCTTGAACAATTTTGTACTTTAGTACTTGATACGTTTTTAATTTTATTCCGTGTTTTTATATCAGCATACCGAAAGCAGAGGACGAGCCGATTAAAAGACACCAACGGATGATATATGATACTGCAAACGGCTCGGAAGTCTATTCTCCACATGCATATTTAATTCTAAACTTTCGCGAAACATTAAGCCAACGTGAACAGGTGAATAATCTTCGGTACCTATAATCCTCTCGTTTATTTAAATATCCATTATTTCAGCTGAGATTTAGGAGGTATTTTCTAAGACAGATATCCCCAAACGAGCCGAACATTATTATTTTACAAGACATAAAGGATCTTGTACTGTTCTTATTAGCAAGCCCCGTCAGCCCGCAATTCATAAATTTCTTTCACTTGCCAATCGTCGATCGTTTCTTACGAGCCGTGATAATCTATTTCGAGTATTATGTGACGATATGGGAGGATTTAATGGCGGAGCGTGCAGCCACTATGAAAAAAGCGCCGAACCCTTTGGCCAGAGGCTATAGATCTAGATACGCGAAGGAGATGCAAAATCTACGGTGCATCTTGGGTAGAGAGTATGCTGATTTAATAGTAGGTTGCCAGGATACCATTCAGTATCACCATATGACCAGTGGAAAGAAAGGAATGACTTCCTTAACTCAGTCGCAAGGAGAGAAAGATTTAAGAATGTTCGAAGTATTAATCTGTATGTCGCATCGTATCGCCTGGATAGCTTTAGAACGTAAATACTTTAGTTTGATCGGTAAGTTAGTCGAGTAAGAGAGAAGCCACGCGTAGAACGATAATCGGGGAGAATTTATATCCTGATGAATAAGGGAGTATGTTCCATAGAAATAGAATTACACAGATTATTTAGAACCGATGCGTACAACATGGCGAAAAGGCAGAGTACAAGTCAAGTCGTTCAGGATATGTTAGCAGATGATATCGAAGTATTGCAGGGTCGAGAAGTGCAGGAAAAGAGAAAATTATTAAGAAATTCCCCTTTAATAGAAGAATTAATATACTCGCATACAGATTATCGTCTCCTATCTTTAGGTGTGTTGTTTAGTTTTACTCGCCTGTCTCTTAATGAAAGACAGTAAATCTTATATTATACTCTACAGGCATAGGAGATGATTCCAGCGACGAACGAGTCGTTTATCTACAGAACGCCCTTCTCGCGCGGGAGGATAAGTTACAACGATTGGGCATCAAAATAGGAATTTTAGGGCAAAATAAAGGCGACTTTGATGTAATGTTGATGCCACAGGAAGAAGAGCCGACCACCTCAGCTATTCAGCTATCCGATAGAAGAAAGTTTGATGCGAAGAAAAATGCAAAAGATACTTTATCGAAAGATACGGTGGTAAGTTTTTACAAGTATCCTTTAACTGTATTATATCGCACGTTTGTTGCCCGACGTTGATAATATATTTCTGTATTTTACATTCAAGCATAAAATTATAAGAACTCCACGAATTCCGCTGTTCCAAACTGAAACTACTTTGGTACCACATTTCCCAATTGCCGTGAAGGATATCGCACTCGAAGGCTATCAGACTGTCCGCGAGGAAGCAAGAAAGAAATGGCTTATTAGAGAAATTAAACGTCGAAGAAATAAAGATGCTGATACATTTTCAATCGGGACGTTGTACGAATAATTTTCTATATACCAAACATTCCAATTTGTAAAGAATTAAAGGGCGGAAATTTTCGGTTTTTATACCGGTCAGCAGTGTCTGTGGAACGTAACAGACAATTGACCAATGAAATATATCTATTTGCTGCGTAATTATCTCTGATCGCATGAAATCCGTACACATTACGTGCGGTGAAAGCGATACGCAAGTGGTATAAGTCAACGGATAGTCAGATATCTGATAAGTAGTACAACCCAATGATTCGCAATTCATCTGAAAAGGATACGCAATTTCTTAGAGACACATTAACGTGGTTAAATACATGAGAAGTAGCAGATGTATGTTACGAAGCGTAATAATCTATGACAAATAAAAATTATTATTTTGTTTATTAAGTAATGTTTTTGCAAAATAAAGTAAAAAAATTAATGAAACAGAATCCAATCGTTGATCACTGTTTTAAGTCTGTTTTATTATTTGTATACTTAGTTAATATTAATATGAATTGATAACAATCAAGTGATCGAACATATGTGTCTATATTTGATGTTTCAAAATAAAGGTATATATATATTCATTGAATTTATTGACAATTGTCAAATAATAATGTATCTCTGTTTCTCATTCAATATCGAGTATGGAGGTGTAAAAAATTCGAATCATTATCTAAGGAATATTTTCAACGATTATTCTAGGTCACGAAAATTATAACGTAGGTACATCGGAAAATGTGAAAAGTAGATATTGATGAATATTCTGTTCTGTAAAGTACGATTGAATATAGACACATATGTTCAAGAAGAACGCTTTAAGGGATACGTGATGAGGGTGGATAAACTGAGTACAATAAGACAATGTAAAAAATATGCTTATTATAATTGATAATGCCTAATAATGAGTACTAATGCTGATATTTTACAAAGAGATACACATATAGGTACATGTCCAAAGCAATGCTTTTGCCTCACGATTAATTCTGCATTGTCCTTTTATAAATAATTACTGTACCTACTTACTACCGTTACATATAATAACAATATATATAGATATATATATATATATTTAATTTAATCCCAATATGGGTTAAATTGCAAATTATATTTTTTTGTTTTCATTTACAAGTGGCAAATTTACTATTTATTCGCGATGGTTTACATCTGCCTAAAACATTCATTATCCAAGGTATGCTTCTTTGCGACCTATTATTTATGAATAAGTGACACGCACGTATGATGTACAAAATTTAATCCCTCCGTTAATAACATTTGGCACAGAGACTTCGACAATAAAATCTAGATCTCACGGAAATCTATACAATGTTGGTGTTACGTGTGAAATGTTGTTTTATACTTTATTGACAGTTATATTCATAATCTACAAAGTCGTTCAATGAGTCTTTTCCGTCGAATTCAATTACGATATGTATTAAAATTATGATAAATTTGACGTTATGTTTTGTGTACATCTTGAGTTATTACATTTACACAGGCAACACTAGTATCGACGCTACAGCTATATTGCGATATTTTAAATATTAAATGGCAGTAAGTAACCCAGCCGTCCTTATGATTGAAAAAGGCAATCTAGTTTTACTCTCAGAATCTGTGCCTCGTTAACATTCTCTTAAATTTTAGCTCGGATAATAAAATAATGCACAGCGTGTCATCTTTTCTCATAGGCTGCGAAAGAAATTTAAACGTATTATTATATAATTACTAGAAATATATAAAAAAAAAAAAATGAAACTATTTCGGCACTTCTTATTAATTTGAATTTTTAATTGTTACAGCTATCTATCACTGAACATTTGCCTACATGATTATAATACAAAATGAAGGAAACGATGACAGCGATGATTATGCATGTGTCAGTAAGATTATTTGCGACTACTTGCGTACGTTATTACAGCGGATAAATGATGAAAATGAATACGATTATGTGAGCGTGTAATTTTTTTCCAAAATCAGTCGTGTGCCCGTGCAACTGTATTCTATAAAGAAAAGTTTTCCAAGCGAGATGTAACTTGTTAAAATAGTTTTAATTTCCGTTGAAATGAAAATTAAGTTACACTTTTATCAAAACGTGCATCGAACATAGCCCTTGTACTTAATTCTTATCTCAGACAAACGAACGAAAGGATTCTCAATTTTACTTAGAATTACTACACATTGTAACTTCGGAAACTTAATAGAATCGCTACCGATACTTTCTTTACACGAATAACACGTTGAATTTCTATTATAACGGATTGTAAAATACTTACAAATCAATTCATTAATTTTTTAAATATCTGATTAAATGATCTTACGAATGTCATTTGACCATATTTTTAAAATCTATGAATATATCCTGTAAATACATCAGGGTACTTAGAATCAAAATAAAGATTATACATGAAAATAATGTACCGATAAGTCTGTTTAAATAAATCGTGTTCCTAATTATTTCGCGGCAAGTAATAAATAATAGAAAATCTACGTACCCTGAAAGATTGAAATATGTTATAATTATTTTACAAAATCGTTTTCATGCTGCACAATTGAGGTGACGCGGTAATTATCATGCTATTATAACTAGAAGATCGTAACTGATTTTTTTAAAGTATACTCGTAAAGAATTTACAAGCGAATTGGAAATACAGCGCGAGGGGGTGAGATGATGCGATGGTATATTTATAATTATTTGTCAGAAAGGATGGAATTTTCGGTGTTTAATGAGAAATGTGATCTATTGTACGTGATGTAAATCTAGCCACGGTATGACGATGCGTCCAATGATATTTATGCTAAATTAATAACTTTACTATTCCTTTTTTTACTTTCTGTACGTCAATCCCTGCCGTTACCTCGGACTTGCATAGCTATGTAATGAAAGTCAATAACACAATCTTACATTTAGCAGCACAGACACAAACAGTATTTCTTTCTATATTATAAGGAACACACGCGAACTCGTTTTCAAAGTATTATATTATTATTAAAATAGACGGGGCTACGAAGCAATATCTGACATAAGTTGAGCCAACAAGGCTGGCTCTAAAAGTCCATGCGTTTGCCCCATTCTCTCTAAATTCCGTACATCTTTATCTACTGCCTCCAACGCTCGCTCCAATTCTTCCTCTTCTTCCCTTGACGGTTCATATTCTCCATTTCTGCTTTCTACAAAATAAATAACAAGTCTCGTTCTACTCTAGTGTTCAGAATAGGAAATGTTATTCAACTTGTACTGTAGCTAATGTACTCAATGTAGGGGTACCTTTGGAATTAATTAAATAAGAAATTGAATCGAGGAGTAATAAATATACGGCGAACGATATAAAAATGTATTACGATAATAAGAGAGTAGTTACCAATGAATATGTCATTAAAAGCGTCGGGGGGTAAGTTGTTGAGCACATTGCCGAAATCATGCTCCGCAGCATCCAAAGAAGGGAACACCTCGTGATCTCCCAGGTCTACCTTAAGCCCACCTCCGAGCCCGAGCCCTAATCCTAAATTTAAATTAGAAGAGTGCGAAGTTCCTTGCGCCACGGTATTCAAGTTATTCAATGTTTTTGTCTGATTTTCACTAGAGTTTATTTGACTCAGATATTGGCTCTCTTCGTGCACTAAGGTAGGGCTCTTAGTCTCCAGCTTATTAGCGGGAGGCCGTTTTCGTTTCTTCGGCCTGGACTTCGGTTTAGGCCTGGGAATTGTCGGGGATGTTGGCTTCTTACGAGCCTTCTTTGGTTTAGACTCTTGGGCTTTACGATGGTAATTATCCCTTTTCCTAGCGTGCTCCGGACAAAGAGGTAATTCGTGCGCCACGTCGAACACAGGAATACAGCATTGTGTGTTATCACTAAACTTGGCAGTGCAATGTTCAAATAACAGTTGATCTCCGTTCAACATAATGTGACGAGAGCAATGACGCGTGCAGGGCAATGATACCTGCTGACATCCTTCGGCGCCGCAGAGTCCGCCAACCAACAGCGGCCCTTCGACTACTTTACTCGTGCTCGGGGAATCGATCAAAGCTCTGGCGGTAGATGTAGGATCTTTGTAAGCAGCCTCCAACAGACATCTGGCTCTGTCGCGCAACAACACCTCCGAATCTGTCCCGCCTTTATGCAATTGAATTAATCGTCGCCTTAACTGCGAGCGCAATTGAGAGAGGCGAGCGGAACGATTTAGCGCCGTACTAGCTTCTCCGGAGAACCAATAACGCTGGTACACCGTCACTTCGTCCCCACTGGAATCGCTATCCGATATTTCGTCCCCAGCTCTAGGATAATACAATAGGGTATGGTCCCGACTTTGCCTTCTACATTTTAATCTTTGTAACTTGTCGATACGATGCCGCTTCTGTTGAATTACTTTCGCTATTTTATAATCTATGTTTTCACTGTCACCACTACCACCGCCGCCGCCACCACCACCGATACTACCGTCAACGTCTAATTCTATAGCACGATCTTGTACAGCTTTGTATTCTGCATCTGGTACGGACGTTATCCTTATTCTTTGTTTAATACATTTCCTTTTAGACTTAATATTTTTACAACTTTGCATTACTTTAGGATTCTTAGATGAGACTACTGGAACATTTCTCCCCGCCGCTGTAGTGAATGGCTCGGGTTCGCTGAAAATGTACGGATCGACATCTTGGCGAGCCTCCGTTTTCAGTAAAGCCTTCAAGCGATCCGAAAACTTCAATTTACTGTCCATGTTTGAGTTTTCGGATATGGGGACCTTCATTGATTACCGCTTCTCTCGCCTCCTGTTCCACCTGCATTCTCAAACCCTCCAAATCAACTTTCTTCCTATCTAGTTAAAAAACTTAGTTCACGCCATGTGCCAAGATCCAAGTGCGAACAGTATTATTTCTGAATCTATAATACTGGGAATAAAAAAATAAAAAATTACTTTTATCGTATCGTATCACAGTTTGCTCTTCTCTGTCTGCCTCGGAAACATTGATGTTCTTACGCATCAAGAGGATATATATAACTAATAAAACGAACCTTTGTACAAAATATAATAAATTATAAAATAGTCGCGCGCACTATTCGTACTTGGAAACCGCCAATGTAAATGTGCACTCGGCTAAATATTATTTACACGTATATATGTGCATATGTACAAAACTTAGTTTTGTCATGGATTCTGCTTTAATAGAAAGTTCAAGATCCCCTATTTATCGTCTAGTACAACCTTAGAAAAGATTTGTACGCTCGAACGACGACGAAATTTATTCTACGCTTTTAAAAGTGCGAATAATACTTTAGCTTGCAATAATATCTATACCAATTAAAGCTATCGTATCACTTCAGAGCTTGGATCCGTGTATTCCTATGTGTTATATGTACCAGATAATTAGTAAAGTCTCCTGGTTCGAGCAGTAAGCGTGAACTTAGTCCATGGCTAGATCAGGATAAAAACAATCCTTGCCTCGCATAGCAGTTCATATCAAACGTATCCTACGCATCTTTGAACAACCGGATTGTACGAGACCATAGCATTGGATACTGACTTCAGCAGTTCTAGCAATCTCTGACAAGTCAATGCCATATTAATAAGCTTTTTATCTCCGGTGTTGACATGAATACACGATGTTGACTATCAACACTGTTTGGTTATGTTCACTGCTTATACGGGAAATAAGACACTGTGCGAGATATCGTAATTAAGTTTCAACGGTAGAGTGAAGAGAACTCGTCGGTCGAGCTCTGCCGCATACTCGCACCCATTAACAAGAAGTAAACTGTTCACAAATGCGCTCACGAAGTCCCCTTTATGTGCTCAATGTTTCGTTTAGTTTGGCCGAGGTTGGGACAATGCACATTACTTCCAATAGTTCCGATAGAAATGGAGCTTGCTGCCCAATCAGGAACAATCCGACCTTTTTTCTTGGAAGATAGTACACTCCAACGAGATTTAAGATTCACGCACAAATTCCAGCATTCATCGATAATAACATTAGAAAGACATGTCAGATCTAAGGGAAGCAAAATGGCGGACACTGCACACACGAACAGTTTCTGATGCGAAAAATCTTTGAATTCACTGTATTATCACTATGAATTCAATGCACGAACGTATCACGCCTGCTCCAAGTCCTGACTGACTTCGTATGATAATATACAGAATCGTATTTCCACAGGATCTCGGATATTCCCGTTAGAAACAATTAGATCGCACTTCGTTACTTCGTTTCGACATAACCTTTTAATTGCGGGTCGCGCGCGGTAAATCTCATTTACTTTGCTCTCGCTCTTTAGAATATGTGTTGAAATTAAATACTATTTTAATTTGTTGAGTTCGAATTTCTAGTTGGAGTAGCTAAATTTTTCGCAAATTATGTTTAAATCAAATTCTACTTTAATTCATTACGATAAAACTTCATGGACGGGGGAATTTTTCCCAAATTCCGTTGAAATAAAATTCGTCTGTAATTAATTACGTTAAAATTTGTAGCTGGAGGAGCTTCATTTTTCGTATATTTTGTTGAAATAAAATTCGACTTTAATTCAATCCGATAAAATTTTTCGTAAATTTTGTTGAAATTATTTCGACTTTAATTCAATCCGATAAAATTTTTCGTAAATTTTGTGGAAATTAAATTCTATTTTAATTCATTAATTTAAATTTTCTAAGACGTAGAAAATATTACTAAGGAAGAATAGAATTAGGAGATTACTTTGCAACATTTAATTCCTTCCGCTTTGAAGTATAACGTTCTTATCGATGATTTGAAATTTTCATGTTGCGGATGTAGTACTATGTATTTAGAACAATCGTATTTATTTTCTACAATGTTGCCATCCTTTTCTGCAATAACAGTTCTTAAAATTTCATACGATGCGTAGGATAATATTTAATTACTATTTCACGGAATTAAGTATTAAGAAGTGAATAGTTTAAAGTGAAACGTAGGAATCAAATTTAAATAATGATAAATAAAGAACTGAATAACTCATAACTTAATAAATTTATTTTCTATCCGTGACCTCGCATAGATCCTTGTAGTCCAGGGACATCTCCATGGGCGTCCGGAGGGGGGTGCAAAAGGGGCAGTTGCCCCCCCTGGCTTTTGAAAAAAATCTCTTATTTTTAAAAACTGATATTTATTAAGTTTATACCAAAAAAGGTAATATTTTTAAATTGTTAATTAAATTGGCACTATAAAATGGGCTAAAAAAAGCAAGTAGAGGTATATTTTTCTTTACCATCATCCCAAAGTTGCCTCCCCCCTTGGAAAAAAGTCTACGGACGCCCCTGAACATATCGAGAAATTCGTGACTTAAACCGAACCTCGAGATTCATCCTCGGGTCTGCTAATTGATTTCTTCTAACCGCTTTCGAGCTTTGTCCAACTTCTTTCCCATGCACGCCACCCGCATCGCGTATTCTTAACAATCGTAGTACGTACATACATACTTTCGCAAGTGTATGCAAATATCTGCCTTCGAATTTCGCTCCTATTTTACATATCGATTGCACACAATTCTCTAGCTATGTTCACGCGGTACCGAGCATAACAAATGGTAGCAAAATCTTCGAGCATGTACTGAGAACAAAACAGGACCAATTTTTAAGTTCTGAGCAAAACTTGGCCAGAGGATCTTAGAACAAATTCTCGAAGCAGAAAATGGCAAACAGAAATTTACATATCATGTTGGCCCAGTTCAAAAACCAACACAACTTGGAAGAGCATGAATTCTTTTACTCCATAGCAACCCAACTGTGCCTAAATGGGCTGGTGGAAGAGAGTGTTGATCCTAAGTTCATAATGAAATCGATGCAGACAGCTCATAAGGTCATGAGAGATAAACTGGAGGCTGTTGAAATGGAATTAATAAGTATTCCAGTTGTAACAACAGTAAGGACCACAAAAAAGAGACCTCTTCACTAAAAATCTCTGAAACTAAGTTCCACGCATATGTTACAAAATATCTTCGAAAGTACATTACAGAAAAACGAAAGAGTAAAGAAGACGACAGTATTTTTTATACAAAATTACACACAACACTGATGGTGTAATAATTATATAAAACTGTAACTTACGATTAGAGTAATACTTATGTATTGCTGTATAACCAAAGAAACATTTTGTACTTTGTATTATTACTTGCAGAAATAACAGA
Organism: Andrena bicolor; assembly: GCA_960531205.1. NCBI lineage: Eukaryota > Metazoa > Arthropoda > Insecta > Hymenoptera > Andrenidae > Andrena > Andrena bicolor. The sequence goes on along the minus strand of OY482668.1, from coordinate 3,140,590 downwards.
TCAACATAATAACGAAAGTAATTAGTAAAATCCAGTAACCTTGAAAAATTGTTACCACTGATCAGCTGATTTTGACATTTAAAAGATTATAACCTATTCGCGATGAAATGCATTGTCAGTGGCCACCTGTTGATTTGTATATTTTATCCTTTTCGGAGAGAAATATTAATTATAAATTACTACAGTCCTCCGTCTCGGCTTCACCCGAGATATTAGCGTGACTGACTCATAATCTATAAACTCGAGAGCCCCCGGCCACTTATTCCCGCCGCGGTAATATTTCGCAAGCGAGAAGCGCCGGCTCCGTAGCCGCCTGGCGGTCGCGTCGCGATCTACTATTATTTAAAAATCATTATTTAAAAAAAAAAACGTTAGAACCTTCCTCTCGTCCAGACGAACAAAGTGATGTAACACACTTGTGCCTACAGTTCATATTTACTGAGAAACCGCGTTTCAAAGTATGTAACTTCAATTTTATATAATAAGTATAGATATAGATAAGTAATAATAAAATTATAATTTCGACCGCAAAATTTCTTTAAAATATTAAAATATTTTATAGATAAGTAATCTATTATACGCTATCGGGAGCAGCTGGATTCGAATCTTATGAAATATGAGAATATATTTCGTTCATTTAAATGCCGTAAATGAAAAGAATTCGCGCTACAAGTATACAGGAGTATGTATAAAAAATATCAATGCAAAACGTGAACAATTGAAATAAGCTAAGAAAATCATATTAACGTTATATTTAAAGCACGAAAAACATTAGTGTATGCATGATGGATATGTAGACACCCTGAATAATATGTACTACAACTTCATTTTCGCTTATATTTTCCTTCCTTCGTTCTTTTCATAACTAAATATACACAATGACCATGTACACAGGTATTGCGTGTACATAACATTGCTTTAGCTATAATCTTGTGACGTTATGAACACATACATCTACTACTGAAACCATTAACTATATTTGCGTTATGTACGTGTAAATAATATTATCGTATATCATAGCAAAGAATCATAAATGCAAGCCGAGACATGGTCTTTCAACGAGAATACAAGAACAGCGCAGAATTCGAGGATTATACACAACGAAAACATCAAAGTAATACGTGTGGAAAACATATTTCCATTGCGTAAAATTGGGTTCTTTATATTCTCAGGTTCTATACAGAAAATAAAAATAAAATTTCGAACGATACAATACTCTTAAGTGACAAGATTGTTATTACAAATGTTCAACAAGATACTATACAATAAACTGTGTACACATAACACGTATTCGATCCCTCCGATCTCGCCTGCTTGATATTTAATAGAGGTTTTTATTCGCTACGCTAGTAAAATTTTACGTGTTGGAGTTTAATGTGCATTACACATAGATAACAAAAGTTTTTTTTATATTTATCGTCAATTTTTCTCATCAAGTTTTCTCACCGAGGAATTCAAACTGTGATTGCTTATATTTGTAATTGCGTTTGTGAACGAGAGAAAAATAAAAACAAGTAAAGAACTAGAGAATAGTTGAGCACAGAGGAATTTTAAATGCGCCGAACATACCGATTTGTTAAGTTCATAAATAACACGAATCCATTGCAAAATCCGTTATATATTGCAATCGTATAGAAATTATATTTTACCCAAACGATAGGTATGTAAGATAATCGTACATAAACATTATTTAATAGTCTTCGAAGGTCCAACAAGAAATAAACGCTCGTTTCGGTGAACGAAATTAAGGACACGATCTCCCTCCCCCCCTTTTTTTTTATATTACACTTATAAAACAGTTCTTCCAATTGTGTGAAACGTTGGAAATTCTTCTTTTGTTTTTCATTCTACATTTCGATCGACTGAATTTGTAATGATATTAAATTCTTAGTTTGAGGTATAGTTTGTGGTAGACCCAAGGGACGGTAATTTTTTTTTATTACAAAAGTTGTATTTGAAAACCGTTATCAATTAGGTAATAAATGTTTGTTACGTAGTCCTTCGTTGAGGTTTCTGTCCCTTAATAACAGCTGGCCGGCTTTTTATGTAACCTTTCTTGCGACGTGGTGTCTGAAACATTAATATCCAACCCCCCAAAACTTCAACTACGTTTCAAGATCAAACAATGCGATGCTTCGGAAAACGATAAACGATACGACAGAACATCCCGAAAATACAATCTTATGTTCCTTGTATTTTCGTATGCAATAGATCACTCACCTTTTTACTGATATATGAATTGGCGTTGCGTGCAACAATCCGTTTAGATATTGGAATACTAGGTCTATTAAATTCATTCGGTTTCTTCACCCTGCGAAATTGATTTTCATTAAAAAAAAAAGAATAACGTAATTTATAATACACAAATTCCTTACTCGAATTTCAATATTACCTGTAGATCCTAACAAGCCAGTGTTCAGTTGTGTAAGCTTCTTCTAAATACGTTAATTGGAAATTCTTATTTCCTATTTCTGCGTTGCGCGTGCGATCGTAACCGTAAGGTGATCGATAATCAATCTTGACTTCTCCGAATCGATAATAGCTTAACTTATACATTAATGAATTCAAGAGCGTAGGCGAACCCTCGGCATCCACGCGAAACTCTCCCCTCTCGGTGAAATAATCACTTTCGCGGATATCCTGCGGATGTTCACCTTCGGCGATCCGTACCATCCAAAGGAACTTATTAACATCATCGCCAGAGTATCCGATCATCCCTCCGAAAATAACTAAAACATAGTCTACATCTAAAGACGTCATGATTTCGTAGGCAGCACTTTCATTTGAGCTCATTGCTTTCCCAACCAGAGCTATGTGGGAATTATTCCAAGTATTATTGTCGACAAGTGTAGTTCTAGAATTCAAGAAATTCGGCATTAATCTCGGGGAGAACATATAGCGATAGATTGTTTCAGACACTGTTCTCTGTATATACCTATTAGCCATTCCAGCAATTTGATAACCATAGTCCCACCAACTCATAACTCTGGCATCGATAGGTGTGTTCTGAGCCAACCAATAGTAAGCTTCTCTGAAATCGTCAAGTATGGCTCTACCGCCGTCGTTACTATACGATGCCAAAACGATCGAAGGACTAGAGTACGCGTTACTTGTGATCCAAGTACAGTGTAAAGTAAACATCATCATCAACATAAATGCACCAAGGACCACCCCGTTTCGGAGATTAACTCCCAGCCCGTCGCCGTTACCCCTGGGTCTCTCGTGTTTCATTCTACGAAGTTTACCAGCTTTATCGTACAAAGCTCTACCAGGACTCCTCTCTCTTTCCTCCTCGCTCTCCTCTTCGCTTCCATTACTACTCCGATCGTTTCTCTCGCTGTCTTCTTCTTTAAAGAATAATTCTAGGAGATCGCTGAACGCGACACCGGCAAGGATACAAACCACTGGGGTCAGAGTAAGCATAAGTCTCACCATCACTCCAGCAAAATAAACGGCACTTAGAGCGTACAAAATAACTGTAAAATAATCGATTATTAATACGATCGCGCGACTTCGACGGTGATATGCAATTTTATTATCAACTCTTACCAAAAACACGTTCGTCGTTAATATGTTTGATGCAATACCAAAGGCCAACGGGAAATGTTGTAACAAGAATGTGTAAGTCGAAGAAAAAGCTGAACCACGTCGTAGGTTGATGCTCGGAAACGGAGGCTATTATTGGAATGTGTATCTTCGCGTAGCCAGTATCCCATAGCGAATAAAATCTTCCGCTCCAAGGAGCCACAACGCCGGCGTAGGTCAAAAATATCAGAACCAGCAACAGAACTCCGGCTGTAACTGCGACCACTCCTCCGAAATATTTCATCTCAGTTTTGGTAAGTACGGTTCTCAAATACCTACGAGGAACAGAACCAAGTATTACGTTAAGATACTTCGTACACCTATATATTATCGATATATTCGACGAACGGACCTGAGAGTTGCTACGAATATCAGTAGACCGAACACACCTCCCGCAGCCATGTGCTCCGATGTTCTTATCGGTTGGAAACCGACGAATGGTATTTGCATACTCAACAGAAGCCCCAAAATATAGAACGTGGTGTAACTCGTGAAAAGGCGATTGCTGTATCGATTCATAACAAGCAACGCGAAAACATGGAATGGAATTAGATTAATGATAAAAACATAGCCGCCCCACGCGGACACCATGTAAAAGTAGGAAAGAGCGGTCATAGAAGCCCAGAAGATGGAGCCGGTTTTAACGGACTTAACCCAGAGATAGTAAGTAATCTGCAGCGCGAATATGGCGATGCCTTCGTTGTCGTAACTGCCCGCTACGGATCTTGAAATGTAACCAGGTACGATCGCTGTAAAGCACGCGGCGAACAAACCGGCCCCGGCGCTCCATATTTCTTTCGTCAGTAAGTACGTGGAAATGGCGGTGAGGCCACTAAAAATTGGAGCTAGGAATACGCAAATGTCCCTTATGTGCACTGGGATATTTAAAGAGTGCAGTATATAATGTATCGAGCCGGATGTGATCATCAATCCAGGATAAACAGTGCCGCCGACGATACGGCCCAACGGGTACCAAGCCCTCTCGTCGAACCAATTTAAAAAATTGTAAAATCCATGCTGCACCATATACGCCGTTGCTCTGTAGTTGAACCTGTATCGAATAAATAATTATAAATTCACTCTCGAATTCAATAATTATCCTTGTATTAGCGATCTCTTGGAATTAAAAGATATAGGCACCGGAAATAAATTGTCCGCGTACGCGTATGTTCGCGCACGGCACACGTGTAAAAATACGTACCATGGATCAAATTCATGTATGATACTTTCGAAACGAATCACGGCGAAGAGCCGAGAGGCGAATCCTGAGATCCAAGCGAGTAGCAAAACAGTAAAAGTGATGAGGGAACTGAGGCCAGCGGCGTTCGTTAACGTGGAAGTTTTCATTTGCTTCGGAGCCGATTTCTTATCGGGGAACATTATATCTTTCCTGGTATTTGTCGTGGACGATTTATTTGGCAACATATTTCCTTTATATTGACGAACGTAATTGGAGGATATTTCCGTTACTTTTCAACAGACATTTGCCATAAACATATTAACGTTTCCCTGCCATCCAACACGTTGCAAATCAAGCAGCTCGCAACAAATTACCAAACCACTATGCCTAGGCTAGGAGGCTAAGACACGTCAAACACCGGCTACGTGTTAAACCATGACTCCCCAACAGCCACGATTCGTCGTACTCGCGTAAGAAATATGGTAGAGGAATGGGTCCGTTCGAATATGCGCTTAAGCGCACGTCACGTTCGATAAGAATATCCAGATGCCGATTGGTTTCGTTAAACCAGACACGGGACAGAAATAGTTTGCCTACCAATAAGATTAATATTGCATCAATATAACACATCCGGTCATTGACTATGATCTAGATACGAATATATAGCTTCATACAACATATAACGCGGCAATATTAATCTCGCAAACGTTTTATCCGGATAATCTGTCTCCTCTCATTAATTAACTCATTTTATCCGATATAAAATATATTTAGGTGTAATACGAATTAACGAAAGTAACATTACGCGTCCCTTAACATGATTTACCAATGAAATTCAAAAGCATCGATAGTTTCCTTGATTTACAGAGGCTGTAAGATAGAATGTTGTAAATATAATGCTTCTCGTATTAATTTCTCGATTAAATTACCATTTCAAAAGCGGGATTTAAACGAATTAAATTGATTTAAATAGACAGGCACGATAGTGACGTAATAGTTTGAATAGTTCGATAAAAAGTTCGGTACCTAATGTTTACTAATAAGGAGCAATTAATAAAACGCACTGGCAAGAATAGCATCGGCCGTTACGATTTTCTGAAACTTTTAGCTACGGAATTTCAAACTACCAAATCTAGAGGTAAATTTGTGCTGCAGAAATGGGTCAGCCAGTCACTCATAACCAATTCTGATGTTACGAATCCTTTTTACAGAAGCAAAGGAACAGGTTTTAGCGAACCTTGCTAATTTTGCTTACGATCCTATTAATTACGGATACATAAGGCAGCTACAAATAATCGATTTGTTTCTTCACACTTTGTCCGAGGATAATGTGAAACTGGTACGTTTCGCAGTAGGCGGTGTTTGTAATCTGTGCGTTGGTAAGTATATGCTAGCTCCGAAAAATAGATCGTTAATTTAGAAAACGGCACTCTGTAAATAATAATTGAAACGAACATTTACATTTCAGATCCGATAAATAAATTGTACATTTTACGTAATCGAGGCATCCAATTATTGTCATCGCTGCTCTGTTCGCAAGACGAAGATATCCTACTTTCAGCAATTACTAGTCTGATATTTCTAATTACGCCCGATACTAAAGACCAAGTTACAGCTGAAATAATTCAACAAATATCTGACCTTTCGAGCCATGAAAATAATCGCATAAAAAACTTGGCCACAATATTTTTGAAGGATCATTGCGAAGAGAAAACCGAATGTGAAAATATCGAGACTACATGAATGTATCGATAATACTGAAATAACTGATTGATAAAGTCACATAGAATATTCCATGTTAAGAATAAAAATGAAGGTCGCAAAGCAATTTCTGGAATTTTTTAAAAAGTACTGCACAAGTGCTTCCGACGTAACAAATTCGTCGAACGTTCTAAACAGCATAAAGCCTGCGAATGAAGTAACAATTTTCAAAACAATAACAAACGATGATGTACTAAATTTTGCTAAATTGACCGGCGATTATAATCCAGTACATACTGGCTCTTCGAACAACCTCGTCCATGGCGCTTTTCTTAATGGCTTAGTGTCGGGTGTAATCGGTACAAGAGTACCTGGCCCGGGGACCATAGTTGTTCAACAAAATCTTACATATCCGAAACCGTGTTACGCAGGTGACACAGTAGAGATAAAAGTTCAAATCGTCTCTGCAAGAAAGATTATAAAATGCGAATACACTTGTATCGCGAATGGGGAAAAGATAGTTTTAAAAGGAGACGCAAAGCTGATTAAAAAGTCATGAAACGCAAGTTCACTGTTAACAAAAACAACCGCGATTCGTTGCCTGTATGTATTTGCCTGCATTTTAAGATTGTGTGCACTCTGCATAAATAAAGTATACGCAATACGATTGCGGTATTACAATATTATGAAATATTGCTTACTCTCTGACCCATTTTAGATGCTGACATAACAAAACAACACCTTTAACAAACCCTGCAGTCACCTGCTACCTTTCATTGAGTTCGTGCGAGCGATTCATTCGACGTGATCGACGTAAGTAAAACGAAACGGAAGATTTGTAGTTTTTACTACTTGTGTTATACACAATTTCGTTCTAATAATCTGTATATCATTTGCGATGAAGATTTATCGTTTCTATGGGAAGCATTAAAATCGCAAACTTCTATTTTTCCAGATAAATATGTATCCTGTATTTTTATTATTAGCTTTTTGCCTCTCACCTGCGTTTGCAAACGAACAAATTAAATCGAAAATTTTAAGCACTACTAGTCAGACTTCGACCGCAGGGCCGAAAATTTTAAGTAATATCCTTCAAACTTCAACCGTTGAGCCGAAAATTTTAAACAATATTCTTCGAACTTCAACCGTTGGGCCGAGAATTTTCAACACTACTCTTCGAACTTCGACTACTGAATCTCCAGCTGGTTGTGTCTGTGGAATATTTTTAAGTGGACAATTTAAAAAGAGTAGTAAGGAGCAACCAGCAGGAAATCCTGCTCTTATCCATGATCAACCTGGAATATTTCCGTGTACTCCAGGTGGAAATAGGATCTGCACAAATAAATGCTTGGAGACTGTAAGTTGATTTATAGAATTACATATATTCGTTTAATCATCATGTGATTTAGAGCTCTCAACAGCAAACGTAAAAATTGATTGCAGATTGTTAAATACCTTCCAAATAGTTCTACAATATTGTGCGGCTCGATAGATCGCGACTGCTATAAAGAAAGAGTAAGCATATACATAAATCCTGGAATAATCGAATAATTTATACGAAAACAGCGTCGTATGTTTTTATGTAAAACAATGTTTTTTTTTGTAATAGGCTTACCTATTTATTAAGAACTGTAAACATGCGTGGATCAATACAAATCTCTCCGCTGGAAGGGAATACTGCTGTAAGGATGGAGCACCGTACAAATGTCCAATATACTGAAATACTTGTGATTTATTTTTTATAATATTTTTATTTTTTGTAAATCAATAAATGTTAAGCTACTTTTATTTAATACACACACTCCTACCACTGATACACTTTCTTCTTAAATGTCCCGCCCCTTGTCTAAATATAGCTTCAAGATCGTCACCTACACTCCACATAGAATCAAAGGAATCCCGGATAAATATCTGAAATCGTTATTCTATAATTAGATTTTCAGATGTGAAACTTTGCTCCATTCTGTGCGCACTGAAAAAAGAAATGCTCCTCTTCAGTAAGCCCTTTGTTCTTTTAATTGCAACGCGAGATATGATTTTGGCGTTTAATTTGTGCTATCGGGTCAAGTTCAAGCATAACCCCAATGACATTATAGATGACAATGTTAAATTTAAACCGATCAGTTAGTTTAAGCTCGTTGCCCGTCAACTTTATATTTCGAAAGTTAGTATCCGATCGGATCTTAATAAAAGTTTCGTCTCTGTTAACAGAAACATAAAATGTGAGGAAAACATTTGTATCTCGTACTGTCCTCTACTGTTGACTCTGTCGCGCCTTGGGTTCTGAGGGAGGAGAACAATATGAAACTGCGTTACAGTAGTTAACGTGAAAAATATACGCAGTGAATAAAGAATTTTTAAGAAACATGTGCGCACGACTTCTGGCGTGCCCTTTGTGCTCGCAACCAGGTTTTCTAACGCTAGACGCGTTGCGAACAGGATTAATAAGCGTGGCGACTCGACCTCTTACGTGCCCTGTCTGTAACGAAGTGTTGCTCGGTATCGATAAGTTGACGATTCATTTGTTCAGTCACACTATTAATTTAAATGGAAATAGCACAATGGAGTCGGCAATGCACACGAATGCTGCTACTAGCGATAATAATCCGCCAGCAGTATATAATCTACAAAATACTAGTTTCCAAGATTGGAATGTGTCTAAGGTACAAATGGCAGATATAAATAAACTTCCAGAAAATAATTTAAACATCCAAAACTGTTCGAAATCATCTAAGGACTTACGTAGCACAGAAGCCAACAAAGTTTCCATCGTAAATTCAGGGGTTTGCGTTCAAGATCAGAATTTACCTTTGAACGGTGCTGCGACTCGAGTCGCTCGTCTATCAGATTCAATGTGCAAAAATGAGAAAGTAAGTACGATTCATGAAAACGGTAAAGTAATGCGAAAATCAGACAAAGATTCTCTGGAGACATTACAAGGAGGAATAAAATCAAACTACGACGCACAGTATTATCCTACTAATGATATCGAGCATGTAAATTTGATACAAAACCACAGTCAAGGAGAGCATGAAATTATTCAAACTTTTAAATCCTGGATTCAAGATCAACAGTGTGAGCAACAAACTTCTGCAAAAGAAAATACAAATAAATTGAAAAGCTCCATAGACGGCAAAGACCCTTGTAATAATAAACAAGACTACGATGAACAAATGATAGCACTGAATAAATTTCCAAACGTCACGACAGTTTGTAGTAACGGATCGCTGGAGAAATTTAACAATGAGAAAAATTCACGAGACGATCCGTCTGCTGCGTGTAACGAGAGTCAAGAGCAAATTGCCGCCCACGATCAGATATTGCCGCAGTTAAAATTTTTCAAAACTTTATCCACCAAAGAAAAGACTGAACGCTGCGATATATGCGGCTTTCATTTCCCTGATTACAATATTCTATTTTTACACAAACAATTAGTACATATGATCGATGAAAAAGATTTGCATGCCATTCCTGAAAATTTCCTTAAGAATTATTCGTGTCATTTGTGCTCAAAAGTATTCAAAATGAGAGGTAGTCTAATGGTTCATATGAGGGTAGCGCATATGGGATATAATTTGGGTAATTTGTTAAGATTATATTATAAGCGTATCACTTGATAGAAGTTAACGAATACTTGTCTTTAGGTTCTTTGGCTAAAGGTGGACAAGTAGAACTTATATCGAATGAAAATAAATATAATTGTCCTACGTGTGGGAAAACATTTAAAAAGGTAATTATTCGATTATTCTCGAACGACTCTTGTGAAAATCAAATGCGTTTATCGTTTCAGGAACAGCACGTAATACAGCATTTAAAGACCCACGAAGCCAAACAGTGGGAATGCGACGTGTGCAGTAAAATGTTCACGACAAAGTATTTTTTAAAGAAACACAAACGACTGCACTCAGGAGAAATGCCCTATAAGTGTAATATATGTAATAAAACGTTCACCTTTCAACAGTCGTACCACAAACATAGATTGTATCATAAAGACGATAAGCCGCATACATGCGCAACTTGCGGCAGATCGTTTAAAGAGCTTTCGACTTTGCACAACCACGAACGAATTCATACAGGAGAGAAACCTTTTGCGTGCGAAACTTGTGGTATGTGGAATCATTGGAGCGAAACTATTCGATAAACATTCTAAGGATCTTAGAGTAATGCATGTTTTGTTTTCAGTTATTACTAACAATTTAACACGGAGTGTTCTGTTACTGCGATGTATGTACAATAATTTCTCGTGACTATTACCACACACGTTTTATACAAGCAGCTTATAAAGCGAAGCCTCGAATAACAACGGTGCGAGCACTGGCTAGGAAAAGTTTTCGTATTACAATAAGAAATTGATTAAGTAACGCTAGAGAATGAAAGTATTTCAAGTCACGTTTAAATTTTAGGAAAATGTTTCCGTCAACGCGTTTCGTATCTAGTTCATCGCAGGATCCACACCGGCGTTATGCCTTACAAATGCACAGCTTGTGGAAAGAGTTTCAGATACAAGGTACATTATAATTATAGGGATAAGATTCTCGAGATTCCATGAATTATCTATTATTGCAGGTGAGTCAGAGAACTCACAAGTGTCCGGCGCAACAGGCGAATACTTTAAATCAACAATCGATGCAATTATCAAATATGCAAGACGCGAAAGACTCGTGCGAACCCCAAAGGGATCCTTTGCAAGGGAACCAACCAATGTTGAATGTTATAAATAACGAAGAAAACAAGTATGTATTAATAATAAATGATCAAGGTCAACATCTTTTAACGAAGGAATCAAATATCGAGAAAATACAGGTAACTCCAAATAAAGAGCAAACATTAGAAGAATATATAACGATAAACAACAAGAACGCAGAAACAAGAAGCACATGGAAGCCTAACATTCCTGATAACTCTGTATTGAAGAAACCTAATCAAACTTCTACGAAAATCTGTTCCAAAGATGAAAAGCCACTTCAAGAGAATACAAACGATTTCTTTTCATTGATAATGTCTCCCATGGAGAACGGACTGTCTTCTCCCACTGCTGAAATGGAACATTTAAGAGTATCGTCTCCGACAGAAAAAGAAGATACACTGAAACCCTTTAGTAATTTCACGAGTACGACGCACGATATGGAGATGAATATAACGAATACAAGTACGGATCGAAGTTTCAGTGGCGAAGAGAATGCTGCGAGCACTTTACAAACCATAAACGAAGAATCTTTGAAACAACTATTGTATGGTATGGATGAGAAATAGCTATTGAATTCTCTTACAAGTTCGTAAGGAACGCGTTATTAGTTTCTGTTGTTAGAAATAAATAGACAACCATTAAGAAAAAGTTATTTGATTTGAAATCTTTAGTTTTTAATATACTGAGTTCAATATACTGTCTATGTTTATATAAAAATCATGTGCTTATACATATATAACTCTTTCCATTCATACTTCTATTCTTGATAATGTCACCAAACAGTTCTCAAACTTTTACTATTCGAATAAAACCAATTTACCTCTCGAGTCTTCATATTGCATTGGAAATATTACTATTCACTATTTTATTTGCATCCGGCTTCAGCGTCCACTGTCTAAAACAATTTGAAAAAATACATTCCCTGGTACATTTATCCCAACCAAAACTGTATACTTCTAATATTTTCATACAGCGATGCAAATCAAATAGCATCTTATTTTAATTGTAAAGAGTTACCATTGATAATTAAAATTAACCGTTTACTTACTATGAAAACGCGTGAATGCTACGAACCGCAAATAACTTTACCAGCCTTAACCTGGCACTGGGCGTTTATCAAGGTTTATCAGTCAGTCAATTTAATTCGCACCTTTCACCGCTAGGTAAGTACGTGACGAATTTTTAAAACGCTCTTTTTGCAGTGTCGCGCGATTCCGAGGAAATTTCTAACGCGGGTTGGTGCCCGTGGATCGCTAAACACTCTGCTCGCGAAATGCGCGGGTGTTTTAAATAAAATAAGATTGAATACTGGTAAAAGCTCCAATATATTTCTTGATAGTTTTAAGAGATCGTTTATAACATAGAACTGTTTGGGACTTTTCTATCTAATCAAGAGTCAAAGTCGTTCTGCTTTCCCAGAGTCCTCCGTCGTTGAATCATGCCTCCTCGAACGTGGTGCTCCTTCCATCCTCGCCAGCAGCAGTTCAAGCGGCACACGGAAAAGGGTCAGCACCGTGAAAACCGGTGCTGGGCCCCGTTCAGCACCGAAAAACACCGTTCTGAATGGGCGAAAATACTTTTCGGTGCCGAGTCCATTCACAACGGTGTTTTTCGGTGCTGAATAGCGCCGTGAATGGAAGCCCAGCACCGGTTTTTACGGTGCTGGCCCTTCTTCGTACACGACGAGGGGAGGGACTTGGGCGAGATCCAAACTTAACGATGCGAAAAATGGTCAACCCCATCCTTTTCCAATACGCCGCCCTGTGATGCGATATAAAGTTTTGTCACGCGAATCGCGGGACTTTACAGGCCCCTTCCCGATTTCGTGTCGTATGCAACGTTATCGATTCAGAATGGAATCCCGCTTAGCGGATAAAATGCAAACTAAATATGGTAAAAACTGCTGCGAAAACCGCTTCTTCCGAATTCCTTTGCACGATTCCTGCACATGCAAAGAAGAGACTTTCTTGCAGTAATTTGAAATAAGTACTTAACAGAACCGCGAAAGGAAATGTAAAAAGAAATTAACGTATACCATTTCCTTACAGCACGAAGGGTCAAGCGATCAATTTACAACCTGTTTAGCACATAAAAACTCGTACTTTTGGCGCGTAGAAATTATTGGTAATGCGATAAGTCCATTTATCAAAGTTTAACCAAATATACATTTGCCAGAGTTTACCGACTTTTAACAATACACTTCAAGGAAACAGATTATTACCGCTATAGTGATATTATAATAAACTACTGTTCTTCCTCTTCTTCTTTTGGCTTATCGTGTTTCCTCCATTTTGCCGGTCTTGCTTCCGGATACTTTTCAGTAAGGAAGCTGCAGAGATCGCCATACTCGCTCCTCAATCTAATTCTCATTTCATGGTGGTCCCTTTTACGTTCTACCTTGCGCAGATGAATCGCGTACGATGGTAGTTTCGTGTAAAAAGGTAGAGGCTTCTTTTTATCTAGAACGATTCTACCGCCCATCACGTACTGCTTATAGTCCAGAATCTCGGTCGGTTCGATCTCCTCGCGTTTCCTAACCGTGTCTGGCGAGGCGACTACTTTGGGAAAATAATCGTGCTCCTGTTTTAATTCAACCAGATGTAATTGCTTTTCATTCGCCATTTGTTGATAAGTTTTCTGTAAACAGAATTATTAATTCTTATAATCAGTTGAGAGCTTGAAAATAGCAATAATTAAACAGGAACGATTAAACTCCTTTTTAAAAATTTAACGACCCTCCTTTTCTTCGTTACCGAAGAACATCTACAACGTAACGTAGCTTCTACAATCGTACCTGTTGCAGTAAACCGATGAAAAAAGCCTTTATAATGTGCGGAACATTTGTAGATCCTTCGACTTTAGCATGTAGATCCGTTATACCAATTGCCATGCATATAGTTTTAATAGCACGATGACACACGAGTCCGTAGCCTTTCGGCTTTTGCTTGACGAATATCTTTGACTTTCCGAATTGCGTAAAGAAGTCGTGCAGTACTGAAACAAAGGAACTTTTCATTCTTCGAAACTGTTACATCTGTTACAAGTCGCTTGATATATAATATAAAATCATTTACCGGTGTGATTCTCGTATCTTTCGAAATACATTAATCTCTGCCCGGCTTTGTTTCTAGCTGTTTTCAGGCACGCTTTACTGTCGCCGCCAGTCGCTGTCGCAAACCCAGCTAGACCGTTTCCGTTTCCAGTCACAACGATCACGCCGAATCGCTTCATGCGACCAAAGTGACTTGTCATTATAGATCTAAGGTTGTGTACCAATATCCAAGTCTCGAAACCAGTGAAAGGCTCTGAATTTGCAGAGAAATGGTTGGATAAGAGAAGCTGTGGCCATTCGTACAGACGCATACACGCGAAGCTACCAATAGTAACTCGAACCTTCGTCGATAGGATCCGGCGGCCCGAGTTTTCGTCCGCCCATTATTCCTCCGCTCCAACCACGTTCCAGAGGCGAGAGCTTCATCCGCCTCTGGGTCGTTCTCTGGTTTTGAAGCTGCTGGAGTTCCTTTTCCCTGTCTGGATTCTCAGGAAGCTTTTGCTGTTTAAGTACGTAATCTCCTCGCATGATGGGTGCGTTCAGTCCTGGGAACATTATCGGTACCTTTCCTTCACCCAACCTCTGACCTCTGTTCAGGTCTTTTATCCTCGGAGCACCCTTCGCTCTGCCTCGTCTTCTTCCAGGGTTGCTGACGCTGGTGACAGACTTCCATAGCTGAGTAGCCGGTCCTGATCACGACAAAAGCTTTAGTCCGAAGGTCGCGCAAGTATTATTCGTAAGGAGAGGGAATGAAATGTATTCACTTTTGCAGAAGAAGTTGGTGTTCCTTACGCTTTGTGCCAGTGGAACGTGGGGTTTCAATAAGGTAACAGCGGCGGCTGGAAAGAATTTGTATTAAGCTTGGTACACTTCACCTGGATCAATAAGAAATCGTGGTTTCAGAGTGAATAAACTGAAACGAAATATAATAGAGTGCAACAAACACAAGGAGTTTGTGGTTAACGGGTTAGTGGAGCTGTGATTGTATCACTTAAACCAGGAAGAATCGGAGGCAATTAAACATATAAACGTTCTTGCTCGCAGTACCGCTGCTCTTAATGTTGTTGGTTTTCGCATAATTCGCTGCTATTCCGCAAACACGCAACACACGACACGCCATTTCAAAACCATGAACATGCCCCAGGAGTTGAGGCTCGGTGGAAGTTGTAGATACTTTGGAAAGTGTCTCATGGATGTCGCGTAATACTGCGTTTTATCGTTACCGACTAGGTAGAAACCTGTAATAATGTTACCTACTGGTTTACGATTACATAATCATGAACTTTCGAGGGCTTTGAATATTAACGCAGACGAGTTATCTTAATATATAAAGCAGAAAGTGTTTGTGCGTCTGTCTGTCTGTCGCTTAAAAACTGTCGTACAGTAAACTCTACGTTCACGAAATGTTAACTTCCGGTACTTTTATCTTGGAGCTGCGATAAACGATTAGAGCGACGATAAGATCGAAGCGTCGACGTACATCGAAGCGTCGACGCTTTAGTAGTTTCATTCCTAGCTCCAACATAAACGTACCCTTAATCCAGATGAATCTGTTTTCCCAAAAAATAAATAAAAAATTCTTTTTTATAAAATCAGAATCTAAATTTCGGGCGAAGCCGAGTAGTAAAGCTAGTAGATTATAGATTTTACGTTTTATGGGAGTTTGTGTCGCACGAACTGCAATACCGACTTCGTGAAAAATCAGTGGTTTTCGCGCGCTCTATACGTTAAACAACGGCGACTCTGGGAACTAATTCGACCCAGTCACTGGAGTCTGGAAAGTTGGTGAAGGAAGAAGTAGGAACGATGTCTTCGCGATGTAAATTGACCAAGTTCCCACAAACACTTGTGGTCACTTTAGCTACGAAGTTCATAGCGTGGATTGGGATCGATCCACATTTTTGTGTTCTTTATAGCAACGTTTACTACATTTAGTTTCAATTATAAGCACGAGTAAGAGTGCAAATGAATTACACTCAACGTTGCATGCGACAGGAAAGATAAGGTAAGAGATTCCAGAGCCCGTGGCCCGTGTGACAAAAAGTTACATTGGCCATCGCATTGGCTTTTACATGGACATGGGTTCTGGTACTATCAATGACAGAATGTATCTACTACATTTCATATTAATTTCCATTAATTCTCCATTTCCCTTGTTTTATTGCCTTACATTTGGAAGATTTAATAAAAGGAAGTAGATCTCGTGTGCAAAAGAGTAGAGATACTTAACACGGTGTTACTCTACTGATAGTCGATACTGTAGGAGGTGATTATACAGGTGAAAATAAGACGAAAATCAAGAGTGACGAAATTGCGTTTAACCCCCGTCTAGCTGAAATTCAAAGTGAATTTCCTCGAAAACGAAGTCTTTACCGCAATTTCGTCATTCTTGATTTTCGTCTTATTTTCGCCCGTATAATCACCCCCTAGCGTAACACCCTGTTTATCACATCCCATTTGCTTCGACATTAGATTTTACAGAAAGCAGAAAGTCCCCCATAACAAGCTTCCCTAAAGCTACCACTTCTCCCTTTCCAAAACTACCCCCAAGTTTCTCCAGATAAGCGCACCAGCGTACAAACTCCAGATCTACCATCAATGCCCACAGAACCACCATCTAAAACCCTGCAGAAGTCAAAAAAGCCAAATGAACATATACCTATCCGGGAGGAATCGGCAAGCACCGCGACAGTCCGGTGCAGTCCCCAAACTCGACCGCATGTCAGCCTCACGGTGGATCAGCCACCCCAAACGTGGAGGTCCGCGCGTATCGCTCGTCAGGAGGTGGTGGTGGGGGGTCCAGTCAGCAGGACGCTGCGTCACGAGGGAAACATGGGACGCGCGACGTCGGTGGTCGGAGCGGCGCGGCGATAAGATGATCGGTAAGGTCGACGGAACGCTGACGATAGACGATCCCGCGGAGGAGCAGGGCGCGTGTGCCGTTGGAGTAAATTTTTCCAAGGACAAAGCCCGAGCTGCGAGCCACAGAGAAGGACGGAGACAGGCGCGCACCCCATCAGGGGCAGAGGATGAGGGGAGGGGTCGGAGAGCGGGGAGGTCGGTGGGCGGTAGCGAAGGGTTCGGTGGCCATGAGGCAGGCGAGCAGAGTAATAGCTCCGCAGGGTGGCCCCCTGCCCCTGCGGCCCCCCTAGCCGGGGATCGGCGCTCGATAGGCCGACGTCGTGCGCCAGGGCGGGTTTCCTCGCCAACGGCGTCGCGGCGCCGACTACGGCGCAACCTCCGCGGAGCGCCTCGGCCGCTCTAGCACGACCCAATGGGTGCCTGATCTCTCGGCGATTGGCAGGCCCCGTCCAATGGCAGGAGCGTTAGGTCTACCCGGAGGTCGGTTAGGTCTATCCCCTTGGACCCCTCTATCTGACCGAGTGGGAGTCGCTCTCTCACACGCAAAAGGGGACATCTCATCACGACTCTTGGTAGCAGGCACTTCTCCGTAGTGGGCACTCCACTCATCGTGTCGTCGTACGGGTTCTCCGCGAGAGGCTGTGGGGCCCCGAGCCCTGACGAGCGAGCGAGCGAGCGAGCGAGCTAGCGCGATCGCGACCGGCCGAGCCGCTGGTCGAGTGGGTCTAAGCGGCCGTGAGGACCTCTCCAGGAGTACCCAACAGTCCTCTCCATTCATTCATCCATCCATCCATCCATCCATCCATCCATCCATACATCCATCCATCTATCCAGCGAGTCAGCAAGCCAGCCAAGCCATCCATCCATAGACGGGCTCTCCTCTCCTACGGAGAGAGAGTGTATCCTCGACGAAGGTGGAGGCGAACCGTAGAGTGGTACATCTACCATCGTCTCTCTATCGGCAGAGTCCAAGGACTCGAAGACCCCCCGGCTGTGATTTCAGTCGGCCGCCGGCCGGCTTTGGCCGGCCACTCTCCTCGACCACGTGTCTTCCCGCCGTCTTCTGGTTCTCTCGTCCTCTCGTGCCGTGTCGTGCCGTGTCGTGACGTGACGTGCTGTGCCGTGTCCCGTGCCGTGCTCCGTGTCGTGCCGTCTCAGCCCAGCCCGGGCTCCTTCGTCCTCCACCAAGGGTCCGCTTCTTCTGAAACGTGCGCGCGACAAACCCTTCCGAGTGGAGGCGCGCCTCGTTTGGCATCCACGCGGCAGACAGCTATCGCGCGCTGCGCTGCGCTTCTGTTGTCTGTCCTTCGGTCACGGGGATCGCTCCAAGTGACCTCGACGAGGTTGCAGTCGAGGCTGTGGAGGTGGTCCTTGACCATCGACGAGGGTCGAGCTCGTCTGCGTCTTTGACCTCGTTCGCGGCACCTCGGACCAGCGGCCGCTAACTGACCCCGTGCACCTCCGCGGAGGAATGCGGCGGACCACGTCGCGACGCCGCTGGACTCCGTCCAGGCGATGGACGAGTTCCGGGAGCTGCATCGCGTCGGTTGATGTACAGTGATCGGGACGAGCCGACGCGACGGGTTCTAGTGATCGCGAGTCCGCGGATTCGTTCAGTGTCACACGATTACGTACCAAAGTGCGACCGTGGATCCTCGAGATCGTGCCAAGTGATGTCCAGCGACCTTCCACCTACGCGCACAGAGATTTTCCGCACCCAAGACCCTCCACCCTCAGCTGGAGAAGCTTTCTAGGATCGCTTAGTGTCACAACGGATGTGTAGCAAAGTTTAGCCCGCTCAAAGTGATCAGAGGTTGCTCGCTAAACCAGAAACTATTCGTCTCCCTTGAGAGCGTCATCGAAGGATCAGTGCCCCGAGGAATGTGTAGCGAATGTGTGACAGTGGAATCTCCGAGCTGTGCGAAGCGATGGACCCCTACTCGAACCTAGACAATTAAACCCAAGACTGTCCTCGATTAAACTCCCGAGGATTGTGGAGCGTCCCAAGGAAATATGAACCAGGTCACCCCTGCGAAACCTCCATACGCTGCAGGACCTTAGATATACCGTCAGAAGCATCGGACCAAGCGTCTCGCCTGCCCCGAATCCCCGCGGAAACGAGGTCCACCTCGTCGATCCCCCTCCCATTAAAAACGTCATTACGGTTGTCAGCAACGGCAGCCACGTCATGTCGTGTCCTCGCGGTTAGCGCCGGCCTCAGGATTCCGCGAAGAGCGAGCTTCAAGTACTTCGACGGCGCGGGCCTCGCCGACATGAGCGGTGGCACCGGCGGCGGCGGAAACAACGCCGGAAACCAGGGAAACGGTAATGCCACCACCTATCATCAGCACCAGCAACAGCAGCAGCAGCAACAACAACAGCAACAGCAACAGCAGACTCAGCTCGAACAAGCTAGCCTGCTGTCGGATCTGAACGGTATCGACCTGGCGATGAGCCTGTCGCCCAAACAGCACTCGTCTCACGTTCAAGCGGCTGCAGGCGCGCACACCACACCGTTCAGCGTCACAGACATCCTCTCGCCGATCGACGAATCCTATCGGAAGCTGGAGCTGGCCATCGGCGTGGTCACCCATCCTCAGGTCTCGCCTTACGGGAACGCGTGCAGCGGAAGAGTAGGCGGGAATACAGGGAGCTCGAGCGCGAGCAGCGGTAGCCCACCGCTCCACGGCGCCTCGACGCCCGGTGGCGGCACGCCGGGACCGGTATCCGGGGCGAACGACGCCACCGGTGGAAGCAGCGCCCCCGGCGCCGGCATGACCGCTATGGGCAATCCTTACGCCACCATGCAACTCACGTCGTCGCAGTATCAGTACTGCACGGCGGAACTATCGCCGTATCATCACGCGGGGCCAGCGGTCGGTGGAGGTGCCACAGTCACCGACCCCATGAGGTCCCATCACCCGTGGTACGCGCCCGCCCCGCCGGCCACCAACGATCCACGATTTGCCAGTGAGTATATGTACCGCCACTCTGCCGCCCAGGTGTCTCGCGAAAGGTGCAACACCTAGTACCAACTAGGTTACTAAGCCCCGCTAGGAATAGCTTTCCGCAGGGGAATGGACAGGGATGTCTTTGCGATCGTTAAGGCAGTGTCTAGAATTTCAAACTTGATTTTCTGGAAAATGAAGCGCGATATCAAAAAATTGTATTCTTCTTTCTCGACTTATTTACTACTTGTTATAAGTCGAAAAGAAAGAGTAACTTTTTGGGAAAACATGCCTCTAAGCGTTGGAGGGCTAAGAAGTGTCGCTAGGCTTCTGAATAGCTTGATGGGAGACCTCGCTCGAGGTCCGTAGGATATGGGAAAGTCGGAGTATGGATCCTCGGAAGTCTTTCACTAGGAAGCGACGTAGTTCGTTGAGGAGTAAATACACTCGCACGAGCTGCACGCGATCATCCCTTCCGACCGCGACGGGGCACGTCTGTCCCTCTTCCAGCGGTCTCGTGTCAACTAGAGTCGCAGCTATCCGGTGCTTAGGTCCATTTAGGTATCGATGAAGCGTCGGGATTGTGTTTCAGAATACACAGCGGGGTGTTCTTCCGTGTCGCTGCCTTGCGACGGCTCATAAATTCAGACGGTAGTCACCGCGGGTCTTTGGAACCTTGGTAGATTCCGAGGAAGCGATGATTCCCCCGTGTCAGTGTCTTATCTTCGATCTACCACTTGCTCGGCTTCTGCTCGCTCCTATTAACCACGTTCTTCCCCAAACCCCAGTTCAAGCTCTCAAAGCTAAACAATCAACACCAGACTTCCTCGCGAAGGCGGCTAAAATTCCTATCCTTTCAGCCGAGAATCGTCTCCAAGACCGAGCTCGATCTCCATGGGCGCGCGGGGTTGTACAGACTCGCGTTGCAGGCCCCGAAGAGATTGTCGGCCAACAAAGCGCGCGTCCTTCGGACCTGTGTCAACAGACTCGTTCGTCTCCTTGGATTTCTGTCCGCCGCACGCGCCACTCCTGGTCACCGTCGTCCGCGTATCGATCCCCCCCAGGGCTCCGAAAATGCGTGGCTACCGGACACCACGGGAGATTTTAGTTAAACAAATAAGCCCGAACCCTCGCCGTCGCGGCTTCACTCCAGGCGTATTCAACGCTGGCCGAGCACGTTCCCCTAAATTCAATTTCTCAGCTGGCCCGGCTCTCGGAGGATTCGCGAGGCGGGCGAAAAATGGGCTATCGAAAGGGAAGCTGCTGGATCGGATAGCGGAGGACGGGCCACGATGGTTCAGCGAAGACGGGAGAGTGTTCACCTCCGACGGTGGTTTTGCTCGTTTTGCTCGGTTTTATGGGCTGGGAATAAAAAGACAGTTCCGCTTGACCCTCTCGAAGCCGATGGGAGAAGAATAGGGCACAAAAGTTTGTCTATCACTCGTGATACCGCATAATTATCGGGTCGATAGGCGCGGCGATGGGCTCGAGGATTCTTCAGGGTCCTTCCTAATGGGAGATTCGACGCCGGTGGCCAGGTGGATGGTAGGAAACGTCAATTTCTTTAATGAGGTTCCAGCAGTGGATGCTGGGTCCCTGGATCCACCCCCGTGCTCGTGTAAGTTCCGACGCGTTGCGTCCGTCAGTCTCGGGCAGCTTCCATTGTCCTGGATGACGTTCCACCGAGTCGAAGGATACCGCTGGTGGCTAGGAAGTTGATCGTTGGACCTACGCGTGCGATGAATTCGGTGGAATTTCACTGGGTTGCTTCAAGGTGTTCTTCATCCTTATCAGGAAGTTTGCCTATATTCTTGGGTTTCGCTTCTGATCAACTTCAACTTCAATCACTCCGACAACTCTACCCATTTCCAATTCTACTCACACCCATGGAAAATGGGGCGATCGAAGTTGGAATCGCTTCGAATTGGAATCGCAACCGAGACCTAAGAATTCCGTTCAATGAAATCGGGAAAGACAGAAGGATCCCCACGGACTTTGCTCGCGCAGACGAATTCGCCAGTGTTTGGCCCCGGGGGTCTCGAGTGGTGTGTCTTTCTCGCCCCGCGGGGCCAGGCTGACAGGCCAAAGTACGTTCTCACAGGCATAATAATAATTCGGGACTTCATCGTCGGACCTCCCGTGCTCGATGACGTAGCACTTGGCGCAGCTAAATCGCTCCTTTTGTCCAGGCCCGACGTGGCCGTTCTTGACAGCCCTTCGCCAGCTGACAAGGGATGGACTGCTCGTCGGGGTTTCAGTAGCTCGAATTCAGAGGCTCGACCGCTTCTTCCTCTCTCCCCCTTTCGCCTGGTCACTGTCCGCCCTCCTCAGGATCGCGTCACCATTCCACTTTTCCTCGCGGTTCGCTCCTGCCATGCCCTTATCCTTCCCTCCCCTCGGGAGGAGGGGGATCCTCCACGGATTCCTCGCGGTGAATTATTCGAAATATTCCACGGCGAAGAATGTAGCCGCGGCGTGCACGCGAGGAGCGGTCCTGCACGGTGGCTGGAATAAGCGGATGCTCATCCGTCGGAGACGCGGACATGCTGATTGGGAGAGTGGAGAGCCTGGTGGCTGACGCTTCGTGGAGAGGTGGTTGCTTTCCGTGGCGGTGGTTGAAGCTTTCGTAATGACGATGACAATGAGGTGTTTGTTGTACGGAGGAGATGAAGAAGGAACAGGGGTATCGATGACGAAGCTGTTTCTATGGGAGACCCAGGGGTGCGATTCAAAGTAAATGCTTATCCGCTTCAATTCTACGCTTGATAATCGCAAAGACACGTGGAAACGCAAAGTAAACCTAACTTTCACTCAAACATCCCCCGTTGCGCTAATAGAGCATCAGAGATCAGAGAGACATTTTTCGAGAGACACTTATTCGTATACCGAGCAGTGGTATTTTTTCTGTTCGAGAACCTAGAATCATCGGAACACCTATTCTGCATGGATTAACTAGAAACCTAGGTTGTAAACGCGACCCAACACGAGGGGTAAATAAAAAACAAGGAATGTCCAATTTTCGCGATTTTGCGATTTACAGCATATTTGTTGGTGGCAACCGGGATTACAGAACTGTCGAATGTCAAATGTTTATGAAGTTCAAATCCCCCGTTAAGAATAGGTAACGTTCACTGTACACTGGAGCAAAACACTTAATTTTCTGAACACCTAAAGCTGTTTTGCGACATTCCCTGTTTTTTCCCATTAGCTGTCCCACGAGTACAAATCTCGCTACTGCTCGGTACACCGTTGCTTGTAGAAAAGAGATGCTGGACAAATGCGACGATGTTATTCCGAATTTCTCCAATATGTTTTGCAGTCACGCGGCTAATGGGCGCCGCGGCGGCGGGCGCCGGGACCAACATGCCCGGCTGCTCGGTGGGCCAGTCGATGGGCGACGTGACGAAGTCGTCGGGCATGGGAATGGGCGTAGGCGTCGGCGTCGGCGTCGGCGTCGGCATGGGCGTCGGCGCGATGCAGTTCCCCCACCTACCGCAGAGACGGAAGCGTCGCGTCCTGTTCACCCAGCAGCAGGTTCACGAGCTCGAGAGGCGGTTCAAGCAGCAGAGATACCTGAGCGCGCCCGAACGGGAGAACCTGGCCGCCCTGATACACCTCACGCCCACTCAGGTACGTGAAACACAAGCTTGCCCCACTGTCGCGCCGTCGGCGCGCAACGCCGAGACGTCCCACCGCGAGCAGTCCCACTGCGGCTTCTTTCAAGCTGCTCCAACTGATCGTGGCGATCATTTATGGGGGTTCGAGGAGGGGGAGAAAGTGGGAAGCGGGATCTGGTGGGGATCACACGGAGAATATCGAGGGCAGTGGGTACACTTCGGTGCTTCCCAATGTGAACACATTTCAAAGACGATTGAATCTTTGCTGTGGAGTGTTGGATGATAATGGGAGATCCAGAATTGACGCGATAACGCTATCGGGGGGTGGTGGGATTTTACTACCCAGCAGTAGCTCGTCAGAGTTCCATTCTACTATCGATTCCAAGCCGGAGTAAGGATGCAAGAGGAAAATGCTAGCTTCTGATTTCAATTTCTACTCTCGCATTTCGAATAAACGCGCGGACGTTGGAGAGCTTGCTCGTTTCTAGCCCCATCATCTCTGAATCGTTCTACCGCGCCTCTGCGCGCTCCCTCTAATCGTGACCACCGTGGGATCGGCATCGACGTTCGAACGCGACTAATTAGACTGTAGCAACGTTGTAATCCTCGTCGATTTCCCTTCGATCATCCAGGATCGGTCCACCTGCTTCCTCCAGGGTTACACGGTGCTCGAGATGGTGTACGTACACACGGGCGTGCACACTCGAGCACCGTGCACACGTCGACGTGCATGACGAGGATTAATTGCTGAGAGGAGATTAATTGCAGGGAGCAGGTGGTGTGTGTACGCGTGGGTGTATCTACGTCTCTCGGCCAATCGGATCGATCGACCTCAGGGGCGTTGGTTGCTTCGGAGTTGTTATATAGCCAGAAATGTCGAGCCGGTTGCTATGGGACATCCGTTCGATTACCACGAATCTTTCATTGAAAAAGATCACCGAGAATCCTGCTCTCAGCTCTGCCACGATCCAACATTTATTTCCCCCGTCATCGAGATATGTAAATGTCACCGGTTTTAGGTAGCCGCGCAATTTGACACGCTCGCGTAAGGATCTAGCCCCGGAGAGTGTTAAGCAAATCGTGAAAGATCGATGCCCAGTGCGTCGATAATAGTCCTCGAGGCCTGCTCTGTTTGCTCGAGACACGGCAGATGGAATTCGACCAGGTAGAAACGGAGGCCTCGGATCGCCAGCCATCCCAGCCGAGCGACACGCAAATATTGTCTTAAGAACCCGAAAATATTCTCGCCGAGGTACGGTCGATCGGCACCGATTAACCGCGAAGGACGTGGCCGCGTTTCGTCCAAGCAAATTGCCTCGGGGACCACGAAACAAATATCCAAAGCGCTCCTGATATTGAGAAATTAACGTCTTGCTCCACCTTCGATCAAACACTGAGGAACTTGGCAACCCGAAAGCTCCCGTTTTAAGCCTCTCTACACCTCCGCTACTTGTCACGATAACCGAGGACCAAAATTCTATTCGCAAATTCAAATTTCATTTCCTCCTCTACCCGAGGGATTTTTTTTTAAAAGTTAAACGCGCCACGTCGACGGTCGACGCGTTTAATCAGCCGGGTTTTTCGCGCTCGTCGCGTCCGAGCCAGGACCACGGTGGCCATTTAAAACGGCCGGGTTCAGAATCAGATTTTAACGAGCGATCTCTTCATTGGGCAGACAGGTCTGGCCGGCTCGATACGGCAGTCTGGCAACAATAAATAATTGTTGCGCAGCTCATTGGTTGCATCCTGGTCGCCGGTCCCCTCGTCGTTCAGTCTGCCGTTTCGTCTGCCGCGCGTCTCTCCATTCAATCCGCTCGGCGCGCATCCAGATGCACGATTCGATCTGCCGCGATGATGCATCTGCATTGCACATGCCACGGAATTTCTATCGCTAACGACGGACGCGAGGAGTCGCGTGAAACGGAGGCTCGTCACGCTTGGAATTGGTCCAGGCAACTAGCCTCCGTCCGCCGTCCACGTTTTCCAGCTTCAGAAGTTGATAACTATCGAGTTGTAGCTGTAGCTTTTGGAGCACCTGTTTCGAAGTTCAATTCCCGCGGGGAGAGTACGGTCCTCGAGAATCTGGGACGTAGGGAGCTACGTTCAAGATTCTTTGACCCTTAAGGAAGAAAAAGTAGACAACTATTTAATGGAATGCTGTATGCTCTTAGTGTCAATAAGCTCCGCGCCACGTGTGGGACTGGTGGCTCTGTTGGAACGAAATATAGGGGCACAATTTTTTTCTTTATTATTTATGGCTTCTAATAGTTGGAGATTAATTAAGCTTCTAATAAATGCAGAAGGTGCATTTTATAATGGTATTTATGGGGCTGAGAGTCACGTTTTTTATATAAACCAATAGGTATATAATTTAGTAATAACAATCTAAAGATATAAGGTGTTATTTTGTATAAACTACAATTATTATGCTCTACTATTACAAAGTTGTTCGTTAATAGTGTTATTTTTTCTAGAGTTATATCATAAAATGTGTGTCAGTCCACTGCTTGGGATAAAAACTCCTTAGTATTTTCTAACCAGCTTTTCGTTTAACATAAAACAAAATAAGTAAAAAAAAAACCCTTGTGAAATCAACAAATATTTATTAAACTAATTTCTTTGGTAGTTATACAATATTGAAAGGAAATACTACGGCAACCTTTTTTTTTTAAACAAAAGAATGAAAATACAGGTCACAGAGTCAGCTGGAACAAAAAATTGCACAATAATCTCGGCTCAACATAAAGCTCTAACTCTCTTTTCAGCACTCTGGCCTTATTTTTTAAACTCAAATTATTTTCATATAGAAAAACAGGGGAAAAATAGATGGAATGGATAAACGAATGGAGATTTTGCATTCGGGACTTTTAACCCGCCTTTGACTTTTAGCCTCACACTATCCTACTTCATCGATAAATCTTTTAATGTTAATAATCTAAATTCACATGTTAGCCATAGAAAGCTCACGTCACAGTGTTACCATCTTCATGGGAGGTGGAACCCTCGAGCGTATTTAGTGGTATACACGTTTCTCCACAACGATCCTCGAAAGCAAGAATCCTTTCAGTCCACCGTGGATCCACCGAGGATCCTCAATCTCGGTGATCCAAGTGCCTCGAAGGGGCGACGAAGAGGGTAGAGAGAGAGAGAGAGAGAGGGAGAGAGTAGACGTTTAAACGGTACCAGTTGAAAGCGAAGAGAACGCGGGGCACCCTAAACCGGAAGTCGTCGGGGCTCCCCCCGCGACTTTGGCCGTTCGGAAGTCCGCGAAGAGGGCTGATTGCAATCAGCCGCGGATTTTCGCGTGGCCCGCCCCGCGCATAAGTTTCGATAACGAGTTTCAGCCTCGATAGCACTCGGCTCTCGCTCGAGCCGTGAATGACGGCCATGGAGGCCAGTCGCGGAAGGAGAAGCTGTGGGTGGGAAGAACAGAGAAAGGGAGAAAAAGAAAGAGAGTCCAACCCGGAGTCGATCGTTCTTCTATATTCTACACGCACACGTGGACGCTTCCTGTAGGATCTTCCAACATGGGCGTGAAAAAGATCTGATGGAATATCGCGGAGGGTGGTTTCTAACAGTTGTGGATAGTTGAAGAGAACATTCGCCGTGGATCTTTTTTTTTGCCTGACATCAGCGATATGAGAATAGTGAACTTTATGAATTGGTTATACTACTTATAGCGAATTCGGTACCTCGCACTGACTCTGTGCTGGTGCCAGAAAATGACTTGGATTGGCTAGCTCCATAAGAATCAACCAATCCAAGTCATTTTTTGGCACCAGCACAGAGTCAGTGCGAGGTACCGAATTCGCTATTAAGGTAAATGTCCCCATTACTGACCGCGTCCCCATTAGTGACCAATTATTCATTTATATTGTTTATTGCAACACAGAAAGCAAAATATCAACCAGAAAGTTCAGAAATTATAATTAGAGGTATTTCATTTATAGTTGCATACGTTATTTAAGTAGCCGTACATCCATCTTTAAGTAAATTCACATGTAAATTTCAATGTGAGGTTATACCACAGATATTATTAAACTCGCAAATTTTACAATAAAAATACATGGACTTACTCAAATTAACTAGAAATATATACAGAATGATAAATCATTTCCTTTCATTATTGTAGCAGAGAATCGATAAATTGTAAGTTGGTCAATAAAGGGGACATCAGGTCCAATATAATTTTCACCATAATTTTTGTATAAATAGTCAAATATCACTCTAAATCTAATTTGATTAAGAAACTAGAGATTTCAAAAAATACAATGATCCATACTTTACTTAAACATTGTCCTATACTAGTAAAAAATTACTATTTCGAACCAGTCGCAGTCTTAAACGGTCGCTAATGGGGACATTTACCTTAGTTAATTGAAGCTCGAATGGTACTATTTCCAAATTCCGCATCCCACGCGATAGGTTCCCACTTTTCGTTCAAAGCGACCTCGTCAGACTCTCGCGGCGGTCGCCATGAGCCACCCTGTAGATCGCGGACACTTGAACTTCTGGGGACAAATGGGGACCAAACGAGCTCCCAGTGACGGCGCGGACGCCCGTGTGCGGGCGCGCGCGTGTGGGTGTATGTGTGCGTGCACGCGGCCGCCACGCCACCCTGCGGTACCATCCACTTACGGCCACTCGAAGTCTACGTACGAAGTCGTGCTCTGTAGGTAGCCCACGATGGCTGCACGGGGAGGCTAACGAATCATTATGCGAGAGCCCTGCGAATCTTACGTGCCCTCGCGCCGCCCGGAAACCGATATATCCCGGGAGGAGAGGCTGGGGGAAGTGGAGCGTGACCGAAGGACAGGGGGATGAGAGTCGTCGTCACCTTTGTGGAGCAAACTCCCGCTACTCGGGTGCGATTGGTAATTACCGATGCTCGCGAGCACTCTTCCGTCGTGATTCTATCGTAGATCCGGCGTGATGGATTCGGGGGAGGTTTCTAACGTGGCTGAACACGGCTTCGAAGCTTCGCGTGGCTGGAGCTAAGGAGTTCTGAGGATGAAGAGTGGTTTAGAGGTTTTGGGATGGGTATTCTTCTGCTGGAAGACAGGGACGGGGTGAAACTCTGTGGGACCGGGTTACAAAATTGTGCGGGGACTAAGAAAAAAAAAACAAATATTTATATTGTGCTTCTAAATTTTATAATAATAAATATCTACGCGCCAGGGACCTGCAAAATTTAAGATGACATTTTTGGGATATCTGTGCGTGGACCAAAATTTACGGCAAGCTTCTCGCGGACCGCGGGGCATTTTAAAGAAAATTTATACTAATTAATATTTGTGCATAGAGCCAAGTTTAAGACGAGCTTTTAGCGGGCCATGGGGCATTTTAAATAAATTTTATAATAATAAATATCTGTGCATAGAGCAAAGTTTACGATGATGTTTCCGTGAACCACGGGGCCTTTTAAGGAGGGCCTCACTTCGGTTAGTGCGCCGATAAATTCAGTGATTTTCAGGAATTTATTAAGGGGAAAATAATTATAGTACTAATGGAATAAAACTTTTTTTTATTTATTAAACTACATTTCTACAGTAAATGAAAAATATAAAAGTAATGGAATCGTTTTTTAATTTTTTATCAGTAAAAATAATCCTGGTTCCGGCGATAACCACACTCATTTGAATTTTTTGTTTCAAATGCGTCGTTTACATCAGTAGTTCACATCAAGTCGCTCACATCAGTGCGATAGATATTTAAAAAAAAAACTGTTAAAAATTTAAAATAGATTTTTTATACTGTCAATAAGTGTACTAATAAGTAGGCAAAACGTTATTTACGTTGGACATTCCGTTTACTAAAAACTAAATCCTAAAAAGTGGCAATTTTATTTTATTTACATTGGACGTTCCGTTTACTAAAAACTAAATCCTAAAAAGTGTCAATTTTATTTTATTTACGTTGGACATTCCGTTTACTAAAAACTAAATCCTAAAAAGCAGCAATTTTATTTTATTTCCATTGGACATTCCGTTTACTAAAAAATAAATTCTAAAAAGTAGCAATTTTATTTTATTTACGTTGGACATTCCGTTTACTAAAAACTAAATCCTAAAAAGTGGCAATTTTATTTTATTTACGTTGGACATTCCGTTTACTAAAAACTAAATCCTAAAAAGTGTCAATTTTATTTTATTTACGTTGGACATTCCGTTTACTAAAAACTAAATCCTAAAAAGTGTCAATTTTATTTTATTCACGTTGGACATTCCGTTTACTAAAAACTAAATCCTAAAAAGAGGCAATTTTTCACGACTTCACAGAGGACTGACTCCTTAAAGCGCGTGCTTCCAGGGACCGCGCTAAACCCTCCTGGCGTCGGTCCTGCTGGTAGATGGAGTTTGTACAAACTTCCTGTATGTGGTTTCTATAGATTTCAGGATTTTCAGTACGCCAACTCCAGAACCAGAGTTATTCAGGAGATATTCATCTCCATGCATAAACAAACGAGAATTTCCTCTTCCAGCTCATTCAGAGGCAGACTCGCTCTCGCGAAGCGACTGCTCGATCAATTTATACACGGATCAACCCCCCGACGACTGCCTCTCGAAACAGACATAATTTTCAATAAACGAACCGCGAGGGCCCCATTTACGAGGATCCGTGAAATGCGCCGAGGTCACGATGCCGAGGCGAGGGTGGAGGGCAGGTTCCATTAAACGGGAGGATTTTCATGGCGGGTGGAAAAGGCTGTTGCGAATTCGACGGTCCTCGAGGAGGAGGATGCCTCGGGACCGGGTGGTTCGCCGTGATCGAGAATCGATACCGAATTAACGAGCCGAACGACGTAACGAACGATGAAGATGCACGCCGATCTGAGGGGGCGGTCGGGCTCCTCGAGGCCCTCGAGCCTCGAGTTCGACGCGAGCACGCTTTCGAGGGCTTGCAAAGGATCGAGAGACTTCGAAAGAAGGAGCAAAAAGAAAAGGAGGGGGGGAAAAAAGAAGAATTTTCCGCCTATCGTTTGCCCGATCGACGGGGCCGAAGTGCCGTGTCGACCGTTTCCGGGGAACGTCGCTGCAAGATCGACCCCGTTCCGGGGTAACGAGGCCTCTCGAGGATCGACGAGCAGCGATTTTCCTTCTGCTCGAGATCAACGACGGATGACGCGACTGGTGCAACGGTGTATCTACGATCGCGAAAAGTTACCTGGTGCCAGCGTCCGGTGCTTTAAAAGCGTATCATTCTTCGTGAGAAACCGGGGTAAAGAGACTTTCTTCGGGGGTTGTACTTTGCGAAATTTCGCGAAGGTTGTATCAAGGTTCGCGACGAGACCCGGGCTCCCCGTCGATGATTTTTCAGCGGAAGCGCGTGTTTGCACGGGATTGACCTCCCACAGTATTCTTCGGGGCTCCGAGGGTGGATTCGGTGGTAGGCAAACCCATTATCACGATTATCCCCGGCAGCTGAATCGCGGGAATCGCGTTCCAAGTCGACGCGTTTCCTTCCAGCGGCCCCATCTTCCTTTCCACCCTCATCTTCCGCGGGGGATGTATTTTTCCGGGACGTGGGGTGTCCTCCGTTTAAAGATCTTCCACGAGGGTCGGTCCAGCGCAAGTCTTTCGCGTTTAAACCACTTCGGGACGACAGGAGAGCTCGCGAGCTATTTCGAAACGACGAATCACTCGCAACGGACGCGCGAAAGTGAGATTCGTAGTTTAAACAGGGGAGAGAGACGAAAATGGCGGGCGCAACCGGTCCCGGAGAAAGGAGGAACGAGAGGACCGAGCGCCGCGGGAGGAAAGCCGTGGTGTCGTCGCCCGTAATTAATCGGCCGCCACGTGGACGGATTTAAACGAGCGATTCGAAGCTCGAAATTGATCGCAACAATTTAATCGCCGGCGGAGCCGCCGACGGGGCCTCTCCGCTGCAAATTATGCCCGCGTCGAGTTACAACGAGCTTTAAAGCTCGTTAAAAACCGCGGAAAGAGAGAGAGAAGTTAATTAGAAGGAAGGAGAAGCCGCGGCGGGGGAAAAAAAACGAAGAAATAATCAAGGGGAATTTAGACGGGCTCCGCGCAGGCGGAGGTGGAGGGAAAAAGAAGGGAGACATTAATTAAAGTGCAAACGCGCGGCGAGTCTGATCAAAAAAAAAAAAGTCAAATAATTAATAGAAAGCCGAAGCCGGGGCTGAAACCAGAGATCGCGATTAATGAAAATCACCGAAGTGCGGAGGCTCGTGGAGGCCTGCGGCGCACCACAGAAGAAACAACAAGCGAGATTCCATTGTTCCTGCTGAACAATAACGATCGGCGTGTTGTTCCAGCCAGCCGGATTGTCCGGCCGATCCTTCTGACTCGCCTTTTCCAGCCGTCAAACGCTTTTCGTCGCGAATATGACTTCGCAGTCACGCTATCGGCTTTGCAGTTGCAAAAGTTTTCCAAGTTTTCCAAGGCAGCTGGTTTTAATGGGATCCGGGCGCTTCTATATTTTTAGCAAAAAGCACGATAGTTTTTAGCAGGGGTTGAAACGCTTCTGAGAATAACTCTTTCAAACTTTTCTGTATCCCTTCTGACTGATACAATTATTACGAAGAACCGATATTCTGAAGAATTGTTATTATACAAGGAACCGAAATTTCTGACTGTATTAATTTCGAATACTGTTCTACAGAACCGTGCATTCTTTCTCGAAACAATTCGTTTCGGTTCGCATAACTGTTCCAAGAACCGACACCGATATCAAAACCATTTGCAACCCCTGCTTTTTAGCTACCGATGGTTGAATGGTTGTTGGAGCACACAGTATTATCATACACAAGTATTCTGCTCAAATTGTATTGCACCATCTACTGAGTTTGCCGCGTCGATATTTTTTGAAAAGCATCGGTCGAGAGTCCTCGAATGTTTAGTTTGAAAAGAACCCGTGCTTCGAATTCGCTTTGCACGAAAGTCTCCGGATTCGCAGAGGTATTTTTCGAAACCTTGCGCCACTCAAAGTATCGGCACGTTGGTCGACGAAGTTCATGTAAGTTTTCGACGCCACTCAGCCATCGTTATCCGGTGTGTGTTATCAACGGGGATGTTTCCAAGACGATGGTAGAACTCGAACGTTAAATATACCGTGGCGATCGACTTGTGTAACGCGCGTGGAAAGACAATTTACACAACGAGAGGACGAAATCCCTTAAACGCACGAGCCTTTCGCAAACAGTATTAAAGGCTCCTCCTTTCGACGAGCAAATTTGTAGCGAGCTTTACTGGCCGGATCCTCCACCCCTTTCAGCGTGCATATAGAACCACCTAATATTACACCCCCTACCCCTCGATCTACAGGCACAGCGTAGAATGTTTACGCAGGCTATTCGAAAGTAAACGGATTTTCCGCGGGCACCGTGTAACGCCAGACGATATTTGCGATATGGCCTCTGTCTGGCTACCCGCGCCCTAACAACTGCGCGCAAGAAAACGAGGGGTAATTTAAAAAGTCATTAACCACGGGTTCACTAACAAGGGGAGTATTTTAGGTGTCCGTCTTCGATCATTTTGATTTTTGGATATGTTATAGAGGAGCGAAAAATAAGAAATACGTGTTTTTTTATTTTTCCCTGTTTTCATATTTGGGGGGTGAAAACTGCGTTCAAAGTTAGGGTTGAAAAATCATTTTTGTGGACTTTTTGAAAATCTGGTGAGTCAGTCATATTTTGCGTTCAAAGACACAAAATTCGTGCATTGACACTATTCCTCTATCTCTAATAGTTCTCGAGATATTCCACAAAAATGATTTTTCAACCCTAACTTTGAACTCAGTTTTCACCCCCCAAATATGAAAACGGGGAAAAATAAAAATACACGTATTTCTTATTTTTCGCTCCTCTATAAAAATAAAAAAACACGTATTTCTTAATTTTGGGTCCTCTATAAAAATAAAAAAACACGTGTTTCTTATTTTTCGGTCCTCTATAACATATCCAAAAATCAAAATCATCGGTGGCGGACACCTAAAATACTCTCCTTGTAAGAAGAATATTTTAGGTTTCGCAAATAGTGATAAATTAGCGAGTTAAGGGTTGGTAGGAAGGACTCGGGAAGTATGGATTTTACGAGAATTATTTTTACGCAGTTTTTTTATTATCATTTATTAATAATAAACGGGGATAGTTCCCCATTAGTTTACAAAGTGGCATTACAGTTCTGACGGACAAATCACAGGTTTTGCAAATTTCTGTGCACCGAGTTTCTAAAGATACTTATATTAACAGTTTTGTAGTTATAAAAAAAAGCTGCAAGTTTTGTTTAAACTTCTTTTCGATATCC
Source organism: Andrena bicolor (assembly GCA_960531205.1). Lineage (NCBI taxonomy): Eukaryota > Metazoa > Arthropoda > Insecta > Hymenoptera > Andrenidae > Andrena > Andrena bicolor. Next base: position 3,106,687 of record OY482668.1, on the reverse strand, counting down.
CTCACCGTTCTCGAGATATTCAACGGTAAAAATAACTGCATTTTTCAAAGGGGTGGTGTCACCCCCTAAAATTACAGCACCAACAAAAAATACTTTCGTGTTACGAATGAACTACTCTATTTGCCCGCAAAGTCGCATAATTTTCTGAATCTCCGACTAGCCTACCGCAAGTTTCATTTATTTAAATAGAAATCAAGAAGATTGCCAGTTCGTTTAATTGTTCATGGATCCCAAAATTTTTTTGCGCATGAATTCTGTCTCCAAACTAAATCCTTGTGGTCAGAATTATATACTTTCGATCGAACAGAGGAAAGTACATATACGTGTACGTAGCCACTACGTTTGCAACAGAAGAATGCATCTGTTGCTACACAGAAGACACTCTGTAGTCTACTGTATATCAACACCCCTCGGAGTAATCTACCAAGCCACCCCGCACAGAGATCCATCCGCGCGACCAGAGTCGCTCTCAGCGCCGAAAGCCTGGAAGCTCCGCGGAAGGAGGACATCCCTCTATATAGCGAATACCTGCAGAGGGGTGGTGGACGATGTTCGATGGCCATCTTCGATACCGATACCAATCGACCATTCGAAATTTCCGGGGGGTAGAAAGGGGTGAGGGAGACAAGGGTGCCCCGGCAGGCAACAGAGAGTGTGGAAACAGAAAGCGAGAGAGAGAGAGAGAGAGAGAGAGAGAGAGGGAGGAGGCGGACCAGAGGGAGTGTAATTTGCCTCTAATGCGGCACTCGACGAAGCAGCTGGCTCTACTCTTCTCCATTCGCCGGTCGGCCGCAACCGGTAACAGTAGCGATAATAATAACAATACCGACAACAATGCCAGGAGTGGCCAGCCATTGTAACAATGGGGAGAGCACTGCACTTGGAGTAACAATGCGAGCGCAAAATGGAGGGACGCATCTGTGTGCCCCGTGCCAAAGAGACACGGCTCGGGCAGGGGGATGATGTGTCGAAGAGGGAGGAGGGAGGGAGGAGGGTGAGACACCAGGGATCGGCCCAAAGATCGAGGGGGGACGCGCGTGGAAAAAGTGTCACCCGTGAAGTTTGCCCGTTCAAACCACTCCGACGAAGTCTGCAGCCTCTTTTTTATGGCTTCCGCCATCCCTTATGCTGGGTTGGGTTCGAAGGGGGAGGTGGTTGGGAAATAGCAATCGGCGAATAAATCCGAGGGAAGTACATACGAGCTATTTGGTGTTCTCCTTGGTTTTCTGATTGCTGGCACGGTGGGCTCGTTTGCGTCGATGCGACGGGGGTTGTCTCTACAACCGGAAAAGGGGTGGTTTTTAGAGCGGGGATACTGGTTTAGGATATCTTAGGAAATTGCGATCGTGGCTTACAATCATGTGGGATCAGGAACCCCCATACCATAAGAGAGGGCACGGAACAGCGACGATCGGGGAAGGCGGTGGTAGCCGAGGTGGTTAAGGCGGCTGGGCGCGAATCTAGAGATCGCGGGTTCGAGTCCCGGTGAGGCGACTTCCCTTTTTCCGTGACCCTACAATTATGATCCACTTGTTCTTGAATTTAAGGGTGAATTAGAATTTTCTGATACCGATTCCTATGTTTTTCTATCGTTGCCTCCACCGATCCCGTCTTCCCGGAAGCCACGTCCTCCGCCCAAGCAACGATTACCGTGATCAGTTTCCCCGAGAATCGTGTCCTGGTGGATCCGCTGGGGGCGCGTGAAATTCCTCGGGTGTCGAAATGCGTGCGGTTAATTGGACGTCGTGGAACGCGTGCGCGTATCTCTCGAGTGCACTCACCGGCTCCCTCGCATAATAATGCACGCATGAATATGTCGTCGGCTTCTGCTGCCTCTCCTACGTGCTCCACCGTGCACGGCAGTGTGTGGCCGTCGTAATTGCATTCCTCTCCTTTTTTCCCTCGTCTTCGCGCGCCATAGGCCACCGTTCCCTACAGGTCACCGCAAAAGTCATCGAACCGCCCCTCCGCGGGTGTTCTTTGTGCCATCCGTCGCCCCATCGGGCGCCGAAGACGTCCACCTGTGAGCCGCGAGGCAACCGGCAGACTAATTCAGCGAAGTCTCGATCGATTTCCGGGCAATTAATTTTAGAAAATACAGACTTTCGAAGCTCTGAAGCTACGGCGCTCAGAAGCTTCACTCCTTCGAAGTTTTTTTTTTGTAAGTGTGATAAATAAAGACCAATTATTATTATTATCTAAAACTCTCGTTTCCTCGGTTTCGATATTTCCCAAGTTTTGAATCGAATATTTGCCTCGGATTGCAAAGGAGGCGCGGGGAAAAGTATCCACATTGTCTCGATACCCCCGATCCTCCTTTCTTCCAGTCGTAGTCGCGACTACCTAAATGAAAAAGCGATACAAGGAGCGTGTCTCATGAGTTTTCCACGATGTTTGCGTCAATTATCGCGACGAAGAGGCGGCCCACGAGTGTATTGTAAATACACTCGACTCAGCCCCGGGCCCGGCAGTCGCGTAATACGCCACCAATTTCTTTTTATGCCTCGCCCCGTAGAACCCGTAGGAGGCGTTCTTTGTGATCCCCGCTGCACTTTCGAGACGGACTCGCGAGGGTGCATACATTTCAACCGCAAACATCCACGGGGTGGCCCCTATTGGATCATCCCCCGTCCGACGGTAAAGCGACGAAAAAATTAGACGAGAAGTGCGATGAACGAGCAAGAGGGTCCGTGTCAGCCTTCGCGGTTCTTCTGAAAACTTTTCCTCGCGTTGCTTAATACTCGGCAATACTCCCCCTCCCGCGGAACTAACAAATCGAAAGTGAGCATCCGCTGGTTCTTTGTTGGGAAAGGAGAGCTGGCGTTGAAATTGGCTCGCCAGCTCGTTAGAGAGAGAAACTGGAAAGTCATTTCTATTTGCCGGGGCCGAAGACCCCAAGGTTTCCAGACATCCCGGGGACTGGTAATCGGTAAGTCATCCCCGTCCGACGGTATTGAGTTAAAACAACAAAAGGGAGGGCGGGAATCGTGTTTGCCCACGGGCCACCACTCAGCAGGGTCAACACGGGACAATTAACAGCCCTAATCATAATTTGACGTCGGCTGATCCCCGGGTATTCGCAGGCTCATCGTCGCGGCTCCCCGTCGCTTTGCCACCGACAACATCTGCGAGCGAGCCGGCTACGTACTCGCAAATGTAATCCCTTTCCCGGGCGACTTTTCCGCGAGCACTTTTACTCGCCGCGCAAATAGACGCTTTTCCTCCTCCCCTCAAGGTTTCATGAGGAATTCTCATCTAAATCCTTCGTCGCTTCTACTTAACATGCAAGTAAAGAAGTCTTCAGCTGCTTAAGTAACCAAACTTTTCACACATACCTACTCAAGCAGAGGACACTGTTACCGGAAGCCTTTACTAACAAAGCCTCCCCTTACGTATCAAAACATTGCACTGCCCACTGAAGAGTGTCTCAGGAGCAACTCTTAAGAACTTGGCACCCTGAAACCCCGTCAGTGACCTACCACAACCCTCCCCCCGAAAATAAAGTCCCAAAGGAGAGCTAGAGGAATAAGGGGCGGTTTATTTGTCCCTTTGGTGCCGTGTAGCTTTTCTTTGGAATATTTCCGCATACAGCCAGTAATTTATGAGAAATAAAATTGAGTAACTTCCAGCAGGAGGGCTTTGTAGCTCCATTTTCTTACGGTTTTTGAGTGATTTTTGAAATTGTACGTCGTTGGTGCGCGTTTAATGCACATCTGATAGCAAATTAGTAATTGGTTGCAAATAAAAATAGAGATATTAATATTAATGTTAATATAAATCTATAATAGAAATATTAATATTAATGTAATATTAATATATTATTCTTTATTATATTTATTCCAGAATATTTTTTGCCAAAAACAAAAATTAAAACTTATCAACTCAATAACTACTACTAAGTATTTATTGTGTTTCCTTTTTAATATTAAGTCGAAGCAATAATTTTGTGTACTTATTGTGTTCCCTTTTTAATATTAAGTCGAAGCAATAATTTTCTAAACAGATTTTTCTAACTTATTCTCGCCACCCTCTGCACATCAAACAGATAAGTGACGATGGCTACTAGTCCCATTGTTTTAAAATCCAACCATCAAAGTCCACGAAATATCCGCAAACTAGAAGCAACCCCACAAACTCTCACCGCACCTTGTCCCCGAGCCACGTTTTTTCAGCCGAGTGTACAAGCGGCAATTGAATCACCCCAAGAGAAGCCCGTTTGCGTAGCCCGAGGAGGGCGGATGCGTTTAGAAATCGGCCGGAACACCTCGAGTGGCAATCCCCGTCGATTACACGCGTCTTTCTTTCAAGCCGACAGACGGTGGCCGGAGGCAGCCACAGGGCTCTCCGCCGGATAATCCGTGGAAAGTTGGCGTCGGATGAAATTGCCCGAGGAACTGCGGCCGCGCGGAGGGTCTACGGTGGCGGGCTTCCGCCCCAACCCTCGCGGTGTACGCGCGGTAACGACGTTACCCGTTAACTCGATCAATCGTCCACTCTAACCGATCCCACCCCCGTCGCCGCTGCAACGTAGGCAACCACGGACCTCCGTGACTGTCGAGCATAAGCCGAACAGGTACTCGATGCCTCCGCCCGGATGTCGCGTGTCCAGGCCCCTTTGATCGACTGCCCGCCGCGCGAATTTATCGCCGTTCGATACACTAATTAATGTCACCAGAGACGAATGGCCACCGGGGGATGGGCGACGCGCGCGTGCACAGGTGGATTTTACTCTCGGCCCAGCGATTCCTGAAGAACCGGCGAGTTTTTTGGGATATCGAAAGGTTTAATCGAAATAACTCCCTCAACGACGAATCGAAGGGGTGGACGGGTTTTTTTATGAATTTCGAAGGGGGGTTTAAATTGGGTTTGAAGTTAGCTTGGATTTACCGTCTACGTGGTAATTAATTTTTGGGACCGAAGGACCGCCAGGACGGGTGAACGGTTTCTGAAAAACCATCGAATTTCGGAAACGTCGATTGGTCTGGGGGGAGTTGCTCCGATGCTTTGATTGCGGAACAGAAGTACCTACCTACGGAGATTTATTGAAGCGTTCACAGGGGTGATGTGTCGAAGTTGAAAGCTGGGTCTCCGAGGCTTCAGACTTTAGATGCTTATCGATTTGCCTCGAGGCTTCCTATTTATTTGCAACGAAGGCAGTAATCGAGGAGTCAATATTGCCTCGGCGGGCGTAAATCAGCCGTGAAAGCTGGTTCCCGCCAATTAGCCCGGAAGGAACGTGTCGACGGGTCCGCTCGTCCGGCCCCGCTGCAGAGAAAAGGCACCGGTCGTTCTGGTGGATCCGCATGAACGGCCACGGTAGGCGTTTCATTTACCTGGCTGAACGGCAGTTAACCGCCAGTTAATCGGAAGTTAAAGCTAAGCTCCCCCTTCCACGGTGTTGGGTAAACTTCGGACGGACCCCCGCGGGCCCCGATGCCTTTTTGCGCGGGGCCTCGACGGGCCCACGGAGAAGGTAAACAGGGTCACGTCGTGTCCGCGACGTGCCTCCGCTTCTCAGCTCCTCGCTGCCGATACTCGAGTACCGCGAAGCAGTGACTTGGCGAGGTCAGTCATTCTGCATCCGCTTTCGAGCACTCTTATGACAACGAGATTCTAATTCGGGGGAAAGTGTTAATGGAGATCGATTGGTGATCGAACGCGGAGGGTTTGAAGTTTGAACTTGTCGTCGTAGAATTTTGAGGAATTTAAGGGGCATTATACTTTAAGCAACGCTAAAACCGGCCGATCTTTGAAATTTTTTCTGGGGAAATTATTATTATTTTTATTAGCGGGAAAACCCTTTAGTAAGCAAAAGATACAAAGCTTAAATCGAAATATAAATGTACGCGTTAGAAAATAAATTAAAATAAATAATCGGTGTGAGTACTTAATATAACATTATGAGTCAAGTCATTTTTTAGCTTTGTATGACTTCATATTTAATATTTGAAGGTACAAAAAATAATTTGTAAATTGGTAGGGGTTGTAGCGCCTTTAATTCTGGTGTAGAATAAAAAAGTACATAGGTACTCTTATTATTTATGAAATTATATCCTCGATGAAGCTCAAAGACAATAAAAAATTCGAAAATTGGAAAAATTGTGGAGCTTAGGAGAAAAAGTACGATTTTTAGAAAACTTTTTCATCTATTAATGCAACCTTGAATTATTAAAAGTAATTTTTGTAATTCTACAGGTTCGTCGAGAATACTTTAAAACTGCACATTTCGAACATAAAAAAATTGCTTTCGTATCTTCAAATGTGAAATATAAAGCCATAAAAAGCTTCAAAATAATTTCCTTCGTAATTTCTCCAGAAAAAATTCCCAAAATCGGTCCGTTTCAGCGTTGCGTCTTTATCCCTTCCTAATATAAAAAAATTTGTGAATCTTAGACACGTACTACTACAATTTCTATTTAATTAAGAGAGAGATCAAGACGAGACCCAAATATTAACCACCTGAAAGGAAAGTTCGCAGACCCAGTAGAGATTCAGCCGAGTATCCAAGAGACCAGCGATCAGCCGCGAAAGTCTGTTGCATCGGAAATCGACATCCGCCTCGAATTTCTTTCCTCCTCGCCCCGGCGAGTGCACACCAGCAATACATCCCTATCTCGTTCAACTTTCTCTGTTTACACACCGCGTGGTTGCGGGGAGCGACGGACAAACGGACTGACGGACGGGCCCGTTCCGTTGAAATAACAATTCTCTCTCTTCTGCCACGGTTCATCCCGTCGTGGTATCTCTCGCATTATGTATATACCTCGACCGGTGCAGGCTCCCGGCACCGTGGCGATTCAGGTATCGATACGACCTCCGTGCCATTCCCTTTGTCCGATGGAAACGCGGCTTCAGGCGCTGCTCCACCTCGACGATCCAAATCCCCGCGTTTCCTCCTCGGTTCTGGTTAAGACTTCAACGATTCTTCGACATGTAAGTAGGCGTTCTTTGGCGCTCGGAGACGGCGGCCTATGGTGCGAGAGTGGCCCATAGGTGGCGTCGGTTAGTTAGGCGTTCGGAACTAAGGGACCACGGGAAGTCGCCGTGGGTGAATCGGTTAGGCGGCTGGCCAGCACGCGGGAGGCCCGGGTTCGAGTCCCGGCAGAGTGGCTTTCCCTTTTTTCCGGCTCCTACAGACAGAAATCTGCGTCGAAACGTGAGTGGTCGATAGACATTTTTTAGTGAGTGTGTGTGAATCTTCGAAATTTATAATATTCAGGTACTCGAGTGAAAGAGAAGGGGAAAGGAGGACGACGGAAGGCGACAGCGCCGGTGACAGTTTGACGCCAGCCGATTCGTTGCCGGATTCGTCTGGGAAAGAAGGCTAAGGGCAGGAGGAACGCAAGAACCGAGGCAGCCTGTTTGTAGACCTCTCCAAGTCGCCGCACGCCCGAAACTCCTGCGCGAGCTTCGACGAGTGGATTATCGGTGGAAAAGGAATTAACGAACGGGGGGGGGGCGGCGGCGGTGGAGTGGTTCCCCTTCGTCTAGTGCCCTCTTCGCGGCTTTTAGATAAGGTCTCTCGAGCCCTACGCATCGGTCGCGCCACAAAACACACGCGCACAGTCGCGCCACCTAGGGCCCCGATCTCAAAGCCGCGGCTCGACTCTCGCCAATCGTCCTCCTCGATCGCTGTTGATTTACGACGCGGCGGCTTGCCTTCCAGGAAGCTGTTAGAGAGCCGGCTAATCAGAACCGTCGCTCGCAAGCGGGGCTCGCGTGGGCGAAGTGCCATCGAGAAACGGGGAGACGAAGATGGAATCGCCGTGTCGATTTTTGCCCGTCGCCTGTTTCTGGGATTGCTTCGATGGACTTGGAAACTGCGAGGATGGCTTTGGAAGTCTTCGGAGGTGTAATGCGGAATGGAGAATTCCGGGATTTTGGGAAAAGAGTTACCGGAAGGCGGTGGAAGTGCCGCGGTGGTTTGGGCCAGAACGATTGGTATTCGTGGAGGGCGACGGACGCGATCGGGGAGAAAGAATTCTCGAGGGTGGCCGATCCCGCTAATATTCAAAGAATTAGACAGACGGTGGCGGGCACTCGAGACACGGTCCACTGCACCGGGGGCCCCTTAAAGTGCTTTCGTTACATTCTCGGCGCGCATAACTCCGACAATGGGGGTTACAGAGGGCTACGGGGGGATTGCAGCGGGTTACAGCCCACTCGAGTAGGAGGTTACAGGCAAGCAACATATAGGTCGGGGACGAGCGCCTTTGATTCCTGCGATAAAAATCGAGCTTAGGGCCCAGCTTTCACACATGCCTCTAATTTCACCTTTTGTCCTCGCGCCTGGCAACGCTCGGCCCATCGTTTCTTTCACTCGCGAATTAAATTCTGTTCGATAACTCGTGCGAGAGCGCTATATAAAAAAGAGAAAGCTAGTAGTGCACGAGAAATGTTATTTCATAATACTGTTAGGTATATTTATCATTGTGTATTATCTCATGTATTTTCCTCGAATAATAAAGTCGAAATAATAATAATTCCTCATCCTCTCGTCACGAGGAATCTCCATGGGACTGCTTAACACGTTGCGTCCGGCACCAAAAATATTTGACCTTCATCTAAATACAAGAAACAGCTGCACTATCATGAAAAACGTTGCAAATTTGGAACGACATGCACACACTGATGAACACGTTCGTACTGAATGCGTATGCAAAAGGAAAATTCGGTACCTGAAAAATTCTTCTTCACCTTCCACATTTATTGGGACCGGGCCCAAGAGTTCCATGACGTGACCGTACACGTCACCCGTACGCAACGTGTTAAGCTGGGTTTACATTAGTCCAGTCCAGTGATCCAGTACAGCACTGGATTAGAACTGGAATAATGTAAACAGTGTGTTGTTGATTCCAGTACAGTGCTGTCATTCCAGCAGATTTCGACTGGATCGAAAGTCTACTTTTCGATGCTACCTTTATGTCTTTTTATTAATTTTCTATTATTATTACACTCTACCACTTTCAACGGTTAAGAAACGACTGGAATAGTCAAGACATCGCCTGATTTCCAGTCGAACCACTCACTGGATCCAGCGACTATCCAGTCAAACCACTCATTGGATCCAGCAACTATCCAGTACCTATAAAAAATAAAAAATTGCCTCCACCGTAGAAACCTAGTGCAACTACTCCACTAATCTATCATTCCCCAGCTACTGCGCTCTGAACTCCAGACACGCTGCTAATCTCCCACCTCAAAACAGCTTATTAGTTATTACACAATAGCTGAACCCAAAAGTGCACCCACAGCCTCGAATCGCAGAGCTCGCTGGATTCGCGGGAGGGAACGTGGCGACCTTAACACCGATACCCCGGCAAACGGGCGTGTTAAGGATTAAATCAGCCAGCAGAACGGGCCCCATTGTTTCCGATCGGGACTCGCCCCTGCGAGCGTCCCGTGACGCACAATGCGGATTATAACGCGCCGCTGTCATAAGCAGATGCCGATCTCTCGATCCCGTCCGCACGGCCTGCTTCCCTAATCGCGTTCAATTGCCGTAAAAGCGGTTCCGAGCGGCCCTCCACGAGTCCTCCGACGGAACATCAGAAAAACCGCCGCCGCGGCCCGCGGCGTTTTCCTTTTCATCCGCGCGCACAGAAAGGAACTCTCGCTACAGCGAGCTTCCGATCTCGCGGATCGTTCACGAGGGAGCTGCTGCTTTCTGGCGTAGAAAGCTGGATCAAAGGGTCTGATAGCAGCGGTGGCTATTCTTTGATTGCGTTGATGGGCGAGCGATGGTCACCCTCTGTTTCCGAAGCGGACTATTGTCTCCTGCGATTTGTTAGTCGAGAGGATGTTAATTATGGAGTTGGACCTATGAGGATCGTTTTGTCAGTTTGAAGCTCAAAGTTTCTGTCGGGTGAAAGGCTTCCTTTCGAGAGAGCCGAGCATTCTCTCGAAAGTGTGTCGAACGTTAAAGTGCAATGTTTCTGGATTTTCTGAAGACTTTACTTCCAACGCGCTTGAGGGCACCCTCCCAACAAATCACTCCAAAAATAGGTCATTTTTAGGATTTCATTCTAAAAAAAGTAAAGGTCGTTGTGTTAAAAAAAATTTTACGCTGTATTTGTACGGGTATCATTGAATAAAATAATAAAAAGTGTTTGCAGTATTTTATCTAATACTGCTGTCTATTAATTATCTAATTTATAATGCCTTTTAGAATTATCTGAAATCAACAAACCTAGAAAATTCAACAAGTTTATAAGATTGCTCATGGAATCCTTTATAGTCTTAGCAAAATATTGTAATATCATGTTTTGGCAGAAGTTTCCACTACAAACTTAAAAAAAAAGGTAATTTTACGCACGAAATTGTTTATAAAAAGAAGAAGATTGGTCGAAAATTTATGATCGTAGACGATTCCATGGAGAATTTTACAAACTTTAAGAATTCTCTTGGTTCGTTGATTCCATATAATTCTATAAGGAGTTACAAATTCCGCAAGAGAAAAATATTATCAAATAGATCCTAAAAAGTTTATGAATGCTTTAGATTTTTTTTAAATAAAATCCTAAAGGCGACCTATTTTTGGAGAGACTTGACGCGGGTATATAGGCACCCTTAAGGTAGCGAGAGCTTTCTCCGCGCGGAGAAACGTCACAAATGTTACGCGCACGCGGTTTTTTCTCAACGATCTCGTGCTCCTTAGCATATATTGTACCTGCATTGAGTATTTCTTACGAGGAGCCGACTGTCCTGTCGAAAAGGCTCGCCACTTCCCAATGTTTACTCTGGCTCGACGATTTGTAATGCTCCTCGAAGCGGGAAGCAGCGTGGTTAACGACTTGGAGTGAACGCCTACCGGTAAAGGGAGAACGGGGGAAAGACGTCCGAGGTAAATTGTCGTAAGGGTACTAAGGAGACACGATTCAGTGGAGATTCAGCGTGGAAGCGTAAAAAATCGGCCCCCGAAGCGTTCGACAAAATTGAACGAGGCGTTAAATCCCTCTCGAAGAAATAACAGACTTATAATAACTGCGGATTATGGATTTAGGGGGCTCCGCGGATAGTTCCAGGTTACTTAAAACGTCCACACGCGACAAAAGGCTTGCGCCTCGCCCCTCTTGTAAAAATATTTGAGCTCCTACCTGACGACAGTTTGCGCAGCGAAAACGCGCACCGTCGTCTCTATTTGGCCCTGGAGGGGAAAAGAGAATTCCGGCCCCGACGTTCGGCGGTGGGTTCAATCCGAACGGTCTGGAATCCCATTTTAATCTCGAGCGCTCGTGAAACTTTAGCTTTTAATGTCCAAACTGCTCGCGCGACCCGTCGGACCTTAGATTCACCCTCGATCCCAGCGATTCCTGTATAAATTACCCTTCACATGGGACTGATTCGTGTTGCAGGTGAAAATCTGGTTTCAAAACCATCGATACAAGTGCAAGAGGCAGGCGAAGGAGAAGGCGATGGCCGAACAGAACGCCCAGAACCAGGTAAATAGTCGCTAACGAAACGTAGAAATATTAAAACGAATCCGGGGAGGCTTTGACGAAGAGAGAGAGAGACGAGGGATTCGATTAAATTTTCGTCGCGCTCGCTCTCTCCCCGCAGTGGCGATGACACGCGTGCTCCCCCGATAGATCGGATTTTCGCGAGGGATTTCGAAACGGGCGAGACACGTGCGCGCGCCAACGACGACAAAATATCGAGCGTTTCGAAATGAAATGCTTTTAAATGAAAAAATGTGTTCCCGGCCGGCGCGGAGGGTTGGGGGGCCTTCCGGTGGGTGGTGCCATGCGCGAATCCTCGCATCCACATCGTATTTCGTTTCGAGTGGGCCACTCGACCGGCTCGAAGCGATTCTGCATTCATTTCGTTATTCCATCCTAAATTTCTCAGGGATAACGTTCCGCGGAACGCGGGATCGCCCGCCTGTTAAACACGTAATTACCAGCCCATGTTTCTCGCGACCGGCACACCGGCTTCCCCTATTTTTTTTTTTCCATCCCTTTTCGCGATCCTTTATCCACCGGTCGGCAACAGAATTTGTTTCAGCTTTGCCCGCGGACTCGTTAGCAGAGAGGGCGGCGAAATGTTCGCCACTCGAGGGTTTTTCATCGAAGACGTTAAATCGCGAGGCTGGAACTCGAAATGAGGATTCATTTTTTTGAATATGTAGGGGACTTCCTCCTGATTACAATGTGTTTTTTGTTTGCCGTCCAAATTCACTCTGAGGGGGTGAAATTAACTGCTAAAAATTTATCTATTTTCCGATTTTATTTTGTAACTCGCAATTTAAATTGTAAGAAATAGAAAAAAAAGTTTCAAGACAAAAGTTACTTCTTTTAATTAAGACTATCATTTGGTAACTTAAAGTACGCGAGTTATAACTCAAAATCGGAAAATAGTTGGAATTTAAGAGGTCAATTTCAACCCCTTAGAGTGAATTTGTGCAGCAACCAAAATATGCGTTGTAATCAGGAGGAAATCCTTTAAATATTCCAATTTTTTTGAATTTCCAGTTTCGGGATCTTTTCTGGTAAGGGATAGTGCCGTTTAAATAAATAATAATAATCAATACCGTGGAATATTTCGAGTACAGAGTAGGGTAAACAAACCAGTAAATGACCGCATTGTTGAATGAGAAGCCCAGTAAATGACCGCATACTTTTATTAAGAATTGTACTTATTAATGTTTGTTTAATACGGAAAACTAAAAATATGGGATATTAAAAGTGCAATTACACTGTATTTATAAACAAATAGTAATTTTTAAATTTATAATTGACATTTCTTTGCCTAATGGTCATTCACTGGTATGCGGTCAATTACTGGTTGGTTTACCCTATACAGTCTTCAAATAGAGAACAAGTGTCTAACATCAGCAACTCCATCGCGCTCATTTGCAATCGGAATCTCTACTTTTAAAGCGAAATCATCATCGCGGGTACACTCGAAAAAATATCTGTCAAACGAACCGTACCATCTACCTCCGTAACTCCATCCCCTCCCACTTAAAAATCGCGAACTATTCATCGCCGAGGAAAAATCGAGTCTACGTAGTTTGAACCCGGAGGATAAAGGCCAGGTAACCACGTGGCTGCTCCAACCTCCCAGCTACTGCTCCTTCCGATAGCGATCCGCCAACGGGAGGGGTGCCCTTTCTCCCTCCTCTTTCATTCTCCTTTTCTCTTCATCGATTCTAATAATGACACGGCAGATTCCCGAGATATCGTAATTGCGAGTCGGAAACGTGCCCTGTCTCGATCGCGTCGCACGCACTGACGAATACGAATCGTCTACTCTCCGCCATCCAGGGCCCCTCTCCCCCCCACCACCCCGGGCCTCCCTCCCCTCCTGGAAGAATAACATTGAAAAGAGAGACGTCAGAGGCCGCCCGATCGTCCCCGATACACACAGAGATACCCATCCGTCCTCTGAATACATTACACGCCGGCGACGAGTATATGCGCGATCACGGACGCCTCTGCCGGGCGTGCATTAGCGGGCAAATCGTTCGGTTCGAGTCCCGGCGCGAAAATCACCGAGCGCCGCGCCACTGCGAATCATTCCCGTGTCAACATCCACCGATTATTTGCTCTATCTCGTCTCGTCGCGGCTCATCTCGTACGCTCCAGAAAAATTCTCTCCCCCCCAACGAGGTTTCCTCGGAAGCCGCTCCAACTCCAATTTTCCCGTTCGATTTTTTTTTTTTTTTTTTTTTTGAGGGATTGATCCCATCCAATGACCACTTCGTTATCGCTTTTTCGCCGCTGTTTTTGCGTCGCCCGTTTCCCGATCGAGGAGATTTTTTTCGAAACACGGGGCGCGACACACGATTTACAGGCGATCCCCGCGCTTCCGTATAAGCGGATCGCCTTTTTCGGGCATTTTTTCGGCCGTGTCATCGAAATTCGATGGGAGGGCGCGATTTTCGCGCCGAGCCACTTTTCCCGGGGTGACTGATCCGTCATTCTCCTGTCTTCTTTGAATTAATGGAACGGAGGGGGTAGCGATGACGTAGTCCGGGCCTGAAAGAAGTCCCGGGCGCAACAGGCGAGGTGGACGGAATGTTTATTGAGCGATCGGGGGATCGGTATTGAGGGCTCGGAAGATTAAGGAGGACTTACTTAGCCCCTGCTGTGTTCGTGAATTAATGCACGGTTAATTGACCCGCGGCACTTGGATTGCAGAGAATGTTTCACGTGACGAGGAACGTGACGGTCCCCCAAAGCCGGCTGAGGATTGTCGCCGCCAAACGGCGGCTCGTAAACACCCATAGAACATTAATGGTGCTGAAAGTTATCCGGTGGCCCGATCTGTAAACCGTCCTCGCCCCTCGATTCGTCCACGCCAGGACGAGCAGCCGCCCCATAATTTACTCGTTAGTTTTTCGTGGCCCCTGCCGGACTCTGCTCCCATTCACTCTCTGGCTCCCTTCGGCTCCTCGTTTCTCCTTCTGTCCCCGCGTAGCTTGGATCCTCCGTCCTCCTTTACCGTCGGCTCTCCGACGCAGCGGTCTTCTTCTCTCTCCGTCAAGCTCCGATTCGTCCCTTTTCCTCCGCGGAGAGCTACCAATGCCCCGTCTCTGTCCCTCGGTCTTCTCTGTGCAGGTCTCGATTTCAATTCGGGTAGCTTGTTTGCTGTAACCCCTCCCGCCGGCCACGTAGTTTCGTTCCATTATCTCGATCTGCTCGGCGATACGTGTAATTGCGTGGTGGTCCGGGACTCTCGCGTGCACGCACCGACGCGAAATAGGTAGCGTAGGTATCAACGGGCGTGGCTGTTGTTGCAGCATTGTTAAGGCTGTCGCGCACAATGGGACACCCCCCGTGTGCCCCGTCGGGCAGGTCCCGCGAACACGGAACTCGGATGTGCGGCGATGCTCCGGGCGCGATCTTGCCTCTCTTCTTCGGGCCCCTTGTTTCGTAGCGGTGGGTTCCGAAATGGGAGGACGCGTGGTGTTTTGATGGGTTTTGGGCGTTGGGGTGATCGAGGGAATTTTTCGAAACGAGAGGGAAGGTAGATAATATTTCAGTGGGTTCAGGATATTGGGCGTGAATTATTATTATAATTATCAGTAGTTTTATTAAGGTCGGGGACAGATATATTGGCCGGTGAATTCGTTTTCGCAGCTAACGCATACCTATTCTGATGTGTGTATCTCTACGCTAAGAGCTCGGTTTGGCCTACACGTTAAGGGCTCGGCGCTATCCCCACCACTTCTGGCGCACTCTTTTTCTGGCAAGGCGAGAGCGAGTCAGAAAACGTTGAGAATAGAAGAATACTCCTCACAACGCACACCTATTCTGATGTATGTATCTCTACGCTAAGAGCTCGGTTTGGCCTACGCGTTAAGAGCTCGGCGCTATCCCCACCACTTCTGGCGCACTCTTTTTCTGGCAAGGCGAGAGCGAGTCAGAAAACGTTGAGAATAGAAGAATACTCCTCACGAAACTCACCGGCCAATATATCTGGCCCCGACCTTAGTAGGTTTTATTGCACAAACAAAAAAGCAAGAGGAAAGAAAAGAAGGATGAGACTATCTGAAATTCAAGGTTCAGTCTAACGACTGTGTTCCGAAGGGTTCAGAATATGAGGGAGGCGGTGAATTGAGAGTTTTCGAAATGGGGAACTGTTCAAAATAAGAGGGAACGTAGTGTTCGGTTAGATTCAGGAATACGGGAGTAATCGAAGAAATTTTTCAAAATGGGAGGGTAGGTAGTATAGCGACAGTCGCCATATATATAGGGTGTCTTTCCTGTACTTTCTTTCCTGTACTTGGCGTCGAGACGCTGCCGCGTCTCTAGATTCCAAAGGGATCCAGACATGGGGAGTGAATACAGGAGACTCGAAGATCAATCTTGAAAACTCTCAATGTCCCCGAACACGATAGAAATGTCTACTAAGGGCTGCCCCGAATAGTTTGAAATTAACTAGAGACTTGACCGCAAAACAGGAAGATTTCGGATCCCCATAAACCGTTAAAACTACTCGAGGCCTTCGAGGCAGGAGCCATAGACGTTAATACAGAGCCCAGTTCCCAAGGAGTCACCGTCCCTCGTTCCCCCGATTAACAGTTAACGGAATTAATCGTCTCGGCTCGCCGAAACGCTGGAAATACCTCGTCGACGAGGAGTCGAGCGACGGCAGTAACCTCGTCGCCGACGTCGCCGTCGACGAGGACGGGTTTGCAGCCGGAGCTCCGATTTTCTCCCTTTTTTCCCCCCTTTCTTTCGTTTTATTCCATTTCCTCCCCTCGCGGCGGTAAAAAATTTCAAGTGGCGGCGCGAGCGAGCTAACGCTGGAGAAGGACGGATGAAAGGAGGAGGAGGAGGAGGAGGAGGAGGTGGTGGAAAGGGGGTGAGGTGGGGGCGAGAAGGAGAAAGAACGACGGGGAGGGCTCGGAGAGGGGGGAGGTATCCTGCAGGGGAGCGCGGAAACGGGTGCTCGAGGACCGGTCGCCATCTTGCCGTGAGGTACAGTCATGCACAACACCTGGAAGCGAATCGGGGTTACCAATACTACTGTTGATATCGATTAACCCTCCCATCGAGACTAGGGGCTGTCGATCTTCCGCCTCTTCCGTTCAAACTTTCAATTCGAATCGCGATCCGACGTTCCCCGCGTGCTGGCACATTTAACAGAAATTCTTCTTAAAACTCCCCTCGAATTAAATGGACCATTTGTCCCGTGGTTAAACTACCGAAGGCGATCTCGAGCCTTTCTTCTCCCACCCCGGAAAAGGGGAGGCTGTTTTCACCCTTTGAACATTGAAAATTCTGTTAAAGATCCAGTATCGGTTGTTTAACGCGTGGCGCGTAAAATCACGGAACGATTTAAGTCCAGATTCCAGTTCCTTTCAGCGTTTCAGTAAGGGTGGCGCGCGAGAGAGAGCTGTTCGGCGGTTATCGAGAGACCGTCCTAATGTAATTACACCCGCGGTAAAACATCGGTTATTAGATTGAAAAATGAAAGGAGAGACAGGGAGGGAGAGAAAGGAGGAGAGACCACTTGCCCGTTTACGGAAGCCCATTGAATTCCATTCGTCGCGGAAACGAGAGGTCCCGGCAGAAATATTTTAATATCTCTTCTCTCTCGCGTTCTTTGTTCGGCCGAGGCTTCTGTAAAGAGCCGAGACGCAGACCGCCGCGGCCGGGCAGGGGACACGGCACGGGGGTCTCTGTGCCACCGGGGAGGGGGGGGGGGGGAGGAGAGGCCCCGGCTTTTAGTTAATTACATCAATTCCAACGGCGACGCCGGCGTCGTCGACGAGGACGCCGGTAGGACGAGAGAGTGTTTTCTCCACCGAGAGATGCATTCGCGCGGAAGTCGCGCGGCGCATTTAGATATCCGATGCCGGGGGGGGCTGCAGCCGGAGCGAGCATCGCCCGGCGACGTTTCAAGTACAATTTATTTTGCAAATATCTCTGGCCTCGTTCCGCGTCCCTCCTCATATATTAAAGGAATTAAATGCCCCGTGAAGGGCGCCCTTTGAATTCCGAAAGGATCGCCGTCGGCGGAACCTCCGCCAAGTGGGCATCTCTCCCTCTTCAATGCCATCGAAAAATTTACTTTTTAAAACGCAGTCGCCACTTATTAATTAACCGGCTACAGCTGCCATATTTAATGCGCCGTTATATCGGGTCCGAAGGATTCATTCAAACCGGTCAACGGATCACAATTATCCTAGTGGACAACACTAGGATATTCTGACGCAGAATAGACGCGAGCCATTCCTGAGGTTTTCTCGAAAAGCTAGGCAGGCGAATGGAAAGAAGGTAATCGCGGACGCGAGTTGCACCCCTGGGAGGTGGGGGGGAGGGGGGTTGAATCGCGGTCGAGTCCTCGACCCGAATATCGCCCGGGCGAGCAATTTTCTCTCCCGGCGGTGAAAAACGTAACGAAGGGGGGTAAATCGAGGGGACAAATGCGTTTCCCGAGAATCCAATCACGGGCAACATTGAGCCTGATCAGCAGCGGCTTGGTCGCGGCTCCTGAGCGCTTATTATCCGCGTACCCCGTGCTACTCCGTTCCTGAGCACGGCCGTTTTCGCCGGAAATCGCTTAACGCGCGGCTCAAGTGGCTAAAGTGGCGTGACGCGTGACGCGCGCGCTCCGCCCGTCATGCGTTTAGCGTAATCGTCACTTTGTCAGCGTGAAGTGCACGGCATGCCGTGCACTTATGTTGCGCGGCCGTCGGACCGCGCGGCGCAACATTCGTGTCGGCCACTCGAATCGAATCGCACATCAACCACCTCCGTCGAACCCGACCTGCCCCCCTTGCCAAGAATTTTGGGCTTGCGGGGTCTGGATTGTTATTGGGGATTGAGTAACGAGCGATACCGGTAGAAAACAGGGAGAATTCGCTAGGAAAGGCTTCTAGGAACGATCTGTGTAGATGGTAGGTACCAGTGGCGCCCCCATTGAAGGGTCAAAGGGGCCCCGAAAGAAGAGGCTTTGTAAAGAAAAAAGAAAAACTGATTTTGTTCTTTAAGCAAATTTTTATTATCACCTAAAGAATTTTGTTTTATACACTTTATTTTGTTCCCCTCGGGGTTACAATACCACAAACTCTACTCCGAACCTAACGCCACTTAATGAATTTTGTTGGATTTGCGTTAAAAATATTTTTATCCCTTCAACTCGGCTTCCACCAAGATTAAATCCTGAGTGCTCGCCACTGGTAGGTACTAAGGGGTGGAGTACAAGTAGAGTAGCAGTGTAGGATTCCGTTGCATCTGGGTGAAGGGGCACTCGATATCCCAGAAGTCGAAGAATCACCCAGCAGCCTTGTCCCCTCGACAAATCTCCATAAACACGCACCGTTAGAACCTATTTAGAATTCTGTTCACCAAAGTCCAACCCACGCGGAGGTTTCCAAGATGACAGGTATATATACCGTCGGTGTAGCCGAGGTCCTCTGGGAAACGCGAGAGCGCGGATCGCGAGCTGCTCGAGATCGGTGAGAGACGGGAAAGAACTTACGGGCGTTAGTTTCGAGCGTCGATTATATTATTAAAGCGTGGCTGCTGCGGAGGATCGAAGAGGAATGTCGTGTACCGAATGTTGATACAGCTGAGTGGTCGTCCCGGCAGGTACTCGGCCAGCTTGCTTCGGCTTCTGTTTGGCATGCCGTGGGGTCCCGCCGCTCGGCTGTACCGAGTCCCCGACAGAAAGAGAGGCTAGGGGGGCAACGGACGGCTCGATGCTTGACAAGGCAACGACGGAGAGCCCCGTGGCCCTGGTCCACGGTAGCTGGTACTGTTTATTCGTAATGGGAGACAGACGGAGGGAGAGAGAGTTCGAGCGCCGATCACGAGGTATCGCGCGGGCTTGAGTACCTGTGCCTGCCGAGGCCACGTGTTTGCTTGGAACACAGAAGCTCCTAGAGGCCGGGCCCACGCACCAGCGTCGTCCCACGTCCAACGGGCGCTCGAATCGGCTGGACTTGGACCGGGTTCGTCGACTACATACCTTCGCGGTCTTGTGAGATCAGGAATCCCAATAAGAGGGATCCCGGAACAAGAGACCTGGGAGGATCGACATTGGCGGAGTTGGTTAGGCGTCTGCCCAGTACACTGAGGATCCGCAAGATTCGAGTCCCACCGCCCGGGGTCCTCTTTTTCCATGGCTCCTGAATAGAAAGAAATTGCGAAACATATTCCTACAGTCTTCGTAGATGTAAATTGAAAGTAACAATGGGACAGAAGGAGAGTAGCTAGCTGAACGTTACTTAGGACTGTTTTAAACGAGACGTTTAACTGATGACTTATTCACTCAGTGGGTCCAAAAAACGGGATGCCATTGTCTCGTTTATTAAAATGGCCCTTGGAGGTCTAAGCGCCTCGTGCTCTAATGGTGTGTTCTCAAAGCTACCGCTTATCCAACTTATCAACCTAGCCCAATTAGAAACTATGCGACAAATCTCGTTACAGTGACGAGGCATGGGAACACCATTTCGAGTAAACCTACCACAAAAACCACATCCAATTAGATCCGTGAACTAACGCGACTCCGCCTAGAACACTCTTCCACCTTCCAGTTCCTGCAGATAGGGTGAACTCGGGTACATCCGTGATAGTTTAAGAATTTGTCTAATAACTGCTAATATTTACATATTCTGAAAGTGGGTCTAGGATATAATGATAGGTCAGACATCAGAGAAACAAATAATAGGTTAACAGAAGTTTATTAAGTATATTTAATTGAAAATATACAAAATTAAGTTATCATGACATACTCTAGTTACTCGGTGATAGTACTCGCTGGCCCTATATATGTTCACCATCCCATTAGTCCCAATCCCCCTCCCCGCGCAGGTACATGACTAGTTGATTAAATCCGTGCGTTCTTCTGTTGCAGAGCGCGAGTTCGCCGCGAAGAGTGGCGGTGCCAGTGCTGGTGAAGGACGGCAAGCCTTGCGGGAGCGGCGGCGGAAACGAGGGCAGCCGCGGCGGGCCTAGCGCGGCGCTGGCGAGTCCAGCGCCTCACATGACGGCCGCGTCCAGTCCCCACGGCTCCCATCACGCGGCCTCCTCGGTGACGAACCCCCACGGGTCCCATCCCTCTGTGGTCGGCGTGAGCCACGTGATGACGTCCAGCCTCCAGCACTGCTCGTACACGAGGGCGGGCGGTCAGCCCAGCATGCAGCAGCAGCAGCAGCCACAGTGCGGAGCCTACCTGCCGTTCCAGAGTCGGGCCTGGTAGTACATGCCGTCCGCGGCGGGGGCCAACCACTCCGTCGCAGGGCCAGCCGCCTGGTACCCCCTGGAGGACAGCCCCTAGGAAGAGTGCCGCGTCGGGCCCGCCTCGCGCCGCCACCTCTGGCGACTCATCCCGACAACAGGCCGTTGGTCCGAGGAGGACTGAGGCGGCCGAGGAGTCGCTGGAGGGATGTGAAATTGTGCGGTGCTTGGAACAGACTGTTAAGAAGATTTCGGGGAGAGACGAGGCACTGTACAGAGTGCACCTAGCTTTGTACGGGGGATAGGGTATGCAGGCGAAGCTTGGCCAAACCATTCAGCAGTATTCTCTGTAGTGTTCTGGGGACTATCCGTGAAGGGGAACCAACGACCGCGGGACGGTTACTTGACGAGGCTCTCTTCGAAGCCTTGTAAATCTCGACGGAGCCGAGTTCGGAGCGAGTCTGCGGGATTCAAGGGCCTTGGGATCATAGAGGTTTTAGAAACCGGGACCTACGGTACTATGGATAGTACTTACATCTTTCTCGTTAGTCGTTCTAACGCGAACGCGACCTCCGCGCTCTTTGAACGTCCAGGGAGCTCGGGGACCTCCAACGACCGGGCCCATTCGTGGTCTATGAGGACGCGGAAGAGCTTGGAAGCTCGAGTAGCATTCGAGATGATTCGAAAGCGAGTCCACGTGGCAAGAGGAACCCAATTATACCCGATGGTAGGCGAAAGAAGGTCATATCGACAGCCTAGCGGAATCACGCGTGAAAGTCACGTTTCCTATGGACGGACGTATAATTACTATGAAACGAAACCCAATCGTGAGTTTGTGACTTCTCTGACGAGCCTCTTACTCGTCCAACTTCGATCCCATGATTGACGGACGATAACTTCTCGAAAAGGACTCAACTATCTGTTATATACTCTATCGAGACAGGGACGGGGAATCGAAACGATCGGGGACTTTAATCCGAACATTCTTGGTGCGTTTGCGCTATTAGAAGCTGTACACAACGGACACCCTCAACTACTACAGATTTAGGGAGCAGGGATCTTTCAATATAGATTTCACTAAACAATGAATCTTCCTGCAGAAAACAAGTACCGCGTGATAACACAGTGTGTCGCGATTAAAAGCCCAATTTCCCCAATCCAACCGACACTGTGCAATCGAATTCAGGTCGACGGAATTGCTCATGAAGAATTTCCGAATAAAGGGCCCCGATCGTTTCAGACTTAATTTAAAACAGCGAAGGGATAGAGCGTAAGCGTGTCAGTGTTCTATAAAAACGGGGGAAGGACAGTTTCGTCACGCCCACATACACCTTCAGTGCCTGTCAGCTACCATAGGCACAACGAGGCCGTCGAAGTGGATCGCAGGCGCGCGAATAATCTGGCCGGGTCCACTCGAAGCCCGTCGATTCCAATTGCGAGAAACCGTACACCTGTGTGTTCGATCGCGTGACTCGGTTTCACCGAAAACCCCGTCACCCGAGACGCGTCGACAATGTTGCCCGCTGCAACAATGCGCCCCATCGAGGTTCGTCGCTCGCTCACAGAGCAAAGGCGTCGAATTTCCCGTGAACGAGCTCTCCCCCCGTCGGAACTGGCGCGACTCGAGGCTAACTTCCACTGCTCCGATGAACTTCGCCGCGTTTCCCAGTCGCGAAACAGGTGACAACTGTCGGGGCAGCCGCTTTAAGTTAGCCTCTGATTCGTTAAAAAGTTACGGGGATATGTTAATGCTCGACGCCAGGGAGCCTCGTGAGCGCGATTCTTCACAAAACTGCAGACTAGGTACCTCGAGCGCCGAGGGGAACTAGGTGTCGAAACTGAGTCACGCGATTGATGAGGATTCCAAGATAGAATCCTACTCGACGTGCAGCGGGGAGGCTGAGATTGAAGTAGAAACTGGGTAATGATTCTGGAAGACGCAGTTTTAGTTAAGTTAGAGGTTCGATGGTTGCGGTAGACCGGGGCGAAAGCAAGTATTGACACTCTTGAAGCTTCAATCGCGTTCTGCCGAGTAACCATCCAACGAAAGAATTCAGTGAACAACTATCGAAGCTCCACCATACCCAGCTTCCTCGCACACGCTTACCAGAAATCATAACGCGATTCATTAACACCCGACACTGCCACTAACCACGGGTACACCGAGCAGCATCGAGGTGCGTTAGAATTAAAAAACTCGTCCAGTTAACAACGACGTTCGCGCCAAGTCTTCACCAAGCCCCGAGACTAGTTCATCCCCAGAGACCTTGCATTCTCAGTCCTACGCACAGTTCCCTGCTGCTCGGTTTACCCGCACCCCGACACTATCAGCTTGCTCTGCACAAGTAGACCTAAGAACCGGTGGCTTCCAAGTCCATCCGAAGCGATGGACTGCGACCAACCGAAAGGAACACCACTACCGATCATCGATAATCAATGGAACCAGAGGCGCGCGGAGCCTCTTCCTCCGACTAGCGACTCCCTTCCGCTCCGTGCCACCGAGTCGTCAGTTTCCACTTATTCGGCGACCACAACGGTTTCCAGGTTCCAGCGTACAAGGGCGACGGGAAAGGAGAAGCCAGCCGCCAGGGGAGCCAGCGATCGGCCTGACTCGCAGCCCGAAACGCGGCCAGGAGAGAAGTGTTTGGCATTCTTCCCCGGAGCACGGTCTCGCGGAGAAAGAGGAGCACGGAGTGAAAAGGGGGCCAGACGCGAAAGGAGATCGCGCGGCGACGCTTGAAAACGTCGAAACGGATTAATCGACCGGGCGGCGCTGGTCCCGTTCCCATTGAACTGCGACTCTACCGCGCGCGAGAGAGACAGATCCGTGTCGCGGTGCGCGCTGTGTGTACATAGTTAGAGAGATGTATATTTATCCGGGGGCGTTTCGCGCCTCGAAGCCAGAGGCCCCTCGAAAAAAAAATTCCGGCCTCGGTTGCCGTTCACTAGGCGGCCGCCGAGAGGAGAGAATCGATCGAGCCGTCGCGGCTCTTTTCCGCGGGAACGCGCCGCGCGGATAAAGGACACCCGCGGCGAGGCGACGGGAAGAATAGGCGGGCCTCGGTGATAAACGGGGTCACAGGCGGTGAATCCGATACGATGTAAATAGGATGTGCACGGCGGTTTTTAGGCGGATGGATGCATGGACGCGCGGGATGGTGCCCGTCGAGGGCGAGCGACGCCCAGCCTCCGGTGGCTGGAGGCACGCGGTTCTACTGTAAACGATTTAGCGAAACGATTTATCGACATTAATGTAACGCGGGACAGGGGAGGGGGGTGCACACTGGATCACACACATGCACACATATACGAGAGACACGAGCAGAGATACGTCAAAGTATAATGATTGACGAATAGCGAGTAGCGTGTGACGGTGAAGAAATTAGAGATTATTACAAAGTTTTGTAAATAACGACAGAGATATTAATAAAACGATACTTATTCGAAGGAAAATCAGCGGGAGCCGTGGATTCGATCGAAGCTTCTGCCTCGACCCCCTATTGTTCCTTTCCTTCATCGTTCCCCTTCGCTTCCACCACCCCCTGGGAGCTTCAACAAAAGATTACACCTGAAGGGGGTAGTCCGCTCGATTCGGGGGTCAGATCGAGTCAGAACTCGCCGATGGATCACGATCTTAGTATACTTCTTCCACTACACTTTGCACCAGGTAACAGTCGAAGGAGTCGAGTCCACGATATCCAGCTGTACCTACGGAACTCACCCCTGGCGGGGTGCTGCGTGGTCGAGAATAGGATGCTCCTCTGCATCAAAGGCTAAGAATGTTTCATTACACATCTCGCCCGGTGGATTCTCGCTACCAACCTCTCCCAGTGATCCCAAGCGCCATGGAAACACCCCACGCGTGCCCCTGGCCCCGTAACGTCCTAACCCCCTTAGAAAACGCGACGGTGTAGCGACGATTATTAAAGGTAAGCCGATCTCCTCCGATAGATGAAGGTTAATGCCTGCGGAGGCAGGTAGAGGAGAGGGCCAGCCAGCATCCGAAACGCTGTTATTGGATATCAGAGGCTCTGAAGGGGGGACTTAACCCCGGAGCGAGTGAGGGGGTGAGCCGGGATCCCGGCGATTTATCAAGAGCACCGTGACTAATTGCTCCTGTGGAAGCCGGGGCAGGTACGCGCCACGGGCAGGGCAAGACACGCGCACGCGACTGGGGGGAACGCAATTTAACGGGTCAAAAGGGAAGGCCTGCCCGCTGGAAAACTGTTTCCGAGTTTCGCGGCGGAAGTGAGATTAATGAAAGCCGAGGGGCGCCAGCGGTCTTCCCTTATTCCACGATGCTCGCGCTTCCTGGCGTTGCTAGCCACGCGACGGGGCAATGGAATGTCGCGATGTTATGAAATCTCGCGGAGGAACGGGGGACTTCTGAGGATTAAAGGGTTTCTCGGGTTCGATGGGCTACTGTGTTTTGCGGTTGGAGTCTGATTAGCAATTTCGGTGATGGTGTCATCGTTAGAATTAACGCTTCGTTACAGAACTTCTTCGATTTTGGAAGAAAATTCATTTTTGGACTCGTCCAAGTGACATAATAGAGGAAGAATAATAAAAAATTGAATTTTTTTATTTTTCCGCTTTTTCTGGCATCACGATTATGATTACTTAAACATCACCGAATTATAAAATAGATATTAGGATATGTTAGTACTATTTATGATAAAACAGTTACGTCACGTTACATGCTAGTTTGAAAAAAAAAAAAAAATATGTTGCATAATTGCAACAGTATGCAACGAAGGGTTAACAATGATGTAGAAGAATTGGATGCAGATGGATGTTGGAGGGTTCAAGCATAAAATTCCACAGTTTATTGAACGATAAACTTAATTACCAGCAATCAGAAACTACCTCCCAACGCAAATCCTAAATACTTGCTGAAAATATAAGTGCCTACTGTCCACGGAAAGAAACACTTGTAATTTATTCACGATTGACAAGACTAGGCCCCGCAGCACGCCGGCGATTATAAAGAGGAAAAAAGCTCGTCCGCCCTTCACACCCTCGACGCAATTTCCTGCGAATAGGTGTGCGCACGTGTGTGGGTACGTGCGTGGCGTGACATACGAGAGGTCCTGACGCTGACAGGCCTCCGCTTCTGGTGGTCACTCTTATACACTGGTATCCCATATCGCGCCCCACGCACCCCTCCCATTCTCTCGCTTCGACCGCCATTATCATATTTATTAACTGCCGCTCCACGCTTATATCTACACCTATTCGCTGCCATTCCTATATAATATAATCTGTGCCGGTGACAGCAGCACGTGGCCGGGCCACCAGCCCCCCATCTAACCCCCTTCTCCCCCCCGTTGTCCATCCACCCCCTCCGCACATTCTCTCTCTTTCTCTTTATATTCCTCCCTTTGTCCCGTGGCCTGGCGCCCTTATTACCACCAGCGACGGATTTGTTGCTGCCGATGCTTGATACGATTACCGGAGAGCCATTGGTTTCCTAGGTTTTCCTGGCTCGGAGCGGCTCCAGCGCTATCAAACGAGGGGAATTAAGCGCGGAGGGTGGTCTGTGGAATCAACGTCGAAGACTGGCGTTTATGGATTTCACTGATAGTAGTGTGATTGTTGTGTTGGCCTGGGTAGTCGGAGCTTCTGAGGCGGCGGACGTGATTTCTGAGTCACCCGGAGGGAAGAAAACTTGGATTTTGGGTGCCAAAGGGGTGGGTTGTAAGAATTTTTGTTTTGATCCTAGGGATTCTAAGATCCGTGGAAAGTTTTATTTAAGGTAGGGGGTGTGTATGGAAGTGAAGGTTGGATAGAAAAGGAGAAGAGGAAAAATAAGTGCCAGATTTATTAACATTTTTTTTTTAAAAAAGTATGCGTTTATTCATACCAAGGTTTTTTTTTAACACTGAGTAGTACAGTTGGATTAATTAACCTTACACCTTAGAGGATCCTAGAAGACAAAAAAAACAGCTATATATATATAGGAAGCGATAGTTGATGGAGCACTTGCGAGAAAGCGTGATCGGTAGAAACGCCATCTGTCGGCGAGCACAGAGGTACCGCTGCACGCGTGACAAGTTTTCGATGGCGCGACGGATGCTCGATCCGCTGTCGCTTGGAGGGTTCGGTGCCTGACGGAATGGCACGCGCAGGCCTCGTCCTCCGCGATTCCTCCGGTCGATTGTAAATTCATGAAGGAAAAGGAAGTGGAACGCCCCAACGCCGGCACCCCGTTCATGAATACAGGCCCGGCGAAAACATGGGGCTGCTGTCTCGATCTAAGACGCGAAACCGAGGCAAAGGGTGTCCTTAGCCGCGATGCTAATGTCTTCCTCCAGTTTTCCCTTGATGGCCTGCTACCGATTCTAATGCATTGCGAGGGGTTGCTGGGGCAAGCGCCTTGCATTCGTCATTCATGGCCTCGCGTTCGGCGGAAGCTTCCCAGCATCGATACATCGATCTGAAGAGTACGGACTCCATGAGTCTGAATTTTAATCCTCCAAACTAACTAGGTTCTCGATTATAATTATTCTGGGGGCGTCCAGATCGCCTAGGTTTTGTAATACAGAAAAAATTGTCTTTGCGCTTTTGCGTGATGGGTAGTCGATGGGTATCGACGACCACCCTGGCGGTTTCTGCGTCTACCATGCCGTTATTGAATTGGAAATTTCCAGGCCGCGGGACAAAGAGTCGATTTCATTTGGAATCGTACCGCGCGCGCGCACATCTCATAGACAGCCATTGGAACAGGTAGAGAAATGCAGATTGCCGGCGACACAAAGCATTCCAACCGGGATAACCGAACTGGATAACGGGTCCAGATATTGCTACTTGACTCCCTCCGATCTGCAGGTAATTGCTACGCCGGGGATGCCTTTGCCATCCGCGCCAAACGTCGGGGAATTCGCGATATTCGCACGTAAGTCGTGCGGAGCACGCGACCGATCTGCCAACGATTATTATTCACCCGTCTCCGGGTTACGCCTGCCGAGTTTGGTAGAATGGGAAGTGAGGTAATTCGGAAGGAATCGAATTTAGAATTGTCGAAAGGAATCGTATTTGGATTTTTTAGTATTATCGGAAGAAACCGAATTTGGAATTTTTGGATTTATCTAAAGGGCTCCAATTTGGAATTTTTTGAATTATCAGAAGAAACCGAATTGGGAATTTTTCTGGAATTTTTAGTCTAAATACTAATGCAACGGACTTCAGCTTTTGTGGGACTTGAGCAAACTCTCATATACCCAGTTTATTTGGGTGTAGAGAATAGAGAAACTGGATATCTTGGGAAGGTTCATAAACATTATGCAGATAAGTGGAGGTGATGGTTACAAAATTAGAGAAGAGATCTCCTGTCATTCGTTTACTATTTTCAAAGTCTTCACACCTTTCTAATCACGGAATTCATTCGCTATATACCCTACAAAACCGATTTTAGGTTCAGGAACGTTTCAATGGCGAAGGAGAGGCGAAGGTAAATTGCAAAGTTTCGCAAATCTGGTAAATCTGCTCCGAGATCTGCCAGCTACTTTTGTAACAGGAGAGTCCTACCGAACGTTTACAAAGCACATATTTCTCCGGATCTCATGGCATGCAAATACTCGCGGCACTTGGAAAAATCTTCAGCCGAGTGTCATCCAACTACATCCAGCATGTAAACTCGGTCACCCTGGCGTATCTAAAGTAAGCGTATCTACCAATCGCGCCACGCAGATGTCTACCAAATTCTAAGGGAAGCTTAAAAAATTGTTAAACAAGTCACAAACAAGACCATAACGCCAGAATCTTCAGCGGCAGTAAGACCAGAAATTGTCGCGCCCAATGGGTCGTAGAATCTTAAAAACTTCTGCACCACAGGGGCAAAAAAAGTACCTACCTTAGTTGGCCAAAAATGTCCTAAATATTTCAAGACGAGTCACCATACTTTGCATACCTAGCATATTCCCTTTTGCAAATATGCTATTTAAATATCAAAGAAAGTGTGTTCAATAACCGCAACAATAATATCCCGACCTTGAGATCACTTGAATATTCACTGAAAATTATACAGCCCCGCGTGTCCCATTAAGAACCATGATTTCTTCTGCATTGTTTGCGGTATAAGAAATCCAGTGACTCACCCTGTACAAGCGGAATAATTAGAGAGCAGAAAAAACACGACGCGTGGTTTCTCGCTCGTGGACGTCGGCAGTTCAATGTCGCGGCATAAGAAATCGTTTAACTCGCGATCGGTGGAAGAAAACTCGGCTGGGTCTGCTGTCTGCGAGCCGCGTCCGAGCAAAGTACGACGCACACACGAGCAGCAACGATATTCCACGGGCGTAGGGCACGCGTGTGCGTCCCCGGGGAGCAAAAATCGCTGTTCCGAAACCGTGGAGGGGATAGCCCCGCCCCTGGCCTACCCTACCAACTCCCCGGCCACGCCCACCGCCACGCCCACGCGGAGGCTGACCTCCAGAAGTAAATCGCTCCAAGACGATGGAAAATCGTCGGCCAGCTTTCCACCTACTGACCGAGACTTTCTTTTTCGCGCCCCCTTTCGATCCCCTCGAATTATTGCTCGAAAAGAGTGGAGAAACGACGACCGGACGTCGCGCGGAGGCTCGAGCCGCTCGTTACCCGGCGGTAATAAGGGTAATTTGCACGAGGGCGACTGATTACTTATGCGCCGTACGCTCTGTTAACGAACCTTCACAGAAATATTCTAATATAATACGCCCTCTGGCCGAGAAGCTAAATATACACTTCTAAAAAAAAAACAAACGTGCTTACTCTTCTCGTAACATAACAAAATTACCGTATTCGTAATCCCCCGACTACGTGTATTATAGCCAGGAAATTAAAAGGACGTTTTGCCAGAGAGCCCCACTGAAGATCTAACGCAAAGTTATCCGCCACCAGTGGCACGCATACAGCGTGTAGATAGATACTACGCACTTACCCAGTGGATCCTGGTCGAAGGAGCTTCCCCGTCCCCCGTGGCTCGGAGCTGGCGTCGCGCTAAGGTAAACGTGGATCGACGATGGATACCGAGGAGCCGCGAGCGGACGCGCCGCGAGGCACGCCGGGCCGTTATTAATTGTGCAGGGAGAGCAAGCTGTGACTACGGGGCCCAACGAGCCACGGACACACTTAACCGACGCCCGAAAAACAGTTGCTGCGACGGCGGACAATGGGTGGACGCGGCGCGTACGTAACGAGCACTTAAGCACTCGACGGCACACAACGGTCGGGCACGGAAAATGTCATAAGACGTCTGGCATTGTACGCGCGGGCCGGGGGAGTGGATCGGGGAGATGGGGGGGGGGCGAGGGGCGGGGGGAGGGGAGGAGAGAAAGAGAGGCCACTCGTCGGCCCGTTGGCGCGTACACGATGGTATATTGTTTATCGAGCAGAAGGCAGACGCGGGGTGCACAGGCGACGCGCGAGCTTTTGTAGAAAATTATGCGCCGCGAGCGCGCGCGCATATGCCCAACCCGGGGGCTACCTATTCGATGAACTCTCAAGAGGTTCCGGGGCTGTGTTCTCGAGGCGGGCGAAGGAAAGTCGCGAGATCGGAGGTTCCCACACACGGCGAGGCCACCAGCGGCGACCCGCTCTCGCGCCCCGGTCTCCTCTGGGCCCGACGACGTTGTTGCGCCCCACGGCTGGGTGACGAGGAGGCCCGCGCCGCCGGTGGCGGACCCCCCACCCCCCTTTTCGCCTTTCGCGCCAGCGCGTATCGTTATTTCCGCGAGACTGGACGGAGCGGAGTCAAGGAGTCGACGTGACGCGGGCAGGGGGTCGGCGTTCGCACGGGGGGCCGACCGCGGGATCGGTTCGGGGACTCAGGTGGAGGACCTTGTCGGTAACTGGCGCGGGACATTATCGACAGGCGGGTGCCCCGCGCGGGAAACCTCGCGGGGGGTCGCAGCTCGTCACCTTTCGCCTTTCTTTCGCATCCCGACTGCTCACTCGACTACCGGCTCCCCCCCGGATCTTACGGCTGGTCCGTTCTCGCAAGCGTTCCGTGCACTGGTGAGGAAACCAGCGAGATTTCCAAAGGGGATCGAGACTTTTGTAATCTGCGATTGGCGTCCGGGGTTTTAGCGAAGTAGCCGTAGCTACTTGCGCCGTCAGAGCTACGTGCTTCCCATCTTTTGCTCGGTCCTTTTTTGACTCTCACCCTAATGCCAATTTGACAGCTTTTCCGCAATAAGTTACACTGTTCTGTTATTTGCGATCCTTGCGAACAAGAAGTATACCCTGTGCATCGTTTTATTTTATGCGAAAGTTGTGAAAAATCCAAGATGTAAATGTGAACTCATCAATTTGAATAAAATAATGTCGAGAAATAACTGTTCACCTTGTCATTTCGTCGATCCTTTAGCACTGTGTCAATTTGGCACCGAGGTGCAGATTGAGTTCGTGAAATGAGGAGCAGACAAGGGTTGAGGAAGATAGTAACGAAGTTGTGAAACTTGGGGAATCGAATGGTATGGAACTTTAACGGGTTGATTGCCAGCGCCTCGAACTTTAAGTTTTATTTAGAACGCTCAGAATAAAGTAGCCCTGAGCTATTGCCGTCTGGGCCCCTCTAGGGACCCATCCTTAAAAAAAAATATAGGTTTCATCCAAACTATATTTTTTCTACACTTAGCTCGTTTTTAGTAAACTACCTCCTCATGTCCCCGAAAAATTGCCCCTCGGAACGTTTGCCACCGGGGCCTTTTTCCTTAAATCCGCCGCGTCCCTGAAATCCGGAGACTTCTCAAGTATTCTACCGTTACTCTGGATTATACATTATTAATCCATAGCGTAAAACCGCGTGGTAAGTGTAGCTACCGTAGAGCTGATTCTCCAAAAATGTAAAACACGTGTATAATAAATCCCTAAGGGCTCAAGACCCCGGGTCACCCTGAAGCGCTGTGTTTTATCGTGAAGCGGGCCGTTCGATCGGGAAATTCAGCCGCCCCTCGCGAGCTACTCGAGCGGCGTCTGCTTCGTCAAAGATCACGGTCAAATTAAAGCCTTCCGTTTGCAGTGAGAGGGCGACAGCGCAGCGTCTCTATCGACGAGGAGGCAAGTAAAATTACGGGTCCCGTTTAGAACACGAAAGACGCGGCGTTCGTACAGGGCTAAAAGCACGCGGAGGGATCCGGGCATCGAGGGAGGGTAGCGATCGAGCACTTGAGCACGAGCTCAGAAGAAATGCGGGGAGAACAATGGCTAGAGGTAACCAGGAGCCGGTGCTGCGTCATCCCGGTGTCTGAGCCCGTCTCCACCGACGCGGTAACGAGGTGCACGTCACCCCGAGGGCTCACCTTCCCAGGGAACCCGTCGCCAGAACCGACCACCCACGACTCACTTGGACGCGCGATCGCGTTACCCCGCAGGATCCTCGCGACAATAAATATTCGCCCCGGACCGTTCATCATTCTAATCCTACTAATACAGTAAAGCTGGGTTTACATTAGACCAGTCGCTAGATCCAGTGAGTGGTTTGACTGGAAATCAGTCGATGTCTTGATTATTCCAGTCGTTTCTGAACCGTTGAAAGTGGTAGAGTGTAATAATAATGGATATCATAAAATTAGCATCGAAAAGTAGACTTTCGATCCAGTCGAAATCTGCTGGAATGACAGCACTGTACTGGAATCAACACACTCTTTACATTATTCCAGTTCTAATCCAGTGCTGTACTGGATCACTGGACTGGACTAATGTAAACCCAGCTTAAACGCGAAACTGTCTTTGGATCTTGCGGATCTGGACGAAATTTTTGCGTAATCACTCTCTAGAACCTGGTGGAAAATATAGGCTACCATGAAACCCGGACATCCCACCCCTTCCCCCTTATTTCACCCTCTTGACACTCCGTGATAATCGAAGCTTTCAGATTAAACATACGTTTCTCGCGTCGAACGTCACCCTCTCGGAGCCTATTCGGTTATCACTCTATAATTAAAGAGCAGCAATGAATACTACATCAGAAAACCCTCCAACTCCTTTCGATCCAAACATCATTCGGCGTAACCCTAGATTCTAGAATCAGTCCCAGCCCAAGACGCCGAGCCAGCACGTGCCCACCGCGATGCCTGAAGTATCGCGCGGCAAAGACGCTCTCGAATTTTCTTTGAGCCCCGCTGAAGCTTCCGTTGAACGGCCTCGACGGCAAAGAATGGTCTGGGGCGTGCAGAAAAATCCGTGGTCGGCAGCTGCTTGATCTTTCCGCGTGGTTTCGCGCGGCACAAGCGACGGCAGACACTCGGGCCCCGATGCGTACTTATCAAACGCAGGGCGGCACAGTCGGCGCGGCGTAACGGGAGAGGGAGAGATCGCGCGACGAGGGCCGCGCGTAGAGGGCCCCGGGTCGGTTGAAGCGAGAGGGGGGGGGGACGGCTGCCGAACGGGGAAAGAGAGGGCCGCGGCGTACACTTGGCTACTTGGCATTTACATCCGCCATCCATTTTGCACGCCGTGGTACTTGAGTCCCTATTCTTTACCTTTAGGTGCCCGCGCCCATGTATATACGAGGCGCGCTCGCGCACACAATGAATCCCAACGTACGCCGCGGCCGTACATTAACACGAGTTGCTGCGTTTTTACGGCTGCGATGCGTGGCCTGCGCCGCGGCCGCGCGAGCGACGTGCCACGGGGGATGAAAAAGGGGGAGGAAGCGGAGAGGAGAAAGAAAGGAAGGCGAAGACGGGGGGAGGAAGAGAACTCGGATGTGCCGCGGAGCAGAGTCGTGTGAGGTGAGGGCGCACCTGGACCTTCTTCTCCATGGGCGTACAAGGGCTCTCACTGCCTTCCACTCCACGATTCAACCACCCAACGGACTGCCTCCAGTTACCGTGCACCAAAGTTTCCTCTTTCTCTGTTCCAGGGCCCCTCTCCCTTCCTTCTTCCCTCGCTGCAGCATCCCTCTGCCCTCGGTTCCCTTTACCTCTCCTCCCTCTCTCTTATTTTTTCAAACTCGCCCGGATCGCGCGAGCGCGCGTACCATTGGAATCCGCGTCCGCCGACACAAACGCGTTTTACATCGGCCCTCGTGCAGCGACGCGCGACGATCCGCGGTACTCGTGGAGACTCGTACCCGTTCGGGTGTTACGTTAAAAAAAAAAAAATAAATAAAAACAGCGCAATGAAACAACGATTCGGGGATTTTTTTCCCCCCCCCAGGCGTGTCGCTGCTCGCCGAGGATTACAGCGGACGGAACAACGGGAAATTGTTACAGAGCGGCGAAACCTATTACGAGTCTGGAAACGAGCGCGCGGTGTATTGGACGGGCAAAGCAACGAATAGCGCGAAAAAAGAGCGGAGGTTCGGGATGGACTCTCGAGCGACGGCGCAAGAGGAGCGGATCGCTGGGACTGGAAATGTCGAGGGTGTAGCTAAATCGGTTCAATTTGAATTTGGTATACGCTGAGGCCGAAAAGGGACGCGAGGCCGAATCCAGATGGCGGTAGGGAACGGTCGGACGCGTACCCGTATGGAGAGCGGAGTGAACGCATTACACGCAAGCGACGACTCGTACTCGATGAAGATGTAAGGGCCCACCATTGTGTCCTCCGCCGTCGAGAGAACTCGAGACCGAAAAGAGAGGAGCGGAGAAGGAGAGGAGGCGGTGTGCGCGCGTGTACGTAGAGAGCGGGACACCGCCGACTACCACCGCCGGGGGTAGATCCCGGCGCGGATAGTGCTTTATTTCATCAAAGGGACAACAAGGAAGCCGAGATAACGCCGCGGTGCTTCGCAGAAAGGAGCACTTCGCCGTGCAGAAGTGTATGCGCGGCACGCACGCCGCGCTCGATCGTCCGTAATCGCGTGCAGACGCAATAACCGACCCCCGGGCCCACTCGCCCGAGG
This sequence comes from Andrena bicolor, assembly GCA_960531205.1. Classification (NCBI taxonomy): domain Eukaryota; kingdom Metazoa; phylum Arthropoda; class Insecta; order Hymenoptera; family Andrenidae; genus Andrena; species Andrena bicolor. The sequence goes on along the minus strand of OY482668.1, from coordinate 3,072,223 downwards.
AGATTCCGCCAGCGGCGAGTCTGAAAAATCTTCCTCTAAAAGAATACCGCGGCGACGAGTTCCGCGTGCTCGAGAGAATTCGGGGCTCTCGTTAGACAGCGGCGCAGGGGGTTGAAAGGTCGCGGACGCTTCAAATTCGATCGCAACGCTCGGGGCCTCACTTGTTGGCGGAGCTGCGGGAGCGAGAGGAAGCGATTGATCTCGCGTTTTAACGCGGGATCGAAGTCCAGTTCAGCCAGGGGCTGCTTACGGCGGCTGGCGAGACACTGATTCTAATATTCGAGGCGGTCTAATACCTTTCTAATCGCTGAGAATACCAGCTCGGAAACTGCGACGCGCACCGTTTAGAACGGGGTCGTGAATGAACACGACACGGTAGCAGTGTGGGAAGAGGGTCCGCGGGAACGGAAGGGTTGTTTACACTCAGCCATGCGGGCGATAGGAAATATCGGCTTGGATCGCTCCACGAGAGACCGGATAATTTTATGCGGGCAACGCGAATTAAATGGGCCGTCGAGCACAATGCACGTCGATGGGGCATGATCTCCATCGAGCGACATGGCCACGATTCAACTCGGAACGCCTGGCAGTTTCAACCTTCCTCGGGTATTTTTCGCGAGCCGTATTTTGCGATCCAAGTTTAACTTTAGTTCCATCGCATTTCTCCTGAAATTTCTCTGTTTTGGGGGCTGAAAGCAATTTGGGAACCCTGGGAATGGACCAGAATGCCGATAAGTTATACACTTCTTTTGTTACGTAAGAAAATTCAGGCAAAAGTGGATAATCAGAATTAAAGGTTCAGACCTTTCGATTTGAAAATTCACCTCTCCTCAATAATTTTTTTTATTTATTCTGGTTCACGAAAATGAAGCTACATATGTATAAACTGAAGCGCCGTTTCATTTTGCTGTTTAGATTACCTGGAAGATAAATATCATGCAAACCAGCGGACGACGAATTTTGCGCAGCGTGTTGGTCGACCATGCATAATGCATAACTCAGATATTCATGATCAAAAATCGATTAAAAAAAAACTACGAGTTCATCAACGATTCATAAAAACATGGTATAAATTTCAGAAGAATCGGATCACTAGTTTATTAAAAAAAAAATCCCTAATTTTGTTATGTTTTTAACCCAAGAAATAGGATTCCCCTTTAAACTAAGGCTTCGTTCACATTAGTCAAGTTACCTGACCTCAAGTCGCTTAAATTCCAGTAACTTGAATCCACATTCCCAATGCGATCCTGTTATTTACTTGACTCGAAATATCTCTTTTCAGGTTTCTTTCAGGATTCAAGCGAAGCAGAGATTCCTTCAACTTTACTTGCCTCGAGCTACAACATGCCTAATGTGAACGAGGCTTAACCGGCGCGGAAAGCCGTGAGCGTGAAACCGGTGGATTTCAGAAACAGGGAAACGATATTTTTCCCCCACTGAACCGGAATATGCGCGTAGAACCTTTACTCTCGAAGAGGGTTGGATTAAATCGACGAGTTTGGACGAGAGCGACGCGCGCTCACCATTTCTGGCTGGCCAAGGAAACCGAGCGTCTTCGTCGCTCGCGGAACGATTCCAGCGACCTGGGCATCCAGATTTCAGGGTGACGATAGAGGAGCCAAAGGGAGGAGGAGGGCGAAAGAGAGAGAGAGAGGGGCAGAGAACAAGAGCGCTGCTCGCTATTGTTTTCTCGAGTGGTACTCGCTGGTTCAATGCTCGCCCGCTCTGGTAGACCGGTACCAGATGTACCCTAGACCGCCTGGCTTCAACCGCGATACCGTGCCGCGCCGTTCGTCGCGATTACGTTTTCCAATTTCCCAAAATGTTCGCATTGTTCCCGCCGGGAACAAAGGGCTCCCCGGTCCGCGTCGCTGGGACCTAGGTGTTAGTAGGACGTTTTGCTTGGTCAAGGAGATTCACCCAGTCGAGGGATGTGGGGCGAATAAAATCGTACTCCTCGATTCTAGATACCAATACTATACCAGTATAAATAATCCGGACCAGTGGCAGATTTAAGGAAAAAGGCCCAGGTGGCAAACGTTCCGAGGGGCCCATTTTTTGAGAAAAATGAAGAGACAATTTACTAAAAACGGGATAAGTTTAGTAGCACAGAAAAGAAATATAGTGTTTGGTTAAAATCGCAATTTTTTTATGATGGGACCGTTGGGGGCCTTCTGGGCAGGGGCCCATTTTTCGGGAAAATGAAGAGGTAGTTTAATGAAAACGGCTCAAGTGTAGTAGTACGAAAAAATGTAGTGTTTGGACTCCTATACCTAATCATAACTGTATTTGGTTATGGAAAAAGGCCCAGGTGGCAAACGTTCCGAGGGGCCCATTTTTGGAGAAAAATGAAGACACAATTTACTAAAAACGGGATAAGTTTAGTAGCACAGAAAAGAAATATAGTGTTTGGTTAAAATCGCAATTTTTTTGTGATAGGACCCGTTGGGGGCCTTCTGGACAGGGGCCCATTTTTCGGGAAAATGAAGAGGTAGTTTAATGAAAACGTCTCAAGTGTAGTAGTACGAAAAGATGTAGTGTTTGGACTGCTATACCTAATCATAACTGTATTTGGTTATGGGGCCCTACCGGGGCCTTGTGCGCAGGGGCCTAGGCGGCAACTGCTCATCAGGCACCCTGTTAAATCCGCCACTGATCCGGACGGTTGTTGTGAACGCTGCCTAAAATATTCAAACCCATTTGGAAACTTACAAAGGGCTCGCTGGAGCAATCAGGATCAGACTTGCCTGGCTTGGATCTAGATTCCACCTAATTCTATCCACGCAAATTAAGATTGCGTTAGAAGAAGAAAGTTTCCAGGCTACATCGTCGAGGATCAGGCGGTGAGAGGATCTTTTGAACCAGATGTAGAACCAATTAAATTATATTTGTCTCAAATGCATACAATACAAAAATGTCCACGTGCGACGCGCGAATTGCTCATACGGAAATAATATATGCGTGTCCCCTTCGATCGGCTGCACACTGACGATATGTATAAACGACGGGTGAAGGTACAATAATCGAGGCCTTGCCAGAAAAGAGTCGCCGTCAAGCACGAAGCAAAAACTATCTTCGGAATTTATTTAAAAATCACACCACGGTATTAAATTACAGTCGATCATGCTGGTTACCGATAGCCACGGGGGCAAGAATAAAATTCATTTCTCTTAAAAATTAATCGCTCGTACCCCTTCCACCGGCAGAGCCTCGACTATTTCAATCACAAGAGACCAACGATGCCACCCAAAGGGAAAGGACCGTTGATCGACAACTCTCCGATACATGATTCTCCAATACAATCGACGCCAGAACCGATCGCGCTCCGAGAACACCGTTAAACCAACAGTAAAATGATCGAATCCTCTAACCGGCGGTACGCTCGAATGCATCGATTTATACCGAACCGAAACCTCTGTTCAATGGCAATAATAGGAAATAAAAGGGAAACGACCGCGACACCTCGGAGCTGCTCGCGTCGGAGAAAGAAAGGGACGGCGAGCGTGGCTCGAACGAGACGACGAACGATGATTATTCCGATCGGGAGACCTAGATTACGTTCATCGGCGATGATCGCGCCAGTCGAAAGTACGAGCGCGCGATATCCAGCCGCTATGGAATATACGAATATACAATTAAAATTTCTTTTTTCCCCGTTCAACAGATTGTGCTCGCTCGACGGTTGCTCCCACGGTCCACGGAGCAACCCCTCGCGGGGCCGTTTAATATTATACAACACTTTCTCTCGTCTACATCGAGGTCCGTATAAAATTACATTTCATACACTCTTACGTCGCTAATTAGTGAGTAATAACTGCCAGCACTGGTCGCGCTATGCGTCCTTCGCGTTACCATTACCGTTCGAGGGTCCTCTTTCGGGGTGGGGACCCCGAAAATTAATGCTGTCGACTGTTGCTTTTAGGGGAGAGATATCGAATTTGCGAGAGTCGATCGTGACGGACTTACAGTCGATGTATTGCACGTTTTAATTCGATTGCAGCGCGACGGTTGGCTCGCACCATGGGCGAGTAGATTTTACGTACGGAGGCGCGACGAACAAGCGGGGAAAGAAAGAGAACAGTGCCGGTCATTTATTGCTCGCAACGAGACAATTTTGCCTGGTCCTAATGTTTCATCGATTCTAAGTAGCCGCGGATATACCCATGAACCTGACCTTACGAACTCGGCCACGCGGCGATGGCGAAGTTTGGTCGAACGCTGTGAGCGTTTTATCGTCTACCGTCTCCACCCACCCCTGTTGCCACCGCTTCCGTTACCGTTCCCTTGATAATTGGACGAATAATTCTAGAACACCAGAAGATACGTCGTGATTAATCGGTGGACCAAGCGGCCTCGGCAAGGCTGGCTTCTTCAGGTTTTAGTGATTTGAATGTGACTTTGCGACTACGCTGATTCAAGGATGCTTCTAACAAGGGAAGATCCCGAACTCGGAAATTCAAAAAATTCTGAAACTTTGTGGGTATGTAGGGAATTTCCTTCTGATTACAACCAGGGCTTGAAAAGGTTGCGAAATAACTGTTTGAAACTGTTATATAAAGATTCTCACTGAAAGAGTTATGAAGAACCTTTATTCTGAATAACCGTTAAAAAGAACCTAAATATCAGACTATAAAAGTATAAGTTAAGGTTCCTATATAGCTCTATAACTTTTATTTTTTAAGTTCCTATATAGCTCTATAACTTTACAACGCAATTTTTTTTTTGATGCCCAAAATCACTCTAAGGGGGTGAAATTAACCCCTGAGAATTCGGTTATTTTCCGATTTTGTGTTATAACTTGTGAAATGCAAAATAATTTTTTTACCAAATGATAGATCTAATTAAAAGAAGTAACTTTTGTCTTGAAACTTTTTTTCTATCTCGTACAGTTCGCGAGTTATAACACAAAATCGGAAAATAGCCGAATTTTCAGGGGTTAATTTCACCCCCTTAGAGTGATATTGGGCAGCAAAAAAAATTGCGTTGTAATCAGGAGGAAATTGCCTACATATCCACAAAGTTTCAGAATTTTTTGAATTTCCGGGTTCGGGATCTTCCCTTGTAAATGTTTCTTATGGAATATAGATGATTTTAAGCTGTGTGAAGTGAAAAGTGGGGGAAAGCTAGCTGATCGATTTTGAAAATCGGTTGCAAGATTAATTAAGGTTTAAGACTACTAATTCTTAAGTTTAAGAGTACACTCCCATTGAAATCAACAATTTAAAAATTTTATATACGAATTTTGGTAGCGCATCTTCTGAAGAATGTCCAGTTAAAATTTGGCGTCAAAGTTCGTAGTGCAAATACAGTCCAAAAAATATTTCAACCCTACGACGTTTACTTTTGTGTGTTAAATAAAATCCTAAAAGTCATCACCTATTTCTGAAACGATCTGATGGGAGGGTGCCCTTAAGTTTGACAAGTGACTCGGTTCGTTGTGGTATTTATTCAAGCAGCAAAGTGTGGTTTTCCGGTGACACGATGAATGTGGACCAATTTATTGAGGTAGTATTATTAATATCGAAGTTGTATCAGACACTTACCCGCTGCTGATGATAGTTGTTGTACTGCGGATTCTGGTAATTGTTCCGTCCGTACGATTGAGTGCTGTAATTGTTGCGTTGCTGGTACTCCGGGTGCTGGTAGCGCTGATAATTATTGTGGGGAACTCCGTACCCCCTCGCCCAGGGCCCCGGGGCTGCCTGACTCGAGCCAGCGCTCTCGTACCCTCCCTGATAATCTGCGCTCTGATAGCCTGGAAAAATCAAACATCCCCTTCATTAATATCTCCACAATTTATTGTAATGATAAATGTAACGGCGGAGAGACGTTTGTAAACGCAAGCCACCCTAAGCCGAAAGGCAAGGGTCTCAAATAAATAAATAAATATCTCCACAATTATACTTTATTAGTATAATAAAATTAGTAGCTTCCTGCCTAACGTATTCGAGATAGAAAAAAAAAGATTGTTCATATGCAACTGCATGGTTCGAGGAGGCAAATTGATTATCGAAGACGAATCTTTTCTCACATTATTATTCCAAGCGATACATGTACAAGGGATGAATCGTCGAATATCAAGCAAGATGTCGAGGGCAAGCAAAAACGCGAATCTACCAGCACAGAATTTCCATATTCGAGAACGAATCGGTGCGCAAGTGGGACACCTTGGTTCGTCATCAGCGCCGGGGCCCGGAAGGTGACGTTTCCCGACGGGGGCAGGCGATATTCGCGTAGGTGAATGGGACGCGGAGCGTGGCGGCGCGTGTCCCCCCGTCGAACGATATGTAAACGCGCGTGCAGGCGAGCGAAGGGAGCCAAGTGTTTGTCAGCATCGCGAAACGTCATAATGGGAGGCTTGGATGCTAATAACGGATTTTCGAAAGGGCAACGCGGCCGGTTGGCACGAGGCGCGTGCCCCCGCGGACCAGACGCATCGACGCACAGAGAAATCATCACCGGCGTCCCCGCGTTCCCCGCCGCCCCCCGTGACTCTCAGGAAATCCTCCCCCCTACGCCCACGCAAACACCACCGGAGAATCGAGTGAATACCGTGTAATGAACGACGCTGACAAAAGAACAAAACGATTGCCCCCCTCCTCGCGTGCCTCCCCCCTTTGCTGGCTGCGCGACCACTCTCCCCCGTCTTTCGCTACCGTTGAATATTTATAAGCTCGGCTTCGAATCGCGAGGATCGTGCTTTTCACGGGAATACTGAGGGGGGCAGGATGGGGGACGGGGGGCGCCACTCCCTCCTGGGGCTTGTTTGATGTGTCGCGACGAGTGGAAATCAATTTTAATTGAATTTATTACAAGCTTACCTCGCGCAGAAGGTACGCGGCGGGTCCTTCGAGTTTGCGAGAGGGGGGGTGGGGGTCGCCTGAAAGTTCGAGGAAACGGTAATGAACCGTTCCCCGTGAATCCCGTATTCATGTATTCCCCGCGCCGCGCGCAACGGGCTGCCGCGGCCGTTGTCTGGCATCAACGGATTTATCCGAGTGGGACCATCGATCCACTTGTTCTACTTAAAAACAGTACGGGATCGCGCACGGTCGGATTGGTCGCGCGGTGACGTGTGCGCCAGCCTGACTTCGCGCCTCTGTTTGACCTTGTTTCTTGATTTATCGGCTCTCGATTACCGCACTTTCTCCCGGCATAGGGCCACCCCGGTGAATGGGCAATTTCAGGAGTCGTAATCACGCTTCAGTGTACAAACACGGCTGTGTTTCTTTGTAGTGGGAATCCTGGATCCTTAGGATTCGCTGAGAATCGTCTATTGGGGTTAAAAGGACTCGCTGTTGTCTGTTTTCAACGATGTGGTCGCTGAGACGAATCAGGGACAGTTTGACACTTGGCAACATTTCTATGGTACGCGGGTTTCACGAAAGAAATTTAATAGTGTTATGCTGAAAAGTGCCGAGATGTTTGATATTCAACAACTTTAACTGTTAGTAGCTCACATCGGTGTTCAGTGATTTCGAGGAAACTTTCGGCGTGTAGGGTAACTGTACTCGTAGTTGACAGCGTGCCAATAGTTGACACTTTTAGTTTCAGTCACGAATAATAAGCTTTCTGTTGAAAAAATGTTTTTGAGTAATAGGCTGTTTGAAAAAGTATTAGTCGAAAACATTTTTTTAATAGAAAGCTTGTTATTCGTGACTGAAAATAAAAGTGTCAACTATTGGCACACTGTCAACTAAAAAAATGTTTTTGACTAATACTTTTTCATACAGCGTATCAGTCAAAAACATTTTTTTAATAGAAAGCTTGTTATTCGTGACTGAAAATAAAAGTGTCAACTATTGGCACACTGTCAACTAAAAAAATGTTTTTGACTAATACTTTTTCATATAGCGTATCAGTCAAAAATATTTTTTTAATAGGAAGCTTGTTATTCGTGACTGAAAATAAAAGTGTCAACTATTGGCACGCTGTCAACTAAAAAAATGTTTTTGACTAATACTTTTTCATATAGCGTATTAGTCAAAAACATTTTTTTAATAGAAAGCTTGTTATTCGTGACTGAAAATAAAACTGTCAACTATTGGTACACTGTCAACTATAAGTGCAGTTATCCTATACAGCTTACTTAAATCTACAAAAGACATTTTTTACATTTTTATTACGAACGACCTCGAATAAAAAAAAAAAAGACTTTCCCTACTTTTCTCGCTATTCCGTCTAATTACGATTTTTTATCAAAACGACGAAACACGTCACTTAGCAAACTACCTAATCCTTCTAGCTTCTCAAAAAAAAAACTCAAATCCTTTCGACTAATTTGAAACAAGTTGTTATGTTTTAAAGGGTGGCCAACTACTTTTGCACGCCACTGTATACATAATCTCACATAAACAAGTAATAAAGAAATACATAAAAAAAAATAAACAATTTGATACATAAAGTAGGTGTTCCTCCTGTATGATTTTTCCAAATAATGTTACTGCAAATTAAGCATCTTAAACCTATTATATTTTGCCATTGCCCACAGAAATATAACATCCTGATCGACTTTGTCAGAGTCGAATCGAAATGACTCTGCACTTGTTGTGCGAGGGTTAATTAATACCACCCAGTAGCAAAGAACCGAGTGTCTTAGATCGCTCAACGGAATCAGCATTGAAGGGTTAAAGTCCCGCAAGAGCGATCCCGGTGGCAGTAACTCACCCCCGGCGCGGCATAGAGAGACTATCAGTGACGCATGATAATCGTATAGTTCGGTTCAATCGAGCCCGTAATGGGAGGCGGCAAACACCGTCAATATCGTCGAGGGTCGAAGGGGTGGTCCCGGCGAGCCCCGTCTCTACCAGTTATAGAGTCCAGCCGTCTCTATTCCAGAGAGCGTGGCGGTGCCGAGCGGTTTCCTCTCGCTTCTCCGCGGCAACAATAACATCCACCCCGCCGGATTCCAGCCCCGCTCGAGGGGCCCCCACGGTAATCCTCGCCCTCGCCGAAAAAAGGGCCAAGGGGCTGGGAGGGTGGGGTGGTTTAACAGTTTACACGTCGGATCATCCCTCGTTATTGTTGCGTTTATGATAATAGCCGTCGAACCGGGCACGCACGCGGTCCTGGTAGCCGCTGCAACCCCATCTCTGGGGGGTCGGAAGCCTCGCCACGCTCAGGTATTTAATTAGTCGGACCCGTCGTGCACGCAGCTAGTAATTTCTTCTGTTTTTATGGGAATCAATCGACTCTGTCAGGTGGAAAACGCCAACCCCCGGCAACGGTATCTATAATTATTCGCGCTGGAGGGTAGTTTCGCGCGTAACTGGTTTCTCGTTACCGTAAACTGGGGTGACTTTGCCCGCCCGGGGTGACATTGCCCACTTTTCGGAATGACTTTATTTTATTTTTAAAATAAAATACAAATATAGTTTTAAAATTTAAAATATAAATATAGTTTTAAAATTTAAAATATAAATATAATTTTAAAATTTAAAATTAAAATATAATTTTATTTTATTGTAAAGTAATTAGAACATATGATGTTTTGTAATCAATAGCAATAATTTCTCCAAGGTCTTTTTCTTAATTAAAATAATTTCTCCAAAAATATGGTAATTCTTCAGTCGGAGTAAAAAAGTGGGCAAAGTCACCCCAGTTTACGGTATTTTTCTTTTGCATCTAACGGACCACCGACATCTATTTATCGAGCAACTATCGCTCAAAAATACACCTCGTCGCTTAGAATTTCTAACTGAAGCGATTCTTTACACTCTGCAACGTCGCACCCCGAGCGCTGTTCGATATCGTCGCCCCCGTTGCCGCGCGCCAGTGACGATTGTGCGCGGGGGTTGACGATTTAATCGAAAAGTCGCGGCGCGGAGAAAAAAATCATTTCCCCCCGATGTGAAAATGGCGGACAATTAATTACAAAATGAAAGCCCCGCCTGGTCGACGCGAGGCCCGCGTGATTGTATTGGGAAGCAGACGGGAGAGAGATTCGCTCATACGTTGGGTAGTGTACGCGCTGTGTTGCCCATCCGCCATGGGTATTGGATTGGATTGGATCGCCGCGTCAGCAATACAAACACTCGAAGCCTCGATGTGGGTCGGCCTCTCCCCGTTCCTGTTTCAAACTGAAATTACACTTTCCCCACCGACCCCCCTCGTTCCCCGATGCCCCCCTCGCCAAGCCGCAATTTTTTCCCTCCGCGTAGCCGTTTTCCATCCGTCTTCCTCCGAGGGCCGAAGATTCCCGCCAACTTCCGAGCAACTTCTTCCACGCAGCTCATTCGGGGGTGGTTTCGAGGAAAGGGAGGAACAGAACTCGAGGTATCTAAAATTCCCAGCGAGTTCGGGGCTGAATATTCGCGAGACCCGGTCGACTTTTACGGATCCCGGGGTTAATGGAGATTTAGGATAAAACTGAGAGTCCCGATCTCTGGGCCAGAGACTTTAATAATAATAATAATAATAATAGTTTATTTGACGGACATAAAATCCACTTATACAAAGAAAATGGCAATAAAGCAATGAGCAGTAAAGCCTTAAATACAAATGGTACAAATGGTAGTTTAGGAAAATATAGGGGATGTAGACTTGATCGAGACATAAGATTTTGAGGAGAGTTTTACAGCAAAAACTACACGGATCTAGGGCTGGGACTATTTGTCGAATTATTCGGTATTCGAATATTCGAATACTTCAGTTGCTCAATTATTTGGCGAATACTATTCGAATATATCAGTATTCGAATACTATTCGAATATTATAGTATTCGAATACTGATATATTCGAATATTATGGTGTGAATTATAAATCAAGTTCTTTAGGTTCATTTGTCAGGGTGAAATTTTATACGCTAATTTTGACCCACTTCACACCATACTATTCGAATAGTATTCGAATATAGCAGTATTCGAATACAACAGTATTCGAATATTATGGTGTGAATTATAAATCAAGTTCTTTAGGTTCATTTGTCAGGGTGAAATTTTATACGCTAATTTTGACCCACTTCACACCATACTATTCGAATAGTATTCGAATATAGCAGTATTCGAATACAACAGTATTCGAATAGTATTCGAATATAGCAGTATTCGAATACAACAGTATTCGAATAGTATTCGAATAGTATTCGAATATAGCAGTATTCGAATAGTATTCGAATAATAACATTCGAATAGTATTCGAATAATAACATTCGAATAGTATTCGAATAATAACATTCGAATAGTATTCGAATAATAACATTCGAATAGTATTCGAATAATAACATTCGAATAGTATTCGAATAATAACATTCGAATAGTATTCGAATAATAACATTCGAATACTGAAATATTCGAAGTTTATTCGAATACTGAAATATTCGAAGTTTATTCGAATACTGAAATATTCGAAGTTTATTCGAATACTGAAATATTCGAAGTTTATTCGTATTATTCGAATACTTGTAAAATATTCGAATATTAAATTATTCGAATAGTCCCAGCCCTACATGGATCGCGGTGAGATTTAGAGTCCGCTTCTGCCGCGGAAGATTTCAGTAGAATGCGGAGGATTCCGTAGCCGTCAGACATGAGATTCCAATAAAATTCGAGACGCCGAGAGCGCGGAGCGCCGGGGATTTCAATAAGGCGATAAATTCCGTGTCCCTCGGAGCACCGGAGAGGCCGGCGCTGCAAGCTCGAGGTGTTTCACGGCAGAGGAGGTCGGAGGAGGCAGTCGCTGCGTATTTCCGTTCCGAGGGATTAGAAATTAAAGGGTGGCGCCGGCCGAGCGAGTCGGCGAGCCGAGGGCCGAGCAGAAATTTTTCCTTCCCACCGTCGCGGCCGAGTGAAAAAGACTTGCACGGGGCGCGGCACGGAAATCGAAACCCTTTAGCCGCGCTTTCCTCGAGAGGCGAGACCAACCGACTAACTCGAATGAAAAGGCACCGGTGCCGGTAAGAGACACTTCGTGCACGCTCCTGCTGGCGTGTATCCGAGCACGAAAAAAGGAACGAAGAGAGGGAGAGAGGGGGGAGAGAGAGACAAGAGAGGCGGAGAGAAAGGAGAGGACGCTTATTTAGCTTACCTTTTACTTACACGTGCTGTACAATGTTTACCTACACCCACCTAAGCATATAAGATTGGAGGGACCCCGCTCGAGAGGAATAATGTTTGCGCAAGAGGAACGCGGATGGCGATTTCGATATTTAAAAAGAAAAAGGAGAGGCGGGAGGGTCAAGGCTGACGAGTTCTGGAGTCTCCCAATGAGATGTGTGCTAGCGGGGGGGTTTCCCTCGGTGAAATAAATTGAAATTAGAATCGCTCGGAGGTAAATATCTGGCAAGATGAATAATTCAATTCCATGTAGGTACACCGTAGCTTGTACGTATTATTATTCTGCCACGGAATAAAGTACTTTTCAATTCAGAGAAGCCACAAAAATCCTCTACTATTCCTCCTCACAAATACGAACCTCGGAACACTCCCACCAAACAATACCTAAATATACCAAATTCTATGAAAATAACATGAACGTCGATATCGAGCCCACCAAACACCAAAGTAGGTACCAATTCCACCCTGTTTCCCTCGAACTCGATACTCCCCAATGTTCGAGCATCAGCATCGATCTATAATCGATGAAAGCCAGCGGATCTCGATAGAGTAATTCCGGGTGAGATGGCCCCGCGGGTGAGATGGCTCGATCACGGTCCTTTCGCAAATATATTTTTGTCCTTTATAAAACCACTAAATGTTACATTTTATCCTATTCTTTTTGCTTGTACTCTATCTTGGCATTATTTCATTTTGGTTTTATGTGTTCTGCTTTCGAGTGTCTACATTTATGTTATATTTCTTTACTGATCTATTATATTCTATGCACCAAAGGGTTTTCCCGTATATATATATATAAATAAATAAATAAATAAATAAATAAATTTACGGTGTGCTGATTTTTTTAAAAAGTGGGCCATCTCTCCCCGACTTACCCTACCCAATCCGATGCCGGAGCTGGTCCAGCCCCGAGCAGAGCTGCGATAAAATGTGAGGTTGCGGTTCCGCGTGCGAAAGTGGCGCAACTATTTGACGAAAAAAGAACAATGAGGACGTAGGTAGGTTCCCCGCGGAGGTTGCCTCGTACAAGATGGCGCCAGCGGAGCCGGAGCACCACTCGGGCGATTTCCGGTGGCTTTGTTCCGCGCGCCACTCGTGCACTCGGGGGTGTATTCGATGGAACTCGAGGCTTAAAGGCGCGTTTTTCATGCCGCGGTTAGAGGCTGCGTGCGTGCGCCACGTATAAAGAGGTTTTTCTTCTATGAAGCCAGTTAGCCAACGAACCGGTAATTCCTCCGCCGTTGGCCTCCCCCCGTTCGGCATCCGCTGCGCGAAACTTTCCCCGCGCCCCGACTTCAACTTCTTTCCTCCGCGTCCTTCCTTCTCCTCATTCTTCGTGCTCCCGGCCGCAACCAAGCATTCATTCGCGCCTTTGCCTCGCAGAGAAGAAGAAACGAGCCCTGGGTGCAGCTCAAGATCCCCCGCCCCTCTTTCTCCCTTACCCGGCTTCTTCTCTTACCCATTTTCCTGTTCTCCTCTTTTTAGTCACCGGTAATGGAGGCCCTCGAAGCCGGCCCTTCTAGCGCCTCGACGAGCCAGCCGGCGAAACGAAACGAAACGAAACGAGACACGTTTATACCACCACCGACTTTTACTTTCTTCCTCCCTCTAGCCGCGCTCCGTTTCCCAACCCCACCGGCCCCTTTCCCGCTGATTCCCTCGAGAGGAAAATACGAGCGAGCTCTCTCGGCGCTGACGAGGCCTGGCGACGTCGCCGCTGCCTCCCTCGTCGATGTCGCGATGCTCTCGCGGCCCAGAGGGGGTTCTTTTCCACTGGCGGAAATCGGTGACGGGCATTCAAGCTCCTCCGAATGGAGGCCGTTACTCCGACTCTCATTTATGCCATCAGGATTCTGCTTCTACTTTGTGGGAGACTCGAGGAGACGTGGTCTCCGAGAAGGTGGATTTTAAACGCTCCAAATTACCAGCCGCGAGAGCGTGGAGGCAGGCGAGAGTGTGGTGAACATGAAGATCGATCGTTCGGGAGGAGAATTAAGAATCGCGGAATAAAGATGAATCCGCGCGCGCGGAGGAAGCGTGGCCGGCTCGGCGTTTTCGTTCGCCGGGGCTGGGGTATTTCCAGCTTCGCCCCGGCGCCGGGGCGCGGCGCAGGGGGGAAAAGGGTTCGCCGGGTAGGGGAGGACGGCAGAGGGCGAGGATCGAAGGAGGATAGAGGGAAACACTTGACCCTGCCTGGCTGGTTGCCGCACAGCCGATGCTGTGCCAGCAAACCCCACCGTGCAACGTGCGTTAATAAACGCAACGCGGCTGTGTTGGTTCCCTCGTCCGTGTGCCCTCCAACCCCCCCGTTTCACCCCGGCGGCTCCGCCGTCGCGGGAACCAGGCCTCACCCTCGTCGCGCGGCCGTCTCCGTCGGACTCGGGCGACCTGCACGCCCACGAGTCGCCGGTCTCGCTCGCTCCGCGGCCGCGCACGCGTGCGTGGGCCTCCACGCAGCGGGAGGGGCGCGCACGTACGAACGCACCGAGGGGGATGAAGCGCAGAGAGGGCGGAGGTGGGTGGATCGCGCGAGCCCGAGCAACGTGTTGACTCTCGCGATCGTGCAGCTCCTAATTTATTTACAATTTCGCCAAGGGGGAACTGGATTGATTCGAGCCCCTCCACCCCGCCGCGGAGCGTTGCAGAGGGGGCGGGGAGGAGTTCCAATAGCGGGCCGGAGTAGCCTGCGCTGGGCTTCTCTCGGGTAATTCGCTTGGGCGTTTAATTGCGCCCCCTCCCGCCTCTTCCCGAGACGACGCTTCGTAGCGTTCGATGGTAATTAATGGACGCTTCGCGGCCGATCGTCCGGGGGGGTAAGGTCTCGAGGCTGGCGAGCGAATTGGAGGACATGAAGACACTGTGGTGATAGGCGATTTGGGAGCTTTGGACTCTTCCAAGTCTCTACTTGCGATGGGGGGTGGTTGGAATCTTAATTCCGTTGGGGGTGACCAGTCGATTTGGGAGCTTTGGACTCTTCCAAGTCTCTACTTGCGATCGGAGGAGAGGGTGGTTAGAATCTTAATTCCGTTGGGGGTGACCAGTCGATGTAAGCGCGTGGATCGGGTCAACCCCGCGGTGCGAGTCCCTCCGCGAAGGTTCAACGGTCGGACGGAAGAAGCGAGCGAAACGATCTCCCAACCGAGAGAAGCTTATCCGACGGACAGAGTTCAGCGAGGAGGACGATCTTCCGCCGGGGAATCGGTGGATATTAGAGTAGATATTCTGAAACGCAGTGGCGCCGAGGTAGTCGCGCGACATTTCGGGGCTCGGTCCCGCGACAGGAGCATCGCCGAGGAATTATCGTCGGGGGGGAAAAAAGCGGGGGGAGGGGGACAGCGGCGAGCAGAGAGCAAGAGACACCGAGCCGAGAGGGATGAAGGAAGAAGTATGCAGAAGCACTCGTGTCAGAGGCGACCAATAAATTTATCGAGCGGGTGTTGGCATGGAGACTGCCGGACAGAGCTCGGCTGGATGGCCCAGAGGGCGATGAGAGGGCACTCGAGAATCCTCCAGGAGCCCGTCACGGGGAAATTGGAGGCAGCCACGGCGGCCAGGAGGAGGAACGGGAAGGAGGGAGGAGAGCGCTCTCGCGTACCCCCTCGAGGAACGACCGACACAGAGGCCCGGGGAGCGAAGGAAGAAGGAGAACCGCAGGAGGTGGAGGTGCCGGAGGAGCTGGAGGAGTCGGAGGACGAGGGGGGTGGCCGAGAGATATCGATTTCCCGCGGTGATCCAATCAACGATGGTGCCTTATCTGACGCCTTTGCCACCGGCTTTAACACACCGGCTCCGCGATAGAGAGCCAGAGATTCGCGGAGTCAACCCTCCCCCTTCCACCCCCGCTCCAACCGATGTTTATTAAATATCGACCTGGACGGAGGTCCAATTCTTTTCGCCGATCCGGCAGAAATCTCCCGAAGGGGAGGGACCACTAATCTGTGATTCGAGGCAGTAGTCTCTTCTTCTTGGGTAGGTACATATGGGCCAGGGGTGTGTGTAAAGCTTCGCGGGGGTTGCTTCCTTTGTGACTCGAGGGACGAGCTTTCCGCGTAGCGTCGTAATGGATTGTAAATGGTACCTGGAACACCTGCTGGGGTATCCTTCACGGAGAACACAGGCGGAACACCTATGCGCATCCATCCCCGGTATTCCTACCCCCGACGGAACCACGCGTCTTCACCTCCTTCTACCCCCGCAAGTCTCTCTATATTCCTTCCACCCAGGGATGATTCTAACCCGCCGGGAGCGGGTTACTAGTAGCATAAGACAGTCTAGTCTAGACAGCCACTTAACGTACTCTGGTCATTCGGCCGAAAAATTGTGCAATTTTTATGAATTTTTTACTCAATGAATTACAAATATAATCGTGCAAAACTTTTTACATATTATCCATCTACTTGTGCCTTGCTCGATTTTTCGGTCAGATAACCATAGCACCCCCTTAGGTGGCTGTCTAGACTAGACTGTCTTATGCTATACTGTATTCCACATTAGAGCATACCGATTTCGCGCAGGCACGACCCTCAGGAGGCGTTGCTACGCTCGACTCCTATGTTTTTCTCCGTCGCACGGCCCTCCACTTACTCTCTCTGTTAAATTTTCGTGCACTGTTTACCTTGACAACGGTCAGATCCTGCGTTTGGGATTGTACCAGTTATTCATTGGAAATTACCACGACCAATGGTTTGCGGTTCAAACGGTGGGTAGTAGTGGGGGCTGCGCAGATCGGTCGCAAATCGGTAGGGGCGTCGGTATGCTCTAATGTGGAATACAGTATACTAAGGTCGGGGCCAGATATATTGGCCGCTGAGTATCGTGAGGAGTACAGTAAATCCTCGTTAGGAGCTCGTTTCTACTACGCGTTAGGAGCTCGGCGACTATCCCCACCATTTCTTAAAATCCTTCGGACGAGAGTGGGGGAACCCGGGAACGAGCGAGAGGCTCTTCCGTTTCCTCTCGCTCGCTCATTGGGTTTTCTCTCTCGCGCCAGTGGCCGCGCGGAATAGTGTCCAGTCGCGTTAGGAGCCCGCCGCCAGCCCCGTTCATCGAGCTCTTAACGAGTATTTACTGTATTCTTCTATTCTCAACGTTATCTGACTCGCTCTCGCCTTGCCAGAAAAAGAGTGCGCCAGAAGTGGTGGGGATAGCGCCGAGCTCCTAACGTGTAGGCCACACCGAGCTCTTAGCGTAGAGATACATACATCAGAATAGGTGTGCGTTAGCTGCGAAAACGAATTCACCGGCCAATATATCTGGCCCCGACCTTAGTAACCCGCTCCCGGCGGGTTAGAATCCCTGCTTCCACCCATGAGCCACCGTCTCGGCCAAGAATTCCCCATCAGAGTACGCGAGATGACATCGAGAGATCGATAACGCTGCCGGTATGCGAGCCAAGGTGCAGCTCGAGGTTTAACGAGCCAGCCAGCCAAGCCATCCCCCGTCGCTTTCCTTAGCGTCTGGCGATCTTTAATTCATTAACGGCATTAATTATTCATCGCCGATAACGACGGAATCGCTGATCATCCCTCTTCCTCAGCGACGAGCCGCTAGCATCCCCGAGACTCCCGCAGCCTCCGTCATTTTATTATTCCAGGCTCCTCTCCGTTGGATAAATCGTCGATTGCGATCTCGCCCGGCCGCCCAGAGGGTGGAGGACGTTTCCACGCGGACGTCCCGTGTGTACGGACTGGCTAATCCCTCTGACATTGTTCCGAAACAATACGACATCCGCCCCTAATTTGTACTGCCTTCGTCGGACGGCTGCCTCCGCCGCTACCTTCTCTCCGCCGAGCGAACCGCACCGGCTGGCAGAGTCAATATTTTCGCTGTCTCTCCGCGGCGGGGGAAAGGAGACGGTATATCTGGCGGAAATTCGCCGGGCGAAAGCATTCCGGCGACTGACGGCGGTTGGGGGGGGGGGAGAAAAAAAAACGGCATTTCTGCATAGCTTGCTGCTGCCTCGCGGCCTGCTTGCTCAGCCGTTACGGATTAAGCCGAGTTGTCTCGCGTGCACGTCCGCTCTCTCTCGTCTATTTTCGTTGCGGGGGAGGATGGCCCCACCGACGGCGCCTTTTGGGGAGATTGCAAGCCTCGATCGCGAAAGATCGAGCGGCGTTGGGCAGATTTTCCAGGCTTCGGAGGTTTGCTCACTTTGGTGGAGCGGAGGTGCGATGGGTTTGCGGGGGTGGTTGGTAGGGGAAGGTGGAAGAGGAAGAAGTTCAGTGGCACAGGCAGGATTTAATCTTGGGGGGCGTCGAGTTGAAGGGATAAATATTTTTAATGCGAATTCAATAAAAGTCATTAGGGGATCGTGGAAATTTGTTTAAAGAATAAAATCCAGCTTTTTTCTGTTTACGAAACCCCTTCTCTGAGGGTGACAGGGCCGCTTGGCTATAAAGGTTCGAAACTAATTAGGGGAGACCTGGTAGGCTAGTTTTTCAGTTTTTGATTTTTAATCAATTATGTGGGCGAAGTAGCATTAATCCGGCTAGTATATTTGATAGGGCATACATTTGGCATTGTGATAAAATTATTAATGTTGATTCAATGTGACAACAATTAAGGTACCTACTTTAATGTTTTTCTAACACCTTCCATGCTGGTCGACCAGCCCCATGATCGGGGTTGGTTGACTTACAGTATGGGGTAGGTACAATCAATTAAGAAAATATTATTAGTAACTTATCTCAGTGGTAATAAAATAACACAATGTCACAAGAGTTGTTTCATTATAAAATATTAATTCCTTTCCTGCATATTTTAATAATGAGTTGACAATTTTTTCAACTTAAACACTAATTATAACGTATTATTATTGTTTAACATTGTTATCCCCATATCACCCTAATGAAAGGGGGTAGAGATCTGAAATTTCTCTCAGTGGTTTTTTAAACAGAGAGCATTATTTAGTACACATAAATACTAAAATTATGCTTACCCGGCTAGACCCTTTAAACAAAAAATAAAAATCGCTTTATGAATAACAAAATAACAATTTAAGCCTTCTTAGTCAACCTGCCCCGACCGATCATTTTGACTTCAATAATCTACATAACCTTCAATTATTTATGTATAAACAAAAATACTATGTCAATAGATCGCCTAATAAACAAATTTTACAATAGTCCCTTGACATTTATTCTATTGTAACTATGTAGAACTTGAAAAAATAAAATCTTCAAGAAGCAATATTTACTTGTGTAGTCAATTTTTCGACAAACTGTTAAAAAACTTCTTTCCGCAGTGAATGTTTCCGCAGTACAGCATATGTCGATGCAAAGTTATTAACAATTAGTCAACCTACCCCTTGGGACAACCAGCCTCGGTTTCTCATTTTGTTTGAGCATGCGCAGTGGAGACCTCGCTACTGCCTGGTACTTGCTTAAGATTTCCCGAATCTTCTAACGACCGTGCGTCGTCGAGACAGAAAGACAGAAGGAATGCTGCCAGGGTGAGAGGTAAGCAGGCGACCCATTGAACGTTCGAGTCTCGCCCTCGGAAGTTGCGCCGGGGTCCGACTGGTTCTCCACGTTTGATTTGAGGCACGAGCAAGAGGCGAGGAGGGCGAGAGCAAGAGAAAAAATGGATGGAAGGAGGGATGGAACGGGAGCAGAAGAGCGAAAGAGTAGTGCGCTCGGCGTTGTAGGACTCTCCGCTGGAGAGCCCTCCCCCTCTCTCGCCCGCTTAAAGCCCTATCCACTACTCATTTATCAAATAAATCAACACGGCTACTTGTGCACCTGTGAAGAGATCCAGCCGCGCGGGGCGTCCCGCGCGGCGTCCAAAAGCCCCGTGCACAACCGGCAACGATTCCTCAGAAACACCTCTGACGAAACAATAGAAGTATCTAAACGTAACGAAGCTTGCCTCCAATCGCGACATAATAATGAAGCCCGCGTCTAAAACAATATCCTCCCCTCTATGAGCGCAGCCAAATCGATGGTCCAGATTTCTGGCCCAGCGAAGGCGACGAGCCGAGAAGAGAATGGGAGGAGAAATCGATTACCCGCTGCATCAATACACCGAGGCATCTTCCAGGGCGAGCGAGGGTAGGCAAGCTCGCGCGAGAAACGTCGCGGGTGGAGCGAAAAGCTTGGTAATTAACGGCGGGGTATCGAGCGAGGAGTGGGTTTCCTCGGGTTCCCCGTTGCAGATCGAGCGTGCAGGAGAGGAGTGGCAAAGACGGGGCGAAGAAAGGGCGTAAGAGGCGAAAGGGAACGCTGGAATCGCGACGAGAGGGCTAAAGGGGGAGCAGAAGAAGCGGAGGGAGCGCGGGAGGCAGCGAGGACGGGCGGGGGGTGAGTGCATAATCAAAGAGCTTCGAAAAATCAGGATGCACTTAGAAGCACGTACTCGGCCTATAGAGAGGCATTCAGTTATACTGGTGAGTTTGGAGTCAAAGCAAGGACCCTTGCCTCAGCAACTGGGCGCATTACCTCTGCTGCTTGCCTCTCGCGTCGTCTATGCCCGCGTTTACATCCACGATACCTCTTTTTCCCTCTCGCGGTAACCACGCTCCGGGTGTATTTACGACCGGCCTTTCAGATCGAGGAGCTCGAGGCATCGACGACGATTAGGAGGCGAGTCGAGTGGATGCCGAGCCAAGCTCGCATCGACCGAATGCTTTTTCGGGAATGGAGGCGTAGGTGGTAGCGTTCGAAGGCTAGAAGGAGTCAAGGCTAGCGTTGTTAGACTATATCCAGCAATTTCCGTGGGAGCTGGTGAGATCGAGAGGGGGTCTCGAGTAACCTACCAGTTGCGTCCAGCTGGAAATCGAATTCACCGCTGCGAGCCACTTAAAAGGAACGGTGCCCGAGCCTAACCCCGCGTGATCGTGTATTTAAAAGCACCCTCGAGCGCCTGGTCGCCGCGGAGTAGAGAGAACCCGAGGGGTCGAGGCACCAGGTCGACGATCGGTCGCCGCAGAAACAATTCTCGCGCCCTCCAGCCGGCAAAAAGTCAGCCACGAGAGGCTGCCGTCGCTCGAGGATCGTGATTAGGTGATATCGAATCCTGTACACGATCACTCGAGGATAGAGGGGGCGGGAGCGGGTAGGCGAGAAGAGGAGAGAGAGGACGGCGAGGGTGGAGAGAATCGCGGCTGAAGAGTCGCAGAGTGGGGAGCGACACGGTGGATCCGTGAAAAGCGAGAAGAGCGTCGAAAAGGTGGCTACTCGGCTTTGTAGCCAAGCTGAAGAAGACGAAGGAGGCGCGCCGGTGGCACCGGGGGGCTCCGCGCGACCGCAGAATACGTCCGTGGAAGGGAAACGGAGGACCCGACGCACGGATCCGGGTTGGGAAGAAACGAGATGGGGCGAAGAACGGGGGAGGAGGCGACGGGGAACGGTGGTTGCGGAAGATGGAGCGGAGAAAAGAGGAAGAGAGGATGGTCCTTGTGCACCGAGGACCCCAGGATACCCGGCAAGGAGTATCCTAGAACTGTCGAGGATCCTTCACTGCCATCGTCCTCTTCCTCGTGGGCCCCCTTCTCCCCCTCTTCGCTCGCGTCTCTCCGCTCCCAGCCCACCTCTTCGTCTTCCCAAGCGGTGCCCCTCGCGCTCCTCCTTGTAAATATGGCCCCGCTCTCCCTGTCCCATCAGGATCTACTCTTGCAAAAGGGAACCGTCGTCTCCTTCAAATGCTACACCCAAGAGGGATATCGCCACCCCCTCGACCACCCTTTCGCTCTTTCTTTATTTCACCCTCCTCCTCCCCTCCGCTCCCTCCGGCTTCATCCTCCTCTTCTCTGCTCTCTGGTCTCACACCCCCGCGTCCCTGTCCCACCCTGTCGCCGTTCTGTGTGCCGCGAGACTTTCGTACGGATTGCGAAATCAAGGGCTCTTCGAGGGCCCTGGAGTAGGCGGAGAGAGCACGCGGTCGCGCGAGAAGGCGACGGAGAAGGCCGCGGCCGGGCGGCCTTCCCCGCAAGGACCGCGGCCTCCTCGTGGCTTCCGTCCAACCGAATCGAACCCCTTTGTACCAGCTTTTTCCCGCTGCAGATGTACCCGGTGTTCGTGACGATGAGGATCGAGTTGCATGTGTCGGAACACCCGCGAAGGTTGCGGACGATGCGTCGACTTGTGATCGATGGTAGCTTCGGATCGGAGTACTGATTTCCGGAAATACAGTAATTCGTCGTTAGTGTCACGTTTTTACCATGCGTTATAATCACGCTCACTATCCCCACCATTTCATGGCATCCTTCAGTCGAGAGTGAGAGAATCCGATATATGCGAGACAGAACAAAAGAGACGACGCGAAGTTGTCGTCGGCACGAAATAGTATCCGCATCGCGTTAGTATCACGCTGCCAGCCCCGATCGTCGTGATTCTAACGAGGCATTACTGTACTAATCGATAGCGTGCTCTCCAGGTCGATGAGGAATTGCTTGGTAGTCGCAGGCGTGTCTCCGAAAATCCCTGGGAGAAACGAAATCCTCGGGTCAAGTGGCACCTTTCCACCTTTTCATTCCCGATCGGAAGTGCGAGGCCCGCCGCCTGAGGCGTGCCCCTTAAGTGGCCCGGATCCATGACACGCGTTTTGATTCCTGCGGAACGTATCGGGTTTCGGATCGTCGTCAGCCACCACTTTCGACCCGTGTTCCTCTCTGTTCGAAACGGTCTCGTTCTGTCGTCTTGTTGACCCACCTCTCCGCCCTGCGGGGATCCGATTTCACGAGGACCCGCGGCCCGCTCCTGGAGGTCCGGCGGAATCCTCTTCACGGGCCGCGCTGGAATCTCGGGCGGGCCGCGCGATCGAATTTCGCGGTCAAGCCGGAAATTTGGATATCAAGGCGCCCTCGGCGCTGGACACGATTGTCCAGCGGTGTTCAGGAAGTCGATACGCGACTCAAAGAAACTCGACTTCGCATTCCAGTGGGAAGAGGACTGGGTTGCACGTTGGCAGAATAGCATTTCTGATTCAGATAATTGTGGGTGCAGCTAGGAATTAAGGAGGTGCAGCTCCATCGTTAGCTACTTGGAGTAAATTAGAAAAAACTGTTTATAAAACTATTGCCTTGACTTAAAGCTGGGTTTACATTAGTCCAGTCGCTGGATCCAGTGAGTGGTTTGACTGGAAATCACGTCGACGTCTACTTTATTCTAGTCGCTGGATCCAGCGAGTGGTTCGACTGGAAATCAGTCGATGTCTTGCAGTCGTTTTAGATTTACGCAAAAGAAGGATAAAAAAACATAAAAGAAGCATCGAAAAGTAGACTTTCGATCCAGTCGAAATCTGCTGGAATGACAGCACTGTACTGGAATCAACACACTGTTTACATTATTCCAGTTCTAATCCAGTGCTGTACTGGATCACTGGACTGGACTAATGTAAACCCAGCTTAACATTAAAAAGAGAACGCTAATTGAAAAATATATATTTTCACACAATAAGTACCTAAGTAGTTAGTAGTTATTGAGCTGATAAGTTTTTATTTCTATTTTTGGCGAAAGAATATTCTATAACAAAAATATTAATACCCACTAATATTTTTATTATAAATTAATATTAGTGTTAATATTTCTATTTTTATTTATTTGCAACAGTAAATCGCTCATTTGTATAGAATTACACATGATAATTCAAAAACCGTAAAAAATGGAGTTGCATCCCTTTACTGCGAAGTCCTCAATTGCGAAGTCTGCAATGTGCATGCGCGGAGGACACGGACAGTCGAAGATGGCGAAAGGAGAGAGTTTCTCGCCTTCCCTTAACTTCTATCAACCTAGATCTTCGCCGTAAATCATCCCCATTTTGACTTCAGTTCTGCTACATAATATTCGTAAGTGTACTCTCAGTCGCTAACTACCTAATTAGTATTGTTTCCAAGTACTGTCTCCGGGGCAATACAACCTGCATATCAAACCCATCTATCTTCTTCAAGCAGACGCAGTGTTCCCCGTGCTCCTCGATCGCGTTCACAATAAACTCAAAGGTACCTTAGAAGAGTTTACACGGCCCTAAGGAAAGGCACTCGAGGCAACCGCAGGATGCTTAAAAAACTGTATGAAGGCGCCTGCTAAAATCCGATTCGACGGATGATCCTCGCCCTGACTGTAACTGGGGGCACAATGGACGAAAATTCCGAGAGAGCCGAGCGGCCGAGGAAGAGCAGAGAGAGAGAGAGAGAGAGAGAGAAAGGGAAACCAAGGAGGTCTTGAGGGGGTGAATTCTCTCTCCCTCTGATCTGGAATCGGTTGTTCCCTCGGTTCGCGCGGAAATGAGGTGGAAAACCGCACCCTCCGGCGAGCCTCGCCACCTCAACTCACCTTTTCTCTGCGTTTTCGAGGATACTAACGTCGGATTTCGGGCTCCCGCGGTTTCTTGATATTACAAACGCGAGTAGAATAGCGAGCAGAGAGAGAGAGGGAGACTTCTCGAGGCAGTGGAGCGCGAGGGAATCGCGCCAAGGTAGGATGGAAAAGTGAAAGAAGGAGAAAAAGCGCCAACGACGAGAGCCCCGTGATTCTGTAGCTTGGGAAAAAGTATATGTATACACGGAAAGACGAAAAGGGTGGCGGAGAGCGAGGGAGAGAGAGAAAGAGCGCCGCGGAAAACGTTTTCCATTCGTCGAATTCTCGGGCAGCTCGAGAGGACGTTACAAAACGCGCGTTAATCGCGTGACCCAGAAATGGCGAATGTAGAATTACAACCGCGGGGCAAGAACCGGCGAGCCCTGGGAAAAGAAACTTCTGTGGATCGGTGGACGACGATAAATGGCAGATAATGGGGGCTAAACGCTGCTAGATGGTCCGCGGATAATAAATGTGTGTGTCTGTGTTCAGGGTGCCGAGGGTGGAGGAGGATCTGCGAGAGGATGTGGCACGCTGAGGATAGTGGAGGATTTAAGAATATTCGAAGAATAGTCTTCAAGGAAAGGCAAACGAATTTTCTCGTTAAAAAGAAAAAGGAAATAAGGGGCCATTTATCAGAGAAGCATAAAGCGTCAGAGATTAACACTATGGACAAAAAGTGATAACGTATTTAATATTTTTACTGCACTTTCTCGCCGACCTAATAAATTAAGGGAGGAGCAGAGTTGCGGGTGAAGTAGCAGAAAGTGAAAACGGAATAAGAGGAGAATAAAGTAGGGAGTCGTAAGCGCGGAGATATTCAAGGAGCCATCCATATCCCATCCTGGGCCCTCCTCGCGCACATCCATCGTGTAAACGTGCGTGCCTGGCAGGGAGGCAAGAACTCGTCGTCATTTCTGAATTAATCTCATTCGACTGCCCCCTTTATGCAGGCCGGGGCTCTCCCTCGCATCCTGCGGCGAGCCTCCTAGCCGCTTCGTGGCTTCAAGGTTAATTGGAACGAAAGCGAAGAAAGGAAAAGGAGCGCGAGCTCCAACAGGGGGGGTTGCAGAAAGAACGGCGAGAGCAGATAGAATCCCACGGCGACGCCGAGTTTCCATTTTAACGACACCCGTTCGTCCTCCGCGCGCACCCCTCGCTCCAAGGGTCAAGGGACACGGGGATGTTTCTCTCCTTTCGAGCCCCATTGGCCCCCATCTTCCTCTGCTCCTTCAGAATCTCTCTCGAGAACGAAACTTCGTACTTTGACGACTCGCGATGGAGCTCCGTGGCTTCTCGATTGGAGGAATCGCGGGGCGCGGAATATTCGAGCGTTCGGTGTAACTGAGGATGGCGTGGGTAATACGGAGAGGGAGAAGAATGTAGATGCGAATTCGAGTCCCACTTTCGGTTAAACATCGATGGGACAAGGGAGCAGGTAGGGCTAAGTAGAAGAGAATTAGAGGTTGGCGCACAGGTGTATCGATGATGCCCGGGACGAAAACACGGAGAATACCTTTTCATAGACTACCGCGAAGTCTAGGATATGCGCACCATTTACTTCTATGCGGCATTACGTGAAAGGGCCAGGGTAGAAACGGCCATTCAACTGATCCCTAAAGACGGCCACGGCTGAAGAAAGGAAAATCCTGGTCGTAGGTGTGTTCCTCTGAGCGTCCGTTCCCGGAGCCTGGTTTCGTGCTAGCTCAAGAAGACGTAATGTGAACAGACGTGACGGGTCCTCGACTCTTAAACTAGTCCCGGAAGTCAACGTAACGAGAACCCGAGGGGGCGGAAGATAGAAACACGGAAAGGAAACGTTTTCCTAAGGTCGGGGCCAGATATATTGGCCGGTGAGTTTCGTGAGGAGTATTCTTCTATTCTCAACGTTTTCTGACTCGCTCTCGCCATGCCAGAAAAAGAGTGAAAAAGAAGTGGTGGGGATAGCGCCGAGCTCTTGACGTGTAGGCCAAACCGAGCTCTTAACGTAGAGATACATACATCAGAATAGGTGTGCGTTGTGAGGAGTATTCTTCTATTCTCAACGTTTTCTGACTCGCTCTCGCCATGCCAGAAGAAGAGTGAAAAAGAAGGGGTGGGGATAGCGCCGAGCTCTTGACGTGTAGGGCAAACCGAGCTCTTAACGTAGAGATACATACATCAGAATAGGTGTGCGTTGTGAGGAGTATTCTTCTATTCTCAACGTTTTCTGACTCGCTCTCGTGTTGCCAGAAAAAGAGTGCGCCGGAAGTGGTGGGGATAGCGCCGAGCTCTTGACGTGTAGGCCAAACCGAGCTCTTAGCGTAGAGATACATACATCAGAATAGGTGTGCGTTAGCTGCGAAAACGAATTCACCGGCCAATATATCTGGCCCCGACCTTAGATCGTAGCTAAGCTCGCTGTTTACGGTTGGCGATGATTTCGAATCGCTCCTTGCACGCGGCAATAAGTTATTTTAATTTAAATTCAAAGGGGTTACGGCACCCTTAAAGTGGTATTAGACGGCAACTAGCCAGACACCAAGATTCCAATTAAAAAGGGAGCCGATAATATCGATCCCACGAAAGGGGGCTGGGGTCGGTTTGGCTTTAAGTAAAAGTCCAAACGAATCGACCCTTGGCACCCTTCGGGTCCGCGGTGGCCGTAGGGCAGAAGGGCCTTTCTATTAGCCACTAGAAATCGCACGAACCCTTCTCTCTCTCCCTCGCAAGGGACAAATCGAAACGGTACCAGTAGCGACGCTGCCCGCTCTAATAGAGTTTCACGCTCGCCGAGAATCGGCCGACTCGGGGAACGATAGACGATCCCAACGGGAGCTGGTCAACCGAGGAATTGATAATCAAAGCGATCTCGACAGTGCCTCGTCTCCCTTAACGAGTTTAGTTGGTCCAATTCAATCGGACGTCACTGAGCAACGATATTATAAAGGAGTTAAAGGCAACTCTCGTCCCTGTCCGCTTAGCGTTTGCTTGAATCACGCTAAAATTATACGTACCCGATTCGGCCTTCAAAATTGAATAGAAAAGGTGGAATAAAACTTTCTCGTAGGAGGCTTCGTTTTCGAGATAACCGAGCGGAAAGTCAGCGTCACGCGCGCACCGCTACCTAGTGACGGCGTCAAAACGCACCCACTTCAACATCGATTATCTCGAAAACGAAGCCTCGCGGGAAAAAAATTCATTCCACATTTTCGACGTATTTTTGAATGGTGAATCTATTTCGCTTCTCGATTTCAGCCGTGTGCCGCGAGTGCGCGCGTACAAACAGGCTTTCCTCGAAACCCTTGGTCGCGGCGACAAGAGGATTTCTCTCATTGCTAATATTTCTTCTCCCCCGTGCCGTCGGCGAGAGTGAAGGACAGAGTCGCGGCAAAGGCCACCCTACCCCCCCCCCCTCCCCCTACCCCACACCAAAGAACCCCCTGCTTTCCACCCTCGGTGTTCTCAAGAGACAGAGGAAAAAATCCGTATCTTTGACGAAGCCGAAGAAGAGTCGTCGTACGTGTCCTTAAGCGACTGCCAGGCTTCCACGCTAATGAGGCGCGGCGTAATTAGTGAGACTGTCTACTGGCTGGACCCTTCACGAGAGGGCGGATCCCTCTCGACGTCGAGCCTCTCTCTTTCACCCTCCCCCGCCTTCGCCCACCCCCGTCCGGCACTCCACGCATCCTCAACCCGTTTCACGATTTCTTACCGGCGGCAGAAGGAGCGGTGGCTCGCTGACACCTCGGGAATTCACGACTTTCAGGGCCCCCAGACTAGTGGACTCTCTTTCTCTCTCTCTCTCTCGCGAAGAAATAGCGCGATTAAATCTAGCACCCCCGAGCCTTCATTCCACCTCTTTCCGCTATTTTTCTTCTTCCTCTTTTTTTCTAATTTCTGACTTCTTTCGCCGACGAGCGTCGCGCGGACGCTCGAGAGACACCTGGACTGAGCGAATTTTTCAACCCCTTAAGCGGGACGGGTCGACGCGTTTGTCGTCATTGATAGTCGGAGGAGTTTGAAGTTTCGAGTGACGCTGGAGGAGTGTAATGTTTTCCCTGTTGGGAAACGTCGAGGCGTGGCGCCGTAAGTGAACAGGTATCCGGGTTCGCGTACCTATTGAGGGAGCACTGAGATGTTTTTATAGCGAAATGTCGGATCGACTGGCAAGCAGCGAGAGGAACGGGACAGTATCGGCGTGGCGGGTGCGATCAGCCGCGTTAAATAGGCTTCAAACGAACGTGCAGCGAGAGAAAGAGCGACACGACGGTGCTGGATCGCCGATGGGGTTCCAAAGGGGGTGGCATTCTGAAGGCGGGAAGGCCGATTTAGAGCACAATGCGGTTCAATGTCGAGGAAATTAGCCACGGCGCTGTCGGTGACGCCCGTCAACCCCACACCACGCGATACAAGACCGTGTCTATCGAGGAGGCTCACGGGAGCAGACACTATATCGCAGAGCTTTATCGACTTCCAATTTATCCTTCGAGTTCACCGAATCAATTCCCTATCGAAACAATCGAATAACACGTGTCTGCGAGACGAGTTCGGGGAGGATTTTGTAGACGAAAAAAACGAACCTCGGGCGACGGGACTCGAACCCAAGATCTGCGGGTCCTCGGCGTACTGGTCAGCCGCTTAAGGGGATAAACTGTTAATCTGATTGGTTTAATTGTTTTTATGTTTTATAGGTACATGTTCTGTAGTTATATACCTCAGGTATGAGAATTGGAAAATTTTTAAAAATGTGGGTTTCTCTCGAAACATTATTTTCCAAGACGATCAACTCTTGGAAAATTAACTTCATTATTTACACACATATTCTACATAAGAATCGTTATCGGGTGACGTCGAGCTTTTTTAATTAAATTGAACCATAGTTACCTACAGATTCGACCAGCTCGCGTGAAGAGGTCTAGAAGTATAGCCTCTTAAGCCAACATACTAAAGGTAGGTACTCAAAATTTGAGATGAAAACTGTAAATTATTTCTAAAAAAAAAATTCTTAAAAATGGCATAATTTTCCGACCGTCACAGTGGTGTCCCCCCTAACCAACTCCACCAAAACCGACTCTCCCGTATTTCTCATTTCCAAAGTCTACAAATACTTAAACTAACGGGATGCCACATACGTGCCAGTCGCACCATAACCTAACTTTTAACTACTCCTCACGTATGTGTACTTTAGTCTTATTATTATTCTTCCTATTAATAGTCTAATGCTCTTCATACTGAACGAAACGTTCCCACTGCGGTCGACGCCACTGCTACCGGCTGACACGCATTAAACAGCGAAGCGATCGGAAGAGAGCGGAAGCGACGTCGATGTACCATCGCGTATCTCAATGGAAGGAGCACGCGAAACGGTGGCAGTCCTTCCTGAAAGCCTCGAAAAAAAAAAAAAAAACGGCTTCTTCAGTCTCGATCCGCCGGTTGGAAATTACCTCTCGTCCCCCATCCATCGTCGCCGAGGTGTGCACCCGCGTCTATTTACGAGCGGATCTCTTTCCCCCACCCCCGTCGCTGGCGGAAAATGCCAGCCGCTTTCACGCGATATTACCTGTAATGTCCGCCGCATCCATTACGCGTCATTATCCATCCATTAGTCGTTTCCCACGGGCCCCTTGGACGCCTCAAGAAGACGAATTTACGCGCTCCGGCACGCGGAACGGACACACCTCCTCCTTTCCTCCCCTTCTTCCCATCGAGGACGACGATTCCTAGCGATCGGACCAGGGAAGACGCTTCTCGAGGGCCGCGCGAGGAAATTCGCGACCGTCAGCGATAATTACGGTGCACGGAAGGGTGAAACGAGGCCGACGGGTTTTTCCATGGAAAAAGCTCCTCGAGCTCCGAAGACGGGGCCGAACAAAGCGGGGCCCGACGACGGGCAGTGGAGGGAGTAGGAGAGACACAGAGGAGAACGGACAGAGGCTTCTTCTCTAAATGCTCGTTCACCCTCGCCTATTCATACCGCGTATGTCTACCTGCGATACAAGCCTCCCCATTAATCTATAGGATCCATTCATCTTCGAGAGAGCATAGGTGAACTTGTCCTCGCGGATCTCTTCAGACACTCGATGCCCGCTGGTGGAATCTCTTTGGCCTGGGACTTGAAAGCCTCCTCCTCCACGGCCGGACGAATGGCGAGAGGGAGACGAAAGAATAGAGGAGAGAGAGCATTATACCGTCGACGATCCGTTTGACGGGGAATGGTGTCTCCAAGACTGTTAGAGCTGACGGTTCCGCTCCCTTGTTTCTTCGCTTCGCCACGCGAGTCGCCCGCGCAATTATCACACCGTGAATCGATCCCCATTACCCACCTTATCTTCCCCCTCCTGCTCGAAAACGCAAGCACCGCGGTATCGCTAGCAGCCGGTCAGCAGATCGGCAGGAAGCCAGCCAGCGGGGCTCGTCTTGCGCCCGGTTTCAGCGCGGATCCGAGCCACCGCCGTCGCTGGCTGCAACGAGTGTTTGCAGTCCACTCGAAAGCAGTCCCGAACGAGCTAGCCGCGCTCCCGACAGAGACACCGGGCACAGGGGTAGAACGGCGCTGGGACAGAGACAGACAGACGGACAAAGCTGCGGAGAGACTGGCGCAGAGACACGCGGTGCTCCGCGGGACGGGAAAGGCCGGGGAACGAAGCTTAATTTGTCTAACGAGGGGGCCCCTGCACCTGTCATCTGGACGAAGATACGAGCGGACGGCAGGCCAAGCCTCTCCACCCGCGCGACCGTCTCTCGTTTCATCCCTTCGGACCGAGGCTGGTCTGCTCTGAAACCTTCATACGTGCGCTGGACCGGTGGCGCTGAGGGGAGAGCTCGGACCTACATAGCTGGAGGAGCAGCCTAGTGGGATTAATTGGATGGCGAAGCGATGATCGAAGGATCTTGACTTGTCTTCGCATGGCGGACCCAGCAGGGTATCTACTTGGTATGTCCCTGTGTTTCGCTGATACTCCGAGCTGATGGGGTCCGAGGAATATCGACACACTCTTGCCAACCCACCAGACAACGCGAATCTCTGCGGTAGGGTCCGCGGTGGGCAGCTCGCGCGTGTCCCTGGCGTTTGCTCCCCTCGGTAAATCAATCACACACCCGGCGCGCGGGCCTCCGCGAGACACCGTCTCGTTTTTACTGATCCTGCACGCGGAGTCGCGCGTTTCTTCGCGCGTGTGCACCCACGCGGCCCAGTCACGCCTTCTCCGCAGGGTGGGACACAGTTAACGGTGTCAAGCGCCGGCGATAATAATTCATCGCTCCGGAACACATCGCCGGTATTCCACGCGGACTTTCTAATTCAAGGGTCGAAACCCGTTCGACGTTCCGGAGCGTCTAGCCCGGCGGCCTCAGCGTCTGGCGGGAGATCGACGAGCGACGCCCGTCACAAAGCGATTCAGTCGCGTTTTCAACCTTTGTCGCTCAGACACCAGACACGCTGGGGATCCCGGTGTGATGGCGAGGGGGACGGGGTGGGTGGTTTGAAAGGGGAGGGGAGGACAGACGATACGGTGAAAGGTCGATGAAGGGCGGCGAGAGGCGGAACATCCGCTAATTGGATAATTACGGGAGTGCACCGCGTTTGTTTTATAATTGGGCGAAAGCCGTGGAACCGTTGGTACCTCGACGTGCCAAACAACGAAACGGCCGGAGTCACGCTCTACGTGACGAACTACCCTCGGAGCTAATCCGGGACCGGAACCCCTAGGCCTTCTGCAACCCCCTCTCTGCGACCCCTGACGGCTGGTGCGCCCGAACAGCCGCCGCCTCTGACCCCCGCGACAAATCCACCCACCCCTCCGTACTCCGCGCCCCTTTCCATCTGCCCCTGTCCCACCCACCGAAGCCTAGTTGGACCCAACGGAATCAATTCACCCTGTCACGGGATCGCTAGGAAAAAGGTCTTGCCCGGAGTCGAAGCTTGCTAACGAGAGTCGGTCGTCCCTTAATTGGAGCGACACCGGATTGGTCCAACTGCAGTCTGACGATTCACGTTTCATTATGCTGGCATAATCGGAGCGAGTGTCATACGCGTATCGGTCACCGTGACTTTATGGCTGAGAGACGAAGAAGGTGGTTGAGAGTCCTCGGTAAGGAGCTAAGGAATGCTACACGAAAATTCAATGCTATTGAAAACGGGAAGAGGACTCTTCTAAGACGCCTCGGGTCGATCGCCAAACAAAACCCGGGATATGTATACGGGAACGGAAAGAACGAAGGGGGTGGAACCGCTGTGTGACTTGCGCCAGGGGTCGGGGAAACAATGAGAACCCCTACGTGTTTTTTATTCGACGAGGAATCGTGTCATCGGTAATCTCGAGTCGCGTGCGCTTTAATTTGGCCCTCGTAACCACGGCATTGTTTGAGAGACAGAGGGTTCCGAGTCGCGTTGGAAAGGAGCTTGATATAGGCGATAGGCTCTTTCCTTTCTAACGCACCACTCCCTTTCCCTCTTTCGCGGTACGCTCGAATGTCGTTTGCATTGTTTCTCATTGCAGTGGAAACGCGTGGCGCGCACGTTTCTCGCGCTCTTGGTAACGTCAGGATGCTTTAACCCCTTGATTGACGGCCTCCGTGGATGGAGTTTATAGACTCGTAGCTTCGCGGTGCGAAGCAATAAATGTCTAGTGGATTATTAAATGTATGCAACTTGGGAAGAAAGTGTTTCTAGGTGCCAAGTAATTACTGAAGTTGAGTAAGAACTTTCTCATTACTTTCCGTAATGCGTTACGGAACAGTACAATTATTTGTTCAACCAATCCACCGTCTCCGAGGGGTTCGGAGTAGAGCTCTTACTTTTGACCCGTCGGATACCCGGATAGCCGGAAATTACCCGAAACTACTTCAAGCCATTGAATGTGGCTTGAAAAGTTGTTTCGGATAATTTCCGGCTACCCGGGTACCCGACGGGTCAAAAGTAAGAGCTCTAGTTCGAAGCAGAAAGCTCCCACAACGCGAATAAAGATGTAGAGCGACTCACCGTGATGCGCCGAGTAGACGTTCTGAGAATGTGACATGGGTGCGTACGGTGGTGGCACTCTGTTGTGGTTCGTGTAATGTCTGCAAACAAGTGGCGCATTGTAATACGTGCATCGAAGAAGCCGATAAGTACATGAAAGACACGCGTGTAGCTCACCCAAGTATTATCAAAAAACACAAAGTGATATCAGCGCATTTGTTCAGTCAATTAAACATATAAATAAAAGCTATTGTGCAATTTCAATGATTCTTAATTCCAACGTTTCGGTCTTTGGTTTCGACCATTTTCAAGGAAAGTTAAAGGACCATTTATTTACCCAAGTATTCTTCGACCCGCGTCGCTCAAGGAAGCAGACTGAGTAGAGGGAGTGAAACCAATTTGTGGTTTCCAGTTGTTGCCACTATTGCGGTTCATCTGCTCAAAGTCCTGCGGCTTCAACACTCGCGGCGGCTCTCTGGCGCCCTTCAACTTCCTCGCGGGGAATATGAAATTGCTGCCGTACGTTGGGTCTCTGTAGCTGATACTGCGATGCGAAGCAATAACGAATTGGAATAACGCATGACATCTATGACAAAGAGGAGATACTATTGCTTCTAAATTCTACGTATCTCTTACATACCAGTAGATCTTATTGTTCCTGACTGGCAGCCCGTTTATGGGCGAGGGCAAAGTAGCTCCCTCTCCCACGCAAGTTTCTGCCAGCAACACTGTGCCACGCATGCCATCGATGGATATTGGAGTCTCTGTCTCGAATCCTACGCGGTTCACGTAAAGTCCCTTCAGGAAATTGTAGCCACTGTTGCCAAGGCCGACGTACAATAGGTTGTCGCCGCAAACGTTTCGCTTTCCTGAAAAGCAAACGTAGATCCGAGGTGAGCGGTTTGCAGATGATTATGTGGGTCGAAGAAGTTTCTCTTTAAATGAACCTACTTTCTGCGTCTGTAAGGGAGTCATAGTACGGTTCCAAAGCCTTGAACAGTCTCTTCTCGTCAACGAAAGGGAGCAGAGCCACTCCTTGCCAAGCAAACTTCTTCCCGTTCAAGTCTATCTTAAAGTCTTCCGGGTAGAAGTCGATAATCGGCGATCTCTGAAAATATTCACACGAATTTTTTGTATTTTTTAAGTATCATAATGTATAAGTAGGGTGGTTTCGACACTACTTTGTATCCATATTTTTTATTCGACTCCGAGTATTTTTAACACATCGAAATCGACCGACAATTTTTTTCTGTTGTTTCTTATTACTTTTGAAGTGGTTGACAATTTTAAAAGGAAATAATCACAGGAATGGAGACACCATGGATAACACAGAAGTACTTTTTTACGAAAAATAATAATCAATTCGATATTAATATTTAACGCAACAGAGTTATACTTACTGGATCACTCATCAACTTCGCCCACGGCTCGGGGACGTGCTTACAACTGGCAGCTGGGAACACGCCCATCAATTGCTCCAATGGACGAAACTGTAAGAACGAAGAAAGAAAGAATTAAGCTTCTTTCCTTGTCGATCTGCAGTTTCATCTTCGCGGTTTTATCGCTCACCGGTATAGTCCCTTTCTCGAACTCCGTAGAAAGGCCGCCGATGTTGATGAAATCGCTGGCGAACGGGGCATAGTGATATGGAAAGTACCATTTCCACGAGGCGCAACCTTGATAGTAATAACGTAGAACCCAGCACAGGCCACGCACGTACTGCAGAGCCACGTTATTTCTGTACGGAAATAAATAGAGAATAACGCCGCTGCTCCACGATGCATTTGGTGCTCACGTTGCTCACCTGAATTGCAAGTTATCAGAGGACACGTCAAATTTCGATTCGTAATAACGATCTTTAAAGCCGTCTTCCCACAGCCTTACTTCGTCGTGCGCTTGATCGTCGTCTGATTCAGCATCTTGAGCCTCGTCGAGCTTACGCTTCTCCCCCTTTTTGGACGAATTCTAACACATTGGATGTACATGAATGACACGTGGCACGACATGCACAAAGGAAAACGTAAAACATGTACCGTACCTCAGGGCGCATCATGCTCTCCAGAGCTTTGTTGGCGTTCCCCTTCGCCTGATCGGCAGAGGTGCTGTAGTTTCTGCCTTGAACGCGCATCTGATAAGCCTCGTAACGCGCGTTCTCCACTGGCTTCACTTGGCCACCTAGAGGCTGTAACAAATATATAGCATCGAACGGCTCTCTTACTGCCAAAAACAAGCGCGATACCCACCGTAGGTGCGAACTGTCCAACCGGAATCCATTTCGGCTTGTAATTGCTGATTGCCTGTAACCGTCTCTTTTTGTCCTTCTCGCGTTGCTTGAACGCCAATTCGTTCTGCTGTCGCTTCTTGAAAATCTCATCCTCGACATCGCCGAGTTCGGACATTATCATTTGAACTCTGTCCAAGTTCACGTCCCCGCTGTCTGTCAAGAATCCCTATAAACGATAGAAAAATTGTCAGCATTCCACGTGTCTCCATTCGTTTAGCTTACGTACTATTGCACGGCTCTCATCGAACCAGTCTCTATCAAAAAGAGCACACTAATGTTCCTTTCGCACGTGAAGCAACGAGACTTCGTCGCTTGCGAATCTGGCATGTGAACGCCAACGTATTACGATTTAATTGAATAATACACAAAGCTTCTTTTGATCTTTAGCAATATCTTTATCGTTAACACATGTTACGTACTCCTGTTTTATATACTGCTTTTTTGTATAAATTAACAAGTCTATCGATTGCCCCTTCTCTAATCTCCAATGACGGGAGATGGGGTAGGAAATCATTTCCTACGAAGAAACACATGAACACCCAATCGTCGATAGCTCGCTCGAAATCGTATTTAAAGGGTAGATTAGGCATTTGCAACTCCCTCTCTAAATATTCCCTGAGTACATTTAACCGCACGAATATGAACTGGCATTCGGATCCAAAAGCATTGTCTTCTTCTTTCTGATTAGGCTCCGCGCCTGTACACTCTTTCATCTCGTGCCCTAACTGACCGCATATATCGCACGGTCTAGGTTTATTCGGCTTGAACTCTTCGCGAATAATAGTAAAATTAGGTTCATGTGTTGCGAGACCCAACATAATCAAATCAGCGTCTGCTCCACACAAAACGTGTTGTGTGTTAGGATCATGATCGGGTTGCGCTGTTACGTAAACAAAAAATTCCAACATGTATAAAACGGCATCAACATTCGTCTGCGTAAGAGTATGCCCGACGTCCCAGGAAGTCGTCCACTTACCTCTCTGTCTGCGTATAAAATCCATTATCTTATGTTCCCCTTCACCTGGTACATTCGCATCGCTCAGAATTACTTTTAGGTTTCTCCAACCCGGGTCATTGTTCAAGCGATCGTGTATATAATAATGCAAACATTTCGATAATCTAGCCATAAACGGTGTACCCTGTGATCAAATCATTAATTAGAGGGATCGTCCGTTGGAAACAGGCCTCCGCCAAGGAAACGGAGCATGTACGAACCGGCGTGATACAATTGCTATCGAAATGCTCTTCTTTCGGCTTCTCCGGTGGTAGGGAAGCTCCTTTAAGAGATAACTCAGAACGTATCCTCTGTATCTCGTTAATCTTCTCGCACGTCTCTTTCGACGCTCTGAATCGTCTCGATCTCTGCTGATTCATCTTAGCTCTAGGCGCCTGCGAGTTTCGATTAAACATATTACCAAAAACAACATTACATGGTGATTACAAATTCGACGCAAGTGTTTTGGAAATACTTACAACTCCATCGATCGCCATGTAGAGTAATTTCCTAGGTCGCACGATGCGGAATAAGCGATCGATGCATTCGAAAATAGCTTCCATCATTTCCTCCTCATTTTTGGGCGCAGGTCTACGATAACGTAAAACATTATTCAGCGATGCTCTAATCGCTTTATAAGCGTGTTTTATCATAGACTTACTTATCCTCCGGATGAGTGCAAGGATGTATAATACCGTTCATGTCGAGATACAAGTTATCGAACTCTACTCCGTTCGGGTTCGGGTCCGCCGAATTCACCGGAACTTGAACGCCATTTGTAGTGACGGACTGTAAAGACGCAATACTTGAAATTCAGATGTGTACATTTAACTGAACCGAACTAAACACGCCTGCCGGCTAAAGCTAAGATTGCTCGACTCTTTGTTCTCAGTGTGGCGCAGCGTTGTGAATAACACTGCGAAGGGGCACGTTACGAGTAAGAAAAAATATTTCGAAATCGGCATCGAAATCGTAGGGAGAATCTCGAGGAGGGTCCAACAATGATCCATACGGTTTTTAATATGTACGCGAGTCGCGTTGGAGATCGAAAGGTGGAAAAAAATATACCTCGTCTAAATAAACAATCTAACCTACCTTTTGCTCGATGCACTCGACAATCACGGAAGGATACTTCCTACTCAACCACCGAAAAAATGCTGGTACACCCATCGTTCACTGCTCAGCGTCGTACTCAGCACGCTGTATACTGGATCGTTCGATCGACTTTGTTTTCAAAATTTGTTTGTAAATCAAGCGAGCACAAACTGTTTTCACCGTTGACTCATATTTAACCTGATGAATATAGATCCGAGAAAACACTTTAAACCCCCCACTCGCAATATGCGAACTTATGGCGGATTCACATCGAACGCTTTGCGCGGCAATTTCAAATCGAGGCGCGAGCAACCTTCGCGACGCTCCCTCGTTAATGACTTGCATCTCTTCGCAAATGAATCTGTTTAATGTAATTGACGGCGCCATTAATGCAAGATTGTGGAAATAATTTGATGGATTTTATATATGACCAGTTAATAATTTAGAAATTAAGGAAAGACATTTTCCATTTCGCACAGCGTGCTGCCACCTGCAAATTTATATGCATTCTGGAATGGTCCATCAACGGTGTGACCTTTGAAAGATGTATCTACCACACACCTGATTAAAAAGATAACAGAAATTAAGACCGATAATAAGTTATAAATACTTTAAACAGCGGTTCACCTAACGACGCCATATGCCGCAGTAATTTCGCGAGCGAAAACGGAAATAAAATAATTGCTTTATTTAATTTGCCATTTCCCTCACTTTTGTCGGCCTCCGGAAGCATATAATACGAGGGAGGTGTAATCGAGTGAAAATATAATTGGTATGTTACAATTAAACACTTTATTGCATTTCTCACAACTAAGAATCTCGCATAATTTCGACCGAAAATTATTCTACATTCAAATTTACTTCCATTAAAAACCACCATCTCCTTTTATAATTAATAAAAAAAGTTGTCATTCTTTTTCGAAGCTTCATTCCTTCTATTACATATAATCGGTGATAGAATCGATATAATAGCCACAGAATTCGTGAAAATGGAAAATAACATACAAGTTTCTTTCAGCAACGCTTTGAATAAAGAAACATTCTCGATATGGAGGAGGAAAATATTTTACACGGGCCACCTGATCACATTTCAGAATTCAGGAATATATCCCTAGGACAATTAATGTTAAAACAATTCAAAGACCATAGGAGTTGGGTGGCGCAGGTGAGAGACTTGAAATTTTTCTAAAACAAGTCGTGCAAGAATTTTTAAACTTAATTCGGCGGTGGAAATGTTTTCAGATAATGCCATCCACAGGGAAGGAACAAACGTTCGATGACATTCTGAACGTCAGTCGAAAGCTGGCGGTCGCACTTCAGAGAGAAGGATTGCAGAAAGGAGACCGCATATCCATATGCAGCGAGAACAACTTAGAATTTTGCATACCAGTGTGCGCGGCACTTTACCTGGGCATTACTATCTGCCCGTTAAATCCACTTTATACAGAAAGGGAACTGAAACATGCGTTAAGTATATCCAGGCCGAAGATCATCTTTATGTCGACGATCGGAGCAAAGAACATGGACAAAGTTTTTCCTGAATTATCTTGGTCACCGAAGCTAGTAATGTTAACAGAGTCCGCGGATAATAAGTTGCCGAGTATGAAAAGCTTAAC
This sequence comes from Andrena bicolor, assembly GCA_960531205.1. Classification (NCBI taxonomy): domain Eukaryota; kingdom Metazoa; phylum Arthropoda; class Insecta; order Hymenoptera; family Andrenidae; genus Andrena; species Andrena bicolor. The sequence goes on along the minus strand of OY482668.1, from coordinate 3,032,947 downwards.
ACTGGACATCGTCGTTGACGATAATTTCCAAGCCTGTTCAGTGGACGCCGATCACGTAACTCTCATTTCGTGCTCCAGCGGCACCACAGGATTGCCGAAAGGTGTTATGTTGACGAACAAAAATCTGTTAACTATGATAAGGCACTTCGCAATCGCTTCGCCTTATATTATAAGCACCAACGTAACGACTTTAGCTTTGTTACCGTTCTTCCACGCTTATTCCTTCTGCGTACTCTTGATGAGAATGGTTTTTGGGAACAAAGCTGTGGTTCTTCCGCGCTTCGACGAAAAGTTATTTCTGAGCTGTATAGAAAAGTATAGAATCGAACATTTAACTATCGTACCACCGCTGATGGTTTTTCTAGCGAAACATCCCATCGTAGACCAATACGACTTGTCCTGTATCAAAGATATTTGGTAAGTTCGACTTTGAACTTTGGTAGATTTCTGATTTCGGCGCACTGATTCGGTCTATTAAAAACAATAAAGACAAGCTATTTTGCAATAATAATTATATAATCTTCCGATGTTTCGATCTTAGTTTTGATCATCTTCAGGAAAGTTTAGAAAAAATATAAAATACTGCTTTTGCTATTGTCTTATTCCAACCGACTCGCGGGTCACACGTAATACAATAGCACAGTGACTCAATCTAATAGCAAAAGCAGTATTTTATATTTTTTCTAAACTTTCCTGAAGATGATCTAAATAAACTAAGATCGAAACGTCGGAATATTATATAATTATTATTGCAAAATAGCTTGTCTTTACTGTTTTTAAGAGACCGAATCAGTGCGCCGAAATCATATATATTAATTAATACGGTCGAAATTTATAAATAATTTTTTAGTAGATTTCATTGAACCTGATTATTAAAATAATCAAAAATCCCCGGCTTATCAATATTTCCGTCTGATTAGGTGCGGTGCAGCGCCTTTGTCGAAAGATATTGTTAAAACTGTTGTGAACAGATTAAACTCGCCGAATATAAAGCAAGGGTATGGATTAACGGAAACTACATTAGCTGTGATTAAATCACCGTTGAATAGTAAAAAGTTCGAGAGTGTAGGGATGCTAGCCCCGGAGATTTCAGGTATATATTAAATATATCTCTGTTTCGCGAATATCGTGTTAATATTCCTTCTTCTGTATTTAGGAAAAGTAATGCCGCTTGATGGAGATGAATCGAGTAAACCTCTGGGGCCGAACAGTGTAGGAGAATTATGTTTCAAAGGGGACTTGATAATGAAAGGATATTGCGACGATGCTGGCGCTACAGACACAATGATCGATAAAAAAGGCTGGTTGCACTCCGGGGATGTCGGATATTACGACGAGGAGGGTTATTTCTATATAGTAGACCGTTTGAAAGAGCTTATTAAATACAAAGCATTCCAAGTTCCCCCAGCTGAGTTAGAAGCATTATTATTATCCTGTGACGGTATCAGAGACGCAGCGGTTATTGGGTTGCCGAACGAAGAAGCCGGAGAATTGCCAACTGCTTTCGTCGTTAAACAAGACGGATCTGACATAACAGCTGATGAAATTAACAAATTCGTGAACGGTATGTGTTCAGCAGTCACAGAAAATCATCTCTCGACCCTCTACTAATAATTGTTGTTGCAGAACGAGTATCGAGTCACAAACGACTCCGAGGCGGAATCAGGTTCGTCGAGAGCATCCCCAAAACCGCGTCAGGAAAGATTCTGCGCCGCGAGTTACGCGACGCGCTTAAATCGAAGTTGTAGAGTGTCCGTGAAATGATGAAGACTGCTAATCGAGTGTCAACTCTTCCTTTATATTTACAGTTGTGTTAAAATACAGGCACAAAAGACAGTGGGTTTATTCGTGGGAATAAAGCTCGCGAACTTTCATCAAGGAATACTGTTCATGAATGTGGTTTAATTTTCCCTGCCCTCGCGGAGCTTGAAACTTTTAACAGATAAGTCCGAGAGCCTTCTGCTCTAATCTAGCACTTTGTATCCCGCGGAAATATATATTAAATCTTTTATGGAAAGGAGATTATTTATATTACTGTTCTAATTTATCCTTCACTTCTTGTGGTATCTGGCTCACGTACCACTGATGATCTTCGCCGGGAGCGGTGGCTATTATGCCTTTTAAATTTTGGTGCGATGTTCCCGCATCATACGCGTATCGCTCTCCGAGGGAATCGGTTAAAGTACCACCAACCGCATGGAGGATAGCTTCGGGGGCGCAGGTGTCCCACCTTTTGGTACCTTTGCTGGCGCAAACGTAAGCATGAGCTTTTCCTTCCATTAAAAGTATTACCTTGTACCCAGCGCCGCCAACGCGTAGAACTTCATCCGGATGTACGGCGTCTATAGCAGCCTGAATGGCAGCATTCGAATGCGAACTGAAAGCGTACAGTATATTTATTATCGCTGCCAGCAATCGTAGTTTTAAATAATTCAGAACTAAGTCGTACCGTGTTGCTGCAATTATTCTTTTCCCTTTCGGAGGTGTGATCGGTGTGAATCCACCGTAACCTACCCCATTGATACCCCAAAGAGTACGCCCCAATATATCGCTTTCCACGCTTTTGTAATACGGCTGATGAATTACACCTCCGACCGCTTTCTGCCCAATCGCCACTCCTACTAAAACTGTAACATGTTCCACGAGGCCCTGTGCGTACTCCGATGTTCCTGAAATCATTACTGTATCTTAACGCAATTGATCAACCAAATATTTGTGCTTTTATGTTAATATATGTTAATACAGTTGCGAATATCGTTCGCGCTTACAAGGGAAGATTCCGAATCCGGAAATTCAAAATAAATCTGATATCTTATGAATATGTAGGGGATTTCCTCCTGATTACAACGCAATTTTTGTTTGCTGCCCAAATTCACTCAAAGGGGTTGAAATTAACTCTTGAAAATTCGGCTATTTTCCGATTTTGTGTTATACCTCGCGAACTCTAAGAGATAGAAAAAAAGTTTCAAGACAAATGTTGCTTTTTTTAATTAGATCCATCATTTGGTAAATAAATTTTTTAGGGTCAATTACAACCCCTTAGAGTGAATTTGGGCAGCAAACAAAAATTGCGTGGTAATCAGGAGGAAATTCCCTACATATTCACAAGGTTTCAGATTTTTTTGAATTTCCGGGTTCAGGATCTTCCCTCGTTATCTAAATTGAAGTAAATGAAATGTACATGTACCGTCCAACGGATCTACCCAAACGCACACGTCTTTAGGATCGATATTTTCCAGGTGCGCTGGTAATTTCAATTTCAGTACTTCTTCATCCGCCTCTGTCACGACCCAGTCAATTGGTATGTCGCAATCGGTCGATCCTTCTTCGCCGATAATGGTGATATTCGGGAACTGGCGACTTAACGAAGCAATGATACACCTTTGAGCACAACGATCCGCTTCAGTTTGTAAGTCATTCTTGCCTTTCTCTACTATGTTCAGACCACCGTGACTCATAACGTCTCTTATTATTTTACCTGCTCTCACTGTAGCAGATATCGACGAGGCGACTATCCGTGACAATAAGGAAGCGCTTTGAGCCATCTTTCAAATTTTCCTGCTAATATCAACAGACGTTGTTACTCCTGCTTCAAAACTACAGACACAAGGACTCTCTTTACCAGTGCTTTAAATACATTACACAAACACGCACAGTTATTACGGATCAGAGTAGAAGAAACTTTTGACAAAAAGTTTTAGAAAGTACCACTGTTTCCCAAGGTTACATTAGGCAATTCAAGACAATATAGAATGTTACGATAAATCTTTCCACAGTTTTATAGTCTATGTAATTGTTAAAACAAATGAAAAGCTACATCGTTCTGATTATTTTAGCTGAAGTGATGAGACTCAAACACAACACGCAACATCAGGTGAAAAATGATGGATATCCAAGAAACGAAAATAGGAAGAAGGAAGGAAAGAGAGTTTGCTGCGGAATTAGCGCAAAGAGACAGGGCGGAGCAGATTCAATGGCAATGCGACAGAAAACTAGGAGGCAGACACAACGGACGTTACACAGAAATCAGGGATGACCACAGAACAAACTACCTAAATGGAAACCACAGAGGCAGAGACCGAAGCGTGATTGCGAGCTTCAGACGTGAGAACGAGGAGCGGAGAAGCAACTACTGGAAGGAAGAAAACGAGACAGTATTCAGATTATGCAGTGGAGCTATAGAGACACTGAGTCACATGTTACAAGACTGTAAGGAGCTGAGAAGAGAAAATTCAACGATCAGAGGAATACTAAAGGGAGGAGAAGAAGGAGCGGAGTGGTTGCGTATGGTTCAGAAAAAAAGGAGAAGAAGAGAAGAACAAGATGAAAGAAGAAGTCAAAAAGGAAGCACAATCTTGAGTTAACAGTCCCAGAAGCACTAACACATGTAACCCCATTTTGAGGCCGAAAGGCAAAAAATACATGTATTTATTACTGCGCAAGGCGCAACATGAAATTGCCAGATTATTGTTCTTCCTTACCGTTATTCCCACACAAATGCACAAGTGTTCTACAATCTTCTAGAATCTAGCTCACCTATAAGACACACATGCACGAATAAATTAAGCAAATAACAACCTAAATATGGCTCACTTTCACCTTACACTCAAGGAATTCTTTAGAATGTTACCTCACACATCATCACGACCGTGAAATTGAAATATTTACGTGGCCAATTGGCATAATTACCACTAACAGCAGTATTTTCTAGTTCGAAAATACGAATTAAGAAATGTTAAGAAGCGACGATACTTACAGAATCGTGATGTTATCTCGGTTAAAGGATCAATATGCAATTCGGTGAGAAAGTAAAACGTTGCCCTCATAATTAGATTTCGAGGGCAGTGCTGTATATCACGAAATGTTTAAACTTTTCGAATGCGCTTTCACAGTAGAAGAATGCTGAAGAAAGATATTTGAGAAATATACTTACCATGGGTTAGGGTATTTTTTTATAAATGGTTCTCATTCGGCAGATTCTACTTTCTTTTTATATCTACGAATATTTCGAAAAATCGCTAGGATCGATTAAAATGAGCGGCATCGTTGATTAGAACGTAGATAAATACAGTAAATTGGATTCGTTGCGAAATATAGTCGCTTTCAAGAGTCGCTCGAAAAAACTAACCTCAAAAACAAAGCTCTTAAATAATAACATGTGAATTGCATATTGTTGGTGATAACAATAAATGAAGAGGAATCGAGTATGAGATATCGCAATTTAAATGGCTTCTGCGGTACCTATGTGTCTCGAACAAATGAATCCTGTCACAGTGCTACGCTTTGTTCGATGAAGAGAGCGAATCATACAACTGCGGCTGATAACACAAGCAGCTTGAAGAATAAAAAGGGAGAGTGTAATCAGATTCCTACGCTACTTCATGGATATCTACAAACCATTGGTTTGGAGTGGAGGAATAACATTCCACATAAATACTTATCTGTGTCCACCAGGAATACAGATTTATACCTAATAAACCGTCACGTAGCCAAGCAGTTTGTATCGTTGATTAAGGACGATCTGTTACAGAATGCCACTCATGTATTCGAAATGAACCCAGGGTTCGGTATGATAACGAAGGAGTTGCTCGACGTTGGCGTGCCATTTATACACTTGTACGAGAAAGAAGAGATGTTCGTTAAGCGATTAAACAAATTGCGCGATGAATTTCCCAAACGATTGAGCGTGGAACACGCAAACCTTTATAATATATCGAAAATGATGAACTTAGACTCCATTCAGACGCTTAACGAGCCTGTATTTCGACCGTTCGGTGATGTAAAAGGGAGGAAATGGGAGGAACCGAGTTCTGTACAAATAATTGGGGCAACGAATAAGTTGAAATTTATGAGACACTTAATATTGAGCACAGTCTTTCAAACGTCCTTCATGATGAACGAACGAGCAATTTTTTATATGGCGATATCACCATCGATATGGCATGTTGGTAGAGAAAGTTTATTTATAAACTTCCATAAGAATTTATCGTTACTTTTACCGCAAATTCATTTAACGCAACAGCAAGTTTCTTTAGTTGGCAGCTTCGACTGTAATAATTCGCTAGGACTCGATAGAAGTCTTTTTAATTATTATATTCTACCTCGATAGAAGTCTTTTTAATTATTAAATTCCACCTCGATAGAAGCCTCTTTAATTATTAAATTCTACCTCAATAGAAGTCTTTTTAATTATTAAATTCTACCTCGATAGAAGCTTTTTTATATATTGAATTCTACCTCGATAGAAGCCTCTTTAATTAATGAATTCTACCTCAATAGAAGCCTTTTTAATTATTGAATTCTACCTCGATAGAAGCCTTTTTAATTATTGATTTCTACCTCAATAGAAGCCTTTTTATATATTGAATTCTACCTCGATAGAAGCCTCTTTAATTATTGAATTCTACCTCAATAGAAGTCTTTTTATATATTGAATTCTACCTCGATAGAAGCCTTTTTATATATTGAATTCTACCTCGATAGAAGCCTTTTTAATTATTGAATTCTACCTCAATAGAATTCTTTTTAATTATTGAATTCTACCTCGATAGAAGTCTTTTTAATTATTGAATTCTACCTCGATAGAAGCCTTTTTATATATTGAATTCTACCTCAATAGAAGCCTCTTTAATTATTAAATTCTACCTCAATAGAATTCTTTTTAATTATTGAATTCTACCTCAATAGAAGCCTTCTCAATTATTAATTTCTACCTTTCAGAGGTTCACGGAGGCCAGGAAAGTGAGTTCCGGCAACATCATGTTTCAAACGATATTTAATTACAAACTGTTCGGCTCGCTGGAGAGGAAAGCGTTTGTTCCGTGGCACAGAAACAGAGTGATGACGAATAGACGAAAGAAATACGCATTGGATATTTACATGGACGATATCAACTCGCTTTACGTTGTCAAATTGGAACCAAAGCCTGACCTGTTTACATTATTTAAGAGCAAACAAGACTTGATACACTTCTGGCACTTCGTCCGGCATTATTTATATAAACCAACGTACAGAGTGATACCCGCAATGGAGTAAGTGTATCTTACTTTGTTCTTCGATGTCCGTCGATACTCGAGAAGAAGTTTTTACAAATCGATATTAGCGCACACTGAATTCTTTCAGGAAAATAATGCCAGGCTGTGGTTTCAACTTAATAAAAAAGAATTACAATATATTTACACAGTTCAATGACTTGAACGCCAGTCAGATTTATGATCTTTTCATGGAACTTCAAGCTTGGCCAGAAATCAAAAACAGCACGTTCATGTCGAGCGCGGATGATGTTAGAACAGCGTACGCTTTATACAACGACAAAGAATACGACGATTGAAGAAACAGTACATTAACGTTACATTTCGTTATTAGTATATCGTTGACACTTTTACAAGTAGGAAGAAAATTGAATAGTTAAATTTATCGTTGCACACTGTGATGAGATGAAATAAACTAGAAATACTATTTCCTGTAAATTATTTTTAAGTTTCTATTCTATTTATTATGTCTATTCCATCAATAGCTGTAACATGTAACTGTATTCGCAAGTAGTGGGAGGAAAACGTAAATACTTGGTACCGATTGGTCACTGATTTTAATAGTTTTATTTTATCCAACTACTGGCCTTGAAATCTCAGGGTCAGATCAGGTCAATTAAAGGAAGATACTATAGCAAGCAAAGTGATTTATATTCTAGTGATAGCACTCCCCAATGATTCAAGCTGATTCTCATACTGAATAGAAGCTTGAATAACCTTCTTTCAAGAAAAATTGGTATCTGCATCCGGAGTAATCTATTTTAAAGGTTGTGTTGTGTAATACGGTGTAACTAAAATGAAGTGGGCAGTTCTTGGTGTTACAACGATGATATGGAATTGTATATTGTGTCAAGATATTAGATTCCCAACTGACGAAGAGACGTCCCATGTTAGCGGCAACCATGCGGTAATAACTTGAAGAAAACTGAACTCCGTCGCATCGTAATGAGAAAAATCTAATCTACGCTTCTTTTCAGATAACAGAGCGCATTCCAGTGTACGTGCCAGAGAAATGTCCCGAGAACATGCTCCTTTACCCAGGCGATGGGGATAAAAGTACATGGATATGCGACTGCAGACCCATGTTCTTGTATTTCCCTTTAAGCAACACTTGCCATCAAGCTTACTCGAAAGGACCTTGCACACCGGGGAATCACGTGGTGCTCCCTAAGAATGAGTCTGTACCGAAGTGCGTAAAGAATCCATGCACGGAGGAGGGAGAAGTGAAGTACAACGGTGTATGTTATCCGCTAAGAACTGTAGGTGGTCCTTGCGGTCCCAATGGAGTATTGGGGATAAATGACACTAATTTTGAAATAGAGTGCGTACCAATGGATATCGCGCCATTCGTAATAATCGACGCACCTCATAGGCCCTGCCCCCCAGGCAGCCGAAGAACCCTTCTTGGGAAATGCAAAAAACAAATTTGAATCGACAATTAAACCGAGAATCCACCGGGAAGCTAAGCTACGCCATGCTACGTTTTAAAAAAAATTCCTTCGATACATTCTTACGGAACAGTTTCCACCAAAAGCTAAGTTAAAACATAGCATCGCATGGCAAAACTTAGCTTAGCTTAGCTTCCCGAGGAATTCCCGGCTTCGTTACTTTTTATACGAACGTAGCAGGCCCTCATTTATTCAGCTTATTTAGCGCAATAAACTTCGGCACGTTATTACGATTCTGATATATTACGAGAATATATAACATACATATTTACAAAATATAATTTTATAATATATTTAGATATTATTTGTAACGTGAAATGTTTATATACATTCGCTAACTATACATATCCGTAGCTTGCATAATTATAAAATTTATATAATCAACTGTTTCCATTAAAACTACCTAAGCTAACTGCAATGTAATATCTCGCGTTATTCTTTATACCTGCCGCTATCCTTACATGTATGTACAAAACGAAAGAAAATATCGTACAATAAAAATACTTCGCGTTCGAGAATTCTGAATATCATTTAAATCACGCGAAACTAGTTAAAACGTAGAAGTTCAGTTCGCTACCGTAAAACATACTTCGATTCTAATCGTGGAAACTGTAGATCGCAATTTTATCCAGTCTTGATATGTACATATACAGCTGAGAATTATCCAGCAAATTTATACCCTCCGAACGAAAGCTATTTCGCTTCAATGTAACTTCTACGTTCGACGAGCTCAACTATTCTATTCCTCCGTTCTTCTCAACGGCAACGAACGACGGAAGAATAGATCTTTCTATGTTATCTTAGTCAGATCAATTGCAAAGTGTGCGTTTTGGGAAACCAATTCCATACAGCGGAAATGTTTCTCCAAGGAATAAGGATAGCAGTAGAACCATAATTCTACTATCCGCTTGTATCACGTAATTCGAACGTTTCGCAACGCGTCGGAAGTTCTAATTTGGCTCCTGTATCTCGTTGCTTCTGGCAGCTTCTATCAATCTCTGCCTTTCTCTATACATAGAGACTTTCATATTCTCTAACTGATGGTAACGCAGCAGCTTCAGAACCGCGAAGACGGACAGACCGACCCATATGGACAAACTGGTCCAGGTTCCAAATTGAGCGGCGCCCAATTCGATGTGAAAGCCGGACGTGTCGATTCCGTCGGCTTTATCGATGTCGTTGCCAGCCGCCAATTCGCAGGACGGGAATCTTTTGGTCATGCACTGGCACCAGGTCATGAAACCGAGCGTAACGATGATCGCCGCGACCAGCGTGATCGTCGTCAGAAATATGGAGCTGACGACGTCTATGAACGCCGACAAGAACGAACTGTCCTCCCCCCGATACATGAGCAAAGAGAGTCTGTAGATTTGTACGGTGGACGTCAGAAGCAACACCAAACCGATGAATATCGTGTAATTGCAATAAGCCTGCGAGGCCCAATTTACTACGAACTGACCGTCCGTTTCCTGCCAAGTTCCCGTTGAGAACAATAGACAGTGTCCTCTGCGAACAAAAAGTCACATTGCATGTAGATTTTAAAGCTGCTTATCGCGTGTTTTTTTTTAACTACCTAAATTCGTCTTGGTGGAGGCTCATCGGTATAATAATGCAAAGTGACAGGATTAGGGCTACGATGTAGCCGGATATCTGGCTGAGAAGTAAAATGTTGGTTAGAGCCATTTTCCCGATGACAACAGGCGATTCTCGTTTCCGCGACGCGATTAGTAGAAACGACACCGATGCACTCGATCGAATCCTAACGAATCGTTGGGCAATTTTTCTGACAGATCGCCCGTGCACGATACATCTGAATCTATTAGTAAACGCATATACGCAGAAACTGCCGTGAACACCGACACGTCCAGTGTGGTAAACCTTTCGGTGTGTTCGTTACCGATCCCATTGAGTTTTGAAAAAATCTTTGCCCGAACAATGAACACGATCGAACGAACAAGAAATCACGTTCGATTCCTGCAAATTCATCGAGTATTTGTGCATTGGGATCTATAAACGGAAACTCCACCGATATCTCCGCAGGATTTAGATAACAGATCTAAGCCATCGAAACCGATACACGTGCGGCTGAAAGAATGATAACACAAAGAACGCGATCAGCATAATCGCATATAAATTCCATTTTTTTTTTTTATTTCATTAAACCAGTAACATTTAACATTTCCGGAAACGATAGAATCCATTAGCATCTCTTATCTCCATCTACGCATATCACTGGATATTATTGCATTTAATCCTACAGCGACAACTATAATCTTGCAACATTGTAATTCGAGTAGTATCAAGGCGAATGGGACGTCGCTTGAGAAACTCTAGCGCACTTATACGCATTGTAGTCGAAAGCGCTGAACATTCTGCGCTACATTGCTGCTCCGAAAATGGAAGAAGGGGGGAAAAATGAATAAACCTTGTTGATAAACGGGGGATAAATAGATTGACGCGTTTTATCGGGTTCGCTGCGTCGCGGGCGATAGGAAACTAGAAACGGGCACGGCGGAGGTGAAAGAGCATTGGAGAACAGAAGTATCAGCGCGTTCTGTTTCGAAAGTGATTTCAGTGAATGAAGCTACCAGCGTTCCTTCCGCCGCGTTTGTGTGGGCCCGACAGCCAGGCGTACGTGTGCCGTGCGTGCGCGCGTGTGCGAGCTTGTGTTGCGTCTCCGTAGTGCACCCGAAGGAAAACATTACGCAGCTAGAACCCCCGTTACGTCCGAATCGTCGTATTATGTTAAGGATCATTGCACTGGACTGGGCACGTGCCGGGACCATGGGATTCGCGTGGATAAGCTGCTTCTCTTACACCGTGCCCGAGTAACAGGCCTAACACAAAGGACGCATGACGAGAGGCAGACCTTCGAGAAATCCCATGCCTTTCATAGATTAGAGCTGTCAAACGCGCGGATAAAATGTCTTGGCTGGAGTGTTTCCCTTGGTCCCAGGGGATCAAGAAACGGGCCTGCAGGTACCTATTGCAGAGGTACCTTGGCCAGATTCTAGAGGAGAAGCTGACATTGGATCAGCTCACTGTCGATCTTTACAACGGAATCGGTCGTGTAACCAATGTCAGCCTTGATGTGCAGGTACCGTCAATTTCCTTTGTTCCCCTTCGGCTCTTTGTTCGCGTTCGATCGAGAATCGTAGAGGCGAGACGATCACTGAGATCGACTTGTAGTTTTGTAGTCTTTGTTCCGTCGTTCGATGGAACAGTTTAAAACGGTAATAAGGCGGGAGCGAGAAATGTTTTGAGCTACAGATCTTCTTTTCCGGACGATAGGCACTTAACGAGATGGGAGAGCAACAGCATCTCCCGTTTGAGTTTGTTGACGGTTTCGTAGGGGAGATGTCTGTTGGCATACCGTGGTCCGCTTTGCTCAGCGAAGCTAGCTACGTAGAAATAACCGGTCTCAGGTTGACGGTACAACCTAGACAGAGAGCGGAGTCTGGAACGTCCATGTTCGAATCCATGTGGAGTTCCATGACCTCCAGCATGCAACTTGCACAAGAATGCTTACAAGAGGACGCCAAGAACGCCGGGAACGCCCAGCCTTTGGAAGGAGTGGAATTGTTTGCACAAACGATAGAATCGAGTAAGCACGAATAATCGCAGACGAGATCGCTGTTCGTAGGATAATATATACATGTTGTAGAATGTGGTATTTATTTCAGTTTTATGCAGGGTGAAAGTAAGGTTTATAGACACTGTTATACGCCTGGAGCACGTGCCGCTGGATTCGTCGACGGGGGTTGCGATAGAAATGTGTATAAAAAACCTTGAATATTCAGACGAAGCAGGCTTGGATCCGAGCAGTACTTCGTTAGACCCTAGTCAGCCGACGAAGGGATACGTCGTGTCGGCGTTCACGACGAAACGCTTTTACTTGGAGGGAGTGACTTTCTCCATGGACGAATTCCCATCGTGCGCGAGAACCTTCTCTAGGAGTATAATAACAACGAGCAGGGGTTCTACACCAGATTCTAAAGTAACGTTCTTCGTAAGAATTACCGCTGGAATCGGTAAAACGAGAGACAGGATAATAATTTTTGTGAAACTCTTTTTTTCCCGTAGAATTTAGACGGCCAATTTTCTTCTGCACAAATATCCCCTGTCCAGAACATGCAAACACCTCCGGAGAGGAATGTTATCAATAATTTAAGCCAATCGAATCCTATAATGTTCGCTAAGTTGGCAGGCAGACAAGAAATAAGACTAAAATTGAAACAAGGAGAAGGTGTTTCAGGGCCAAAGGTAAAAGTTAAATAACTGATAGTAATGAACGATTATTCCGTACGCTCGGAATGCGAACGGTAATGCTGTTAGATTATAATGCGTCTGGCACGAAGTGAAGAAGAACTAATTACTTCAGGTAGAATTAGAAGTAACCCTGGGATCTTTTACTTCGTTTCTGAGCCCGCGGCAGATGCACGTTTTATTGGAATTAAGGCACGGACTGGCGTCCCCGGATTTAGAAGACGTTAGCAACGTTGCGCCGAGGACTTGCACCGAGAAGCCTATGGCCACCAGTGATTTTAATCGCGTGGAGCGGGAGCTGATCCACCAAATAAATCCGGCTCAAGTATTGCGCACTATGGTAAAGCGACAGTAATTTACAATGCGATTTTATTAAGTCGTACTAAAAATAATCACAGATATCTGTCGTCCAACAGGATCTGAGGCATACGCAGGGTTGGTCAACGGCGTCCTTGGACGAGTCCGACAACGAGGACGAGTTTCTACCGATGCGGCTACCGGGCTCTTCTCCGATGAGCGATTCCGTTACGAGCAATAACAATAGCATGGATGGAAGTATATCGACTAGTAGTATCAGCTCGAAACGTTCCTCGACGAATTTGCCGAAGCAGCATAAGCACAGGCAGAGCGTGGACAATAGCCCCTCCGCGGAGACGTCTCACTTTCACGTGAGGGTGTCCTCCGTAGCCGTGATCCTGTTGCACGAAGATATATTGACCACATGCGTGGAAGGCAGTGGTCTAACGTGCTCCAGTATACGGCAGATGAAGAACGCCGCGGATGATTTTTTTAAACAGCTAGGAATGTTCGCGGCTGGCGGATACGGGAATAAAGATTTCGATAAAGCATCGAAGTTACTTTTGAACGCCTGCCACTTGAGCCACATTAGGTTTGCGCGATCAGTATACAATTCTACCAACGATCGCGAATGATCTGGGAGCTTCAATTGACCCTCTATCGTTTGTTACAGATTACTCGCTGCGCCGTTAGTGATGGAAGGCAGAGAGAAGACTACTTCGTTGTCTTCTGAAATATCTGGCACGTTGACCTTAGCTAGCTTAGAAATCGTAGAATGTTTAATCGACTCGAACAGTTCTGGCGGGACGGGCGCCCCGACGGAGCACGTGGAGCTGCTTACTTTTCCTAAAGAGAACTCGACGAACTTCGGCTTTACTAACAAAACAGACTTCAAGATGAAATTCAAGTACGTGGAGGACGCTCATACCGCCCGGCACGCTCAGTTAATGAAATGCGCGCACCCGTGCACTGAAATTGAGTAGGTTCATTATTATATATTAATTTATACCGAAGGACGGCTGTTGGCTGATTTGATTTTGTAATTATCTTCTCACCGCGTTCTTAGCATTGAATTGGAACCATGCAAAAGCGAGGTGGACATAACTATCGTAGACAGGATATGTGCATTACTTAACCCGCAGCCTATATGCGTCTGCAATCCCGTGCCGAACAACAGAAACATCGTGAGTTCTCAACTTCCACTGCGCACTTGTCGATTATCGTTGTCCAATCTGAGCTATTAACTCGTACATCTTTTAGAACCAACAAACCTTATTCTATCAAGCTGTAGAGAGTCCCACTCCGTCAGATTTTGCGGCAGTCATAAACGTATCCTCGTCCCAATGTACAATAAAATTAAGGTAGCGCGTGACACAGAAACACCGGACAGTGTGCCGGAGCTAAATGTTATCTAATGGAGAATTATCCCCCCAAAAATAGGTTCCCGATACCAGATCTGAGACCTCTGCACGACATGAATCGCGCGCCATGGTGGAAGAGATCGGTGAGAACGGATTACATGATTCTGGAGCTGATGGATGCACAAATACACTCTACCATGAAGAATCAGCCTCACTCCGTGACGAAGCACGAGATTCAATGTCGCACGTTGCTATTCTCTTACGCGGAGACCGAGACGGACGTACCGATAAACATAGGCAAAGTTACAGCCGACGAGAAGAACAATGCGTCATGTCAGCAAGTCAGCGAGGGATTCGGCTGGGCCAGAGTGGTCGTCACGATCTATCCGCAGCGTTTAAGCGGCCAGTTGGAGGACAGCTCGGAAGGGGAGCCGGATTCGAGCTTGGACGAAGCTTTGGAGAACGCGCCCAGGCATCAGCCATCACCTTTCAGCTCGAAACGCGTTATACACGAATCCGACACGCCCCATTCCAGACCCCACGGCCAAGGCGACAAAGACGATTCGCAACAAAGGTTTGCCCGATAGGATCTCTTGATATCGAATAGAAAATAGCTTTGTACACTACGTTACGTGAGTTTTATCGTGTAAACAGAGAGGGCGAAGAACTGATTATACCAGGAAGTCGAGAGGAAATGCTAGAATTCATGGACGAAGGCTTGCGCGGTTCCAGGATCCAGCTGGAGATTAACTTCCCATGCGTCTCCGTCCAGATACCATCTAAGCACATCTACGAATTGTTGTATAATAGATTCATTACCGATCTTTTTTTATGGACTCCGTCAGCGCCTAGGCCAAAGTACAGCACGCACATGGAGAGTCATGTGGGCCTTGACTTGGCGTCTACTTTGTTGCAAGAGTCTGCTTATCCTAGGTAAGCGGCATTTCAAATGGACTCTTGATGCTCGATGAAAGTTTGAAATATGATTTCCGTGTCACAGGTTTAGCACGTGCAAGAGCGGAATCGTGTACGATTCTGAATCGGACTCGGACGAACAGGGGATATTTCATTCGTCGTCCGATAAAGGTTACAGGCAACATCAGAACAAGCTGTCTAGGAATGGTCAGAGTGACCTGGCGCTAATTTTTACAATAGACCAGGGTCTACTTTGCATGTACACTCCCGTTCGGGACTCGATGCGTAACGTGATTCCCGGGCAACAGGGAGAATTGGTGATCCGAGTGGAGGACGCGACGATATTCTCGGTGACCTCGTACAAGGGGGATATAAACCTGAGTTACGTCTGCGCTATGATCAAGGAAATGTCTTTGGACCATTGCGGGCTAATAACGACTCCATCGCAACCACCTTCGCTGAGACCGATTAATAGCGTCACCCCGCGAACCTGTCAAAAGGCTATATATAAAAGCGAACCGGAGGCAACCGTGACGGGAACAAATAACAATGACAAAGATATGATGATGCTTGCCATTCGAATACAAGCTGCCCACCAAACCCATCGTGTAAAGGTTCAACTCACAATTGTTTCGAGTGAATGTAACTATCGCTGAGAATTAAATGACCGGATTTTCTTTCACGACAGACATTCAGAGTGGCGGTGGGCATATCAAACGCCACGCTGAGGCACAGAATGCGCGCCACTGGTACATCGTGGTTCACCCAGCTGACGGATTGCCTGAACGTGGCTGACCATCCAGTTTCTGGACACTCCCCGCCAGGGATATTAACGGAACTGCATTTACATCTGTGGGATTGTGCGATTGACTACAGGTCTGTGTCTCGGTAGACTTGGTCGACACTCGCGAGGCACGGGAATAAGAAGTTTATATGTTATACGCTTAGTTCCTTTCGTGCGAGGCTATTCAGTCATTTAAACAATAACACGATTGTTTAATTAGTAGTCACCTAATTTTCGATGATTTAGGCTCTATTTCTTGTATTTTTATGTATTCTTTGTACTTATTGTATACTAAGGGGTTTCCCGTAAATTATAATAATAATAATAATAATAATAATATGTTTTCAGGCCTGTTCATCTGCCACTGAGATCGATGGTAACTCTCGGCAACTTCAGCGTATCCAGCAACATCGCCGCAAAGACAAACACTTCTACGTTGCGTTTTATAGCCGAAGATATCGCTCTGTTCATATCTAGTAAACTCGGGAAGACTGTGAACTTGAAGCGCGATTACGTGTGCGTTATGGATGTCGGGTTGTTCGAGTTGTCGTTAAGGTTGAACGACAAAATGTGCGGCGGGGCGCCCAGAGTGGATCTCAGAGCGAGCAACAATGTTCTGCACGTACGGACGTGCTCGGACTCCGGTCGTGCTCTTATACAACTGCTGACTTACGTGGTGAACGATGGGGACTTGATATCGAACACGGACAGTACCGAAAGTATCACGGTACCCAGCTCCGGGGACGAAGAGAGTCTCCTCGGGGATGAGAGTACCAACACCCTAAGTAAGAGCCAAGTTGAACGCGTGAGTACGCTGATGGAGGAAGCGATGGAAGAGGCTGTGAACGGTAAATCCGAGTGATCTAGAATCGAAGCGTCGGGACGAGTAATATTTATTAACAATGATTTTGCTACAGGGAAGGCTGCAAAAACGGATGGCAAAGCATTGATGACCGAGCATCGGGTGGAAGTATTCTTCTTCCCTGACGAGCCGCACCCGTCGTCGCAGGCAGCGCCTGAAATCTGCAAAGGCCCCGAGCAATGCGCCGAGCTGGAATGCACCGCCGAGGCCGAGCACGTTAACGAAGACTTTTGTATATTAGGGGAAGAAGCAGGTACAGGGATAATGCCGAGGCACGGGGTACCGGAAGTTCGCTGGCTGTGTCAAGAATCCTTGAAAATAATAGATAACCACTTCGCGGTGCCTCTCGGTAAAACTGATCTGCTTAAAGCGCCTAGGCATTTCCCAGCCCCCATATTAAGGTACACTATCTGCGAAATGACCCTGGTTTGGCACATGTACGGAGGGAAGGATTTCGGAAGGTCACAGCCGACGGCCAAGAAGCAAGTTACTATCAATGATAACGCAACTCAGGAGAGGTATGTATCGAAGCTATAAAGAAAAGTAATAGAAGGTAATGGCCAGTGGCGGATTTAACAGGGCGGCCGCTGAGCAGTTGCCGCTTGGGCCCCCGCCTGGAAGGCCCCTAGGGCCTCATCCTTAAAAAATCATGATTTTATTCAAACTACATTTTTCCGGTACTACTAAGACCATTTTTAATAAACTAACTTCTTCATTCTCGTTGAAAAATGGGCCCCTCCAGATCTCCTAGGGTCCCATCCTTAAAAAAATTGATTTTATCGAAACTATATTTTTCTTTCAGTACTACTACCTTTAGCCCGCTTTTAATAAACTACCTCTTCATTTTCCCCTAAAAGTGGGGCCCTCAGAACGTTTGCCACCTGGGCCTTTTTCCTTAAATCCGCCACTGGTAATGGCTCGTTATATTCTATTTACAATCGCTGTGTTTACAGAAGCAGATCTCCGTGGTGCGACGAGGTGACGTTCAAAATGTCGAATCCGAACGAAGTGCATTTCGGTAGCGTGCCAAATTCGCCGCGTGCGAAGATCAAAGAAATGAGCGAATGGCAAGCTATGGGAGGGCCCGGTCGTCGGCACGATGTTCTAATGGAGTTTCAATTGAACAAAGTGCGCTTCCAACACGAGATCTACCCGGAGAACACGACAGAAGCGGCGAGACAGATACTGCTGGTTAGCGAGATAGAAATTAGAGACAGACTGGCCTCCTCGCACATCAATAAGTTCTTGTACCAGTACAGCAGCGAAGCGAAGCCGAAGCAGTCCCACGCGAACATGTTCGCTATGAAAGCAGTCCATGTCAGACCGGATCCGAAATTAAGTGCTCAAGAATGTTGTTTAAAGCTCAGCCTACTGCCCTTGCGCCTGAACATAGACCAAGACAGCCTATTGTTCTTGATAGAGTTTGCCAATGAACTGAACGATGGTTCGAAGCAGACGCAAGAGAGCTCTAACACGCCCAATAACCCTCAGTCCTCCCCGGTGTCTAAGCAAGGGATGCCGACTCATCATCCGCCTGTCATGAGTGTGAATGATTCTGTGCCTAACGCTCCAACGCCAACGAATACGTCGCAGCACGATAGTATAGACCCGAATTTGTTGATACTGCTCGAGGACGAGCTAATGATAAAGGAGTGCAAAACGAAAACGAAAATGACGCAGGAGGTACAGGAGGACTGTCAGCCGATATATTTTAGGTAAGCACACGCAAGCGCGGTACTAGTAAGATTATAATTACTAGATCCAGCTGGTATCAGACTTCCCCGTATGGCGCATTGTATTAAAGTTTTGTTTGTTTGATTCGTGTCAGGAGTGTGATATTTTCCCCTGAAGTCCTTGTTAGATTAGATTATCATGGGAAGCGCGTAGATCTCACTCACGGACCATTGGCCGGCCTTCTAATGGGCCTGGCGCAATTGAACTGCTCCGAGTTAACGCTGAAAAGATTGACGCATCGACACGGACTTCTGGGATTCGATAAGCTTATAACATTTTTACTCTCCGAGTGGTTGCAAGACATAAAGAATAATCAGCTTCCAAGTTTACTTGGCGGTATAGGTCCTATGCACTCGTTGGTGCAATTGTGTAAGTATACGTGGTTAGACCAGTCGTTCCTTCGAATTTAATGTACACTAAGGGCCAAAATCGGCTTCCCTTCGGAAATTTGGCAACGTTGCATGTCACTAGAATTACTGAGTTATGCCTAAGGTCGGGGCCAGATGTATTGGCCGGTGAGTTTCGTGCGGAATATTCTTCTATTCTCAACGTTTTCTGACTCGCTCTCGTCTTGCCAGAAAAAGAGTGCACCAGAAGTGGTGGGGATAGCGCCAAGCTCTTAACGTGTAGGCCAAACCGAGTTCTTAGCGTAGAAATACATACATCAGAATAGGTGTGCGTTAGCTGCGAAAACGAATTCACCGGCCAATATATCCGGCCCCGACCTTAGTGACATGCAACGTTGCCAAATTTCCGAAGGCAAGCCGATTCTGGCGCTTAGTGTACACGCGCCTGGCGAAATATCTTACGTTCGAATGCTCTCTCTTACAGTCCAAGGGATACGGGACTTGTTTTGGTTGCCGATCGAGCAATACCAGAAAGATGGTAGAATCATCAGAGGGCTGCAAAGGGGCGCGAACAGTTTCACTACCTCCACCGTAATGGCGGCGCTAGAGTTAACTTCTAGATTGTTATACGCCATACAGAGCACCGCTGAGACGGCTTACGACATGGTCAGCCCTGGTCCCAGCGTGAGGCAAAAGCGCAGAGGGCAGAGAGGGCGTAGAAAGAGATACAGCCAACCGTTGGACATTCGAGAGGGAATGACTAACGCTTACATGTTGGTGAAAGAGGTGAATTGTATAGGAAACATGCTCGGCCATTTCGGATCTTAATACCAAGTGCACACTGTGAAACGCAAATGTCTTTTAGGGATTGGGCGAAACTGCGAATCAGCTGGTGCGCGTGGCTAGCGAGGAACACGAGCAGAAAGGAGTCTCCGGCGCAGTGGGAGGCGTACTGCGACAAATACCGCCGACGGTCGTGAAACCTATCATTTTGGCGACGGAAGCAACCAGCAACGTCCTGGGCGGCGTGCAGTCGCAATTAGTGCCGGACACGAGATGGGAGGCAGCTCAGAAATGGCGGCAAGATTCAAACGATGCAAACTGAGGCTGCCCTGTTACTGGTCACGCGAATCTGACCGTTGTCTCAACTTTGTAACATAGTGAATCCATGACGTGAAATTACAGAGAGCGGGAGATTAAACACTGAGTGAACTTGTCACGTTCGAAGCAAGAAACATGCAACATATGAGAAAGTCAATCGACTGGTGAAGAACTTCGGGAGTCGAACAGTTTTAGACCTAATCGCATAAATTTTGTTAAAATGACAGTCACCCTTAAGCGATACAAGCATTGTTCATGTAACTATACGTTTCAGTTCCATTGGTTTCTTTTTTCTTAAGTGCGTTATTACGAAGAGACATCAAAAACCTGATTTGTTATATTTATAGTTTATAAATAAAGTATATATGTATATATAAAGTATATATATATTATCGTGAAAGCGTTATTCTCGCAGCTTGTATGTACTTTCGTTTTAAATGATGCGTATGTTTTATACCAGTGGTATGTATCTCAAGATTTTTATTAATAAAATTGTAACGCTTATCGCTACGTGTTATTTTTTTGCATAATAAAGTCTGACTCGGACGCGTCCAGTAATTTAGTCGAGTAGCGAGTAATTTAGTAATTTACCGTCTGTGGACAGTACCAAAATTTCATCGAGTAGTTTAGTTTTAAAACAATACAAATCTTCAGAATATAAATTGATTTGTTGGATAAAATTTTCTTGACATTATATATAAAATTAATATATATTTATTTACCTAAATTACTCGCCACTCGACTAAATTCCTCGACGTGTCAGAAGCAACTCATTTGTTCGCGGAATATCGCATTCAAATTGAATGAAAACTTACCCATCGTTGATACTTACGTCGCCCAAGCACGTCTACGATTTGCATTCCTTCTTCCAGATGTCGGAGCAAAGATTCTTCAAAATTCAAAGCCATACGAAACGATCGATACTCACCCCTACAAACTACACCACTAAAATACTATTCGTTTGTTGCATCAACAACACTACTTACGATCTATTTACGCACAGAAAATTAAGCGTGGGACGTTCTGCTTGAACAAAATTTGAAAACTGAACCCGTCCGACACGTGCTGCCCCCTGTGGCGCTTGTTAAAACACCCCCAATAGGAGAGCATCTCATAAGCTTTGAAATTCCGCGAGAAGCTACCGTGCTGATTCGCGAATTATACATATTTGGACCCCGGATTTTTTGTTCAGTCGGTAAAATTCGCCGCGGCCGGTAAGGCAGCGCGTACAGCAGACAGAAAAACGCAGGGTTATGCTTGTGTGATGCGGCACAAGCGTTAGGAGGGGATACGCTTGGTCGCGAACGAAAACCTACGATTCTGGCATCACTGCCCGGCACACGAATTGCGTTGCTATGGCGATAAACACTCACTTATCGAAAGACTTCGTTTTAAATCCCAACAGTCTCCCATGGAAATGACCATCGAGACCGTGCTAAATAGAATAAAGTTACAGCCTCGATTTCTTCCTCCCGTCTGAAATAGTTCGCGAAGAATTAATTGGCCGACATGCACGAGACCGCCGGCGAAGAGGGATTCGAAAGTTACGGAAGTTTAACCACCCTCGCGGAGGTAGAGGAAGATCGCAAGTCAAAGAAATTCGAGGACGAGGACTCGAAAGACAGAGCAATCATAGGGATTACGCAAGAGTTGATAAAAGAAGTGCAGCAAGAACTGTGTATAATCAAACTGTGCTGGCCAGCTGACGACTTCAGAAAAGGACTGTACCTGAAATCCCTTCCCAGCAGCTACTGTACAGTCAGCGACAAGGAGAAGGTGCTGGCCTGGCACGCCGAAAACTTTCGACGACAGTTTCGCGCGAAATATCCGGACCGGAAACCGTTATTGCTTGTCTGCGAGAACGAGTGTGGCGTGCAAGTAAGTGAATCGCACAAACTGTAGCTCGGACGACAGTCATTAGACGCGCGGAGGAACGTTTTCCTTAATTTACGATATGTATCGCGACCGACGCGTCGCACCGATCGGGAATCACTACCGCGTAGTGGTGAAGCGGTCGAGTCGGAAGTAAATCTGGATTCGTGGTGATGAAGTTCATTATTACCAAAGCATTAATTCGTTTTAAATAATAATGTGTTTTATTTATCTTTCGTTTCTTTAAAATTAAATCGTCTTTAAATATTAAATTAGAGATATTAATCGAAAGACTCGGACATTACTTCGATTTGTCATTTCTTTCGCCTACTACAATTTTACACAGTCAGTCCTCTTTTTAAACACTCGTCCCGCTTTAAAAAACGCTTGGAAACATTCGAGTTCAGATGGAAGGGTCGGGTGACCGTCCACATTTCGGCGCCTTTTTTCTCGGTAATTTCTCGGGAATGCCAAATGTAACGATAAGCGGTTACGCGCGGGAGACCGTTCGTGTATTTTAATCTCGCTTGTTTAACGTGCTCGTCAACGGTTCAACAGGTCCTCGAATATTTTGTAAGTAACATCGGATATATTTACAATTACACACTTCTCTGCGCACTACAACGCGTGTCTACGTTTCCCCTCCTCGCTTCTAACCGGCAACGTACTCCCTTTACGCAAATCTACTCGATGGTGGTCGGAAAGGAATCGATCGAAACGATCGAGTGTCTCGCGTCTCCTTTCAGCGGTGAAAAGTTTCATCTCTCGTTACTCCCACGACTCTCGCTCTCATTTCGGTAATAAAAAAAAAAAGGATAAGTTAAGAAATATGCGAATACGTTCGTGTTTTATTTTCTCGGTGTATTCACTTGATAAATATTTCTCGACTCAATGTACAAAGGCATTATTAGTCTCCATATAAAAATTAAAACGTGTTATAAATAAAATTATCGGTATTACTATTTAAAATTTCGTGGCTTATTTTTTCTCTGAGTCGTCCTAGGTGCCCATTTCTCAACTCGTCGTTTATTCTCATAGTATGTTTAAAAGGTAACGAGGAATGTCGTCTTTGAATAGAGTTCTAAGTCTCCGGTTACCCCTCTTCCCCTCTTTCTCTCATCATTATAATTCAACTAATGGAAATATAACTGCGTAATAGGAATCTTTCTAATACACTCGAGCCTTCTCTTCTACGACCTAAATAATAAAAATAAACTTCGCTATACATTTATTCGTACATGCTTCAAACGTTCTACAATACAATGGTATGCACTTCGCGTGCAAGTGCACGGTCACAGTCTTATTTACACGCGCTGTCCGCCCCGACAGCGCTTTCTTCACTTTGGTTTCCTGTTTTGTGTCTGTTGTGTACGTGTGTATTTCGCTTTTTTTTTATATAAATTAACGTTCCGCCGCCTAGCGAGATTAGCCTTCCATTTCCAAGTACCGAGAGCACCGATAGGAACAATCGTTTCCGCGAGTCAACGGTTAGTCACGTCTAACAACAACACGTCCGAGCGACAGGTGGACTAAACGTCTACGAGATTTTCGGGATCGATCGGTAAAAGAAGGTGGCTTGGCTCGATTGGTAAGTGGGCTCGTTCCGCGGCACGATCCAACGTATATAGAAACAAAGGGGACATTTAAAAATAGGCTAATCTTGCTGCGGCGAAACACCGTCAAACAGTAAGAAAAACAAACAAATGACGAGATATAAAGTGTCTTTATGTAGCTTAAATCGATTTCCGTATGTTTTTTCTTCTCTCTCTCTTCGATTTGTGCAGAAATTCGTGTCTACGACTATCAGACGAAGTACGCCGCCATATCCGGAACTGTACACGTGGCAGGGGTGCGGAAAGTTCGTCAGCGACTACATCAGATACGAGCCGCTAGACAACCCACTCGGTATGGTAAGTGTTGTCGAACATTGTTTCTGTTTCATTACAGACGAACGAATCTTGTCGCGATAAAGCTAAGCGATCGAAGGTTCTTAAATATATATATATAATATATATAATTTCTCATCGATATAACAAACGTCGCGCCTTGCCGTTTCATCGTCGGTAATTTCATCTTCGTCGTTATCATTTTCTTTTGGACCATTTAGTTTCGTGCGAGTCGCGTGCACACATGTAACCTTAATATTCTTATTTACCGTACGTAAATAACCCGCTAACAGAACAAGAGAGGTAGAACTGTTTGGGAAAAAAGCGCGCGTGTCCACAATTAAACATCGTAAAGCCATTCTTCATCCGTTTATTTCCCTTCTCTCCTTTTAAATATACGCTCGCGCGACAATCGAACGTAAAACGCGACTAAAGAACGAGTTGCCATCGGTCCCGACCACGGGTAACGTGGTGCCTCGAACCCCGATTATCGACTTCTTAATCGGTACAACGAGCTGCAATGGTCCGTCGAGACGTCGAGTGCTCGAATGACGGCCGCCCAGGTCGGAGGAATCGTTTCCCGGCTTTCACACAATCACCACGCGAGGGTGCTTCCCGCCCGCGCGCGCGCGCGCTTATCGTTAACGAATGATAGAGTTGACCGATAATTAATACCTCTCCTACGGACATCTTAACTTTTATTATAATTACACAACAGTCCATTCACGGAATTTGGTATATCCTCTTATGTACAACGGTTGTCGATAAGGAAAATCGCGATCGTTAACGATCCTATTTTGATTTGGCCCGACTCCCAAGGTAACTCAGACAATAAGGAAACAAAACGGAACGAAACGGGGGCAGGGCAGCAGCTTTCTTTTCCGGGGAAAGAAAAGAAAACACGATCTCGCCCATCGATCTTTTCTTTTGTAAATTACGAAGTTCCAAGGACAAAACGAGGGGGGAGTGGGGTGGGGTGGGGGGAGGGAGGGTTCGACACACAGTGCCAAGCTTTCTCTCTCACTCTTTCTCACCTCGTACGCACACAGCACTCACGAGTCGCGGTAACACGAGTAATGCGACGCGCGGGGATCACAGAGGATCGAGAGAAACAAACGAAACCGGGAGGGTTGAGAAAATGAAAAAGTTCGACGAAAGGAGATCGTCTGCGTGTCGCGCGTTAATAGTACACGGAGGAGACAGAGCTGGGGACTTTTTCTGTCTCTTGCCACTGTCTCTCTTCCTTTAGTCTCACTCTATACCTATCCTCCTCGAAGCGTTCGCCCAGGCTAGGCGGATACTCCGCTGCCGCCGTCGCGCTAAACACACACTCTTCTCTCTCTCTCTCCCTAAGGATATATATTTAGCATCACAGCTTCCCCCGTCCCTCTGTTCGCCTACTTTCTGCTTTGTTTCGCGCTAGACGACGGCGACTTCTTCCTACACGCCTTGAGATTGTCCAACAGGTATTTGAACTGTATGATCTGGAGCCTGGTGACCGCCGGTTCCGAGCACTTGTCCAGCCACTTGAAGAACTTCTCGCCGTGCTCGATCGCCTCCTCGGTGCTGGCCGGCACGTCGCCGGCCGACTCCACCTCCTCCTCCTCGGTGTCCATGTTCAGGCTGCGCTTCACGTTCTCGTTGTTGTTGTTGTTGTTGCACAGCACGTTGTCCAGCATCGCTCGCGCCTTGCTGGGCGACTTCTTGGCGACCGGGCTGGGCGCTAGCTGCGTCGGCGTCGGCGTTATCAGCGGGAAGCTGCACTGCTTGTACCACTGCCAGAACCACGAGCCGTCCTGCTGATTGATGCTCGGATTGAAGCTGGCCGACTGTTGGCCGAGCAGCTGTTGCTGCTGCGTCAGCCACAGCCACAGCGCCTCGTCCACCTTCTTGTTGTTGCCGCTCATGTTCCCATCCTTCTTCGGCTTCGACGACCGTTGCAGGCCGCCGCTGTTCTCGTTCGTCTTCCGCGGCGACGCCGGCACCGGCGTGGACGGCGCCTCCGCCGCCGGCGGCAGGCTCTTCCTCGTGCACGACTTGGACACTACAGAGTCCATCTGTGCCGGCGCGATCGCCGAGATACTGTGCCTCTTGTTACCAGCTGTGCCGTTCATGCTGTTCGCGACAGCGTTCGCCAGGCACGGATTGCCGCTGCTGCTCTTGGTGTATTGGAGGCCGTTCTCGACCAGGCCTACCGCGCTACCGTGCGACGATAACGCCGGCGACATGCTCAACAGATTCTTGGCCAGCGTGCCGGTAGCGCCGGACAGCAGGCCCAGCTGTTGCAACAGCAGCGAACTATTCTCGGGTCTCATGCCCGCCATGCTGGTCATCAAGCCGACGTAATCGATCTTCGGCTGTTTCCCGTCCTGTTTACCATCCGAGTCGGTGCAGACCTCGCTACCGACGAACGACGTGCCGGCGCTGCTTACCGACGTCTGCTGATCTATCTTCGATTTCTTCGCGCAGGGCCCCTCGTCTTCGCTGGACAGATTCGCCGAGCCACCGGCCAGGTTCCCGGCCCCGGTCACGTTCGCTCCAGAGGACGAGGCCGGCGAGTGCGCCTCGCTGTCCGGCGTCGACGAGTTCCTCGCCATCCCTCGGATCTTGTGCTCGGATTTGCACCAGCCGCGCAACGTAGACTCCGGCACCCCGATGTCCCTCGCCACCGACGCCTTGCTCTCGCCCTCGTGGACCCTCTGTATCGCCTCCATCTTCTCGGACGCGGAGAGCGCCCTTAAAGGGCGCTTCCCTGGTCGCGCCGACTCGCCCCTCATTCCGGCGAGACGACTGTCCTTCGCGCCTTCCCTCAGTCGATCCTCGTAGCCGCCGTCCTCCGTCGTCGTGACGCCCTCGTCGCTCAGTTTCGGATCTATTTTGGTGGCTTTGCGGTCCCTGGTCCGCGACCTATCGCGACCGTCCAACAACCGATGGTCAGGCTGGTCGTCGACGTAAACGTCCAGATTCGTCGTCCTTAGATCCAGGTTGGCCGGTTTTTTTCCCTCGCTTCGCCGCTCGAACTTGAATCCCCCGTACGCGTGTGCGTGCGTGCGAGCCTGCCGGGGATTTCCCCCCTTTCTCACGGACGCGCACACAGAACTTTTGTCGAGGGGGGGGCGATCCACTCCTGTCGCCGACCAGCACGGTCCTCTTTTTCAACGGTGCTTCTTCTTCTTCTTCTTCGTTTTTTTATCGACTGTCCCGTCCTCGTCTCGGGCGCAGCGTCGCTCTCGCTTCGTTGGCCGAGTGCGATCGTGTCGCGACGCGTCACCGTGGCTCGCGAGCGGTCTTGTGACGCGCGCGAGAAGCCGATCGATCGACGTTCACGTTCCAGATCGCGCCATCCGACTATATCGGGCCTGCGTGTGGACACGCGAGGAATTCCAATTGCTCGTCCGCGAGACGTCCGGGGGACGGCGACAGCACGCAACGACGTGCTCGATAAAGAAAGAGGAGAGGTCGAGCTCCAAAGTGCTGCGACGCGTCTCCACCGTGGACTCGCGATCCGATCCGATGAACCGGCTACACACCGCGGTGGGTAGGTGTCCCCGATTGGTGGCCGATGATACGGTAATTGGTGGCCGCAGCACGTCGAGTACGATGACAGAAGTGGTGGACGGTCGAGACGATGGCAACGGTAACACGAAGCGGCAGCGATCCGTACGCCGTCCCGTTGCCACGGCGTGTGGCAGCGATTCGTATCTCGCGCAGTAGTAAATAATACCGTGTGTAAACGTGGTTACGCCGGTCGGGGGAGGTCCTCCTCCGTGGAATAGCACATGCGCTCACAGAGAGTAATAAAGAACTTTTTTATGAATGAAACAACTCGGTCGGGCGGTTCCCCTCCTCGTCTGCTGCCCTCCCCTCTCTGCCTTCGCTGCTCTCCTCCTACTACTCACGTTCTCTCGCCCTCTCTCTCTCTCTCTCTTTCTCTATCTCCGTTGAGCGCGCTCACTCTCCTCCGAACTCGTCCTCGGCGCTAGCGCGAGTAAAACGGGGCACGTTGCTTTGCTGTTCTGTTCTTCGTTTCGCGGGCACATCAGCCAATCCGCGGTCCGCGCGGGAAACGATATTATTGCTCTGCCACGAGGAATAGCGGTGTGTGGCCGACTGTATGGGAACGAGGAGAGACGCAGCGATGCGAGAAAGATGGAATATGCCGCGTGCGACGGAGACGGCCGTAGACACACACGGTCCCTGAGAGAGAGAGACAATACAGCGCCCGACAGTCGGATCAGTTTTCGCAGTCGCGTTATTCGCGCCGCGCCACTTGGCTCGAGCTGCTTCTGTCGCTCCGTCGTTTTCGTTCTTCGCTTCGGAGTCCGCTGTCCGCGCGAAGCCCTCCGATACGCGATGATCCCCGTGTGCGTGCCGGTCGTCTTGCTTGCCCTCTGTCTCTGCGTTCACTGACAAAGGCACACCGTGCGACAGACGGAGACACGATTGCCAGACCGAAAGAGAAAGAAAAAAAAAACCACACACAGTAGTCTCTCGACGCAACTGCTCTCGACGAGAGGACGCGGGCGTCAAGGACAAACGCGGGCACACGTTCTGTCGCGCGCGCACTAATTCACGGAAACACCGTATCAAATCTTTCGAGCCGCTACCAAAGATTTCTCTCTTCCACCTCTGCTTCTTTTCTCCTCCGCGACGAGCAGATCGTTATTCTGTTCGCTAAGTCCACCGATCTCGAAGTTCGTTCGAAACACCGCGGAGTCTGTCAGCTCCGCTTGTTACCGGGTAGCCACCAGCCGGGATCGATTGTAGATAATCGTGGATCGCGCGGCACACAAGAATCCTCGGCCGACACTGATCGTCGATTTTCACTGATCGCGTCTTCACTGGATTTCCGTCACTGACCGCGGGCGACAGTCACGAAGCACAACTGCCGATCGGCGAGCACGTGTGTACGGTAACTCCCGCGTCTATGCCTGTACACGCGACACAGTCCTGGCGCGATCGCCGCACGCGTAACAGACTATACCGATACACAGAGGAGCCGTGTAATGGGACCGTGACACACCGGCGATCCTCACCTGACGGTGGATCGACCTCGACTGAACCGCCGGTGTCGGCGCGAGTCGTCCTCGTCGCCGTTGGCTTCTCTCGCGTTTAAAACCGCTTTTCGGGGCGGCGGGGGAAGGGGAGGCACCCGCGCGTCGGCTCTTCCCTCACGACCGTCGAACCTCTGCTGATCGCCGTTCGATCACAGTCGATCCGGCCGGTTCCACGGTTCGCAGCTAACTGTTCCCCCGTTAGTGTTTCCACGGTGGTTGCTGGTGTCTGCCTTTCAGCGCGTACGTGTGTGTGTGTGTGTTGTGGCGTGTGCGTGTGCGCGCACAGCAGCGTATCACCACGACGGGGCGCTGCGACTACTACCCAACGTACGATGCTCTCGCGACGAATCGCGACGCTCAACTGCGGCGGTGGTCGCCACCGCCGGCTTTCCGCGGACTCGCGACGCCGTCGTCCGTCTCTCCCTCCCTCTCTCTCTCTCTCTCTCTCCCTCGGGCCTCAGCGAACTCGCCCCCTCCTCTCCCCTTGCCCCTCACGCGCTCTCTCGCCGCCCGGACTTCCCCTCGTCCGCGCGGCACCGCGCCATTCGGCCCTCCCTCACCCCCGCTCCGCTACCCCTCGCGCGCGGTCCCAGCGTCGCAGCCCAGCTTGCGCGCCTCTCCTTGCCATGCTTTGCCGTGCCGCGCGTCTTGCCTTTGCCTTTGCCTTCGTCGTCGTCCTGCTTCGTCTCGCCTCCGTACCCTCGCGATCAATCCCTCTCTTTCCCGCTAACTCCGAGCTACCTATCGTCCCTTCCTCACCCTCCCTCCCTCCCCCGAACCCCTGTCTTACCCCTGGTCCTGATCGTCATCGCCGTCGTCGACGTCGCCGTCCTCATCCTTTCGTTCCCTCGGTCGCTTCCTTCGCGTCAAACCGCGCGTCTCTCTCTCTCTCTCTTTCTCCCTCGGTCTCTTACCCCTCCGCGCCCTTATCCAGCGAAACACCCCTCTTCTCAACCGTCAACGTCGACGCGTAGCCGTCACCGGGCGCTTGTTGTTGGCGACGTCGCGGGGTCGTCAGCGACGGTTGGAACGTTTCACCGAAGGCCGAAAGTTTACCCCGAGAGCCGGGGATTTGTGGAGCGTCTCCTTTGTTTGCCCAAACGCGCGGGGCGACTTCGAGACGCGCTAGCCCGCGTTTCCGGTCCGAGTGTTTCCGTGGCCGGGGGGAGAGGCGCTGGCGCGGGGGAACAGGAAGAGGGCCGGTCTTTGTCGAAATTTACGAGCGACTGGATTTTTTCGCGCGACGAACGGGCTCGTTTAATTTCCCCGCGAGTCGGAGATCTTCGCTCCGGGGCTAGCCGTTTTTCCAACCTCCCTACCCTGCCACCGATTCTTCGCGGTGTACAGGGCGTTCCAACGAGCTTGGGCAGAAACTCCACCCCTTCGTGGAAGAGAAAAGTGAATCGTAAACTTTCAAAGTTCCACGGATTCCGTACAAGAATACCCCATCTATTCATTCGTGTTTCACTATATTCAAATTTATGAATATTTTCTATATTTTTTTTTTTTTTTGTATAATCTCTTAAGACAGCGTGCTAAAGGTAGATAATAATAATTTTCTATGAAAACTGTAAATTAGTCCTGAATAATATTCCTAAAAATGGCTTACTTTTCCGGCCGTCACAGTGGTGTTCCCCCTTAAATTAGAGGGAATGGGTGGAATGTCCAGATTTCGTAGTTGTCTGTATTTTCCGCAGGGTTCTACAGAGTAATTACCGTCAAGGACCCAGTTCCTGATCAGTACCCAATTCCTGATCAGTTTAATATATAAATACCAAATAATAAGTTTATCGCGATACAAATTTATTCCAAAAAATTATTAAATAATTATGAAGTATTTTTAAATTTGTAGGCAAACATTTGATAGCTCATAGTAAAATGTTTTAGGTGGATCAGAAACTGCTCCCTTGGCATCTTAAGTGATCAGGAACTGGGTCCTTGACGGTATGTAAAATTTAGCTCAGATCAGTTAAAAAAATCGGGATAAAAAGTATCCTATATATTCTTCCTGGTCCTAGACTCCCAAATTATAACCAATAAAATATCAATCTGTTAAACCACCACATTGCAAAATTAAATATAAAACCATAATAAAAAAAAATTCTTAAAAAATACTTATAAAAAAACACCTACCTAGACTATACTTATACAAAATTTCAGAAAGACACTTCAGAAAAAACATCCAGACACTCTTTCTCATTTATTATATTAGGAGGACAACAAAATGTTCCAAAAACATAGCAATATTCCCCCAGTTGACGGTACGCGGAATATCGGAAACAAGAAATCGAACGGTTCACACGTTTATTGCCCTCTGTTATATTGTGCAATAAAAGACGTTAATAATAATAATAATAATAATAATAATCTTCTAATTTCTTTCGACACACGACCGACCACTCTGAAGCACCCTGTACAGGGGGGGAGGGTTGAGCGAGCCCGTGGCGAAACCCTTAAATCCGACCCTCCTTCCCTTGCAGCGGCGCGCGGTCCCAAGGGGTGAGGCGGATTTATGAGCGCGCGGCCTAAAATCCGTACGCGAACGGGGGGCGGCGGAGTTACGGAGCTGGCGAGGAATGCCGCGGTGTAACTCGCGGATAAATTTACCAGCCTCGCAGCCGCCGCGCCTATTTACCGCGGTAAAATGCTCGCGGACACCGTCGCGGTCGGCACCCACGTCCGCTTCTTTTTCGCGACCGAGCGGGTCGCCCTCCTCCCCCCTCCCCCCATAGACCTCGACAATTATCGCTCGGAACTCCTTCCACGGCCACGCGAGCCCCGTTTCGCGGTACTCGCAATTAGAAGCATTACCTAGCCACGGTAGACGGGCGCGAGTGCCACGGATGCTACGGATTTTTTCGACCGTTCCAGAAATAATCGTGCCCCGAAATAATCGGCCCGACTACGCGCGGGCACGCCGAAGGGGAACGCGGGAGAACTCTCGCGGCGGTTTTACGTAATGGGATATCCGCTATGGGATCTATCGACGAGCCGCGGCGAGGTCGGGGAGAGCGAGGAACGCGGCGAAGTTCGTAGCGAGAAGGTGGAAAAAGCCTGTTTCGAATTTCCATCGGCTCGGTGAGTAATACGGGTCCGTGAAGTTCGCCGGCAACCTTTCTTAACACCGTAACGGCCGATGACGCAGCGGATCGGTGAATCTACACGTTGTCGACTGTAACGGATGACGCAGGAGTCCGTCCAACGGGTGGAAATGAATTCGGTCCTTTTCCCCGTAAAATCGTTCCGCGTAGCCCTCGGTTTACCGACGAGCAATTAACGAGACAACGGGACCCATCGCCGTGTCCACGGCGAGCACTCCGTTCCCCCGTGGAATAAAAGTGTTTCGGGAATTCTTGGCGATCACGGGTCCACGGCCAAGCGTGCCTAGACCCGTGGAAACTTTCCCTCGCTCCCGCGGCACGCGGGGCCTGTGTGTACAGTAATCGAAGCTCGTGTCTCTGTGAAGCGTGTACGCGCGCGCTGCTGTACAAGGCGGGACGGCGACGACGGTGTTTATCGATAAATTGGTGGGCACGAAAGGCCGGGTCGCGTACCGTTATCGAGTGTAGCGGCGTTACGAAAATATTTCGAACGCACGAGATCGAGAAGATAGCCGGGGCGCGGAGCGGACGTCACCGGATACACCTTATCGATCTCGATATCGGTGCTTCCAAAGAGAGAACGGTCGAGTGACAGAGGCAGAGGGTATACGGGAGAGAAAGGGGGGTCGAGAGAAAGAGAAGAGAGAGGGAGAGAGAGAGAGAGGGAGAGAGAGAGAGAGGGACACGGTCGGACGTACGCCAGCCGATTAACGAACGGAGAGTCGCGCAAAGGGGAAAGGACGAAGGCGTGAAAGAGAAAGGAGAGAGGAGACGAGAGAGGGGTTGGCACGGGACGGGGGGGGGGAGGTGGACGAGGAGGTGGCCGAGGGGGGAAGGGGGGCAAAATCGATCGACACGTCCTCTCTGGTACGCGGCGAGGCGCACTTTGCGCGCCGCGCACCGACAAGACGAAGCCGGAGCCGTGTGCTCCTTCGCCACTCGAGCCGGTAACCCGTACAATTAATTTTCACCTGCTTCCCTCGCGGCTCGGCCTTCCGCGGAAGGATGTGCGCGACGGAGAAAGAACGAGGGAACCGGAGAAAGGGCGAGAGGCGCGGGGAGGGAGGGGGAAGAGCGGTACACGCGCGAGCGTTTCACACGCGAGGAGGGTCGGGGCTTACGTGTGCGTTCGCTACGTGACGCTCCACGTCCCCGCGGACGTAACGGTCGCGACCGTCTCGCGAAAAAGGCACGCGTGCGCGCCCGACGGCACCGGTGAAAACGGCCTGGATTAATTTCGCGAACGGCCAAGGGAGATCGCGCATGCGCGGACGCGAGCCTTCGCGCGATCTCTTGGCCCGAGGGTGCGCGGGGACCTCGATAGTTGATGGGGAGGAGGCTGGGGATTTGTGCAACTACCGAGGTTCCCGTGGATATCGGAGCGGGAGACAATATGCTGTGTAGAGTACCGTGTTGGGAGTCGAAGATTGAAATCTTGTTATCCAGTATGGGCAGCGTAAATTGGGGGAACGTTACCTATTAAGTTTTTGGAACATTTTGCTGTATAAAGTAAAAATTAACATTTTTGCATGTGCTTTAGGTATCCTATCATAATATTGCATCTTTTTTTAATGCACTACAAGTGTCAAAATGCACAAAAATTTTATCCTTTTCCTTCCTTAATGCATGTTAATTAGCGAAATTTTACCCCGCATAGACATCATTGGCACATCATACATAAATAGCACTAGCAGCTATGTTAATTTATTAAATTTATTAAATTTATTTATTTTTATGTTCAGTGCACTCCCTTTTATATTGTTTATTTTTTTTAATTAACATTTTCAAATTTGCTTTAAGCTGGGTTTACATTAGTCCAGTCGCTGGATTCAGTGAGTGGTTTGACTGGAACTCACGTCGACGCCTACATTATTCCAGTCGCTGGATCCAGCGAGTGGTTCGACTGGAAATCAGTCGATGTCTTCATTATTCCAGTCGTTTCTGAACCATTGAAAGTGGTAGAGTGTACTAATAATAGATTCACGCAAAAGTAGCATAAAAAAAC
Organism: Andrena bicolor; assembly: GCA_960531205.1. Lineage (NCBI taxonomy): Eukaryota > Metazoa > Arthropoda > Insecta > Hymenoptera > Andrenidae > Andrena > Andrena bicolor. The sequence goes on along the minus strand of OY482668.1, from coordinate 2,998,880 downwards.
ATAAAAGTAGCATCAAAAAGTAGACTTTCGATCCAGTCGAAATCTGCTGGAATGACAGCACTGTACTGGAATCAACACACTGTTTACATTATTCCAGTTCTAATCCAGTGCTGTAATGGATCACTGGACTGGACTAATGTAAACCCAGCTTTAGCTTTTCCTTTTTACTAAATATTAATTAGACGTCAATGTTACCCCGTACTGCCAATATTCCTCAAATTTACAGTACCCATCGCGAGGGATGACGTCTAACTTTCGCGATACCGAGATCACGAACTTATTAACGATATTTAATCCACCACGAAGAAGAGTTTTTCGAATGGAACCGATTTCCCGGGCCATGAGCAATACCCAAAAACCATTAGCACGGGGAAGAGCAGAATCGAACAAAGGTGTCCAGCCTTTAATTATCGCGATAATAAAAGTAAAGGGCTGCGCGGCTTCCCGGAACTCGACCGAAGGTGCAGTACGCAGGGAAGACCGCGGTACCATGAATATTACTGGGCCGAGCTAATTAGGACGTTCGGGGAGGATTAACGGCCGCGATTGTTGGACAGTTGGCCGGACAAGGAGGGCGAAGGGTATATACGTCGTAAAGTATATACGTCGGTCTCTTTCGGGCACTCGACTCTTGTTTACCAGGGCCATGGGGCGAGTGACGAATGCCGTCCCCTAGCGCGGTCTTAGCCCGCAGTTTTCCAAGAAACGGTCGCGGGATTAGCCAGACGGAATCGACTATAGGTTTATCCGAGCAAGGATTACCGAGACAGCCCTTCCTGCGCCTTATTATCGAGCGCCGGGGCTTTTACGACGCTTCTTTCGGCCCCTGGGGCCAGGCTCAGTCACGTTAAAACTGGTCCGTCCTGTCGTTAGCGTCTGCGAACCCCGAATACGCTTTTCAATCTTTCCCGTGGCTATAAAACGGCGACCTTGATAGGCAAAAACGCGGCGTCACACGTCCCTGCGGGGGCGATAGATTCGGCCGAAGGGAATATTTTCGAGGGTGGCTCTCAGTTTCATTCGGGACTATTAATGGATTAAAGTTCTTAAGGTCGGGGCCAGATATATTGGCCGGTGAATTCGTTTTCGCAGCTAACGCACACCTATTCTGATGTATGTATCTCTACGATAAGAGCTCGGTTTGGCCTACACGTTAAGAGCTTGGCGCTATCCCCACCACTTCTTTCTCACTCTTTTTCTGGCAAGGCCAGAGCGAGTCAGAAAACGTTGAGAATAGAAGAATACTCCTCGCGAAACTCACCGGCCAATATATCTGGCCCCGACCTTAGTTGGAGGAGTTGAATATGAGTCAATTTAGTTGAAATTAACTTGGATTTTTGTTCAGATTCTTAGTTGGAGGAGCTGAATATGAGGCCATTTAGTTGAAATTAACTTGGATTTTTGTTCAGATTTTTAGTTGGAGGAGCTGAATTTGGGTAAATTTAGTTGAAATTAACTTGGATTTTTGTTCAGATTTTTAAGGTCGGGGCCAGATATATTGGCCGGTGAATTCGTTTTCGCAGCTGACGCACACCTATTCTTATGTATGCATCTCTACGCTAAGAGCTCGGTTTGGCCTACACGTCAAGAGCTCGGCGCTATCCCCACCACTTCTTTCTCACTCTTTTTCTGGCAAGGCGAGAGCGAGTCAGAAAACGTTGAGAATAGAAGAATACTCCTCACGAAACTCACCGGCCAATATATCTGGCCCCGACCTTAGTAAAGTCGATCACGTCTCTCGCACCTTAAAATTCTCCACCACCGAATCTACAAACTCGTAACCCGGCTTCTAAAAACTAATTCTAATCGACCAGCGATTAGCTTTGGTGTCCATCTGTGTACAGAGATGGGAAATGTCGCAACGCTCCGCGCCAAACAATCTTCACCCACTCGGACGACTGTGCTTCTCCGCGACACCCGTCACGTTTCCTTTCTCAACACCCTGTACATACCCTGGACGTCTCGAAGCCCGCAGAAGTTGGCGCCGACTTCGCAATCGTCCCCCCGGTGCGAGGCGTTCAGCGATCCCGATCGTGCTCATTTGCGAGCAGAAAAGACTACCAGAGACTTTGTTATTTACGAGGGTAGCGCGTTCCCACGTCTCCGTCGCCCCCGAAACTCTCCGGGGCCGTTAACGGGCGAACCTACTCGCCGATCCCTCCCGCCTCAATGTCTCCCGTGGAACTTCATGACAACCTCTGATCGCTGGAGACTCAACCTGAAACGAGAATTTCGCCGGACGAGCATCAAGCCTCCCTAATCGTTGTAAACCGCCGAGAGTGTAATTCGCTTCTCGAGGAGCCGGTATGATGGATTCGTTAGATCGCGGATAAGAGGGATAAAAGACGGCAGCCGATGGCTAATAGGCCGTATAATGGGGGAGTGGTGGTACGGTGTACGGTTACGCGGAGGTTTTATAGCGTTTCGCGCCACCACCCCGGGGCCAGGGTGTAATTAATAATTCCGCTCGGCCTCTTAAATCACTCGGGGGCCTCGGTTACCCTTTCTTTGTTTCTCGCTTTTACGAGCGCGGAGCAGCGGGACTGACGGTGACGGGCGGCCGCGCGGATTAACTTGTCGTCGAACCGTCCGCTCTCGCTGGCCGCGCGAATAAAAGGCGCTTTTCACCTGGGCCAAGTCGCAGGGAGAAGGATTACAATGCCCTAGGATGAAAGGCCTACCTTGCATGGCGGTCACAGGTGTCCCCCGGACCTATTCCCGTAATCAGCGGCCGTGCCGCGAATGGCAAATCACGCCGCGGTTGTAACAAACAGGATCGAGATTCCGGAACAGGGCGCTCGATGGCTCGCGGAAACGGCCGCATAGTTGGCATATCCGATCGTGCCGCAGCTAGCTCAACGTGTTTATACGGTCGGACTTTTACGACTCGCGGGATCGGCGGACGGGGATTCTCCTGGATTCGGGGCGACCCGCAGTGGTCGAAATTCGAGGAAACCTGGGCAAAAGATGAAGGTGACCTTTGATTTGTACAGAAATGGGGATACTGAGGATCTCGAGGTCGCTGATTACGAATCTGAGGTCAAGATTTCAATTAATAAAATGACGGAACTAATATTGCCGATGCGTGTATGAGAAAAATATTAGATTTAATCTAATGTTGGGATTCTGGGAGTTTTCTAGGTCCCTGATTATTACGAATGTTAAGTCAAAATTGTAAATAATATTTGGAAGCTTCCTAAAAAGAAACTGTTTTAATGTTAAAGTAGTTTCAATATGACGGAGACTCAGAATCTATTTATTAGTAGGTAAATTTAGTGGAAAATAACTTTGACTTTTGTTGAAATTTTTCGCTGGAGGAACTAAATTTGAGTAGGTAAATTTAGTTTCAAATAACTTCGTTTTTTTTTTATTTAGTTACAAATTTTAGTTGGAGGACCTGAATTTGAGTAAATTTAGTTGAAATTAACTTGGATTTTTGTTCAGATTTTTAGTTAGAGGACCTGATTTGAGTAAATTTAGTTGAAATTAACTTGGATTTTTGTTCAGATTTTTAGTTGGAGGAGCTGAATTTGAGTAAATTTAGTTGAAATTAACTTGGATTTTTGTTCAGACTTTTAGTTGGAGGAGCTGAATTTGAGTAAATTCTACTGAATCCATGGTTACTCTACCAGTTTTAAGGGGGCATGCTCAGTCAGGAGGCCTAAAAAAGCGTGGTCTTTGGAAATTTTCTTACTCAAAAACTATAACACATTTCTCAAAAAATCTTTTTTCCTGTTAAAGATTGCAACTAGTACCGTGCATCGTAATTTTTTTATTTAAAAATATTTATCAATAACTAAGTTATTGTCCATCACTCGAAGGTTCCCTAAAATAAAAGGCTTCTGCGGTGACCAAAATATTTAAAAAACCATTCAACTGATTTACTTCAAATTTTACAAGCTTACTATAAGAACAATAAACTAGTCTTTGAACGAAGGATTTTTCGAAATATTGATTTCGGAAAAAATGGCTGATGTTTAAAGTAAAAGTTTCAATTTTTATCATAAATCGTGCCTGATTTTCGTCAATTAAAAGAAAACTAAGCATCGGAAAAAAAAATCCTTCGTTCAAAGACTAGTTTATTGTTCCTACAGTAAGCTTGTAAAATTTGAAGTAAATCGGTTGAATGGTTTTTTAAATATTTTGGTCACCGCAGAAGCCTTTTATTTGAGAGAACCTTCGAGTGATGGACAATAACTTAGTTATTGATAAATATTTTTAAATAAAAAAATTACGATGCACGGTACTAGATGCAATCCTTAACGGGAAAAAAGATTTTTTGAGAAATGTGTTATAGTTTTTGAGTAAGAAAATTTCCAAAGACCACCCTTTTTTCGGCCTCCTGACTGAGCTTGCCCCCTTAAGAGCACCAGCAATTTCACTGAGAGAGTAACACTCCGACAATACTCAACTTTGGAATCAGCTGCAGCGAATGATGACAAACTTATTTCCCTCTAACTGTCCCTAATTAGTAGCCAAATCGATGATGAAAACGATGATGAGTTTTGAAAACATAACTGGTGACTTTAGAAACTAGGGGTTTTGACCAAGTTTCCTAGATTTTCGACAACCGTGCGTTCTCTCAACTCTTGTAGAACACTACTACTCACCTCTAATACAATTCCTACCAAAATTCTCGCCACACCCATCTTCAAGCACCAACCCACCCAGTGTACACTAAAGTCTTAACCCTTAACCCCATCATCCACCAAATTCCACCAAATGCAGAGCCTACTCGTCGATGGACTGCCACCCCTCCAGCGGCACAAGAGACGCCAAAAACCGCGAGGCAAGAAGGCCAGAGGCCCCCAGCTTTGACGAAGACGAATGCCGTTGTCCCGCGCACTCGCCTGGCATCCCCGGAGCGGAGGGGAGCGCGCGTAGAAGTTGATTCATAAAAAAGAAAATTATTACGCCCGCGAAGAAGCGACTCCCGCAAAGTGAATAATGCCCTGTGCACTCCCCCTCTGTTTGCCGGCTGGCCGCCAGTCGGCTTCTCAGCCACGATTATCCCCAGTCTCTGTCGCAGCCGTGGAAGATCTCCGGCGATAAGCCTTCACCCTCCCACGCACGGTCATCGTCGGCGACCCGGCCGAAAGAAAACGGGAACGATCCGGCCGCGCCGATCGTAACGCGCCTCGCGGGGGGATTAAAGTCGCGCGCTGGGGCTGGAAGTTTCGAAAGAGGCGAATCGACGCGTCCCTGTATCGAGATAGCAACGTGCCAGAGAGAGACGGACGGAGTAACGGGGAGAGCGCATGTACCAGCAATGGGAGAACTACCTAACAGTTCCCGACCCGTTGACCCCTAAAGTTTGCACGAGCGAGAATTCGCATTCCGTGAATGGGGCAATTCATAAATGTATCCTCCCGATGTCTCTCTTTCCTCTCCCTCTCTCGCGCTCCCTCTGCCTACCACCACCCCCGGTCGCCGTTCCACGTGGATTTCCCATCGCCGGTTTCGCCCGGGCTTCCCGTTTCCTGCGCTCCTGTCGCGGCCAGTGTTTTTCTTTTCCGAGCGAAACCCCCGACAGATTACCCTCCCCGTCACCGATGTTTTCAATGGGTTAATGGACGCTCCGCGGTGGCGGCGATTAACGCCCGACGGGTTTTAAGCCGAGAGCGTTTCGCCGATTTTCTTTTTCAAACGGGGATGTTTGTCCGACGTGATTTTTCGGGGACGCGGGTTCGTCGCTCGGCGGGGTTGGAGGGTTTAATCGCGGCGGGATTCCTTCTGCTGGACGGGAAAGTAATAGCGGGAGCAACGAGTCGCCCGCCCTCTTTCTCCCTGTATCGCTGTCCGCATACTTTCGCCCAACTTTGTTTGCTGTTCTTGGAAAGTTTGTGAATCGCTTTCACCCCGCGCGGCTCCCTCGCCGAGCGAAAGATACGTCGCGTGCCCTGTTGCGGCGGCCATTCAGAAGCATTTCGGGGCGCGCTTGACGCGGTAATTAGTGGACCGTAGGGGTGTCTCTTATTTCGATCTAATTGTGAAGGATTCAGGGTAATTCCGGGAGACGCAGTCGGGCTGGAGAGTTCGTCGAAACAGTTGATTTCTAGAGAATTAATTGTTCTGAACCTTAACCCTCTAGTGCATACGCCTGCCTTAACCCTGTAACTCCCAGTGTTGCACCGGTGCAACACTTATTTTGAATGTGCGTAAAATTCTATCGTCTGTTTATATTTAACTTTCGGCACGGAATGGAGAAAAATTGAAATAATCAATATTCAATTTTGATCTAGTTATCCTATAGAACCATTATATGTATATATAGACTAATATATATATATTATCTCACAATTTTGAAATAACGGCTCTGGGCGTTAAAGGGTTAAAGCGGGCACCTGTTTAGTCCAGGGGTTGGGAATTCTCATTTGCCAGCCCAAAAATAGTGCCACAGCGCACATATTGGTCTAAGAAATATGTGAATCTGAGTCTTCAATTTGACAAGAATCTAGTTTGAAGTGCATTTTTGAGCTACACACGCTGCAAAAAATATTATTATTTCCTCCAAATTGAAAACTGACATGGGATTCGGTATTTTCATCCTCAACTGAGAGTAAACTAATTTTTCCAACTGAATTAAAAATCTATGCACTAGAGGGTCAACACATTTTTACATACACACAGATGTAGAGTCTGAATATAGCAACTCGACCAACTCTCCGGCCCGACTGCGTCTCCCGGAATTACCCTATGCATCGAGTGCCGAGGGCGCACTGATGCACAGAAGCCTGGAACCTCGGACCAAATTGACTATCAGGGGCTAGCGAGGAATGACGAAATAGTGATTCGACGCTCCCACGATTATCTCCCCCTTATTTCCTCCGCCACTGACGCAGCCCCAACCCGTTGCCGAACACCGACCGTGCCTGCCCTTTCGAAAGTTTCGCCCGTCGAAAAAAGGGGGAGAATCGATAGGATCCAACCCCCCGTGGAACGCCCACGCGGCCGTTACCTCGTGGCTCAGCGGCCGCGCGCGTATCTCTGCGATCTCACACCTACCTGGACACCCACGTAATCGCCAGCCGAGTGGAAATCCTGGTAGCGGCTGGCCGACGGGCTGGCATAGGTGGTGGAGGAAGAAGAAGAAAGCGAACGGAAGGGGGTGGGCTCGGAAACGAACGTTCTACGAGCGATCAAACATCGTGAAAGAAGACGATGCAGCGGGTGGATGAAAGAGGGAGGAGTGGGGACGCGGGTGGCAAGAGATGGGGTGCATGTCGAAGGAAAACGCGAAGATCGCTGCCGGTGGTGGTTTCACCGTTGGCACAAAAGCTGCAGCGAGGAAACGGCGGGGGTGGCACGGAGGGTGGTAGCGGACACAGGAAGGCGCGGAGGGAAAGAGCCAAAGGTGCGCGGGGGTAAGGTGGAAGAAGGAAGACTTCGGTGGCGGCGGAGGAGGAGGGAGGGAGGGAGGGAGGAGGAGGTCGGTGGAGGAGGATGAGGAGGGTCTCCGTGGAAATTTACCGGAGCGCGAGTTACGGGAACTTGGCCGTAGCCGCTCGAAGCTACGTGGAAGCTTCGCTATAGCTCGCCGGTGTTCGCCCGTTCGTTGGTTCGTTGGTGCGCTAGCTGGTTCGCCTCGTCCCTCTCTCCCTCCCCCCCGTGTATATACGCCGCGGCTTTCGCATCCGCGGCTAAGAGCAAAGGGGCGCCAAGGGTTCGGGTCCGTCGCCGGATGGCGGATGGCGGAGGTATCCTGGGGTGAGAGAGGGATGAGGCGCGCGAGCAGAGAGACGCCGCCGCGCCGTGCCGCGGAGGGAGAGGACAGGAGATTGAGACTGCGGGTCGAGAGAGACCCATGGTGAGCCTGGCAGAGCCGGCGGAGCTCGGGGGAGCGAGAAGGGAAACGGCGGGTGGTGTGCGGTCGGTGGCAAAGGGCGAGAAGGAGAGAGACGGAGCTTTGGGGGGAGCGACGGGAGAGAGAGCGAGCCGCGTTGTACGCGAACAGCGAGGGTCGCTCGAGGGATCGCGGCGATAGAGGATCGTGAGAGGAGTGGGGAGGGGGAGGAGGGGGGTAGCGAGGGGGACGGGGGAGGGGGGCTCGCGGGGCTCGCAACGGCGCGGCGCGGCGACGGGTCGCGGGGAACGGCGAAGTAGGTCGTCTCGCTCCCCCTCGTTTCTCCCGTCGATCGTCCTGTCCCTCTCGCGGACCGCGTTCTCTCTCTCTCTCTCTCGTCGCTGTGTGTTCCGCGGTAAACGGCCAGGCCTGGTCGACGGACCCTCGCATGGCCTGCAGCTGTCTCCTAAACCCCCCTGCGCCCTTCCTATCTATCTCTCTCTTCCTCACCCTGTCTCCTTTGCCATCCCTGCCAGCTCACTCACTCTCTCTCTCCCTCCCTCCCTAGGCTTCCTTGCTCTCCCGATGCATAACCCCCGCGCACCCTTTGCCCCCTTCGCCCTGTCCTCTTCGCCACCGCGTTCCCATCGTGTTCTCGCCGGCGAGCCACCCTACACGCCCTACGAGAGACGGTCCGAGGGACCACCGCTAACGGGGGAGGAGGAGGAGGACGCGTTGGAAGGGCAGCGAGCGGGAACGCGACCACTTCGGCCCTATGTACTAGATAGCGGGGTCTCGGCGAACGGGGAACACAGAGAGCAGCAGGGAATGTAACAGGGAGAGAGAGTGAGTCAGAGGAACGGGCGAGAGGGGGCGAGAGAGGTGACCACCCCGGGGGAGAGGAGAGAGAAGCTACCCCGGTGTAAATACATAGCTGCACGCCACGACCGAACGACCGCGGGCTTCGGACGACCCGAGGAGTTAACTCGCGCCACGGAGAGAAAGCGGGATACCTACCTACCTACCTACCTACCTACCTACCTACCTACCTACCTACCTACCTACCTACCCACCTACCTACCTACCTACCTACCTACCTACCTATCTATCTATCTACGTATTTATCTGAAAGAGGGACGGAGCGAGAGGACGACCGATCGCCGAGACCCATCCGACCGTCCGTTTTGTTCATGGATCGCGGGGAGAGAAAAACAGGCCGCGCAAAGAGGATCGCGCGACCCGCTCACGATCCAGCCCCGTAGGCCTCCTCTTCCCGTGCACCCATCGGGCCGAGGGAGATCGATAAGAGACGAGGCACCGCGCGAACACCGCCGACACTTGCACCGTGGATATTTTTAGTGATCGCTCGGATGAACGGTGCCGGACCGGGGTGACGGAAAAGCCAACCGGGGGACACGCGCGAGGAACACCGGCCTCGATCCAACAACACCAACGGATTCGGTATATTCCCTCAAAATTCCACGTCCCATGAACGTAAACACAACCCCCCACCACTCGCCAAACCCTCCCCAACAATCCCATCGCTCATCGCAGTTGCCCGCTCTCAAGAACCTCTCCAACCACCACCCCAGATTCCTCGACACCGCGACAGGGAGCGATGACGCTAAGCATTCCGCCGCATCAATTGGAAAACTTGCAGAAGCTCACGGTACGCCGCGACTCCGGTGGAGGAAAGTTTGCCGGGGGAAAGGGACGCGTGGGCGAAGAGGGGTGCGGGTATAATTGAGGATAGGTTCGCGGCGAGGAGCGCGGGGAGGCACGGCCCGGAGATCAGGGTGTAACGAGGAGGGTCCGTTTGACCGGGAGGAGTTACGAGGGCCGAGGAATCGAAAGAAATACGAAAAAGGACGGCGGCGGAGACGAAGGAAATGGGAAAAAGCCAGGCCAGGAGGGATTCGGCGAAGCCGTGGACCGGCGGGGTGAGATGCGGCGGGAGGGGGGTTGTTGGATGGAAAATCGTAAGACCCACGGACGTTCGGGCGGCGATACACGACTTTCGGACTTGTTCTATCTCGAGGAGCGGATAGGTTCCGTGGGCGAGGAAATCGATTTCTGTTCGCTCGTCCAGCCGTAAAGTAGACCGTCGAACGTGGCGTGGCCGGCGTGATACGCGGCCCCTGCAATTTACGCGGGTATCGGGCATACGTGCACGTATCGCGCCGGCTGAAACGATAGGAGATCTTGATGGAACGCGGCGAAAGGCTCCGCGCGTGGTCGCTCACGACGGAAACCCGGGGGTGAAAGGGGAGGTGGGGGTGGTGGGGGCCACGAGGATATTTCGCGCGGCCGCGATTCGAGTGGCGCAGTTCTCTGTCGTTCCGCCATTCCTTCCGGAATATGTATTGCCTCTGCGGGGGTGGCTAGCGGCAGATTAATTCGCAGCGGCCTTTGTGTCCAGCTGGAAGCGATTACGATTCAGTAGCGGGGGAGGTTGATGCCTGATGGGGACGCGAAATGTTCCTCCTTGTAATTACTAATTAATTCAATACGTATCGGTTGCATATATGTAGGTGCCTACAATTCGAGATCGCGTCTGTAATAGGAGCGATCGGGGGCGAAGGAACTTACTGAGGAGAAGATGGCTTGAGGAGAAGAGTAAGGGAGAGTTGGGTAAACACGAACGCGGGGTAAGTTGAAACTTTTTTACCAATATTTTGAGACCAGGGCGTTGCTTGAATCATGATTCTAACCTTTGAAATAATTCTTTTTTATTTTTTGATTTCGTGGAGTATTGACGAACAAATCGGATGGGGTAATCTCGAATCGAACCTTCGAGATTAGCAACGTTAACCAATTTTGATGAAATTTTCAGTATATATAAAACTTACTTAAATCTACAAAAGGGATTTTTGAATATTTATTAGAGGCTCAAAAAAAAGTTTAAAAAACGACCTTTCACTATTTTTTTTCGATACCTATTCCGACCAATTGCAATTTTTTTCTATCGCACAAGAAGAACAATTTGAAAAATACATTAGGTATAGGTTGTAGCAACGTTTTTTACGGGTTGACCATTGAACTCTGCGCTTTCTATGCGACTTCTGTAATATTTAGCACTCTGTTCAACAAGAATTTTTCTTTTGCACTATAAAGTTGATTTTGATTATAATTTTTCAAAAATTCATCACGTTACTTTACAGACGAATAGTCTAAATATCTCTATAAATAATAAACAAATTCATTTCTCACATATTTTCCATTTCGTTTGCTTTTTTACTTAGGCGTTCGCAATTACCCGACTCTCCCTTACCTATAACGCGTAGACAAGTGGTTGTAGATAACCCAAAATTATAGATTCAAAGTCTTCGACAGACCCCACCCTCGCTTTATCATAAATCCCTTACGGATGTTTGGAGCGCGGTTGTAGCGCTCGTATGTCAGGGAGAGAGGCGAGTTATAGAAGTGGGTCGATTCTATCTTTCTGCTTGGGGTGCGACGCGTTGCAACAAGTGCGAGACGATAGCTACATTGAGATTCAGTCTGCCACGGCTCGATTCCATTCATCGCCGGAGCAGTTTCCTGGCGGCCCCAGATGCTTTAACGATCGCTGCTCAGCCGAAAACGCAAATTATCGAGTTAACTCCTCGCCGACCGCTAAATAGACCGATCATATCTTCCGCCAACTATCTGCCCGCCCGAGCAGTTATTTTAATTAAATCGTCGCCCTCGACCGCCGATCCAACGCCGACGCGTCTGCTAACGAGCGTCTTCTCGCTTTTATTACATCGCCGAGCGGTCGAATCGACTCGGTTGCCGTTTTTATGACGAACTGCCGGCAACGATTCCCCCAGCTTCTTCCCTGCGCACACGTATACACGTACGCAGACGGGATCCGTACGTACCCGTCCCGCTATATCTGTATATCTGTACGTATATATATATATGTACGTGTACAATCAGTAAACGCAACAAGTTTCCTTTTTATACGGTGACCTACAGGTTATTCAAAAGGAAGCTTAAAGCAGAGAACGGTATTATTATCGTGGTAGGTCACGAGGGAAACTTATCGGTCTTCTCCCGCAAAAATCGTTTCCTACTCCTCCCGCTTCTCCTCGTTCCTCTTTATTCCACGAATCCCGTCTCTCTCCCGCCATTCCACTTCCCCCTGGACGATTGTGTTTAAAGTCTCCACGCGCGATTTAAGGGCCCGTTTCTCACCCTTTTTTTCTTTTTTCACCGCGCTGAAACAAAGACAACGCAACGTCCCCCGGACGCTTTAATTGAAATCTCTCCCTCCTTCCGCCTCTCTGTGTAAATTTAAATTTCGCGGCAGGAATGAAAGTCCACCCGATGCGTTCCTACTTCATCCCCGGACGCGGTCCTTCCTCTTAGAAGCGGATCGATGAGAATTATTCGCCTTGCCGGACCTTGTCTCTATTCACACTTTACCTTCGCTAATCGGCTTCTCGCGACGTCGAATTTGGTTTCTTAATAAAGTTTGATAGAATCGAGACCACGCCTTTGTAATTTCGACACCTCCTGTCCACTTTAAATAATGCCAATCTAGGGGAGAGTGGGGTAATTGCGAGAAAATAAGACAAAAAGGAAATAAAACGAAAATTATGTGAGAAATGAATTTGTTTTTTATTTACAAATATAGTTGAACTGTTCTTCTATAAAGTGCTGTGACGAATTTTTGAAAAATTATGATAAAACTCAACTTTATAGTGAAAAAGAAAAAACAACATCAAAATATAAAAAGGAATTTATTTCAGGGGTTAGAATCATGACTCAAGCCACGCCTTGGTTACAAAATGTTGGAAAAAGTGCTTCATTTCAGCTTAAAAAAATCACAATTGAATCATTAATTCAACAGTAATTACATGCAATTGAAAATGGACAAAATATTATTATTATTATTATTATAATTTATTTTACGGGGAAACCCCATGGCTTTCAAAATAAGACAGATACAAATAACAGAGTCTGAACAGATTGAATGACTTGGCCGAACAGTAGATAACTAGGTTAACTAAGCTAAACATAACAACTAAACATAACATCAAGTGTCCACATGAGAATTGGAAACAATCTTATATAATAAAGACCATACAGAAATCAGGGATCCCTGGAAAGGATCAACGCAACTAAAGTCATTATTCATAATGCTCATCGCTCTATTAATAGGATCAATCGCATAGTGCCGATATTTCGGAAGCGTCACAGCAAAGAGAGGCCTAGACCGTATGTTCCGCCCCGGAGCAATTAACGAGACTAAGGCCAGCAAGTCAGGGCAACTTATGTGATCATTTAAGATCTTAAATAGAAAAATCGCGTCAGCGACATGCCTACGCCTCTCTAAAGTGACCAGCTTGAACGATGCGAGTGCCGGGCCATAATCGTGATCAGCTCTATCCATGGGATTGCCTAGGGTACGAGTGGCAAACCTCAGAAATTTGTGTTGGACTCTCTCGATCAATTTGATATACTTCGCATGCCTAGGACTCCAAATTACTGAAGCATATTCTAAATGAGGCATGACAAGGGCCACGTACAGCAACCTCAGAGATTCTCTGTCCCTGAAGTGCCTGCCGAATCTAGAGATGAAGCCTAAAGTTCGCAGGTTCTTGAAACATGATGGAAATAATAAATTGTGTTTATCTTGACTAGCATGAGCCTTCTGTATTTATTACTTTCTCCATGGCGTTGGAACTGACCTAAACTATTAGCTAGTGGAGAGGAAACCTCAGTTTTTATTTATTAAAATCCCGCAACCTTCGCGTTCGCGATTACCCCACTCCCCCCTACGCCCCCAAAGCCAAGCGGAGGAGCTTGCCAGAGCGTCTTCCGAAGCCGATCAGCCAGCGAGGGTAGCAATTAAAAACGGTCACAGGGTAGACACGGACCCCTGCGGCATCGCCGAAAGTTCGCGAAGCCGTCAGTCGGGGGACGGCTGGAAGCCTGACAAATCGAGGGGACGCTTTCCATCGTCGTCGGCACGGTGTGCCGCGAGTCTTTGTGCCTCGGACGAGCCGCCACGTGAACGTCCCTCGACCGAGGAAAATGGCAAAGGACGCGGCCATCCCCCGGACAGCGATCCGTTCCCGCGAACAATAACGTCGCCGGGCCCCGCAAAAGGCGGTTTTCCCTTTTCGATTCCTCTGGGTCCCGGGCAGGATTAAGCGGCGTCCACCTCGGCTCGCATAATTCGCTCGCCGGCTCCCGGGGCGGGACGAGGGGGGGGGGGGGAGGGGGAAAAAATTGTTTGCCCCGGAGAAGTCGAGAGTGTTTTCCAACTCCTCTGTCCGTGTGCGGCGAGGGTGGGGGGCGGGGAGAGGGACGAGGAGGACGGGCCGGGGAGCGTATACCTGCGCGCTGCTATCCGTCCACGGTGAAACCAAGTAGAACAAATCGAATCCCGGCAGCATCCGCATTCACCGAGTACTGCCTGTTGCTCTTATTAGATCGTTATTACGTCATGGTGAAACGGAGTTATCCGCGTGTGCCCCCCACTCCCACTCCGATGGATCGGTCGACGTGGTTGCTCGTGACATTGCTGCCCCCTTGTCGACCCTCCTCTCCCGTTCGAACATTCCGGCTGAGTGGCCATTTAAATGTTTCAATGTTCTTGCTAGCTTGGGTACTATTCGGTCGGGGCCAGATATATTGGCCGGTGAGTTTCGTGAGGAATATTCTTCTATTCTCAACGTTTTCTGACTCGCTCTCGCCATGCCAGAAAAAGAGTGAAAAAGAAGTGGTGGGGATAGCGCCGAGCTCTTAACGTGTAGGCCAAACCGAGTTCTTAGCGTAGAAATACATATATCAGAATAGGTGTGCGTTAGCTGCGAAAACGAATTCACCGGCCAATATATCTGGCGCCGACCTTAAAAATCTGAACAAAAATCCAAGTTAATTTCAACTAAATTTACTCAAATTCAGCTCCTCCAACTAAGAATCTGGACAAAAATCCAAGTTAATTTCAACTAAATTTACTCAAATTCAGCTCCTCCAACTAAAAATCTGAACAAAAATCCAAGTTAATTTCAACTAAATTTACTCAAATTCAGCTCCTCCAACTAAAATTTGTAACTAAATAAAAAAAAAACGAAGTTATTTGAAACTAAATTTACCTACTCAAATTTAGTTCCTCCAGCGAAAAATTTCAACATAATCCACAAAAGTCAAAGTCATTTTCCACTAAATTGACTCATATTCAACTCCTCCAACTAAGGTCGGGGCCAGATATATTGGCCGGTGAGTTTCGTGAGGAATATTCTTTTATTCTCAACGTTTTCTGACTCGCTCTCGCCATGCCAGAAAAAGAGTGATCCAGAAGTGGAGAGGATAGCGCCAAGCTCTTGACGCGTAGGCCAAACCGAGCTCTTAGCGTAGAAATACACACATCAGAATAGGTGTGCGTTAGCTGCGAAAAGGAATTCACCGGCCAACATATCTGGCCCCGACCGTGGATTATTAGTCGATCCGGATCGATGGTAAAAATTCCTTGGCACGGTGAAAGTCGTTCAGCAGCCCCGGCTCGTAGCATCGCGGCGCGTCCACTCGATTAGCCGTTGCGTTTCAAAATGGCAGTCCACCCCTCGCACGCCACTTCGGATCAGGTGTGCCCACTTCCGTTTCCCGGATCCGGTGGCGGCGTGTGCGGGCGCGTTTCGCGAGCTACGTGACCACGGGCCCGTGATCGCAGAAAACACGGTTCGTGCGAACCCAGGCCCGGCAAACAGGACGCGCGGCGAGCAACGGGGCACGATTTTTCCTTGCTCCCCACGCTTTCAGCTGCAACGCAGCGGCCTGTGGGCACCACAAAGAAACAATGCGTTACTTCTGTTCCAGCGCGACACCCTTTGTCCACAGCCTGAAAAGAGGGTCAGTCATCCACGGCGTAGGACCGTTCGCTGATTAATTCCCCGGCGATCCGCGAAACGCTACACCCAGCTCTGTTACGAAAAATCCCACCTGCCGGCGAGTCCGACACCGCTCGCTTTCCCCGCCCACCCCGGTCGGGGGTGTTCGTGCCTGCACGTTTCGCAATTTCGCTGGATGCACGCGGGGCCCAGCGCGTTCGTTGGCGTCGGGCGTGCATGCAAATGCGGAGGGGAAAGCCGCGGATGTCGCGCGACTTTGCCTGCGGGGCGAGAACGGGTATATGGTGGATATCGGAGCGCGGCCACGGGGTGGAAGAGGCTGGGCAAGGTGGAGGACCAGAGGTGGGTTTCACGGAGGGACGAGGGGGGGAGGGGAAGGGCACGACAACGCGGTGGCTTCTGTACCTGAGGGCGATTCGCGCTGGTATATGGAGGTTATATATCTTCGGCGGGCCACGGTCGTGGAAGCACCGACCGTTTCTAGGTAGTCAGGATCGGCCTTGCTCCTTCCTCCTTCCTCCTTTCTCCTTCCTCCTCCGCGGCGCCCTTTCGCCCCCGTCCGTCGGTGCCTGGCGTTCTTCTTTCCGCCTTCTCTCCCTCCGTTTCGGGATTCTCTTCCTTTTCTACCCGCGCTCCCTTCGCCCTGCCTTCCTTTCCTCGCCGTGGTATCGCCTCGTCGCTACTTCCATCCCTTTCCCTCTCGCGCGCACCCTTTTCTCGCGTCTCTCTCCGTCACCGCCTCGCTCCATCCCCCTCTCTCTCTTCCTCTCTCTCTCTCTCTCTCTCTGTCCCTTTCCCCGCGAGTCGTTGGGTTAATCTGCGAGACAGCTGTGCCGGGGATACACCCTCGCCTAGGTCGTCTCTCCTTTATTGCCGCGTCTTCTCTTCTTTTTTACGTCATTATTAAAGGCACGCCCCGACGAGGACGCTTCTTCGGCCCGAGGAGGGCTCCTCCGCCAAAGCCACGGCGGAACACGAGGGCCAGGGGGCGTGGGGGGGGCTGACGGCGGATGGAGCCAAGGGATAGTCAGGGGCGACCGTGCCATGCCGGCCCCGCTCTCTTATTCTAAATTATCCGGATACCTGCCTCGAGGAAATGACGGTACGTGTTATCGGCGCGTCCTCCTGCAGAGACTGGCATTGTGTCTCGTGTATACGTGCCGCGGTCTTCCTCCCCTTTCTTCCTCTATCCTTCCTCTATTCTCGTCGCTGGATCCGCGTCTACCTGACAGACTCTTCTCTGCCCGGGAAAATTCCGCCGCTCCGCGAGTGCCACTTTTCGGGGTCGCGCGGTCCTCGAGAATCCAGGAAACCTGGCCGAAACTCGAACTTCACCTTTGATTTGTACGGAAACTCGGTGTAGGTACTACTTAAGGTTTTCGAGATCGCTGATCACGACGATAAAAGTACAGACTTATCACTACCTACTGAATTCATGAATGTTCTAGGGTAATTCCGGGTGAGATGGCCCTGCGGGTGAGATGGCTCGATCACGCTCTTTTTGCAAATATGTTTTTATCCTTTATAAAACCACTAAATTTACGGTGTGCTGATTTTTTTAAAAACTGGGCCATCTCTCCCTGACTTACCCTACCAGTTTTAAGTACAGTTTAAGGGTCAAGTCAGACGAGCGATGCGGCGTCGTTGCCATTTCGCACCGGTACATATACCTATGTATATGTACAGTAATTCGTCGTTAGTGTCACGTTTTTACCATGCGTTATAATCACGCTCACTATCCCCACCATTTCATGGCATCCTTCAGTCGAGAGTGAGAGAATCCGATATATGCGAGACAGAACAAAAGAGACGACGCGAAGTTGTCGTCGGCACGAAATAGTATCCGCATCGCGTTAGTATCACGCTGCCAGCCCCGATCGTCGTGATTCTAACGAGGCATTACTGTATACAGAAATTCACATGTGTCGCAATTTTATTGTCATATCGCACGACGCCGCATCGCTCGTCTGAATTGACCCTTAAGGTGGTATACCCGTTTGAACCCTCGGAAATTGTGTACATTTCGTGGATTTTTTTACAAATCAACGGCTTGATGAAGATTTCCCGTTTTTTTATTACCTTTACACAGTATTATGAACTACTTAAAAAAAAAGTTTCAGTTGAAAAACTATTGTTTCTCGGAAGTTACGCATACATATCCGAAAATCTCTCGATTTTAGACGGCTAAACGGTGGAACAGTGCTCAACTTTGGAATGAGCTCAAACTTACTGTCCTCTAACTGTTGGAAATTAAGTACCTATTAGTACCCAGATAGGTGATGGGGTCTGAAACCATAGCTGGTGACTTTAGAAATTAGTGTCTTGGCCAGATTTCCTCGATTTTCGACAACCGTGGATCGCGGAAGGAGCATCCTCGTGGTCGGTCAGTGGAAACAGCAGGCATTGTTAATTTTATTAACCGGTTCGTCGTCGGAATGCACGTGCACAGGCGGTGGTCGTTAAGCAACTAAAATAAAATCAATTACCACGCTCATTTACGGTACTATCAATCCCAATACTGTTCGCTGCTGCCCGTAAACAGAGACAAAGGGAAAAGCCCCCTTCGAGGGGCCCCCGAGGTGGCGTGTTCTGTTCGGTGGAAAGCGGGAGCAGCGGAGCGGCCACGGACCGTAGCCCCGGCGACGCGGTCGTCGCCGATCCCGTCGCGACACGGCGACGTCATTTTCGTGCTCGCAGCGGGCGGCCCCCGAAGGGACGTCGAAAGGGGCGGCTTTAAGCGCAGATAAGTTAGGTAGGACTTCGGTCGAAGTAACGGGAAAACCGATGGAGGCGAACCAGCCGTTCCCCTCCGACACCCCCTACAGCCGAGCCGCGTCCCCCCCCCCCGTCGCTTCATCCCCTTCGCCGTCGGGCCGCGTCGCGACCCCAGCTAGCCCCCAGCCGTTCGCTGGAGGGTACACGCTCTCGCGTATACGCGCGGAAAGGCTAACGGACACGCAGACCCAGTCCAAAGGCTGCCAGCCACCCCTCTTTCCCGCGTCCCTCCCTCTGTTTGCACGAGCGATCTCGCGCCGATTATTACGGGGCTCGTTCACGGAAATGGCGGCTACGTGTACGTCGTTGGGGATTTTCGATCGCGGCCGACCCTCCCTCCCTCCCCCCCCCCCCGAGCCCTCCCTCGCCTAACTGGTACACGAACCCCTCTGGCACGATCGACGGGCAACCAAGCCCCCCTCGCGATCGACCCCCGTCGCCACGAGGCTAAAACCGTGCCCGTCGAGCGTTTATTCTCGTCGCTAGCCGCGGCTGATACGCTTCTGACCGCGGCAGGAAATATTTAGTAGCCTTCAGCCAGCTGGAATTCTCAAAATAACGGGGATATTTGATTAGAGGGGATGGTTCGTCG
Organism: Andrena bicolor; assembly: GCA_960531205.1. NCBI lineage: Eukaryota > Metazoa > Arthropoda > Insecta > Hymenoptera > Andrenidae > Andrena > Andrena bicolor. The sequence goes on along the minus strand of OY482668.1, from coordinate 2,979,886 downwards.
GGATTCTCGGATTCTAGACTCTCGTCCGGTGGATGATGTCAGCGGGAGAGATAAACACTTTTCGACGAAATATTTTAAGACGCTAATGGTATAAGAGGAAGGCACTTGGATTCATAATTTTCAGGCGTCACCTTTTCGGAGAGATACTCGCGTGGTCGACGAGCGGTATTTCGGGGATGTTTGGCTGGGAGGATTGATTCGAGGAAGATTAAAGGGGAAGTAGGAGACGCGTGAATATATCTGGAGCATTCTTAATACAGTAATTCGTCGTTAGTGTCACGTTTTTACCATGCGTTATAATCACGCTCACTATCCCCACCATTTCATGGCATCCTTCAGTCGAGAGTGAGAGAATCCGATATATGCGAGACAGAACAAAAGAGACGACGCGAAGTTGTCGTCGGCACGAAATAGTATCCGCATCCCGTTAGTATCACGCTGCCAGCCCCGATCGTCGTGATTCTAACGAGGCATTACTGTATAAGTAAAATCTCCACTGTCCAATAGGTTTAACTATTTCACTTTAAGCTGGGTTTACATTAGTCCAGTCGCTGGATCCAGTGAGTGGTTTGACTGGAAATCAAGTCGACGTCTACGTTATTCCAGTCGCTGGATCCAGCGAGTGGTTCGACTGGAAAGCAGGCGATATCTTGATTATTCCAGTGGTTTCTGAACCGTTGAAAGTGGCAGAGTGTAGTAATAATGGATTCACGCAAAAGAAGGATAAAAAAACATATGAAACTTGCTTTAATGTTAATTTGTGAAAAAGTTATTGATACAGTTGATGAAGAAATGAAGAAAAAAAAAGCGAATTTGGATGCGAAACTGGATAAGCAAACTGGACTGGACTGAGCCGTCTAGACCAGTCCAGCAACGCTGGAATGTTGTGTTCTCGATGGAGGTGGTAAACACTGGATCGAAACGTAGACTTTCGATCCAGTCGAAATCTGCTGGAATGACAGCACTGTACTGGAATAAACACACTCTTTACATTATTCCAGTTCTAATCCAGTGCTGTACTGGATCACTGGACTGGACTAATGTAAACCCAGCTTAACATTGAAAAGAGAACGCTAATTGAAAAATATATATTTTCACACAATAAGTACCTACTTAGTAGTTATTGAGCTGATAAGTTTTTATTTCTATTTTTAGCGAAAGAATATTCTGTAACAAAAATATTAATACCCACTAATATTTTTATTATAAATTAATATTAGTGTTAATATTTCTATTTTTATTCATTTGAAACAGTAAATCGCTCATTTGTATAGAATGATGTTTACATTATTCCAGTTCTAATCCAGTGCTGTACTGGATCACTGGACCGGACTAACGTAAACCCAGCTTTATATTCCCACTTTTCGATTTTTAATACAGTAACCACTTAGCGCGGCGCGTCGATAGAAGCCATTCTCCCTCCGCGGGCACAGAAGTGATCGGGGCACTTGGGGCAGGTGCAGCGTAGCGAAACAAAAGGTGCAAGTCCTTCGTGGAAAGGGTTAATCATTCCCGTTAATACCTGCGCCGCGAGGGGGTCGGAAGTAATTAAGCCCACGATGACCGCGGAGCATCGGCAGGCCCTGTGATTTAGGGCACGGTTATCCCTCCGCCTCCTCGGGTATTTCGAAAACCCCCGTCGACCACGGCCGCGATACTTTTTCCAACGATATCCGTTCCCCCGTTTAATCCCCGCCGTATCCCAAATCGCCTGGCGACTAAACACACGCAACGGCGTAAATCCCCGCGCCAAAGGCCAAGGACGCGGCGAAGCCAGGCATTTCTCTACCTTTCACCGTCCAAATCAAAGGCATAAAAGCTCGACGATGGCATTGAACGCATTAACCCCACCAGCGGCCAGCATCCAGCGAAAGTGATCACTATGATTATCCCAGGCGAAGCGTGTGCCTCGAGATGCTATGCGCGGCATGCTGCCCCCGATTCCGATGAAGTTATAAAATACCTTCGGGATGCGGTCGCGTGGCGATACAAATGGCCAGCGGAGATCGCGAGGAAGAAGCAAACGGGGAAGAGGAAGAAGAAGAAGAAGAAGAAAGCAGAAGAAGAAGAAGAGAGAGAGAGAGAGAGAGAGAGAGAGAGAGAGAGAGAAGGGCCCCGCACACAATGTTGCGGCCAAGGGAAGATCAGAATTACAGATATAATTGGCCGAGCATATAATACGCCTTAACACTCGGCGATTCGCTTAATCCAGCGGGGCGAGCAGCCAGCTTTTAATAAATGGCATTCGTCGACGGTATAATGGTAACGGTCACGGTGTGTAATCGCCGCGATTTTCTCGTCTGCGGTCCCCGGCGTCGTCGGTTATCCGTACCTGCGGGGGGAGGAGGGCAGGACGGGAGGGGGTGTGGGGGGTGGGGGGTTGGGGGGCTCGGGCAGCCGCGGGGGCGTCACGGTAACGGAATTGAATTAAAAGTTAGCGAGGCTACGGCAGCCGTTTCTCTGCCACTCCTCTAACGGCTTAACAGCCACGTTGCGAGGCAATGATGCGTACGAAACTAAGGGATTACCCTTGGCCCTGTTCGGAAATTCGCGGGCGGTTATTAGATCCACTCGGATCCACGGGATGCTAGAACCAGTTCGGTACACTGGGGATTATATGCACTCGGTTATTGTTCGCGGGGGACGCGGCTTCTGCTATACGTACGTACATCTGTTGAGGTGCGAATCCACGATCAGGTTCTCCACCAGAATTTTCTCGGCGATAACTGAATGTAAATAATGGAAAAGTCGCCAAAGATTTTGAAAATATATCACGAAGCTTGTCTCGCGAGTGTCTAGGGGAGACTGGGGCTAAAAGTTCCGGGAGTAAGTTGTTCCGACTGTTCTATCTTCAAATAATAATAATAATAAATAATAATAAAATGAAAAAGAGCGTTGTACTTTGAATTATTTAAATTATTAAAATATTAAAATAATTTAAAGTACAACGCTCTTTTTTATTTTGAAGATAGAACTGTGGGAACAACTTACCCCCGGAACTTTTAACCCCGGTCTCCCCTACTTGTTACTCTCACGAAACCACTGATAAAATAATTAAAACAGAATAGAATAATCAAATAATTGTCTCGTGCGAGACGCGATATTTTTCTCTCATCGTGGATTTGCACCTCACCGGGTGGAAGGAATATAGCGAAAGGGCGAAGGTGCTAGGAATTATAGAGTCGAGGGTGGAGAGGAGCACATTATTCTATGATTCAGCTATTGGTGCACATCTAATAGCTCGAGTTTGTCTTGAAAATCGCGCGGTAGAATTGTCCCTCTGATTATTCCGATCGCTCCACTGGATTATCAATTACGGTAGGTTTGCTTAAACACCTGCCAACGGCGCAAACCTCGCGAATCCCTGGCCCCGATCCTTTTTCTTGCCGCTCCTCGCGCCGGCCATCGTTTTAAGGGCCGCGGAATAACTGCGCGCGTGATTGGCAGGTTCGCGTTCCCCCGTCTCTTTTTGCCCCGACCGTTTTTTTTTCCTCTTCTCCTACCCGCCGAACGAATAAATCCCGCTGGCATCCGTCTGGAAGGTTCCTTCGTGTTTATCTCGAGGCGCGCTTCATCGCGTTGGCCTCTTTCGGATTCGCAGCAGGCGGCCTTAAAAGCGAGAGCCCGTAATCTCGGGGCGACTTACGGGGGCCTCCGCTCTTCCCCCTCCCTCCCCCACGGCACGGTAGAAAAAGAGAGCGATAGAGAAGAAGAGTCGCGCAGGGTGAGTTCCGGGGGAAGATGGCGGCCGTAGGCATCCGCCATATGGTGAGAAATTTCATCTCCACCGAGCTCCTACAGGGCCTCTATATGCACGATTTACCGCTTGGCCCCACGAATTCGCGACCCTGTCCATCGCCGCCGATCGATAGCCACTCCAGCCCACCTGCACAAATCAAAGACGAACGTTTCCATCCCCTCCTGCTCCGGCTATCAGCTAAACACCTCCATGCAATTCCCGTTTCGAGGGGCAGATTTCTGTCCTTCGTCAAATTTCACAATGAAAATAAGATACTTATTTGGGTATAGGGTAATTCCGGGTGAGATGGACCTGCGGGTGAGATGGCTCGATCACGGTCCTTTTGCAAATATATTTTTGTCCTTTATAAAACCACTAAAACTACGGTGTGCTGATTTTTTTAAAAAAGTGGGCCATCTCTCCCCGACTTACCCTACTTACACTCATTGGGACACTCAGGATTTAATCCTGAGTTGAAGGAATAAAAATATTATTCAAGCACATTCAATAAAATTCATTATTTAGAATTTAGATGATTACAGAAATTTATTTAGGTAGGTGTAAAATAAAACCCAGTTTTCATTTCTTCTTACAAAGTTCTTGAAATTATCCAACCACTTCAGTCGCGGTTACATGAATCTCGTTTTTCGAAGTGAAACAACGAGCCTCCTAGCCACGAAAAATTTCCACGAAAGTCCCCTCCACGTTGCGACGTCGATGCTCGCGGGCCGCAGCTTGCGCATGCCGCACCTAATAGTTTCCACGGGCCTAACCAGCGCGTAAAAAGAGGGTAAAAGAATGGAGAAGGGAGGAGGGGAGGGAGCGAAGTCTGAGGACCGAGGTGCCGGGGGATCCCGGCGAGTCGGTGCGCGTCGTTCACGCGGGAAATTTGAGCGCTCTTCCGTCTGGACGCGCGCTCGTCATTACGCCGGGGCATATGGGGAGCAGCGGCTCGGCCGCACGCATGTGCTCTCTCTCGCGCGCGCGCGCGCGCGCTCACGAACGCGTGTGCGTGCGTGTACGCGCGACCGGCCACGGGGGAACCTTATACCAGGTGCCCTCCATGCGCCGCTATAAATTATCGGGTTACCCGTTACGCGCGCTCGCGCGCTTATATCGGGGAAAACCTGTCGGGCGCTATCTTAAAAGTGGATTTTTATACGGTTTTTCGTATCTGCCCGAGTCCTCGGCGTCCTCGCCCCGCCCGATAACCGGGGGAACTTTCTTCGAGCGCCCGTCGAGCGGCCAGCGAACGAGGATGCTGTCGTTACCCGACTTCCTCTCTCTTTTTATACAGGGTGGCTCGTTAACCCTCGGTCAGCGGTGGCTGGGTCCCATTTTCACCCGGGCGTCAGGCCCCTCCACGGAATTGCGAACAGTAATAGGGAAAACCCCGGTTATCGATCATCCGAATTGCTTTAACGGAGTAAATGACTCGCTTGAAGCGCGTGGGTATAGTGGGACCGACGCTACGGGCCCCGAGCACCGACTCCAACGCAATCGCTCGGACCGGTCGTTCGAGGATTAATGGCGCAGGAGTCGCGAGGAAAGTGATTTGTTTAGTAAAGTAAGTCGAATGGGACTTGTTCTTTGTTTGATAGCGGGGCCAGTGGCGGGGCCCGATCTGGACGGCGCGAGCAGGCCACCTGCTCGAAGTGGGGGAAAGGTAGGAAGAGAAAATTAAAATCAATATAAAACCAATAGAATAATAAAACTTTTTGAAAAAACGGTAAAATTTATAAATTCTTTTTAAATTACTCATATACAGTGGCGGAGGGGAGAAAGTTTACAACATTTAAAATCGCATAATTTTTGTAGAATTGGTCCAAACAATTTAAGTTTTTTTTTTGGAAGCTAGGATTAGTTTGCTAAGTGACGTGTTTCGTCGTTTTCAAAAAAATGCAATTGGTCGGAATAGGAAAAAAATTGTAAGTCATTTTTTAAACTTTTTTTTGTGAGTCTGTAATGAAAATTCAAAATTCCGTGATTTTCGGCCTTATTCTGCGATCTTTAAGCGTTTATAGCTCAGAGCAACATTAACCGATTTTCATGAAATTTTAGACATGTATAAAAATACTACCATCTACAAACGGGATTTTTCAATTTTCATTACAGGCTCACAACAAATTTGAAAAACAATTTACTATTTTTTTTGCTATTCCGACCAATTGCATTTTTTTCAAAACGACGAAACATGTCTCGAACTTCTCAAAAAAAAATCTTAATTCGTTTTGACCAATTTTAAAAAACTTATGCGACTTTAAATGTTGTAAACATTCTTCCGGCCGCCACAGTAATTACTATTAATTATACTACGGAAAGGTGCGTACCTATATTAAAGATCGTTACCAGACTTCACCAAATACCCCAAAAAAAATTTCACTCACTGTCAAAACTTATAATTCAAGTTAATTATCTACAATTACCTAAATACAAAGTCCCGAGCGACGAAAAAGTTAGATCAGATCCCATCCATAATACGGCAATGTAACAGTGTTCTTGAAACACGCGGTATAACCGCGGCAGAGGCGAAGCTCGGCAACAATTATCCCCGATTACGTAGCGTTTCATCTGGCAGATGCGAGAGCCAAAGGCCCCGTCCCTGCCTCTGCTGGCTGGGTCCTCGTTGGCTCGGAATTTTCGATGGGCTTCCGGTCGAGGTGCCGCTTCGTCGATCCCGTGGAAGAGCCAGAGGTTTTCCCGAAACTTCCATCGACACCCGTCAAAGCCGTGCGAGCGAGCGAGCGTGTGCGTTCTCGCGCGCGCGACATCGCCGTTCCGAGAAATCGTTCGTTTTCCCGCGTGCTTGAACCCGTTTCGACGGCCGACAAGAGAAATTAATTAGCTTCTTTTGAATCGTCGGCGTAACAGTTGCCCACCGATTCGCCGGTTAATTAATGCCGGGGCGTTAAAATTAATCGCGATCCTCGCCGTGTAATTCATTATTCACCGCTATGTAAAAGCATCGCGCGCGATATATCACGCGCGACGCGATTACCACTATCCCCCGAATATTCCTACAATAAAACGTATTAATCGCTCGAACGTAATCGACGCGAAAACGAGCCGCGAAGAAACGTTGAAAACTTTCCTGTCCTCCATACCGCTCCCCGGCATCCACCGTGCGAAGGCACCTACTCGGTATCTTCCACAGAAACGAGAAGAGAATCCCGCCTTACCCCGTGGAAAAAATATTTACGGGTCCCCGAACACTTTGGGGGAAGAGAGACACATGTTTACTTATCGACAAATACATCCATACGTACGCGCAAGTAGGTAAACCGACCACGTTTGTCACAACGTGGAGAAACGGTACCGCGGGATAAACAATGAATTGGACGACTCAAGTCGCCGTGAATTACGAGCGTTCCGCGGTTAAACGCGCGTGCACGCGCTCTATCATCTCGCAATCAGTCATAAGCCGCTGGCCGTCCGAGCGGCTCGGCTCGCCGCGTCAGCGGGGGAGAGAGGAGGGAGGGGGGGGAGTACCGAGCATAGAGCGAGGGGCCGAGGGGCGGGCGGGCGGCCGTAATTTAGCATCGACAAACGACTCTCCCCGACCGCCCCCTGGCACCGAATTCCGGGCGTCGGTTGTACGGAGGCCGCGCGATATCTCGCCGATATCTTTTTCGTGCGGACGAGGAAACACATCGCGGGGAGAGAGAGCGAGAGCCCGCTGGATATCTCCGCGTGTCCGCGGGAGAAAGACTCGCTCTTTGTTCGCGAAGGGAACGGGGCTGGCCCGAGCGGCGTTCCTAATTGACGGCTCTCGCGATTTTTACCTCGGCTCACCGTCCAGGCCAGAAGCTCACGGCCTCTTTTTTTCTCTACGCGTCTCGTTCCCTCCTTCCGCGACCGCGCTTTATCTCGCTTGGCCCCGTGCGCGCTCGCGCATACACACACACACACAGGGCCGAGCCAGCCGTCGTCCCCTGTCCCTCCCCCCTCTGTCTTTCTCCGCGGCTCGGTCGCCGCCGTATCGCCGTCCCTCTCTCCGTCTATCTCGTTCCGTTGCCCCGGTGGAGAACTCTCGAAGGCCGCGGCGAGGCGCATGCAAAAGAGAGGAAAAAAACGCGGGTCCGAGGGAACCGGGGCAGAGGGGGGAGGGTGGTTCTGGGGGGCTCTGGGGGCCGCGGGAGCCGGCGAAGGGGGGCGGGGGGGGGAGGGGAGAGGGCCGCGAGACGCCCAAAGCCGCATTAACGCCGCTTCGCGATCGGAATCGCGGTCAGAACGACGCTGCATTTTCTGAGGAGCCAGCCCCGCGGTCGCTCGATAACCGAATATTATAGGCAGCCACTCCCCGCTTCTCTCTCTCTCTCTCTCTCTCTCTCTCCACCTCCTCCTCCTGCCCCTCTGCCCTGGTGTTCGTAGCGGTTGATTGGGAACGCCGATTCGAAATAAAACAGCGGCAAGAATACACCCCGGAGCGTGGCTAGCGGCGCGCTATTTGGGTGACCAGAACGGCCGCCACAATCTCTGGAGATTGTGTTTTCGTGCCGGTTCGACTGTTGTCGAAAGACGCCGCGAGTTCGTTTCGCGCGAGGGGGGCAGAGGTGGAGGGAGTCGCGTTGGAAGAGCCGCGGTTCGAAGCGTCCGCTAATTACAGATGCTCGTTGACCATCGCGAATGCTGCCTCGCGTAATGGCGACCAACGCGAGGCTTTCTGCTCGCGAGCTCTAATGGCGCTCCCTGCGTAATTAGAATCGCGGTCGGAAGGATGCTGCATTTTCCGAGGAACCGAGGCGGTCACTCCGTAATCGAATATCGCAGCCAGCCTCTCCCCCCTGTAATTTCCTTCGCGCGGATCGATTAGGATCGCCTCTGCCGAGCGATAAATAAAGCGGAGGCCGGGTCTCGGTGTCGTGGACGCTACGACCACCTTTCGCTGGATGGAGAATTCCTCGATGGCACCCTCCGCGAGAGACCTCGCTCGGAACGTCCCCGTTGAGCGCGTAATGTATCTTCGTAATGGGAGATCCCCGCTTCCTGCATGATGCGCTTAACGTTCCTCAGCGATCACGCGAGACTCTGTTTTTCTCCGATGACTGACGTCAAATCCGCGGCTCACTTTAGCGGGGAACACTAATGTGACGGCCGAAAAAGTTAAGATTCTTTTCAGGAATAATTTACAGCTTTCATTTAAAATTTTGATTATCTTCCTTTTGTACAATGTCTTGAGAGACAATAAAAAAAATTAATAGAAAAACACGCATAAATTTTAATGGGTATATTAATTAATATTCTAGACCCCTCAAGCGCGCTGGTAGGTTGTGTAATTATGGAACAGCAGGTCCGAAATCAAATTTCATTTTTTTTTGTTACCAACTATATGTATGAGTGTAGTTTTCGTTGTATGGACCAGTTTCTTAAACAAATTATTTTTATAAAAGTTGTGAGCTTTAGAAGAAAAGTTTTGAAAATCCGTGAATAAGATGGACAGTTTTTCGAACGTAGGTATTTCAAAAAATTTGTTTTCTATCGAAGAATCTTATAAAAAAAAAATGAAATTTTATTTCGGACCTGCTGCTCTTCAATAATTACAAATCCTAAGTAGGTAACGGCGCAAGTAAAGGGTGTAGAAGATAAATTAATATCTTAAAAATGCATGTTTTTCAATTCATTTTTTATAGTCTCTTAAGACATTGTACTAAAGGTAAATAATAAAAATTTTACATGAAAACTGTAAATTATTCCTGAAAAAGATTCTCAAGAATAGCTTACTTTTCCGGCCGCCACATTGCTGTTCCCCGTTAACTAGGATTCCTTTTTGAAAGAATCGGAACGGGTTGGTTAACCTTTCCCGCTGCTCTTCGTTTGCGCGTTATTAATTCGCCGCGATCGGCCTCGCGGCTGCCTACACGCCGCGCTGACCGCCTTTAATTCGTCCTCCCGCCACCTCGCCCCGGTCTGCCCGTCGCGGCCTGTATTCAAAGCAGGCGTACGGCGAGCTTCGATCGCGCAAAATCCAGTCACGTCGCGGAACGACATCGAAAGGCCCTTTAAAAGCCACGGCCCCGCGTAAAAAGCTCCCGACGGCGCGCGTACACGCCCGCGGACGTCCAATCTCGCGCTTTTGCAACGAGAAGCGGTTTTGTGTACAGCTCGGTGGAGCTTCACCTCTGCCCTTTCGAGGATCCGCCGTGGAAGCCGCCAGCGACGACGGCCGATGTGGTCACACGTCGCGCATTTCTCCTCTCCACGTACGAGAGCTTCTCTATCAGCCTCTCCCTCTCTCTATCTATCCACCTTTCCGCCGCGCATCGCTGTCCTCGTCTCGCTCGCGCGTCTCTAGCCGCGTATCGGCCGTCCCACTCTATCCTTCTCCCAATCTCGATTCACCGTCTCTGTCCCACCGCGCTCAGCCGTCCCCCTCGCTCTTTCCCTGGCATCATTTATGTAAGTAGTGTCGCGCGTGAACGTTTACGGGCGGGTCGGTGTGCGGCAGCGTACGTGTGCCCACGGTACGCGACACTTCTCACATAAAATAGCCGGTGGCGTGTGCACGTGTACGTAGGACGCACCGCCCGGCTCTGCGCGCACACGTGGAAAGGCAACGGCTCGCCTCCTCGCCGGCGCTGCGCTCCTGTTACCACGGCCGTCGTCGCCGCAGACTTCGCCGGACAGACGGACGATAATCGAGTCAACGGTGAAGGTTTTCGGGGAAGGGAAAGCGTTTTCGAGAGACCCCGGGTCCAGTTCACTCGCCTGTGTATTTACCCGTCTGATTTAGTTTCGCCCGTATGTACTTTGCGCTACCAGAAGCGGGCACGTTCGGTTTATGCGCCCGCCGACCAGGCTATTCCATTACGCGGCCGAGAAAGAGTTTATGAATGAAGAGGATACGAAAGATAGTTTCCGGAAGCCGGTCGACTCCCCTCCTCCACCTTCCTCCTCCTCCTCCACGTCCTCCTCCTTCTCCTCCTCGATCCTCCTCCCCCCCCCCCCCTCCCCATCCCGTCGCCGCCGCCGCGCAATAATCGTAGAATGGATCGCCTCGGTGCGCTTTGTTGCGTAAAAAGCTGAATAGCCGTGCGCCGCGCATATATGAATATCAGGCTCCAGCGAGCGTGAGGAGGTTATCGAGTGTTTTAATGCTGTGGAAATTAGGCTTCGCCGTCTGCCTCGCGATTGTCTCGCTCGTGTACGAGACCGCGGCCACATTTCGACGGTCCCCCTTCGCGAACGGTTGGAGCGAGGTGACTGCTCGCGGTCACGTTTAACGTCCTTTGTCTTCGACTTCGTCCGAAGGGGGACGAGGTGGGGGGGATGGAAGGAGGCGAGCGGTATATATCCCGCTATTACGTCGGAGCATCCCAGTTTTGACTCGCGAAAGGGGATACGACAGCGGCGTTAACGAGGCGTCGGCGTCGTCTGCGCGCCGACGGAACGTCACGCTACGTCAGCGCGTTCTGAGGTTCAAACGAAGCGTGAAAGGACGCGCTAGCCTCGCGAGCGATCGCTACGTTGCGAAACCGCACGATCCTCGAACGGCCGATCGTTCTTGCTACTCACGACGAGACGCAGTTGCTCGGCTGGCACCGGGGTCCGAGCAGGTGGCTCGCGTAGCACGAGCTCGCCGCGGCGAAACGACACCGCGCTTCCTCGAACGAATTAGCCGGGACAACGGCTCGATTAAATTTCGCGGGGCACCACGGGCCCCTTCCACTTCACCGTGCTCCGTGGAAACAGTTCGGTGGATCGTCTTCGCTCGACGGGCACGGATAGACGATCTTCGCGAAGCTTCTCAACCTCTCGGTTCCTCCCGTCGATCCCGTTATTCGTCTCCTACCCCACCCCCCCTCCCATCTATGTAACGAACGCTCTTAAACACGCGCGTTCCTCGAGAGGCAACTTTGCCCACGGCAAAGAGCGACTCTCAATTTCCGCGCGGGCCGTATCGACGTCGATCGACATCCTTCACGCGGGCGGACGCGATCCTTCGTTTTCATTTACTCATCTGGGGGGAGGCTGGAGGTGGGGGGGGACAGAGGTGACTCGTGTTTTCGTGAAAATCTCTCCGGGGCTTTTCCCATCGATTTTCGTCGGGGCTTCGGGGGGCTACCTGCGCGCAGGAAATTGGAGGGCGGCGAGCGACGAATTAAAACGGAGCAGCCAACGAACCGAACCAACCCGATTCCCGTAACCTCGCCGCCCCTCGCGCCCCCCCCTCCCCCCCTCTCTCACCCGCGCCCCGTCGGCCGTGCCGTGCCACGGAACCCGCACCGATTCCCGCGGAACCTTTTTCCAACACGCGAGCGTAAGACGATCCTCGGGCTCGCCAGATGGTCGCGGGGCGCAGCCATCCGACCGGGGCCGAAAGAGAACGCCCGTCGAACAAAGAGGCGCTCGACGACGATCCCTGCGGGGCACCGGTGCGTAATCGTCGCGCGGCCGAGTAATTAGCGTGTGGAAGGTGAGGCGAGGATACTGGAGTAGAGAAAGGGGGTGGTAAACAGAGGGACTGAAAGACGTGGGTTGCTAGCGTTGAAGTAGTAAACCTGTAACGTTCGTATTCAAATATTCGTGATGCTCGAGGAAAGATCCAGAACCCGGAAATTCAAAAAAATTCTGAAACTTTGCCAAATCCAAATTAACAATAAGGGGGTGAAATTGACCCTTGAATATTCGGCTATTTTTCGATTTTACTTTGTAACTCGCAATCTGTGAGAGATAGAAAAAAAGGTTCAAGAGAAAAGTTACTTATTTTAATTAGATCTATCAAATGGTAAAAGTTAAAAAACGAATTTTAGAAAATATTAATATTCTTGTTATAACTTTTTTTATACTTGTTTGAACAAATTATACAACTTTTACCATTTGAATAGATCTAATTAAAAGAAGTAACTTTTTACTTGAAATTTTTTTTTCTATCTCTAACAGATTGCGAGTTACCAAAATAAAATCGAAAAATAGCCGAATATTCGCGGGGTTAATTTCACCCCCTTAGAGTGAATTTCTGCGAAAAACAAAAATTGCGTTGTAATCAGGAGGAGACCCCCTACCATATCCACAAATCCTCAGAATCTTTTGAATTTCCGAATTCGAATCTTCCCTTGTCAGCCACAGAATAAAATATTTATCACCCCCGCGTTGCATTCGCGACGCGGCGCGGATCGACGAGAGCCTGCCGGCCAGCTCTCGCAACCGACTCGACGACTCCGAGAATCCAGTGAAATCTCCGGCTCCAGAGGTCTCCAGAAAACACCCTTACTGCTCGTTAGTAAATCACCCCTGTTCAGCATTCGAGGCCCGAAAGCGGACCGTACACCTCGGCTCCGCGTTCGATCCCCCCGGCAGGCAGCTACCACGTTTATCACTCAGCCCCCAGAGTGCCGCGGTGCCAACGTATGGCCGGTTACCGAACGACACGGACGTCAGTCGTCATCGGGGTCGACGCGATGCACCGCGGCGATACACCGGCGATGGTGTAGGCCGCTATCGATTATAGATAATCGACCGGTCCCTCCGCCAATCTCCGATCCGTGGCTCGAGGGGTTAGAGCCTGCTGGCGTCGGTTTAGGGCGAGGGGTTAAGGGAAAGGGGGGAAGGAGAGTAGGGTTGAGGAGGAGGAGAAACGACAGGAGCCGTCCGAGGTGGACGAAGAAGGGAAACGGTGAACGCCGGAGGTACCCGGGACAGACGGGAAGACGATGAAGAAGGGGGACACAGGGGGGGGGTGGGAGGGGGGGAGGGGGAAGGGTCGGGACGGGGCGATAGCTGAAAACGCGGCGTGAGTCGCGAGAACTCGAGGAGAGGGACTTAACGAACGAGCGGGCCGAGAACCGACCTCGGGAGTCGGGAGTTAACGCTCGAGGGGTCGTTAATTTTCCGATCGTGCCCTTCCCGTCAGAGGCTGCAGGCACTCTCTCTTCTCTCTCTTCTCTTCTCTTTCCGTCTCTCTCTCGCCCCGCTTCTCTATCTTTCTCTCTCTCTCTCTCTATCCTCTGACAGGAACATAGAGAACAGAGGGAGAGAGAGAGTGAGAGAGAGAGGGCACGGGAGATGAGGATGGCCAGAAGGCATGCGCGGCTGGAAATGGCGCGGCCACACGCCTGCTCTCAGCCAGGTAACGCCGAAAGGACGCGGCGAAGAATTTCGCGTGGTCACGATTAGGAATGTAAAGGTCGGTCTTCGTAGAAAAAGAATTCGAGGCTGGCCGCGGGCGGAATTGCGGGGGGAGCCGGTCGCTGGACGCCGTTAGACGCGGAGCCGCGCTCTTCCACGTTTCGCGCTGGATAACTGGATGGACTGCGTTGAATTTCGATGGACGAGGGACGAGGTGGACGATGATAGGAGAACGCCGGTTCTGGAGAACGGTTACTGCCGGCGATTTTATTCATTCATTCGCTCTTAGAGGAAATAAATATCTAGTAATTGGAACGCGTATGCTTTGGCCATGAGGGTGTAATTTTAATTCATTTTACTGATTTGGTTTTTTTTATGGGGAAGATCTTATTGATAATCTCAGATTAGTTGTTTGAAATAGTATAACTTGAATTTCGACCGTGAAAATTGTTCTAATCAGAAGAGATGATTCCGGGGCCCTGGTTCGGTCTATCGAATGGTTAAATTAAAGCTATTTTGCAATTTTTAAAATTTTTATCAAATTCCAACGTTTCGGTCAATGATTATGACCATTATCAAGGAAAGTTGGACGAAAAGGAAAAATACTGCGTATGCTTTTGAATAAATCTCGATTACAACTAAGATTTATTTTATAAATTCTCATTTAAATTCAGATTTCTAAATTCTCTAATTTAACGTTGTCAAAGTCAAATCTATGATCAAACTCGAGTGAATGTTTAGTCAAAGCAGTGTGTTGGAGAGGAGATGAAAAGATATTTATTTTATGTTCATAAATACGTCTTTCTAAAAGTCGAGAAGTTTCCCCAATGTAAACTTCGTTAAACCCCATGCAAGGAATTGAGTAGACAATATTGGAGTTTTTAGACAAAGGTATTTTATCTTTGATTGAAGGAAACAGGTGTTTAGTATAAATGGTGTGTATTCCCACCTTTCTAAACATTCTTTTTTTATTATTATTATTAAACGTCTTTATTGCACAATATAAAGGAGGACAAACGGCAGATATACATCGACAAAAGCACAGGCGAAGTTCAGTCTGAGACTGTTTTACAACTTAACCTAAGACGGTAACTTAACCTATTACTATTAATACGGAACAAACTAATCTAGGCTTAATATAAAATAGTAAAATAATAACCTACCCAAGGCTTGAATGAATTCAGGATAGAGAATTCATATCATTTTAAATATTATTACTAAAAGGTAAGACCACCGTATTCTTCCAACTAACTAATAATTAGTTGTTTTCATAAAGTTTATTTTTATATTTTTGATTTTTATGGATTTTTCAGTTTTGTTTATTCAGTCAACTCTCGCTGAACGTTCGAAAGGTGTGATATATAGATTCAAGCACCCTTCAAAATTCCAGCGAGAGCCTCAGCCCAGATATTTCTACTCCTCCATCATTTTTGTTTGCCGAATCACCCCTCGCAGTGCGGTGCACCCTGCAATAAACATAAAGGGACGACGCTCTGCAAACAAGCATGGTGGATTAAGCTGCTCGCACAGTGGACCTACCTAATAAACCTACATTAAACGACTTCGATGCTTGAGCTTCCCTCATGCCGCGCTACCCTCTAAACCGAAACACGACGACTCTTCCTGAGGCACAGCGAAGAAAATCCTCTGCACGATTATTATCGAGGTGTTAATCGACGCAACCACCCTCGAGCCGTTCCACCCCCATTCACTTACTCCATCACCGAACTCGGTCGGACTCTGAATAAACCACCCAGCGCCCAGTTTCGGCCAATTAGCTCATTCCATTGGCGAGCGATCTCGATCCCGCGAGTATAAAGCTGCCGCTCTCTTCTGAACAGAACGAAGAAGCGCGACCCCGCGGACCGGTTGCCCGTTACGCGCGGAATTACGTAATTCAGAACCTCTAAAATTAGAGGACGGCCGCTCGCGTACCAGCTCTAGAGAGAAAAAAGGCGCCTGAGCCGCGGGACGCTCCAAGCGTCCACCTCGCGGCGGAGCCTGCGCGAGGGTTAAATATAACGCACTGGAGCGCACAGGTAGTTGCGCGGCTCTTACGCAATGCGCTCGCGGGTTAAGGGAGGAATCGTGGATCGCGGCTGGGAGAACTCGCGAGGCAGACAGCTCTATGAATAGCGGGGGGAAGGATTAAAGGGGAGAAGTCTCGATTACGCAACGCTCCAGTGTCCTTCTGGATTTATTAGGGGTTGCGCCCTTCGCCCTTCCCTCTCCATCGCTCGTCTTCGATAATCGTCACGGTGGAAGCTGATCGCCGTGCAACGTGATTCCTCCGGGGTGATTACGGATCGCGAGGACGCGAGCAAGCTGGACCCGGAGTCACCAACGTCACGGTTCGAGAGCAATCCTCCGCAGTGGTTCGTGATATTAGCGAGGGGAGGATGGGAGAACGGGGGAGGAAGGACTTTTTTTTTTCTTTCTTTTTCACGATTACGCCAGCGAGCCGACCGTGTTCGTCGACCTTAGGAGGCAGCCTCCCCGGAGGACGGCGCAGGGAGGATTTCCAGCGTCTGTGAAAGGGGAAGCGCCCGCCGAGAAGCGGAAATACGGTCGCTCCGGCGGGAGGGCACGTCGAAGGGAAGAAATTCGCGCGGTGCTCGGCCGAAACGAGGCGGTAGCAGGTGCGGCCGTTAAGTCGACGACGGGGAAAACGACGCTGGGAGCACGCAGCGTCGGCTGCTTCTCGGAAGGATCGAAGGGTCGAGGGGCGGAGGGGGAGGGGGGGATGGTTAGAGAGGGTAGTCGTGGGTCTGGCGAGGCTGGACCCTCTTGCACGAGAGACTTTGTCGGCCTGCCGTCGCGGCGTCTCCGCTGCTAAACCAGTCCAACGGCTAGCTGGCAACTATGAATATTACTCCGTGCGATGAGTGACTCGAGACTTAGTCGAGTGGTATCTAAAGTCTAAACGCTCTAAAGTAATATCTTAATATTTCTGTAAAGCTGGGTCTACATTAGTCCCGTCCAGTGATCCAGTACGGCACTGGATTAGAACTGGAACAATGTAAAGAGTGTGTTGATTCCAGTACAGTGCTGACATTCCAGTAGATTTCGACTGGATCGAAAGTCTACTTTTCGATGCTACTTTTATGTTTTTTATTAATTTTCTATTATTATTACACTCTACCACTTTCAACGGTTCAGAAACCACTGGAATAATCAAGATATCGCCTGATTTCCAGTCGAACCACTCGCTGGATCCAGCGACTGGAATAATGTAGACGTCGACGTGATTTCCAGTCCAACCACTCACTGGATCCAGCGACTATCCAGTACCTATAAAAAATAAAAAATTGCCTCCACCGTAGAAACCTAGAGCAACTACTCCACTAATCTATCGTTCCCCAGCTACTGCGCCCTGAACTCCAGATACGCTGCTAATCTCCCACCTCAAAACAGTTTTATGTTTTTTTATCCTTCTACTTTTATGTTTTTTTATCCTTCTTTTGCGTGAATCTATTATTATTACACTCTACCACTTTCAACGGTTCAGAAACGACTGGAATAATGTAAGCAGTGTGTTGATTCCAGTACAGTGCTGTCATTCCAGCAGATTTCGACTGGATCGAAAGTCTACTTTTCGATGCTACTTTTATGTTTTTTATTAATTTTCTATTATTATTACACTCTACCACTTCCAACGGTTCAGAAACGACTGGAATAATCAAGATATCGTCTGATTTCCAGTTGAACCACTCGCTGTGTCCAGCGACTGGAATAATGTGGACGTCGACGTGATTTCCAGTCAAACCACTCACTGGATCCAGCGACTGGACTAATGTAAACCCAGCTTGAGTCATGTAAGCACACGAATGTGGTCGTGAAGAATTACAAAGCAATACGGAGAGGAAATCTTGCTCCTCATATTTTATTCCTCGCACATTTTTCACGTTAACGTTCCTAAGGGTCCTCGGTGCGCAGGTATGGGATGAAGATGAAGCGCCGAGGAACGCATATGGCCGCTAGCATCGGGGACACTATTTTATATGCTGCTTGCGTGGGGTCCCAGGTTAGTCGCTGTAAATCTAGGAGGTAACCGGCCCAGATCGCGCACAGTCCACGGTGCGCCGTTAATTATTCGAGATTATACGGAAAATCCAGCAATAAAAAGTTTCACCCAGAGGCTTGGCGGGAAGCGGGGAGACGTCGATGGCGGCCACGGTGGCCAGCCATCGGCCGACAAACAACCGCTTCTGCCAACGCTGCCGCGACTATGCGGGCACGGATCGATCGAGGGCCCAGTCCCTTCTCGCGAGCACCACGAGA
The DNA here is from genome assembly GCA_960531205.1 of Andrena bicolor. Classification (NCBI taxonomy): domain Eukaryota; kingdom Metazoa; phylum Arthropoda; class Insecta; order Hymenoptera; family Andrenidae; genus Andrena; species Andrena bicolor. The sequence goes on along the minus strand of OY482668.1, from coordinate 2,961,801 downwards.
GACCAGAGGCGACCGCCTTTAAATTTCACGCGAGAGAAACCCGCAACGCCGTACCCCGTCTCCTTCAGGGCCACGTTCCTCCTCGCGGCGACGACGCTCTTGGGGAGAACAGAACTCCCTTCGCGGTCGGAGGGCTTCCGGCCTGCGAGCCTCCTTCGTTCGTGAGAACTCTTTGGAACCCTGGGGGATACGTACCGCGCGCGTGGAGCCAGATCGAACTCTGGGCTTGCGGCAGATAACGAATGAACCTCGCTGAGTCATGATCGGAGAATGATAAGCCGGGGAATGGATGCGTATGTGATTCGTAGGTTGACTTTGAAGCATAAGAGAGTTTAATAATCCGAGAATCGAGGAGAAATGGTAACTCGATCGACGACCAAAGAAGTTGGGAAAGGGTTGATAGATATTATTTGATAAAGTTAGCGGGGTTGGCCTCCCCAAGTTCAAAGCAAAGCAGAGGAGCAATCGTTCCCTGGGTAGAGGGACCCAATTCTCGGCCGATCCGATAGCTCGCACCCCTCGAAACTGTTTTTCACATCGAATGCCGACATGTTGTGAGTCGAAAGCTCCGCTTCCTGGCTATTAATTTTTTCCCCAGGCTCGATGAAGCTTCACCCACTACCCTTCCCATTCAAGTCGACTATGCTCACTCGATATCTCTCTCCCTCTTTCTGGCGCGCAATCGTGTTCGCCAATTACACGACGGATGAGGGTTTCCTGGCGTGTCGTCGAGTTAATTTACATCGACGGTGCGGTTTTATTCCTGCCACGATAAGCGACGACAGATCGCCGCGAACGAGGTGTACAAAGCGAGGGTTTAGTTCGTGGTATTTACCATTGAAAAGGGAATGATTCTCTGCGCCGGGAGTGGGAATCGAGTGGCATCATAAACAGGAGCATCGATGTGGATACCTCCGCTAATTAACATTTACAACGCCGCGAATTACACATCACCCCTGCAGGTACCTACCACTTGCCCGGGAACGATCGAAGCTTCCGAAATGTCCGAGGAGAATTTGCGAATGATCGTCAAGTCGCAAGGTCGTGTTTACGAGACACGCGTGAGCGTCCTGTCCCGCGTGAATAACCTACGTATTAAACTGACTGACTGCTCCAGCCGCCTTTCAACCATGCGCGCGCGCAGTGCTGCTGTACATATCGAAGGGCGCCAAATTTTATTGCCCCGCGGATATTGTCCCGCCACGAATTCATTATTCCGCGCCCCAATACTTTTCTTTGTTCCAAGTTTATATTATTAATTGATTTTCTTATTAAGTTAAAGCAATAATGGGAATGTTGGAGTTTTAATTATTAGTCTGATTATGATTAAAATATTTATGTTTATTGTTAGGTATGTTACTCGTAAAAATAGAATTGTAGTTTTTTGGTAAAATAATTATTCTAATAAATTATATTGTTGAAATTTTAAAAGTTATTCTTAGAAATATTTTGTTATGAAAGAATAAATTTATTAATATTATAATAATAATTAACTGATAAGTAATTTTATTGATCAAATTAATAAAATTATATTTATTTTTTAATGCAACAAGAAAACCAATTGAGGAGTGGGGCATATTTCTATTTTTGATCTTGAAGCAAATTTTGATGGCATCACCTTAATAATTTTAAATTACATCTTCCAGTGGTACAAAACACTAAAAATAGGTTTATTCCTTTTTGAACAATTCAAGTGAAGACACAAGATCTTATTTCCAAGCTTTTCTGATGACATGGTAATTAAACTAAGTATTGAGTTTGAAACACAACGGACATATTTCCTATACCTACTCATCTAGGAAATTATAATAAATTCGAAACAAAACGATCGTAATTCCATAGACTTACCCGAACATTACTCCATTTATCAAGCGTTTGAAACTTTTCAACTTTAGTCATTTCCACTTTTTTGCAAAGTCAGGCAAAGTAACGTGTACATTACAGAAGTATTTATTTCCAAATGTGTTTATAACAAAAGGGCTTATTTCCAAATGACATCATACAAAAGGGCTTATTTTTTCTAGTTTTCATTAAAAGAAGTTATTTCCAAACTTTTTTTAAATAACTATTAAAACAATGTCGCTAAACTTAAATATTACCGATATCAAATGGAAAAATAAAATGTACGTGTACTAATAAAAAAACACGATTTTTTTCTTAATAAACGAAGGTACCTATCACAGTTTTTTGCAGTTATTGAAAATTTGTGCTATGTGGAAATGTGCCGCGCTGAATTCCTTACTACTCAGGTATAGGTAAGCTACATATAAGTATAAACGATCTCTCGATCATAATCAACGCTATTATTTTCGCGGGTTGTTGGAGGCACCGATCGATGCGGAGTTCTGAAACAGCGTGCCTCCGACGGGGAAGGAGCGCGTTCGTTCCAGTTTTCGCCGAGTCGAACGAGGGCCCGAAAACGAGTGCCCCTCTCTCCGCGAACGACGACGCGGAAGCGGAAGAAGCGGCACGAATTATCCCTTCGCGTCTCCCTTTTTTACGCGTTACCTCCTCCGAAGCCAGTGAACGGGGCGAGGGGCCCGAGGATCCAGGTACGGCGTCGTTCCGTGACGCTTCGATAAACAGCGTAAATAATCCACGGCAGAAATGATCCCCGAAGTAATTAAGGCGGTCAGGCGGCGCGGGGCCGAGGGGGTGGGGGAAGGGGGGGCAGCAGGTATAAAAGTGCCCCGGCCAAACAAGACGAGTGGCCTCGTACGCGATTCCACGCTCGAGCCCGCTTAATGCCCGCCCGGCGACGAGGGAGGCATAGAGAGGGGGGGGGAGAGAGAGAGAGGGGGGAGTGGCGTGAATGCGCGCAGCCGGTCGTTTTTCGAAACGGAAATCCTCTGGAAATCTTTAGCCGCGGCCGGCGTGCGCGAAAGGGACGCGGTTAAAAGCAGAGCCCGGCCCGCAACAGGATGCGCCTGGCCCCGACCCGCGGCGCCCTTCTCGCGTCGCCACGGTTTCAGCCGCGCGAAAAGGGGCCCCCGGCCTCGGATCGCTCGACGAGCCTCGTCGAGCCGGGGCGTTCCAGCGGCTAAGCGATTTCCACGGCAGGCATCCTCTGCCACGGGAATCGAACGATTCCTATTCCGCGGCCACGAGCCGCCGAACCGTTGCGTCTTAAGCCGCGTTTCCACGCCCGTGACGCCGGCGGGGGAACGGTCCCGAATGCGTCAACAATTCGAAATGGGCGGAGGGGAGGGAATCGCTTTTCAAAGGCATCGAGCGTGGACGCGTCGCGTTAATGGTATTCCGTGTCGCGCGTTACGTACGTGGGAACGCGGGGCTCCGAGCGTAACGACCAGCCAGCCGGCCAGCCCTCGATAGCCGTGACGGGTTCGCGCGCCGCTCGCCGTGGGTGAGCAGCGAATTAAAGCGGGCTCTGGCCAACGGAAAAATCCACGAAGGCCGGCTCTAATCGAATCGCGGCCGGGTAACAGGAAGAGCGAAAGCTCGCGCGGCGCAGATAAACTCGGCGCGGCCCGCGTATCTGCAATTCCTGGCCATCGCCGTCGCGATCCGTGCGTCGCGCGGCCAAACGCGTATCGTCGCCGTCGCCATCGTCCGGCGACAGGGGCGACGGGATACGCATCGAGACGCGAGGGCCCCCCCGCCTCCCCCCTCTTCCCCCCTCCCCCACCCCCCTCGGCCCCGGACGATAGCCCGACGATAGGGGGCCAGGGGAGGGGGGAAGGGGACCGCGGTCGCGCGAGGATCGCGTACGGGAGGCGCGAGGAATGTATCTAGATAAAAGGCGGCGAGGGGTTTATCTCGGGCGGGCGCCGCGGGCTTAGCGTTCGCGATCGCGAGTTTATACGGGGTGTGTGGAAAGTAATCGGGCCGAATGGTGGGATCGTTGGGCGGACGCGGGCTCCTCGCTTTCTGGTGTCGGGGCCCAAATGGGCCTGCAGACGCTGATACACGTTGCGGTGAAAATTTCAAACATTGATGCACGGTCCATGTGACAGGTTTCATGAAAGATGCATGTGTCGATGTTTCGCTGCAACATGTAGGTATCAGCGTGTGTAGGCCCCTTAACGATTTCGGGAGGGTCTGAAGTGTCGTGGGTAATAGTGATCATATTTCTGCGACCCTTTTGGATAAAAGTATCGGGGTTAGGGTTTGCCCGTATTTAATTATCCGAAATATCGGCACTATGCGATTGATCCTATTAATAGAGCGATGAGCATTATGAATAATGACTTTAGTTGCGTTGATCCTTTCCAGGGATCCCTGATTTCTGTAAGGTCATTATTATATCAGATTGTTTCCAATTCTCATGTGGACACTTGATGCTATGTTTTGTTGTTATGTTTAGCTTAGTTAACCGAGTTATCTACTGTTCGGCCAAGTCATTCAATCTGTTCAGACTCTGTTATTTGTATCTGTCTTATTTTGAAAGCCATGGGGTTTCCCCGTAAAATAAATTATAATAATAATAATAATAATAATTGTTTGGCGAGAGAAATGGGGGCAGCCGCGTGGAATGTGCGTTTCGACGTGACGCTATCGGTGGACGGGGAGCAGGTTAATAGGTGAAATATTCGTGAGGCCGTTACTTCTTCTACACCCTGTACGGGTGGCGAGCGGTCGCGCCGAGACTCGAGCGGAGCCAGCCGCCGCGATGCGCGATACGCGCGCGTACACACAAAGAGGGACAGCTGTGACGCGGAGCGGGAAGAGCGAGAGGGCGACGGGCGACGCGTACGGTGAAGTGAGCGAGACAGTGAAGGGGGAGGGGGGAGAGGAGAGAGAGAGGAGGCATCGTCGTCGTCGTCGTCGTCGTCTGCCGCGAGTACCGTTACGCGGGGACGGGCTCTCTCGTACGCGGCGCGGGCACAATGGACCGACCGAGCCGGCCTCTCGAAGCCTTCTTAATTTTCTCCTTGGTGTGGCCGCGAGACGAACGGCCCGACCCAACCGAGAGACCCTGCCGAGCGGAAAGAGAGAACCCGCCGGCAGAACTTGACGGAGCGATAGAGACGGGTGGACGTGCAACGATGAGCGAGAACGGGGATGGATATAGGAGGCAGAGAGAGAGAGAGAGAGATAGGGAGAGAGAGAGAGAGAGGAGCGACGCCTCTGTCGTCCCGGTCGGCGACGGGCATCGAGGCGGGCTTTAATTAGCACGGGATTTCGGCGAACGACGGACGGACGGATGGACAGCCGGCAGCGTCGGGGGCCTCGTCGTGGACGAACGAGCCGAGAGGTTTTCCTCGTGGCTAGAACGCGCGCACCCGCCGACGGCTAGACGAAGACGGACCGATGGAAAAAGTGACCGCGAGGGACGCGGACCGACGTTCGTGGACGACGTCGAGGGAACCGGCGAGGGGGGGGGGGGGGGGCAGAGGGGGGGGGGCGGGGTGGCAGCAGCGAGTCAGGGCACCGTGAAGAGCCGTGAGTCGCCGCCGCCGCCGCGTGTCCCGAAGAGACGAGGGCAATCGGGAACAGAGGGAGACGGGTAGACGGGCAGCGCGGGCGAAACGAACGAGGATGGTACGAGGGACGGCTAGGGCAAAAAAAAGAAAAAAAGAAAAAGAAAGGTGGAAGGAGAAAGAGGACGATCGGGTGAAACAAAGAGGGAGAGGGAAGGTTGATGGCTAAGGGAGAAGGGGGAAGGGCGAAGGGAGAAGGGCGAAGGGCGAAACGAAGGGTGTGGGAGCTAGAGGTGGCTGTCGGATAGTAGGGTGAGGGTCGGGGAACGAGGGGGGGGTACTCGGCGGTGGGGTGGTCGAGTCGGGCGTGAGCGATGAGGGGGCGGCAGAACAGCGGCGCTCGAGGCTCGAGGGCGAGCGAAGGGCGGCGCGGCTGAGTTGGGTCGCGAAGGGACGCGCGCGCGGCCGGCTAAATAACGGCCTGCCCTATCCTCCTTCTCCACCCACTCCACCATCGCCACCCTGCGTCCCACCGCGCCGCGCCGAGCCGCGCCACCCTCGTCTTCGACCTACCTCCGCCGAAACCCCTCATGCCCCGTGTCCGACTCCCTCGATCTACGCTCTACCTAGCACCTCGGCGATGAGGGGGTCGGCGAGGATGCCAGGGGGGATGGCGGATCGAGGTAAATCGAGGGTGGTGGACGAGGAGGACAGGAGGCAACGCTCCGCGTCTCTCGCCCGCCGCACTTTCGGGGCTTACGTGTACGCGCGAAGGTAGCTTCGCTGCAATCGTGTAACGTTCGACGATGGTCGATGGTCTGCGGGAGTTTAGCGATCAAGGTATTAATGCAAGGGCCGGCGATATAGATTTCCACCGATTTCGAGAGCTCTAATGGATACAGCTCCTCTGCTCCAAATTTCTATCCACACACGACAGATAATGCGGTTCTACTGCAGTGCCGTGTGCCTGCAGTGACAATGACAAGCGCATTGAGTGGTTCCGAACTCGTATCACTTGCTAGACACCGTTCGAAAACTCCAGTTAGCAGATACGAAAGGATACAGGAAACAAAAAACTCGTACCTTCGATAGTTTAGGGAAGACCAGCTCGTAACACTCTTAGCGTTACACCCTGTACACGTATCTGTACGTATCCTGTTCCACCAACCGTGGACTGAACGTCTCTTCTCTCTCACTCTGTCTTTCTCTCTCTAGCTACCGTTGGCCCTAGCCCTCCCCCTCCGTCCCACCGCCTCCTCCTGGGTCGGTTATTAAACGAGAAAACGAGACCGCGGTTGCGAGAGAGACCTTCGTGGCTGGCGGCTCGCGGGATCCTCCTCTGCTCTCGCGGATTCTCTGGCACGGTTCGATATACCAGAGGTTATTTAGACCCCACCGCGCTCCACGACGACCGTTCGCGAGCTAAGGTTGCGAAGCACGGACAGAGAAAAAAGAGAAAGAGAAAGAGGGAGAGAGAAGTCGCGAGCTCGAGGCACCGTGATCTCATCGCCCCTTTTTTTAACCCGTCGCTTCGCGCTCCCCAATTTTTTGCCTCGCGCGCTCTCGCCCGTGCTTCTCCGTCCTCTCTCCGACGATCGCGTTTCATCCAACTTTCTCGACTCAGCTCCGTGCGCGCCTAGAATGAACACCCCTGTAACGGCTCGGGATCGAAAAGACCGAGCGCTGGCGGCAATTAGCGATTATCGCTGCCGCGCAGATAACGCCCGGTCACCGTATCTACGCGAACATCGAGAGGTATACATATAGTACATACTGCCTCGCGCGGGATCGTTCGACCAGAAAAATTTATCCTGTTGAGAGAAAAAAGCAGAGAGAGAGAGAGAGAGACAGGGAGAGAGGGAGGGGGAGAGAGAGAGAGACAGTGAAGAGCCGCGAGCAAGGAAAGACTATAAATACGGCGGTTACGCCGTCCGTCGGTTTATCTGCGTCAACAAGCGCTAACGCCACCGTGTTTTCAGGCTTACGTGCACGATATACGCGTTTATACGTGGGCGCGCATTTCCCTTCCCTCTTATCCCTCGTATATCGTGCGCTCCTCATGGGTCCCTTCCCTCGGATATTCCCCCCCCGTCCCCCTGTCCACGCCCCGAGTCGAACATCTCGGTTATTAAAGCGGAACACGCGGGACGAGACGACCCGTCTCGCGGGAATGGAAATTCCGGCCCCCCCTCCCTCCCTCCGCCTGCCCCCTCGAAGCCGCTCGCCGTAGCCCGGCGGCCTTTTTTCTCCTCTCTCTCTCCCGGGACGTATCGACGAAAATTCACGCGGCCACGAAACTTTCTCTCCGTAGGAAAGGAATCGCGTGGAAGGCGCGCGGAGTCGCGTGACCTTGCGAGACCTTCCACCCGTGGCTCCTAAGCGCGCGTTCGACGTCGCGTAGCGGTTGACATTGAATCCGTGGCGGGAAACGTTTCGAGATATAATACCGACAACACGGCGCGCGCACGTGGAGAGAGGAAACTTGTGTAGAATGAAGCATGCCAGTGGAAACGCCGGTATAACAAACGAGACTCCCCCTCCCCCCTCGTTCTCCCTCCGTGTAGCGGCGCGCGGTGTGTACAGTTTGTACATTCGTATACGTCTTCACTGACTCACTCCATTTCTCTCCCTCTCTCTCTCTCTCTCTCTCTCTATCTCCCCATCTCTCCTCCCCCCCTGTCTCTTTCTCGGTCTCGTTCTGGTCGCTCGTCTTTCTCTCTTTCCCTGGTTCTCTCGAACCGCATGCCCCCTATATCTATATGTGTTGCGCGCATACATATAGCCGGCTATATACATAACTAGGTATAACTCGGTCCCCGAGTTCTCTCTCGAGGTGTTTCTGTTTTACCTACCGCCGACTCGTAAACGCAGTTTAAGCGACTTCCAGGCAGCAGTCAGCGCCGCTCTCACATTACGGAAGCGAAGTTTTCAAGTTCCGCGACACTGACCCAGTTTATTCTCTCTCCCTCCCGGCCGCCCTCCTCCCCCCCACCCCCCCCCCCCTGCCGTTCTCTTCCTCTTTCTCTCTCGCTCGTTCCTCTCTTTCGCCGCCTCTCTCCCTCCTAATACTTCCAGTCTGCCGGTAGTTACAGTTTCCCCTGCAGGTAGTAGTGGGTACGTCTGAATGCACGGGGGCCATCGTTCCGCCGCGCCGCTCTCGCTCTCGTCTCCGCTCGGGAGTCGGATTTCGCGCGCGCCCCCGACCCACCACCGATCCCCGACTCGCCTCGAAAGAACCGGATGCTCTCTGGCTCGATCAGGGCCCGTTCGATCGCTCGCTACGCGTCGTTCTCGGCCCTTCTCTCGTCGCGCGCGACTCGTTTCGCGCTAAAAAGTGGACGCCATATTTTTCGCTCGCGCCTCGCCGTCCGTCGCGCTCAAAGCTTCACGCCTCGGGCGTGTAACGAAGCCGTCTAACCGTTCCCCCTCCCCTCCGCCCGAGTGTCTGGGCCGAGCGAGACGTGAAATCGATTCGAGCACCTTGTGAAAAACAGAATTTCGTTGAACTAGAATCGCCGCGGACGGACGCGCGTTAATTACGGGAGGCCGCGAGGAGTCCGTGGCGCGAAGTAAATTGTAAGCTCGTCGACGAATCGCATAATTGCGAGGCTCTTCAACCGATGCGCCCGTCGAAACGAAGATTTTAACCCGAACCAGAGGCGGCCGCAAATTACGCGCGCAACAACGTTGTAACGCAATTAACACGTAATTAAGCCGTTGCTCGCGCTTGAATACGCGCGGTTACAGAGGCACAAACAACTTTCGCGAGCAAAAAGCTATTCAGCGGCGGGACTTAATTTGCGTGCGGTAGTACTATTGACCCTAATACCGACATTAGCACCCGGAGTCTGCAATAATACAAGTTACACGCTCCGCGGAGGATCATCCCGCCTGTAGTTATATCATATTCGCTGCCGCAAACCACTCAACTCCCGCAATTAGTCACGTTTACAGGTGTCTCACGGATCGGCTCCTGAAAACCGATTTCAATGCAGTTTTCCACGGGGATTAGGGCAGGTTGTTACAAAGCAGTTTAAAATTTTGTCGCTTGGACTATCACTTTGAAAATGAAGTGGCTCATGTGTTTCAACTATACCTACACGGTAGTGTATGGAGCTTTTTTGTGGTCGCATCACGCGTTGCCACGTTATTACACTTTTTGTGTGTTTCGGTAGTAATAGTAACTTTTCTCTTACTAATATCACCACGCTTGAATCAGTGTTCCTTTAACTACAGATTCGTAACAAGTACATAAGAATATACCAAACTGGTATGAACTTATAGTATTTTATACACAATAGTGTCAACCGGGGCTAAGTAGTTGTTACACAAGACAAAGGGCGTGTTGTTACACACGAAAAAGCGCATGTTAACCCTTTAGTTACCACAAGCCACTGCAGTAGCTTCTCGCTAAATGATTTTTTGGGGATGGAACGCCACTATAGTAGCTTTCTGCTAAATGATGTATAGATTATTCATAATGTTTTCTTGTGTGTTTAGTGTACGATTCTTACAATCGATAAATTTATGCTTGTCCAAAAAAATATAATTATATTACCTACTCATAATTAGTCACTTTTCGTAAAATTAAATCCTGTCACAAGTCTCCCCTACACGGAACACGTTGCTACAACATGTCTCGACCTTCAAAATGTTTTTTTTCCAAGGTCTTGGTTTTTGTTTAATTACATGCGTTATCGGTGATCGGTAGAGGAAAGTTCGTACTTTAAGCGATAGTCATTAATAGTGTTGAATATGGAATGCAAAAAAAAAAATAAAAAATGAAAACTTCAAAATTTGACAACTAGCCCCGACTAGCCCCTCCGTGTCTCATTAGCGGGCGCGACAAAGACAGATCGTTACCATTGTTATCGCGATGCCGCGTTGAGAAGAAGACCCGCGGGTCCCTACCGCGGCACGTACGGACGTTCGCGTCGCTGTCCCCTTCGTTTTCAGAACGCGCCGCCCTCGTTTCCGAAATACGAACACCGGCCGCGGCATCGTCCGCCGTGCTGTTTCCAGCCGATCGCAACGAAAGCCATAAAAGCCGTTGCCAAATCGTCGTCGCCGTCGCTCGACCGTCCGCGCGTGTTCCCCTCGGCTCCCCTTCGGTCGTGTCTCGTCACGTTCTCGCCTCCGCTGCTCCCTGCCACCCTCTCTCCTTCTTTCTCTCTCTTTCTCCCCGTTTCCCTTCGCGCGGGCTTTTCCTTCTGCCTCGTACCGTTCGGCCCCGCGCTCGTCCCCTCTCTCTCTATTCGCGCGCTACCGCGGCGTCCGTTTTCCCTCTGCGTCTCTCTCGCGCGCTTCATTGTCCGCGCCTATATCCCCTTCGGCACGTCTCACCTTTTTCGATCGTCGTCGGAACGCGAGGGACCTCGCTTCGCGATTGGAAAGCGCCGCCCCACCCTATCCTCCCTTCCTTCTCTCTCTCCCATTTTCTCCCTCTCTATCCCGTCCGCTCGATCCCCCCTCGATCTGTCTCCCTCGCTCGCGCTACACCGCCGTTCCGTTTCGCTCGGCGGTCTTTTTCTTCCAGCCGTCTCGCTCCCGTCCATACCGTACCCCGCGGCGAGACGATTCGATACCGTGGCGCGGCAGCGTCGCCGGCGACGGCGGCGGCCGCGACGGTGGCCGGCTGGTCGGAGGAAAAGAAGAAGAGGAAAAAAAAAATGCCTCTCGTCGAGACTCCTCCGGCCGAGAGAGTAACAGGCCCCCGTGAGACGGCCGCCGTGGAATAAGCGTAAAAGGGGGCAACCGGGAGGGGACGAGGCGAGGAGGACGCACGCGGCGGCACGAACAGCTCGACCGGGCACATGTAAGCGCGCGGCCGTGGGTAGGGCTAGCGATGGGCTCAAAACACGTCGAATCGTTTCCAATATGTGACGTAACACGAGAATCCTTTCGCACAACACTCCAGTGTCAAGGATTTTCATAATCTCGGCGACCCCGCAAAGCCACGACGACAAGTGTTTAATGGAAAACATTATACAGCGCGCAGGCACGTGCTGTCTCGCGGTGCGAAATGCGCGTCGAAGCTTCCGATGCCCATTGGCCATTAGGTTATTTAGAATCGTCGAGGTTTCGAGCGATATTCGAATTTTTTGTGGTGCGCTCGAAACGATTCGAGGCGTCTTGAAGCCCATCGCTAGGTAGGGCCCTGCCAACTCGACCGACAGACCGGCCAGCCGGCCAGCCAGCCGACCAACCAGCCATCAGCCATCCTGTCATAGACAGGATGTGAGGGTCCGCGAGTACGGGCCGCGCCGCGTCGCGTTTCGTCCTCGTCGTTGTCGTCGTCGTCGTCGTTACGCGTACGGGTCGCGTACACGCCTCTGCTCCCCTCCTTCGCCCCCCCGTCTTCCTTTATCGCGGGTACGCTGTCTCGTCGATGTCTTCCTTCTCGGCGCGTACGCGCGTGCAACGCGACGAGCACGCTCGCGGGAAGCGGGAATTTAAAAAGCAGCCGGTTCAGCGACGGGGAAAGAGCGTCGTCGGCGGGAATCGGGCGGCTCTAAACACCACCTTGCCCGTTTAAAATGTCATGGATTACCGTGGCGCGCTACGAGACGCTAATTTCCACATGTCGATCGGCCTGTAGCTAGTAATCGATAACGTAAAAACTGGTTTAAATCGAATTCACCGTGGCCGCGGTCGTGGTCGTCCTCGTTGTCGTAGTTAGGCTCGGCCGCGTTCAGGTCTCCTCGCGCTCCTTTTTTCCTCGCCCGGTCGGGGCCGTTCTTGTTGCTCCTCTTCCCATCCCATATCGCCGTTATGCTTTTTCTGCCCTCTCGCGTGAGATACACGCGTGTAGAGGCGAGCGGGCAGGATGCGCGCGTGTGGCGCTGACAAGTCCGGACGCTTCGGGGAATTTAACCCTCGAGACCGACGGGCCCGAATTATTTTCGTTCGACCGGCCGCTTCCAACGATCTGTCCGAGGCGTAAACTGTATCCACTTTAACCCTTGTACCACGGCAAATCTCACGCGAATCAAAGTCGATCTCTCTCTGGCGACCAATCGCCGCGCAGCCGGCTAACCGCTTTGTAGGGTAGGGTGGGGCTGTGAGTCCCGTTTTTCGTATAAACCTATATAAAATTTAGTGATAACAATCTAGAGATATTCGGTCTGAATGAAAATACAGGACAGAGTTTAAGCTTAAACAAAATATTCCACAATAATTTTGGCTCAACTTAAAGATATAACTCTCTTTTAAGCATTTGGGCCTTATTTCTTTAACAGAAATTAGGTATCTTATTGTAAGAAAAAACAGAAAAAGGTAGATAATTCAGAGTAAACTAACCAGTAATTGATCGCAAACCTGTGAATAACCATTAGGCAACAAATGTTAATTATAAATTTACAAAATATTATATGTTTATAAATGGAGTGTAGTTGCACTTTTAATATCCCATATTTTTAGTTACGCGTATTAAGCAAACATTAATAAGTATAATAATAGGTAGATTTGCATTATTTTTTATAACTGAATATTTAAGAATTATTTTTATAAGGTTTTTAATTTCACTGGAATAGTTACACTAATCTTATGTCTAATTCAATGATGACGAGACTTAATCCGTGAAAGAACATTTCAAGATTCTTATTAAAAGTATGCGGTAATTTACTGGGCTTCTACACATTTTGCATTTTATAATCGTTTTTTCAAAAAATAGAAATTTCAAGAAAATGTGTTACCCTCGCCATCAACACAGTTATGCTGCAATATTCAACCGACTGCTTACGAATGGAGATTTTGAATTCGGGACTTTTAGCCCCACCTTACCCTACCTGGCCGCCCCCTCTTTTCCCCCCACCGACTTACAATTCCCCCGTCCAAATTTATATATCCGGAACCGGAGCTCGGCCGGCCGGCTACGGCGTCTAGTGCAATTAACCGAGCGATTACGCGAGCGAAGGCGCAACGATACGCGACAAAACGCGATGCCGGTGGCTCGCGGCGCTTTTGCGCAACCAAACGGTCCAATTATACCCGTGGAACGAGGCGGGCGCGCGCGCGCGCGACGCTGGGGCTTTTACCATCAATAACCACTCGCGGCTAATAAGGATGTCCATCGTCTGGCGATCGGCTGAACTGCTCGCGCGGATGCATCGGTTCGTGGCGCGTAGCCGGGCGAGTTCCGAGCATAGCACGGAAACGCTGACGGTCTGTGCACGATGCCGTTTCGCAGCCACGGGTGTACGCGAGACGACCAGAGGGTATATACGGAGTGAGAGAGAGAGAGGACGAGAGAGAGAGAGAGTGAGAGAGAAAGAGGGAGGGTCGACGGGCACCCGGACCGTGCCCGTGGTGTGCTCGTAAATTCTCGAAAGGAACGGTCCGTAGCAGCGGCTCTCTGTTACCTTACCGCTCTTCCCGCGGTAATATTACTCGGCTTATATTGCCGGGGCTCGGTCGTGGGAAAAGGAGGAACCGTCGGTGGGAGAAAGACAGAGAGAAGGACCGGTGTATACGTAAGCAGGGCGCATCCGTGCCTCGCCGCGGCTGGCTGGCTGGCTGGCTGGCTCGTTCGCTCGCTCGCTCGCTCGCGTTGGCTCGAGGTTCGCGTGTACGTGCGAGGAGAAGCGAACCCCGAGGGATCGGCCAGGCCCAGCTACATACACCTATGTATACCGCCGCGCGCGTACATAGCCTGCAATCTATGTACGTATATAGGGTGTATACCGCAGAGTCGGGCATTATTGGAATAACTTTTTCCTAAAATAAACATTTCAAGAGATTTAAGTGGCCCCCCTTAGCGACCTTAACACTTTCGTCGGCTAATTGCTCGCCTGTTTACGTATGAAAAGTGAGATCGAGTACGATTAAATGTATGGTATTCTGTTGTTAATTACGCCGTTGGTACATCTCGTCGTGGGTGTGCGCTTACGTCTGACGAGTAATAATTATCCCCAACAAATCGTTCGAATAAATCGATTCTATTCGGATAAGTATCTCAGTGTAGCTACTTATTCGCTAATTATCCCCAATAATGCCCAGCTCTGATGTATGTACTCGGTGCGCGCATATAGCCGCGTCCCCCCGTAAGTAGGCGCCGATGTGTGCGTGCGCTCAGTCTCCCCGAAGCGACCGCGACGATAACCAACACCACGAAGGTATCGCGCGGTGGCTCGACGTTGTGTGCAGTGGTGTTGGGCCACTGCACCGAGGGGCCTCGCGAGCGCCACACACCCGTATATCCCCTTTGTGCGCACGGTTCGGGTTCGCGCACGCACACCGCGCGTCGGAGGGAGCGAGCTCCGGCGAGGATAAAACCGGGGAAAAGGGAGGAAGGAAAGGGAGCGACGACTACGGCGACGACGACGCGGCCTGGCACATCGTGAGGAGAGGAGAGCAGCTGGTCGGCACACACTGCGTGCGACACTTCCACCTCTCATGCTCCGCTCGCGGGACCCGCATGCCACGGCGATCGACGATCGTGTGGCCCGAGGGGCCCGTAAAAGCTGCGCCGCGCCGCGCTCTCACGCACGCGCACAGTCTAACCTTCCTCGCTTGTCGAACCGTGCGCGCACACACATACACACGAACGAAGCGACGTTCGCGCGGGCTGCGGTCTGTTCCTTTGCCCCCACGCTCCGGATATGTCGCTCGCGGCTCGCCCGTCCGAACCACGGTGCCTCCTCGCTTCGTTCTATCGCGCCGCGGCGGGAATCTACGTTCCCCGAACCTCGCTGCCTGGTCTGACCGGATACCCTCGGTTCCCTCTCTCGATGCAGCGAATTTCTTTGTTCGACGCATTCTACTCCACAGCTCGCGGCCGCTATCTCGCCTTTGCACGACCGACTTCTCGATAAGATTTTTTCGTCTTATCAGCCGAACCCTCGGCCGAGGCCCACTGTTTGGCGTTCCTTGAAAAATTTACGCGGCATCGCGGGGTATCGGGAGGTTCGACTCGGCGCAGAGATATCGTGGCGGTTCACGCGACCGAGCGAGTTAAAATCGGGCCAGACTTTCCGGAGCGTAAGCGCGAAGGATTCTTGATTACCCAATTGACGGACCTTGGCACAGGATATATCGACGCGCCAAGCTCCCCGACTAACTGCTACCGCCACAACGATCATTTGCCACGCGGAGCTTCGCCGTGCGAGCGTGATCGTGTGTGTTCGCGGGGCGCGGCACTTAAATGTGGATTTCGGACAAAATTAAAAGAATAAATACAATGTGATAATACTTCACATTTTTATATTAACAATTAGAACAGTCGTTCTAATGAAGTAAACTGCGTTTTATTACAAAAGTATAGTAATTATAATAAAAATTATATTAATAGGAGAGAATAATGCAATAACGAATCGTTATTTCTAAAACTCCTTTTTTAAAAAAAAATTTTTTAATTGGAAATTAAAATTATACATACTACCTCTATTTAAATTATCCATACTTCAGATATGACAAACACTATTTTAAAAAAAAATCATAAACAAAAATGAATAATGTACGAGGACGTTATTTTTTTTTTAGTTTTTTGGTTATGAGAAATGTATGATAATTATTAATACTCTATTGATTTATTGGGATATTATATTTTACATTCATATTCCTTATTTACGGACAATGATTATTTCGATTTTTGTCCATCACGTGCCGCACTGTGCGCGGGCGCGCGCCCAGTCGCACGCACACACGCGAGCGCGCCGGCGTAACCGTCATCGGTCGGTGCGCAGTGACTAAGCGGCGCAAAAAATCTCGCGTATTACGGACCGTCCGCTCGGAGCAGGGGACCCGCGATGATTCCGAGGGGAGAAGTCGGGCGAGGTGTTCGAACGCGGCGTGGAAAAACGTATTCGTCAATATCCCCGGTTGAACCGGCTGCCTCCTGTATCTCGACGGCTCTCCTCTTTCCTTTTCGTCGTAAGGACACCGCGTGGGGGGGCGGGGAATCGTTATCGTTCGTGGAATTCCATGCGGCTGGGTCGAACGTTCCTCGGAAAGGCTGTCGTTCTCCCCGATGCGATCTAGAACTCGGTCAGCGACGAGAAAGAAATGCAAATAACCGTGATCGGTAATGTTATAAAGGACCGATCATCGGAGGAGGATAGGAATTTCGTTGCTGTTAACCTCGAGCATGATTTAGCGAAGTTCTTCGATGCCTGGAGGATGTCTTCCGTTGAAATGTAGCACGCGATTGTTACACGGTGGGATGAAAGAAAGGCGCGCAACGCTCCGAACGTGGATAGATTCGCGTGGAAGAATTCGCCCGGCGAAGCCGCCGCGCGCCGCGCCGCGCCGGTGTGTCGGTCAGCGACTGCGCGATCGCGTGCGCGCCTCCGTGTGTGCGTACGTGCCTACTATTAATCTCGCGCGGCGATACGTCATTCCGAAGCACCGCCTAACCGACTCTTATCGAATTCGAGCCACCCAGTGCTCATTATACATTCGAGAGGCCGACGGGACGCATCGGTGTACGGGAGGCGTCGCCGGCGTCGATGATAAATAGAGGACACGCTCGGCCAACTTTTCCAGCGATACGCCGCGGAAAGAAGGGCCCGATTCTTCGGCGCGATCCCCACAGACCGGCTTCGCCGCGGAACACCTGTGTACACGCGTTATACCCGCGCAGGCTTGCTTTCCCGTGCAATTAACCGGCATCCGTGGGTAGATCGTTTCGCCTGACGCGACGGTCTCGGCCGCGTCGGAGGAAAAACTAGTTCGCGGAACGATCGATGGCGACGATGACGGGCAGTATCGATTTCCAGGGCATCTCTTGACATTTGGCCCGCGCCATTAAACCGCGCGCGTTCACCCATCTCTTTCCCTCTCGCGCGGTCCGCCCGTCGACGGGCAGAGAGGCAGATGCAGTCGCGCGGCGGCGGCTGCGTTTTCGATCCCGCCGAAAAATATACGCGACGCTCTTTTGTGAGGCGAGTCTGCCTTCGGGATCTTTCAGCGAACGAACCCACCTATCGAGGCGGCGAGAGGTAGACAAAGAGGAAGAGACGCGGCGCGCGAGAAGACCAAGGGAGGAAACCGGCAGGGAGAAAGAGAGAGACAGCGTGGCAGAGTGTTGGAGGGAGACGGGAGAACCATCCTCTTTAGAAGACCCTTAACCCTGCGGGTGACGGTCGAACGGTCGGTCGGTCGGTCGGTCGGACGAACGTCAGACAAAAGGGATCGGCCGGGAGCCTGGGCAAGGGGGGGGCGGATGGGGGGAGAGGATAACAGTGGCGCGAGACGCGAACGACGAGGGGACCTGGGGGCTAGCGGGGTGGGTTGGGGGGAGGGGGGAACAGAGGCCTGGCAGCAGGAAGCTCGCGATGCGTGACTCACCGAACCGACCGAATGGTATAGAACCCGCGGGTTCGCGTTCGCGCTCTCCGTCTCCCTCCCTCTCTCTCTCGCTCTATCTCTCTCGCTCCCTTTCGCCCGCCGCGCTGCTCTCTCTCTCTCTCTCTCTCTCCCTAGCCCGTTCCGTTCCGTTCGGTTCTCTCACTCCCCTCGTTTCTCGGACCCATCCTACTGATTTCCCCCTTCGGTCGGTCACCCTCCCTCCCCCCTCGCCCGCCACTTCGAGGGAGAAGAAGCCCCCTCGACTGTGTTCCCCTTCCTCCCCCTCGTCGCCACCGCCTCCCCCTGTGTCTCTGGTCGCCGGTTGAGCACACGGCTCTGGTTCCTGCCTAGCCCCTAGTACCCGCGTCGCGCGGAGCCTTTGTCCTCTTGCCATCAGCTCGCGTTATTTCACACTCTCTCTCGCGCGTTCGCGCGTGTGCACGCCTCTCCGCTGCACACGCCGCGCGAACCCGCTGCTCGCTGGTAGCCGCGCGTGAGAAAGAGAGCCGCTACTCGAGTACCGTGCCACGAACGACGCCGCGTCGGGCCAGCCGGAGTTCTCTCGCATGGAGAAGTCACAGAGATATTACCCTCACTTTCTTCTAACCCTCGCCGTGCTCCGCGGTCCTTCGGTCATTCGCGCGACGGCCTACGTCGCGGTGCGGCGTACGCGTAGGGCTCCTTACGCCACTCCGTAACCCTCTGCGCGGCGGTAGCTTGTACGCGTGGGATGGCCACGCATAACATCCATCAGCTAGCGTTCATCTACGTGCCAACACGGGCAGAGTGGGGATGGGTCTTGACCTATCTTCATTTCCCTAAAGTATCTCGACGCATTTCAGGCGGGGACGCAGAGAGAAGAGAAGGCTGGGGGCGCCTCCCTCCACCTTCAGGGGAAATATACTTATTTTAATCTCTTTATACTATTATTTCAACAAGTTACTCCAGAGAAAACTTCGATTTCTTCGGTTTTAATAACAAATTAATTTTTTTCGTGAAACTCATCTTACCGTCTTTTGGAAGATAATTGTAAAATAAAATACGGTAAAGAAACCAGTAAATGACCGAATTGTTGAATGAGAAGCCCAGTAAATGACCGCATATTTTTATTAAGAATTGTACTTATTAATGTTTGATTAATACGCAAAACTAAAAATATGGGATATTAAAAGTGCCACTACACTCTATTTATAAAGAAATAGTAATTTTTAAATTTATAATTGACATTTCTTTGCCTATTGGTCATTCACTGGTATGCGGTCAATTACTGGTTGGTTTACCCTATCAACTAACAATTTTTCTCAACTCCGAAGACACTCAAGATCCGGATGAGTTCAAGGCGTAAGATAGGATGACTAGATTTGTTTTAGCGAGAGGATATCGTAACTCACGAAAATCCCGCACCGCCCCTGACACACTGTTCTTCTTTCACCCTTACCAATCACGAACACCGTGCTTCGCGCAGACGACCCGGTGAATGCGTAGACGATCCGAAGGGTAGAAACGCGAGGGCGCCATCTCGGGGTCTGTTCTTATTAGCCTGGCACTGTAGCGTGTTCTCGGGTCGGCCGGATCCGGTGTGTTTGCGCGCGATCGCGTACGTGCACGCGTGCATCCAGCGGACCGTGGGCACACGCGTTGCGTGCATGCGTGCAGCTGGGGTACGGCGGGCTAGCCACGTCGCTAACCGCGGCCGAGCGAGGAATTAGCGAGTCGTGCGGCGAAGGAGACTACCGTAAAGTCGTGGCTCGTTATGCGTCGCACCGAATTGCGAGCACCGGGGCTATATCGTAGCCACCGTCTACCGGGTATATATACGGGTATGGAGCGAGGCGCACGGGAGAGCCGATGGGCCAGGAATGGGTTCGAGGTTAATGCGCTCGCCCGGGGTCTAATGACCAAGGACCGACTTTAGGGTGGGCCGGGCTGATGCCTCCACTGAATTTGCGGCGGAACGGCTCTCGCTTTACGTAATTGCTAATTAGTAATTGGCGGCTGGCGCGTCCCCTATATCCGTGAAATTTTTAACGCGCCAACCGATATCTCACCGTCCAGCCGCGGTCCTCCGATACACAAGCTGGTGAAACGAAACGATGAAAAAAACGGTGGAAACGAAATTGCCGCACCAAGGTTCTATCGTTATCACGATTCCACCCGTTAAGAAACCAGCGGTGAGAAGAGCCTGAATTGCACGTCGGTATTGCACCGATTAAAATTGCTCGTAACAGGCTTCATTGGAGACCGGCAAATGGATACAGTCTGAACGTATTAATTGACATTAATTGAGACCGGGGGACATTAATAGCGCGCGGTTATCTTTATCTGTGCGCGTTTCCGACGCGCGGCGTCACCAGCCGTCTCGCCCGTCCACGTCGCATCCTGAAACTCTCCGCTCCTCTCTTTAATCCCCCGCCCACGGGATTTCTTGATACTCGCCCGACCGTGTGACAAGATTTACGCGTTTCCTTACCATTTTTCCAGCGAGAATTTCACAACGGGAAGCTACGCGCGCGCGCGCACGGTCCTCCGCGACGCGGACAACTGAAATTCGACGTGCCGCCACGTAAGCTGCTTAGCGCCGAGTAACCAAACAAGCGCGCGGCTAATTCTGTCCCGCTGGAACATTAACATAAAACATTAACGCTGAATTAAGGTTACCGCGCGCCTGTACCGCGGCCGATCGTTAATTCTGCGAATCGAGACTCGCTGGCCTCTCTCGGCGAGGGACGCTGGCCGATTATTAAACCTTTCGGTGCCGCGGGCGGTTATAGACGTTCGGCCCAACTACGCCGTTCTATTTACAAAAATACACGGGGGAAGAACGATGTCGGGCGGAGGATCGCGTCGCTATTAACGCGCACCGCTGTCGGAGAACTGTGTTTCTTTCGCGGGAGCGCGAGAGCGTTGCGAAACGCTCGCGAAAAGGCGCTCGCTAATCGTCGATCGCGTCCACGTATTCCCGCGGAGAGGCACGCCGGCACAATGGGCGCGAATAAATTTACTCGCGAGCGAACGTGACGCGCGGCTCTCCGCTCGGCTCGGCCGCGACAGGCCTCGAAATGGTGCGAGAAACTCGCGCGCGTCCTTTGGTGTATAAGGACACGGAGCCTCGGACGGAATACGCGCGCGAACCAGTAAGGTCGCGGCGATTGCTCGCGCTTGCGAAATAACGCGCGGCCCGCCGCACGGTGGGGCAGTTTACATAGGAATCGCGGAAAAATCTCGTAACGTCGTTGATTCTCAATATTTTTCTATACTTTCTTTTCATATTTATTTATTTATTTAAATAATTATACGGGAAATACCCATGGTTTACAAGAGACGAAGCAGAGAGATTTACTAAAGAGTCATATCCAATTAACTACTTCTTAATGTTATATAAGTATTAGTAAATAATTATGAAATAAGTTTTTCTGTAACGATTGTTAACGAGTGGTAACAATATTTTATTTATAATTTACATTGTTGAAGGTTATCCAGTGTGTTGTTTGCAAGCAGAGTTTGGGATTAACTAAATAAAAAAATATGTAAATAAGAATCAAGTAAAAGTTACTTTCACTTTAGATTATTCGATGAATAAAGTTAATTTTTTTATTCGATGGGAATTAATTCGACGAACAAAGTTAATTTTTATAATCGATGAGAATTAATTCGACGAACAAAGTTAATTTTTTGATTCGACGAATAAAGTTAATTTTTTTATTCGTTATTCGAAAGTTTATTTAAATAAAAATTTTGTCCAATCTCTGTTTGCAACGAATCATTTGGCAAAGATTGGGCTCACGTCGAATGCACAGATCAGGAGAATATTAATTATTTTATTTGCGAGTTTGTACGAATAAAATTTGAGAAAAATCTTGTATTGTACTAATTAAATGTCTTTATATTACCTAACATTGTTAATCATTTAGACCTAAAAATTTACTAATTTAATAGTTGCTCGGTACTGCACGACAATTTTTCGTTTCCTAGAAATTAAAACATTTTCACTTTTGCGAATTATCAATTCTTAGTATTAAATTTCACTAAAATAATTTCTCCCCGCTTACTAAGTTCCTATACTACAAACGCGTTTTTGAATTTCTGATTTTTATCGACTCTACCCCAAGATATAATAAATAAACTTAGAGCAGTTGGTACTGCACGACTCTCCCCTTCAAAATTATACATATCTACAGAAATTCAGAAAAAAATCGACATTCTGGTAAAAAAATTGACACGATTCCACTTAGAATACGAAAGGTCAACATCGGATCAATTTTTCTTCGTAATTAACAGGAATGTGAAACATATCTGTTTGCATGATTAAATACTTCGGTCCATTGTGTATTAGAATAGAGCGATGGATACACAGAAATACAACTTTCATTTTAAGGACTTTTTCATCGCCAGCCCCACAGTGCGGCGCGTCGATCGGTTTGCGAGGCGATACGCGTGACGTAATTGCGCGCGGTTACGTCTGCCCCGCGCGCGCGCGCGCGCGCTGGCATATCGGTCGACACGCACCACGGCACCGTTTAAAATCGCCGTATCACCGCCGGAAGCGGCTCGAAACGACGAAATCGCACGCTGGCGTTCCTCCGAGCAGCGGGCAGCGTTTCTGTGCCGCGATCTCGGTACCAGGGCCAAGCACCTCGCGCTTCCTTGGCACCCGCTCGGCGGCGCTTTTAGGATCGAATTCTATAGTCTTTGCTCGCGCAGCCAGCTTCGGCTGCGCGCCTAAACGGCGTACTTTTTGGCTGTTGACTTAGAATTTAGACGATCGAACGTTCCAACCGGTTTCACAGATTTTTAAACGATCCTCTCGTAATCCAACAGGACGACAAGGAGTTGAAATAAATTGCACGCGGTTATCGAGGCGGCTGGCAGGAACGAGCTTGGATGAGACGCGAAAGAAATCGAGGGCCGATCGCGATCGCTCGGCCCCGAGTCACGCGCTCGCAGTCACGCTTCGGAAGCGGCGATCGTATTAATTCGATTCGTCCCCGTTGCGCTATCGCGCCGAAATTGCGAGCGTGTCGGGTGGACGAAGATAAAAGATGCCCAATCACGAACACTTGCGACGACGGGTTCGCCCTTCGACGTGACGTCAGAGCGGCGCAGTCGCCGCCGACCGTGATTCGTCACGGTCTAGTTTCCCACCTCGCCGCTGCTATATACGACTCGCCTCTACCCGGGGTCGAGCGGACGGGGGCTTCCTTCGTTCTTTCCCGCCGCGTTTCGTGAGTTTTGGCGCGGATGCAGCGCGACCCACCGACCACGGAGAATGCCTTTCTCCTTTCGGCTCCGCTCACGAAGCTCGTTCAATCGAGACGCGTCCTGATTAACGAAATTAAACCTAACAGACCGGACTGATATTCGAGCGGAATCGAAGATGAGCCTTTGTCTGGCAACCGAATCCGCCAGTGTATCGCACACGCCAATCAACAGTCCCGGACACGGATTCTCTTTTTCCCCCCATTCCGTCGACCTTTAACTTTGACCATTCATGTAAACACCGAGAGCTCGGGCGCGCGCCGGCTTCGTTTCGCAAGTGGAGTCTCTTACTCGGCTTTGCCTCCGCGCCTCCCCACCCCAGTCGCCTCTAGTTTGACTAGCGTTCGTGTGCACAAAGTAACGAGGTAGCGAAAGGACCCCGGTGTCCGGAGAAACGTTTATATATCTACAAAGTGCGTGTTACTGAAAGCTTTTGCTCCTACTTCTAAGTATCCCGTCTATCCTCCCCTGGTTTCGGTTTAAGTAACAAGGTTTATGGTAAACAAGTAAGGGACTGCTGCTATTGAGGTTAGGTTTTACATCGGCAATTTTATTGTCGCGTATGGCGTCGCTAACGCGAACATAACCTCGCTGGTCGCTAAACAATACCGCAACGTTCGCGGTTGAATTAATCGATTGTTTTTCGGCGTCCCTCGCTTACGCTCGTGGAAATATGATCGACGAACGAAAGAGGTTTAAACTGGTGGCGAAATCGTTCCGTTATTCCTCTCGTTTCCTGCGAGCTACAGCTAATATCGTTAACCGTATCATTACGCCTACTCTGTTTGCGGTGTCATAAAATCGATATTATTAAACCGCGCATCCCGCGCTCGTGGTTAATGAAACCTTCCCCCCCTCCCCTCTCGATCTTATTTTGTTCTTTGTCCCATCCATCATATCGCTCGCAGAAGAGGGGGAAGAGGGCCGCGGCAGTTGGGTCTGGGTTTCCGAATTCTCGACGGACGGTCGGCGCGGCTGTGGGCGTTCTCGGCGAGCGCGGAGAGGAAGCGGTTCGAGGACATCGTCGGCCAGCGAAGAAATTTTAATTCGAGCGACCGTGCTCGATAACGCGTATCGAAGCCTCCTCGTCTCGCGTCGAGTCTTTCCAACGATCCACAGCCGCCGGCCGACTCCTCCCGTCCTCCTCGCTCTCTCCGTCGCTCCTCTCCGTCGCTCTTCTTCCCCCTTGATCCGTCCTTCGTCCGCGACTCCCTGCTTCCCCGTCCCCCCGTCCCTCGTCCCTGCCTCCCCGTCCGTCCCCTTTCCATCGGTAGTTTTTATCGGGCAACGAAGGCACGGTGCTCGCCTCCATTATACCCACATCCATTCTACCGTGGCCCCGCTGGAAAAATCCGGCATCGAGCCTCGTCGACGGACGAACCTTCCTCCCTCCTCCCCTCCCCTCCCCTCCCCCTCCCCCTTCTCGCGTCCAGCAGCTCGTTCCTCATCCGCGGGGACCTCGCCACGGTTTCTCCGCCGCCTTCTTCTTCGTCGTGCTCGACCTTTTTCCGAACCCTTTTACCGCGAACCTCCCTTCCCCCGGGCGCCTGGGTCCAGGGACTCTCTTTCTCCTCGATTTTCACTCTCCGCGGATCCCAAGGAACGGAAGCCACGGGGCTCGCCTCGAAAACCAGCGCGCACCACCACCACCACCACCACCCGGGGCCCAGTGGGGTCGGCGGGGGGTGGTGAGGTGGGAGAAATGGGATTTATAGCCCGGCTGCTGGACGACGTTTTTTCTCTCCTCCCCCCCCCCCCTCCTCCCCCCCGTTGCCCCCGAAAGAGCAGCGAAATAGCGCCTCGTTCTTTCCTCCTCCATCGGGCGAGAGAAGTCGACGAAGGTGGTCTCGTGCTCGCGCCAGCGAGGAAAGAGTTCTCGGGGCTGCGATAGCCGGGGCGACCGTGGAAAGCGTAATCGATACCCGTGTGTATCGGATATATCAAAGGAATCAACGGCCGGCGAGGCGCGATGTCATCGTGTTTCCCTGAATTCGATTTCCTTACAGGGCGGGAGGGGGGGGGGGGAGGCGAGGGGTTCTCGCGAGCGCGGCTCACGTCCCGCAGTTTGTTTACTCCCGTCGTCCTCTACAACGCGAACTCTGGTTACGATCAAAAAGGCCTCGCGGAGGATCGCGGCACCCCCCTCGTTAGTGGCGCGCACGCGTACTCCAGGGAACTTTCGAAAATCGATATTCTCGGAAAAAAAGGAAGCGAGACCTGAAGCGAGGAAATTTCATCGCGCATTTTCGGGGAACCGACCCCTCGCGCCCCTTCCACCAACCCAGTGCCGCATCTCGCGGGACTTGACGTCCACGTTTCTTTCTCTCTCTCCCTCCCTCTTTCTCTCTCTCGCTTCTCGCCAGCCGGTGAGCAGCGGTGTCACCCTTCCTCCTCCCCCTCCTCCTCTTCCTCGCTCCTTCGTTTTTTTGGCTCGCGCCGGAGAGACAGATAAGCGAAGGACCGAACGACCGACCGACCGACCGGTTTGGTCGTTACTTAAATTTCCAGACGGAATTCATTCGCTAACCCCCGTCGTCCCTCTCTTTCTCGCCCGATCGGAAGAGCGTATTCAGGAATCCGTTGGATGTCACGCGGCAGCCAGCGATAAACTTGTTTCGCCGAGCATCTCGCATTAGGTAATACATAACTGGAATGGCGAGAGCGCGCGAGCAGTGCGAGCAAGGGAGAGGCGAACGGAGAGAGAGAGGGAGGGAGAGAGAGAGAGAGAAGGGACCGAGAAGCGTCGCTCGGCTAGAAGGTTAGGGGGGGAAGCCGTGGAGAGATACACAGAGAGGCAGGTACGCGTTCATTGTCCCGTGGGTAATGGTGCTTCTTCGCGCGTTCAACGTATTCGTAACGAGATAAACAATACCCTGCTCAAAATCTGTTACAGCTGTTAAGCCGCATGCCCGATTAAAAGACGCTCCGCGTAACACACACGCGACACCGTCCACACAACGCGCGCACACGCTGACCCAAATAAATTCCTCCGCCCGTGGTTCTGCGTTATTAACCCATTTATGGACGAGGATCCTGTTGGAGGACGCGGCGTTTGGACGAGTCTGAACGGGCGGCTGGACGTGATAGACGGCGATTCGGTGTCAGGTAATTGATACGGATACCTTTCTTACGGCCCATTCTTAATTTACTCTCGTATTGTTTATCTCACGACAAAATTAATTCTGTTACTTACATAAAAATATTATATCGAGGCTTCTTGAAAAGCAAAGAGTGACCCAAAAATGGGGCCTTTTTTAGCCTCCTTTTGGGCCCACGATTTTGGAACTGAATTTTCTACCAAATGATAGCTCATGATGAGACATCAATCGTAACAAATTTTCAAGTCGAGGTGACAATTAGTTTCTGAGATATGGGAGGTCAAAGAAGTGAAAATTCATTAACGCGTCAGCCGATAATTTAAAGAATTAATTCCAGGGGTTTTACTGACTACTAACCACGAATTTGAACATAGATTTTCAAAATTCACAATGGCCGAATCAATATGGTGGACGATAAATTTAAAAAAAACACCCACTACACGGATATTTATATTTTATGTTGTGAATTTTGAAAATTTAAGTTCAAATTTGTTGTTAACAGTCAGCAAAAATAATTTTTTTAATTATTGGACTGACATAGAACTTCGTACATGAAAGCATATAGGCTGACGCGTTTACGAATTTTCACTTCTTTGACCTCCCATATCTCAGAAACTAATTATCACCTGAACTTGAAAATTTATTGTGATTGATGTCTCATCACAAGCTATCATTTGGCACAAAATTCAGTTCCAAAATCGTGGGCGCAAAAAGGGGCCCTTTCTTGAGTCACTCTTTAAATTTGTGTTGGTGAAGGTCAACCTAGGAGAATTCTATTTCAAAGACGAAAAATAAATAGTATATGAATATTTTCATAATAATAAGTCGTGAATTTTACCAAAGTTATGGTCGAGCCAATCACCCTTGTTTTGCCCGAAATCAATTTTTGTCCCCCGGATACTTTGGTCGCGCATTTCGTGGTATTTAGGTTGTTCCGCTTTTCGCTTGTCGGCCGTGCCGCGCGCTGGCTATTATCCGGGATAGCAGCCACGGAATCGATCGATCGATTCCTTGGTGTTCGTGGTCCGAGACTTCCCACGAGAGAGGGATAGAGCGTGGGGAGGAGCGAGAGAGAGAGAGAGAGCGAGAGGGAGAGCGAGTGAGAGGGAGAGAGAAAGGCACCCTAACGCGCGCCAATATATCCCCTTGAAATTATTTCGTAATGGCCGAGGTATTAAAAGAACGGCGGGCCGCGCGCAACGTTTAATTACCATCCCAGTAAAGCCATGGGAAAATTATCGACGGTAATGATGAAAATGTCGGCGTAAATTCTCTTTCTCTCTTATTCCTTAATTTCGAAAAATAAAGAACAACGAACGGGAACAGAGAGAGAGAGAGAGAGAGAGAGGGAGAGAGACGGTTGAAGCGTATCGGAGCGCAGCTCCGACGTGTTTCGCGAATGTAATTAACGGGACGGCGCGGCTGCGAGACGGAATTGGTATTCCGTCGCAAACAAGGTGCCGATTAAGGGGCGAGCACAGGGAGCGGCCGCGGTCAGGGATACAAGTTGAGAACACGGGCATGACAATGGAGTAGCCCTAGCCAAGATACCGGCCTTCGCGAAAACGATCAATCGGTTCGGTTCGCGCTCGCGTTCGTGGCTCGGCGAAGAAAATAGTACTTGGTCGCGCGGCGACCGAGGGGGAAACGAGGGGGGGGGGGGGGGCGAGGGTTCGTCGGAGAAGGAGCGCGGGAGGGGGAGGCAGGCGGCTCTAGCGCCGCGCGATATATCCGCTCGATTTACTTTCTCGACTCCCTTCTGTCTTCCTGTCCTTCCCTTGCCGCTTTCTCGCTGCACAAAAGCCCACGCGGGGGGGAACAAAAAAAGACTCGCTCGTCCGTGCGCGCGAATATGCACCACCGCGGGCGCAATTATACGACGAGCACACCCGTAAACGCAGGTAGTAGGCGACGACGAACGGAACGGGGCAGGAAGAGGGGGCACGGGTAGCGAGCGTCGTTCGCCTTCTTCCCATTTTATTGTTCCTCCGTCCTTTCCTTCCTTCCTTCCTTCCTTTCTTCTCGCGCTCCACCTTTCCGTGGACTTCGCTCGTGAATCTCTCTCTCTCTCTCTCTCTCTCTCTCTCGGCGCCGATGGCAGACCGCTCCCACCCCTCCTCCCGTCCCCTCGGTTTTCGAAGACGGACGCGCGGAATTATTTAAAGATCGACGCGACGCGTGCGAGCGTCACCGTGCCTCGCCGCCACGGAAATTTCTAGCGGACGGCGGGAACCGAGCGCGATCGTTACCTGGCGTTTCGGCGCGTGCAACGGTACTCTAAAATGTGTGGATCAGTAGGATACACCTCGTCGCGGCAATACCGGTACGTATTGCTTTCTTCTCGAGCTTTCGATCGCGAGATAAAGTTGACTCGCTTGCTCTGATAAAAGTCGACCGTGCCGAGATACAGATCAGAGGGAAGTTGGATCGAGGGATCCTAATTCGTAGACGGTTCGTGCCGCTGCGTATATACGCGGGTAAACGTAGGTATAATACGCGAGGCCACGTCGCGTTGCTCGCGAGCGTCGTCGATCGCCGCCCACGGCTTTCCCTTATAAACCATTTACGGGGCGGACGAGGCGGCCGCTGCTCGTAATTACGTAACGAACGTACCCCCCCCCCCCTCCCCCCCTCTCGCCCCAAGACAGCGGTAAATTACGGGAACACGGGGCAAGGAAAAATAGAGAAGAAAGCCGAGGGAAGGACACGCGCACCCTCCGCAGTCGAGCGTCCGGCCCCCAGCCACGGCGACCCCTCGCTGTTCCGCTGTTTTCTCGCGCACGTTTCACTCCCTCGGCCTCTCTGTCGCCTCCGCGCCCCCCCCCCCCCCACACGTCCCTCTGCCTTCACCCTCTCTGCCCCCTCTTTGCCCCGCGAAATTTGTCCGTTTGCAGCGCGAGTGAATTTAGGGTGGTACACGGCGGACTAATAACAAAGGGGCTGGCGCAGGAGAAAGGGGAGCAACGTTCGCCGCGCAGGAGGACCCCGAGTCCAGAGGGCCGTGTGACTCTCGGGTGGCTGACAACGAAAGACAAAGCCGGAAGCATCGACGCTACTCTCTCTCTCTCTCTCTCTCGCGCGCTTTGTCTCTCTGTCTCTCCGCTTCGTCCCTTCTGTCCGCGTCTTTCGTTCGCTCCGGCGAGTTCGTCAGGAGAGAAACGGGCGTCGAGGAAGAAAGAGCCGGACAAGCGGGGGAAAGGCGAAGACAGAAGACCGGAGGGAAAGAGAATGATAAGGGGGAGGCGGGGGGTCGGGGAGGAAAGGAGAACGGTGGACGACGACGAGGGAAGGCGGTGACCCGCGGTGCCTGTCTGCCGCGCTGGCCGCGTTTCAGAGAGCCGCACGGCTCTCTAGCGCGCGGCGTTATAGCCGCTGCTCCGTACCTCTCTCTCTCTCTCTCTCTCTCTCTCTCACTCTCTCCCTCTGTGCTTCTCTCGCCGGGATTCTCTCCTCGTCCGCGTCCACGTCCGCGTGTACCAGCGTGTGTGTCGTGCAGGGTGGCACAGAGAGAGCGGTGGCCGTCGTCCGTGGGTCGTGCGGCTGGGCGCGCAACACGCAGAGCGAGAGCACCGACGGTGGCCAGAGAGAGCGAACCAGCGCGAGAGCACCGCGCGCGCGGTGCGGCGGATAGCAGAGAGGAACGGCGCGGCGGGATCGGTGGAGGAGGATGAGGAGCACAGCAAGGGGGCAAAGGGGGGTTGGGTGGGGGGGGGGGGGAGGAGGAGGAGGAGGTGGAGGAACGAACGTCGACGGTGATCGGGGGAGAAGCGCGCGGTAGGACGTTGGACAGGGGGGAGAAGGCAGAGGTTGGCGCGAGGGAGAGCCAGTATATAGCGAAGCAGGGTGGTAGAGGAGGAAGGGGGGAGGAGGAGGAGGAGGAGGAGGTGGCGGTGGCGTTGGAGGATGAGGTGGATGAGGTGGACGAGGAGGAAGAGGAGGAAGAGGAGGAGGGTGAGCCGCACACCAGCGGGCGACTGCGGCTCTCTGCGAGTAGAGACCAAGCGAGGAGTGGCGTGGCGCGGCGAAGTGAAGAGGAAAGGGGGGAACAGTGGGGAGACGAAGCAGGGAGGACGGAGGTAATTTGAGCGTCACACGCCGAGCGAGCGGCAACGAACGAACGCCAGGCAACGTCTATGTGCTACATAAAGAGGCTCCCCCTATCCTCCCCCTTATGTATCCAACCCATCGCGAACCTACGATGCGACGCGACCCATGTACAACGCGTCCCAAAAGTCCCGTGTTGCCTGCCTGCCTGCCTGCCTGCTGCCTGCCTCTGCCTGCCTCTGCCTGCCTGCCTGTCTGCCTGCCTGGCTGACTGCCTGCCTGCCTGGTAGCCCGGCCCGCTTCGTAACCGTGTCCCAGAGAGAACCGCGCTCTGCTGGGATATATAGCGCGTATATGAGAGACCACGGGCGCTGGGCAAGCACTAGCTGGGAAATGGCTTTAACCCGGGTTATCGAGGGACGACGACGACGACGTCGACGACGACGACGGCGGGCGAAACGAGGGAAGGACGGAAGGAAGGGCTGCGAAATTTTTCAGGAGCCCAGCCACCACGCACGCCGGCTTGTGTTGGTGAACGAGAACGCGCACGTGGGTGTGGTTTTTGGCGGCAAAGCTTTACTCCTAGGAGGGCGAAATGAAGGTACCTTCGCTCGGCATACCTTGCTCCCTTGCTCGCTCGCGAATACATTCGCCGGAGCGCGCCTCGGCTCTTGCATTTTATATGAGAACGTCCGCGGACAATCCTTTCCCGCGTTCTATAGCCTCCTCCTCGCTTTTCGGTCCTCTCTGTCTCATTCCCTGTAGATACGTACTTGCTCCTCGTAGAACCTTTCAGCAGCCGCGTATCAATTGGTCGATCGATGCCGATCCCCCGTGCCGATCTCACGTGAATCGTGAACCGGGGAATATGGATTCATTTGTTAGGAAATACCTCTTCGTTGTCATCGAAATACTCGATTTCTCTAGATCCATCACAGCTCACAATTTCTTCCGCGACCCTTTTAGGCCTCATCTATTTCCTCGCCGTAAAAACGGCACCCACCTAGTTCCCTACCGCTGAAATCCCGGCAAATGCAGGAACGCAGCCCACAGGGTCCACACCGAAATCTTCGCCTCGATCGCCGAGCGGGGTCCAAAGTTTCCGCG
Organism: Andrena bicolor; assembly: GCA_960531205.1. Lineage (NCBI taxonomy): Eukaryota > Metazoa > Arthropoda > Insecta > Hymenoptera > Andrenidae > Andrena > Andrena bicolor. The sequence continues at coordinate 2,930,630 of OY482668.1, read as the reverse complement.
GGATCAACTATTCGGGGTCACGGTATTTCGGCGATTCGGGGTTGATAGGGGGACCGGAGCGTTCCCGGGGATGGGAAAGAACGGTCTCGAGCCGCTCCCCGTGGTTTACGTGCTCATTAGAAACTCGAGAAGTCCCGGCATTCGGAGTCCTCGACGGTGACCGGGCGCGGCTGGCGTTCCTCTGGCTTCCAACGGGATGTGTGCACATGAAAACGCGCCCGGTGTTTTCCCGCGGAAACGTTCAAACTTATTAATGCCCCGTCTCGATGCACGCCACCTCGGAACCGTGGCTCACGAAAGCTCGGTGAGGCGGATGGTAATTTGTTTACCGAGAACAAACAGGCGAAAAGGCTTCTACTCGGTCTCTACCCGCCTAAGGTCGGGGCCAGATATATTGGACGGTGAATTCGTTTTCGCAGCTAACGCACACCTATTCTGGTGTATGTATCTCTACGCTAAGAGCTCGGTTTGGCCTACACGTCAAGAGCTCGGCGCTATCCCCACCACTTCTGGTTCACTCCTTTTCTGGCAAAGCGAAAGCGAGTCAGAAAACGTTGAGAATAGAAGAATACTCCTCGCAAAACTCACCGGCCAATATATCTGGCCCCGACCTTAGTTGGAGGAGTTGAATATGAGTCAATTTAGTTGAAATTAACTTGGATTTTTGTTCAGATTTTTAGTTGGAGGAGCTGAATTTGAGTAAATTTAGTTGAAATTAACTTGGATTTTTGTTCAGATTTTTAAGGTCGGGGCCAGATATATTGGCCGGTGAATTCGTTTTCGCAGCTAACGCACACCTATTCTGATGTATGTATCTCTACGCTAAGAGCTCGGTTTGGCCTACACGTCAAGAGCTCGGCGCTATCCCCACCACTTCTGGCGCACTCTTTTTCTGGCAAGGCAAGAGCGAGTCAGAAAACGTTGAGAATAGAAGAATACTCCTCACAACGCACACCTATTCTGATGTATGTATCTCTACGTTAAGAGCTCGGTTTGGCCTACACGTCAAGAGCTCGGCGCTATCTCTCCACTTCTGGCGCACTCTTTTTCTGGCAACACGAGAGCGAGTCAGAAAACGTTGAGAATAGAAGAATACTCCTCACAACGCACACCTATTCTGATGTATGTATTTCTACGCTAAGAGCTCGGTTTGGCCTACACGTCAAGAGCTCGGCGCTATCCCCACCACTTCTGGCGCACTCCTTTTCTGGCAACACGCGAGCGAGTCAGAAAACGTTGAGAATAGAAGAATACTCCTCGCGAAACTCACCGGCCAATATATCTGGCCCCGACCTTAGCTTCGTCTCTCTCCGCGGGCGACATACGCCGAATGCTCGCCAGCCTTAATTGCACGGCTCCCACTTCGCACCTGTTATTGCTGTAAAAGTCGAGCGACCGCCGTTTCCGTTCTGCGCGCGTGCAATCACTCCCCGGCACCGGCGCGCGTACGTGCGCCGTTAAAACGGCTATCGCGCGAGTCACGCGCAATTAATCTTAAACTGCAGCCATCGATCTTGTCCCAATTAGTCTCCTTTTCGTACGGCATTCGCAGAGCCATCCTCTGCGCGCGATTACTGGTAAGCGACTCTAATTAATTGACACGAATGCTCGCTCTTTGCCACCGCGATGCAACTTCTCGCGTATCCCGAAATATTTTCCAACCATTCCCGGGTGAACTTGAGGCTCCTCACCGCCGCGAAGGGTTTGCCGGCGATTTGGCACACGAAAACAATAGGGGAAGTCTATAAATATGTCTGGCCTTCTTGACCTTGTTTCCCAGTCGTCAATCTCGCGTTCCTGTAATTATTGCTTAGCAAAGTAACCTCGCGTTAATGGATTAGCGACACGGTAACGTTTACTGGCATGGAGAACGGCAACGATCGTTGAGCAGGCTTTCAGGGTCAGAATCGTTTCCCTTTTTTTTTAAAGCGCCATATCTTTCCCATCTCGCGTAACCGCCGCTTTTAAGAAGCTTTATGACCTGTTACGCAGAGTCGTTCGAGGACATAAACGCACAATGAACCGATGCCCGAAGTACACTTCCTATCGTCATCGTAGTTTAATAGACTCTAGCACCTTTCTTCTTCAACTCCGCACTCCATCTGTTTCGAACTACGTACATACATTAATGGGACTAAGTGAAGAGGCAGTCAAATCACTCGAGGGTCAATACATTTTTGCGAATTAATAGAAGATGAATACACTGAACATGAATACACAAATGAAGATGAATTACTAGAAGATGAATACAAATTATGACTAGTATCTTTGGGTAATGTTTATTAACACCATCTTAATATCTATATAAAGCAGATGAATGTGACAATTTTCACCAAAAAAACTAAATAATTTTTTTTTAAAAAAATCAGAATTTAAATATCTGGAACACAGAACTCTGTCATTTTTTAATATTTCCGTATAATATTTACACAATACATTCATTAAATTATGACTAGTATCTTTGGGTAGATATTGTTTATTAATACCATCTTAATATATAAAGCAGATGCATGTGACAATTTTCACCAAGAAAACTAAACAAATTTTTTTTAAAAAATCAGAATCTAAATTTATGCAACACAGAACTCTGTCATTTCTTAATATTTCCGTATAATATTTATACAATACATTCATTAAATTATGACTAGTATCTTTGGGTAGATATTGTTTATTAACACCATCTTAATATATAAAGCAGATGAATGTGACAATTTTCACCAGAAAAACTAAACAAATTTTTTTTTAAAAAATCAGAATCTAGATTTCTGTATAATATTTATACAATACATTCATTAAATTATGACTAGTATCTTTGGGTAGATATTGTTTATTAATACCATCTTAATATATAAAGCAGATGACTGTGACAATTTTCACCAAGAAAACTAAAAAATTTTTTTTTAAAAAATCAGAATCTAAATTTCTGCAACACAGAACTCTGTCATTTTTCAATATTTCCTTATAATAATTATACAACACATTCATTAATACATTCCCCAAAATAAGAAGCGTAAAAATCATTTTCAACCTCATAGTACATCTACCTATCATAAAAAAAAAAACAAATCGTCTAATTTGTTGGAATTTCGAGCGCCTCAGGGTGCAAGTCACCTAACCAAGTTAATACTTCCACGTTCAGCTTCACCGTGGAATACTCGATCTTAAAGCGTCGCCCAGCGATACCTACTCGGAGCAGGAAATCCATCGTCGTCGATCAGGCGAGCGATTCCCAAGCGCTCCCCCCGGCCAGATTGCTCGGCCAGTTGGTAAGTTCCCCGGATTTCTGGCCGGGCAAAAAGTAGCCCGATAGCGCGGGCACGGTGGAGCGGCGAAAATCTGGATTGGTCGCGGACGGCGATCATAATGGGCGCGGGAGCGATGATAATGGGCGCGCGCACCGTCTTTCGAAACTTCCTATCGAGAGAGGCTGACGTCGTCGTCGGTGTCGCTGTGTTCGCTGCACGTACGTGTTACACATCGAGTGTCGGTATTGGGGCGGAACGAGCGGGGGTTGTACACGCCGAACCCCGCCGCCCCCGCTCCTATGTGCATGTATATGCGCTCCGCGATGCGACGTGACGATATACACCGCGTTCCAAAAGGCTTCCTGCCATATTCGAAGATAGGCAGTCGCACGCGATAAAGAATCAGCGGCGGCCCGGCGGCGCAGGGGGTGGGCCGAGCATTAACGAAATTGTTGCGGCCTGACCCCCGCGCCGGCCAACCCCCCCGCGTTCAACCCCTTCCGCCCTCGCGCCACGTATGTGGCATTCCTGTAGTCCTCGACCGCGATATCGCCCAAGGGTTGATGAAATTGGTACGTTGATTAAATTGTTGCTTCGAGATGTCGGGCTTAACGGCGAGAGGCCTTTCGGGCCCCGTCGTGAAAAACCGCCGACGATCGGAGTGTTCGGGAAGCTAGGAAGCTTTTCACGCTGGGGGCTTTCGTGGCGACAGATGGATTCGGCGGGGCGATATCGCTTGGGGATTTAAATGATAAGGGGTGGTAATTTGATAAAGTAGGCTGACAAGGGAAGTTAGGCAACCCGGAAATTTACAGAATTATTGCAACTTTGTGGTGTTGATATTGAGACGAATCTACTTTTTTTTTGGTGTTATAGTAAGGTTTTGGGGGTGGAATCAACCCTTAAGGGTGCTAAGCAGTCGTTCTTGTCTAAAATCGAGCATTTCTGTTTCGATTAATTACTAAGAAACTAATTGACACTGAGACTTATTTATTGGTATGAAGTTTATTAATATCATAACCCTTAAAAACATGTTTCTTTAATAAAAAATGTTTATTTTTTTCGCAGTGATAATTCAAAAAGTTTTTGAAGCATCTTCACAAAATGTGTTGTTTCGGGTCGGATCAAAATTGAAGTTAATGAAAACTCTTATATCATAACCTTTAAAAAACATGTTTCTTTAATAAAAAATATGCTCTAGATTAGGGTGGTCCTTATTTTTCAACATTAAAATTTGTATTCCGACCCTCTTAAAATCTTCCATTTGACAAAACAAAATTTCCTCCTGTTTTTTATTTGTATATTTTGATATATAAAGGTCGCTCAAGGACTTTATATTTCCCATGTACATTTTCAATGCGACTGAGCGACCTTTAATCCCTAATATACTTTACCAAAATTTTAGGCGAAATTTTTTTAAACGATTTGGAAGCTTCTGAGAGGGGCAGAAGAAAATTTTAAAAACTTTGATTTTTTACCATACTCTAGATGGATCATTAAAGAGGTTTTCTAAAAATGTTTATGTTTTTCGCAGTGATAACTCAAAAAGCGGAGGCTCCAATCGATTTAAATCAAATTGAAGCATCTTCACAAAATGTGTTGTTTCAGGTCGGATCAAAATTAAAGTTAATAAAAACTCTTATTCTTTATGAAAATAAACTGAGACTTCACAATTTTGGGCTGGGGGTGGTAAAACCTCCTCAATGGGGGTAGGTTTGCCTCACATATAAACCACCCTACTTGCGCACAAACTTGCCAACTAATGGTTCCCTTTTGAGTTGCTAGCGTCGAATACCAATTTGTGCTTGGACTCCGGTGACGACAAGCAAACGCCAAAGCGCGAGGACAATAACACTCGTAATAACAGCCACGCCGAACGACAGATCATCATTATATCGGCGCCGCGACCACAGGTGTCAGATTCATCAATCTCGCAACTTAACGCGCGCACTTTACGCGAACGGCGCGGCATTAAATCTCCGAGGACGCGAATGAATGAAACGATTCCGCGCTCGTAAACGGGGCGGCCGACAATGGGATGCATCGCGGCTGCGTTTCAAGTTTATGTGTCAATGCTCGAGGGCCTGGATCATTATGGGAATAAAGGATGTTGCATGAATGAGGAGGGGGAGGATCGTGTGTACTAGCGGCTCCGGAGCCGTAATAGATTAAAGTGGATGCTCGACGTATGCTACGGGAGCTTTGAACAGTAGGAGTCTGCGGGCACGCGAAAAAATTGGGTCGCCCAGCGCTGGCAGTTGTTATTGTTGGGCGAGACTGGGCCACCTCTTCTCCAAACTTCTCGCCGTGCTTTCGGATACTTTCGCGCTGCTCTCTGTTAACGAGCTTCTTAATTGCTGCAACAGACAACTTTTGCGCTTCGTTCGAGTTCAGGGCCGCTATTAAATGCTGGCTCTATTGGGCCTAGTGAATTAGGTAGAATTTCGTGGCGCATTGCCTGTGAAAATAACTTTTAGGAAATTTGAAATCGGAAGCTGTGGCATGTGCTTGGTTTCCACTGGGCCCCTCAATTGGGCCTAGTTATGCGGAAAGCTTCGAAAAAAGAAAAACAAAGAATTAGTTAAAGGCGGTATAGATCCACATAATTTTGTAATCTTTATTTTACAAACAATTATCAACCCATGGATCAATCTTATATTAGGTATATAATTATTAAAACTGCCAAGCCATAGTTCCAATTTAGATTTAAAATACAAAATCTACAGATAACAAAAGATATCTAATATTAATTATACTAATCAGTATTATATATTCCATTAAAAAACAATATAAAGAAATAAAACACACCCAATAGAAATGAAGCTACTTTTCATTAAGAATTAAAATATATAATTGTAATCTTACAAAATATAAAATTACAATTAATAATAATAATAAAATCTTCAATCTAAATTTACTCAATTTCAGATCATTGGGATTTGGTAGCTTTCTGCTATATAACAATATAGAGAAATAAAACACACCCAATAGAAATGAAGCTACTTTTCATTAAGAATTAAAATATATAATTGTAATCTTACAAAATATAAAATTACAATTAATAATAATAATAAAATCTTCAATCTAAATTTACTCAATTTCAGATCATTGGGATTTGGTAGCTTTCTGCTATATAACAATATAGAGAAATAAAACACACCCAATAGAAATGAAGCTACTTCTCATTAAAAATTAAAATATAAAGTTGTAAATTTATAAAATATAAAATTACAATTACTAATAATAATAAAATCTTCAATCTAAATTTACTCAATTTCAGATCATTGGGATTTGGTAGCCTTCTGCTATATAACAATATAGAGAAATAAAACACACCCAATAGAAATGAAGCTACTTCTCATTAAAAATTAAAATATATAATTGTCAATTTATAAAATATAAAATTACAATTAATAATAATAATAAAATCTTCAATCTAAATTTACTCAATTTCAGATCATTGGGATTTGGTAGCTTTCTGCTATATAACAATATAGAGAAATAAAACACACCCAATAGAAATGAAGCTACTTCTCATTAAAAATTAAAATATAAAGTTGTAAATTTATAAAATATAAAATTACAATTACTAATAATAATAAAATCTTCAATCTAAATTTACTCAATTTCAGATCATTGGGATTTGGTAGCCTTCTGCTATATAACAATATAGAGAAATAAAACACACCCAATAGAAATGAAGCTACTTCTCATTAAAAATTAAAATATATAATTGTCAATTTATAAAATATAAAATTACAATTAATAATAATAATAAAATCTTCAATCTAAATTTACTCAATTTCAGATCATTGGGATTTGGTAGCCTTCTGCTATATAACAATATAGAGAAATAAAACACACCCAATAGAAATGAAGCTACTTCTCATTAAAAATTAAAATATATAATTGTAAACTTACAAAATATAAAATTACAATTACTAATAATAATAAAATCTTCAATCTAAATTTACTCAATTTCAGATCATTGGGATTTGGTAGCTTTCTGCTATATAACAATATAGAGAAATAAAACACACCCAATAGAAATGAAGCTACTTCTCATTAAAAATTAAAATATATAATTGTAAACTTACAAAATATAAAATTACAATTAATAATAATAATAAAATCTTCAATCTAAATTTACTCAATTTCAGATCATTGGGATTTGGTAGCCTTCTGCGTGTGTCCCATTAAATCCACACGCAGAAGTGCGTTTAAATCGAACACACTCTCACATATTCCACAAAATCTAAAACGCACACCGGCCTTTGATAAAATACTCGACACAGCGGCAAAGAAAGGTTCAGTTATCTCTGGGAACGTTAGCCCGGATGGATTTAAATTAGAGAAAGAGGGAAAGTGAATCTCGCTTTCATCCCGCCTCACAATTCAGACACATCCTTGGCTTGTATCTCTGTTTCGATTCACCCCCTCGAGCAGTGAAAACGCGCGGCTGAAGCACCCTGTACAACGATCTTTATTAAAGCCCCGTCCCGCCCGCTAAAGGGGATGGTAGATTTAAAGTTTTCCCAGCCAGCACGGCAATCCGACGATTCATATCACTTTCCTCTCCGTGCACCTTCAACAAGTAGAACTCAAAGAAGGAGCCACAGTTAAGCGACCAACTTCCCGATAACGTGTTACTCATCGATTTATAACGCTGCAACGCGTCGGAACTTTCCTCCCGCTCGAAAGTTTTCAATCATACCTACCGCGCGCCCGGCCAAACGCTCGAATACCGCAGAAAGATCAGGAAGAGAAGTGGGCTCTTCTCTCGCTATTCATCGTTAATCACAACCGCGATCGTATCACGTCACCGTTTGCCACTTTCCTTGGGCGGTATCGTGTTTTGCTTCGAATCTCAATATACTGACCCACTGAATGCCTCGATCTCACGGGGTTATCAGGCATTAGGAATTCATAGTGAAGTCATCACCTACTTTATTAGTCGCAACGCAAATCTACTTTACAGTTCTTAGCTCGAGGCTTCGCAGCTGCTAAATTTTAGCATTCCTCTTGGACCTCGTTGCTTTTATCTCTGGGCGAGACTCCTCTTCGAGCATTCATCATCTTGGTAATATTCTTCGATTTCATTGAAGCAAGGAGTGCGAGAAACTCTTCAGTAGAGGTTCGTCATCTGGGTAGGTGAGATTAGGGTAAAATGGAACGTTTCATTTTTTTTCTCTTCATAATTTTGTGTTGTCATCGTATCTATGCACGCCTGCAAAATTTTGAGACAATTGGATTGGTGGAAGTGGGTTAAATAGGTGTTTTACTCAACGCTAAAGTGTTCCGCTTTGCCCCACATGCGGTAATTTAGTAAACCTTTAATATTTACACTTCAGCGTGAGGTAAAACAAAAATCGATCGTCAAAATCAGTTCATATGCTGAGGAGTTATGAGGGAACAAACATAAAAAAAAATATACATACGGGTCGAATCTTTTTGAAGTCGGTTAACCCTTCGTGGTCACACCTTCTTATAATCACAAATTGGTCACACGGGGTTCACTGTACCCCAGAGTCATTTTTTGAGTTACCATTTCCGTATTTTTTAATCTCTTAACTTTTTAGTGATAATTCTACATTCGTAATACTCATACAGTCATGGTCTAATACTCTTTTTCTAGAAATGTAAATTTTGATATGCTAAAATTTGTAGTTGAAAATGAGGGATTTTCCATCGTTGTGGTCAAATACAGATTTTTAAAATTTTTTTTTATTTTGTTTTTGCAATTAATCCGCTTTGGAAGATGTAAAGGTGCAGCATTTCAAATAAAAAATTGTTCTTGGGGTACAATACACCCCGTGTGACCACGAAGGGTTAAAGCTGAGTTTACATTAGTTCAGTCGCTGGATCCACCGAATGGTTCGACTGGAAATCAGGCGATATCTTGATTATTCCAGTCGTTTCTGAACCGTTGAAAGTGGTAGAGTGTAATAATAATGGATTCGCGCAAAAGAAGGATAAAAAAACATAAAAGTAGCATCGAAAAGTAGACTTTCGATCCAGTCGAAATCTGCTGGAATGACAGCACTGTACTGGAATCAACACACTCTTTACATTATTCCAGTTCTAATCCAGTGCTGTACTGGATCACTGGACTGGACTAATGTAAACCCAGCTTAACATTGAAAAGAGAACGCTAATTGAAAAATATATATTTTCACACAATAAGTACCTACTTAGTAGTTATTGAGCTGATAAGTTTTTATTTCTATTTTTAGCGAAAGAATATTCTGTAACAAAAATATTAATACCCACTAATATTTTTATTATAAATTAATATTAGTGTTAATATTTCTATTTTTATTCATTTGAAACAGTAAATCGCTCATTTGTATAGAATGATGTTTACATTATTCCAGTTCTAATCCAGTGCTGTACTGGATCACTGGACTGGACTAATGTAAACCCAGCTTAAAAATGATCACATTGCCATACTTTATTAATAAAGTAAAAAAGGAGTTGGTTACCCAGATGCAACCACAACTAAACAAGGCAATTGAATATATTAACTATCTTCGAGTATATTTAATATATGTATTAAGATAATTAAGATTTTTAGGTTAAGTTGTAAAACAGTCCCAGACTGAACTTCGCCTGTGCTTTTGTCGATGTTTATCTGCCGTTTATGTCCTCTGTTATATTGTGCAATAAAAGACGTTTAATAATAATAATAATAATAATTAAATATCATTAATATAGAATTATAATCTGAAATTTTGACTCATATCTTCAACGTCTTTTCTTCACCTTATTCAATTTCGGGACTTAAAAAAAGTTAGTGAAAACACTGTTCTTCCTCTTCATTCCCAACAGAAACAGCCCACATAATTTCCTAATTCCCTTGGACATCAAAGCCCCGCGAGCCATCGTTCACCCAGCAAACGCCAAAAGTGGTGATCCGCCGGGGGTTTGCATAAGCGCGGCGCGTTTATTCGAAGGGGATCAATCGCGCGGATAATCCAGCATCCGTGGAAACTTCCGGCGAAGTTTCCGCGAATCGAGCGCGGGCACGCGCGCGCGGCACCCTGGGCAGGGGGAGAGGAGTGAGAGAGAGAGAGAGGAGGGAAAGAGAGCTCATGAATGAACGAGTACGGGGCAAGTTTCCAGCGAGCTCTCGAAACAACGTGCACCGTCGCGGATCCATTTCTTAGCGCGACAATGGGAGCCCCGGCACGGCAGTTCTGAAACTTTCAAGGGTCGAAGTTGCGGCGGTAACAGCCCCGCGAAACACGGAAAAATTGAAACGTTTCGCGGGGGGATTCCGCCTTGTCATCCCCTCCGCGCGATAGAATATACAAACGATCGAGAATTCCCCGATTCCACAGGCCAGCGCGGTAACTCGAATCGATCACGCCGGCGGTTAATTAAACCGCCAGTTATGCGGAACGCCCGAGAAACACCGCTCTAATTCAGTATCATCCTCCGAGCCACCCTCTGGAGTGCATATAAAAAACTCGCCGGCGCAGTAACGTAGACGAGGGCGGAGGAGATAGCCGGCAGGGGTCCCCGGTGTAAATTCCAGGCGGAGGCGAATTTTCTTGGCGGAAAACGCCGATCCCAGGCAAAGTTGCTGGCCGGGGGTATGAGGATCCTCTCCCTCGTGGTGGTGGTCGTCGTCGACGGGCGACGTAGTAAGGACGAATCACGATCGTCGGTATTCGTGGCGCGGCGCACAAAGAGGATAGAAGGTTGATGGAAAGGTCGCGGCGCGGGCGAAGGGGCGGCCGCGGGTGGGGTGGGCCGACGGGGGCGAGGGGGATGGGAGGTGGCCGAGGCGGAGGGTCGCGCGATTAATTCGCAGAACGACGAAGGATATTCCCGCGGCTGGCCCCCATATAAGCCCTCCCCTGTCTCTCTCTCTCCCTCTCTCTCTCTCTATCTCTCTCCCCCTTGGCTTCTCCTCAGCCCCGAACAGCCGCAGCATCTCTCCTCCGCATCTCTCTGCTCGCTCGCCCGCGCCGTGTCCGCGGCATTAGGCGTCGATCTACCGAGATACGGAGATCGAGGCGGCGGTGCGCCTCTGGCCTCGTCGATGCCAGGCACGTCTGCCTTTTGGGGCGCTCCTCTCCCTATGTACCATCCACCGAGCTTGTACATAACCCGCCTGTACATTATGTACACGATCTGACCGGGTAGGGGACGGGGACGCGGGGGGAGGAAACCGTTGGAAGGGGGATATAGGTAGAGCGGCGGGTACATACTTCCCAGATCCTCGCGAGGGTGCGCGTGTTCCCCGGCCGAGCCCCGTGGCTGTGTTCGTGTGTCGCCTACGTGGCCGCGCGGGCACGCGCGAGCCGCGGCTGTTTCGATGTTGTAATAAAACTTAGGGCGTATAAACATGGAGGAATCATGCAATGGGCAAAAATTTAGACGGCGATAGAAAGAGAAAGATATACGGGAGGGACACCCCCTCTCTTTCTAACATAGAAAAAAACGCTGGCGATAGAAAGAGAGACATTTTTGCCTATTGAATGCTTCCTCCATGTTTATATGCTCTAAGTAATAAAATGAATCATAAAAAAAAAATAGAAGATGATAGGGTAAAGACACCAGTAGTCGACCGTGTATCAGTAGTCGACTACTTTCAGGAAAACGTGAAAAATAAGGTTTCTCTGAAAGTGGTCGACTACTGATACGTGGTCGAATACTGGTGTCTTTATTCTAATAATTGCAATATAAAAAAAATATGTGAAATCAAAATGAGCTGCAAGTACATGAAGGTAGACATTTGCCTACTTAGGCGTCCGCGGCCTGGAAGTAGGGCTGGGACTATTTGTCGAATTTTTCGGTATTCGAATATTCGAATACTTCAGTTGCTCAATTATTTGGCGAATATAATTCGAATATCCAAGTATTCGAATAATATTCGAATATTAAAGTATTCGAATACTATTCGAATATTAAAGTATTCGAATACTATTCGAATATTAAAGTATTCGAATACTGATATATTCGAATAGTATGGTGTGAATTATAAATCAAGTTCTTTAGGTTCATTTGTAAGGGTGAAATCTTGTACGCTAATTTTGACCCACTTCACACCATACTATTCGAATACATCAGTATTCGAATATAGCAGTATTCGAATATAGCAGTATTCGAATACTGAAATATTCGAAGTTTATTCGTATTATTCGAATACTTGTAAAATATTCGAATATTAAATTATTCGAATAGTCCCAGCCCTACCTGGAAGTCAAATACTTGGCGTGGCCAAAGTAATAAAATATAATTTATTTTCAAAATTTATAATTCTTTACTGAGACAAGAAACACTAATTAAATTCATGCATTATCAAAAGTGTCCTGTATCAAAATAACTGAATAAGTATGACCCTATACGAAATCCTTCTTGCAAATTTACGCGTACATACATAGCCTGGCCTAGGTTACAGCATCATTTTACACTTCGATTATTATTCACAAATTTATACATAAAATCCTCAGGTTAGTTACAAATAAAAAACAGTTTGATGATATATGTATGTACAAACAGGTCGCAATTCAAATTTCGGCAACTTACCTTGTGTTTGAGACTGCATTTTGCTTGCAATTCCAGGGTACAACGATACATATTTGTAAAAACACGTGGCATCTCAAATTTTGAAAACTTATGTGTTAGTATCTTTTTGTAACGCGTATACACTTTCATAGGTATTATGTTTGACGAAAAGTTTCTTGAACGAGAAGGAAAAACATCTTACCATTTCCTGCTGATCCATGAGACGACACAACGATATCTCTGTGATGCGTGGACCGATTTGATTGAATTTTGTCTTATTCGAAAGCTTATATGCGGTTTGCACAAGAAAAATGCCTTTAAATTTAGATATTCTTGCAGGCTGTCTCATTATTAATGAAATAAGTTTCAACTTAGGTTGCAATAGCCAGTCGACGACTAAACAATATCGGTAGCGACAGTCGACATATACAGTGTGTCGAACATATGCTAGGCGTCTCGACGCCGCCGCGTCTGCAGATATTAAACTGTCGCGGGTATCGAGGCAGCGGAAGGTAGCTGCGGGCGGCAGAGATTTCAATGACGGCGTTCCGGCCGACAATTACGCGGTGGCGATTGTATCGGCGTTGTTGCTCGGGGAGGTTCCGACATCGACGCTCTGTTCCCAAGGACACGGTTGACATCGGAATACCATCCCGAACGACTCCACTCCGCTGAAACGAAAGAAGCATTCCGCTAAACGCGACATCTTTGGGGTCTTAAATAATTTAGCGAATAATCCATCGCTCGCGCCCGCAGGCCCACGGTAGCCCACACACGATCCCACGTACACCAGCGCTCGTGTGTACGCGTAGGTATATAGATCGCGGGGGATCGGTACATAGGCGCCTCGTACACGCGAGATCGCCCCATGTACCCATACCGTGCACCCGAGGGCCGGCACATAGTAGCACCGTGTGTGCGTGAGTGCGTGTATGTGTACACGGCGACGGGCAACCGTGGCGCTCGCGCGCGCGGGCATGTTATATACACCGCGGAGGACCGTGGGGGTGTTAAGGGGCGAGGGGCGGCGGGCGGAAGGGGGGCGACGGGATACCGCGCGGCGGCTTTATGTATTATATACTACGCTCGCGGAACACACGACGCTCGGTCCCGTCCGTCCATCCGTCCGTCCGCTCGTCCGACGGTCTGTCCGTCCGTCCGTCCGTCCGTTCCGTTCCGTTCGTCGCTCGGTACATAGCGTTGGCCCCATGTAACCAAGGGGGTTAGGATCGCGAAGCCACCGTCCCTCCTTCTCTGCGCCGCCACGAACGCCCGTATATCGGTCTCTGTCGGTGGCGCGGGTAGCGTGGACGTCGCACAGTGGTTCCAAATCCCAAAAAGCTGGCCAAAAGTCCAAAAATGAAGTTTCTATATAAGGAACTTTCACTATTGGGTTCGCTAGTAAATCGCTTTGGGAATTTATTTTGGAAGCTGCTATGTAACGAGCGTTATTATTTTGTTTTAAAATTAATGTCGAATGTATCTCGCACGCGTCCCATCGAGCGTTCGGAAAAGGCGAAAAATAATATTGTATTTCGCAGTGCACTGTGAGTCGTGTAGTATATCAATTTTAATTTGGTAAAATGGATTTATCTACTGAAGGTATGTACAATTAAAATATGTAAACCAAAGTTTAAAATAGTAACGTACTTAGTAACAAATTAGCAAGAAATTCTTTGAAAATGATTGAAGTCGCGAAAAGGAGAATTACATTCAAACAGAGAAACAGTTTGTTGTTCTTCATTGTTCTGTCACGAGACCTATTAAACGTTATTATATGAACATTTTACTATAAAACTACGTAAAAATTGGCTGCGGATAGCTGCGGATGCGGATTCTGTGCAACTTTTTATTCAACGTTGTAGAAATCTGCCAAAAGGAAATAATGAAGTTATATAGCCAAATTTATTTGTGCAGCAATGTTTGTTACTTCAATAAATGAATCATTGTATTTTTTAGGGCATTTTATACACAGAGTATAAACATTTTGCGAGTACAACTAACAATTTCTCTGTATACTTGTCCGCCATATTTGAGTCGCCATTTTGCTTTTCAAAATTTTAAGTTTACAGTTTTGATCAGCGACCTTAGAAATACCCCCAAAAAAACATTTTGCGAGTACAACTAACAACTCTTCTTGTATACTTGTCCGCCATATTGGATTCGCCATTTTTTTTTACTTTTATGTTCAGAATCGTAGTCAGCGATCCCAAAAACATAAAAATACCAGTTTTCATGCAAATCGAACGAAGTTATGAGTTTTGGCCACGTTTTCGGGATTTGGGACCACTGTGCGTCGGTGTAGCACGGCACGGCTTCCGCGAACCGGGGTCACTTATGTATATAGGGGGGGGTGGGGTGGGAGAACGGTGGGGAGGGTGGGGGGGGGGGGTCAGAGGGGGCAGATGGGTTGAGTTGGGTGGGTGGCTCTCTACTCCACGGCTCTCTCCTGTGTGCTTGGCTGCTCGCGAACTCGCCCGCCGACCAGATCCATAGTTAATTACCGGCCTAATCTCTATTCGCGATTGCCCGAAACCGCTCGTAAATCCCTATCGGTGTGTGCGTGCGTGCGAAGCACCACCGTTGCGCCTCGCCTCCCTTTCCACCCACCCCCCGCCCGCCCTTCATCCCCCCTAAACTCCCACTTCTCCAGGCCGCTAGCGCTACGTCCTACCCTCTTGGGTCTCGATCTTCGCTTCTCCCGTTCTTCTCTGGACCCCTCTCTTGCGCCACGATCTTCCTCCACGCCTCTGCGCTCTACCCTTCGTATCCTCCCCCAGTTCCTCTTGCTTGGCCGTTCTCTTCTGTCTCTCCCTCTTCCTACTCTATCCATCTGCCCCCCGGCTATCCCCTGCTCCCTGTCGTGACCGTGTTCGCGCAGCGCGACACGCGTAAAGATAGCGCGCCTCCGATGCATCTCTGGGCTCTGGCCGGTCCGCCGGTGCGCATGTATTGGTGGGATCACGAGGGAGAGAGAGAGAGATGGGTAGAGAGAGGTTTGTGGAGCGTGGAACGCGCCGGGGAGAGCACGTACACCGCAGGATCGATCCCCACGATCGATCGCAGCGATATATACCGTTAAGAGGGAATCGGCGAGATCGGCGTGTTCCGGGCTCGACCTGCCGCTTCCGGTCACGAGGAGAGAACCACGCTCACCGAGGAAGCGGCCGGCTATAACCGTCGTCTCCCTCGCTCTCCTCCTCTCTCTCTCTCTCTCTCTCTCTGTTCCTCTGTCTTTTCCTTCTCTTCCGTTTCGCTTTTGCGCCACGAGGTTCGTCGCCAGCTCTCTCCGGAGCATGGTCGAGCTTCGAGGTTTCGCTCCTTTCGTGCCCGACGATCGTGCCCGGCTAACTGAAACGAAAACGAAGTAACGACCCGCTCGCCGACGATGGCTGGCTTCGCTTTCAGCCGTTCCACGGAAATCTCCGCGCTCTGCCCAGCCACCGTCCTGCAGATATCGCGACTCCAAATCCAACTGATCGCTCGGGAACACTCTGACCTCCCCTCCGCCGTTCTTACAGTCCACCAGACCCGCCGAAGTGCAGGTGTAGGGAGAACTGCGAACGCAGGAACCTGGCTGCGATGCATATTCGATGGAACACCTCCGTGAGCACAGAAGTAATTTAATAGAAAAAGAGAAACTACCAGCACGTAACAGCGGCGGTTCTACTCTTCAGTGATAGGGTAATCCCGGGTGAGATGGACCTGCGGGTGAGACGGCTCGATCACGCTCCTTTTGCAAATATATTTTTGTCCTCTATAAAACCAGTAAATTTACGGTGTGCTGATTTTTTTAAAAACTGGGCCATCTCTCCCCGACTTACCCTGAGCGACATGCTTCAATAACCATCTCTACTTTCTTTCTTCTCCCCTCCGGTTCCAAGCCTCGCGAGACAGAAAAAAACCTGCAGACATTTAGCAGCGCGAGTAATCTCCAAGACCATCCATTCCTCTCAGCGAGATGCTAGCGGCGGTTGGGGCCAAAGTACAGATTGCGAGCCAGCGGTCGTTTTCATCCGGCGTGTACAGTGTACGCGATCGCGACACCGATCCTCGCTCGGACCGCGTCCCCGTTCGATCGATTATCGAGGCTCCCGTTCTTTCCCCGTGGCTTTCAGACCAGTGGAAAGGAACCAGTCTCGAGGAAGAACGTGACCGTCTTCCTGTCCCCCTCGGCCTTCTTCCCATCCCATCAGGCTTCCCCCCCGCATCTTCGCGGGCTCTCCTTATCGGAGCGAGGACGTTTCCGTGCTTCGTCGATAAACGGCCGCTCTCTCTCTTGGGCGAGGGGGTTCCCTAACAGCAGAGCCCGGCAGTTTGTTTCCTCTGCGACCGGCAACATCCTCCGGCTCCTCTCGCGTCCGTTTCCGCGCGCGGCCAATTTTCCTCCAGGCAACGGACGCGTTCCTCCGCCTCTCGGGCGGCGACCACCCGCGCTCCACGGACGCCGGCCAGCGAGGGGGTGTTTAATTAAAAACGCGTGGCGGATTCCGTCGTAGCCCGCGACCTACCACCCTCCTCCCCCCCCAATCGATCGTTCTCGCAATCGATTAAGGCCGATATCGGCGCGGCCGGCGGGGGCCACTCGCGTCCATTGGTCGCAGAAGACCAGCCCCTAGGTAGGATCGATCCCAGAAGCTGACCCTTGTCGAAACAGGGTCACGCGAGGGATATTTCGAAATCGAGGCGCTTCTGGGAAGCATCTCAATTCCGCGAAGCCCTCCGCCCTCGAATTTTCGCCCGTGGCCGATCCTGGCCGCGATGGGAATTGTCGCCCCTCGGAATTGCTCCGGGCGTCACGGGTCTTCTTTCCACTGTCTTCCAACCGACGTCCGCGACGATCGATCGCGAATCGGCTCCCGTGGTGTTTTTCTGATTCCGCGCCGCTGGAATTGTTTCTTTCGCAAGTTCCAGCGGTATCGGTGCACTGAGTGGTACGATGGGGGTGAGTTTGGTCTTCGCCCTTGGACGGCGGATAGTTTTCTGGTCGTTAGACGGGGTGGTGTCCTGAAATTTCAGTCGTGGGGATCTCGGAGTAATTGTTTAATAATGACAGTAAGTAACCCGGGTGGTTCGATGTTTGGGATGGTTCGAAGTTTATTATCGTTAATGAACAATATTGAATTTCTCATTGGCGAAGGATTATTGTAGAATTGAAGCTCAGTTATGCAGAAAGCTAACAACCCTCGATGATCTGAAACAGGAGTAAACGTTTGAAGATTTTAATTGCTGAAGAAAAGTAGCTCCATTTCTATTGGGTATATTTTATATCGTTTTTCTTTACAATGTTTTTTAATGGGGTATTTAATACTGAGTGGTATAATTAATAGTGTTTTTAATTTTCTGTAGCTTTTCTCTTTCAAGCCTAAATTATATAGCAAATAGTACCTACTAACAGCAAAAGGTTTGCCAAACTAAATTTACATTGACACTCAAATTTGTTTCTTTTTATATTCAATGCATTCTCTTTTTTATTTCTTATTTTATTTCTTCTGAACAGTAAAACTACCGACAGTTAAGATGAAGCAATTTCTACTAAAACCAGACTAAATGACTGGTCTTTAAAAAATATTTAAGTAATAATAGCAGCGCAGTAAACATTCTAAAAACTTGTGAAGAGTTGTACAAACCGAGAAAACTGTTGTGGGACCCTTTTACTCTTCGACAAGTACCGGCCATTTTGATATAAGTATCCCTGATACAAATTTGTTTTGATTTTGAATAAATAAAAAATAATAAAATTCAGCAAATATCATTACATCATTGCGGAAACAAAAGTAACACGAAATACCTAGGAATTTTAAAATGAAATTGTAAAACCAGTCACTATGATTGATTGTGGTAGTTCTAGTTTTAAATAAAATTTTAAAAATTGCTGTAGGTATCCTATTATACCACCGCATCATTTGTGATTGTACAAGAAAAAACTCTTAATCTTCAAAATTAATTATATATTAATACAATATAAATTTTATTAGTCTCGCTATAGAAAACATTAACTAAATAAAATAGACCAGATGAACACCACATATTTCTGTAATTAATTATATATACGTATAAAACGAAAAAAATTTAAATCATATAATCAAAAAAACATAATTCTCATTATAAATCCTAACTGACTCAAAGTAGATAAAGCAATTGTCTTTTAATTTCTTTAATACATGTTGATTAACTGCCAATGTTCCCCAAGAGCTCTTATGCTCTTCAATCCCAATGTTCCACAACCTTTTTCCAGCGCGCTGTCCGACTGAAATTCCCTCCTTTCGTCGTCAACTGCGGAACACCCGGTATAACGACTTGGAGCCCGACGTATCCGTCAAAGGGACGGGCGAGCTGGCCGGTAACCATCGGTGTTCACTCTCCCGCGGCTGTTTTTGCGCGCGGCAGACCGCCGCGACCGTCGTAGCCGCGTTTGAGGTGTGGTCGACTTCTTTCCAGCCGACGATCCACGATGAAGATATACCTGCGAGCCGGGGCAGCCACGGTCCGCGCCGCCATTAACTTCTTCCCCGTTCGTTCTTCACACCGACGAACAACGACGACGCCCGTCCGTCCACCGTGCTTCCCTCCGTTCAGAGTGGCCCAGGCGAACTTCTTCGTCCGGGCATCGTCGCGGTCTTCGAATCGCTGAGCCATGATGAGGCCGGCACAAGTTGCCGCATATCCGGCGCGTTCTTGTTGCGAACTCTCGCCCGGTCGGCGAGTATCGACTCCGAGGCGACGGCCGATCGCTCGGGGCTGCTTCCTCGAGGATAATCGCTGATCCTTGACGGAGGAGCCAGCGCTGCACAGCTGGTGGAACGGATGCGCGGAGGGATCTCGCGGGAGCTGGTGACGCGTGATCATCACTTAAAACACTTGAGGGTGACGCGAGGCAGAGAGGAGTAAAATTTTTATTTGAATAAACCTCCGAATGACGAGTAGAAGTTAAAGAAATTATTCGCCATGTGTCGAGTAGAGCTGTTGTTTTCGCCCGGGTACCCGGGTACTCGGGTACCCGGGTACCCGTGTGATACCCCCGTGATGTTAGCCGAAAATGATCGAAAGTCGAAAGACGATCGACGATCAGCTGTCAAATCGGAATTATCAACTATCTTCATTTACTCGGGGTGTCTCACGGGTATCCGGGTAGTCGGGTAATTTTTGTCTACCCGGGTATCTCACGGGTACCCGGGTACCCGGCGGGTCGGGTAGTAACAGCTCTAGTGTCGAGTAAAGTTAAGGAACGAATGACGAATACTGTTTTTTTTAACTGTTATTTAAATAAAAATTTCGCCATATGAATTGTAACGATAAATGTAACGGCGGAGAGAAGTTTGGATGTGGAAGCCACCCTAAGCCGAAAGGCAAGGGTAATTAATTAATAAAAATAAAAAAAATAAAAATTTGCCCATCTCTGAGTCGCGAGGAGCATCAAGTTAAGAAATCAAAGTCCCCCCGATACTGGATCACCAGCAGAGCCTCGAAACTAGCTCGTCCCCGTAGAATTCCTCCCGCGGAGCGCAAAACACGGTCCACTTTTTCGATCCTCTGTTTGAGCATGCGTATCGGAGATACCCGCTACTGCTGGGTACACCTATCCGTTCCACAAGCCGTACACATCCTCCGGCGCGACCGTTAGGCCCCGTTCTAATCGCGGTTCAAGCGTACGCGGAACTAATGCGGCCCAACATATTCGTAACAGGACGTGGCGGTCTAATGAAGTATGCTGAGGAAGAAACGAGGCGGCCTGGCTGCGTATAATCGCGACGTAACGAGCGTCGCGGATGATTTCGGTGAAAGTGGCCGCGTCGCCGTTGTACCGTTGCCGGAAATCGCCGAGAAAAGGGCTAATAGCCAGGGCTGGTTTTTGCGCGATTAACATGCTCGGTGATTCGGCTCCGCCGATGGGGAAACTGGGCCCCTTCGCGGTTTTCTCGGTGAAAGTGATCGCGGGGACAGCTGGCGCGGAGCTGGGCCTCGCGGGGAGGTGAAAAACAAGAGAAAGGGCATCGCTCGTTTCTTAAAAAGAATCGTGGATGCTGGAAAGTTGTGTAATATATTTCTAGCCTCCCTGGTGACGACATTACAGGTTGCGGGATAGACATTTGTGCAAGGAATTAAGTAGCAGACTTTATTTTCTTTTCTTTTTCAAAGCTCCATTTCATTCACTCGATTTCGAAAGTAGTACCGTCAAGGACCCAGTTCCTGATCACTTAAGATGCAAAGGGAGCAGTTTCTGATGAACCTAAAACATTTTACTATGAGCTATCAAATTTAAAAATACTTCATAATTGTTTAATAATTTTTTGGAATAAATTTGTATCGCGATAAACTTATTATTTGGTATTTATATACTAAACTGATCAGGAACTGGGTCCTTGACGGTAGGTACTTGATGGTTAGCTGGATGTTGACGATCTTCGGGATCGGAGGCTGAAGACAGCCTCGGCTAGCTGCAGCTGGCGGCGATCGATTTTGGCAATCCTGTGGACATTTTGTCCGCGGTGGAACGCGCGTGTAGCAGCGCGCACAGGCGCTGGACCAGCCATTACAGAGGACGCGTATAAGACACGATCGTGCTGCGGTAGGGTCATGCCTAATAAACCAGTAGCCGCCAGTTACCGGCGTATACGTCATTGCACGGTTGCCCAGTTTCCACGCCGATTTCGAACCGCCGTTCGAACAGCGGGGGCACGCCTATCAGAAATACGCCGAATAAAGCGGTAACCTTCGGGCCCGAGCGTTTCGAAACCGCGGCGCAGCGAGTTCGCTCTGTCGCCTCGCTCGCTGGAACCCCGGCCCTAGCTGTCCACCACGCGATCGTTGACCTTAATCACGCGTTCCAGGTGATTGTTACGTTAATCTTTGAGTGTGGTGTATTGGGCACTGTCGATATCTTCGTGTTATCCAATCTTAGTCATTTTGAAGTACTTAATGACAATGTCTTGATACTTCTGTGTTCCTCAATGACAGTGTGAAGACACTTCTGTATACCTCAGTTTCAAGATTGTAATACTTCTGTGTATCTTAGTCTCAATATTCCAATACTTCTGTATCCTTCAGTCCCAATATTCCAATACTTCTGTATTCCTCAGTCCCAATATTCCAATACTCTCGTATCCGTGAATTCCAATATCCCAATACTTCTGTATCTCTCAGTCTTAATATCCCAATACTTTTGTATCCCTCGGTCCCAATATTCCAATACTTCTGTATTCCTCAGTCCCAATATTACAATACTTCTCTATCCCTCAGTCTTAATATCCCAATACTTCTGTATATCTCAGGCTCAATATTCCAATACTTCTGTATTCCTTAGTCCCAATATTCCAATACTCTCGTATCCGTGAATTCCAATATCCCAATACTTCTGTATTCCTCAGTCCCAATATTCCAATACTTCTGTATTCCTCAGTCCCAATATTCCAATACTTCTGTATTCCTCAGTCCCAATATTTCAATACTTCTGTATTCCTTAGTCCCAATATTCCAATACTCTCGTATCCGTGAATTCCAATATCCCAATACTTCTGTATCCCTCAGTCTCAACATTCCAATACTTCTGTATTCCTCAGTCCCAATATTCCAGTACTTCAGTATTCCTCAGTCCCAATATCCCAATACTTCTGTATCCCTCAGTCTTAATATCCCAATACTTCTGTATCCCTCAGTCTTATTATCCCAATACTTCTGTATCCCTCAGTCCCAATATTCCAGTACTTCTGTATTCCTCAGTCCCAATATCCCAATACTTCTGTATCCCTCAGTCTTAATATCCCAATACTTCTGTATCCCTCAGTCTTAATATCCCAATACTTCTGTATCCCTCAGTCCCAATATTCAAATACTTCTGTATCCCTCGGTCCCAATATTCCAATACTTCTGTATTCCTCAGTCCCAATATTACAATACATCTGAATCCCTCAGTCTTACTATCCCAATACTTCTGTATCGTTGAATCCCAGTATCCCAATATTTCTGTCTCTCTCAATTCTAATGCCCTTGAATTCCAACAAAAGTATAAAGCATTCAGTGCAACCACCACAACACCCCGGTTCTAACATTCCAAGCCTTCAGCCCTAACAACCCCTTCATTAGTAAAGCGGGGCAGCCCCCAAACAACAATTCGTCTTCCCTCTAAAGACCACGGAGCGGTGTTTTTCGACGCAGAACGAGTTTCAGTGACCCATAGACCATCATCCCCGCTGTTGGCTGAACTGTGAAATCGCGTCTCTGCCCGCCGTAAAAACGGATCGCGGCGCGGAGGTCAAACTTATCGAAAGGTTGCAGATTCAATTGGAGTTTCAGAGTCGAGTGGAGTTTCGCGAAGGGTAACTGCCGCCCAGGAGTCGAGTTCTTGAACTTGCCGGGGTCGAATTCCTCGAGGAATTGGGACGAGCCGTAAAACAAACGGCTACGGGGCAAAACCATGAGAGTCCGTCATATCGTCTGCTCCCCCGCGAAACTGCCAATTATCGATCTGATTCTCACCCTCCCTACTCGTCCTCGCTACACCGAAAAGCTGCAATCTCATCGCTGACTGTAATTAAAGAAACACTCGTCGGGCTAATCAGAAGCATAAAGCATGGAGATAGAACGTCAAGTGGAACCGTGGGCGTAGGAAAATCTCAGGGAAAAAGAGATCCGCTTAATAACGCGATATCGTGTCGGTGAAATGGTCGGAAAAGCGGTTATCGCTTGAAGAAACGGGGGTACTCGATTGCTGCTTTGCATAGGTATGTCGCCCCGCGACTACGATTCGTAAGACGCATAAATTTCGCGAGCACCAGCGACGCCGCTTCTCACGATCCCACGGATCCAAGAGCGCCGCGAGCTACCGCTGGCGGACGGGGAATTTTCATTAAGGCTGATTTCATTTCGCCAACGCCCGACGGATCTCTCTTCGAGACCCCTAAGTCGGCTCGTCGCGCCACTGCAACAGGGGAAGCCCGAAAGAGGACGGATCGAAAGCTCCCCGTAATTTTCATCGGGGCTGGCCAGGATCCCTCCTTCTTCCTGCCCCTCGTCGCCTCTTTCAATCTTGTCGCAATTATTAGCGGAAATTGTAAAATGCTAAAATAGTAAAATGCTAAAATGGAGATAATACAAAAATAACTTCTAACATTACATCATGAACGATCAGTTCATCAGAAAAAGTCCTCGGTCATCTTTTCTACTTTCAATTAATTGATATCGCAGCGATATAATCTGGAAAATCACATGCAATTACGTTAAACGTGCTCGTTCCTCTCGACGCCACTTTCGAAGGTCGCCAACAAGGCCCCGGGCGACGACGGTCTAAGAAACGCTTTGGATTTTGAACTTGTCTAGCGTCGAGAGGCTCGCCCCGAGTCGCGCGTTTCGCAAGAGTTGTATCCGAGGGGCCTTATGGAATTTCGACGGGCCTCAGAGCGGGCCCCGCCGCGCGGTTGCGAAACAGGAAGCTCGAGTTTCGATAATCCCCACGCCACTTTTTCTTCCCCTCCCTCGTCTTTCTTTAACAGAGGAGGAGTGCCTCGAGTTCGGTGAAAATGGACCTCGCGATCGAAAGGGGCCCCTTTCACCTCGCGGAATTCGCCTTCCGTCCACCACGTTTTTCGGAATCGTCCCCTCCTACCGATCTCTCGTTCCCCGCCGTTTACCATTTCGCGTTCCGCGCGATCTTCACGACGATCCTTACCGATCCCAACCCGAAATCTATTTCGCTATCTCGCGACAGAAATCGTGGGCAGAATTGAGAAAAATCGAAATTCGAGTGCAACCGGTGTCCCAGAAGGAACGATCGGATGATCGATGAATCGTTCGAGGCGACGCACCGGCATCGTCCCCGATCGCCTTGCTATCTCGAATTCCGGATCGACGCGCGACCGTGGCGTCGCGCCGGTGGCCAGCCGATCCCGCGAACCGCGCGCGCCACTTTCCAGCAATTATCGAAGCAACGGAGCCTCTCCCGGAGCGTGGATCCCACACCGGCTTCAATTTGTAGGCTGGCATTAATTCAATTGCCCCGGCGACAGTTACCAAGGTGGTATACGTGTGGGCGTTTTATCGCCTCGACGGTTATACGCGTCCAACGCTCTCCTCCTCTCTCCCAGCCGCTCTCCGCCGTTCTCTCTCTCTCCGTCCGCGCCGACACGACAGCCGTTCCGCGTTCCAAGCTTGCGAGGTGCCCGCCGAGCCACGATGATTCAACGGAAACCGAAGAAAAATCGTCCAACCTCGCTCCTACGTTTCGGCTTCCCGCGTTTCGTCATTGGGAGCAACTCGGCCTGACCCATTAACGGCCAGTGACCTTTTAAAGGATATTCCTATGCATCGGTGCTCTCCGCCCGGAGAGGGGAGTCGTTTTGGGAATATTTATAACTAATGCGCAAGGAGGGACGAGTGTCGAAGCCGAATCAGCTGCCTTTCGTATCGCACTTTAGACGCAGAATTTAACCGAGTTCGGTGAACCCGTACCAAAAAATATTGTCAACAATACGTCGGGCCAACGTTCCGTCAGGCCTTCCCGCCCCGTTTCCCTATGGATCGCGTGACGTCGCAAGCCACGTCGCGGATACCCGAACACGGTGCCAGACGGCTACGCGGCCCTGCCCCGGTCCCCGCGAACCAAACATTCTATTTCGATACGACGAAAGTCTCGTTCGATTCGCGGGATAAGCCGTTCCAATTTCGGATACGGCCAACGTCGTCTTTCAACCGCGATCGATCGCCGTTCTTCCTCTTTCTCTCTCGTACCCAAATTATCCGCGCGCCTCCGCCTCGTCGCTGCCCCAGAATGAAAACAACGTATCGCGCATCCACGATCTTTAAACTCGCCGACAAGGAGTGTCCTCCAAACCTGGCCTGAGTATTTCACCGCCTTTAGCGCGCATAGTTTTGATTCATTGAGGCGAACGCTTTGGAATATATTTAATATCAAAGTTCGGGGATATTTTCGTCAGCGCAGACCTCGCCGCTGTCATCGAAACTCAGGAATCCAATAGCCCGTCATTGAAATCTCTTTGTATTAAATCGCCGTCGACCTGGCACAGTAGAAAGGCCCCGCAACGCTGCGGATTACCAAGAATCCTCGCAAGAACGCGACGAGGCGATTTCCCTGGATCCTCGGCGGCGTCCTTCGAGCGACAAAATCGTGGAACGGGATCGCTCGACGCCCAAGGTCCATGGAAGCCCGGGTACGATGATGAAAGGAGTCGCCGCGCAAGAAGCAGCCGTGGAATTCGATCGATCGGTTTTTCGCGAGGCTCGCCCGGCAGCGGGGCGGCGGAGAGTTCGTCTACGCTTGACAAATTGCATGGGATCGGGTTCGACTCGGTGGACGCGCTCTATCATCGTGACGAACCGCGATAACTTGATGACGGGTAAATGCGCGCTTCAACGAGGTCGACGCGGACAGATGTACAGGGTGTGACACAACGCGCGGGGCCGGCTTCGGGGATGGCCCCGCGACTTGCGAACAAACACTTGCCCTGCCGCTTTGTCGAATCTCTGTGTTATAGAAAGAATCTTTGTGTTCCGGCGATTCTGTGAATCGTAATTAAAGGGGAAGGATTATAGTTGAGTGTTATTAAAGAGTTAGGGGGAAGACATTAGCAGTGGCGGGTTTAAGGGAAAAGGCCCCGCTGGGGCACGTTCTCAGGGGCCCATCTTTTTTTCAGGAAAATGCAGATGTAGTTTTCTAAAAAGGCCAAGTGTGAAAAAATTATATTTTTTTAATTTCCTTTTCTGAAGATAGGACTCTGGGGGCCTTATGGCCAGGGCCCATTTTTCGGCGAATTGAAGAGGTAGTTTGATAAAAAGGCCAAATATAGTAGTACACGAAATAAATTTTTTTTTAATTTTATTTTTTGAAGGTAGGGCCCTCGGGGCCTTCTGGGCAGGGCCCATTGTTCGCCAAAATGAAGAGTTAGTTTAATAAAGAGGCCAAGTGTAGTAGTACAGGAATTTTTTTTTAACTTTCTTTTTTTGGAGATAGGGCCCTGGGGACCTTCTGCACAGGGCCCATTTTTCGCGAAAATGAAGTGATAGTTCACTAAAACCAGTCCAAGCGTAGAAGTACAGAAAAGATTATAGTGTTTGGCTAAAATCATAATTTTTTTGAAAATGGGCCTTCTGACAGAGGTCAACGACCACCCGTTAAATCCGCCACGGGATATAAAATCCAAGCTCCAAGTTCATTTTGTCACCTCTGCGAAGAACAGGAAGTGTAAGCTCTACGAGGTTCAGGCCCGCGTGACCTTCAAGCGACCCAAGGTCGCAAGAGAGCAGAAGTTATTCCGACGGGCGGGTAGCCGGGAACTTTGAACATGTCCTTTAAATAAAGTTTGGAGCAATAGATATCTTGCTACCCGCTCCTCCGCAGTAACTTCTCTCCCGCGACCTTGAGCGACTGTTTCGAGGTCACTGACTTCTGACCCACAGAACTTGCTCTTACTTGATCCCAGCGATAATTCCATTCGAGACAGTCGAGTGTAAGTGGCCGTGTGAGCCAGCAGAATATTCCCGTCACTTTCTTCGGGAAGTTTTCGCTGCCGGAGACTTCAGCCGCTTCGGGAAGTGTGCCTTTGGAATAGGTTAAGGTTGTACCTGACTGGGCCCCGGGACATCGTTCAGGGGCCACTCGAAAAGTCTCGATGTCTGAGGTAAATGATAAGCGAGCATCTAGACATCAAAGAGAGCCCCCCCGCGTATTTGCTTTTGGGAGGCCACGGATAACAGAGGGGCATCGTCGGCAGCCTGCTATCGATGTTTGTCGAACTTCAAAGCTGCCTGGGGGGTTCACGTCATCGTGGAATTGTCGTAGGGACAAAGTGAAGGGCTCCGGAAAGTGCAACACCCGGCTGCCGTGCACGCGACTGAAAATCTGCACCGAACTAGGAATCCTAAATTCAGGATTGGACCACTTTTATTCGAGATAAAAATTTATTCCTTATCCTCCGAAATTTTCATTCAAAGATAATTATTCGAATAAGTATTAATTACTATTATTCTCCTAAAAATTTTTGGGACCAACTCCGGACTCTGATCCTCTTCGACTTATGCCATATCTCAACTCCACGTTACCCTCCGTCATTTCCATATCCCTAACGGCGTCACCGCAAATTAAAAACTGACCAAAAGAACCGAAGAACGCCAAAAGAAAAATGTCTCCGGAAAGTTTCTTTCGAACGCTGGGCCAATTACCTCGCCGCGATTCGACGAGAAGCGGTAGCGGCGAAGGAGGAAGAAACAGAGAGGCGAAGAGTTGGTGGGTGGGGAGAAAGGTATAGTAATAAAGCGACCAGTTCGATAAAGAGAATCGAACGATAAGGATCTGTCGGGGAGTCGTCCCGGGCCGGTAAGCAACAGAAGAGGGATCGTGTATTAAATGCCGGCAAAAAGAGTGGAGCGACAAGGGGAATATATCTTTCTGGCCTGTCAGGATACATTTGTCACGTTTGCCCGCTATTTTATCCCATTATTGCTTCCCTCTCGGCTCCTCGCAACCCTCTCTCGGCGCCCGACTGGGAACGACTTTAAAGGTAAACACTCGGAACGCCAGCGCGCGCCTCTCCATAATTCCAGATTTCACGGGCGGGCCGGGGGGAAGGGGGGAGGATAGCGGACGCCGGCGATTATTGTGCCCGATTTGTTTAAGGCCGCCTGTAATTGAGCGGCGAAAGAAACAAAGGCCACGGGTGGAACGAACCGATAAGTGGAGAAAGGGAGCGAAAGAAAGGCACACCAGGCGCGCTTCGCCGGTCACGTGGTCCGCTCGTGCGGAATATTACGACTCGGTGACGTCTGTTAGGACAGTTCCGCTTTAAAAAGAATACTTTAAAAGCCGGAGGGTTTATAACGGGGCCGGGGGTATATAGCGCTCGGCGTATAGTATAGGGAAGGAAGAACTACATATAGAGGTGTAACGAGCAGAACTCAACTCACCAACTCACTCCCAGTTTTTAGTGGCAACTTGTTGCTCTATGCCCATTCATACGGCTCTAACTCCCATTACGTCACGTCACATCAACTTATAATAATGCTAATAGCGGGACCCGGCTGCGAAACCCGAATTCGAAACACGATTATTCCCGTCCACGGGACTCGGATAAATGTTTCCTCACACCGCTGGCGAATTAACACTCGTCTGCTCTTTGTTTCTTCTCGCGTCACGTGTTGCTTCAAAGAGCTGCATTTAAAATTGACGCGGTGTCGTTTCTTTTTTATTCTTTGGCGAGTTTCTTTTTTTTTTTTTTAATAAGTATTCGATGTTCTTTCTCAGTTTGATTTGCAGTTTAGATTTTAGTGTCGTTTCTTTTTAATTCTTCAGCGAGTTTCTTTTTTTTTAGTAAGTATTCGATGTTCTTTCTCAGTTTAGATTTTAGTGTCGTTTCTTTTTAATTCTTCAGCGAGTTTCTTTTTTTTTTTAGTAAGTATTCGATATTCTTTCTCAGTTGGATTTGCAGTTTAGATTTTAGTGTCGTTTCTTTTTAATTCGACAGCGAGTTTCTTCTTTTTTTAGTAAGTATTCGATGTTCTTTCTCAGTTTAGATTTTAGTGTCGTTTCTTTTTAATTCTTCAGCGAGTTTCTTTTTTTTTTTAGTAAGTATTCGATGTTCTTTCTCAGTTTGATTTGCAGTTTACATTTTAGTGTCGTTTCTTTTTAATTCGCCAGCGAGTTTATTTTTTTTTAGTAAGTATTCGATGTTCTTTCTCAATTTGATTTGCAGTTGAGATTTTAGTGTCGTTTCTTTTTAATTCTTCAGCGAGTTTCTTTTTTTTTTTTTAGTAAGTATTCGATGTTCTTTCTCAGTTTGATTTGTAGTTTAGATTTTAGTGTCGTTTCTTTTTAATTCTTTGGCGAGTTTCTTCTTTTTTTTTAGTAAGTATTCGATGTTCTTTCTCAGTTTGATTTGCAGTTTAAATTTTAGTGTCGTTTCTTTTTAATTCTTCAGCGAGTTTCTTTTTTTTTTTAGTAAGTATTCGATGTTCTTTCTCAGTTTGTTTTGCAATTTTTATTAATTTGCTCACCTTTCGTTCAGATTTTTATTAATATGTTTAGTTGTGTTTAAGTTTAAGTTTCAAGGGTTTAGCGTCGCGTTGGGAGAGAAGATCGGGATTTTAGCATGCAATCTTACCGAAACGCGACTCGCTGCCGCGATATAATTCATAGAGACCCAATTATGGCATGCATATCGCGGCCGGCAGTAAATTACCACGGGGCTTACGTAACGCGTTACATTTTTCATCAATTTCTTTGTAAGGCCGCCGTGGCGTCGCGCCGCGTCGCGGCGAGGGACATGCATAAAGCCCGTCGCGCGTAATCGTTCTCCCTTGACTTCACACTTCACACTTCACGCGACGCGCGTCCATGAATATGCGCGGCGGCCGCGGTTTCCAGCGACCATAACCGCCATATATTAAAAGAGGAGTAGTATTTATATACCGTGTGAACCCACGGACACTCGCGGAACCGCCTCACGTGTTCTGTATCCTCTTCGCGCGATCGATACGCCTTTGTTCGCACTTCCCAACACTCCACTCCGCCAAGCAATTTTTACCTTCGCTATAGTCGCCGGGGATAGTTCCATTTCGACCTATCCTAAATAAAAAAAAATAAAAGAATTTAGATGATAAGCCGATTAGAAACGGAAGAAACTTTTCATATTGCGTTTTGCGATTATGTTGGGATTTAAATTTTTTTTCATGCTAATAGCAAGTACGGTGAATGCATAGATGGGCAAAATTTCGAGTAACGAATAAAAGTTAAAAACATTATTCTTCGTTCGTGAAGAGTTAACTTTATTCGACATATGAGGAATAATTTATTTAACTTCTATTCGTTATTCGAAATTTTATTTAAAGTCAAATTTTTAACATCTCTGGGTGAATGTACCTAACACCACCCAGGTTCATTAGATTAGGTTTTCTTAAACGAACACGTGTGAAATTAATTTTAAAAATTCATGTATACAAGAATTAATCAATTTTCTCAGCACCCAATTTTTGCATGTCTCAAGTTTTTTGAGTCGTAATTAAAAATTTGTGGGTTCCAAGGATTCTAACGTATGCTACATGAAACATGAATAATTTCTCTTTACTTTCAAGCAAATGGCATACAAAAATATCAATTAGGTAGACGCACCAATAAATGTGAACTATTATAAAATTATGTTACCAGCGTGATTGATTCCACGTGCTGCAAAAATTCTTTGGATACGAAGCAAGAAATTAACAGAAGTCTCTAATCACTTAGTTGCTAATTTCAATAACTTATTTCACCTGCCTTAATAAAAAATAAATGTTAATTTCCTGGTCCATCCACCCCGTTGTTCAATTAAAAGCGATTTAACTTTTGCCAAGCGATATTAAGTACCGTTACCCTACCTCCAGGTAGCTCCCTGTCTCAAGGTGCGTATTTCTGCTATTATGAGCCAAAACGGTCCCGCCATCTGGCGCGTAGCCGAGGCATCCGCCTGGCCACAAAAATCGCGGCTTAAGCGTCGCGTAATCCGCGAAACGTACGGTGGACTCTCGGCGTGTCCGGCCGCGAATGTATAATATCCAAAGCGTTTCGCAGCGTCGCGGGGATCACGTCCGCCCTTTATGCAGCCTTCGCGAAGCCGGAGCCGAAATGACTTGCTCGTAACGCGCCCTTTTCGCGCGCGCGGCCGCGTATGCAAAGCGTCGCATTAAACTTTTACGATACCCCGAACCGGCCGAAATCATTATTGTACACCGCGGAGGCTTTTATCCTCGGATCCTCCTTGGTCACCGCGCACGTTTTATCGGCGCGCTTTTTCCAAGCGGCCGCTGTCCTCCGCGGCTGGAATTAAACCGTGTTTTTTCCCTCGGCTACGTGACCGTCGCTCCTCTCTTCGAGGGGTTGCCCCCCTCCTCCCACCCCCGATCTCCCTCCGCTCTTTGCTCTGCCTTCCTCCCTCCGCTTTTCCTTGCTCCCCTCGAACCCCCCATCCCCCCCCCCCCTCAGACCTCCCCGGCACCCAAGAGGAACGAAAATACCTAGCGGCAGCCGCGGAACGACCCCTCGTCCTCGGATTCCGCCTCTTCCATGGCACGTCGAAGGACGACGGGCGCTTCACCCTCGAGCAGACTAGCGGCCCCCGGACGCGCCTACCAGCCTCTCGCGCGCCCGCAATTTTCGGATTACTCGAGGTTATTGTCGCGGCGGCATCCTCCTTTCTCGGACGCGGCATTTCCCCGCGGCTCAATCGGCATTGTGAGTTTTGGTTTTATCCTCGGAGGTAGAGCGGCCCTGCCGATCGCGGTGAAAAGGATTCGGGTATTAAGGGGATGTATCTGGGCGCGGCTGTCGAGGGCTGAGAGAATAGCGGGACTGTTTTCCTCGGCAGAGGGACAGCTATTTCGCTATTTCGCCTCGGGTGCCCTTTTCTCGGGGACGTTCCTCTTGCCGAGTCTCGGCGTGCTTGAACAGTACAGTATTGTCTCCCTGAGAACTCGCTGGGACCGGCGTTGAGCCCATATCGTGAACAGAGCCCTAATTCCGAGTTTTCGTTTCTCGCTTGTTTCTGGCCGAAGGGGGGAGCGAGATGGAACGCTTCGCGTGCGCCGGAGTGACACGGCGTCCGAAAGACGGAGCGAGACCAGTGGCTTTCGCTCGCTCTCGTCTTCGCCGAGCAAGAGTGAGACAGAAGTGGCGGGGATGGCGAAAAGCCCACAGCGTGTGCACCGAAACGAGTTCACAGGGAGACAATACTGTACTTGGAGAGCGCTATCCTCGCTTCAACCGTTGAACGACAAGTGTTGTCGTTGGGATCCATGCTTTCGGTGGTGGACAGGTTTGAAGTTGTAAGTTCGTAAATCAGCGTGGCCATTGCGGGGACGTTCGATCGGGGATAGCGAAGCAAGTGGCATCTGAAATTGGTCAGGACTGCTTCTTCATAACTCGTTCCCGGGGAAATAACAAGGGGAACGTGTCCCTAGCCCCAATTCCGTTTAAGCCTGGCCGCGCGGAGGCTGCTCGAAAAACCCCTAAGGAGCGTCGAATCTACGCCCCCGCATTTTCTGGCTTCCTTCCTCGCCCCCCCGCGCGCCCTTTCACGGCTCTCCTGCCCGCTGTTTCTGCCTGTACCTCCGTCGTTTCCTCCCCCACAGGAACCCAGCACGCGGGGCGCGGAGGAAGGAGACGGGAGAGGCTCCTTCCGAGAATCGGTCGCGCGTTTTTCGCTCGCCCACGGCGTTGCGGATAAGCGGGTCGGCCAGGGAACAATTAAACGCGCTGGAAATTATACCGGGTGCCCTGCTTCTACCGCCAACTGTCTTTCTGCTGGTCTGAAAGATTGAGGGACTGGCTCGGGTAATCGGGATGTCGACGATCTCTATGCGAGGAGCTTACAAGCGGAGTGTGCTTATTCTTTTCTTTATTCCACCGCAACTCGTGTCGTTCCTTAAAGACTCGTTCAGATTAGCCAAGTTACTTGACTTCAACCCCTCTTGGCCACTCCAGGAAAATTATTTTTCTTCAACAATACTTCTGTAAATCTGCGGAGTTTTACTAAAGTTTTCGGGCTTTGATATTGAAATTTAAAAATTTGGCGAATTTTTACTCAATAAATTGATTTCTTCTGCAACTAATTTTTCAACTATAAATTTTGTCGTATCAGAATTTACATTTGTAGAAAAATATTATTAGAGCATGAATTTTCAGTGAAAAATTAGAAGATTCAAAAGTACAAAAATGGTAGCTCAATAAAACCGAATTCGAAAAAATCAAAATGCACTAAAACGTGAAAAATAGTTTTTTCCCTTATTTAATCTACGACTTTGATATTTTTTAAGTCGGCGCCAGATTTACACATTGCAAATGATGAGGCAACTATTACTTGCTTCAAGTAATCTTGAAAGTAACTCGAAGACAGCTGACACTACTGAACACAAACTTCAAGTCAATACACTTGAATCCCATCGACTTGAAGTCCAGTAATTTGACTAATCTGAACGAGGCTTAAGTACCAAAGGAAACGTAGCAACGCTACTAACCCTATGGCGTCGTGGAAACTCTCAAAACCAGCTAATATCCGAGGCATTGGGAGAAAAAAAAAACAACGGAAAAACCCACATTTTTTTTTAAAATTCAATTAATAGCAATAATCTATTCCAATATTCTCCTAATCATAAAAAACAGAAAAAAAATGAAAGTTTCCAGTGTGGATTCCTCTCTATTCGCTCTCATTGCTTCATTTCAGCAACTTCGCCGTCCGAACGAGAATTAATTTTCCATATTACCACATCCCCGCGTCCATGCCGCGATAAATGGCAGCAGATTCGCGCCGCGCCGCGCGCAAGCCGCGGCGAAACGTACCAACGGCATTCATCTGAACACCGAGGCGCGGGGAAATCTCGACGTCCCTACCCGAAATCCGTTTACAAACGGTACACCCCGTACAGCGTATCGGATCGATCGCCTCACCTTCCATCAATACCTTCGCCGCTCGCCGCGTTCGAAGCGAAACGGTTCCACGGCAAGCGGTCGGAAAAACTCCTCCGAAAACCAAGAGCCCCGCGCCAAAGTCCACCGATACATCGCGCGGTCCCCGCCTCCCCCCACCCCTCCTCCTCGCGTGACGGCGTCGGCCGGGTCTAATCCAGAGCCGGAGCGGTCGAAGGCAACCGAAATTCGGGTGCCATTGTTTCGCGGGCCGGGGCATCGTTCATTGATTTTCGCCGGCGGACCGTGATGGACGCGGCGTTTATTGTAATCGTCGGAACGAACGGGACCCCCGTGTTCCCTTCTATCCAAGAAATTCCAGGCGGCGGTGCCGCCCCGAAATTCGATTTTCGCCCGAGAGAGCCAGCGGCCGTTTCTGGTCACGAAACGTTCATTATCCGCCGCCCGCGTATCGTACCTAATCATTCGCCATCGCCGCGGGGGTATATTTCCAAACCGAGTTGGGAGGGGGGGGGGCCCCCCTCCACCGTGGAATCTAATCGTCGTTATCGCTGCCGCGCTAATCCTCAGTCGGGAATAATCGCCGCGACCGGGATTCTCATCGGGCACCGCTGTCCGGCCGGAATCCGTGCTTCACAGAAAGCTACGGGGCCCCGGTTAACCTTTGTCGCGGCGGCGTTAAGTCGTTCCTCGGACGCTGGCACTGGCAAAAAGTGGCGGGTCTCGGCGCACAATGGACGTTCACAGATGAACGATTACGGTCGTTTAGGGGGCTCCCCGGGTCCTGGGTACCTCCATCGATCATGATTTCACCGTTCCCGATCGTGGCCCCGAGAGTTCCGCGCGTACGCAACTCGCCTCTGTGACCCCGACTTTCCCTAATTACCCCCGAAACGAACTTGGGACCAACGGCGGTACAGCGAAGTTCCCGGGGTAGCTAAGGTCGGGGCCAGATATATTGGCCGGTGAATTCGTTTTCGCAGCTAACGCACACCTATTCTGATGTGTGTATCTCTACGCTAAGAGCTCGGTTTGGCCTACACGTTAAGAGCTCGGCGCTATCCCCACCACTTCTGGTTCACTCCTTTTCTGGCAAGGCGAGAGCGAGTCAGAAAACGTTGAGAATAGAAGAATACTCCTCACAACGCACACCTATTCTGATGTATGTATCTCTACGCTAAGAGCTCGGTTTGGCCTACACGTTAAGAGCTCGGCGCTATCCCCACCACTTCTGGTTCACTCCTTTTCTGGCAAGGCGAGAGCGAGTCAGAAAACGTTGAGAATAGAAGAATACTCCTCGCGAAACTCACCGGCCAATATATCTGGCCCCGACTTTAGTCGGTTAGTGCCAGGCAACCCCCTTCGGAGAAAGAAGACCGTCCGTAATCTCGCTCGGCGGGGGTTCCTTCGTCGCGGATCAATGTCGCGGAGACGCGAGGATTCATTCCCGTCGGATAGTCGCGCGTGCAAAATCTCCGGCGTGTGAGCTCTACCCGCGCCGTGAAGCGTCCGATCGTTCCTGCGACGTTAAAAAGGCCCAGCTTTATGGAGGTGAACCGGGGGGAGGGGGCGGTGTGATCCACGCATCCCTGTGTCCGTTCCACTCTTTTCCTTCGCCGGTCTCTTTGCCCGTCATTCGCGCTCCGGAGCTAAAAGGTTTCAGAAATCGTTCGCACGCTTTTCGGCCAGGCGCATCGGATAAAAGGAGAGACTCTGGCCGAGTTCAACGAGAAATCACGTCGCCCCAGGCGTTTCCCTCGGATCGCAATTCCCGAATGTCTACCAGCCGTCCCCCTTTCTCCCGCCGCCGTTTCCACGTCCTCCTTCGTCGTCGGCTGAAATTCGAAAATAAAAAAAAAATCTCATCCCGGGCCCCCGTTCCCTCGATCTTCGATGGTAATCGCCACCAGTTTTCACGGGGCTTTATTTTAATTCCGACAGTGGCCCGTCCTCGCCTCCCGGTTTCCATTTTTTTTTTTTTTTTTTTTTTCTTAATTCTTCGTATTCTCCCGAGGCTGACGATCTTAACCCTGAAGACCAGCGAACGCACGCGCGCACATTCGCTAGCAAAGAGGCATCCACCGAGCGTTCGTCACGGTGGCATTTCCTGCTCGGCGACGAGCAATTATCGATTGGCCAGTTCCCCGTGAAGAATAAGCGGGCGACGCTATAAATACGCGAGTTATAGCCCCAGAAATTACGCCAAACTTCCGTGGCGGCGTCCAGGCCGCCTCTCGCCGCCGATACCAATACACACACGCGCCCGGAGCGTGGATTGTACGTGCCAGGAGCAGAGATTCCGTGTACGATCTAACGACCTAGGTTACGCTTAATAATACCCGAGCTGAGTCACGCTTTTACATCACTGTGTATACATCCCGGCCGGCCCATTCATCTGTTTATGCCACTGTTTTCTTTGTCCTCCCCCATTTCACGCTCCTTGGGCCGTTTCGCTATCGCGTAATAGATACTAACTCGCTAATTGATCAATTAACCACGCTGCCCGTAGAAAGTCTTGCAGATTCATTCACGATACCGGCCGTACTACCGCGATAACTATGTAGGTGACCGTGCGCCGTACTAAGCACGGCGAAGATCATTTAGGAACGCGTTGGTTCGTCCGATGATTCTGAACCTGGGTACCTCGCACCAGGTGCGAAATAAGTGCTGTGTACGTTTAACGACACTTTCACTGGATATTCATCACGCTCCACGTGTGGATCGTTCTGAAGACCAAAGTATCGGATGCTGTCACGTGTGCGCGAGTGGATACGGAACACTTGGACCTGGTGTCGCGTGCACGATGGTCAATAGGGTTGCCTTTTTTTACAGGGAAGTAGCGGAAAATTTTGAGGAAGCTAGAAGTACATTTTAATCTTCTTGGATTTTATTTTTTTCAAATATATTTTTTTTGCTTAAGCATTACAGAGCAAGTTTTTTTATCATTTTTAAGGGAAAATGCGTTAAAATTTAAGGAAACTAAAAGTACATTTCAATCTTTTTGGAAATTTATTTTTTTCAAATATATTTTTTTTTGCTTTAGCATTGGAGAGCAAGTTTTTATAATTTTTAAGTAACTCGGGAGCATTATTGCACTGAATATTCGTGT
Source organism: Andrena bicolor (assembly GCA_960531205.1). Lineage (NCBI taxonomy): Eukaryota > Metazoa > Arthropoda > Insecta > Hymenoptera > Andrenidae > Andrena > Andrena bicolor. Next base: position 2,893,363 of record OY482668.1, on the reverse strand, counting down.
TAGAATGTATAAATAATTCTTTATTAATATTTCTCATCCCGATTTCACATTCATGGCAGAGAAAGTTTTGTCGGTAAATTCTGAGGTGGCAGGAACTGACAGAAAATATATAAGGAATTAGTTTGAGATGATCAAAGTTGTGTGCGTTTGGCAACTACGTAAAATAATATTATGTTACGTTTCACGTTAATTAATCGCGAAATCAAGTATTTCCGCATACTTTACTGTTACTTAAAAATATAGAGTACCTTTACGTATAATAACGTAAGATACTTTATTTTAAGGGGACATTCAGCGATATTCAAGAATTTATTGCGACGCAAATAATTATAGTAATTGAATGAAACATTTTTCTATTTTTTAAACTACATATCTACAGTCAATAAAAAATGTAAAAGTAATAAAGTTAGTACTTTTCAAATGCTTTTGAAAGCGGTCTTGATGACATGTCTAAAAATTCATTTTTTTCGGCTTCATTCTTTTACTATTTTCGATTTTAAAAGTAGTTTGGACTCAATGAAAATACTTGGTTATACTCCCTTTCGAGAGTCCTATGTGTGCAGAATAAGCAGTAAAATTTATAAAGCAATCGGTTCGATAGATTTTCAGATTTTACCTTCAGAATGTGAAAAAATGACGTTTCGAGAAAAACGCGTTCAAAGTATTCATCTACGTACAAAGGCCGAGCCTCTGTAGAAGCTGAGATAATCAAAATTTTTCCCCGAAAATTTAACATCTACATTCTTCAGGATATGAACTTTCGAAAATAAAAAAAAAATCTATTTTTTCAACCCGCCTAACCGGAATGACCTCTCAGAGAGTGGCAAGTAGTCACTCAACGACCGCAGCTTTATTTTCGAATTCATTAAATAGTTGAGCAGTAAACTAATTCAGCGGAGCAGTGCACTCGCCAGGAAAACAAGCCTGGTAAGTAGGAGGCGGGGTGTGTTTACAAATCGATAGTCTTAATCGTTCGCAGTGCCCCTATAGGGATCGAATGATTCACCAGGGCGATTGTTTTCGAGCCGAGCGTTTCTCATTCCCGATCGCCGGCGCGACTGTTTTCCCGGCGATGGATTTGCGACCCTGAGAGGGGAGCGCGCCGCGAGGTTCGCGATCCAGCGCGCCGGTTGCCGCGTAAAAAAAACCGAAGAAATCGGTGATCGGGGTCGCGAGGAGAATCGCTGCGCCCCTGGCTTCCTCCCCGAAACGGCGGGCTCGTCGCGCGGCAGGAAATTCTTTCGACATTGCGAGAGAGGCCGGCTGTTCGCGTTCCCCTTGCTGCTGCATTGCGGCAACCAACGAAACGCACCGCGTTTTCGAAATCGGCCCCTCCCCCTTGCCCCGTCGATCGCTTAATCGCTGCCCGCGACAGCATTGTTCCTAGCCTGGGTCGCTGAACATTCCTTTTCCACCGAGGCGTCTCGTATTCATCAAGCGATGGAATTAGAAACTACAGCGCAACGCGATATATATATATAAAGTCCTTCTCTTTTAGAATCCAGAGTGGCGGGAATCTTTATCTGGATTCTAAACACCAAATGATAAAATCACCGTTCGGCGTTGCTTCGCTTTTTAAACGGGTTCCTGGAATCCGGCGGGTATTTATTAATTCGGGGACAGGTGGCGCCAAGGGTGTTTTAATGGCCTGCGAAGGGCATGCAGCGAGTCTCGGGGAGGGCGAAAATTTGATCGAAGCGCAGGGTACCGGAAAATCGACGCACGCCCCTGTGCACGAGGCTCGCGCGAAATGGGTCCCCGCGAGGCGTAACGTAGAACGTTTTCAGGGCCTCGGGCAGGGCAGATAGGAGGTAGTTAGCAGAGGCAGGCTCGTAAGATTTCGGTGTGGTGGTACGTGTACCTCATCCTGTCCACCCTACCGGCTTAAAGGCGGCCTCACACCGGCGCGCCCGCCGCGGCGCGATAAACTCCCGCGGAAACCAGTATATCACTTGGAGACTCGTCGAAATCCCCGTAATTCAGGATCTTCCACAGACAGCCCCACAAATTTCTTCCGTTTTCATCCATCCCTTAAAAACAACCCAGAAATCAAGGGGTCTCCGATTCACTGACCGCTCTTCAAAATTCTTGGAACTCCCTCGACGAAGCCACGCCTCCCTATCTCCGTTTACAACGATTAAGAAATTTATAATTATCCCTCGGACGATCGGCGGCTTCTTTGAATTTCTGAGGAATTTAAAATCGAAGGTAATACGCGTTACCTCCCCGTAAACCGAGTGTATTTATCGCCCCTCCTCCCCTCCTGCGAATCGATGGTAATTTCCGCAGACGTCGGGAAACGGGCCATTTTAAATGTCGCGCGATGTGAGCGCGCCCTAAGGATACGGTCGCCCACCCGCGCACGTACACAGGGGAGCGGGCACCGCTATATACGCGGGGCTCGCGTTGCACATACTTGTGTTCGCCTCTCTCGCCTTCCTCTGCCCCCCTCCCGCCCACCCTCACCTCGCGGCCTCGCTTCCTCGAACCCCTCCCACCGACCCCCCGGCAAGTACCAGCGATCACTCTCTCTCTCTCTCTCTCTCTGTCTCTTTCTCTGTCCCTCTCTTACGCGCTCGTATACTCTCCCTTGGCACCTAGTCCTCTTTCGCTTTCTCTCTCTCTCTCTCTCTCTCGTGCTCTCCCTATCTATCTCTCACTCACGCCACTACTGTATCCCCTCCGTCTCTGTCCCTCTCTCACGCTCCGGTTCGTTTCGGACCTGAAGACCGAAGGCAGATCGATCGGACGATTTTCCTCGGGGTTTTCCTCGGCGACGACCACCCCGCGACGAGTCGAGAAATTGCTCTCAGGGCTCCCGATTCGAGCGAGGAAAAAAATTCAGGTCGATCGAACGCACTCTCGCGAGAGGGACACGACGAGGGGAAGGGGAGGGGGAGGGGAAGCGGTGGGCGTCGGAGGGGGGGAGGGGAACGGCGACGACGCGAGGGAGAGAGAGAGCGAGAGACATAGCGGTCGAATAGGCGAGGAGCGAGCGAGAGGGGGCGAGAGGGGAGAAAAAAGGTGTCCCCAAACGAAGCGCGGACATCGCGGCTCTCTGTGACGGATTTACGTCGGGGAACGAACGAGGTCACGGACTAGAGAAAGAAAAAGGCATCGGCCGGCTCGGTGGAAGAAAAAAAAAAAAAAAGAGGAACAAGAAAAAGAAACGAACGTTAAACGGGGGATTATGGCAACCTTGAACGAGTAGACGGAGAGTTTTCGCAAAGTTTCCAGGTAGAGGAAAGGGGATCCTCTATCGCCGGCCGCGGAACCTTAACTCGAATTTTCCTCGTCAGCGTTTCCATGGGAGCGGCGGAGATCCATGGTCGCCTCTACGGTCCGGCGGGGCTGTTTGCACGGGGATCTAGGATTCTCGAACCGCGGGCACTGTTTTGTCTTATTAGGTGCGAGGGATAAGTGAACGGATAGGTAGATACATGGATTTATCGGCCCCGAGATATGTAACATCCCTTAAGAACACACGGTCGGATGCCACTGCTGTAGACAGCCGGCAGCGTCGCGGTAAATCATGCCCATCGAATGCTCATTAACAGGCGATGTTCGCACTCGTTACATTGTAATCCCCTAAATAGATTATAATTGCCGCGGTTGCGGTGATAAATCAACGGTCTCCGATTTATTCGCCGCGCCAGGTAGGTGTTTATAAATTTACGAGGAAGCCGCTCCTTCGCGCGGGGAGAAAATTACAAGCTGGAAGAAGAGAACGGTTCCCCTGCACGCTCCAACGAGCCCCGCGTGGTTTTTCGGTCGCCCGCACCTACGCCGCCTATGGTGGCGCGCGAGCGCACGTGCTCGTTAGTGCCCGTTACGCGCGAGCAGGCGAAACGCGAGCCGCCCGGCCCCTTCGTACGGCCCTGGTTTTCGACAAACTCGGCACTGTCGCCGACCGATAATTCGAGCCGCCGCAAACTCCGGGCGTCTGTTCGCGACGCGCTGCGAAGTTGGCGGACCACGACGGGGATCTGCCCGTTTATCCGGGCAAACACGACCGGGCGAGGAAAAAAAACATTATCCCGCGCGGAAACGATCCTCGCGTACGTGAGATCCGACACGTGTGCCGCTTTATCCCACCTCTTCCTCGCGATCGATCAGAACGTAATGTATCAGGAAAACCGTTGCGAGTCCCCGCGATCACCGCGCTCGCGTCACTCCCCGTGTCCGTCCACGGAAACTTCCAGATTCGTCAGCACACGCTCGCGGCGCTGATTTATCGACCCGACTTACCGATCGCGCCCAGCCCGGCGGCCGCGACCCCTTAGTTTTCGGGCTGAATCACGTCCGCGCCGTGAAGGAAGGACAGGGACAAAAGAAACGGGGATATCAAGCGCGCGAAACAAAAGCCGTCCCACGGAGAATAATCGCGTCGCGTATCTAGGGAGCCGTTATTTACCGTCGCCCGGCGATAAGTAATTGCGAACGCGCCAAAAGTGATCGACCGTCGCACGGGGTCGCCCGCTTTAAATCGTACGGGACGTCGCGGTTCCTCGGTGTCGCGATTTCGGATACGCTTAATCTCCGGCATCCCGATAGCCGAGTTAACGGGCGCGTAACGTCGCTGCCGTTTCGCTGTACTTATGATAAAGTCTCGCTTTATCTGTCCCTCCCCCCCCCTCGGCCGTTGTCTCGTTTAACCTTCGTTCCAGCGACCGAGAAAGTGACATCGTTAACCTCAAACGTGATGACAAACACCGAGCGGCAATTATCGCGCACGCATCCCCGCCGCTTAACGACTCGCGTTCGATTCCCTTCTTCGTCTCCTCTTTCTCGTTCTTTTTCTCCGCTCGCCGGCCCCTCGTTGTGTACGTAACGACGCGCGACGCGACAGCTACGCCGCGGTGGGGGTATAGGGGAACCGAATCGCCGGATCTCTCAAGTTTCGCGAAAGTTGCGCCGCAGAGACGCTTAACGAGAACATAACCTTGTTAAGCGACTGGATCGACGTTCGCCGCGACACGGCGATACGATAATCTTGTCCCGTTATTGCGTAATTGCATTAACGCTTTTGCGCGCATTCAATTTCCCTCGCGCGTGCAAGTGTTTGGGTGTGCGGGGCGAGACAGACGCGGATTAAAACGCGGGGAAATTGTAGAATATCGACCACGCTATGGGGACGTTCCTCGATTCGTGTCGAATTCTTCTCGTCCCATAGAATTACAGATTTGGCATTTACCGATGTTCATTGCCACGAATCCTCGCGCATTATTATCGACAATCTTCGTCGCCGAACGAAAAATCGTCAGGAAACGCGGGGGGAGGTCCGCAAACTGGATCGACCTTAGGTATCGTCATGGCAAAAGGCTAATCATCGTTGTACTGTGTGATTAAACATACACACGTGAATAGTTATGTATTTACGATGCAGATCGTAATTTCGCCAGCTGATCGAGCCAGTAGGTAAGACTCGTCGACAGAGTCTGTCGACAGCTGCTCCTGCTTTAATTAAATCTTCGTTGATTCGTCGATGGAATTCGGGAGAAGCGAATGAGAGGAGATACGCGCTGCATACAACCCGGCATGTTTATTTTCCCACGCTTCTTTTCGAGCCGACTGTCCCCGAAGCTCGCGACTTGTTTACGTTAACGGCCGACCGACTCCGACCGTTTCGCCGTCTCTATTCCACTGACCACGCGTGCACGTGGACCAGTGGAAGCGAAATACGGAAGTGGGGCAAATCATCCAGCCATGAAGGTAAACAAGTTTCGAGCGCCGGCACAAGGACGCTGCGAAGAGGAAAAAAAGGAACACACGGGAAAATAAGGAGCCTGGCTTGGGGTCCGTACGGAGCGTAATGCCACCTCTCATTCAGTTTCTAGTAATCCCATTGAGCAGTGTACAAAACGCTGCAAATAGGACACCGGGCGGTTGCTTCGACGGTTCTCATTTCCTCGGCGTTTCTCCGCCACATTTGCGTCGGAGAATTATCGCGTACGAGTCGAATCGTGAGGGTCGTAAACAGTCAATTTTCTGCGAACTCCAGTGAACTCGCGTCTCCCAAAGCGTATTACTCGTGTCCACGCAAATTCTCGAGCGCTTAGAGGGACACGGAGATCAATGAAGGTTGGGCGTACGTCGTGAAATTTCGTCGGGCGATCGACGAGCTAGAGCGGGGCCGTCGACTCCCGCAAGACACGCGGCTGCGAGCTCGAAATTGACGGCACAAAGTTGACGTTTACGGGCGCTGTCCGTGCGCTGAGCGCGTATCGCAGCGCTCACGCATCGCGGAGGACGGCGCTGTGCGGCGTCACGCCGCTACGACTACGCGCTTAACGAGGCGTCGGTGACGTTACTCTCATAAACCTGGGTACGCGGCCCACCCGACCGTACCCCACCCTACGAGCCAGAACCATCCCAGTGAACCGTTTCGACGGCGATTGCGAGACTCCTTCCCGAACTCTTTAATCCGCTCGAGGACGAAGTCGTGAGCGTAAAAACTTTTATCGCGGGGCACTTGCGCGCCCTCCTTTCCTCGTGTTTCGACCCTTTTCTCTCTATTTTCTTTTTCGAAATTCTACGGTCATCGATAGTCGGTACTCTCTTCTTGACAGGGATACGAATCGATCAGTGATTAACGCTATGGTTAATATTTCCGGATTTAGGAGTTTAAAGGTCTGGACTTGTCTGTTCCGTGTCAGTTCCGTTCCGGCGTGCCAGTGGTAAGAAGAAGAGACCCTCTACGCCAGTGGTAAGAAGAAGAGGGGCGTAGAGGGTCTCTCCTTACCACTGGCACGCCGGAACGGAACTGACACGGAACGGACAAGTGTGTCTGGAGCTTAAGGCCTCAAGGCTTTCCATTAAGTTCGGTTTTATCGAAAAAGCGGCGGTTCAGGTGGCGACCTTGGGATGAACGATTGACCCGGAGCCTGGAGAAGAGGAAGGTCGGAAAATCGGGGAACTTCTCCCGACATCCAGTACTTACCGTATTAGTCGCCACTAGCGGAGTGCGCTGAACTTGCCACGTCGCGTAATTATCCAAACTGATGGGCGGCGCAGTTACACCTGTACCCCGGGGCGCGCAATAATCTCGCAGACCGGGCGAAGTTAACCGGATAAAGAACTGGCGTTGCCCCCTTACTGATAACGATTACCGATGCAACGAGGGGGGGATGGACGAAACAAAGAGGTTTATTGTGAAATCAGTGGCGCGGAATGCCTTCCCCGGTGCACTTACCTGAAATTGATGGCGCCTGTTCGATTTGGTACATAGAAAGGCAGTTAAAGGGGGGATGGATGCGCATGGGGAGAGGGGCGGAAGACGACCAAGGAAGGAGCGAGCGTTCGCAGGATCGACGAGTAATCGAATTAAGGGTGCTCGAGGTGACTAACTCTCGAGGACGTCGGTAAGGAACGCTTCGCTCGTTGAAAACGATCCTCCGTGTATTATATATCGTCCTCGCGGGCGGGAGAACAATCTGAATGTTTGCGCGCTCGACTCGGCACTCGGTATCTCGGCAGAGGTGGCGGGTGACCCGAAATCGTGAATTTTTTTTAAGGGTAACCTCCATAGACAATTGTAAAGACGGCTTTAAGGGGGCATAGTCCCTTTTTTGCACGAAAATTAAGCAGTCTTTATGATTTTTTTCTTTCTGAAACTGAAAAACTAGAGAGATGGGATTTGTTGCGAATGAAAGAATACTGTTTGAAAGTATTAAAAGAATTTTTACTAAAAAAAAGAATGCACCCTCCCTCGCTATAATCGCTGAAAGTTGGTTTACCCGTAAATTCCACCTTCTATGCTTATCTGAAACCTAGAAATAAATCGAGACATTAAAATTTATTACATTTTGTTGTCGTTGACCGAGCCGATTGTTAATTTTCGCATTTAAAACAGAGTAGCGGGCTGTCGAACTGTATGTAGGCATCGATATTCGACACTGGAACTGTTCGGTTAAGGATAATTAGCGACAATCAAGGCCGCGAGTTTCTCGACCCTGGTCCCCGACGGTGGCGGGAGAGGGGCCGTTGATTTTTCGGCGGGGACTCCCCGACAAAGAAACGCTCCTCCACCTCGGTCGTCCCCCATCGGGGGCCTTGCCGCTCGGGGAGCTCATCGCGTGCATCGTCGCCATCATCTTCGACGTATACATAATTTCGCTCGGTCGCTCCCTAATCGACCCCTGCCTCCCTCTTTTTCTCCCCCTCGCGGAGGCTCGTTTCCCTTCGTCGTTCGTCCCCCTGTTCTCTCGCATCAGGTGCGTCACGAAGCTCTCCCAGTGCCCGGAGGCATCGATTTCGTCGTCCACGTTGCAACCTGGCCGCCGCTATCCGTTTCCCTCGTCTCGCTCTCCTCTCGCCTGGGCCTCTCCTCTCCCCCCCCCCCCCGCATCGCGCCTCCCTACCGTCTTGCTCTTGTTTCTTCTCCTCCGCAAGACAGGCGGGTAATTTCGGACCAGGTTGCAGGATTCGCTATCCGGTCGAGCCGTTCGGTCTTTCACTCGCGGGAGACGTGTCCTAGCCCCTTTACACCTAGAAGACCCTACGGATACACGTAGGGTCGAGGTAGAGGAAGGTCGAGGAACCGTGGGGGTGTTCGCCGGCGATGGTTCCTAGGGGTGGTGGACGAAGGATGGACCGAGGGAGAGGAGAGGGTGGAAGGTTCGTGGAAGGTGGCAGCAGAGGGTGTAGAATGGGTCGTCGACGGGCAGAGGGTTGGGGGAGGGTGGTTGGTCGTGAAGGGTGGCGGACGGGTGGAGAGAGCGAGGCGAGGTTGGGACGACGGGGGGGTGGGGAGGGGGGTGGGGGGGGGGACGCCTAGCTGGAAACGCGTCGGTTCGCCGGCACACTAAGTATAGGCGTCCTCGCGACGCCGGCCGTCAATATACCACCCCTAACTAACCCCCCGGGGGGTCCGTGGGTGTTACTGGCTGGTAGGAAGCGAGACCGAGGGACGATGGAACGGGACGCGGGAGCGTTGGCGCGAGAGACGGTTAGCGAGAAAGGAGGGTGGGACGAGGAGGCGGATAGCCGGACGGATACGAGGGGAACGGAGACGGAGAAAACACGGGGCGGGTGTGGGGTAGCTTCTGCACGAGGGATCGTCGCCGTTGCCGTCGTCCCCGTTGCCGTCGTCGCCGTCGTCGTCGTCGTCGTCCTCGTCGTCGTCGTCGTCGACGTCGCCGTTCTCCTCGTCGACGTCCCGCGGTGGTTGTGTGCGCGCGAGGGTAGGTGGGCACCATCCAGCCATCCTATCCCATTCTATCCTCCCTGGCGCGCTATCCTATCCTGGCGTAGCTTAGTTTAGCTTAGGGCCCTGCCACCCGGGAGGCTGCTGCCGTCTGAGGGAAAAGGGGGAGTCGGTTACGGACGGTAGAGACCAGCACGCCGTAGGTGGAACGAGGACGGCGCTATGCCGAGCCACCGCGGCTCGGACGAGGAGGGAAACGGCGGACGAGGACGCGAGGGGGGAGGTGGGTAGAGAGGACCAGCGGGAGGACGAAGATAGTACGGGTATAGGGTTGGTGGTAGGACATTGCGGATATATTCGCCTCTATCCAGCAAACCGGCCTCCTCCGCGCACCACCGCGACCGACGGCGTACCAGCATCCTCTCCGGCGTTTCTCTCTCCTGGCCATCCTGCGACGTAATCAGCGAGAGAACCACCACCGTCGCCCAACCAACCCACCCACCCACCCACCATCGACCCCTTTCTACTCCACCTCCTCATCCACCTCATCCTCCTCCTCCGCCTCATCCTCATCCACCTCGTCCTCTAGCCTCTTCCTCCCCCGTTCCACCCTCGTCTCGCGTCTCACCGCGACCAACCCGATCCCCTCACCCACTCACCCCCTCCCCCCCTCGCCCGCTTTGCGCTACCTCTCGGCATCCCTTGCTAGGCTGCCGTGGCATGCATCTATCCGGACGTCTATCTACCTATCTATCTCGATGCACTGGGTGTCCGCCCGAAAACCGGCTTCCATTTCTCCGCCGACGCGGGTCCGCAGGGCCATCCAGCCTCGCTGATGATCCACGCACACACGTACACCGTCTCGCCCGTGATCCCGCTTACACTGCCCGAGCCGCGACGATACGGGATCGTTCCGTGCCTGGATCCTTTAATGGCGATCGCGGCTCCAGATACCCTGTATAATTCCCAACGAAACGTACAGCCACGCGGAAGAATATCCTTCGGCCAGCTCTGACCAGTGCTCGCGCCGGGGTGAAGTGTATCCTGCGCTAACACGAGTTAAGGCAACAACGAGGAATCGCGCGATTATGTTTCCGGGGTCATGTTAACGAGCTCGGATGCCTCCGGATCGAAGCGCCAGAGTTTTCCTTGTTGTTCCGGCAACCGAGTCGCGAGGATCGAAACGCCCCTTCTGTTTTCACTTTTGCGTGGTTCGCGGGGAGGAGGGGGAGTGGAACAGTAGCACGTAGCAGATACACTTTGCGTCATCGAGAGAACCGCGCACGCTTCCTTCCCCCTGTTTCTTTCTTTGTCCCACCCGGTTCAATGCATCCTTTTCACTTTCAACGGCGGGGAAAGAGAGAGGGAGTAGCAGGGAGAGAGAGCGAGAGGACAGAGCGTTGATTTCATTCACAAGTATTCACGGTGCTTCATAAGGTCCAACCTGACGATCCTTAACGGCCCTCCACCTTATTTAACCGTCACTCTCTCGAAAGTGCTTAAAGTTCCTTTTAACGGGGGGGAAACTTGCTCCATAAACGAACAGCCGTGAAGCAAAGTAGCCGTCCGCGGCTCGCGAGGATTAGAGAAAGAATCTGAAACGTCGTTTACGCGCCGGTAACGAGGACTCTCCAAACAATAACGCTCCACCGCTCTGGTTTCGCTATTCAATCGCCAATTAGCCGCCTCAACGATATCTCCCATTAATCGCCGGCCCTTCGTGTCCTCCTTCAATTCGTCCAACGAAAACGGACCACCGCGAGTTATCCAAAATCCCCAAAACGTTACTCCGGGTCACCCTTCGCTGGCATTGGCGTCTTTTCGCGCCTTGAAACACCTGATCAACTTGACAGCAATTCGATTTTTTCGATTCCCAATTTTAATTACGACCCTCCTCGTTATTCCCGATCCCTCGAATCACCAGTGTTTTCCATCGCGCGTAGGAATCCCGGGCAATTAGAAATGCGAGCGTGGACGAGGCACCGTGTGGGAATACAGCTCGGGCGTACACGTGTATCTGTTATTGTGATATGGATGTTAATAGGTTAGGGGGTCTCCGGAGAATGTGGGGTGAATCACGATTTCGATAAGGGTTTATATTCCTCCCGCTCTCGTCCATTCTTGCCTCCCGTCCTCTTCCTCGCTCCATCTCTTTCTCACTCGGTTCGCTCCCCGCCCCCCCCTACCCACCACCCAGTCATCCCTTTCTCGTTTCTCTTTCTGCGTTACGCTGTTTCTCCCTCTTCTTCCGGCGCTCGCTCATTGAAAACCGGCTCTACGGGCTTGCAGCGTGGCTGCGTTTGCACGTATATGAACGCGCGCGCGCGCGCGCGCGTGTTTGCGCATATGGAAGGAAGGGGGGCACGCGTGTCCGTATACGTATGTACTTTACTTTATAGCGGCGACGTCAGAACACGTGTACGCCTCGTTAAAGCGCGATGAGCTCTACTCGCCGCAAGTGAAACGCTAGCGCGCTCGCGCGTTTCAACATCCATCCGTCTGCGCGCGTCTGTATCGGCAACGATCGTTCAACGGGGCCATCGGGGGGCCCTACGTAGACGGCTCGCCAAACATTAATCCGGACTCATAAACAGTTTTACGACGCGTAGAGCCAGTTTCCCCGGGATTATCGTGTGACGCGCGTCGCGCCTTTGAGAACGCGGCCGGCACGGCGCGTTCCGCGATGATCGATACCCGCCCGCTGGGTATTGATTATCGGATTTTCGTGGACTGCCTTCTCTCGTCCGACTTTTCGAGCGCCGGGGCGCTTTCGAAATGACGAAACTTCTTCTTCTCCTTCGTTATAGTCCATTAAAGATTCGGGCCCGGGGGTATTAAACCTCGGGTCTACGTTGGGACCCCACAGTCGAATATTCACGCATCCTCTGGGATAAGCTTCTTTCTACTGGAACGTCATTCTGTTTCGGTGTAATAATTATAGGAGACGGAAAAAATAGAACCTGGGGTAATGGGACTCGAACCCACGATCTTCGGATCCACTGCACGCCGCCTTAGCCGATTCCCCCAAAAGCTGTTCCCCGAAGTTACTCTCTTCCGAATTCTTTATATGTCAAACTCGGGGCGCCACCTATGTGCCATCGCGGCACAGGTCGTTTCCCGAATGTCTGCGTAATATATGTGATAATGTATAAGGTCGTAAGTAATAATGTCGCGAGGTTTAATCTGCGCACAGAAACAAGAGTTATCCCGTTGCCGTGTAATACGATTCGCCGGCGAGAGGGATTTAAAGACGCGACTAACGCGCCCCTAACTTGTTGAGCGGTTATGCTGATTTAGTTTGTAATGCACTGGAGAGGCTCGTCGCCCCGCGCGCCTCCGCGCGGCGGGTCGGGTTTCGTCAGGGGGCCACGAAAACGAATGGACGGGCGCTTCTATGAAGTTTAAAACTGGGCTCGTGCCCGTGTACTTCCGCTCTTCGCTCCGCACAATCAGCGGGTATAATCCGTTCAGTTGGCCGACGAAGTTACGAACTTTGCCTCCCCGGCTCTCGCAGCGCGGGGAAAGTATTCGGAACAGCTGTTACGTAAATAGTCGCGATTACCGCGACGAGGATCGACGGAATTCGCTCGAAATAAATTTTCCACTCCCCTCGATCGAACCGCTCGCTTACATGACAACGTCACTTCAATTAAACCGGGGTTCTTCCTTCGTCCACGAGCGTAGGTTATACCCCCACGGTGGAGGGGCGGAAGGACACCGCGAGCAACGATTATCGAGAAACCGCTGGAAACCTGTTCCGCCGTGTCGCGGACGGCATCGCGACAGGTAGGGGAGAGTTGGTAGCTTTGGGTCGGATTTCAATTAATCTCTAATATTTACCAAAATGAAAGAGAGACGCGCTTTAAATGTGAATGGTCGTAATTAAGTAAGGTTTTACGAACATCCATAATAAAGCACCTGTGTTACTAAAATTTCTACCAGCATTACGTATTTTGTATAAATTTATAACAACGACTTATTTCGGTTTTGAATCTAGATTACCACGAAAATGCAATTTTACTTATAGAAGATTAACACACACTTTAACCCTTCGTGGTCACACTGTTACTGTACGAACTAGTATCAGTCGAATTGAGTCCCAAAAATTATAATACACACTTTGAACATTGTAGAATATGCAATAGTCGCATTTTAGTAAGAAATGAAATGACAGCACGTTCCAAAAAAATCGAAAAGGCGTAAAGTCCTGAAAAATGAGTTTTTTTACTACAACAATCACACCTTTTTTTATTTTCCCATTAATTTTCGTACAGTTTGCAGCTGGTACTAATAAGATATAGTCCTTTTAGAAAATATGCAGTTTCATAGTGTGCGTTTCAAAAAGAGATTTTTATTTTGAGATTTGAAGGTGGTCAATTGTTGAGTAAAAAGCACATTTAATTTAGAGAAATTACTATTTAAAGAATAAAATTTTTTCGATAAAATTTACGCATTGGACCCATGGGTCCGAAGGACCCATGCTCAAAACCGATGTTTTTGTAACGGCTGCCACTCACCAACAAGCTTTCCGATTCAAAAACTGGCAGTTTACCGGAAGAGGAAACCTCAAATTTCCGTAAAATGTCAGGCCAGTGCTATTTCAAAGCCAGAAACTTACCAGTATCAAGCTCCAAAATTAAAAAGTGGGTCCGTCGGACCCAGCGTGACCAGGAAGGAGTAATAGACTTCTCTCTTTAGTTAGGAATGCTACTACTATTGCTTTAATACGCGAATAGGTTGCCTAACAAGGATGGAAGGAACTGACCCAAACCTACCGACTCTCCCGAACGCAACGGATCCCGTAACGAGCGACTGGTCGAGATTTCGGTGACATCGGGCAAACCCATCCTCGCGTGGAAAATACGCCTATAAATCGAGCCAGGCGCCCGATACCGTGTCGCGGTCCAACGGAACGCTCGGTGCCCCCCACCGACGCATCGCGATCCTCGCGGACCGCGAATATCGCGGATTACGCAACCAGAGGTCTATACATAACCAGGCCGAATTGGAGCGAAGCCGTCCGCGTTCGCGATTAAATAGAATCGCCGCGCGCCTTTTCTATTAGGTCATCCCATAAGTGACACGCGGCTTTATCGCGCCGCGCGTTCAGGTGTACCGACTTCTACCGCCGCATCCCTTATCTGCGAAGGAATTTAAATTCACATCTCCGCAGGACTCTTCGTATCCTTACCATTCCATCGTAACAGAGCTTTTATTATACTCTAAGGCGCAATCAGTGGCGCGCTCAGGATTTAATCTTGAAAGGAACCTAGTTGAAGGGATGTAAATATTTTTAATTCAAATTCACTAAAATTCATTATTTAGGTAATTATATCTAAGAATTTAGTTCCTCATTTCAGGAACTGAATCTGTCACTCGGTGTCAAATTGACACGGTGGAAAAAGATCCATGAAATGACAAGGTAAACAGTTATTTTTCAATGTTTCTGTACTGAAACTGATGAGTTCACATTCACGTATCAGATTTTTCCCAAGTTTCGTGTAAAATTAAACGACGTGCAGGACATATGGCTTGTTTACAAGAGTCAGAAATAATAAAACAGGATAACTTATCACGGAAAAAACTGAGTCGAAATGACAAGGGGGAGGGATGAGGGTAAAATAATAAAATCCAGTTTCCTTTTCTTTTTACAAAGCCCCTTCTTTGGAGGGTGCCAGTCCCCCCGCCCACCCTGGGTGCCCGAGTGAAGGTAATTATCAGAGTGATCAGCCGAAAACCGCTTCGGCGGCAGCTACTCCTCGCGATCTAGGGTGGCCGTAAATGTTTTAATATCGATGGGGTTCGATCGGCTCGTTTGCAATTCTGATTTTTCTCGGACGCGCGAGAGCCGGCCCGATAAATAAATCTGTCGCTCTTGAGCCGCGGCAAATAAATATTCCCTGATATTTGCCGGTCGGATATTCTCCTCCGGCGACGGGCAAATATTCGCCGAGCGGGCTCCGACGAGGCTTTGGGCGCGCTTAATCGCGAGCGCCGCGATAAAAGGTCCCCCGGAAGCCGACCCCTTACTTCCGACCGCGCGGCTTCGCTCCGCCCTCCCTGCACCACCCTCCTGCCCCGCAGCTTTTCGAACACCGCGTACACGGCCTGGGCACCCGCGGCTCGCAGGGCCGTGTAAACCGCGTAGGTGTGAACCAGGGTGGACACGCGTGTTGGTGTAGGACGCCGCTCCGCCTGGCACCCACACAGAGGCGCCGCGAACGGAGCCGTACAGGGCGAGCCACGCGGCTTGTCCACCCTGATTATTTTCCTCGTTAGCGGACCGACCTAAATTTGTCTTCCTCTGTTTTTTGCCCCCGGTCATTTGGAGGGTCTGCGAGGCGATCGGCTTGAATTTCCCTCCGCTCCATTTCCCCCCCCCTACGCCCTCCGCGATCGTCTTAAAGCTGGGCTAGGGACGCCAGCGATTAATCCAGCCTGGATCGATAAACCTCCCGCGAGTCCCCGCCGGTTAATTCCGGGCTAAGGGCGCGAATCCACGACGAGACGGGAAGAAAGAAGACCGGCGTCGCGGATGGCTCTATTAGCGAGGGGAATAATCAGGGCGAACGAGCGACGTGGCTCGCCCTGTACAGTCGGCGGGACCCAGGTACTATCTAGTATCTAGTAATACCGGGTACTAGGTACGTACGCGCCGCGGACGCCAAATAGTGGTTCGCATATTCAGAGAGATAGCGACGTCGCTCGGTGCGATCGCCCCTGATTTAGGCCTCGTCCCCTGTCTCGCTCTCTCTCTCGCTTCCCTGTACCCTCTGTCCACTCTCCCTGTCTCTCTCGCTCCCTGCTGCTCTTCATCCCTCCTCCTTTCCTTCGCCCTCGGTCGTTCCATCTCTACCAACGCGCGCGCACACGCACGCACGCACACACACACAGACGCCAGAAGTGTCCGCCTCTGTGTGGAGGCACGCGCACACCGCTGCCGCGGCTCGTTGGTCGCCGTGCACGTACACTGAGGGAGGGAGGAGGGGGGGAGACACACATAGCACGCCGGTCGCGTCCACGGATAACGTCCTCGATACGGCGGCCAGCAGCGGCGAGCACGACATCGAGGCGTCCCGAAAAGCGCTATCTCGCGGCACCCCGCTCGTAGCCGCCCAATCAGCGCTTCGATCCGCGCTTTCGACCGTCGCGCTTTGATCATGTACCCTGCGACTGATACCCACGAGCATCGTCTCGGCGTAAATCACGTCCGCTCCGTTCCTCTTCCGTGAACGCCGGCCTCGTCGAGGGGCGGCGAGGTTGGGCACCGCGCGGGGTTGGGAGGGGGGGAATTATCGGGGATGGCGCGCTCGGTCGACGGAATTAAAGGATTTTTGGTCCCTTCGACGTTTCCTCGTCGATCACCGAGGCGCCTCTCTTCCTCGGCCCCCCCCCCCCCCCCCCCATCCTCTACCCGTCCGAAGTGATCGATACAACGGAGGCGAACTGCCGGGGATCGACAGAAATTCTGCTTCCCGAATTTTTCGCAATCTCTGGCCCGGGTCCAAGGATCATGCGGTGTTTGGATATTATCCAGATGCTAAGTCGGTAAGAATCCACGCTGTCTGGGAGTCGTTAGCTCTTAATACGACTCGAGCGTTGAATACGACGGGGATCCGAGCCTCCTGCTCGGTGGAAACTCCGCCGGGGTATCGTTGAGAATCGCTTCGGTCGACGCCGGCAACGGTCCGCGAGCGCGGCACATGGTCACGTTTCGGTAAACACGGCCCAGCGATCCGGGGGTATCTGGTCGGGGGGGAGGGGGGGGGGGAGGCCGATAAGTTCTTTGCGAAACGAGCACGGACGCTGCCGTAATCCCGCGGAATCGGTAGAGTCGATAAAGAGATCGGCGGTTGACATCGCTCCATCCGCTTTAAACGGCTGCGCGGCGGGGCCGAGTCTTCCACTCCTCCTTTCGCAGCGGGAATCAACCTCGTCTTTTCATTTTCCTCGGCGAGGGGCCAGTCCGACCGAGCCCGATTACGAATACCATCGGATAACGTTAATGCTCGAGGCGTCATGGCGAGGGACCGCCTCGAGAACCTCTCTTCCCCCCCCCCCCCCCCACTCCCCCTCCCCTCCCCCCTTCCCTCAGGGGCTGTCGTGCCACTTCGTGAACATCTGCAAGCCGGTCACGCGAGCGGAAGAAAAACTTCGATCGTCGATTAAAGAAGGAAATTGCCCGAAAACGTTTCGTTGCCCTCGTTATTTCCCCGGCAACTGGACGTTAAATCCTGCAGGGATGTGTATTTATCGCGGCCGGCCGTGCCGTATATCTCGGCCGATATTCGCGCCACGGCGAGAAGCGGGCCACGTAACTCGCCTGGCCGGCTGTAAATTATCGCCGCGCGACGTAAGTTCATGGTTGAGAGACACTGAGCGCAGCTGCCGCGGCGGCGGTATCTCCGCGTTGTCTGCTACCTCACACCCTCGTCTTGCGTCCCACGTGGGTGCCGGTCGAAGGGGTCGCGCGGAACGAGGGTGACGCGCGGGGGCTAGGCGAGGGACCGAGAGAGGAGGGGGGAGGGGGGGCGGGCGGAGGACGAGCGGTGCGCGGGTGAGAGGAGCGGCGGGGGGAGGGGGCAACGCCAATGGTCGAGGAAGCGGGACCGAGGGGCGACGGTGGGCACAGTAGGGAGGAAGAGGGGGAGGGGAGGGGGGTCAGAGGACAGGGTGAGGTTAGGTCGGGTGGACAGAGGGGGCGGAAGTGGGTGAAGGGGTCGAGGGATAGCCGCACCACCCACTGACCATCTCCGCCCTACCCTGGCCCAGGCTACGCGGTCTCGCAAAAAAGACTGCCTGCCTCCTTCACCCCGTTCCAAGACGCTAAAGGGCGAGGCGACCCCCCTCTCCCCGTCAGCCCTTCGGCCAATTCCAATCACCTAGCGGCCCTTCGAAATTTTCCTGAGAAACGAGGGGATCCTCAAATACCGCGGTGCCGCGATTCTTTTCGCGGACCGAGGTGCCGGGGAGAAATGTCGCGGGTTCATGGATCCCCGCCGGATTGATGTGCGTCCGTGCGCTTGTTTTCGTGCTCCACTGTTCCCCTTTCGTTTTGTTTGGGTGCGACGTGTCTTTCTCTTTCTATGACGGTCGACGATTCCCGCAGCACGATGCAGTAAATTCTACGCGTAGATCATAATACGGTGACGTAGGTCAGGGACCGAGAATACGCATGGGCTGCCACGTGCTCGCCGGCATGCTTCGATGTGTACTCGGCCCGTGCGGACGATTAGCGGCTATGTGTGCGACGTATTTACTCTGGTATTGTTATTATTATTACTTCTGCGTTTTCACGGGAAGCTAACGGTACAGGGAGGTCCCCCTTCATAATTTATTCGCTGTCGGTGAAGCAGATTTCGTCAGTAAATCGGTGGTAAGGCGCCGGTCCTTCTTTACCGACTGTCGATCACGACACGCGCGAGGTCCTCTTATGATAACGTCAATTCCGTTGGTAGACGCGATCAGCTGGATCGATATGGAATTACTACATTTACCATTTCGATTCTGTTCGCAGCCAAAACAGCTGAATTCGCCGACATGGATGCAAAGGTTCCAAAGAGGCCACTGCTTCGAGTGCGCCACTTTTCTGGCGAGCCTGCTACTGGGGCAAGGTTACAATGCGTTCGTGGTAAGCGGCTACGCGTCCAAAGAACAAACTATGTGCGATTTGAGAAGAATATCCTATCCACTTTTGTCGCAACCGAAACCGCCACCTCCTCCGCCGGTACAGCCAGTGATTTCCAAGTACAAACTGAAACCGCCCACGGAATATACAAGTCAGTTTCTGGCGGAATTGGAGCAGGAGGAGCAAAAGAAGGCGCAGGAGAAGTTGCGAAGGCGCGAAGAAGAAGAGCAGAAATTAATCGAGGTAATTATATTCCGCGGTTTACTTCGCGCAATCTGGCGTTCTCTATAGTCCTTGCTTGAAAAGAACGTCTGATTCCAGGAATTGGAGCAAACTCCGACGGACGAATATTGGGGCCACAGAATACATGCTTGGGTAGCGATTTTGCCGGAGTTAGGGGGGCTAAGGGACGAAGAGATTTCTGGGCCACTTTTTATCGAACCCTCGACTGGCGTGCCTTACACGCCGACGGACGATAACGCCGATCAGCTGTACCTGGGCGTGGAGAGTATATGGAACGATCAGAATTATTGGGTGAACATGCAACCGCCCTTAAGCTCCTGCGCAAACATCGTATGGGATTTAACGAAAGTCGAACTATGGGAGCACTTGCTTCCCGGAGAACCGTGGACAATGAGAGGAGCAGGAGAGGAGATGGACGAGGACTCCGCCATACAGCAAGAGAAGCATTTAGACATGCCTTGCTCGTATGTAGACCAGATAAACATCGACGATCAAGGTGTGTGCAATCTTCTCACAGATAGAAATTCTTTCGCACGCCGATACATTCTCGTGCCGCGTTACAGATTTCGAGAAACGATATCCCAACGGCTCGAAGACACTATTTTATAAAAAAGCCAAAGTCGAAATGTATGCGCCGTACGTTCAAACGGATGGTTTGGTACGGAGGATCACTGTTTACGATGATTACGATTACACGACTATCATTAAAGTGCACGAGACTTATACCAACAGATCGGATTACCTTCTGGAATGCAGGAAGAACTTGAGCGAGGAATTGATCGTGGATTACTACGAGAGGGGCCGCCCGGATCGATGCAAAGGTACGATCGGTAACAAAGTTTTCTGCCTTTACGTTAATAGATAATGCTTGTAGAACATCGATATTTCTCGAACGACGACAACACGGTGTTTAGCGAGCGAATTATAGATTTCTACCATGTCGGCCGTTTCGACGGGCTGTCGCGACTCGAGCTGCACCCGCACTTCTTGACGCAGCACTTCGTCGATCGCGACGACTTTCTCTACTATCGGTAAGCTATGGATTAACCATTGAACGACTCAGTGTCTTTTAACAATACGGTAACGAGGCTGATTTCGATCGCTGTTGGAAACAGGCACGTCGAGTTCTCCCTGGAAAAGAGCATCCGCGTGTCGCACGACATACACTTCCGTTACATCTGGGTAACGTAGAATCCGATATCTAGCGAAACGCTTATCGACCGAGGGTAACCGTGGCGCTTGGCTTCCAGAAAATCACTGAAAAGTTCAACAGGGACGAAAGAGTGAGAGCCAGCAAGAACATAGCGATCCGTGAGTTCGCTGCTGGAGAGAACGAAATACGTCTGATGTATCATTACGGTCCAGGAGAGTATTCCAGAGCTACCAGGATGTACGTGAAACCAACGTTAGCGGAAAGGGGAGACCGACTGGTTCTGAATACCTCGATGACACATGGGTACTCTGTGAGTATCCTTAACACATTTTCGATAAGTAAGGATATCTATAATTCTCTCTTATCCTCTTACTCTTCTCACAGCCTTCGGACGAGCCGGATGTTGCTCTCGAGTTACTGTACGAGTTGGATGAGCAACTGAAGGAGGAGGATAGATCGGTGGCCATCGTTAGAGACACTGAAGGGGAGGTGGCCGCTTTTCTGGAAACAAGGGATGGGGAATATTTATCGCCGGAGCTGTTAATATCTTCGTACGATACGCACAGAACGTCAGAGTCCCTGACTAAGCTACTGACGGTAATAACCACAGATTTATCGATCGAGTTCGTGAATTAATGTGCCTGGTCCTGTCGGTAAGCAGAGTGAACGAACGCGTCAGCAGAGCCAAAGGGACCTCACGGAACAGGCGGACTATTTGAAACCGTATTTGGCGCGCATTGGCCATCCACCCGATATATCCAGGGGCTACGCGTACGTGGTGCGGCAGGAGTGCTTGGACGATTACAAGCAAGTGCTTGTGGCCAGGGCGAACAAACTTCTGCGGAAATTCGACGAGTACTCGCAACAGCTGGCGAAGAAGCAGGCACTGTTGACGCAGGTTCGATATAACATCATTTCTCTGTAAAATTCATTTTATTGCGCGTACGCTTGTACAAAGTGGTATTCAAACGCCGGACACTTTGCGCAGACCGAGGACATGACCCGCGATGAAGAAGAGAAGATATTAGGGGAGATGGATGAGATCAACTTTATGCTGCAGACTCTAGAGACCAGACTAGAGCGTCACAGCAATTTAGTTCCCGTGCGGTTCAAGATGCTGGTGAATCACTTGGAGCAGAACCCGTATCTCGTTGCGCTTCGAGAAAGTCAGAATTGATGGTAAATGGGTGACAAGAACGATTGTTCTATTGAAAAGACCAAGAGCCCATTTGTCCGATACACCGACCTGTAATTAATCTCGAGTAAATGTTTCTTGGATTCTCAGCGAGACGGTTGCGCGTTCCGAGATATACTACCTTCGTCGTCGAAAGTGGCCAATGTGAATTTGCTGAGTTTATTGGTGAAGGTTCCGGTGGTGGATCCTAACGAGTGATCCGTCAGACGATCGACGTTGGCGACGTCGCCGTTAGCTCCGCGGCGGCGATGCTCCTCCGCGAACCCGGATATTAACGTGTCCATCATTATTGCCTGGGAATAAAGTAGTTCGCAATTGTGAATCCCCGGTTACAGCGTTGCCGCTCCTCGATCAGATGCGAACCCATACTTGTCTCGAGAATACTTGTAGAATTTTGTAAACGCGCGCTCCATTCTCTCGTACAGGGAACTGTAGGAATAGACAAGGCAGACAGTCCAAGTTACCCTCGTCGGAAGGCTTCGCCATTTCCCAGCTGAGCTCTGAGTACCTAAGTCCCAACAATAAGCTCTGCGCAAAGGTTATTTATAGTGTACCGTGCAGCGTAATAATTAAGTGACCGTAGGAGGTCGGATCGCTTACGCATTGCATGTCGTCGACAATGTAAACTCCCGATGAATTGATAGCTATGAGGACATGCATATCGCGGTTCGTGATCCACGATGCCAAACCCCTCACTGGACGCTCGATTTGGCCTTGGAAGAAGGCTGCGCCGTAGCATGGTAAGCTCCAACAGAACTCCAGGTACTTTCTGATCAGCTTCCTCGGGTTCGTGTTAGTCCCTGTATGGTTAGGTATTCGTTTGTACTGTTCGAGGAGGCGTGCCTCCGGTGCTCCTTTTCCCCCTACCAACCCTAACCCGAGACCTAGTCCCAGCAATAAACTGGGGGATGTGTAGTGATGTGGTAAAAATCGACCACGATGCCTCCTGAAAAATGCTAGCGTGTGGCTCTGAGGATTGTACGGCCCCAGTTCGATGCGTGCTTGCAATGCTCCCAAGCTGGCGTATCGTGCTTGACCTTCGCATGGATAACGACCTGCAAACACGCGTTAAAGTACTACGGATTAACCGAAGCTTCGATAACGCTTCTCACCTTGCAACACGTTATTCCTAGCTTCTGCGTACAGTAATTCCAACACTTTAGCCTCTTTTATTTGCTCCTCGTCTGATCTAGAAAGGAACACGTTCCTTCGAAGACACAGCAAAGGTTCTTCGTCAGTCTCCTCCGCTCGAGAACTGTACTTTCTCACTAAGCGATTCCACTTCGCTGCCAATTCTATAGGCTTGTGGCTTGGGCGCAGCTGAACTTCTAGCCTTGGAGAACACAGCCACAAAGCGAACACTGTCTGTCCGGTGAGAGATGGGGCTCTCGTCAGCCCAAGCTCCCCTTCGGATTGTATCAGCGCGAGAACTTGCTGCGCAGTGGAATTCTGTTCGATGTCCATCGTTAGGAAAACTCCAGTCGTCGAGTACACAGCTATGCGAATGCTAGGTCTCCCAACGTTCAGATACTGTGGCTGATTTACCATCATTGCTAAATAAAAGGGCATCGTAGTGGGAACTTATCTCTAAGCACATGTAAATAAGTGTTCGCAGGAAATATCATTGCTTACGGGCTGACATATGTCCGTCAGGCTTGTAATCATTTTGATAGCGGCGAACTGGCTGTCCCCTTCGAACTGTACACTCCTCTTGCGTTTCCATGTTTCTCAATTTCTATCTAACCACATGTTAGATGACAAACGCTCGCTTAACACCGTGATTGGCCCAGAATTTACCACTAAAACGTCTAATTTTATGAAAACACATGTTGCTCTGTTTATAGCCTGTGCATTTATTATTAAATACAGACACTGAGTGCACCGTGATATTCATCACTGTACAAACTGATAGAGAGTACTTTATACAGTCACATGAATTTAATCAGTGCTCGGAATATTCAGCAATCGTTTCTGTATAAAACAAGTGGAACTGCACTGTGCAGATTGCAAATAATGCTTGCAAGGCACCAAGTCAAAACACTGCTCTGCTGCCATCTAAATCGGAGAGCCAGTTATTGATTATTTCAACTCAGCTGAGAAGCATATACCAGTTCCTCAAGTATCTCTGCTGCTTTTTCGAACGAAAAAGTAATTTTAGTAAGAATGAAACGCAAATCAATGACGAACATTAAATACGGTATTAGGAATCGTAATATAATATAATAAGATACAAAGCAACTTCTGTTTATTTTTTTAGACTGTTCTTTTATTCTTATAGCTCTGTCAAAAGTTAATTACATTTTATAAAATCGATAGATTTTTTTCATATCTTTACTGTTACACTCTATCGTAGTACTTTTGAAGCTACAAAGGTACAAGTGAAAATTCTTTGATAATCTTTGAACGTGACATATTCTTCTGATCGCGAGAATAACGTCACATTCAGAGCTCCTTCGCTAAAGAAGAGTATGGAAAACGCAATTCCGTGAAATGGAATAAAAATACTTTCTTTTTACATGAATCCTGATTTAATACAATTGTGGGCCTTAAGATTATATTAAGTCGGCTACATTCATAGGCATCTCGTCAATCTGCGTTGAATAATATTGTTCAATGTCACGGAGGATCCTTATGTCGTCGGTTTTAACGAAATTGATAGAGACACCTTTCCTTCCGAATCGTCCGGAACGACCTATTCTATGAATATATAACTCACGGTTGTTCGGAAGATCGTAATTGATTACAAGAGACACTTGCTGCACGTCTATCCCTCTCGCCCAAACATCGGTCGTGATTAAAACACGGCTGTAAGCAGAAAGAAAGCGTAAAGATACGGAAATAAAACTTAGAACATCGTCGTGGTTATCGAAGAACGCACCTTTGACCAGATCTGAATTCTTTCATAATGTTGTCCCTTTCTTTTTGAGGCATATCGCCGTGCATGGAGCAAACTGTGAAATTAGCTTCCCTCATTTTCTCAGTCAACCAGTCCACCTTACGCTTTGTATTACAAAAGATCACGGCTTGCGTTATGGTCAGCGTATCGTACAAGTCGCATAGCGTGTCGAACTTCCATTCCTCCCTTTCGACGGCCACGAAGAACTGCTTGATTCCTTCCAGCGTCAATTCATCGCTGCGAGTGATAACGTATTAGTACAGGCGAAGTTCCCAGCGTCTTTGAATTTATAGAGTCGAACTTACCGCTTGACGAGAATGCGAACAGGATCCGTCATAAATTTACTCGTCATTTCAAGAATCTCGTGTGGCAATGTTGCGGACACCAGGACAACTTGCGTCGCGGGTGGCAGGTATCTATATACATCGTAAATTTGTTCCTTGAAACCCTTATTTAACATTTCATCTGACTCGTCGAGAACCAACATCTTTATAGCCCTGGTCCTTAGAACTCTCCTCTTTATCATATCTGGAAGCGTCATAGAAGCGTTATTTCCCTTTCTATGCTTACGTTACTAGCTTCAGTAACACTGGTTTATAAAATAGAAAAACAAATTTTGCGCAGCAGATGCCACTATTTTTTTTTTATATAAGATTCCGAAAATAAGGTAAAAAAATTTCTATGGATACATTTTCGAGATATCGACGGGTGAACTTTTTACCTGACTAGCAAAAAGGTGGTCCCACTTAATTGCGAATATCTCGTGTTGCGAATGTCCGATTTGGTCGAAAATGAAAAAATTAAATTTTAGTGTTTTCACACAATTGTCTCTAGATTCGGTATTTATCCGTAGATTTTCTTCGTAAAAGTGCAGACTCTACGTAAGAAATAACAAACTGGACCAATTGTTTCGATTTCGATTTTTCCCAGATAATTAAATGAATTGTCGATCTCAATTTAGGTCGAAAAAAATGTGTTTTTTCACTTATTTCCATCGATTCCACCCGAACTATTGAACCAATTTTAAATTTTTGTCAAGGACATTGGTTGGTAATTCAATTATCTTTAATTTGATATAATTTTCGACCCAATCGGACATTCGCAATTAAGTGGGACCACCTTTTTAACAGACAGGTAAAAAGTTCACCTATCGATATCTAGAAAACGCATCCATAAAAAAATTCTTGGGCCTTATCTTTAGAATCAGTGGGCCATTTCATATAAGAAAAAAAAATAGTGGCAACTGCTGCGTGAAATAGCTGTAAACTATTGTAAACCAATTACCAAATACTCTGCCAGGTGTGCCAGACACAACGTGCTGTCCGTAATCCAGCTTTCTGATATCCTCGCCGAGATTAGTGCCCCCGATACAAGCGTGGCACTGGACGTTCATGAAATCTCCTAACGCTAGAATAACTTTCTGTATCTGCGTCGCCAGTTCTCTCGTAGGAGATAGTACCAATACTTGTGTTTCTCTGACTTGCGTGTCTAGGGACTGTAATATGGCGATGGAGAACGTCGCCGTTTTTCCTGTACCGGATTGGGCTTGCGCGATCACGTCGCGTCCTTTCATTATCGGTTTGATGGATCGTTGCTGAATAGCTGACGGTTTCTCGAAACCTGTAACGCATAGATTTAATTACACTGCAGGCTGCACGTTAATGTGGCAAAGCCGTTATTGTGTCAAGCGGGAAACACGTGCATAGGTTATGTTTACGTGCTATAAGGAAAGATTGGATTCCGTAGTACCGTAAGCGTAGATTCCTCGCAGCAACTCATCTCTAAGCCCCATATTATCGAATGTCGGGATGACCTCCACATCTTCGCTGGTTTCAAACTCGACGTTTGATAAATCCTCTGTTTGCGCGACGCGACGTGACTTTACCTCCGCCATTTTCGCTAATTGACTCGGGGGAAAAAAACTACTTTCAAGCGTAAACGATTTGAACGTAGGAGGAGTTCAGTTCACCCGGCTAAAGAACATCGCTCCCATTGCGCTGCGATCGATGGATCGAGCTAACTTCACGCGGGTCGCATCTGCTTTGCGAACATCCCCTCTAGAATGTTTCGTGAATATGGTGGGAGACAGAGCCGTGCTATTGGTTCTCACCTGGATCGTAGCCACGAAGTATTGTAGAGGGAAATGGGTCAGTTTCCGTGTAAGCTTGTGCAGTTGGAATTGGAACGATGTTTTCACATCGGGCGAATTTCACTTACGCCCAAATCGCCCGTGATTTTCATTAAGCTGGGTTTTCATGTACGCGACTGGACGCAACTTCAAGAATTTCAAAGTCAATTTTCTCAAAAATGAAGCGCTATTGGGAAACCAAGTGGAGGCGTGGCTTAGATTTCAGCGCTGCGGTGCTAAGTTGGCAAACTATTGCAAGTAGGCCCAGATCCCATCAAACATTCCAAATAAACATTTATTAATCGAAGAAGTAAAAATTTAGTGTTCAAAAAAATTTAAAAACACTTGTTTTTCACAAAATGTCTATATAAACACTGATAATCGAATGGACTTCGACGGATTTTGGCCTACTCATAGTAGTTTAATTTTCTGTCACTAGTTGGCGTATCGAAATTCTTGGTTTCCCAATATGAAAAAAAAGTTACACTTTCTTTTCGATTTATAACAAGCAAATAAATACAGAAAAAGAAATAACATTTTTTGAGAAAATCGACTTTGAAATTCTTGAATTTGCGTCTAGTCGCGTACATGAAAACCTAGCTTAATGATGATCATCGATCAGATTAGCTAACTTTGCGAAAAGAAATTCGGTGCTAAATTCCAAGCGTCACGCTGTAAAAGTTGGCAGCATCGTATTATTTAGCCGCGTCATATGCATAGGCTCTTCGTAATCGCGTATAGGAAGAGTTTTAAATTGAAATCTGTAAATAATATTACTTTCAATAGTGCAAGAAATACATCGTGACGTCTTCTTCTCACAAATGGCTATCTGTCTGTATCCCCATAATAAAACAGTTCGACGAAAGATTTAGGTTATGAATTGGTTTGTTTACAAGCGTCCCCGAAGAGATCAGTCAAAATGAATATTAACGTGACGTTGGACGAGCCTTTGACGAGCAACACTTGCGTGAAACTCGTGATCGAACTGTTGAAATATATTCTATACCAAAAGCAACAGATCCCATTCACGTACGAGTCGTTGACTCAACTGCAAGCAAAAGTGAAACCAACCGACAGGAATTCATCTACCATAAAATCGGTGTTGAGCTCTCTGAAAAATACGTCGGAGCACTTGAACTCGCAGTTCCATCTCGCAGGCTGCAAAGTCAAAGAAATCGCTATACTAATCGGCACCACCATAATAACGCCGAAGCTGCATATTAGATTGGAGTTTCCGTCCGACATTCTCAGTAGTCGGGAACACTTTGAGTGCAAACATATGTCTAGGAAACCTCTGTTAAGCTTATTGAGGTGAGTAAAAATAATTCCTGCGAAATGATTCTTACGTCACCCGAAATATTACAAGATGAATTTTTCTAGGTCGATGTTAGAATGTTCAGAATTTCAGGACGCGATAACGGCGCCTTTGAATCCTACCAACACTTTTGTACTAATACAAAAAAGCGATAGCAATTCTGTGTCGGAGTTCTTTCTACCAAAGCCACAATATATGCCAGCCGTAAAGGCTTCCAACAATTTTGTGATTAAGTTACGCCATAATGATAAAATCCAAATGAGCTGTAATTGCATAGAGATAGTTAAAGTGTATAACGAAGCGTCCGAGGCCAGTGGCGACAAAGATATGGACGTTCGGTTTGTGAGTAAATCGAACGAGAACGTTTCGAATGTTCCTTACCAATGGTATCAATCCAGAGAGGTAATCAAAGGATTCAAATTTGTAAGATGACTATAATTCGGATCATAGGAAATTGAGAGAATATTATATTAGACTGATAAAGATATTATACTGTATAAGAAATCTTTTATTAGCAAAGTAAGTTACAAGGAATATTTTTAACCATGACGTTGCTAAACCTACGAGAATCATATCGACGATGTTTGTTTTCTTCAAAGCTTTTATTTTTCGAGATGTTAATAATGCAGAATATACCGATTTATACTTATATCGATTATAAATAAACAGAATCTTGCATTATTGAAGTTTCAACGTATTCGGTGAGGTGACAATTATTTTAATGGCTTTACGATGATCGTGCTTAACATTAGCAATAACTTCGCACGTTTATATTGATATTAATATACATTCATAATCATACTTGTTACAATTGTAATAAAATATTCTTACAACAAACGCTTATTTTTAGATATTTCATTTTATGAAAATCTTTTCTCTGTTGCTTTGTAATGACGATACTTAAGACACTTTCTTTTTCTCTATGTTCTGATTGCTCTCTTCCAGCCTGCCTGTGTCAGTATTGTCCGAGGTATGCTTCCGCACAACGTCATAGATCGTTACTTTGCAGATTCTGAAGTCGTTGACTACTACTACTCTCAGCGCTACTATCACGAAGCCCGATATCCAACTCCACATCATGATCCCCGAAAAGACCTGGAACACGTTTTAATGCGCAATTTAGTACTCGATTTTGGTATAGAAGCATTCGAGAGAAATGCGTTACGAAATACCACCTTCAGCCAGGAGAATAAATTGCAGACGTTATGGTCGTGGAAGTTGTACATCTGCACGTACATCTGAATGATTTCACATTCGCTGCAAGCAGACTTTTATCAGAACCATAGTTAGAAAATACAGCCACTCGAGACTCGCACCTTGTATCGGGTAGTTTGTACGTATCGCATAGTTCAAGAAAAACGTCTTTTATGCCGTTACTGAATTCTTCGTATCCGGCTTCCACGTTCAAAGTCGTGTATGTCGTTAGCGTGGCGAATATGAAATTGGAAACTAAAGCGGGAGGCACTATTCTCCACGGAGCTTCGTATCTGCGCGTCGATATAAAATCCATGGATTTGCGTTTACATTGGGTGCGTTCCAGTTGGGCCCAAAGCGACCGCAACGCCCGTGTTTCTCCGCGTTGCGGTCGCTTTGGGCCCAACTGGAACGCATCCATTAACGATTAACGAACCGAACTATAAGTTACTCGCATCACCGTGTCGTGTCCACCTTTCCCGCACATCAGAAACAAAGCGAACCACACGACTCCGAATATGCACGACAAGAAACACGATAGGAAATAGATTTCGCATTTAGTTGTGTAATTATAATCTGTGATAACGTGCTTCCACCAGTTCTCGTAGCTTATGTTCATGTACTCTTGGGAATCCAGCTCCGTTGCAACTACCGGAACTGATTTCGCCCACAGCGGACAGTTTCCGACGAAAGCGTGTTCCTTAGAATTTTATAATAGTGCAATTGAATTCGCTGGATATCGGAAGAAACAGCAGTGTAGCTACTTATACCCATAGTATGTAGAATAAAATACTGCAAATGTATCCGCTCAGGGCACACAACAAATAAAAAACAATTTGAGCGATTTTCCAGAAGTAGGAAATTTCGTCCGGATCGCGCTCGATGAGTTCTTGGTATTGTTCTAGAATCTTCATCAAGAATTATTCTTTGGGATCGAAGGAATTACAATTCGTGAATGGATTCCCAGGCCAGCGATCAAACATATTTCGCGCCAAACTTCATCCGTATAAGGCGCCACTCTGATTGGTCCATTGAGAGCGAGCAAAATACAAATGACTATGGGCGAATTCCACTTACGCCCGAGTCGCCCGTGATTTTCATTAGGGTAGGTTTCCCTATACGCGACGGGACGCGTCGTCGAGAATTTCAAACTCGATTTTCTCGAAAATGAAGCGCAATATCAAAAAATTTTATTCCTTTTCACCGACTTATTTTCTTCTTATAAGTAGAAAAGAAAGAGTAACTTTTTTTTATATCGCGTTTAATTTTCGAGAAAATCGACTTTGAAATTCTTGACTTTAATGAAAATCACGGGCGATTTGGGGGTAAGTGGAATTCGATCCACGAGGGGAATACAAATTTTAGAAATTGCAAGGTTACGTAATTAATTATCGTAACGGAGATATAAGGGAACTTATTAAGAGCGCGTCGTTTCAATTGCAACATTTTATCGCTGTTTATAACGAACAGTTATCCTTCTTTCGCAATTGACATTTAAAGTTTCGAGTAAGGATACGAAATAGATAATACAGAGTAAATTGCGTCTGAAATGAACAGGAAACGCTATATTTATCCATCGAATAAACTTTCATCGAGTAAATCTGTTTGAAGATAACCGGGATCACCTTTATGCAGTGACGGCTCAAGTATTTTGGGGCCCCACGCGCAACCTGGTTTCTAAGTCCGTTTTAAAAATGTTCGAACGACGCTCTTTTTAAGTGTGCAACACTAAAATACATGAATCTTTAAATGCAATTTAGTATAATTAAATAATACGTAATAAATGTGTCTTACTTAATTAAACATTTTCGTATTAATATCATATTAAAGATCGGACTTTCTATGCTTCAAGTTTAACGAACTTCTTAATAACAGGTTGATAGAATAATGTACAAATTAAGAAGACGTTAAAGTGAAAAAAATTAAATTTTCTTTTTGGGTTTTCCGTGGTCCCTGCAACGAAGCCCCAAGCGCGCGCTTCTTGCGCCTGTGCGGTGCGCGCCATTGCCTTTATTCGACAAATAACGGATAAGATTGTTTCTTTTATTTCTGATTCGTTATTGAATATTTGTAATTTCGCAAGCGAGCGTGGCCAGTGCGTCAGACCGAAATATATATATTTTCGTAATGCTCGGCACGTAAAGTGGATTGGCCGTAAGCTGGCCGTTTCGAAGGAAGTGTTGCAGAGCCGATCGTGGGAGTTGGACCGAGGAACGGAGGAACGCGCGGACCGCGAACCGCCACAGTGTTGTCGACGAGAAGGATACACGAAGGCGAGAAATTCTTGGTTTTTTTTTCCACATCCGAACATCGAAAATCACGAGGAAAACGATGGTGGACGCACGTTCTAAAGGGTCGTCGAACGAATAAACCCGATTGCCGTGGACACGTAAACCTTTCGTGGGTGAAGTGAAACACATGTGTCGGCTGAACCGTGTTTTCCACCACAGAGCGCCCGTCCCGTGTTTGGCCCGTGAATATCTCGCGCTTAGAAAGCCAAGTCGCCCGCCGAGCCACAATAATTCCCGGACAATCCAGCGCATTTCTACTTGAAAGCGTTCGTTAACGCGACCAGCCGCTTCGTCGAGATGGAATAGAACTCGTCGCAGAAGGCGGCAGTGCGTGGGTGGGTGGGTGTCTAGCGACTGCCACTCATGTATATCAAATTCCTTTTGGAATCTCGCGCAGAAATGTTGCTGTCGAACCAATGATACAGTGCTTCACCATTCGACACTCCCTCGTCTCGCCCACGTATATTAATCGGCGAATTATTTCGATGGTATTTTTCGGGAATAAGAAAAAAGCATCAGTTGAGATTTCCCAGCAACTCTCTGCTCTCACTGCCAATTCCCTTGGCAGCAAGTCAGTTTGACAGCTTCCAACGCACCGCACCGATATGATTGCGTTTCCATGCTGTTGTCGACTTCCTTCGTCCCGAACGAGATCTGTATAGTCCGATTAGTTCTCGACGTCATCGTCGAGCAACGCCTCTTCTCGCAATCGACTCGTTGCTCGGTCGCGTCTCCTAAGCGCTCGTCGAGTTCTTTCGTTAGAAGATGCTTCCTTTAAACTGTGAGATGAGAGTGCTCTAGCGAGTCCTCCGTCGATTGTCGTTCGCAGATTCAAGGGAAGGGCCTCGCGCGAAGGTCCCGCCTCTTCCCCCTCGATTGACGTTAAGAAGCGTAAAGTATGAAAGGTCAAGCGGAGGAAAATGGATATCGATAAAGTGTCAGCATGCGCGAGAAGTCAGCAGAATGTCATGCTCACGCAGGTCACGTGAGGGGCGCAACAGAAATGTGCTCGCGTGATCCACCTACGTTGCACTCGACCCTTACCAAGGCAAACGGTAAAAATTCAAGCCCCCAGCCGACTCACAATTCGGAGGCACGCGTCGATAGCAATTCACTGCCGACGCCTGGTGGACGGTTGAAGTTTTTCAAAGATGGAAAGTTCATTCTGGAGCTGTCCCATCGCAGGGACGGCGAAAGAACCACCTGGTTTCCCGTCCCAAAGAAAACATTCTGGCCGCCAGCTAGCACAACTCCAAATAGGCAAGAGAGCTCTACTTCTCTTAGCGGTAAGTTAAAGAATAACATCCTCAGGCTCGACTCGACGATTATAATCCAACGCTTACGTTTGCAGTGTCCGACGACAATTCGTCGGTTCAATCGAGCCCCTGGCAAAGAGATCATTGCTGGAAGCAAGCGAACCCCAGGCGTAGGATATCCACGGAGTTTAATTTCTTCTATTATAGAAATCCGAGAAATCGTCTGTGCGCGCATCCACGCCTGATCGCAAGGAAGCGCAGACGCCCGTTAGATCCTACTTCTCTCCTGCTTGTTCCAGAATCGGTGACGAATTACGCGAAGCCGGCGCGCAAAGCGAACGGCGCGTCGGCCGGGAAGGTTCTGAACGTAGTCATCGACAAATTAGCGCGGCTCCTGGATCCCAACGTCGTTTCGCCTCGCAAGCGTATCTTGCGGGAATTGGAGAGAGTCTCGTTGGAAGACCAGGCGTCCAAGAGGCGCGCGACGCCGCAGCCAGTCTGCACGACAAGCGTCCCCACACCTTCGCCGAAGCAATTGTCGTCGTACAGCATAACGAGTATCCTGGGGGAGGACAAGCCGAGTCACGAACAAGGTTTTCTCCGAAATTTATTGAAGCCGGACGACAGACAACCTGTGAAATACTCATCGAGCAACTCGTATCCGAGGGTACGAGTCGATCCATACATTGGCGCCACGAACACGCCTCTTCAGCACCCACTGTACGGCGTGCCGATGTTACCTCCTGGACCATACAGAGCACCCTTGTGGATGCATTATCCGTCACCCGTCCATTATCCGCCTCCTATGCCATTGTACGCGCCGCCACCGCCTCACCCTCCATCTCCGCCAGTTCATCACTACAAAGACTACAGGGAACAAACTCTTACACCTCCTTCAGGTATGAGCTCCGAACGTTACTCCGTTATTTATCAATTATCGTACGCAAACACTAACTTTCTATCACGTCCCTCTACCCTTTAGATATGCCTCTAAATCTGTCGAAGCATGCGGGTTGAATCTCAGGATCCTAAAAAAGCTGGTGCCTTATGAATGGACAAAACTGCGCAAACACTGCCCGTGCAACGACAATGCGATATATTAGTATTTTTTTATCCATAAACAATAGTATCATAGTAAGTAGAAATACGCGGCCGGAAGGGCAAAGTCCGATCGCTATACTTGTACATAAAAAAAAATGCATAAACTGTCGGAAGTTGACATAGGTATTTTATATTAATATTAAATTAAATCATGAGTAGTATCACGCAATTATAATTGTAATCGAGACATTTCTGTGTATTACATGGTGGAAAGCATGTATCGCGTAATCGTTTGATCATTCTTTCTCGTTTGATCGCCGAGAATCATATTCCCGCGCGATTCTTTCGGCTATTTAAAACGCGCTAGCGCGTTGACACACCGATTTTCTTCTTTTTTTTATTATTCTATTCTTGATTATTTTTTTTACTACTCATGATTCGGGTATCCGCAATGAAAGGAAAGAGCGTGGCTCTCATCTTGTGCATCTCATTTATGCATTATCTTGTTATTCTTATTAATGTTACTGTCATTATTATCATTAATAAAATGATACGACTATCCATTTAAAAAGATTCATAAGAAAGACATAGAATTATGTACAGAACAGATTATTACCTATATTTAGTATAAATAATTATTCCTATGAATAGTAATATGATAATAAAACCTAGGTTAATAGCATCCACAACAGTATACATTTATTTATATAATATTAATGAACGAAACAGAAAAAATTGCTTGGTAAAAGACCGTGGAGTGTGCCTTAAAATGATTACCTAAATTGCAAAGACGAAACGAAAGAATACTAAATTATAAACATTTTCACGGATAATGTATTATTAATACTATTATTACTACTATTACTGTGTACATATGAATATAAACTTTGCGTTACGTGCCCCCATCAAATCGACATATTCGCCGCTATTTATTATTATTAGTCAGACGCATTACCAAACGTTTTACGCGAAAGGCAAGCTCACACAGGCTCTACAAACTAGTGAGTAATTTATAATTATTCATTTGGCATACATCTTTTTTATCAATTGAAACAGATGAAAATGTGACTGCAGCGTAAGCAATTGTATAGAAAGACTAATTTCGTAAATATATAAATATTTCATATACTACACGAGAGCTTTTTCATTTATCGTCATTGTTACTGTAAGTACGTACGTTTAAACTCTAAATAAGTGAATTTATACGTGTTCAATAAATGTAACTAAGGTACACAATTTTCATTACACAACAGCAAAGTTAAAGTGTCTCCCCTATTTCTCTCTCTCTCTCTCTCTGCAGCATAAGCGTTCGTATCGGAAGCCTAACGGTATCTCGTAATCAGCGCCAACGGTCGCGTTACAAATTCGAATTTCCCGGTCCGCCGGTGCGATTGCGCGGAAAAATTGGCATCCATCGTCCTTGCGCTTCCCCCCACCCCCCTCACGCGCCTTGCCCGCCACAGTAACGCAGACGCTCTCCAGACCGCGCAATCGTCAGGTCTTAGTAGTATCCGACCCGTGGCCTTGTTTTGTGGTGTTCGGTGACCGGGTTGTGTCGTCCCGATCGCGGGTTTTCCTGGCGAGAATCGCGCGAATAGATCCGCACGGCCGGTCGGAACGAGTCGAGGAACGCGGCCGGACAATCGGCGAGATCGTACGCCCGCCCGGCGGTGTTTCGAATGCACGCGGGCCCCGGAGGGAAAGAGCGAGTTGAACCAAGAGCTCCGGTAGAGGGGAGCAGGCAGTAGCGGTATATCGCTCGGTTCTCGTATATGTAGCCCGCTCGCGTAAATGGAAAATGGCGGTGTGTCCCGTATGAACGGAGGCAACGGCCACTGGACGATGCTCGTCACGGTAACGGACACGTGAGCCCGGAGAATCGGCTAGTGCGGGCGAATCGCAGGGGACGCGACCCTCTTATATGCATCCGCGATTATCGGCCGGTTATTCCGTGAGTATAGTCGCAGGCGGGAACGGGGTGCAGTGCCGAGAGCCACGGGGCCATAATAGAGAGCCCGAGAGCGCGATCTTTTCTCCTCTCGGTCGATCAAGGGGACAAACAAACACGATGGAGTGACACAGCGCAGTGTTGACCGCCGTGGACAAGTGGGAAGTGTCGGCTAATAGGATTCGCGTAGTCGGAGGACGAAAAGCCTTGATGCCGATGCCGGCCGAATACCACGAGAACCACGGTAACCACGAGAACGCTAATTTCGCTCTCGGGGCCACACAGGACGCCAGCAACATGACGGCCAACATGTACCGGGTGGGAGGTAAAGTAACCGCGCACACATTCCGCCGGCTGATGGCCACGCGTCGGGTCTCGAGCGCGGCTTTAATTAACCCCGGAGAAATTAATGTTTGCAAATGGTGATCGCGATGGCGTCCCCTCTTCCCCCCCTCCTCCCTCCTTCCTCCCCTGTATCTACCGTTTTACCCGCGCTCTGCCCCTCGACTCTTTCCTCTCTTCATCTAGATTTCCCTTCTTCCTCCCCGTTGGGTCTCCTTTTTTTTCCCCCCTCGCCTCCCCCCTCACCTCGCATCTGTCTCTCTCCGTCCAGCGGCGTCCTATACGCGTAGTACGTCTGCTGCTTTCCTTCTGCTCCCCCCCCCCCATTTCTCCCCCCCTCTCTCCTTCTCTCTCTCTCTCTCTCTTGCCCTTCGCCCAGGTCGTGCTAAGTTTTTGCACAATGAGTCCAATGATTAAAATTCGATATCCCCGAACGCTTCGTCTGTCTCCTCTTCTGCCTTTACATATGTATATATATATATGTACGTCTATGTTTTTCTTAC
Source organism: Andrena bicolor (assembly GCA_960531205.1). Classification (NCBI taxonomy): domain Eukaryota; kingdom Metazoa; phylum Arthropoda; class Insecta; order Hymenoptera; family Andrenidae; genus Andrena; species Andrena bicolor. The sequence continues at coordinate 2,857,085 of OY482668.1, read as the reverse complement.
TTCAAACGATCCTTCCGGATGGATCCGTCGGACGTTTTCGCGAACGCGCCAATGGTCCACGGAAAACATTAATTTGTATAAAAGCATTCATGCCTCTGTTTCTAAGTTGTCGCGCGGAGAGGACACCGACAATTCCGAGTCTTCGTGTCCGTACAGAGTTTTCGTATGCATTAACAGGCGACTAGGAAGAGTTTAAAAGCTACGTTACATCGTAGCTGTTCTATTTTTTTTTCCTTTTTTTTCTCGTAATCGTAGATAAGGCTTTATCTTCGTTTCCTAAAGCTTTTTCATTGTAATAGTTTACTTTTCCTCCTCTGAGGAATAGTACATGTCTATAATGTTAGATACTATAGAAATCAAATTCTATCTTCTGAATTGTAAATACACTATCAAGCATATCTATATTATTGATGCGTTATGTTCGAAATGTAATTAAAGCAGTTTGTGCACCGAATGCTCGCAAGTCCATTAAATAGATTGTTTCTGTTTTAATTTGTAGATTATGTGTATTTTGAAACATCTTCCACGTCTCCCTACCAGATTAGGAGGATAGAAGAATTAAATAAGGTAAGAAGATTACATGTTTTAAGCGTTCTGCATTAAACTGTTGGAAATATACAATTTTTGTTCTTTTTTATATTCGATTTAAATGAAAATTCTGTGATTTCCCATTCAAATCTCATTAAGTTATACGCATTATTATACATTATATGGTGTGTAATTATCCTGCTTTTATGAATATAATGAATACTTGAGTTTGATTTTTAAATACATCCTGCTTGATCTTTTAGACGGCAAGTGGAAACGTCGAAGCAAAAGTCATGTGCTTCTTCAGGCGGAGGGATTTACCATCTACGCTAATCATGCTCGCTGACAAACATCAATGTAAGTGAAATTCGCATTGTTCCGAAAAGCTATGTTCCACATACTTCTCTGAAAGCCGACAATCATACGGTTCTATCACCAAGGCTTGCCTTGCTATTCAATCTGTTGTCCAGTCTGGTAACGAATAAGTACTCAGAAAGGTTTATTTCACGTATTTTTTTAATATATATATATCTATACTTGCACAAGTCGCGTGAAATAAATTCAAATTGCGTCGGAACGATTTTCACGAAAGAAAAGCGACGCTCCGGCCGCTCTGTAATAGAATTAAGTAGCGTTCGGACGATTGAAATAGTAATATTAATATATTACACGCATCAGAGCAATGTGATTTATGTTATTTCGCGGTAGCGTACAGATCGATAGTCATCCGCGGATGGAAGAAGAACCGAAACTCCTCTCGCGTACCACGGAAGGATCTTCTTCCAATCGTTTGTATCTAAAAACTTTTATAAACCTTGACTGACCGCATTACTCTATTTTATAGATACACGTTTAGTAGAATCGACGATCGGGGAAAATTAATCGCGAAGAGTCGCGCGTACGAGCGCGCCGGCATGCAACGCGCGCGTCCCCGCGTTTTACCATTCGGTGAGAAAAAGGTAGCTTTAAGGTGGGAAATCACGGATCAGCCGAGAACAAGCCTAGGAAACCGAGCGATTCCTTCTCCAGAGACGCTTGCATTTTACAATTCCAAATAGAATCGAAGAAGCCTCATCGTTCTCTCCCTCTGTTCGCAACGTCGCGCCGAGAGTGTATCTGCAATTTTCGAATAGGAGTTCAAAGACCCCGTCGGTGGAACTCCGCGTCGCGTGAAAGGCGGCACACTTCAATATGTTTTTATCATCGTACCACAGAAATAGTAACGCATCTCCGAAGAGGGAAAAAAATATTCTCTTGGTTTTACGTATCTCAATAAACCGCGTATACATATACGTGTATCTCTCTCCCCCCTCTCTCTCTATTTCTCTGTCTCTCTGTGAACCTTTCTCGATTTTTCCTTTGCAGTGGCAAAGATAATGAGACGCGGGGATTTGGGGGTGGGAATGTATAATAAGTAAAGTTGGGGGGTGGCAGAGGGGTGGAATGGGGGTTGTATCGATCTGCCGGGGGTGGGTTGGGGGTGGTGCACCCGCTAGCCCACCACCTCCCCCTCTTTCTACCTCTCTCACCCGAGAGAGCCACCCCCCTCGTACCACCTTCCCACCCCACCTACCCTCCCGCCACCCTGAACTAAATGAATGACTGACGCAGGGGTTGGTCGGGTATATGTGTGTTACGTGTACTCGGACACACAGAGAGGCTCGTAAGAACACCGATAGGTGCGCGCATACACGCACACAGTGGCATATAGACGAATAACGGGCAGAGAGAAAACAGGAGGAACGCGCACACATGTAACCGGGCCACGTATGTTCTAAGCGAAAATGGTGAAGTGTGGTGGTAGTGGGCCCCACTAGCCATCTTCGTTTTAAGCATTTACTCTCCTCCTCCCCCCTCTCCGTACTTCTCTTGCCCACCCTTCCCTTCTTTCCTACATGCACGCTCGTATGTATATATATATATACATACACACATATGTATATGTACGTACGTACACGCGATGTACACTTTCTCTCTCTCGTCCTGTTTCTCTCTTTACTTCTGTCCCTTCCTCCCAACCTCCCCCCCCCCCTTTCCAGCTCTTCCTCCCCCTATTTCTCTCTGCTCGTGGGCTCTATGTCCGTCCGCCGGTATTTGCTTCGAATCGGGTTCTCCCCATCCCCCTCCACCATTTTTGTACCTTGCTCTTCTGTACCTCGAATTTCAGCGAAAAAAATATACCGACCTTTGTCTTGCCGGGAGTCGATATTTTTATGCGTCGAACGTATGAGAACGGTTTACGGCCAGGACGGTGGTTTGAAGATTGGATGTTTTCCCCCCCGGTCCGGGCACAGGGGGACGGGGATCCGGTTACCCCCTTTTCTCTTGATGACTCTTCGTAATGAAAAGAATCTTCGGTTCTCTGGGAATCCCAGAAATCGATAGAGATTCGTTATATTTGTACTAGTCTAATTCGGCTTCGATAACGATAGGTGGTTTTGCAGATACATGCTGTTAAGCATATTCCCCTCTCTCTCTCTCTCTCTCTGTTTTCACGATTTCCGTTTCCTGTGAGCATCATGCGCCATTTTCTTGAGCCTCTCGCAAGAGAGAGTTCTACGTCGGAAGTAGGAGAGAACACGGATCTAGGATTATGAATTATATATGCTTGAAAGTAATCTCGCTAGTCCCGCATCTCGGAACCGTTAAATTATAATGCAGTTGTAAATAGAAACGCGTCTGGAATTGGTTGACAGAATCAAAATTCTATTTTACATCACGATTTCTATCTGACCCGACACGTAATCGGATGTTACGACTCGGATCTGTTTAGCCGATAGAGTTAAGAAATACGTTATGCATCCACGGTTTTTTGAGTTCTCTTTTTTACCAACTGTAAAGTGTAACAGCATGTTGTTAAGATTTTTTATTAAACAAAGAACATGGCAAGGTGAAAATGAGAAATGGTAGAGTGGGTTCTATGGTACAAATTGCAGTGGCAAGCGCGGAGCAGCAGAGGTCAGAATCCCCTGCGAACACGCAGAGTCAAAAACTGGAGAATCCAGATACTACTAAGGAAATGACTAGTAAAGATGGGATTGGGCCCAAAATGATGATCAAAGGGGGCGGGAAGGGGGGCTGGCTGAAGGCCCCGTTATCAGAGGCCCAAGAGCCTCATGGTGAGTGAGCAGTCGATCGGAAGGTGCTCCTTACGGATGAATCTTATCTGTATACGCTACACTTTCCATCGTAAAGCTTAAGCGATTTCATACGTAAAAGATGCACTCTACGCTCTAAGGAATATAAATCATTCCCATCCTTCGCGAACAACCCGCATTGTACGCGACTGCTTCTCAGACGTGTAGGGATTTAACGTTTAAAGATAGCGAGCATTTCTCCCACGAGCTTTAAATTATTTGTACAGGGATTCATCGGTAAGCACCACGTAACGCGCACCTTCCGATTGTCTCATTAGTCCCGTATAGAAGCCAGTGATGATACAAGGCTAATGATCTAGCGGCGGGATTTATAAACATCTTTGTAATCTTGGTGAATGCCGTAAGCCTAGGTTGGATTCACTGTAAGGCCAAAGAGACAGTAAATTGGGTTTCAACTATAACCTCCTCTTTCGAGTTACGTAGAAGGGGGTTTAATTGTTTCTCGATAAATGCGAAACTTAACGAACCCGTACATTTTGACGATCATTCTCATTCTTCCGTACGATTTCTTTTTCCATTCGCTGTATCTTTCCTCCTCTCTTGGAAGATCATTCTGACCATCTACGCGAGTTTTTTTTTTATGCGTAGATGTTACATTCATGTTCATTGAAATAGTTTCATTCGACAATCCTAATCAGTCATCCTAGCATTCGATAAAATCCCGCCGCATAAAATGATGATTCTTTAGTAATCTGAGGCTTCTCTAAACAATTTACATTACTTCAAAAATTAATTTCATTTCTGTTACGATAGGTATACGTTAAGATTGTTTTCATTTCCTTCTATTTTTTTTTTTTATGTTGCCCGCTCTTGCTGATATTTTTTAGTTCAGTGTTGTAAGTTTTAATTGATTCTGCCACATTCCTGCGTTTCGTTTACATTTAATTTGCCCGTGTCGAAGAAAAGGAAAAAGATAAGTAACGAAAGACCGAAACTGCATGAACAAGTTTAAAGGCCCTTAGGGAAGATTTCTGTGCGATGAGAATGTTAGTATTAAAGTATTTATGCTGAACTTGTTAATCGAAGTCACGAACAGTCTTATTTTTTTGCTAAACTATGCATTCAGTATCGCGCCACGTATAAATGTTGGATCAATGAAATTTTCTCAGAATCTGTCGCAGCACCATGCGTTGTAGTATTTTTCTTTTACTTTCCTCACCTCGTGTGAATTATTTGTTTTATTCGAGCTTCTTTTGATATCTATTCGACGAGTCTGATTGGCGGAGGCGTGATTTAATTGAGATTCTTTATACGCAGGGATGGAAGAGACTGTGGTGGGTGCTGGAGGGGTTACAGATTTAAGTTCTAAGCAACGTCATCAAATGAAGCACAGGGAACTGTTTCTATCGCGCCAGGTGGAGACAATGCCTGCGACACACATAAGGGGAAAATGCTGTGTAACTTTATTAAATGAGACGGAATCTTTACTAAGCTATTTGAACAAAGAGGATTCTTTCTTTTACTGCTTAGTATTCGATCCCGCTCAGCGTACGTTGCTCGCAGACAAAGGTATTTACGGGAGTTTCGCAAACCAGTTTTTTCACCTTACGCCTTTATCTATGTACTTGAATTCTGATAAAACGAACTGTTGCAGGTGAAATTAGAGTAGGCAGTAGATACCAAGCCGACGGCATAGCGCCGTCGCCACTTACACCGGCTGAAAGGGAAGCGGATCCTCGTAGGTTGCAAGACTTGGAGACGTTGGTTTGGACGCCGCGACATTCGTTAACGGACCGTCAGATCGATCAATTCCTTGTCGTCAGTAGATCTGTAGGCACATTCGCAAGAGCCTTAGACTGCTCGTCCTCGGTCAAACAACCCTCTCTGCATATGTCCGCAGCAGCTGCGTCAAGAGACATCACTCTTGTAAATATCATAATCATTCCTACGTGGCTTACGATCCTTTTGTACCAAGCGACATCCTCTTATTTCCGTTTATAACTTTCCAGTTCCACGCAATGGATACTTTGCATCGGCACAATTACGACGTCGCCAAAGCAATGTCATCCTTAGTGCCAAGTACTGGCCCAGTATTATGCAGAGACGAAATGGAAGAGTGGAGCGCATCCGAAGCAAATCTTTTCGAGGAGGCACTCGACAAATACGGAAAGGATTTCGCTGACATACGTCAAGACTTCGTAAGTGTATTATATAGAATAAACAAACAAACCCTGTAAATCAATGACCGCGGGGTGTGCAAAGCGATTTCACCCGTGTGTTTCACCTTGATTTTTAAAATCCAGCGGTAATCCAGTAGAAAAGAAGCACAAAAATCGCGACATAGTCGACAGAAAGCAATGATCTCCGCGATGGTTTGATTTATAAATTTAATACGCAAAGAAGACACCTAACAATTTTTAAATAACCTCCATTTAAAGCGTTTCTCAAATCGTGACACATTCGATTAAAACCTCTGACCTCGGCGATGTTTTAGTTTTTAATTTTAACACGCAACATGAATTTTAAATTCGAACGGTATTCCATAAAACCTGACTAAATAGCGAAAAGAAGGACACCAAACATATTTCTTAAAACGTTACAAAAAACGTGACATTTAAAGCGTTACAGAAAACGTTACATAATCGATAAAAAACAATTGAAATCGTCACGTTATGATTTTATATATATAGGGTAGATAGGGTAGATGGCTCGGTTCCTATTTATCCGCGATCTGTTATAACGAACGATGTAAATGTTTCAGTTACCATGGAAGACATTGAAGAACGTTATCGAATATTATTACATGTGGAAGACAACGGACAGATACGTGCAGCAGAAGAGGGTAAAAGCTGTGGAAGCCGAAAGTAAATTAAAGCAGGTTTATATACCAAATTACAATAAGACAGCCCCACCTACGACTGCGCCTTCTGCGGCAACGATCGTACCTCTTGGTAATAGTAATAGCAACAGTAACGGGAAACCAACTAGTGTTCTGAACGGCAATAGTAATGGTAACATGACGACCGATAACTCCGGCATATTGATGGTTGGGGTCGGCGGCAAACCGTGCGAAAGCTGTCAAGTTATGCAGAGCCCGCAGTGGTACGCCTGGGGCCCGTCGCACATGCAGTGTCGCCTTTGCCAGTCCTGTTGGACGTACTGGAAGAAGTACGGCGGTCTCAAGGTAGATATATCCATCGCGGGAATTTCGCGACCGTGTTCGCACGCACGCGTATTTAACCCTTCGCGGTCACGCGGGGTGCATTGTACCCCAAGAGTAATTTTTTATTTGAAATGCCGCATCTTTACATCTTCCAAAGGGGATTTAACGCTAAAAAATATTTTAAAAAATCTGGATTTTACCACAACGATGGAAAATCGCTCATTTTCAACTACAAATTTTAGCATATCAAAATTTATATTTCTAGAAAAAGACTATTAGACTATGGCTGTATAAGTATTACGAATGTAAAATTATCGCTGAAAAGTTAAAAGGTTCAAAAATACGAAAATGGTAACTCGAAAAATGACGCTGGGGTACAGTGAACCCCGTGTGACCAACTTGTGATTATAAGGTGTGACCACGAATGGTTAACGATGGTGTTTCTTTCGCGTTCAGGTCCCATCGCGCATCGACGATGTCGACTTGGAGAGAAAGAGGGGCGGCACAGGCTCGGACGAGGAGAGTAAAGGGATCGGCGGTGCTCACAGACCTCATCGGTGTAGCATTCCTTCCTGCGGCAAGGAATTCAAGCTCAAGGCGCACCTGAGTCGTCACTACGCGAGCGCCCACGGCGTGGACTTGCGTGGTAGCGGGGCGAGCGGCGGCGGAGGCGGCGGATCACCCAGGCCTGTGATGAAAACTCGATCTGCATTTTATTTACGTACTTCGGCGTTGGCGCGGACCGCCCGACGGCTATGCGCCGCGCAATTACGTACGCGCCACGCAGCGAGAGCGCCCCATCAGCCTGTAAACGCGGCGCCGTTGCGACATCTTTGCGCCTCCCCTCAATTGACATCGAAAAGTCCCGCGGAGTTGCGCATCTTGGCGCGCGCTGTCCGACCTCGTCCTCGCCCTCGCGTCACTGACATAGCGACGCGCTTAGGCGATCATCCTTCTCCGCGGCAACCCGGAGACTGGGACTGGCTAGCTCTCACCGCGCCGGCACAACGAAAGCAACCCGACCGGGTTTCCTTCCCTAGACCACCGAAAGCACCAGGTATGCAATAACTAGCAAAACAGAATTCTCTTTACGATGTATTTAACGCCTCTCTGATGATTCCGTTACAGACGGAAGCCTTCTGTACGAAAGAGTACCAAATAAAGCTGAGGTGGACAGACTGACGGTGACTCCGCCTCAGCCGCAACCCGCCATGCAGGCGCAACAAACGATAATGAAACGCACAAGACCTCCATTCGACGAGATCAATGGATCAGATGGTAAGTTTCAAGACCATCCACTTGTCGCTGTAAATCGCGCAAGTATATTTAAGTGCTTAGTACTGAATATGGTCTCTGTTTATTGGCTTCTACTCTGATGTGGATTGGGATGAAGGTAAAATAATTCAGTGCCTATGAGTCTAAGTACACAGCGAAACGAACAATCATGAAATCGTGTAGCTTGTCTGTTTGTTCCGAAGGAACCGCGAATCCTCGGTTTTAGTAGCTTTACGTATTCGCGTATATCGCGGTATCGCCGCGAGCTTCCTGTTTGGTTGAATGTGGTACGAGTTCTCTTATCCTCGACAGGTATTGCCCTAAGTGCGGGGCTCCCTGGTGGACCGCCTGCAAAAAGGGCTCACCATTCTCAGCAGCTACATCCAAAGCACTCTTTGGAACACACTGCTCCTCCCGTTCTTCCATTGGCACCACCTCTGAATGGAAGAGCTGCTCATCCACATACCTTACCTCATGGTCCACCATTATCTAGAAGTAATGCCCGCAAGCAAGTAATTTCGTGGATGGATGCGCCCGATGATGTTTACTTCCGCGCCTCGGATCAAACCAAGTAAGCGACCCGCCACTTGTTGTCCCCCGTCTCTGAACCTTCATCCGCCCGTATTCACCGTGGAAGTATACTAAGATCGATATTCTCATTGATTTGCAGAAGACTTAGAAGGACCCTGTCGTCTGTGGAACTTCGAAGAGCAGCGCGCAAACCGTGGCGTAGATTACCAGCTCCGCTCCACCCTCCTCATCCGCAGAGAGCAGTACGCGGTGATGACATGGTCGTCATCTTGGACTGAATCGATAATACAATCAATCAGGCAAACTGATAGAACCGTTAGTTCGCCGTGAGATGGGAACCATGCTGTTATTGTAATTTTAATGGCCAGAGTGTGATCACAGTGAAGATATTCCCAGCTTTATGTATCGTCATTGGCAGCTCTGGACGTTGAGCAAGGACTAATCGCTGTTTGGAATTCTTGTCAATGATTCCCGAGACAGCAGTTCGCCGAAACCGAAGGCCTCGCTTAACCGAATTTGGATGTTGCACTGACATGGCTGAGAGAGAGAGAGAGAGAGAGAAAAAATTATACATATACTTCGCGTGTATGGGACGAAGGGGGAGACTGCTCTGGAATCGAACATTCATCGAATCTTAAAAGAAGAAAAAAAAATGAAGAGGAACGAAAAGAAGGAATCAAGTCATTCACCGTGAAAACATGATTTTCTATTCGTATTAATTAATTATTGTTGTTATTAATAATAATTATTAATAATTGAATGTACATATACGTCATACCACACATTCATACATGCATAGCCAGGCAACACAAAGTGTCCAACGAGTGCTGGACACGAGTTCTACATCGGTTAAAAAAAAATTGGCTCATACCACGCGCATCAGCTCACGAGAAATGTTACGGCCGTGCGCGTAACAGAGACGCAAGAGAGTGTGTGAGAGAGAAAGAGAGCGCGTGAAAGGGGGGAGAGAAAGAGAGAGTGAGAGAAAGGTACGTGCGGGAGAAAGAAAGAAAGAATGCTCATTGTGAATATTTTTATTAAATTTTCAAGTTTGATGACTTCCGTCGCAACAATTAATAAATAAACATAAGCATAAGTGGAAGAATGCACTGGTCCTTTTTCCGCTCGATCCAACTTCGCTCAAGACTTTTAACATACGCATTTATATTCCCCTTCAACTATACTCCCGTGTTCTGTAAACAATTTTACAGCTGATAACGATAAATACGTAAATGATTTTCTACTTTTCCGAACTCTTAATGTTTATATATATACTCTATATTATTTATGGTGGAGCCACAATTATTGGTAATATCGTTGCTTTCGTTACTTTTACAAGTTTATATTATTAATGGCGGTACCATAATTATTACTAACATTGTTGCTTTCGTTACTTTTATAAGATAATTAAAGTTAGCTCCGCGTGAGTTTTTAAAATCGACGAAATGGCGGGAAATTTATATCGATGAGGGGAAATCGAACTCGTATCGAGAGGTCGATAGTATATTTCTCGAAATTTGGGACCTCTGGTGGCGCAGTAGCGAACTGTGCACTGATCCGTGCAAATGGCGAAGCGTACGGGGATGCAAAAGTAACAATAACATGGAGAATATGCCTGGAAATGAGGTTAGTTTTATTTTCATTTACGAGCAGTGATATGTCATTTATACTGTAAGTCCCATAACATCGAAGTACATATCTAGAAATGGATTTTGCCAACTGTTATCACGGTTTAGTTTAATCATTCGTATCGATCTCTTCGGAGCTTGTGATTGAAATTCATTACATGTTTTGGCTATTGACTGTTGATGTTCCTCATTTATCAATTCCGAACACAGAATCAAAAAATGGCACATCAGATTCCACCTATGATGAGTATGGCTGCGAACAATACCCTCGGAATTCCGGGAGTTGACCCCCCAAAAGCATTACCCAGCTTGTTGAGCTTAAAAGTGAGCCCACCGAGCGAACTACAAAATCCCAATTCATCCGACGACGGAGGAAGAGACCCGGACAACGATTCGATGAAGCTACCAGCAGCTTTGGAGCAAGCGCTGGCTTTTAAAAACGAGAGGGCCAAGGAAGTAGGAGCAGACCCCAACGACATAGGTTCTTTAGGAAAGTCACCTAATCACGAAGGCGGAGGCGACGAAGCGTCTCAGTTAGAAGACGTCATAATCGAACCGGAATCCACGGAAAAGACGGACGCGAAAGGCAACAAAACGAAGAAGAAGAAGAAGAAAAAGAGGAGGAAGCACACGGCGGGAAAAGAATCGGAGAATAAAAAGGACAACATAGAGAACTCGAAGCCGAAGAATGATTTGCCGGAGATCGAGTACATTCAGGAGATTCCGAGCGTCAATGACTTGGAACCGATGTATCGTCAGTTCGCCAGAATCTTCGAGGCGTTCAAGCTAACCGAACCCGAACCTAAACCCACCGAGGCGGACAAAGGGGAACCGATAGGGCAGTATCCACCAGTGGCGAATCTTCAGACGACTGGTACGATACCCAGCAAAGTGCCGCCGCTGGATGATTTCGACGACGACGCGAATAATCCTCAGCAGCAGCAAGGCGGAGGGGAGAACGGTGCTCCGCGTCTTTCTAAGAGGAAGTTAAAGAGGCTAACGCGTCTGAGTGTCGCAGAATTGAAGCAACTCGTGGGACGTCCCGACGTCGTGGAGATGCACGACGTTACCGCCAGAGATCCGAAGCTCCTGGTGCAGCTGAAAGCTCATCGTAACACAGTGCCTGTCCCGAGACATTGGTGTTTCAAAAGGAAATATCTGCAGGGCAAACGTGGCATAGAGAAGCCTCCGTTCGATCTGCCGGATTTCATAAAACGCACAGGTATCACAGAGATGAGGGCGAGTCTTCAAGAGCGAGACGATACACGCACGTTGAAGGCTAAGATGCGGGAGAGGGCCAGGCCCAAGCTCGGCAAGATAGACATCGACTACCAGAAGTTACACGACGCGTTCTTCAAGTGGCAGACTAAACCTCGCATGACAATTCATGGTGACCTTTATTACGAAGGGAAGGAATTCGAAACGCGCTTGAAAGAGAAGAAGCCTGGAGAGTTGTCCGATGAACTACGCACCGCGCTTGGTATGCCGGTGGGACCTAATTGTCACAAGGTACCTCCACCGTGGCTCATCGCTATGCAACGTTACGGGCCGCCGCCTAGCTACCCGAACTTAAAGATACCCGGCTTGAACGCACCGATCCCGGAGGGTTGCGCGTTTGGTTACCACGCGGGCGGCTGGGGAAAGCCTCCAGTGGACGAAACTGGAAGGCCCTTGTACGGAGATGTGTTCGGAATATCCCGCACCCCGGGCGGAGATGCCATGGACGAGGAAATCGACAGGGGCATGTGGGGCGAGCCGGAATCAGAATCCTCTGGGGATGAAGATGAGGATGAGGATGCGGAGGAAGGCGGTGAAGGCGAAGGGGAAGGGAAGGAAGGAGAGGGAGACGCGAGCGGCTTGGTTACGCCTGGCGCGGAAGGCTTGATAACGCCAAGTGGAATCACATCGATCCCCGCAGGATTAGAGACTCCGGAGACGATTGAATTGAGGAAAAAGAAGATCGAAAGTGAAATGGAAGGAGGGGACACGCCTGCTTTGTACACAGTATTGCAAGAACGACGAACGGAGGGTCTCGGGGCGAGCATGATGGGCAGCACGCATGTGTACGACATGACAGGGGCAGCGGGAGGACAAGCACCGCCGTCCGTCATTGCTGCGCGTCGCGGGGTAAGTGGAACAACGTCGGATGGGAGAACCGAGAAGGACGGAGCTGTCGAGTTGGCGCTGGATCCAAGCGAACTGGATCTGGACTCTGAGGCGATGGCATCGCGATACGAAGAGACTATGAGGTCACGGCAAGCTCACTTGAGAAGGGAAGACTTGTCGGACATGCTTCAGGATCACGTGCAACGACAAAAAGTGAGTATATCGCATTGGGAAACCAAGAATTTCGATACGCCAACTAGTGGCAGAAAATTAAACTACTGTGAGTAGGCCGAAATCCGTCGAAGTCCATACGATTATCAGTGTTTATATAAACATTTTGTGAAAAACGAGTGTTTTTAAATTTTTTTAACTTCTTCGATTAATAAATACTTATTCGGAATGTTTGGTGGGATCCGAGCCTACTTGCAATAGTTTGCCAACTTACCACCGCAGCGCTGAAATCGAAGCCACGCCTCCACTTGGTTTCCCAATATTCGACGTTGGAATTAATGTGCGAATGAAATTCGTTTCTTTTTACAGAGTAAACGCAAGCGCCAGCAGGGTCAAGATTCGAAAGCTTCTAAGAAGTATAAGGAATTTAAATTTTAAATCTAAGAAACCGACACGTGCAGATAAAACGCATTTATTCGAAGAACGCGAAAGGCACATTACAATCGAATTACTATTCATTTCTATTGCATACGAGAATGAATCATTAAACGATAAGCAGATTAATATACACTTCATTCTGTTGACAAATTACTGGACTCCGTACAAACATTCTGCTTCTTTATACGATATGTTTCTTTTCTAAAGCTATATGGAACTTAAGTTTACTTGGAACGAATGTCATAAGGGGGTGCGAAAGATAATATAATAACAATAAAAGACACGGAAGCGATATCGCAATTGTGAATCTACTGATAGCGCTACCAATATCCAACCAGCTTCCTCGAGGAGTAACGCAATACAGGAGCGGTAACGACAGGCAGTCTCCCAATAAAAGTATCGCTAAGAAGATACTCGGAGACCCGAGCACGCGACTGGCGCATCCGATTAGCATCAATGGCGTGCTGATTTTTAAAAGTATCAGCGAGAACATCGTGAATGGCGAGAACATCGTCACGAAGTGTCGAGTCCAAGACGGGTCGAACGAGCTGATACTTGCCATATTACCGGTCCCAAAGAAACACATTAATGTATATAGCATCTACAATAAATTGTTCAGGATGTACAAGGGTAACAATAACTGTTTGATACTTTCAGTGCTGTTACGCAGCTCTGCGTAGAAAAAAGAAAAAGGATACAAAGATTGCGGCCGTCAGCAATTCTTCCATCGTCAAAAGACGTTTAGTATCTTGATACCTTTGAATAGAGAACGCATCAGATCGCGGCCAACACGACAAGTGTGCCGCGAGGATTACGAAGAAGAGAGGTTCGTAAGACGCAGATAATAGAACCAGTGGGCAGAACAATCCCAGCACGACTCCTTGCATTCTTTCCTTTAATTCCGTGGGATAAGTGCAAATGTGTAACGGCGTGGTTAGTAAAATCGCCCACGATATCCAACTTCGGCCATCTATGAATTCTAAGATTGTTAATCCTGTAAGTACTAGTCGAAGAATTTCTATTACTCTCCTGTACATTGATTCAACTTTGAAAGCAACCATTGCAGCTACCACGGATATGCTAAGTAGCCTGGAAAGTGAACGTTTAGTATTAATGATAGTTTTAAAGGAAGCGTAACGGTCCGGCGTCAGTTCGAACTTACACGATGTAGACTCGAGGGTGCGGCTCTACGACAGGCAGTAACGGGAAGATGGCCAGCGACAAAGCTGTCCAAAGGAAACTCCGAGTGGCTTTGTACGTAATCGTTTTCATAAGAGCAACGAGCAACATTCCTGCGCTAAGGGTGCCCCTGTATGTTAATCCCATGAACATTGTTGCTAGTAACAGAATTATCCCCGCGATTTCTAGACAAGATCGTTTACTATTTTGTATTCTAAATTCTATTGAATACATAATTGCGTTCCTAATAGTCAGCCAGGAAGAGATCACAGCTAAGGATAAGTAGCACGGTGATCTCCAATTGCTGCAACCTGAAACTATTTCGTTCGCGTTGGAATTAACTGTCGAGGGAAGATACCAAACCCGGAAATTCAAAAAATTCTGAAACTTTGGGTGCGTTCCAGTTGGGCCCAAAGCGATCGTAGCGCCCGTGTTTCTCGTAGAAAACACGGGCGTTGCGGTCGCTTCGGGCCCAACTGGAACGCACCCTTTGTGAATACGTAGAGAATTTCCTCCTCCTTAAACGCAATTTTTGTTCGCTGCCCGAATTCATTCGAAGGGGTTGGAATTAACGCTTGAAAATTCGGCTATTTTCCGGTTTTGGAAGCAACCGGATTTTGAGGGGTGAATTACACCCTCTTAGAATGGGAATGTATCGCAAACGAAACTCGGTTGAGATGGCGCTATGATCGGAGTGCCCAAGATGGCGTCTGAGCATGCGCGTGATGACGCCGTGAGGTCAAATCAATCAACGCCAAGATGAGCTTGGATTTGCGCTTGCGTCGATTCGTTTACAGTGTTTATTAAGCCAAACTCATCTTGGCGTTGATTGGTTTGACGTCACGGCGTCATCACGCGCATGCTCAGACGCCATCTTGGGCACTCCGATCAGAGCGCCACCTCGATCGAGTTTCGTTTGCGATACATTCCCATTAATTTGAGTAGCAAACAAAAATTGCATTGTAATCAGGAGGAAATCCCCTACGTATTCACAAAGTTTCAGAATTTTTTGAATTTCTGGGTTCGGGATCTATGTACTTTTTAAACGATCGCGAAAAATCGTGAATATCTTACCTTTGTACATAATACATATTGTAATTAATATAGCTGCAAACGCAATATCTGATATTGTTAAAATAACGTAATTAGTAGAAGCTCGCTTGGCCCCGGCTAATTTAAAGAACAACAGTATTACCCATCCTAGCCACATGGTGGACAAATATATTAGAAACCGCGATCTCTGGTACTGTCGGAAGTATGATAAAGATTCTTTGGCCAGTCCGATCGCGTCCACTGTTTCTTTCAATCTCTCTCGCGAGTCTCTTACTTCGACGTATCTATCTAACTCAGATATTTTCTTATCCAATTCCTTTTCCCTCCAATTCGCATGACCATCGTCCTCGCAATTCATTTTACGATTCGCCTTCACTTGGTGCGTTAACTGCTTCAAATTGTTTAACAAAGCACGACTCGTGTACTCGAGATTAATATCGTTCAAATACTGCCAAGGTAAAACGCCCTGAGAAAGATTGTACATCGATTATTTGGAAGATCGGCAAATATTGCGACCGACTGTGCTAATTATCTTTACACGTACTTCGTTATTAGTGGGGATAGGTGTGCCAATTAAAGTTGACACCAACGGTGTAATATCCACTTGCTCCAAGTCTTGACGAGAATTAAACGCATTGGTTCCTGCGCCCCAAACGATCAACGGCGTTTCTGTTTCATCCGTGGAACCACTTCCGTGCGATCCCCAGTCAGTCATTCCATGGTCAGACGTGAACACATACGCGGTTGCGTTGTCCCCGAAAAACTTCTCCGTCATTAGTACAACCTCCTCTATTTTCCGATCAACATAATTCATGTTATCAGTGTACTCTCTGCGTTTAAATTTAAGTCGAAGCTAATGAAATCACAGTTCTGTTTCAAGCATAATTCCGCTTCCGTATCGATGTCTCGAATCGATGTGTCTATAAATACCTAGAATAAGGCTTCGCAGCGTGTCCGGTGGTATCGCAACCAAGCAGATGCAGGAAAAGAACAATACGATCCGCGTCTTTTACTTTGCCAGCTTCCTCCCGAAGCCAGTTCAGGTACTTGTCGAACACCCACGAATCTAAGCGCCAAATTTGACCTCGCATTATATCAAAGTCTTGCCATTCGTGGGGATAACTCTCCCCGTGTACGTTCTCTTTTGCATCTGGTTTTATGAAACATCAAAGATTTAATACCTGTTGCTTACAAGGAGAGATCCCGAACTCGGGAATTCAAAAAATTCTGAGACTTTGTGAATATGTGGGGGATTTCCTCTCGATTACAACGAAATTTTTGTTTGTAGCGCAAATTTATTCTAAGGGGTTGAAATGAACCCCTTAAATTCCGGCTATTTTCTGATTTTCTGTTATAACTCGCGAACTGTAGGAACTGTAAGTTGCCAAATCAAATTAAAAGAAGTAACTTCTGTCTTGAAACTTTTTTTCTATCTAATAAATTGGTTTCGGCGCACTGATTCGGTCACTGCGCCGAAACCAATTTATTTAATATTTACGGTCAAAAATTTTAATTTGAATTTTTTTCTATCTCTTACAGATTGCGAAATACAAAATAAAATCGGAAAATAGCCGAATTTTCAGGGGTTAATTTCGTCCTCGTAGAGTGAATTTGGATGTCAAACAAATCGTAAGAAAATCATCTATATATTCACAAAGTCTCAGATTTTTTGAATTTCCGGGTTCGGGATCTTCCCTTATTAGAATCATACTTAAAACACTTCAGTAATGTTCGCAATACCTCTCGTGAACATGGGTATAATATCAGGACTCCCCCATGCCCACGACATGTGGCTTCGATTAAAGATAGAGTCGAAATCCACAGGATTTTCCTTCCATCCCTTAAAAATAGCGCTAGGATCTTCGTACAATCCCGCGCAAATTGCGACGATACCCGGTCTAGACTCTGTTGGCATTCTTGTGTGAGATACACCCCAAACACCTTTATTCGTCATTACATATCTACAATCAGAATTACACCGTTATGCGTACAACAGAATTTTCTAATTTAATCCTTAACTACTATACTACTTTTTTCAAATATAACTGGTACACTGGGGTGGCAGCAGACCCCAAATAAAAAAGGACACAGGAATTTGTAAAGTCGACACTAGATCGACCTCTATGAATATAAAATAATAAAAACGTAGAATGTTAAACTATTATTAAAAAATTAATTAGAAATTCACTTTATAAACTCAGAGGCAACCAAAACTTTTTGCAGTGAACTTCGCGTAGGTCGGACCGACCCCAGGATACCAGTTAAGGGTTAATAATCAGTGAATACTGCCCTCTTTAGTTAAAATGTCCTATCCAGCATTTTGAAAGAACCGAGAAAACTGAAGTTTATCATTTCCTTTGCACCATACTTATTTTCCTTCTTTCAAATTAAAACATCTTGTCATTATTTCGTAATACCCTAATACCATTTTTTGTAATAATTGTACAGGTAGGGAATGTATTATTAACGTACCAATTAATTAATTGTTTCAGATAAGATACTTCAACCATTTTGAAAGAAGTTAAGTTAAATACATTAGACTGTTTATAAATCTTTATGAAGCACGTAGAGGTTTCTAACTATACTTAAAAGGTAAAAGACGTGTGGAACTTCAAATATTTCAATATATCTCAAAAAATGAAAAAATGCCAGATAGGACAGTTTAACTAAGGAGGGCAGAATAGATTACTTAAGAAACTTAGGTGGTGCTTCGTCAAAGGTCCTGTATCTCAAACCATCTGCCACAAACAACACCAGCCTCTTCGCTGGTGGGTCTTTTAAAACTGGCACGCTCGGTAATCCTTGTATAATAGGGGAATGAAAATTTATGTCCAATACGCCCCACAGCAGAATCAAATGCATTACGAGACCCCATATCGTGAACGCATAATTGCTGGTCGTTATGTTGAACTTCTTATCGTTCATCGTCCCAAATTGTTAAAACAGGCGATACTGTGCAACTTTTTCAAAATTTGCCGTTTTCTAACCTGCGAAATCAACGGTTTCGAATGAATCGTCTATTTACAATCCCACAAAACTTATACGATTAACATCGCTCTTTATTATTTCGATCACGTATATTATTCAACATTATATCTGAATTATTTACCTACTTAATCAACCATGCCTCGTTCAGTTCCTAAACCTGTAAGAAAATAATTGACAACTACAGTGAATTTTCTATACCTATTTACGCGGAGACATAAAGAGCTGAAAATTGGATCAGAATTCAGAACGACGGGAAATAAATGGCATTGAATTACTGTGAATTTACCATTAACAACAGGAAGCATTATTATTCATAACGTTTCATTTCACTCGTAAAGTTTAAAAATAAGCGGCGTGTCGCGTGGATCCTCACGAGACCCCAAGTTTTTTAACCGAAAGGCTTGTTGGTATGCATGAAGTTGACTATTGGCGCTATTGGGAATTCATACTTAATCCGACCGATGCTTTGCAATGTTTTTAAACATAAGTTCAAGCACCGATGCATATATATATTCAAGTGTAAGAGTTTATCCGGGTGCGAGAGAAAAATTATGCACGTTAAGTTTCCTTAACTTAA
Organism: Andrena bicolor; assembly: GCA_960531205.1. Classification (NCBI taxonomy): domain Eukaryota; kingdom Metazoa; phylum Arthropoda; class Insecta; order Hymenoptera; family Andrenidae; genus Andrena; species Andrena bicolor. Next base: position 2,838,350 of record OY482668.1, on the reverse strand, counting down.
AAGACGTGTGACAATTGGATCGCGTATACCACACGGTCATTCTGCGTCGTCTCATGATGGCCGTCTGCTGTACTCTGAACTAATTTCAGAGGTGAGGTAATGATTTCGAATACAACGCGAAATTCAGCTTTTTCCCGATGACACTCGTGTCAACCGCGACCTATTTTATTACCATTAAGTCCATGATATTTCGTAGATAAATACAAATATAATGTACAGCGAGAGATCGACGAATTAATACACCGAAAGATCGCTCGCGACCATCGCACGTTTTAAACGCGCTGCCTCGCTCCTCTTCGCACTCAATCCTCTTTTTTTTCAGATTTTATCTGCGCGTGGATTTAAAGCTGTCGCGAGAAACGGAAAGGAAAATGGTAGTGGGCGCGTTTCCAGCTATCAAATTAGCGGGATTGTTTGTCAAGCAAGTTAGTAAACCTATAGCGAACTTCATCGCCAACAAGGCGAAGAATCATCCCGTACTTAGAACTTATTTTATCATTCCGCCTGCCCAACGTAAGTAAAACAGACGCCTTTTGGATCCAATGCTTCTTGACGTTAAGTCTTTCTAACTGTACGATCGTTTGTTGAGTCGCTGTTAATTCATTACAGTCTATCACTGGGCGGAAGTGAAAGTTAAAATGTATATAATGAATCTCGGTAGGCCCACGAAGGTGGCAAAGTTGAACGAAACCATGGCGATAGACTTAGGGGCGAGTTTAATGAGCGAAGTTATCGTATTCGGCATCGGCGGCGGTCTCCTGCTGTTAGAATACACTCGCCAATTGAACAAAGAGCGGAAGAAGAAGGAAGCGGCCTTCGAACAGGAGAAACAGTTTCTGGACGACATTCAGTACTTGACTATCCTCACCTGCAGACAGAAGGAAGACATTAAGTATCTACAGGATGCTGTCGAAGTATTAGCCAAACATTCGAAGCAAGAATTACCTTCGAGGCGACCCTCCGAACCAGCGGAACTGGATTGTATAAATCAGAGATGCGAGGGAATTATGAATTTAACGGCAAATAAGTGTTCGAAAGTATATACGGATTCGAAAGCGAGTACGGAATCGCAGAGAAACGACGACGAGGAAACGTCGTTGGTCCAGCGCGCTATAGTGTATTACCAAACCAAAGTAAAGGCTGATAGAGTCAGTTAACTGAAATTTTACAATTTTATTAATGAACGTGATAGTGTAGATATAATATTAAAGGCAACAAGTAACATTTTCGAGGCTGCAGTGTACATAAGACACGTTTTCCATGATGCACAAAGTGCAGGGCTTTGCGAGCGATCGAAGGCACTTAGCGCAGCAATTCTCGAGCGTTATTATCGAAAGTATCCAGTATTTTCTGTTTCTTCTTATTACAAATAACTTTCAAGCACGGATGCGTTATTTTAGAGAATTTTGCTTACGACTGCCATTACTTAAAATCATCTCAATTGTATTTGTAATAACGACGATGATAATAGTATGTTTTAATATATGGAAACATTCGTCAGGAAATGTTCGATCCACTCAGTTATCAATTCAACTTTATTCCTTCTTTTAACATTTTCTGCAGCGTGTGAATTCTCGACTCCAAATTTTCAAGATCGAGCTCTACGACAGAGGTTTCGAAGTCTCGTGAATAAGAGTATTAAATTTTATAGGTCCTGCAAGCAAAACGGAAGGGGTTGGACGATAGAGAAGGGATGGATGCCTTCTCCTTTCTTCGCGAACCTGTAAACCCCACCTAGTATAAGCGAGTACTCGTTCCACGGAGTTCTCGGCAAGCGAGAGGCAGCGTGAAAGAAGACGGTCATGAATTTCTTGCTCTCCGAGTCCCTCCAGTTTTGCTCGCTACACTTGTGTATCGCAATACTAACTTGAGTCTTTCATTTTGTTATAACTTTTTGTTCTCCGACAAGGGGATCGTCGAGTTCTAATCGACTCCATTGAGCTGCCTACGATTATCGATATAATAATATAAACAAAGTCTTGTGAGATTCGTGGATGTTTGTTTGATAATAAACTACCTGGTGATAAGCTAGATCGAGAAGTTTTAACGTGACTAGAAATCGAAGAAGATCGACTTCGGCTTCGCCTGCGATCCGTGTAATTCGTTCGCGTAGAAGAGGGACGTTGGTAACGTCTTAACGCAGCGCTACCGTCTCCTGGCTTCCTGCCGACGGACTCTGTAAGTTGTCGCACTTTCATCGACAAGGCTGCGTTCTCAGCTTTGAGCTTCTGAATCTGCGTTCGAAAGAATGCTCGCTCCTTGGCAACATTATTCTCCAGCGACTTGATCGAACCCAATAAATGCCTCAAACCTTTTCCTGAACGTTAGAAAATGGTTGGAGAATTGGTCTACGAGAAACTACGGCTTTATTTCGCTACCTCCACTCGCGAGCCTCTGATTCTCTTGAACGAGCCTTTGATTCGCAGCTGTGAGTTGCTCGACGCGTTTTTGTAAGTTTCGACTCGCTCCTGTGGACTGAAATTTTTCAATTTCAGCTTGTAATCTCCTGATGGTTGCTTGCAATATCACCGGGTCAGGTAAGCCGCAATACTCCAGAGGTAACGGATAATGGATTCTTAAGAAGGTCGTGACGTTGGCAAATATTTGATTTTAAAGAAATTCTATTTGTACAGGTTTTGTGAATTTTTTTTACGCTCGATATATATATATATATTTTCGTGAAAATCATATAATTCGCAAATAGCGAAAGAAGCTAAAGTCTTTTTTAACGCTTTCACAAAAACTGTTATTTCGTACTCACCTATCAAACTCTACTGTGTAAGTTAATATAAGGTATCGGCGATTGTTCGTTGCGTTACCCAAGCTTGAACACGAATTACGCTCGAGCCTACGTGCGCGCAGCAATTCTAAGTCCTCGAACGTGAGAAGGTCCAAAGTGATGGATTCGCTGGTCTGAAATTCATTCCCTTTTAACCTTCATTTACCATATTTACGCAAGTCAATCGCAAAGTTTACTTTCAACAATCCGGACTGCAGCATAGCCACGAATACATCGAAATGTTTGTAATTCCCAGTTTTGTGCGTCAAGTTTTCGATATCTTAAACAGTTAAGAAAACATGCACCAACGAGGCGACGCAAATAAATCGAATACACGGAAATTGCGATTAAGAGACTAAAGGTATTTAGAGATTTGAATCGTCAGTGTAATCGTAATTTGCATTGGCTATCAAGGATAAGGGACGAACATGCCGCGTCGTAGGAGGACTGCCAATTCTCGCCGGTGTGTTTATCGGTGACAGTGAGCACCAGACTCCGCTGACATCCTTTAAAAGCGGTGACTTTGATCTTCACCACGAATTCTTTGCCACTTTTAAAAGCGTAAGTTGTCACTAAGGACGGGCCAACTTCGCTCATACTTAAGAACGAACATCGATAAAGGCGACGGACGTTCGCCACGGAATGGCTTTCGAATAAAGCCGGAGAGACCGATTGCTCGATCGAGAATTGGAATAAAAGAAGAAAAGGGGGATTTAGGCGGCTAGCTTGCTGAAATTTCACGGCGATTTAATTCGCAGACGACTGACGGCACCGACGCGAATTCGATGCGGGCGCATAATCGCCGTTGATCGCCGTGGGACAGAGCAACACGGTTCGAGATAGGTTGATGCGTAGCTGTCAATGACATCATGATACTGTATTAGTCGGAGGATGAGCTCGATTTAATATAAGAAGCAGTCAAATCGCAAACATGTGGTCCTTCTTTTCGAGAGACCCGACCAAAGATTTCCCGTACGAAATTAGCGAGCCGATCTCCGGTTTGGACGACAAGAGCATCTGGACATTGCACAAGGCTAAGAAAAAGGTACCATAACCTCACAATTTTTAGCTGTGAATGTTTACTTATATTTCCATCGGTGGTTAAAAGTCATTTGAGATATCTGTGAACAGGGTTCCACAGGTGGCGAAGATGTTTCGGTGTTCGTCTTCGAGTGCAAAAGCGGCAATGAACACCTGCTGGACGTGGCTCGCTCAGCGGTGAAGAGGTTGAAGACGCTGAGACATCCTAGCATACTCGCGTACCTCGATAGCCTTGAGGTACAATTTCTGCGTTCCGTGGACATTAGCGTTGGTAGCGGATATGACGGGGAGGACTCTCTGTTATTTATTGTTATTTCAGACCGACAAAATGGTGTATTTGGCAACAGAACGCGTGGAGCCTTTGTACAATCGACTGGCAAGAAAAGCGGACACCGACAAAGAGTCTAAGAAAGAGTTGTATTTTTCTTGGGGGATATTTCAAATTACGGTATGTATCGAGGAGGATCGAATAATCGAGGCTTTATACCCTCGATAGCCCTAGAACAGGCCTTTTTTCAAACGCAACTTGTAAATTGATAAATAACAATAGAGACAACGTTTTTTTCTAGTTTTAATCGTTATTCTATGAGCTTTAACGTAAAAAAAGAAAAGTCTTAATATCTCTATGTACAGAAAAGTTGTGAGTGAAAACGTAAAGGCGTGTACGTGGTGCACAGTTTGATAATGAATATAAAATCTCGAAAAATGGGTTCAATGATTTCGATGAAAATTTATTGAGAGATGCAGAAAACCATTAACGATGATGTGTCGAGAGCAGAATTTCGAGACGAATTCTAGAAAAAAGATAAAAATATTTTTCATATAAGAAATCGGTAAAATCGTATTTTTCAATATTGGGAAACCAAATGGAGGCGTGGCTAAGATTTCAGCGCTGCGGTGGTAAGTTGGCAAACTATTGCAAGTAGGCCCGGATCCCACCAAACATTCCGAATAAGTATTTATTAATCGAAAAAGTAAAAATTTAGAGTTCAAAAAAATTAAAAACACTCGTTTTTCACCAATGTCTTTATAAACACTGATAATCGTATGGAATTCGACGGATTTCGGCCTACTCACAGTAGTTTGATTTTCTGTCACTGGTTGGCGTATCGAAATTCTTGGTTTCTCAATAAAAATTGTATTATTTTTTTTCGAAAATTTGCTCCGGACACATCGTGGGGAATTTCGGCATCGCTAATTAAATTTTCATTCAAATCGATGGAGCGGTTTTCGAGATTTTATATTCAACATTAAACGGTGCACCGCCGTTACATTTTTACTCACAACTTTTATGTACATAAAGAGATTTAGTCTCTTCTTTTTTTATATTAAAGCTCATAGAATAACGATTAAAACTAAAAAAAAACTTTTCCTCTATTGTTATTTATCAATTTACAAATTGCGTTTGAAAAAAGGCCTGTTTTAGGGCTATCGAGGGTGACCTACCCCGTTAAGAAACGTGTATAGTGATGTATGTGTTTCAACAGAGAGCGCTGAACTTCTTAAACAACGATGGCAATCTGCGACACAACAATGTGAATTTATGGACGGTGTTCGTTAACGAAGAAAGCGGGGAATGGAAACTCGGCGGGGTTGAATACATGACTGCGGTAGACGCTGTTTACAATACATTACCAGCGACATTCCAAGCGTATTACCCTCCGGACGCTAAGGAGAACGTAAAGCCAGCTACTAAATGGTAAAAGAGATCGCCGATAGGAAAGAATCGCACGTGTTTATGAGTAATTGTTACTTTATACGCGAGAGAACGTGTAATTCGAAAGGACGAGGCGACTAAATGATTTCTGTTCGTAGCTACAGCTTGTTTAACGCGCAAACCATTAGCGAAGTAAATTCCCTTGCTCGGTAAAAAATGAAAGATAGTTGTCTGATTCGTAAAATTACCGTAAAATACCAGCTATTCTGTACGCAAACATTTAGGTCTATTGTTAACGCTATGAAACTGATGAATAAATAAAAAAAACAGCTCGGTTGACATGTGGGGACTCGGATGCCTGGTCTGGGAAACGTATAACGGTCCATTGAGTTCGAGCTCGCAACTTAAGCTTAGGGACAAAGTATGATTCTTGTTACTTCTAGGATTAACGATCACGCTCGTCGGTCGATTTATTAACGCGAGTCCTCTCTTTCAGATTCCAAAGCAGTTGCAAGTGGTGTTCCGAGAATTGAACAGCGGAAACGCGGAGGGAAGGCCGAATCCTGCGGACGTGATAGCGCGTTGCCGCAGTAATGGTGGTTTTTTCAAAAACGAGCTCGTAGACGCGCTTCTATTTTTAGAGGAGATACAGATGAAAGAGAGAGGGGAGAAAGGTCGATTTTTCTCGCAGCTTGCTGGTCAGTTAGAATCATTTCCAGAGGGTGTCGGCAGATACAAAATTCTGCCGCAATTGCTGGCCGCCTTCGAGTTCGGCGATGCTGGAAGTGCAGTGTTACCTCCTCTCTTGCAGCTAGGATGCTTATTACCCGACACCGAGTACCAACGGAGAGTTGTGCCGTGCGTTGTGAAATTATTCGCATCCAGCGACAGAGCGACGAGGTTACGATTACTGCAGCAGTTGGATCGATTTGTCGATCATTTACAATCAGCCACGGTTAACGAGGCGATCTTTCCACAGGTAATTCCGCTTGATTATCCACATCACAATAAAGAAATTAGAAAGCTCCATCCTAATCTCGTTTATTACAGGTAGCCAGAGGTTTCCTGGACACGAATCCTGCTCTCAGGGAGCAAACGATAAAATCTGTGGTACACTTAGCGCCGAAATTAGACTATAATAATCTGAATGTGGAAACACTGAGATACTTTGCCAAACTTCAGTCGAAAGACGAGCACGGAGGCATACGCACTAACACGACGGTTTGTTTGGGAAAGATTGCCCAACATCTCCACCCGCAAATCAGGCAAAAAGTAACTTCGATGATCAATACGAAGCTTTCGTGATAACGTGTGATAAATTCGAGTTCAAGTGGCATGTAATTGTAGGTTTTAATTGGAGCGTTTATTCGAGGTACAAGGGACTCGTTCCCACCAGCTAGAACGGCGAGTATCTTAGCGTTGGCCGCGACGCAGCAATACTTTCTACTACAAGAAGTCGCGAATCGTATTTTGCCAGCGTTGTGCCCGCTTACCACGGACGTGGACAAAGGAGTGAGAGATAACGCGTTCCGAACTATTCGCGGATTCTTATCGAAGCTCGAGAGAGTGTCGGAAGATCCTGGCTTACGAGAATCTATGGGTACTCATGCACAGTTCGAAGTTCTTTCAAACCCGAAGCAGTATTGTGTTTCATGTGAATAATTCTATTTCAGAGGCGGATGTAAATACAGCAACGCCTAGTCTTAGCAACGCAGCAGCAACGTGGGCCGGTTGGGCTGTAACTGCGGTCACTGCCAAGTTTTATCGCAGCCAGTCGGACACGCCAAAGTCATCGGACAGTACGTCGAGAATCTTGCTGAACAAGCCTGCCTCCCTGGGTATTCGTAGATCGTGATTTTTCCTTCAGTTCTCCTCGATAAGGGATGTTCTTACTGTCAGTGTGCAATCGAATTACAGAGCAAGCTAGTAGCTCGCAAAGTAGCGCCAGCACTACTGCTACGACGAGCAGCGCTACGAGCATGACGTCGTTGGAGCACGACCACGAGCACGATATGCCGAACATCGCGAACACGAACTCGGATGGGGACTGGGATTGCTGGGATGCCGATAATTGGGGTGACATGGAGCAGCAACCTTCCGCCACTTCGGGACACGGGACTAGCAACATTTCACCGTCCCCACATTCTCCTAAGGCTAATGATCAGTGGACGAGCCTTGAGGAGGAACCAGTTCGTATTTCTTCCGATATAGTTATTGTGGTCACACTGAAGAAAAAGAAACGTGATATTGAGGAATTTTTTGTGGAAAATCTAACGTATACTTTTTACAATTTTTTATTTGATTTTAAAGTACATATATTCGGCAATTCTCAGTAATTTTGTTATAGGAAAATATTGAAAAATGAACGAATAACAGCTATTCTCCCGGAAGCTATTTTTTTTAGAGGTGAGCACGATTTCTTCGAGCCGTATCATCTGAAATCGAAAAGTGAAGAAGATTCTGGTGCGTGAACGAAGGATTTTTGTTTTTGATGAAAACTCTATTTTTAATTTACGAAAAACGAACAATTCGGACATTGAAAGATCATGATTTTGCGTTAAACGGCCGTCATTTTGTCTGAAATTATTTTTTTGGAAAATCCTTCGTTCACGAACGAGATAAACTCATATTTTAACAGAATCTTCTTCACTTTCTGATTTTAGTTGATTCGGCATGGAGAAATTGTGCGCAGCGCCATTATAAAAACAGCTTCCGCGAAAATGGCTGTTATTCCTTCATTATTTAATATTTTCGTATAACAAAATTCCTGAGGGTTGCTGAATATATGTACTTCTAAAATAAGGAAATAGTTGTAAGAAAAATACGTCACATTTTTCACAAAAAATTCCCGAAAGTGACGTTCTTTTTCGCTTGCCAATTGGGCATGACCCTTTAAAGGGAGGATTCCGGTCTAAATATCGATTTTTTTTTTATTACATTTTTCGAATGTTCAATCTTTTAGAAACACGTGTCAATGCAAAAAGTCCCATTAAATTATATTTAGTAGTTTTCCTTTAATTAATTCCTAAAAATCACTTATTTTTGTGGGCTCTAGACCGGAACAGCCCCTTAATATACTCTAACTACTAAAATTGCAAAGCAGAAGAGACACTTAAACGTTACTTTCAGGAGGAGGAAGCGGCCCAAAGTATAGGAGATAAAAATGAGTCTTCCGAGACTGGTTGGGAGGACTCGGAATTTCAACCTCTAGAAGATTTTCATTCGTCAGATCATACAGGTATGACTATACTGTAAAAACATTTATATATTACAATCCCTGTTATTTAATCGCTTGAAATCGATCTTCCCGTTTTAAGGAAACACGGAGATTTCTACGGCGCATAGTGGAAGTTCGAATAAACTGGAAGAAGCCAGGAGGAAACGCGAGGAGCGAAAACTAGCGAGGCAAAGGCAAATGGAAGCTAAGAGAGCAGTGAAATTACAAAGCAGTGTCACTGCTAAGAAACTGTAATTCAAAATCCACGAGATGCGCGCATGTATTTGACAAGAGAAGTTTTAACGATCGATTAAAATCTGATGGATGCAAAACAAGTATTTTTTCTATTAATGACTGATTTCAGATTGATTGAGAAACTAATTTCGAATTGTCTTTCCACCACTGTTTATTATATTATTATACATCCTTGGAAAATATTATACATGTATTTAGTAAAATATAATCACATATCATTTTTACTACCTGCGCAACCTACAGGATATTCGAGATAATTAGAATACTCGTGCGAAAGGAATAGGAGTTCCTTTCATGGCTAATTGCGTTCAATTCGCAAACATTAAAACTAGATTAATCTCTCGAATTTACAAAACTGATAAAACTTTTTATTATCATCTCTTATTTTCCGTTAGGGCACGTACAAGGCAACAAATCTGTTTCGTAACAATTTCAAAGTGCTCCTTTTATTGTCATAAATGAGATTGTTCCGTCGTATTCTCGTTAAGGAATCTCATGTTCAGATAGTTGGCGTTCTCAGCTTCACGTTTGAAGCCTAAGCTCTCGTAGAAGGGTATCAGATGATTTTTGCAGTCCAACGACAATTTGTAACACCGCAAATAACGCGCCAATTGCAATATAATTTTAACCACTAGTTTTCCTAGATGCTTGCCACGATATTTATTGTTTACCACCACGTCTTCCAAGCGCCCCCTCTGTAACAAATCTTTGATTATACCATTTGAAAGCTACAATTTTCCAATGGAATATTTCGGAGAGAAACCTACCAAGGCGCAGTTATGAATAAACTTCTGCTCCACGACTATCGTCGCTGTCGCTATCACTTTCTCGGTGCTCGGATCTTCTATCACAATGATGTAATAGCTACCATTATTTTTCATCGTATGAAAGCGGTCTAAATAGTTAAAAACAATGTCGATTACTTTCTCCTCTGCCTCTTCGCAAGCGAAACTTAATTCCAGCGGACTTACTCAGAAACTGTTCTCGACTGACGTTTCCAACTTCGGTCAATTGAGTTAACAGCTGTAGAAAACCTATTGAAATAAATACAGCAGAGTTAGTGGACGTCATCGATAACAAGGACGCGGCTACTTTACCTCTGTCATAATCGCCGGACCTTAAAGGCCTGATTAATAAACCGTCAACCTGTGAGGAGGATAATCGCTCCAATATACTTGGACTGAATAAATCGGTTTCCGTGTTTTCCTGGTAATGCATAGTAGACAAAGGTTAGTCAAGCTGCTAACATATGACTTACGAGAGTAATGTAATAACGAAATTGTAAGTTCGTAGAAGTTGCAAATTTGTTAACATATTGTTCGTGTCGTTCGTTCGAATGATTCTTCGGTGAAGAAATTCGAAATATTTTTAATTCCGGTTCTACGAATAAGATTTACAACCTGTATGGAACTCATCGCAATTGCGCGGACAATTACAGATTGTTGATTATAAGCGTCGTTCGATTCGATTCTTGTGTCTTCCACGCTCGTCGGAGTTTCGTACGCACGTAGAGAGATTCTTATAAATATTTTAATCGATTCCTTTATCGTGGCAAGAGGTGACACTTTCACTAGCTACCGCGGGCTGTCTTTTTATTTTTTCGTTTTGCGTCGAGGATTAGATTGATAAAGGTGTCCTTGAAAAGCCGTCCTTTCGAAGAACGCCTGCTCTAAGCGATAAAACCACTTTTTTCTGAGAATAGAGTGGGGCTAATTTTTGGTATTAAATAAATTGCTTCGGGGTGAAGGATGAGAAATATTTAATTTTACAGAAATCATAATTTAATATTTTGTAAGATTTAGGTAGTATTGTAATGTTATAAAACATTTCGTAAATACTTTCGTGCATCTGCACATGACGGAAGAAATGTACTGTTGACATTGTAAGTTGAGACAAGCGGGGTCCGATTTTGTTCATTGTAAATAGAATCGTTGAGGAAATTTGTAATCCCCGCGAATTTATCGATCCTAGGAAATCGAAGTATCATCTCGAACCTCGCAGGTGTTGGTGTTTTGTTACGGAAAAAGTACTTTCCCTGCCACAGCGGTGTGAAAACATGACGCAAACAACTGTCACTGCTAGGTAAAGGATTAATTAACAGAAGTGTTTCCCAAAAACGTAATAGGATAATACTTACGCGAAGGATAGAATAATTCTTTACTAATAAATTAGAATCTTGATTTTCATTAAGGTAGGTTTTCCTGTACGCGACTGGGCGCAACGTCAAGAATTTCAAAGTCGATTTTCTCGAAAATGAAGCGCGATATGAAAAAAAGTTACTCTTAACGTAATAGGATAACACTTACGCGAAAGATAGAGTAATTGTTTACTAATAAATTAGAATCTTGATTTTCATTAAGGTAGGTTTTCCTGTACGCGACTGGACGCAACGTCAAGAATTTCAAAGTCGATTTTCTCGAAAATGGAGCGCGATATGAAAAAAAGTTACTCTTTCTTTTTTACTTATAACAAGTAAATGAGTCGAGAAAAACGAATAAAATTATTTGATATTGCGCTTCATTTTCGAGAAAATCGACTTTGAAATTCTTGACGATGCGTCCAGTCACGCATAGGGAAAACTACCCTAATGAAACTCACGAACGATTTGGGCGTAAATGGAATTCGCTCCTAAGGTCGGGGCCAGATATATTGGCCGGTGAATTCGTTTTCGCAGCTAACGCACACCTATTCTGATGTTTGTATCTCTACGCTAAGAGCTCGGTTTGGGCTACACGTTAAGAGCTTGGCGCCATCCCCACCACTTCTGGCGCACTCTTTTTCTGGCAAGGCGAGAGCGAGTCAGAAAACGTTGAGAGTAGAAGAATACTCCTCACGAAACTCACCGGCCAATATATCTGGCCCCTACCTTAGTCAGAGGTGCAAGATGCGAAGATTTCCGACTGCAGCGCCGCTTGCGGTGGAGTAAGGAATCTCAGCTTGTGATATCTCCGCTCTATAGAATAATATTCTTGAGTAGTACATTACGCGGGCTTTTTTGGCGTAATTCAAGAATATTATTCTATAGAGCGGAGATATCACAAGCTGAGATTCCTTACTCCACCACAAGCGGCGCTGCAGTCGGAAATCTTCGCATCTTGAACCTCTGCTCCTAGTAATTCCTTCAAATCCAAAATATTCCAATATTGATTCATCTTTCGACTGTTACGTACTTTAGCGGGGGTTTTGGGATTTGATTACCCGAAAAATGGTCGACACCGTTCGACGCGATAATTCGATGTAACCAAACGTAAGCTCTTTACTGATTGGTAAAAGGGGGCTACAGATTTCTCCGCCTCTTCCCGTATCTTGAAATTTAAGTATTCTTGGGTGATATATGCCATACCTAACCAATCAAAATAGCGGGAAAAATTTGCGTTTGATTTAGTACGTTGTACATACGTCGTACATTGTTAAGGGTCGTTACAAAGTACTGGCATCGATTGCTCGATTTTCTGCCGGGAGAAAATATCGTTGGCTGTTTTAACACATCACAAGTAGCTCGTTATCGTCATTCAAGATGCAGTCGCTCACCGAGGGATCGTTAGACGTGAGTTTTCTACTATACATTTATAAGAACTGTTTTATTAAACAAGATATTAAGGCTACTTTATTGTTACAGAAAATCATGAACGGCATCGATGTCGATAAGCCGATATTGCAAGTATTGGTAAATTAACTTTATATATCTCTCGTTCAACTTTGTATATATAAACTACAGAACCACCTTCTCATATTATTTTGTAAATATTCTCGTGTCGTTGTTGTTTACAGGGTAATAAGAAGTTGGCAAGCTCGAGCAGCGGAGAGCGTTACAGGCTGCTGGTGTCTGACGGGAAGCGGATAAACTCGTTTACAATGTTGGCGACTCAGTTGAATTCAATGATAACGAATAACGAACTGACCGAGTTCTCTATTTGCCAAATAAACAGATATGCGATAAGCATGGTAAATAATAGCGGAAAGCAGAAGTATGTGATATTTGTTTAGTACTTCCTGTCGATCGCAGATGTTACGATTCAAAAGAACACAACGTTCAAGTTTATATATCTTTCCAGACGGGTAATGGTGATATTGAGTATAGAGGTGAAAGTCCCTGGCGATCAAGTTGGACACAAAATTGGAAATCCTACTAGCGCGGAACCTGAAAGCGAGCCTAAACCATCCCCGCAGCCTCAACCGAAAAACGGTAAACAAGTAGATTTAAATTCATAAATAAATTCAAAAATAATAAATAAATAACGATCATAAGCTTTGTCTTTTTAACAGATACGCTGGTGCAAAAGAATACCATGAATCAGTCTTGCAGTAACGACGTATCGACGACTCCGATAGTCGCGTTGAGTCCGTATCAGAACAGGTTAATTCATTTTTACGAGAATATTACGGTAATCTTCGATTCTCGATAGTCGTAATATTAATGTTCTATGTATTCGTTGCAGATGGGTAATCAAAGCGCGAGTTGTTAGTAAATCGAATATCAGAACATGGAGCAATTCGCGTGGCGAAGGGAAATTGTTTTCTATGGATCTTGTCGACGAGAGCGGAGAAATTAGGTGTACGGCGTTCAGAGATCAGTGCGACAAATTCTACGATATGATCGAGGTGCGGCGTGTACGGAGTGTACTCGCGTCGCTCGAGACGCAAGCTTATATTCACGTTTGTTCCAGGTAGGGAAAGTCTTTTACATTTCCAGAGCGATGTTGAAAACGGCGAACAAGCAGTTCAATAACTTGAAGAATGATTACGAGATGACTCTGGGCGGAGAGTCCGAGATCATCCCGTGTCACGACGCCGGAGATGATATCCCGAGTCTTACATTCAACTTTGTACCAATATGCGACGTGGAGAAGAAGGAGAAAAACGATTTGATGGGTATATAATTGCACATTCAACTCCGAAGCATTTATTTCTGTCGTATTGAAATATCCGTTCTTTAGATGTCTTGGGCGTTGTGAAGTCCACCAGTGATTTACAAATGTTGGTATCGCGAAACACGGGCAAGGAAATGAAAAAGAAGGATGTTAATATTGTCGACGAGAGTAATACAATGGTAAGAATTCTATTAAGGGGTCATAAACTATTAGGCCGATTGGTTGAATTCTTTTTGTAATGTAAAAGTAGATGTTTATACAGCAGTAAACACGAATGAAGATGTATAAATTGTTAAAATTTTGGCGTCTAATTGCATTAACGCAGAATGTTTTTTTTTATCCTGCCGCAAACTGTGTGCACGATTTGACTCGTATAAGTAATCTGAAACAAAAATTTGGGATTTATTTACACTTATTGAGATCATAGTTATCGGTTGACGAGGTTTTTTTTTAAAAAACACGATATTGTAGCAGTAGTAACGATTAGAAGACGGAGATCATGATTTTCGTAAAATGAACCGCACATTTTTGTTTGTTATCAAGAAATGGTTTATTTTATCGGAAAAAGCCCTCGTTGACCGATAAAGGATCTTATTTAGAATATGTATGTAAAAGATAAAGTTAATTGGATAAACAATGGGGCAGTTATCATGCCCACCGTCTTGAAAAATGATGTTTCGAAAGAAACCCACATTTTTAAAAATTATCCAATTCTCATACCTGAGGTATATAACCATAAGTATATAAACATATACCTATGAAACACAAAAAGAATTCAACCAATCGGATTAATAGTTTATCCCTGAATCATTCGTAAACATTGACCACAATTTAGCGTTGAGAAACGTATATGACCCCTTAAGGTGTGAAAAAGCAAAGGCAGAAACTACCGAATCTTATGAAACTTCCAGATTTGTCTGACGTTATGGGGATCGCAAGCCGAAGAGTTCGATGGAAGTAATAATCCAGTGTTGGCTGTGAAAGGATCACGTGTTGGTGAATTTAACGGAGGGAAGAATTTGTCTACCATTAGTTCGACGGTTCTTCAACTTGATCCGGACATTCCGGAAGCACACAGGTGCTTGATACTTCAACGAACGTCTCGGAAGTATTAACGGCTCGAAAGAAACTGAATCAAGCAGTGGTGTATTTTATTATTTCAGATTGCGCGGCTGGTTCAACACGGTCGGTTGCAACGAAGAGGCCAAATCGATTTCGAGAGCATTCGGCGGCGCGGATGGTGGCAATTCACCATGGGTCACGTTCAAAGGCGCAACGGACATGAAATTAGGTTTCAAAGGAGCTGATATGTACATGGTAAAAGCGACTGTTGCTCTGATTCGTATTGAAAATGCCCTCTACAAATCTTGCCCCAGTGACAATTGCAAGAAGAAGGTAAATTCTTCGGACTGTTTTATAGCGTAGAATTGAACCTTCGCTAATAAATTCATACCTTGCAGCTGATCGATCAAGCAAACGACATGTACAGATGCGAGAAATGCGATAAAGAGTATCCTAACTTCAGATATCGTTTACTCGCGAATGTAAGTATCGTAGAACTTAGTTTCGAACTTTATTTCCGCGAGAGTCAGGCTTGATATCCGATTTTCTTTTAGTTAAGCTTAGCAGATTGGACGGACAATCAGTGGGCCACGGCGTTCAGCGAAGAAGCAGAAAAGATACTGGGTATCAGTGCTCAAGAACTTGGGGAATTACAACAGAACGATAACGACGCGTTTCTCGAGAAATTCGGCGACGCAACGTTCAAGAGTTTCATATTTAAATTGAGAGTGAAATCAGAAGTATTCAGTGTACGTCCGTTTACCATAGAAAGTATTGGGAAACCAAGAATTTCGATGCGCCAACTAGTGACAGAAAATTAAACTACTGTGAGTAGGCTAAAATCCGTCGAAGTCTATACGATTATCAGTGTTTATATAGACATTTTGTGAAAAAAACGGTGTTTTTAAATATTTTTGAACACTAAAATTTTACTTTTTCGATTAATAAATACTTATTCGGAATGTTTGATGGGATCCGGGCCTACTTGCAATAGTTTGCCAACTTACCACTACAGCGCTGACATCTAAGCCACGCCTCCACTTGGTTTCCCAATATTGACTCTCGGAATCTGATGTTAACGTCGCGCACTTAAGTGAATGATTATTTGCAGGACGAGAGCAAAATAAAAGCAACGTGTGTCAACGTAACCCCGATGGATTACAAAGTGTACAACAATCATTTAATATCCGAGATCAAGGAACTGGCTGGGATAGAGAAGGCTTGAAGTTATTCTTTACTGTATTCACGTACGAAGTGAATCTACTTTAGTTTCAGTTTAAGATTTGAAAAAAACATTATTTTCTTATATTGTTAAATCGCTGTGTATCTAATAAAAGATATGTCTTTCTTTGATATAAGCGCAGGCGTTTTATTGAAGGCGTCACGCGGGCTTCCGGGATGGGAAAGTCGACGATGCGAACTGGAGCGAACTTTGAATGAGAAATTGATTTTCGATCGAGCGTATCTGTTAGTAATAGTGTTTCTATTAACCCTGTTTTAATCACTGTTAGTGATTTCGCACACCATCTCTATTTAGAAGTAGTGTTCCGATGTTTTTTCTTTCTCGAGAAATCAAAAATCGGATCATACTTGTTGAGAATTCTAGAGAAATCGAAGCAAATCTTTTCTACTGAGATTTTCTATTGTAGATTGTATAGTGTTTATACGTTCGCGATTTTCTAGACTAAAATTTCTAAGCAATTATAAAATTTCTCGAAACAGAACACAATGCAAAAGCCCGCTTTCAAATCTCGCTCCTAATTTAAATATCGATTACCCAGCTACGTTCAAGCGACAGCGCACCAACCAATAGAATCGAAGTAATATCGCGGACAAACCTCGATTCGATATTTTTCGATATATTTTATGAGAAGACCGATTATATAATATTGTTCAGTGGCTGTCCGATCTCCAATCGTTAGACTGATCTGAGCGATCGGCATTGGTTTGTAATCGTTTCTCGAATTACCGAAAGAAGAAGGTATTATTTCATCTTTTAGCTTGAGTTGCTTTTTGTGTTTGAAGACCCTACACCATGATTAAGTCCCAGTGGTTAAACCAATTAATTAACAGAGTATTAAAGAAAGGTAATAAAATCCCCATAAATGTGATTATAGATTTAACACTACCGTCGCGTATTAATTTCGCGACACAGTTCTCATATTCGTAAGTAAGTGACCACGTCTCTGTCTAAAAATTTCACGTCGAACTCTGTTCTCATTCACGTTTCTGTTATCAAGCGATTTACAGAGCCACCCTCCTTAACTCATCCCGTGTAAATACATTTAATTCGAGTAACTACGTTGCCCCATAACCTTGTTTTCAATTTTGTATTAATAGATTCCTACTTTATCGATTAAAAACTGGTCTGCTCAGTTTCTAGAAACTGAAGAATCTCTCTCATCCCTTGTGCGTTTAAAGTATCCCCCTTCCACTATTTCTCCAAGAGTTTCTAATCATGCTTCGCGTATTAAATTAGAAATTGTATGTAATCGTGTTGAACTATTTTCAGACATGTCTGCGGCTGAGAACCCAGGAAGGCCCATGAAATATCCGTACACGCTGTCCGCTAAAATAGCTCAATTCCCATATGCGTATTACTACAAACATAGTTGGGTATTCAAGTACTGGCTGCTCGGTTGCCTAGTGACCGCACCGATTTTCTATAAAATACAGCGGCTCAGTAAGTAGAATACTTTGAAACTCTCGTTCGAAGCTATTCTCGACTATTGCGCGACGATTAATGCTCTGTATTTTTATCACAGGTTACAGCCCGGAGAATGTGGAGAAATGGCGAGAGACCGACAAACATACATTCTCGGGGGAGCCTCAGCATTGAGCTGCGCCTGAAAAGACCTAGTGTAATGTGTCAGAAAGATACATGTATGATGGAAATATATATATGACCCTTTCCGATTAAGCGTTCTCGATCAGTGAGATCCGAAATGTTTTCACGGCCGTTAATTGATTTCCGACGTTATGTTGTGGGCAAACATCGATTATAAATCTATTTTAAAAGTTTATTACGAAATTAATTGTATAAAACGTACATGATTACAAAGAACTGTTCCTACAACTGCTGTACAATATAGAGAATAATGGTAATTTGTACCGTAGATTTTGTGTAGGGCCAGCCTAAAGTTTCTTTTCTTTTTCCTTAAGTTTTCTTAAAATTGGCTGTTTTTTTTTTTTTTTTTGCAAAGAAAGATAAGTACTGCTAATACGTTAACAATTCGGCCGAACCTAGAACAAAATCATTAAATAATAAAATCTATAAGTTTCCAATAGCTCGTGCAATATGCAACAATATAATCGGACCTCGGTAAAGTCTACTTCCGTACGAACACAGGTAATAGAACACACGAGTGACTATACTTGTTACGTGTTAAATCGAAGTATCGCATGAATACCTCTCGCATTTGAAATGAAAGACGAGAGTGGTCCTTGGTCTTTATTATTCCGCGTGTACTAGCTGTTTAAATCGCCAGTCGTCGAGTCGTCGCATTAGCGTACCTCGCGCGATCTGGATATACTTGTAAAAGGCAGGCGATGAATAACATATTTTATGCAAACGTGCACTTCGTATAGAACTTCGATACTCTAGCAATCCTAGCATATACGTTCCTTGGGATGGGGCGAGGGGGGCTGTTGCAGTATTGCGTAGTGAAGGAAAACGTGCAATGCGATCGTATGGATATCGTTAAAATAATAAATTATTATTATAATGTAAAAAAGAAAACATCCGATAACAAAATATTCGTTTATAATAATACTAACTCAAAAGGATACTACTCTTGTACTGGCTCAAGCGAATGAATCTGAGTTCACCGCTCACGCGCCTGCTCGCTTTTTCTTTATAAAAATACTCTACGTCGGCTTTTAAAACTATACGAGAACGATTACACCATGCGTAATATTCTACGAATAATACTGTGCATGTTTTTCTTCTCTTTTGTTCATTTTTTTTTTTTTTATTACGATCGTTTCAGCAAGCCTAAGAAAATATTAATCAAGGATGTCCGACGAAGTAACGAAGAAAGAAAAACATTTCGAACGCATCGTAAGCTTGCGTGTTTTTTTTATCCGCGTGGTTCGATGGATTAGTCTCGTAGATTTTATGTCCGTAGCATTTTTTTTTTTCTAGTTCATAGCAAAACGAAGTCTTTCAGTAATGGTATATAATTTATAGAACATCTTTCGCTGGATCACGAATTTGTACACCAATCAATGTCAGTGTAGAAATCCATACGCAGTTTCAAGGTACATTCAATTTACGTATTGGGAATAAAAATTAATATTCAATAAGCATTAACGTATTGAAGTATGTACTTTGTTTTCTATCTTGTTTTCTGAACATCTTCCGCGTCCTCATCCTCTTCGTCTTCATCTTCATCCTCTTCCTCCTCGTTTATGTCTTCCTCGTCCTCTTCCTTCATGTCTACGTCTTCCTCGTCGCTACCATTCCCGACACCATTCGCCACAAGTTTCATCTTCTTCGCGTTCGGTGGCCGCAACGGGTCCTCGCCGCTGTTCAACCCCAGCTCTTTGCATCGTTTCTCGTAGTACTTTAATAACCTCATACCTGCCCTGTATACGTAACTATTTTTAAAACAACATAGCCTAACTTTCCATATCTGTATTATTTTAGGTGTTCGGAGGCCAAAGAGTTTGATCGTACTCAAATGATCATAGCTGTCGTTTTTACTGCAACGATTTCACTTCGCTCGCTACGCCTCGGAATTGCGTAACGTTAAGGGACATTCGAATCGATCATTAGCTACGTTCGACGATCTTGAATGCAGCACAGCGCGTATTGGGAAACCAAGTGGAGGCGTGGCTTAGATTTCAGCGCTGCGGTGGTAAGTTGGCAAACTATTGCAAGTAGGCCCGGATCCCATCAAACATTCCGAATAAGTGAAAATTTAGTGTTCAAAAAAATTTAAAAACACTCGTTTTTCACAAAATGTCTATATAAACACTGATAATCGTATGGACTTCGACGGATTTCGGCCTACTCGCAGTAGTTTAATTTTCTGCCACTAGTTGGCGTATCGAAATTCTTGGTTTCCCAATACACGCCGATCGATCTTACCATTATTCTAGCATCGAGCGAAGCTACTGTTAGTCTAATGGTACAAACATAAGAGATAAATAGAACATCATTAATTACAGGATACTTAAGAGTTAGGTAGGGGATTTAGAGGTTTGCAGTACGAACCATAGCACATCAATCAGTATCGTAGGTTAATCTCGCAATCTTTGGCATCCGAACTTATATACAGAGAATGTTGATGCTAGTTATACTCACTTGTACACCGAACTGTGCTCTTCGTTGTAAGCTTGGCAATTATCGAACACTAAATGACAATTACCGAAAAACTGCTCCAACGTTTCGTACCCTCCGTTGTCCAGTTTGTACTTGATAGTACCGAAGTCCATAGGATTGGATATAATATCGTGGTAGTCTGGAACTTCGTCTTTTGTGACAGGCGACAAGAAAGGCCACGAGTCCCTGTGATGCCTGATGTCTGATAGTAACTCCTGTAGCCTCGCCATGCATCCTCTGATCGTCCCTTTGTCCTCTTTTTGCTCTATCTGGGCAGCTCTTTTAGCCGCTCGCCTGGTTTGCCTCGGCTCCGTGTCCTCCGAATTGCTACTGTCTGTATATTAAAGTTTTACATTTGCAATTAATTATTGTTCCTTGTAATTATACACACTTCGATTAATAGCATATGCAAAGAAGTATTACCAAAAATTTACATAACACGATAAACTACGAATTTTTAATAAACTACCAACGTTATAAGAACTTTACCAAAGCTCTAAGTACGTCTTGTATTTTTTTCTAGGAACGGAATAACGCTAAATTAGTTATTTTGTATTAAGTAAGAATGGGAGTACAATCGAAGAACTGGAGGAAAGGCAAATTTTAAGGGGAGGGAAGAGGTTCAAAATACTTTACTGTGATAAAGAAGTAAGGGCCTTCTGCATATACATGCGATAAAGCCTTTCGTCTACTGGTGGAGAACTATCGATGGTATTTACGATAGTTATCGATGGTTCTCACTATCGAAATTTGTAATAATATTAGAAATTAAATTTGGGATTCTGAATTTCAGCTGTTATTATTTTTTAATTGACTAACCTACGATTTTCTGTTTCTGTTTGAGTTTTTCCCTGTGTTTATACAGAAATGGCGTTTCAAGCATATTTGGCTTCTATTGCCCAACGAACTATAGTCTCTATTTTTCCCTCCTCTCTCTCCCTTCGGGTCCCAGCAGCGAGCGGAGTACCGGGAGAAAGGTGGTGGTCACCCATCTTTCCCCAGTACCCGCCCCGTGATGCTTAACTTCGGTGATCTAACGAGAACCGGTGTTTCCATCACGGCCACCGCCGCTGGACACCACGATTTTCAATACCGATAATTGAAAATAAGCCATCTATAGTTTTCGATAGTGAGAACCATTGATAACTATCGTAAGTACCATCGATAGTTCTCCACCACTACTTTCGTCTACCTGCTAAGGGCGTAACAGCGTCACCAATAGTTTATAAACAAAGGTACGAAGCAAGGTGCCGTCTAACTTAATCGTTACCACGTTTACGTAAAGAAATACATATACTAGGAGAAGTAGAATGGAGATACAATACAGACCGTCCCAGTCTGTAGATTCTGTAGTGAGGAGGCTCTTGGCAAAGCCATGGATGCGAGAGCGTGCTGCTGCAGCACACAGTCTCTCCTTGTCCCTTTCCCTTTCACGCCCCCTCACTAACAACACAATTAATACTAAGAAACTGCTTCGTTACATTAATATTTAAGATAGCCATTCTATTTAAAAGCTTCGAAAAGTACGAAACAATAGTGAAACGCTACTAAGTATATAGTTCCATGTTTTCCGGACTCGTTGCAGTGTTTCTTCGCTGCCTTAGCGCTCGTAAACAACAAAATAATCTTACCATATTTTGTACCGGTCCTCCTGTCTTTCCTGTCCTTGCAATCTGAGCAAAACCATCTTCCGCGCGGGGCCCTTGCTATTGGAGGCTCTATACATTCCACGTGATAGAAGTTCGAACACGTATCGCAAGTCAGCAACTTCCCACCACTTCTACACGCGGAGCACACGTTCACTGGTTCGCTACTCCTGAAATACAACAGTTATCAAACAAGTACACTTATCTTGGCGAATGAAAGCTTAAGAAAAATAGTATTTAGGAGAGAAAGAATCGCCCTTCCCCGATTCCCTGGATTCACAATTCGAACCCAGATCTGCTTTTATCGAGCGAGCGAGTCTTCCTCTCCACAGCCTTGTTATTGCTCTACGATCTAACTGGTCTCCCGCAAATCAGGCAGCTCTTCGCTTTGTCTATCGATCGCACGATAACACTAAAAGAACTACATACATATCTTCATCGCTCTCTTCCTTCAGCTCGTGTTCCCGATCCTCCTCCTCTTCGCTTTCCAAAATACGTTTAGCACGATTGTGTCGAGTCTCTTTGGTTAATATCACGTCCTCCTCTATTTCGTCTTCGAATTTCTTCCGCTTTTTAATCTTCTCTTTCGACTTTGTCGGTGGTTTGCACGTTTTGCAATACCAATCCCCATCTGGCACAGCCTAGAAAAACAAAAAAAAAACGTGGCATTAATAACTGCGCTATAACGAAAGCCACGTGTATTTTGCTATTCGTCAGAGAGAATTACATTAAGTTTTGGTTTCAAACAGTACAAATGGTGGCCCTTGTTGCATCCATCGCAGAGCAGCATCTTCTCAGCGTCCCGGCGCCGCTTACATATGCGGCACTGAGCGTTCAGGGCGCTCTTGTCCCACGCGACGCTGTTCTCCAAAGTGTTTAAGTGTAAAAATAATTGGGACCAACTGCTCGACGCCATGAGCGATTGTTCCCATCTTTCTCTGGTCCCGTCGCCGGACCATTTTTTGTCCTTGTCGTCGGCACCTAAAGGTCTGTGTAAGTACTTGTGCTCTATCGCGTGGGACAACTGCAGGATAGCGCAGGCCATTTGTCTAATGGCTGCCTGTTGCTTCTGATCCGGTAGTAATTCATTCTCACTCGGCAGACCCAAGTATTTCCCCGAGTCTTTGTAAGTCTTTAGGCTAATGCTACCAATCTCCGAATCCGGGGTGCCCGGTCTGCTGTGTTTGTTCTCGCTCTTGACTTTGTCCAACGTCAGATTCGGAGCAACGTCCGCCTCGATTTCGTTCGTGCCATATACTAATTTATCACATTGTTTGTCGTAGGTTCTGTTATTAATCGCGCTCCTCCACGCCTCTCGGTTGAAGACCTTTAAATGCCCCAAACACCCGACTTTCAATCTGTCCTCGAAATCTAAAATGTTGAACCTCAACGTCAACTCCAAGACGTCGTCGACCGGCATCTCGGGGGGGAAGTTCAAGTTCGCGTTCTCGTATTTATTCTTCTTAGTGATCGTGCTAATGTGCCCTTTGATAGGTTCTGAAAACTATAATACAAGATTTACTTATAATTCGTAATTAACTGCGCGAAAGAGGATATAAAGTCCGTAAGACACTTACGACTTCGGGATTGAGCTTGTGTCTAGGACACTCTTCGATCACAGATATTAAACTCGTCATCTCTTGCAAGATATTATTCCGGAGCTCGCCCTCTCGAATTCCCCGTTTACTTAAACCGTTCACCAAGGCTTCCAGGTCCTCGGTTTTCCCGAAGAAACTCCACTTCGTCTCCGGTCTCTTACAATGAACCGGGCACTCCCTGTCCCCCGTGCAAGCCATCAAGTTTTTCCTAACATCGGGGAACTCTTTTCTAGACACCACATCTTTCCTTGGAGATTTCAGCCCGTTTTTCTCGGTGAACGTAACTTTCTTCGGGGATTTCTTCGATTTCTTAAAACTGTTCTCTTTGTCGCTGAATTCGTCTTCGAATTTGTTCCTCAGGTATGCGTACGTAGATTCTCTGTCTTGCAGCTCTGGCTGATAAGGTGTACCTTCGGGAAGGCAATCGCCCGGCCACCATTCATCATTTTCTACAAATATTCCTGCAGGAGAAGAATAGACACGTTGAAATTTATAAGTTTTGTTGATTTACGTCTAAATAAAATGGAGCAACGCGAGATTACCTGGTACCGAAAGGAATCGCCAATATCTGCGATGAGCTCTGTCGGAGCCTAAATAAAGCATCATCTGATCGTCCCTGGATGCTTGCTGAAGCTCCTTCAATCTGTTTTCGTATTCCTCTTTCTTTTTCTCCCCGTCGCAGTTGCCACGCGTAACTTTCTTTGGTACTTGGCTGTCTTCTTTCCCCTTCTCGCGTTCCCTCATTTTCTCCTTCTCCTCCCTCTCTTTCCTCTGCTCAGCCATCACCAAAGACCGTAGCTCCTTTTTCGCTTGCTGAAGCTTCTCGTGCCTGTCTTCGATGATATCTCGTATGGTGGCAACGGTGAGCAGCTGATTTATGAGGCACGTGGCCACTTTCAGCTTCTCGTCTAACTCGAACTCGTGAACGTTACGATGACCCAGCAATCTTAAAATATACGCCTCGTTTATCCTCATCAGAAGCGCGGGGTCATCTTGATTTGTGTATCCGCCTGAAAGAAATTACATTCCCACAGTGTTCAATCGACCATCGAACCGGGCAATCTCTCAACGCTCACCTCTTTGCGAATACCTCCACTTAGAAGCGGCTTCCCCTATTCGTCCTCCAGAGCTTAACAAATGCTGCCTGAGAATCTCGCTTAAAGTTACGTGGTCGACAGTCAATTCGGATAGCTTGCAGCCCTGATGTATCTGGCTCCAAGTGGACGCTACCGTGGCAAGTTTCACAGCTTTCGTCATTGACGATGCTCCTTCGTACATACTGATAACGTTTACCACGTCCGATGCCTGGGCGTCGATCTCGCTCTCCTCGTCCGCTTGATATTTGAAAATACTCGACAATAGCAGCTGCAACAGATCGCTCCAAGGCCCGGACGTTTCTTTCGTTAACAACGCTTTCTCCAACAGGTCTAAAGAGAAACCGTTTGGGAAGTGTCCGCCCACTTCTAATTCTTCGTTAAAAAATTCTAAAAATTCCAGTATCATAATGCAATCCCCAAATGTCTCATTGGGTATGCTAGTTTTGACCGGTGTGGGTTGCGGAACGGGAGAGAGATCTTCGCATTCGAGATCCTCTCTCGGTTTGTTCCACTGTTTCATATACGCAGCCAAGGCAGCTAACTTCAGTTTCTCTTCCTTTTTACGTTCGCTTTTCAGGACTCTCTCTTCTTGGCGCTTCGCCTTCTCTTCGAGAGCTTTCGCTTTGCGCTCTTCCTTGAACTTTCCGTTCCCTCTGTTGATAAACTTTGCAGCGTTAATATGTTGCTAGAGAAAACCGTTTTTAAGGGGTCATATACGTTTCTCGGCGCGAAAACGTAGCCAATATTCAGGGATAAACTGTTAATCCGATTGGTTTAATTCTTTTTGTGTTATGGTTATATACTTCAGGTATGAGAATTGGAAATATTTCAAAAATGTGTGTTTTTCTCGAAACATTATTTTCCAAGACGGTGGGCGCGATAACTGCCTCACCGTTCATCCGATTAACTTCGTTATTTACACACGTATTCTACATAAGATTCGTTATCTGGTGACGGTGAATATTTAAATTAAATTGCACCATTTTTTAATAACAAGCAAAAACGTACGACTTTTATAGCGAAAAATCACGATCCTTTTCTCCAAAGTGTTACCATTGCCACAATTTTTTTTTGCAAAAATAAAAGGCGACGTCACCGGATAACTACGATCCCAAAGACTGTTAAAAAGTCGGAGATTTTTTATTCAGACCGCTCGTACGAGTTGAATCGTGCACACCGTTTAGAGCGGCACTAGTAAAAGTGTTCTACGCCACATTTTTAAACATTTTCCTACTCTCGGACCTGTTTTATAATCCATAAACATGTACCTATACAACACAAAAACAATTAAACCAATCGGAGTAATAGTCTATCCCTGAATCACTCCCAAACATTGATCACGTTTTAGTGCCAAGAAACGAATACGACCCCTTAATACAAACATACATTACTTACCTTGGTTTTCGAAACTTCTTTATGTCCACTCCCGTCGGCTGACTCACTTTCTTTAAGGGATCAGGCTTCTCCATTGCTTTCTGTTTCGATATATCTGACGTAAGGAACTTGTCTATCGATTCTTGCTTATGCTTAACTGCTTTCTTAATGCGCGACATGAAGTCTGGAGGGGGGCCAGCGAATATAGTGTCGAAACGCACTTTGCTGATCCCATACTTTTGTAAAACACTATCCTAAAACCACATAAATCATTCTTCATCGATACATTCCTCCGATCGCAGAAAATTCTTGCCAAAGCGGCTACTAACTTTAACAACCCATATGCCGCTTTCATTTTGTTCGCACAACTGTCGTAGAAATATTTTATTACGCTCTCTGCTATAATGCTGCTTCCTTCTCCTCACTTGCGTCGCCTCTACTATCATCAGATGACTGACATCGGAATCGCCGCAGTCCAGCTGTTCCACCTCGTAACGAAACAATTTCGCTGGCGGATGATACTGTTGTTCCTGTAGGCTTCTAACGCAGGAATTATATCAGAAACTTATTCCAATACGACGCACATACAATTCCAGCCTATATCTACCTGTTGTTTTCCTTAATGTACGATTTAATTTGTTGCTCCAAAGGTGCGATGGCCTGCAGTACGTGACAATCGCTCCAGGAGTCTTCGGTGAAACTCGCCTCCACCATTTCCCCCACGAAGTAACGATCCCTCGCGAACTGATACACATCTTCTATCATATCGTTGAAAGACGATCTGTTCGTTTTGCTGGCGAGGTACAGTACAGGAATACGTAGCTGCAATAAAAATCTTACATTAGTCAAGGCACCGAAACTCGCGATAACGCGATATCCAGTGAGATATCCTACCTCCATAGGAAATTCTTTGAGACTCCTCTTCGCGTTCTCCTCGCATTGCAAGGCTTCGTCGTACGTCAGGTTGGATTTGCCGGTGATGCTGCACGACCATATGAGCGAGTTGCACAGAATGATCCTTTCGCAGAACTCACTGCAATTCACGAAACGTGTGAAACCAGTTCCGCCATTAAAATCGCGGAACGCGATATCGAACGCAAAGCAGTAGATTTAAATCGGGAGATAGAGACGTAATAAAACTTCCCGAAAGCATGCAATGCCCGTCGAAGTGTCAACACAGAAACATTTCATTGATAAACAAACCGTCCCACGCGTAACCATTGCGCGCTCGATCGTCGGCAACGGGCAGAAACTAATCCCACCGTTCGGTGCAACTGTTCCCAATTCATTGCTACTCGTTACAAAGTTGCGTGGAATACGCGCGAACGAAAACACTGGCCGAATACGTCGGTCGGATCGAGTTTGATAGTCGGAAGGAGGCGAGAGCGACGGGGCGCGAGCGAAACGAAACGAATACGGGGCTATTGCGTGGAATAGTTTGCTGGGACGTGATCGCGACGCGTGTCCCGAAGCGGCCTCAGCTGTCATGGTCTTACTTGTAGTCCTTGAAGATCTCGTTGGTAACCTCGCAGTGGAAAACTTCGTCGTCGTCTTTGAAGTCCGATGAGACGTGAAGCCGTTGGAACGGTTGCTTGCGGAGTAACGGCATGTCAACACTTGTAACGGGCCCGTCGACGATCTGACGCAGTTCCCGCAGACGTTTCTATCGGCCCGAGGAAATCAATTCTGCGTCGTCCAAGGCAGAACTATGCTCTTTCCGGAACACCGCGGGCACATGCGACGCACGCCAACTAACGAAGCGCGCGCTCACGACGCTTTAACGTCCACCCGTCCTCGGCCTTCCTTTGTAACCGTTGCTGGCTGCACTACGCCTGATCCTGCCCATTCGAGCGCGTACTCAAACGTGAAACACCGTCGTCGTTTCGCGAAACATCACAAGTCTCATGACAATGCACGATTTAACGGTGCTCGTGGAAGCGCGCATTCACATCTGGCACCTCGATGCCGGAAGCCAACAAACGGGCCGCGCCGCCAACTTAAGCGCAGCCACGATACGAAACGCGGGAAACGAACACGACGCTGGGAGAATCGCTTTTAATCAGATTTACCGAGCGTAATCGGTTCGTCGGATGCTGCTTCTTGCTAGGTTTCTATATTTCGCCGAAACACCGCGATACCGTCCGGCTTTCTCTCGAGAAATAACGCGAAAGCGAGCGCGACGAAAGTTTCTCGGGTTGGCAACTCGTATCCGGTTGAAACGCGTACAAATTTGGCGGGAACCAGCATCTCCGATTCGTCGGACGAAAGTTTGACCTTCTTTTTAAGGAAATTCTGCTGTAACCCTTATGTAACCGTTCAAAATGCAATAGAATGATGTAATTAGGTGGAATGATGTCGGGTTTCTGTGCACGATCTTTTGGGAATTGTTTACTTAACGACAATTAAGAATAATCTAAGTTCTTTTTGTAAAACTGTATTTCATAAATACTCTCGGTCTTGCGAGCAGTTGTATGCCAATAAATTAAATATATACAATCTGGAAATATTATGTACATAAGATAGAATGGAAACATGAGCGATCGAAAGTATACTTCGAACGATATGCGAATAAACATTTCGGAAGAATGCATGTTTATTAGAAAATTATTACTCCAACCATTCTGTAATGTATTGGCACTTTGTCGGTGTAACGTCGCCGATGTCGCAACAGTTTTTCCGCACCTGTAATTTCAATAGTTTTATATTATCATTAAAACATCGACGATTCCCATCGATTTATATTGAGAACCGAAAGGAACTTACGGGACAAACGCCGCAAGTCGATTTAATTAGCCCAGGGGAACTTAACAAAGGCTCTATCGCTCTGTACAAGTTGCTCCCGTCTCCCGAAAGCGTGCGTTCTACTTTGCCATCGTAGACCAGAGTGTTTAATATCATCTCCAAATCATCCACCGATAATTTCACCTGCAAATAACTTGTATATTTTCCCTATATTCGTGTATACGATTTAAAGCAAACTATAGCGCTTTTCGAACCTTGCTTATTCCCAGATCGGAAATGAACTTCCACACTTCCTTCGACGAAGCGAACGTAACGTTTCTAGCCGCGATCGGTCCGCCCTTACAAGCGTTCATCTGCTCTCGCTTCTTCTCCAAGAATCTGTAACACTGTTGATTGAGAACGTCGACGAATTCCGCTTCGAAGTCCTGATCTTGGTACCAAGCTCCACCAGTCACGGACGTGTCTGGTTCCAAGTTGTACAGCATGTACACTTTCTTTTTACTCGCCGCCACAGACTTCACCGCTTTAATGAACTTCTTTGTTTCCAAGCTTTTCAAAATCTTGTTTAACTGAGTCGGCATTAGATTGGACTTAAATCTTATGTCGCGAATCCAGATCCCCTTGTTCCCCGCTTCCTCGATTATCGAATATACAATTTTCTCTTCATTATCCGCGCCTTTAGCGATCTTCGCTTTGGCGGGATCTTTCAATCGATACAACAACGTACCCCCTTGCTTGAATAAATCGAAGTGGCCCTGCGATAAAAGTTTATTTATAATTTGAGCCCTTTGCGCGGGCTGCAGGTCGGGCATTTCGGCTGTTAAATCCTTGTCGGATATACCTTTAGGCCTCGACTGTGCTACGGCGATAATCCTGAAATTTTAAGGAACATTTGCAAGCATCGAACAAACTTTATTCGTCGTTATGTAACGAAATACTTGGATTTTAATCGACTCGTACTGTGCGCGAGTAGTGATAAACATAACCTATAAGACACGAACATAACGTACGAGAGTAACGTTTAATAGAAACGAAATATTTACTTCTGCTCAAGGATTTCGAGTAAATTGCTGTCCGCTGCATTTCCATCTGGCTCCTTCGAAGTATTGGCCTCCGTTTCCATTGAATTTTTTAAACGTCAAAACGCGATGTAGTCTGCACGATTGCTTCTTAACGTTTTCTAGGTTATGGCTCCACAGTTTTTTTTACCGTTCGCAAATAAGAATAATTAATTTGTAAAATATCCTTGAATATTAAATCAGCTCGAGGAACCGTGGAATATTATGGATTCGTCAGAAATTGAAGACTCCTTGGACATTGCTGCTAAGAGTTGGAATCGAATTATAAACGCTGCGAAGACGGTACTGCTTGCATTGTTAATGTTAAAAATCTGTGTTATCGAGCCTTATTAAAGTGGAATATTCTTTCGCTAGTAATTAAATATTTTATCATTTTTCTAGAGCGGTTACAGAGAAGGAATCGAGAATGGATCGAACGACGTCTTCCAAGAGGGTTTCGATAAAGGATACGAAGAAGGTTTCAAGACTGCTTTCATTCTAGGAAAGTTCAAAAGTTTAATAAATGCAATGCCCCGGAACGCTGAACATCCGCAACGCATTCACGATGTCCTCGATAAAACTAGAAGAGGCGCGTGTTACATATGCGCGACGGAGTCTCGGAATACGGACGAAAATATACAGAAGCCGCTGTCGCAAATTGTTGACGAGCAAAGAGCTCATTCCACGGAACACATTCAAGCCCTGTGTCAGTATTTTCCATCGCATGTAAAAGAGTTAAAAATTGACCAATCGAATGTATTAGAAATACAATGTTTAACAGATTAGTTGAGTAACGAGAACATAATGTTTTGTATGTTTTTATTAGCACTTTTGCGCTCGATCTGTAAATAAAGAATATTAACCGCAGTATCTTTATAAATATAATCCTTCGGGAGAACCCTCTTTTTTCCGATAGAGGACACTTTCTTTAGACTTTTTGAAATCGTCGCTGGTGACT
The DNA here is from genome assembly GCA_960531205.1 of Andrena bicolor. Lineage (NCBI taxonomy): Eukaryota > Metazoa > Arthropoda > Insecta > Hymenoptera > Andrenidae > Andrena > Andrena bicolor. The sequence goes on along the minus strand of OY482668.1, from coordinate 2,807,669 downwards.
TTCATGCGGCGTTCCCGCAACGCCATTAGACCAGCTTCGGTGCATATAGCCTGCCAATGAAAAAATGAAAAGCATCGGTTAGTATCATATTAAGTTAGTCTTATTCCAACCGACTCGCGGGTCACACGTAATACAATAGCACAGTGACTCGATCTAATAGCAAAAGCAGTATTTTATATTTTTTCTAAACTTTCCTGAAGATGATCTAAACTAAGATCGAAACGTCGGAAGATTATATAATTATTGTTGCAAAATAGCTTGTCTTTATTGTTTTTAATAGACCGAATCAGTGCGCCGAAATCATATATATCGGTTAGTACCGTCAAGGACCCAGTTCCTGATCAGAACCCAATTCCTGATCAGTTTAGTATATAAATACCAAATAATAAGTTTATCACGATACAAATTTATTCCAAAAAATTATTAAATAATTATGAAGTATTTTTAAATTTGATAGCTCATAGTAAAATCTTTTAGGTTCATCAGAAACTGCTCCCTTTGAATCTTAAGTGATCAGGAATTGGGTCCTTGACGGTATCTATTGAAAAACTTCTTTCGATCATGTTTCACCTTTATATCTGCACCCGAAAGATCGTCCTTAGCCATTATCAATTCCGCCAAATTCACGTCGGGCGCCAGCGTCATCCTGCTAGTGTGGATGCTGAAGATTCTTCTTTTCGTCTTCTCGTCGGGTAACGGAAATTCTATTTTTCTGTCGATGCGACCCGGTCTGATCAATGCCGGGTCTAAAGTCTCAATTCTATTCGTGGCCATCACGACTTTAACATCTCCTCGACTATCGAAACCTAAATAGATAAAGACGATATTTAATCATTTAAAATCTCTGCTTCGCGATAGAATTTCAAACGTTTCTCGTACCATCGAGCTGATTCAGAAGCTCTAACATAGTTCTTTGAATCTCGCGTTCTCCGCCGCTGTTACTGTCGTACCGCTTCGTGCCCACAGCATCTATTTCGTCTATGAACACAATCGACGGAGCGTGTTCTTCGGCAACTCGGAATAACTCTCTCACGAGTTTCGGACCGTCGCCCAGATATTTCTGTATAAGTTCGGAGCCGACGACTCTCAGGAAGGTCGCGGAGGTCTGATTCGCCACAGCTTTCGCTAGTAACGTTTTCCCGGTACCCGGCGGACCGTACAGTATAACTCCTTTCGGTGGTTTAATACCCATTTCTTCGTAATATTCGGGATGCGTTAGGGGCAATTCTACGGACTCCTTGATTTCCTGGATTTGCGTGTCGAGTCCTAAAAAATTCGGAGTATAAAACCTGTTACTTCGAAAAAAAAAAACATAAAACTACCCAATGGTAATGCATATGCGGACACATACCACCGATATCGGCGTAAGTTTCTTGCGGGGCTTTCTCTAATTTCATGACCGTGACCATCGGATCCGTATCGTCGCCCAGAACTCCGACGACGGCATGGACTTTATGATTTAAAAGGACAGAACAACCAGGCTCCAACTGGTCTTTATCTACGAACGATAGAATCGACACGTAATGTTCGGAACCGACGGACGTCGAGACTATAGCATGATTATCGTCGATTATTTCTTCCAACGTCCCGACGGACATCGGAGTTCCTCGTAAATCGTCGACCTTGGATCTCTCCTCTTCGTTCTTCTCCTCCTGTGGCTTCAGGCGCTCCTGGTTTCTGATGAACTCCTCCTCCATTAATAAATAATCCTTTATACGCTCCAGTTTCAACAGCTTCAATCGGCAACGCGTGTGCGGCGTAACCTGCGGTAATTTTAGGGCGGCATCGGGTCCTTTGGTGCGCCGCTTCTTCTTGCCCACCCGAGTCGGAATCGGAGGCTCATATTTCTTCTTCTTGTCTTTGTCGTCCTTCTTGTCGCCCCCAGTGCCACCAGTGCCAGACTGATTCTGTCCCTGTTGTGACAATTATCGTAAGAAGTAAAGGAGTTCAAATACTTGGGGTATAATTTCTAAAAAAATGGGGGCGGAGAGATGCGCGTAAGGGAAGTCATGGAGAAAGCAATAGCAATGGCGGAGATACGGGGAATAGGATAAAGAATATTGAAGAGCAATTATGAGAGAAGAATGTGAATATTCAGAAGCATAGTGAAAAGTATTTTGCTGTACGCGTCAGAAATTTTGGGATGGATGGAAGCAGAAAAGTTAGAGAAGATACAGGAGAAATACATAAGGTAGACTTTAGGTTTGGACTTCGATACACCAGTGTACTAATTTTGGAGGAAACAAAGACGGACAAAGTGGATGCGTATGGTTCTGGAAAAAGGAGAAGAAAAGAAAACAAGCTGAAGGAAGAAATCAAAACGAAAGCACAAAATTTGAGTTAACAGTCCCCGAAACACTTACATTTTTGAGGCCGAGAGGCAAAAAATAAACCGATTTACTACTAAAAACAATTATCGCGACACACAAAGGTGACTTTAGTTATTAAACGTAAAGCACCGCGATTCGGGCGAGCATTGTGAATACGCATTTAAAAGCATGAATAATTTACGAAAAAATTGATTTGGATAGTGCGTGCGTAACTTGACAAACGAAATAATGGTAAAAAGACACTTAACCTAAAATGTCAAATGGGAAAAAGATCTCTTTAACCAGAAGTACTAAATGCAAAGTATCGAAAATGTTATAATAAGGTTCACTGCAAATTATTTACGATAGCACATATTTTTTATCCGCGTTTAATGAAATAGATTTTCTGGAAAATTACCATTTCACGCTCAGTGTTTGATCACGAAATGAAACGGCGAAGTCATCCCCGTTGCATGGAGAATCGATTACGATTTCGATACCTATCTTCGAGGAATATCGAAATATAGTGCGATATATTCAAAGTGCGGTGAACCGGGAATTTTTTAAATTCACGAGATTACTTATTCTAACACTCGCTGATTAATTGAAAGTACGCTTTTAAATAGTTATGACATTAGATGTAAAATGAATATTATAAACAATGGGATATCTGTATTTTATTATACATTCTAAACTTTTGAAAATATCGTAAAGCTTTTAATAATAGCGAGTGATAGATCGATAGAGGAATGATTTAGTATTGTATTTTATTTAAGAACAATAATTTACACGTTCGTGCTCGACAATAATTACGATTCATTGGAAACTTGTTATCCTTATAGAAGAGAAATGTGAGAACACTCTCGTTTAATTCTATTGAGCGAAGAAAATGTAGGAATGACGATATTATCGGTCTCTAAAGCGCTCGATGAAAAGTTCGCGAATATAATTCAACAATGTCGACAACATGTAGGTTGGTGATCTTTTATTTCAATTATCCAGATACATTTATCCTCGCAATAAAGTATCTTCTAGCTTCGTGACTATCGCTTCTTTGTGACGTCTCGCTGATCAATGCCATCCGAATAAAAATAAATACAATTAAAAACAATAAAACGATCATTACAAACATGTGTGGCTGTTGACTTCGCTCTTGGATATTGTAAACACGCGCCCTTGCGTTGCTTTTGCACCACATATTTGTAAAACTGAAATATCAAAAACGAAGTGTTGCCCAGCAATACAATCGATGTATAAAATAAATGATTTCGCATACTCATAAAGGAATTTACAATCTCTTTTTCGTTTACCAAAAAATACCTTCCCACCACAATTGCAAGCGAGAAACAACGAAACCTCGAACGTTCCCGTGAGAATGTCGAACATGAGCTGGGAGGGGGAGATTTTTCTCTATTATATACATATCCTTTTTCGATTCAAGGATACTTCGTGTCGCGTGGCATTAAATTTCGCCTGTCTGCAGCGTATTCTAAATTTCAACCATAAGAATATTAAAATATATACGTTTGCTTCTTCGTGCCAATAAAATCCTCTAACATTGAGCCTCGGTTCGCTTTTATAAGTACCTCGTGAAAGGAGAGAACGGTTTAATCGTAACTTACGGTTGTAGAAAAATGAGTTCGCGTATCCTTGAATACTGTAATACGAATGGATCGAAATAATACTTTAAGGATAAGATTAAGTTCCCGAGTAGACACGCTTTACGTTATCTCGTTGGTGCAGTACGCATTCCTTACTTTCGTTTATCACAATAATCAATAAGTATAGTTGAGGGCATCCTGAGTAGTTAGAAGCCTCGATAAACAGAATATAATACAACAGTGTGTACAAAACGCTTTGGAAGTGATGAGAGGCGTGTCTGAAGCGATTCAATGAAAATATTTACGATACTTTAAAGGCCAGCTAAGATAATTGCCGGTTCTTCCACAGCTTCTTTGATCTTCTTCAAGAACAGCACAGCCTCGCGCCCGTCGATTAACCGATGATCGTATGTCAAGGCAATGTACATCATCGGGCGAATCACGACCTGAGAAATAATCACGTTATGAAGAAGCGATCGATTAAAATCAAAATTCAAAGTTCAAGCAAGGATTCGTCGATTACCTCGCCCTTTATTGCCACAGGCCGATCGAACACTCCGTGCATTCCAAGAATCGCACTTTGAGGTGGATTAATGATGGGCGTTCCCATGAGGGAACCGAAAACACCGCCGTTACTTATCGTGAACGTACCACCGTCCATCTCTTCCACAGAAATGTTGCCTTTCCTCGCTTTGTTACCCAAAGCCGCCAAAGCAATCTCAATGTCCGCGTAGGTCTTGTTCTGTACATTACGAATAACCGGGACGACAAGCCCTTTAGGCGTTGCAACCGCGATGCTGATGTCAACGTAATCTCTATAAACAATTTCATTGCCGTCTATTACAGCGTTCACGGTTGGCTGATCGTTCAGAGCGTAGGCACTTGCTGCGATAAATGGGCTCATGAATCCAAGCTTTATCCCGTACTTCTTCGTGAAGCTCTCTTGGTGTACTTTACGGAATTGCATAATGGGGCTGTAAAAACATAGAAATGCGTTAAAGCGCGCGAAGAAAGTGGCGGGATGGATTTATAATGAGCGGAATATTAACCCCATATCGATTTCATTGAACGTTGTCAGCATGGCGTTCGTGTTCTGAGCATCTTTCAATCTGTCCGCGATACGCAAACGCATTCTGTTCATCTTCACTCGCTGCTCTGTTCTCGTCCCAGTTATTTCGCGTGTGTAATCAGCCGGAGGTAGTTGGATCTTCGCGTCTTCTAAGGACTAAAGATTTCCCAATGTTTTTGTAACAAAAAATGGAGGATAATAGCAGTGGCGAATCCAAGATTTTCTTGAGGGGGGGTTATGATATGAGAATTTAGTTTTTTTGAGAATCTAGAAGGATTAGTTTGCTAAGTGACGCGTTTCGTCGTTTTGAAAAAAATTGCAACTGGTCCCGAAATCAGCAATTTTGCCCTTGAGGGCATCTTGGGCGCACCCCGCGCCCCCCGCGCCCCCCTCTGAATTCGCCACTGGATAATAGAGAGCAGATTGCTCCCGATTACGTAAGAATTCTCACCTGAGCGTGTTTAATCGCGGCGACCGGCATGGACGCCGCGGGAGCCTGCGGAGGCGGGGGTCGAGCTGCCGGAGGCGGTACAGGTGGAGCAGGTGCCGCAGGCGTCGGCGGTGGCGGCGGAGGTGGTGCCGCGCTAGGTGCAGCTGGAGTCGGTGCCGGCGCAGCTGGCGTCGGTGCAGGCGCGGCTGGTTTCGGCGCCGCGGCTGGCGCAGCTCCGCCGGTCGCACCGATCTCAATGGCACATAGTTTCTGCCCTGGCTTCACGACATCGCCGTCTTTCACGAAAACTTCTCTTAGGACACCAGCGCCGGGTGCTGGTACAGGAATTGAAGTCTACGCAGAGCAACGTCGTTTAAATTCCTTAAATTTGCGAGACAACCACAGTAGCTTCTGATTAGTTCACCTTGTCTGTTTCAATTTCGCATATCACTTCGTCCGCCTTCACTTGATCGCCGACTTTCTTGTCCCATCTCACATCCCCCTCGGTTATGCTCTCCGCGAACGCTGGCACTACGACTTCTGTTAATTGCCCTGCAGAGTGGAAATATAAAACATGAGAATGTACGGCGCCGCCTTCGCTATAATCGTCCAAGATTCAAGACCTCCGACTTACATAACGCCGATGTCGAATGAATATGCTTCGCCTGGTCTATCCAACAGTGAAATTTCTTATATTTTGTACACCTAAAGGTTTTCATCAATCTAAGTTAGAATCATCTCACGAAATACCAAGCATCTATGTAAATACATTATACTTCTTCGCGCATTATAGTATGCATTTAGAAATCGTCGGACATCGACTATATTTAATCTACTTTCTTAAGCGTTTATACACTTACACTCGAGAGTTCTTGCTGACAACATGTTCGGTGTGGATAAATAGTATGCGCCCTACAAAAATGATTTGATACAATTAGTAGTTTATGTTCATGGTTATCCCCAACGTCGATATGCCTCTCTATAAAGATAATATTTAGATTCTCAGCATATCTCACCACTTTCTTATCGAGCTATCTTCAATACCAATTAGTCTTACCTTGACTACTTAACGACCTCACAACCTGAAAGGAAGAGAATTAATATAGAAGCATCATTATATATCGCCGTGATATTGAAAATGTGGCATGTGTACAAGAGGCGAGATAAAAATAGGTGTTGTTTCTATCGCAAACTGGTTCTGACTTACGAGACCCTGGGTGTCGTAAAATCGGTCGGGGGCCTAGTCGGTGAATTAAAAGGCACCGCTACGAATTTCACGGCCGCGATAAACGACTAATTTCTCATTGACGGATTAGGACGATTGGATCGGGTCGCGCGCGATAAGTTTTACGATGCTATTATATAATCGATGCGAAAGGTAAGGGTAGTGTTCCGACAACCTTGATGGCAGATTCTGCTCGGAAGGGCGTTAGGATCTTCTCTTATCTAATGCATGCGTGTCACAGATGTTGCTAGCTAATTCAGAGGCCGGGTTAGGTGATTATGAGAAAGACTTACCTTCGTTCGTGATATACTAATTCGCGTTATCGCACGAGGCACAAGCCGCGAACAGTTGGACAGCATCGCGGCCATCCTCCGAAAATTATGCTCTCAGGAGTTGGTTCACAACTCTCGTCAACTCTCGTGACGCTAGGTGAGGAAGCAGCAGCGCAGGCTGCGCAGGGCTGTCTGCACATTCGGTGGTGGGGTTGCTTTGCTTGCGGCAGACGCGTGTTCCGAATTCTGCCGCAAATGGGCTTCGATTGCTGCAAAAATCGTTACATGAGGACTTGACCAAAGAGGTGGAACGAGGTAATAAAAATAAGTGAACAAAAATGTACAAACGACGAATGATCGATTCCATATGAAATTATTGATGAAAAAATATAATGAGGGGCTAGATGAATAAAAAAATTTCAGCTAAATTTATTTAATTTATTATAAATCGGCATTTGCTGAACAAATAATATAAACTAATGAACAAAGATGTACAAACGATTGCATAAAAAAGAAATTAATATATTCTCTCCAATGAGGGGCTTCTAAACTTTTGGAGGTATTCTGGTGGGGGAGCCCATGTCAAAGAGGAGATTATAAGAAGAGAGGCGTCTTCGTTCAACTCCGGAACGGAAACTTTTGTGAAGTCGTTACTTGAGAACACACCTTGTGGCATTTAAAATTGGTTGCCTTATTCGAGCGGGGTATTCAAACGATTAAATGTTTTGGGCGGTTGTGCCGCCCAAGGAAAAGGAAAGAAAAGTGTTTCGTCCTGGGCCCGCCCCGCCAGTGGACTCGTGTCATTAAAGGCTACCTGGCGGAACCCTGCTTTAAGCTGGGTTTACATTAGTCCAATCCAGTGATCCAGTACAGCACTGGATTAAAAAACTGGAATAATGTAAACAGTGTTCATTCCAGAGTACAGTGCTGTCATTCCAGCAGATTTTGACTGGATCTGCTATACTTTTCGATGCTACTTTTATGTTTTTTTATCCTTCTTTTGCCGTGAATCTATTATTATTACCACTCTACCACTTTCAATGGTTCAGAAACGACTGGAATAATCAAGAGATATCGCCTGATTTCCGGTCGAACCACTCGCTGGATCCAGCAACTGGAATATAATTGTAGACGTTGACGTGATTTCCAGTCAAATCACTCACTGGATCCAGCGACTGGACTAATGTAAACCCAGCTTTAGACACGTTGGGGTATTTGGAAGTAAGACGGACCTTCCTTATATATGAAAGGAGTGGTGTGTGACCACTCGCGAGAGAGTCGGGTGGCCCTCTAGTGGAGACAGGAGCCGTCACTCGAGACCGCCACAAACGTACCTTACCGCAGTTGGTTGATTATTGCCGAAGTTTACCGATCATTGCCGAATGCCATTTAAATTGGTTGTCCAGTGATTTCCCTAGATTTTCTGTCCTTGACGAGTGACGCTTCTAATTATATCTCCTCTTTGCCCATGTCCTGCGAAGCCGCGGGTGGTCTTCCTATGCGCAGTAGCCAGCAGTAGCGTTTGCTCATGCTTGCTGCATTCTGATCCTGATTGGAATACAAATTGTGTCAGTCCACGTAGAACGTGAAACCGAGTATAAAATATGTCATCTGATCCAGTATTAAATCCTGTAAGTACCATTCCTGCTGTATCTTCAATCATACCATTGCTTTCCTTCAGCAGTGTCATGCAGATGATTGTCATTGATCCATGACGTATCTGGCATCCGCAATGCTGCGATAGTCGCAACGAAACATGTTTTATCGATCTACACCGCCTTAGATCTTGTCAGTTTATCTTTACCGTAAATATTCTGCGCGAGTTCTCCGTAATAGGAATTCAGTAGAATTATTATAAAATGCTTTTTCAAGTTGTAAAATGATTTTAATCGCAGTTCACACACGCTCCGTAAAATGCAAAATATTTTGAAATATAGCGTATCATATTGTTTTAAATTTCACGTACCTCTGCTTCTTCTAAACACAATTCAGAAGGAAAACTCAAGATGATGGATTTATTTGTAGCTTCAAGCAGGGCCGGCGCGAGGCGGGTTCCGCGGGTTTCCGCGGAACCCGGTCCCACGCTTTATAAGGCGCCGCGCTCCACGAAAAACTCGTCGTAAATTTTACGCGGTCCTATGCATAAATAGATATTTATTATTATAAAACTATGAAATACATATAAATCCTTTTTTTCGACCCGCACGATTGTGGAACTCGGCCCCGCAAAAGTTCGCGCCGGCCCTGGTTTTACGGTATTTGAAGATGAATATCTCATTAAGAAGCTTCTACCTTTTAACAGGAAATCCCCTACGTGGGGGCCGTCGAAGATGGCCTGGTACCCGGGAAAATGGTAAAGATTCAAGGGAAAGCTCTCCCAGGTGCCGTACGCTTCGCCGTCAATTACCAATTAGGGCCTACGTTGAATCCAAGGGATGACATAGCTATCCATGTTTCGCCACGTTTCTCGGAGGGATTTATCACCAGGAACAATATAGTATCAGGAGCTTGGGGCCCAGAAGAGAACGAGGGTCCTATGTGGATTCAACCCGGACAAGAATTTGAGATGATGCTTCTGTGCGATCACTCGTGTTACAAGATCGCTATTAACGGCAGACACTTTACGGAGTTCCCTCATAGACTACCGTACCAGAAAGTTACACATTTGGTGGTCGACGGCGACGTCGAGGTGAATTCTATTGCCTACGAGATCGTGCCCGTCGATCCACCACGTTCTCCGAGAGCTGCGCCCACACCCGACGTACCCGCTGCGAACTTTGGGCCACCAGGTAATTCGGTAGATAGTTTTGCGAGTAGCATTATAGCGAATTCGGGAGACCCGCACTGGCCGCACTGAGTGCGAGTTTTCTCGCTTCCAATTGGTTAAAAGTTGCACTCAGTGCGGCCAGTGCGGGTCTCCCGAATTCGCTATTAGAGATATTAATTGCCTCGCTTTAGCTCCAGGCGGGTTGTACCCGACGATAGGACCGCAAGCGCCACCGGGTGGATACGGTCCACCTCCAGCTGGTTACGGCCCTCCGCCTCCGGGTGGGTACGGCCCTCCGCCTCCGGGTGCATATGGTCCCCCACCTGATGCGTACGGAGGACCTGGATACAATCCAGGAGCGTATGGCTATCAACCAGGATATCAAAAGCCGGAGGAAGCGGATGTATTTGGCAATTGTTTGGGGAAACTTGGTGTGGCATTAGGAGGATTAGTTGCGGCGGGAGGCGTAGCATCGGTTGCACATGCCATGAATGTATGTCAATTTTGATAGCTAAGAATGTTTGATATTTGGCGAAAATATTTTGGTATCTGAGACTTGTTACGATTTACAGAAAAAGAAAGACGAGGATGGCGAGAAGGACCATGAAAAGTCGGATGTTTCCAAGTCGAAAACAGAGAGCGAGGGAGGTTTGGGAAACCTCGGCTCGATTGGCGCAGCTTTAGCGAGCACATTAGTAACCAACGCTTTATCAAACAATTCGCACGCGCAACAGGGCTATCCGCCTCAAGAATCAGGCGGCGGCGGCGTATTAGGCTCAATTCTTGGAGCATTAGGTATCGCAATTGTATGATTTCGCATTTAAACATCTGAAATCCCATTAGTTCGTGGAATAAGCTTAGTTGCTGAAACACTTGATGCTGCATTAAAGCGCACCGTTATAACTGAGTAATTTCGTCATTATGAGTCACGACTCGAACTAAGAAAGTTTGTAATGGAATGTCGGAATGACTGCATAGATGACATCATCCATTACGAACTATCTTCGTCTTGAAGGTTGTCGTAGGAACTGGCGAATAGTAGACAGTTCGAGTAGATTTAAGTTTCAATGGAAATTAATTATCCCGTAATATGTAATAAAGGGTAAACGCACCAGGAAATGAACAGTTAAGGCTAATGAATGAACACTATTATAAAATTATGTTTGCAGCGCGAATGATTCCACGTGCTGCAAAAATTGTTTGGATACAAAGCAAGAAATGAAAAGAGACTCTAATTAATTAGTTGCTTACTTTAATAACTTATTTTACTCATTTTAATAAAAAATGTTCATTCACTGGTACGTGTTCATTTACTGGTACATACATACATATTTAACTAAATTATCACACTCGCATACTTCGAAATTTCAATAAATTCAATATGTACATTCATGTTAAACAAGGCAGCGGCGGTAGTCCTGCGCCGCCACAGCATCCACCAAGTCAACCAAGTGACCCGTTGTCGGGAGCTTTAGGATCGATTATTGGTGGCGTTTTCGGAGGTGGCGGAAGCCAGCAACCGGCGTATCAACCTTCAGGAGGCTACGGGAATTATCAACCTTCCGGCGGCTATTCGAGCCAGCAGCCAACTTCGGGATCAGATCTTTTGTCTGGAATAGGCTCTGCCCTTGGCTCCTCTTTGTTCAGCTCTGCTTTAGAAGGTTTTGGCAAGCATGGTAAAGATGTAAGTATAAAGTATTCCATGATGCGCAAAGCTGTAAACATCGTATTCTGATCGCGTTACTTTTGTTTATACAGAAGTCCCACGAGGATAATCGTCCGGCGCCTTCGCCAACTTACACACCAAATACTCCGCCATCGGCGCAGCCACCTCCCCACGCCGACAGTCCTCCCTCGTCGGGAAGTAAATTATCTGCCGACGAAATCTCGAAAGGCCTAGGTTTGGATTAATGTAAGTTCAGATAAAAATCCATACGAAAGAATACGTACAATGAATGTTTTATACGTGTTTATTGTTGTATGATAACAAACTGCGCTATATTATCGTACATCTCAGCAGCTAAAGTGTTACAAGTATATGCACGTTTTGTTAGCCGTGTCTGATTTAAAAAGGCAGCTGTTCGAATTTTCAACGTAGGACGTTTAAATGACGAAAACAAGAAAGTATAGTACAAGCTACGCGAATCTCATATTAAACCAGTCGCCACTGGTGTTTCGCTTTTATCGAGTGATGGTTACAAACAGATTGAAATAGAATATTTATTATTGTAAGGCTTTTGCAAGATTTATAATCAAGTTGACGCTTTCTAAGATTTATTATATTCTTATAAACACGCCGGTGGTCCTTCGGGAAACATATGCCTTATATATGTCGATAGAACGCCGAGTATTTTGTTATTTATTCGATTTACATGATCTGTAAGGAATAAAAGAATGTATACAGGAATATTTTTTCTATTAGTAGACCTGTTCTTAGTCAACAACTTCCCCGGACGAATTTGTTTCCAACGTGATCCCATGTTCTTCCTGTAACAAAATAAATCTGCGTATGTAGGATATAAAACGTTTCTTTTCTTACAGGAAACTTACATTTGTTTTAGATTTTAAAGCTTCCAGTTCCTCCTTTTTCTTTCGATTAAAGAATCCAAGCTTAATTAGTCCCAGAACTAACAAAATTAGCAATAGGATTCCTAGAACAATCGATAAAACTATTGTCGTAGTAGCAACTTTCTCCGTTATTGGCGATCCCAAAAACATTGTAGCTACGATAATAGTATTTGGTTTCTCCCCAACTTTCGAAATGATAGTTGGTCGTACAATATTAACACTCCCGTTGGATACAAAATATATAATGTCTCTTCCTTCGATCATATTCGCTGTAATAAATAATGAAAAGATTACGAGTTTTTCTAAAACGAATTCAGGAATTAAAAATACAAAGACTTATAAATATGAAGACTTTACGTTTAAAGTTTGAGAAGTAGATGTCCAATATGAATGAAAGTTTGGCAACAGTCGAGGAACTTATAAAGGGGCCCAGTTCACACGTGACACGTGTGCATTTTATATCAGCATTCGTGCAATTAATGTACACCGTTCTATTTTCAGGGGGCAAATTTATCGGCGAATCAGTTCCCATCGAAAATCGTTCCTGCTCGTTCAGCTCGGAATGAGTAAAACGATTTTGGGGCTCGCCAATTAAATAACTGGAGGGTGTGCAATAAAATTGTTCTCCGTCCATATAGCCAATTGTTTCGTTGATATTAATAATCTGTATATCGCCGGCAGAATGTTTCCAGTACGTTGGGATGCTAATTGTCAGTAGAACTTCTTCAATTGGACTGACGCCAAATTTTTGAACTTCGTACATATGCTGGAATTGAAGGCTGCTCAATTTTTCTTCCTCATCTTCGTGATGGAGAAAATACGAATACAACTCGTCTCGCGCTTTCCTGATAAGCGTGTACGTGAGAAATAAGTAGAAGCATTAACGTTATCGATGAAAAGCGAATCAATTACTAACCCTGCGATTATTATATTAGCGTCAACATCGAAGTATATGGTTAAATTATTTGTCTCGTGGAATGAATTCTTTTCTTCGCTTTGCGTAGTAAAATTCGTCCTTATCATTACATGGTGTGCGTCAAATCGAACGTTCCTCATATCCAATTCCAGCACTAATGTTTTCTAATGGAGAACCGCGATTATTTAATTTCATCGTGTTCCATAAAACAGCATTTCATAAAACTTACATTCTTTCTAAGTGGATTCCCGAAATCACAAATTACTTCCAAGGTATTATATATCAGAGAGCTTTCCATGCACGAAGGTGGAACACTTGCCAGAGATAATATTTCTGGGATATATAAACGCGTTTTAGCCTGATATGCTGGTTCACCGCGATTGGAAGCGTCTATTATTAATTTCACAGTGGATTTAGATCCAATAATGTATCTGTTATCCAACTTCAAATCCGTAGACAGCGTCACTTTAACATCTGACGTACAAATATTATCATCGCCGCAGTCTACAGCGAATGGCATTTTTATTAAATCTTCGCTTTTGGAAAGAAGCTTATTTACGATTGCACAGGATGTACAGAAAATATTCCAATCTGTTCCTTTATTGTTAGTTCGTGAATCTTCCTCCAAAATAACCGATATAGATATTTCGAGCGGGTCGATCACATTTTGAATATTTTCCTAGAAGTATAAATCGAAAACGTTACAATAGCTTATCTCGGGAAGAACTGCGGGAATAACTTAAAACGCTTTACCTTCTGATGTATCTCAAGTTTACTGCACGAGTCCTTAGACACGTGCAAAGTTTCAGGAAGCTTGTAAATATTATCAGCGCCTTTCTCCGCGCGATAGAAAGCTCTACCGTGCATGGGATCAATTTTCAACAACTTAACAATTCCTAAAGAAAACGTAATTTGTTAAACACGTTTATATTCATTAACATACATACTTATATCGTAGGATTTTAATTGTACACTTACGAATATTCGTAGGCGCATTTGTACCATTATAGAATGTACAGGCATCAACGAGAAAGGACGTAGAATTTCTCAGTAACCTTTTCTGATCCGTATAAATCAATTTTGTTAATAATGTTATAGCTGGCTTAGATTTGATCAAAACTACTTGCTCGGACAGATAAGCTCCAACGGCGATATCAGGATATTTATCGCTGTTCACGTCGCGAGCATTTGAAATTGAAATTCCGAATCCACGGACGTTCTTCCCGAATTGGCTGCCAATTATCTTTTGACTATAATGCTTAAGTAATCCATTGCTGTTCCCATTAAAAATATATATCGCTCCGGTTTGCTCTTCGTACGGTGCGCCAACAGCAATGTCAGCGTAACCATCGTGATCAATGTCTCCAAGGCAAGTTACAACGGAACCGAATCTACCTCCAAATGTTTCCCCGTCGATTACTTGTTGCTTAAAAAGATCCTAGAATTAATGCGTGGTGATGAGTGTATGGATTAAATTAAAATTAACTACCATGTAACTCGCGACTGAGATTCTATCAGTGCTTATATTACAATATTTTACGTACAGTATGCGAAGCGGTAAAAATATATATGCGACCCTCGTCCATGTCTTTTGCCCATTGCGGAGCTCCAACAATTAATTCGTCTTTGCCATCTCCATTCAGGTCGCACGATGTTATAGCAGCACCGAAATATTCCCCATGCTGTTTACCAGATACATAATCTCTCACTTCTAGCTTTCTGTTATTGCCAGAAAATCTATACACCAGAACATATCCGTACATATTCCGAGCTTTCGGCGCGCTAGAAGCGAACCACAATTCTCCTTGTTTGAAGTAACAACCAGATGTTACTGCATATCCTAAACGAAGTACCATAAATTATACATTTTGTTTTTTAAGCTACTCGCCATACTTCTTATATTAATTTCGTATTAATAATTACACAATTTACTTCTTATTAGGGTAGATGTCCCAGTTACCGTGCCTTTATACTTAAAGAAGCTTTAATTTTTTAGAAATGCAATCTACTCGTTTGTAACACATATAGTAATAGTTGAATTTAATTAAAAAAATTTCTATCCTTAGTTATGTGTGCGAGTTTTTTTTGTACGGCTTCTTTAAGTATAAAGGCACGGTAATAGGTACAGGGCACGATAATTGGGACATCTACCCTATATAAGTGTATGTACGTCTGGTAGACTGTATGTACCCCAAAGTTTCTAAAATTACAGACGTGATATTTACCAAAATACTCATGGTAATAAATTTTCTGTTCGTCTTTAATCGAAGGAATTATTGTTCGCCTGTTGCCATTGAGCGACGGTGTTTCCAGCAGGACCGAGCCTTTCCAATTGTACACGCCAGGACTACCGAAGACGAGATCGCGTTGCAATTCATTGGACGTTACGTGCACGGAGAAACCAATTTCAGCCATTCCCAGATTATAAATTTTCTTGTTATCCGTGGTGTAAGTAATTTGTGTGTTATTCATGTTCATTAAAATGGTATGTTGAGCTGTTTTCTCGAACACCTCAACGCCGTTGATTACTGTCCAGTAACAGATACCATTCATATACCAGTTGTATCTATTTCGAGTTACATTAGTCTTCCATCGTGGTCCACAAACCTATTTATAATTAGAAATTTACAATCAGTAGGATATAAAAGAAATTTAATAGAAGTATTACATAAAATCTGAACGTACCACAACCGTGGGATCAGTTCTATTTTCTATGGCAATTGTTGCGCCGATCCATGCGTTATCCTTAATCTGATATACGTCATCGTAGCTCTGCAATTTCCAATCATTCCCAGTGTCGTCGATAATCCACTCCTTACAAGTATCATTTATTGGGCACTGGTACACAGCACCTGGTTCAATCACACTTCCCATCGTGCTTGAATTTGCTCTGGGGGCTCCAATAATTAATACAGAATCCTCTCCATTCGCGTAAAGTGCCACGGAATGTCCAAAGTAACTTCCACGTTTGCGGTTCAAAGTTGTCGGTACATCGAACACTTTAACATTATCGGCATCCAAATTGTACGCCAGCACGCTGTATCTTAAAATTACGTACGTAAAACTAGACAAACAAATTAAATTAAATTTAATTGACAATGGTATATTTGAGTACGACATTTTAAATGGTAATGAAACTACAAGCCAGAGAATAGCTACGTGTATCGGATTCTAAGAAGTTTGAAAGACTGAAGTGGTTTTCGTCCATCGTCGCAGGAAGGAAGTGTATATCTGCAGACCACAATGAGATCATTTACAAAGGAATCGGGGAATATTTGCATTTCATATTCCTGAAATACCTAACGGACTGAGAAATTTCGATTTCATCGAAGTACAAATGCAGGATTAAATAATGCAATATTCTTAACTTGTCTTGAAAGCTGAACATATAAAAAAAAATGTATATCAATTTATTATTTTATTATTTTCCATCACACTTACAAACCATATCAACAATACGCATTAGCTGAGTCGCATTATTATAGCTAATGTAACATTAATTTATCTATAATTCTCGGCGGTATTTTGTTGTAGTTTCGATTACATATGATTTAATGGTCATACCCAAACATGTTTACGTGTTGCAATAATAAGTCGAGTCTTTCTAAATCATTGAATTGTCGGCGTTCAGTAATTTCAAAGATCCAAGACCATCAAATACGTAAGTTTCTCTGTGAATTATAAAAACACTCGATTTCGGATTAGCTGACGATCGAGATTATTGAATGAATACGGTGGAAAGACATTTATCTCTGATGATTTGAAATATTACTCCGGAGCAGTCTTGTATCGCGAGAGATTCAAATAAAATGGCTATGAAGGTTTCTTTGTATTATAAGAGATTCCGATAAAACATTTATATCCTCGTAAGGGCCCCTATGATGAAGAAGAGCGCCCGTAAAGATAACAGAAAAATAATAAAACCTAAAAGAAGATAGAAAAAAAACCGACCATATTTGCGTGTGATCAAACTTAGTATTATAAAAATATACTTCAAGGAATCACAGATTAATTATGTACAAAGGGAAAGGTGTGAAGGTAGCGGGAGGTTTAATCGGAAGAATCAGTTGTAGTTGAAATGGTTTGTGATAAAGGCGTCGGTCGGGTACGAAAGCTCCTCCTTGCCACGTCCACTTTTTTTCTAAAAAACTCTAAATTTTTCAGTTTCTGTTCGTGATCGGAACTCTCCGCGTCGTTCTGCTCTTTCTGTACTTGTTCACCGTTCTTTTCTACCGTAGATACCCCGGATGTAATACCACTGTCAGGCGTCGAAGGAACTTTGCACGATTCATTCACAGGCGTCGACGGCCCGTCCTCTTCAACTTTAGCCGCGCTGCCGCCGTTCAAATAAATCTTCCAGTCCGGCGTCTCCTCCTCCGTGTCGTAATCAACCTTCGGCCGTTTGGTTTTGCTTTTGCTACTATCACTCCTCCAGCTATTTTTACACTTCCCGTGCTTCCTTCTGTGAATCTCCGCGGACGTGTCGGAGTCGGCTTTCGAGTGTTTTCGCTTAACAGAATTATCGTTATCCTCCGAACTGCTGCTGCTGTAACTCGAATGTTTCGCGTCGCTCTCGATGGTGTTCGCGACGTATCGCGATCTTCTCGAAATCACACCGGAACTAGTACTAGGCTGCGTCGTGTCAACAGGTTGTTCGTCACTATCGGAGTCACTCTTAATCTGTAACCCAGCACAATTCCTCCTGGCCCTACTTCTTATCCCGGAGATCTTAAGGTGCCTCCTCTTAACGCCCCTCAATTTCGACTTCGATTCAGACCGACACTTAACTTGCGCATTCTCCCCGTCACTGGCGGAGCCCGAAGCGGACGGACCAGGCGCCGCGGCGGAAGTATTATTCAACGGCGCGCCGCAGTCCATAGCTGCGAGTCTCATCAGTTTCTCTCGGCGATTCGCTATGAGCCGCGTTATGCGATTCGGGGTCTCCAAAGGTCTTTGGGGAACTACTCCTCCGGAGGATCTGCGAGACGTTATCGTTAAAATATTCAACATCAGTTGGCGATCGGAGTTCGTAGAATCTGTAAGGAAGGGGAGCATTAACGTTCCATTTAAGTACAGGCGACAACGTAATATCTTAAATTAAAAAGCTACCATCAGATTCTATTGTACTATCAGCATAGTCAGGCGGAGGATGGTGATCGGAATCACTGGCTGGCTCCGAAGTCATATATTCCGAACTCCAACCCTCGATTTCACGCTGCACCAAAGAATCGAAGAATGCCATCATCCTTGGATCCTCGCTGGTCGACTGGTGGCTGTAATCGTGTGTCATGAATTGGCCGCTACGTAACACCAATCCGATGTACTCGTCGTGTGTGAACACTCTGCGTTGCCTTTCTTGGTTGCCAGCGTCTCTCTGCGAATAGAGATATATAAGAAACCATAGAACGAACTGTTAATGAGACGAATTCTGCCTGCCATTACCTTCAATTCACCTAAACAATTGTGTCCAAGGGAGAACGGACTCCAAATCTTGATAATCTTCTCAACGCCGGATGAAGCAAAGATACAACTAGCTTGGTTGTACCGCACTTGGTTAACAATCGATCTGTGGCCATGCAACACCATATGCGCGGAATATACCCATCTCACGCCCTCGGAGGGGATTTTCCACATGTATAAATTAAAGTCATCCGAACCTTAGAACAGTAAGCTGAATTACGTATACGAACGCTAGGGAAATACTTAAAGGTGTTTTAGGCAGAAACTTAACCGAATAATAATATTTATAGGAAGTGCCAAGTCTTAACGAACATGAGTCCATAAAGCTTTATCCTACGGTCGAACTGCCAATCTCCGACTAAATCTGCATAACCGAGAATGCAAAGAAAATTAGTACACTTATTATTCATTTCGAAATCTGTTAATTCTCGACACGCTGAAATTATGAGGTGGCATTTATTTCAGGACACGTGTAGCCATAAGAATTATTGGTTTATCGCGGAGAAAACTGAATGCCCGAAGAACAATTAGCTTACGAACCCATGTTTACTAGAAATCTCCGTTTCCGTTCTCCGCGAGTTCTGTCTATCGTAATATTAATACTCACCAGAAAGAACGTACTCGTCGTTATCTCCAGCAAAACAACACGATTTCATTGTACAACTATTATAATACCCGGAATGGTCGAATTGACATAAGTGAGTAGACGAGTCCACCGCGTAAAGCACGGGTGGCAATCTCCTCCTCAGAGCTAGTAATCTATTCCCCGCTGCGTTAAACCTAACATTCATACAACTCTGCTCCGAACTGCCGTTCCCATATCGTAGCACAGGTCTGTAAAAAAGGAAACAGATTAATATACGCGTTTCAACGAAACCGTTTCGAGTTGAACGCTTACTCCAAAGGCTTTCGCGCGTCCCAGAGGCTGACGCCTTCCTTGGCGTTGGCGGTGGCGAGCATCTTGGGCTCCATAGGGTTGAACATTACAGAGTGGAAAGCGGTTTTGTATTGCGCTAGACAGAAGTTCTCTATAGCACTGGATCTGCGTATATCATAAATTAAGACTCTTCCGTCGTCGCAGGCGCTGGCGAATACGTTGTCGTTGTGCGGATGGATCGACAAGCCGTAAACTGGTTTCTCGTGCAAGAAGAAGTTCACCACGTCGCCCCTGAAACAATCGAAGAAACGTTCGATTAAGAGGAGTCGATTACGAAGTCGATTCGAGGGAAAAGTAGCCGTACGTTCGTAGATCGTGAACGATCACTTGGTCGTCGTTCCCCGCGGAGAATATTTTGGTTTTACTGCTGTCGTAGCCGAGGCAGAAGATGTTGCTAATATGTTGAGCTTTCATCACTGCGGGCTTCCCCACGCCTCGTATCGCTTGCTCCACTTTCCACAGTAATACCCTTCTGTCGTCGCCACCTGTCAGATTTAACGGAGCAAGTAAAATCGCATTGGGTACGTCGATGTCGTCAATTGATTCAATGTATATTACAGAGAGACACGAATTTAGGGGATGAGAGAGAGAGAATTGTTCTAAAGTGTCGCGATGTTAAAAAATAATTCATAACATTAGACGGTATGAATTTTCCGCGGAACTTCGGCGATCGAAGTCCACGGGCATAGTGCCGTTGTAAAATGAAATAAACTCGGTCGTATTATTAATATCTCACCGGAGACGAGTAGATCTCCTTGATTGGAGAATTCGATCGCATTAACGCAACCATAATGGGAGAGCAGATCTCTGCGGAATAAATTCTCGGAGGTGTCGAATCTGGAGTTAACGAGACGTTTGCAGTGGTCTACTCTGTCGTCGATCTGCCGCGCGACGAGGCACGAGAGCGGATTGCTGACGGAAGGACGAGCCATTTCTCCTTTACGAATACTGCGATATGCGCTCTGGAACGGGCAGAACCGTCTTCTTCACCTCTCGACCCTTTCCTCTTCCATGTATCCTGCAACTGAGGCCCGTGTTCTCTTGTTCGTTTAGACGTTCTGGTCCTCGGTGCGACTCGAGATTGTAAACGCTATCTCGTGTTTTTCCGATTTAAGGGGGCCGGAGGAGGCGGTGGGGGGGGTTCGGAGGGGGGGAGGCGGGCGAGTAGGAGAAAATCTAAGGGAGCAGAGAGAAGATCGTGGCGCAATCAGGCACACCGGGACTGTTAGAAGTTACGAACTATTATAAGTTCCGTCGTCTGGCCGATCTTATATTTATTCTCTGACAGACGTGCCGCGAGTATACGCCTCACGAACTCACACACGGAAAACGCGGGGCCGCACGAGGCGCGTATCACGCACGAACGCACTGCCGCGACGCAGGCGAAGCACGTAGATATACCTACATGCACACAGGCGTGTTTCTGCCCACCCGAAACGGATTGTCTTTTACTCGGGGCACGATCAGCTGATCGCTATTCAGCGGCTCCACGTCGCGATAGCCTCTGCCGTTCTCTGTCTCCTTTGATCGCCCGTCGGAGCCTCTGCCAACAGCATCTCAAGCACTGTAAATTCACCGAAATCACGAACTCGTTACTTAAGCGAAGCGTCCACCTTCCGCGTACCTATTACGAGGGTTTATTTTCTTCTCGTGCTGTGCAACTGTCACCCACAATTACTGCTGAGACTTAGAAAAACAACAAGCATGGATACCGGCGCCACGTTGCGTACCTCGCGCGTACTTCTCACCGGACCCCCTGGTAAGTCCGCCACTTTCGAACGATACAGGGTGTTCCAAAAATCGCTCAATATTCGACTACGGATGTGTATGCAACCTCTAAACAATTTTGCATTCGCGATCGACTGACGCAGGCTAATGTGCCCATACTTGCGTTTCGTTTACTCTGCCCTGACACGTGTATAAGCCAGGTTCGAGGCGCGCGATTCAGATCGAGATGTTTATATTCTGAAGTTCATGAGAATTTTCACTTTATTTCTGTCAGGTTTTAAACGTGGCTCCTTTCGTTATTCCCTTTCCAAGCTGCAGTATTGTTATTCTCCTGTTTTAGTAGAATTCATTATATATACTGGAGCAGAGATGGGCAAAATTTTTATTTAAATAAATTTCGAATAACGAATAAAAGTAAAAAAAAAATTACTCGCCATTCGTTCGTTAATTCGAGTTAACTTTATTCGACACATGACGAATAATTTCTAAAACTTTCATTCGTTTCTCGAAATTTTATTTAAATAAAAAATTTGGTCATCTCTGTACGGGAGAATATACAGTCGGGGACAAAATTATGTGGACACTTTTAAAATCGTATTACTTGTTCAAAATTGGTCCGAACAACTTGAGTTTTTTTGAGAAGCTAGAAGGATTAGTTTGCTAAGTGACGTGTTTCGTAATTTTGAAAAAAGTTGCAATTCGTCGGAATAACAAAAAAAAAATAGGAAATTTCATTTTTTCAACTTTTTTGTCTGTCCTCGTAATGAAAATTCAAAAAACCCGTTTGTAGATTTCAGTAAGTTATATACGTGCCTAAAATTTCATCAAAATCGGTTAACCCTGCTCTGAGCTATAAACGCTTAAATATCGCAGAATAAGGTCGAAAATTGCGGAAATTCACAGAAATCAGCGATTTTCGACCTTATTCTGCGATCTTTTATCGTTTATAGCTCAGAGCAGCGTTAACCGATTTTGATGAAATTTTAGGCACGTATATAACTTACTGAAATCTACAAACGGGTTTTTTGAATTTTCATTACGAGGACAGACAAAAAAGTTGAAAAAATGAAATTTCCTATTTTTTTTGCTATTCCGACGAATTGCAACTTTTTTCAAAATTACGAAACACGTCACTTAGCAAACTAATCCTTCTAGCTTCTCAAAAAAACTCAAGTTGTTCGGACCAATTTTGAACAAGTAATACGATTTTAAAAGTGTCCACATAATTTTGTCCCCGACTGTATATATATATATAATGAATTCTATAATCGTGTACAACAATTCACAGTATTTAGAAAAGGTGGTATATGTTTATTGTTATAAGAATTTTATCGTTTCTGTGGACATACAGTATTGCGCAATTATTAATAAATAAAAAGAATCCCATCGATATACTTGCCAATTGTTCGATCACATTCGTCGCAAACAAAAATGATTCCTTTATAACAGACTTGCATGGTAGGCATTGGCAAAACGACAATATGTAAGAAGCTGGTATCGATGATGGAGGAGCGGAATTATAAGTTCGATGGGTTTTACACGGAGGAACTGCGTGGTCCTAATGGTAGCAGAATCGGATTCGATGTCGTACTGGCAAAGAACCGCGGGCGATCAACGTTGGCACGAGTCGAGTTAGTATTAGCTCGTAATTACAAAAGATTTCGTGTCGTTCTTTCACGCAGTATTATCGTTAACAGGAATGTGATAAACCAGGCGCAACACTCTAAATATAAAGTGGGGAACTATCACGTGTTTCTTAACGATTTCGAGTCGACGGCATTACCGATATTTGACTCGACTGCGGTGAGCAGTATTTTCACATATTCACGCACTTAGTTCGCTACTTAGTTTGTAATTCAGTTGTTCGTATTCCTTTCAGGACACATTGTTAATAGACGAAATCGGCAAAATGGAGCTGTTCAGCCAAAAGTTCCATGACAAATTGGTGAAATTATTTTTCGCCACTTCGAACGGTGCTTTTGTAATTGGAACGATACCGCAGATGCATAAAGTGCCGCAGCGACATTTGCCGCTATTCCAAAGACTTCACGCGGATAAGGCATCTAAAGTTGTAACTGTGAATCGTCAGAATCGAGATAATTTACCGAATGAAATTTTCTCGCTTATACCTTCCTAAGGTCGCGTGACTATTCATTGCCCCGAGGGAAAGAATCTGCATTGTCGAGTACATTATAAACATTGTTTATTATTAACAAAAAGGAAAACAAAATGTTAGATCAAAAAAATCCTTCCAATCACATTAGGTTTATAAAAAAGTAGTCGCCACAAAAAATGTGGCAATTGGTGACTGGCTGGAAAATTGTACTACATAGTCATGCTAGATCGCATATGTATTAGATATCTGTATAATAATCATTGTTCTTATAAAAACCACCATTATTCATTAAAGAATAAATTAAAAGAATAATAGGTGTGTTCATTGTATGTTCAGCACCTTGTTAGAGTATAAATTAAATCCGTCGAGATCTTCGAGATCACATTCAGCTTGTGCGT
Source organism: Andrena bicolor (assembly GCA_960531205.1). Taxonomy (NCBI): domain Eukaryota; kingdom Metazoa; phylum Arthropoda; class Insecta; order Hymenoptera; family Andrenidae; genus Andrena; species Andrena bicolor. The sequence continues at coordinate 2,783,873 of OY482668.1, read as the reverse complement.
GAACACCGATGTCTTTAATGAACAACGTGGTTTGATTGAGGGTACAAAATAGGAACCTTCTCTTTGCGTCACTTTATTGTAATGAAACACAGATTCGTTTAGTGCGGTATTGTTCTTATCACGGGCAAGAGAATACAACACGCCTGTTCCAAAACATGTCCGGAAACGAGCGGACTCGGTTTCCACTTCTGTACCCGTCAATATTATGCCGTCATTCCATTTATTATGATACAGAAATTTTCTTGTTCCTAGAAAGAATACAGCATTTATTGCTTTGGAGAAGCCTATACGTTCCTCACCTTCTCCGTTTCGGTATCAAATATATTACGCACACTTTGATTGGGCTACTCGTATTCATTTATCGTTATTCATTTATTTATCAACAATACCTAGGATGTTCCACTAGCACATGAATTTTAGTAGAGAGTTAGCATACGCCATTGGCCTTACGTTCGGATGAGGCTGCAAAGAGCATATTTACGTAGAATAATTAAGGTGGAAAATAAGATACCGAATTTATCGGAATAATTGCAACGTACCACTGCTTTATACGGCGTGAAATAGGGTTCCATGTCTTTGCCCGTAAGTGTAATGAAGGCACCCCGGTTACCCATGGTATCACTGCGGGAAGAAAACGAAAGTTAGAACGCGACATGTTACGTTAAGCTGGGTTTACATTAGTCCAGTCGCTGGATCCAGCGAGTGGTTCGACTGGAAATCAGTCGATGTCTTGATTATTCCAGTCGTTTCTGAACCGTTGAAAGTGGTAGAGTGTAATAATAATGGATTCACGCAAAAGGATAAAAAAAGATAAAAATAGCATCGAAAAGTAGACTTTCGATCCAGTCGAAATCTGCTGGAATGACAGCACTGTACTGGAATCAACACACTGTTTACATTATTCCAGTCGTTTCTGAACTGTTGAAAGTGGTAGAGTGTAATAATAATGGATTCACGCAAAAGGATAAAAAAACATAAAAGTAGCATCGAAAATTAGACTTTCGATCCAGTCGAAATCTGCTGGAATGACAGTACTGTACTGGAATCAACACACTGTTTACATTATTCCAGTTCTAATCCAGTGCTGTACAGGATCACTGGAATCAACACACTGTTTATATTATTCCAGTTCTAATCCAGTGCTGTACAGGATCACTGGAATGAACACACTGTTTACATTATTCCAGTTCTAATCCAGTGCTGTACTGGATCACTGGACTGGACTAATGTAAACCCAGCTTCAGAAAAGTGCCGTGACCTACCAATAATTTGGAGCAGAGAACACAGTGATACACTTTCCATCGTGACAGACTTCATATCCGTCGTGTTTCACTTCGTGACTCCTTATGACGTAATCAAGATTGTTCATGGCAAGGAAATTTTGCGTTACATCAGGCCCAAACTGAACGCCAACTCCTCTCTTACTGGGCGCTCGGCCAGGTTGAGGCTGCGGATCTGACCACAATAATTCGCACATTAATCCTTCCTCCGGTGGTTGTCTGTTCCTATCAATATCCCGAATTTCTTGTAACGTTACATCATCCCTTGAAAACAGACCACCATGCATTACCTACAAAACAATTTATGGATTTACATGCAATAGTTTATATTTACAATATTCAGACGCCGCTCGGTTCTTTTAAACGCTCTTTCCCCGATTATAGTAACGTGACACTTACAAGTACTCTGTTGTTAAGACAATGGGCGAGAGGAAGCCAGTTGTAAACCTCTGTAAATAATTCGGCCATTTGAGCGGAATATTTCGCTTTCACCTCGCCGTCGAATCCGTACATCTGATTCATCGTCGCAGACTCGTGGTTACCTAAACAAAACGATTCTACGATTAAAGTGCGCTGTTCATAGACGGTACGATGGGACCGACAAGTAACGTACCTCTGGACATGAAAAAGTGATTCGGATATAATAATTTGAATCCGAACAAAGTGAATATACATTCTACGGAAAATGAGCCTCTATCTACAAAGTCTCCATTAAATAACTATGTAAGCGTTAAGAATTATGGTTTACAAGGCGTGCGTACATTTTCGATAAGTAACATCGTCACGAACGTAAGAGCTAGCGACGGAAGCAATGTTCTCGTTACTGTAAAGGATACGTATGGATTGGTTTCCGATGGTAATCCATTTAACTCGAATATATTAAGTAAATCGTAGTACTGTCCATGTATATCCCCGCAAATAGTAAATTTACTATCCTCGGGTATCGTAATATCGACTAAGCTTGGCTGCGCTATGAACCATGCTTTCACATCCAAAAGAATCTTGAAAGCATATTTGCGGTGTAATTTATTCTGCTTCTTGTACCATTCTAGTAAGTCTTGCATGAACTCTAATGTAATCTTATCGTCCTCGAGTTTAGGCCCAGCGTATTCATCTTCGATAGCTGTAAAATACAGAAAGAATCGATTCGAAGCCTCTCCGTCGCGGCGAATCGCATCGAACGCTCGTATTAAAGCGTCGGACACGATAACTCACCCATAGCGTCTAAGTTAATCATGTCGGCTATGTTCTTCTTGTTCTCGTCCACCGAGATCGCTTTCTCGAAGGCCAACTTCTTCAATATTTTACTACATTCTGAATATTTAACCATCGCATCCTTATCATTTGGTCTCGCTGTAGTAACAGTTTTGTAATCCTTAAGAGCTAGCTTAAACTTGCCCAGCGACATGTGAGCCGCCGCCCTGCGGTAATACCCTTTCACGTAATTCTTATCTAACTCGATAGCTTTGGACGCGTCCGTCAGCGCGTAGCCGAAGCATTCCGTCTTTAAATAAGCGAAGCTCCTGTTCCCGTAGTATACGGCCACATTGGGATTCAACTCTATCGCCTTGCCGTATAAGTCTATGGCTGTGGAGTAGTCTTGATCTAGAAAATTACGGTAAACGGTAATTATACGTAATTGCGAAAAATCTGTAATAAATTAATTAGCAGCGTCGGAGAATAAATTGGAATAAAATACTGCCGAGCGAGTTTTTATACGGTCTCGAGTGAAATAGGTACGCGATTAAGCACCATGACACTCGAAACGAAACATGTCATGCAACGTTGAGTGTCAGAATTCGTGAGAATGATTGTCAAAGTTGACTATGATTGTTGAAATCCCGAGCGCACGGGGAACGTGACGAGGGAAACGATTCGTTAGTGTGTCTCGCCGATTAATTTCAACGTAGAGGTCTCGTCCCATAATTCGATGATTTACGCCGCGGATGTTGGGTTAGTTTTAACGATACACGTGACCAAATCTGATTAATCCAATGGCAATTGGGATTTCTCCCCGAGCCCCGCGGCACGGTAGGAAAGTTATTAGCGAGCGTGGATTATCACGCGAAACCTCGTGAACGCACTTTTGAAGTATTCGTTTGCGTCTTCTTTAAATTTTTCCGCTTTGGCCGCATCTTCGGGCGATATTACTCCCGTGATTTCTGCGTTCTCACTCATCTCGCGTCTATTTGCCAGCAAATCAACGGGTCGATGTAAAACTACTTAAACTATACCGAAACGTAGACAATAAATAACACATTAAAGAAAGAATAACGTATTTTTTTTATATAACGGTCTTTATTCCAGCCGCACTGAATGTCGTGAAACCTACTCAACTACCCCATCAAGCGATTCGATCGATCGAACACGAGAACCGACGAGAACTATCGATCATTACGATTCAAATGATGCATCCACGCTTGCACATCGCCGAATGCAAATCCGATATAATAAAAGCCCCGTATTTCGTTCAAATCTCCACATGATTTCTCCTTCGTTCGTAATTTAACAACAATCTCCCACGATTCAGCGAATCCTTCACGGTGTTCCGCTTGGTAGACACTAAACTCTAAAGGATAGCAAGAAATCTCTAAGGAAAATACTTTTCATTCGCTTTTTCCCGGTTTTCCTTCCCGCTGAGAATCAGCGACCGTTATTTTTAAGCACTACTTTAATTTGTTGACAATCCTTTTATTATCGCAGAAGGAAATTGCGCGACCGCGACGATAAGAACGAGTATTCGATAAAAATTCTATCATCACGCTATCTAGATTTGAAAATGCGTAGCGTTCGGAGAATAAAAGTGGTGGTGGGTCTACAGTTGATAGTATTCACGGTATATAGGGGGGCATCGTGTATCGAGGTGATTCGGGAGGAGGCGATCGTTGACGTCGAGCAACGTCGAGTAGAGAAGCCTTTGTGTTGCGCGTGTATTGGAAACTATGTGGCCGCATTTTTTCTAAAGAAAGTTTCTTTGCGCGACGCACGCGTCACGCTAGCAGTTAAAGTTCTTCTGCAGATGTTGTCGTTTACAACATTACCGAATGCATGCAAGGTCATCGATTTACTTAACCTGTCATTTGCATACGCTGCGTCGTATGTACCACTGTGAAAAGGGCTGTATATAAGCCAGCGCGTTTCTGGCCACCGAATATTACTCGCAACGAGGCTACTCTGACATGATGGCTAAGACGATCAAGGAGGCGTGCGTCGCTGCACGAAGGCTGACGTCCACGGTGAGAAGTTTCGGCAGCGCACAAACCGCACCTCTGCAGGAAGCTGCTTTGGAGGAGCGTTGCATCCTCGTCGACGAATCGGACAAACCCGTCGGCGAAGCCACGAAGCGAGACTGTCACACCGTTAATTCGAACGGACAAGTGCTCCTCCACAGAGCCTTCAGTGTTTTCCTTTTTAACAGTAAAGGGGAATTGCTACTTCAACAGCGCTCCGCTAATAAGGTAGAAATTACGTACGCGCGGAAAAATTATCGTTACGCCTATTTTCGTAGAAGTCCTCTGATTAATCATCGATTCTTATTTCTTCGTAGATAACGTTCCCAAGCTATTACACGAACACCTGCTGTAGTCACCCGTTGGCTGAGATTCCCGGCGAAACTGAGGAACACGAGGCGTTGGGTGTCCGAAGAGCGGCCAGGAGAAGGCTTAGTTACGAACTGGGAATTCCCTCGTCGCAAGTTCGATCGTCAGATTTTTTGTACCTGACGAGAATTCACTACCACGCTGCGAACGGTTATTGGGGCGAACACGAGATAGATTATGTGTTATTTATGCAGAAAGACAATGTAGCTTTGAATCCGAACCCCGACGAAGTCAGCGAGCTTCAGTGGGTTCCGAGGTCTGGGATCAACGAGTTCTTGAACAGACTCACTTCTCCGTTGACTCCGTGGTTCGAGTTGATACTGAAACATAAATTGCCACTGTGGTGGGACAATCTACACGCTTTGGAGAAGATGCAGGATCACAAAACCATACAGAGATTTATATAGAACTTTCTGTTCTCAACGAAGGAAACGGAATCGAAGGATTCTCCGGATTTTCCGAATAACGCGATTCTCACATTCGTTTCGAACACAGCGCTGCGGCGCAACGAAAGTTTCTAAATACGGCGGTATTTTATTTGAAAATATTACGTTCGGTTGTTGTCCAAAGATTTAGGTAAACGCAATAGAAAAACTCGAGTACAAAGTTTCGCGGGACGGCCAGTTTTATGGAGTAATGTTGCGTATTTGTTGGCGACTTAAAAATAAATCGACGGGATCCGGGTGTCCCGCGATTTACAGGCGTAAGGGGGTGTAATATAACTGTTGTGAATAATTACCATGGAACCATCTATGTCCTTATGTACATTTTGTGAATACAATTTTGTCATACGAAGAATAGTTTTGTAACTTTAAAATAAAGTGACTTTTACAGAATGCCTTTTCATGGAATTTCATTCGATAGCATGTTCAGTGAAGCAACCTTGTGTAAATGTATGGAAAAATTTATATCGCGATGCATCGTATTATTTAGATAAGTTCTAAAGTTCTGTATTTTTTTCCATTTTTGCTTATAAGTCAAGATCGTTTAGTCATTATTTTGCGTTAAAAGATTCTTTCGTTCTTCATAGATTCCCCAATTATAAAGTTGGGAGAGAGTTTCACTGTTTTTTTACATCGATATTGTACGCACGGTTTGAAGAAAAAATTGTTTTCAGTTCTGACTCGTAAAATGAGCAGCATTTACTTTTACGATTCAAATGAGCAATACTCTATTGGATATTTGAATTTCATAGCGCAGAGTAATTATTCTGTAGATTAGTAATTATCGGTTGAAAATTTTAACAGCACATTTAGCGTACTGAAAATATTTAATGAATATAGCTTTTTGCCTGGATTACGACAAATCCCAGTGCAGTAATGCGAACAAGTATCTTTTTATTTGTACAAGTGTCTTTTTGTTTTTTAAAAAATTACGATATTATTTCGCACAAAGTCAACGTATATTATATAATTTATTTATCTTATTTCGTTGGAACGGAACAAACTCGTAAATATGACGCAGCAAGTCAAAGGTAGTCGGAATTTTCATAATTATTTTTGGAGCGCTCGTATCAGTTACTCTTATCGATATAACGATTTTTAATTAAATGTAAGACACGTATTTGCCTTTTTCCAAGAATAACAGTACAAGTTTTAGAGGTATTTGCGAAGTTGAGCATTTTTTCTTCAAATTGCAAATAAAATATGGAATTTCAACACTAAGAAATAATTAAATTCTTATTTGAACAATTTAATCAATTATCATTTTTTAATAATAATAATGGGTTTGGAGTAATTTGATGTGGCAACGAAAATTTCATAGAGGCAGACGTGATTCGAAGTAGAAGACACCAAGGACGTTTCAAGGTCGCTTGTGTCCTCTTAAACTTCAACGAACCTACAGTTTTTTTTCCAATATAAATAGAAATGCTATTTAATGGTAAATATTATTTAAGTGCCTTCAAAAACCTAAGAATTAAAATAAATAAAATACATTCACTGCGATGATTGATTGTACAAAAAAGGTTAGACAACGGCGGCGCACAATTCACTGCCGTTCAGCGTAACACAATCGCACCACTGTCGGCGCCGCACGTTTTGCCAAACTATTTCGCTTCCGTATTGAAAATAAAACATGACTTACCACTTCTGTTGATGGTTCTCGAAGGAAAATTGTCTGCTGCATCGCGTGGAGCAGTCAGATTTTCTCCTAGACCCTTAGTTTTGGAAATAAATTGAAAAACATCTGCAAAAATGGGTGCATTTCGGGTGTTCTTTTCCCTTTGATAATTGTTTAAACACATTTAAATGTTTACAATGCACTAATAATTTATATCGTATTCGGAAGGGTTCATAGAATAATTTCACAGAATAATAAACCGAATAATTATTACTGTTTCGACACAAAAATATTAAAAATTGAAAATTTAAGGTTTTTTTTCAAAATCGATTTTCTCAAAAACTGAGGGTGATGGCGACAAACGGTTTACGGATTCGCTTTCAGTGCCCGAAAACCTATAAGAAACGGCTATTGAGTGTTTCAAGTCCGAAAAAAGTCAATTTCGTCGAACTGTGTTACCAAATACAAAATTCTTCGAAATCGTTAAACTCCATAAAAGTTCCAACAGGAGTCGGATTTACCTTTTCAGGGGTCCTAAACTGAATATTCGGGGGGCCCTCGGTTGAATATAAAAAATAAAATAACGCGGATTTGATTTTTTTTAAATAAGAATTTAATTTCAAAATTAACATTGAATATCAAAACTAAATATAACATTAACCCTCGGCAAGGTTTTTTGATAAATTTTTCGAAGAAAAAATTTAGAATCAGGAGTCCCCAGCTAAACGGGGCCCTAAAAATACGCCGATCGGACCCCAAAAAAATCATGCTACACACACCGGAGGGCTCGTACGCAGATAGTCAATTACATAAGTACGGAAGACAGCACGTAAGACGAGAAGCAACCCAGTTTAAACACGTACCTCCTTTATTACCGTAATTATTAGTGTATTTTCCCTACTCTCTCGTGTGGTCCATTCATGAGATGCCTCCTCGTGGGTGGACTATATAAACGTGTTTATTTCCGTTCCTCATTCCTCATGTATTCCGTAGGAGCCCGCCGATAAACATCGCGCGTAATGTTCTGACGGCGCTTCTCCGCGAATCCGCGTCCGAATAGTGGCCAAGAGGAAGTATTCCGTCGTGCTCCACCATTTCTTCGTTTCTCACGGTCCCTCCGATTGAAATCTTATCGCGTGCCATTCTGATCCTGATTTTTTTTTCTCGCTTGTGAAACAATGCGTCGGTTAAGTGCACGCTTCTTGCTCTTCGCCCTGTGCACCGGCCACGCCGTTGGCATCTACGAAACGGCACCTCACATCGTTGTGTTCGTGGCCGACGATTTGGTAAGATTTTCAGAAATATTTTAATGAACAATCGAGCCTCGACTCTGCTGCTTAGCACGGTGGAAATGCTGTGTGACGGAGAGATCTTGTAATTGTTTGGGGAGGATGGGTGGAGGGGGGTGAAAAAGGGGCAGCTGCCCTCTGTGGATTTTGAAAAAAAATTGCTTATTTTTCGAAACTGATCTTTATTAAACCTTCGTGGTCACACCTTCTTATAATCACAAGTTGGTCACACGGGGTTCACTGCACCCCTGCGTCATTTTTTTTGAGTTACCATTTTCGTATTTTTGAAAATTTTAACTTCTCAGTGATAATTCTACATTTGTAATACTTATACAGTCATGGTTTAATAGTCTTTTTCTAGAAATGTAAATTTTGATATGCTAAAATTTGTAGTTGAAAATGAACGATTTTCCATCGATGTGGTAAAATACAGATTTTTGGAAATTTTTTTTATTTTTTTTTTGCGGTAAATCTCATGTGGAAGATGTAAAGGTGCGGCATTTCTAATAAAAAAATGCTCTAGGGGTGGAATACACCCCGTGTGACCACGAAGGGTTAAGTTCATACTAGAAATGGGAATATTTTAAATTTTTTAATTAAATTGGCAGCACAAAATGGGTTGAAAAAGGCAAGAGGGGTATGTTTTCCTTTATCATCATCCCAAACTTGCCCCCTCCCCTCTGGAAAAAGTTTTCGGGCGCCCTTGTCGGGGACCATTTCTGTTGAAATTGGCTCAAGTATTCGAATAATCTTCGAATAAAAAAATCGAATAAAATGACATTATTCGACAATAACGAATAATTCTTCATTTGACTGAAAATTTATTCGAATAAGAATTTAGTCGACTCAACGGACGAATAAAATGATCACATGCTCAGCATTTTCCGTCAGATTTGTCTGCGATCTATCAAATTAGTCAACTTCTTGTTCCTCGTGTTAAAAAATTTTGTGGAGGAAAGAAAAGCAGTGCGACTATAAATGGCAAAAAAAAGCACCCTCAAGACCCACGAATATGGGAAATGCAACGTGACAGCCATTCGTATGTGGCATATGCCTGCCTACTTTGCTTAATTCGCTACGATTAATCTGTACTACGAAAGCGTTTTGAATTGAAATTGTCCTTAGTTAAGGCAATTATCGTAGCTCGAAAATTATCCACGCCCCCGCGGCTAACAAGGATGCTAGCGCTTGTGTGACTCACCGTAACCGCAAAACAAAAATCCCTCGCCCCCTCCCTAACCTGTCGTAATATCAATTACTACATTACGCGGCGCAACATTTTATTACATAATCGCCCCATCATCCCGCGCGCCACCGTGCAAACAGTGAATTTGCATGAGAAACTGCATCACTCGCCCCCATTTTCAAACGTCCCAGACGAATTCTTTCCATTATCCATTGCATTTCGTGTTTCTCTGCCCGGTGGCAGAATTAACGACCGCCCGATGAACATATTTTTTGTTTCTGTACACTTGACTCGTTTTTAGAAAATTACCTCTTCAATTTTCGAAAAATGGCCCCCTCAAAACGTTCGGCACCAGGGCCATTTCTCTTAAGGGGTCATTCCCAGGGAGTTTCAGGAATTTATTGCGACGAAAATAATTATAGTAATGGAAAGAACTTTTTTCTATTTATTAAACTATATTCCTACAGTAAATAAAAAATATAAAATTAATAAAATTATTGCTTTTAAAATTTTGACGAAAATAATTATAGTAATGGGAAGAAATTTTTTCTATTTATTAAACTACATTCCTACAGTAAATAAAAAATAAAAAAGTAATAATTGCTTTTAAAATTTTTTCGAAAGCGGTCTTGATGACATGTTTGAAAAATTCATGCCTCGTTCGCGAAGGCGATTTCAGCTGTTAAACTTATCTGAAGCCAAAAATCTAAACAGATTCTTGATCAGCACGACTGTCGCTATCGCTCGGACTTTAATTCGTGATTTATCTTGAAGATTAGCAAAATAGCGATCAAAATCCAAGAAAAATCTTTTTCTCTTACTATTTTCGATTTAAAATACTCGGTTAAAATTTATGAAGCAATCGGTTCGATAGATTTTCAGATTTTATCTTCAGGTTCTGAAAAAAATGAGGTTTCCAGAAAAACTCGTGGAAAATTTTGATTTATGGAGGCCGAGCCTCTGCGCTCCCTATAAAATCACTTAATAAGAGAAAAGGCATTTTGTGACCTCGCAGGGGTGGAACGATGTCGGTTTTCACGGCTCGAATCAGATACCAACCCCAAACATCGACGCCCTCGGGTATAATGGGATCATATTGAACAGACACTACGTGCTGCCATCCAGCACACCTTCTAGGACAGCTTTCTTCACTGGACTGTACCCCCTTCGTATTGGTAAGTGTTTTAATACGAATAAGTGTTTTAATACTTGTTAGTCACAAACACCTGAATGGCTATAAAGGAACTTAAACCCTAGAATTTTTTTTCCAAAAAACTGTCAACTGTTACAGGTACATTTTTTTTTAAAAAATTCCAGGAGTATTCAACCCCTTAAAACAGTGATTCCCAACCCGTGGGTCGCGATCTTCAATTTTTAGTTGCCGATTCTTAGCACTTATCTATTTTAATATGACTGCTTTGCCATATTGAATATTCTAATAATGACGTAACACAGATTTCTGAAAAATGAAAAAAGAAAAAGCTGGTTATCTTTTATATTAAATATCTTTTATTTTATACTAAATACATAAAATATCTATAAGTATATTTAATATACGTGTTAAGATAGTTAAATATTATTAAGTTAGAATTATATAGAATCGCGTATACTACACCATGTCACATGTACACTTCCGTCTTCCGTCTTTGCTCATGTACATATTTCCGTCTTTCTGCTCATGTACATTTTATCTTTTCCAAAGGGTGCCCACCCGTATATAACAATAAATAAATAAATAAATAAATAAATAAATATTCCGGAATACCTATTTTCAATGTGTATTTTTTTTTTCGTAATTAAATTTATCTCACCTTCTATCGGAGGGTCGCGGGTTATTTGAATTTTATAAATAGAGATCGCTACTCAAAAAAATCTAGGGAAACACTGAGCTATTACTAGTCCCTCTATTTTGCAAATGTACTACCCTGAAGCGACCCAACAGCTTAATGCTTTCTACAGGGATGCAGGGGGGTGGAATCCCCGGTGGCGAGCCACGCGGACTTCCGTTGCACATAAAAATCTTGCCGGAATATCTGCGAGGACTGGGGTACACCACGAAGTTGGTTGGAAAATGGCACATGGGGTACCACACGCCTCAGCATACTCCGTTGCACAGGGGTTTCGATTCCTTCCTGGGCTTCTACAACAGCCACATTACTTATTACGATTACAGATACACCCATCAGGTGGGCACTGGTGCCTTTCATTCTAATTGAACTTCTCACGCGGCGTAACGAGGCCGCATCATTAGTCTTTCGTTCCTTAGAACATGAGCGGTTACGACATGCACCGAGGTGATGATCCGGCTCACGGGATCAGCCGCGAATACGCGACGGACTTGTTCACCGAGGAAGCGATCAGGATTATCCAGAATCACGAGCTCCCTAGGCCACTTTACCTGCAGGTATCGCATCTCGCGGTTCACTGGCCGGTGGAGCAACCCGCGGAAGATTACAGCAAGGAATTCGTTCACATACGCGAGCCGAATCGTCGAACATATGCCAGTACGTAAACGCGAACGCCGGAGAAGGGAGCGCAGAGTGGAGAGTGCGAAGCGAGAAGCGAAAATCTCGCGATGTAACTTTCTTCGTTCACACCTTACAACTAGGGCTGGGACTATTTGTCGAATTTTTCGGTATTCGAATATTTGAATACCTCAGTTGCTCATTTATTTGGCGCATATAATTCGAATATACAAGTATTCGAATATTGATGTATTCGAATATCCAAATATTCGAATATGGATGTATTCGAATATCCAAGTATTGGAATATTGAGGTATTCGAATATCCAAGTATTCGAATATTGATGTATTCGAATATCCAAGTATTCGAATATTGATGTATTCGAATATCCAAGTATTCGAATATTGATGTATTCGAATATCCAAGTATTCGAATATTGATGTATTCGAATATCCAAGTATTCGAATATTGATGTATTCGAATATCCAAGTATTCGAATATTGATGTATTCGAATATCGAAGTATTCGAATATTGAATATTGATGTATTCGAATATCCAAATATTCGAATATTGAATATTGATGTATTCGAATATCCAAGTATTCGAATATTGAATATTGATGTATTTGAATATCCAAGTATTCGAATATTGAATATTGATGTATTCGAATATCCAAATATTCGAATATTGAATATTGATGTATTCGAATATCCAAGTATTCGAATATTGAATATTTATGTATTCGAATATCCAAGTATTCGAATATTGAATATTGATGTATTCGAATATCCAAGTATTCGAATATTGAATATTGATGTATTCGAATATCCAAGTATTCGAATATTGAATATTGATGTATTCGAATATCCAAGTATTCGAATATTGATGTATTCGAATATCCAAGTATTCGAATATTGATGTATTCGAATATCCAAGTATTCGAATATTGATGTATTCGAATATCCAAGTATTCGAATATTGAATATCCAAGTATTCGAATATTGATGTATTCGAATATCCAAGTATTCGAATATTGATGTATTCGAATAGTATGGCGTGAATTATAAATCAAGTTCTATAGGTTCATTTGTCAGGGTGAAATCGTGTAAGCTAATAGTTTTCGAATATAGCAGTATTCGAATACTTTCGAATAATAACATTTTAATACTGAAATATTCGAAGTTTATTCGTAGCATTCGCATACTTGTGAAATATTCGAATATTAAATTATTCGAATAGTCCCAGCCCTACTTACAACCAAACGCTCCCATCCGGGAAATTTTGATTTCAACGAAACCGCGTGTGACCGTAAAGCCTATTTTGGAGTATGCAAGGAGTTATTTTTTTTCTGTGGAAATTCACTCTGAGGGGGTGAAATCAGCACTGAAAGATATCTCGTTTTTCTATTTTTAAAAAACTGTAAATATAAGAATAGCTTCTTTTTTTATGCTCAGAATAAAGTCAGAAGGAAAAAATGAAAACACGCGACAATTTTAAGTGCTGATTTCACCCCCTCAGAGTGAATTTCTGCAGAAGAAAAATTCCTCCTTGTATATTTCAATGTGCTCTACATTCGAGCGAAGTTTGAAGAGCGAGGAGAGGTTTTCAAAGAAGCAGAATTTTCTCTTAATTTTCTCCCTTCCACTTTTCCGTGATTCGCGGGAGATTTTATTTCACGTGATTGCTTCGTGATAGGGATGGTGTCGCGGTTGGACGATTCTGTTGGTCGCATCTTCCACGCGCTGGGCGATAAAGGGATGCTCAGGGACTGCTTGATCCTGTTTCTCACCGATAATGGAGCAGCGCCTATAGGCAATTACAAAAATTACGGATCAAACTATCCTTTGAGAGGGGTAAGATCACGATATATGTAATGTTAGCAAGTTTCATTAATTAAGAGATCACCAATACTTTTATATTTGTTGTCTGATATATCGAGAATTATCTATTATGTATTATAAATTACAATCAAGTTATCTCAGCTTATAAAATTATATTCTAATTCTTCTAATTGCGTTACTTCATTTTGAGGCAAGTTTTAAGTGAAGTGATTCACAGTTTTTGTATTACAGAAAAATTCAGGCGTTCCATAATCCTTAATATTTTTATAATGTTTTAAAACTGAAAAAAAAATTACGTTTTGCATGACAGCTTTTCTGGCTTGATGGCCCTTTTTAAACGAATTATTCACCATTTTAAAGTGAAATACTGCAATTAAACGAAAGCTGTGCTCTGCTTGAGAAACTAGACTAGAACGTAAAATTCATGGAAATTAATACAACAAATATAAAAGTGTCATGATTTTTTAAATATTAATAGAAGCGATCGTAAAAATATTTATCAACAAATTCATCTTCTCAACTAAAGTCTATAATAAATAATTTTTTTCTGCCAGAAATAATTTCTGGATCTTCTAAGTCGCTTTATGTTTTTCACTGATTATCAGAAACGTCAGACAGTCCTTTATTCGTCGTTGTAATTCAACGAGCGAACGATTATTAATTTCCATAAATGGTATTTTGCTTCTCTTCGTTGCAGATGAAGTACACATTGTACGAGGGAGGTGTGAGGGGTGTGGCAGCGTTATGGTCGCCAAGATTGCAAAAAGCAGCGCGTGTTTCGAACCAATTGTTGCACGTGACGGATTGGCTGCCGACTCTTTACTCCGCGGCTGGCGGCGATCTGAAGGATCTAGGCGAGATCGACGGTGTCGATCACTGGCACGTTCTCAGCGAGGGTCACGGATACGGCAGAGACAAGCTTTTATTGAATATCGACGAAGCATCGAAAACCGAGGGAGCGATCTACAGACGATTCAAATTATTGCGAGGTAATTAATTAAAATTTAAAAATAGGATGAGAATGAAATGAAGATTCCACGTTCAAATGTTACTGTTCGTTTAAAATTAGCTCGATGCAATGCATGGATGCAAACTCATTAAAATAGATATTTTAAATCGACATTAGGATACTGGCGAGCACCAAAGGAAATATTTTTCTAAATTTATAAATATGCAGTCGTTCTTGTTTTGACGCATATTTATCAGCTGAAGGCAGTTTCAAACACTTTTATTTCGTTTGCAGGTGCTTCCTTTCCTTGACAATTATGAATTAACTATAAGTATGATAGTCAAAGTTTATATTGTGGTTTTTTATTTCACTTTTGAATTAAAAAAAATATATTTCAAGCACAATTTGTTATAAAATATATTTTTTTTATTATTAGCACACCTTCAAACATCTTTGCTGTGTTTGGTGATAAGAGGAAAATACAATTTTTTGGGCATCACAGTCGAAAGAATTTCGAACGTTGTGCATGGTTTTTAAAATGGGGTTGTATATTTTATATTTTATGTAACCAGTGATACAAGCGGAAGGGTGGTGAGTCTACATGAAAAAAGAAGTCGAAAAAGAAGTTGAAATTTCTAATGAAAAGGTTCTTGATCGAATAAAAAAATTTCTTAACTTCACGATAATAGAATAGTTGTTACTTAAGTCAAACCCTTAATATTTCTCTTATTTATGCAAGGTATTTAACTAATAATACAATTATAAAAACTGCATGAATTAATGACAGTAGAACCTTCTTATTAAGGTTCTTCGTTGCTAGGAAGACGCTTTTCGTGTTACATAAACTTCTGGACTTTAGGCCCCTCATAAAACCGTAAATAACGTTGTAAATCAAGAATTGTAAAATATATTGCCTTAAGATTTGTGCGCGGTCGTGAAGTTCTTATGAATATGGATAACTTTCACTGGAAACGGTTTTTAAAATAATGCACGTTTGAAGAGTTACAGGAACGTTTAGTTCCCGGCACATTGGTTCGCCAAGCGCGTCTGACCATACACAATCCCAATTCCCTTGCTCACCACGTTCTACTTCGCTCTTACAGTGCAGACTTTTCTGACCGTTTGAATTTTCTTCTCTGCAGCCCCCACAATAGTTCCAAATAATAAAAAAAAATTCTGTGTAAAATTTTAGCCCGATCGTATAATGAGATATATATTCGATATTTTTGCGACTTTCGCTCCCTAATTTTCAAGAAACATTAATGACATATCAAACAGTGAAAATATAAAAAAAATATAGGCCAATCTTTTTAGCATATCTCAGTATATGCCTCCCTTAAATGTTTAAAAAATAGTCCCCAAAAATAAAAATTACAATTTTCTTCGCCTTCATATATAAAAATTGTTCAGGAAGGATTTAAACCTTCAAAATTTGAAAATTAATTTTTTTTAGTTTTCTGGACTTTTTCGAAAACCATTTGTCGCAAGAGAAAAAGTAATGGAAGATAAAAAAGATGCTCCTTGTCTGGATCTACAACTTTTGTTTGACATATTTGTTTTATGTAATCAATAACTTGGAGGATAGTATATAAAATCGACTTTGTGAGCTGTTAAATAATTAATAGTTGTATGCACATTAATTCATGCATTACTAGAAAAAAATTATTTCAAATAGAATTTTCTCAGGTTCTCATAAAGCTGTAGAATTTATTTAAAAAATAATTTAAGATTCTCAACTTGTACCACGGTTGATCTTATGAAAAATTTAAAACTTTCTTCTCATTATGAAAAAGAAGGAAGCTTTTACACAACGAAACTCAACTGTCCTAGAACCATAAATTTTGTTGCAGCTTCTCCGACGTTTGACTCCCACTGCTCTACCCCTCGAATGACTTCAGCGCTGGGCCGGTTGCCCGCTTCAGGCGGAACATACAAAATCTTTAAACACTTATAATCACGAAACAAAGCGTCAACCTCAATTTCGATGTTCTTCATTTCCGTCTTATTTTAACGTCTAATTACTCCTTAAATTTTCTCCCACATGTGGCTGAACACCCTATAGGCGTTTTGAAAGCGAAAGGGTTGAAAGAAAAAAGTTACTCCAACGTCGTAAACATATAAATTAGTGTAAATGCTTCGTGAAGGAATTAGTGAAACACTATACACATTCGATTCGAAATGACGATAATGGTAGATTTAATATAAAAAAATACGATTCACTTATTTTTTATGATAATAATAAAGTGCGTGTGATTTTTATTTCTGTAGGCCCCGCGGAAAACGGTTACTTCGATGGTTATTATGGCGATTCAGGCAGGACAATGGAGAGTCCACCGTACGCGGACCTCGTTCTGAAGAGTTCCGTCTCCCAAAGTATCACCTATCATTTGGGTGGACCAGTGACGCAACCAAGTACAATGATGCAGTTACGACGAGATGCATCGGTCCAGTGTCGACCAAATGTGACCTACTTCAACCGACGCGTGTTCACCACTTGCAATGTTACAGAATGTTTGTTCGACATAGTCAACGATCCATGCGAAACGAAGAACATCGCTGAGGCGTATCCTAGGGTAAGTAGCGCAAACACGTTGCCAGTAACATCGCCGTCTGTCGTATTTCGAATAAATTTTCCAAAATTTCACCGAACCACTTGGGTATTCTTGAGAAGCTAGAAATTAAAAAAAAAAAAAAAAAAATGAGATTAGTCAGGATAGCGAAGAAAATAGTGAAGGTCGAGTTTCACAACTTTTTTATCTGAGCCTGCAATCAAAATGGTAAAAATGCCTTCCGTAGATTGTAATAGAGAATTTCGATCAAAAGTCGTTAATTATTGCGTTACACAATTTTAGACTTCATCTTCATTGTTTCGACAGTTCGTAGTCAGTGGGAGATATAAAAAAAAATATACAAAGCTGTTCCTTTCAAGTATTTCCTCTCCTCCGATTTCCTCGTTTCACATCCCCTTCATTTTGACGTATGCGCCTAGGTTTCACATTTCAAGGACGTATTTACTCTGGCATGTCTGTGACAGTGTTGTACGTATTAATTTAGGTGGCCCGGGACTTGGATCTCTACTTGGAAAGCTATGGGCACATTTTGGTGAGGCAGACCAAATTGCCTGTCGATTGGCTGGCTGATCCAAGGCGACGGAACAACACCTGGGAACCGTGGATGAACTCAGGGGCTGCTATATACGTGCCGAACACCGCGGCAGTGGTCGGCAATTTACTGTACTGCGTTCACATTCTGATAATCTTCGTGTCGATGGTTTTGAACAGTTTCATTTGATCGTGCAACGTTTGTACAATCGGGCGAATGTGTCTATTAAAATTGTCACCATTCCGCTGAAGCAGGGTCGGCGGAGAAAATTTTTCCGAGTTTGGAGTTCGTGTAGGGAGTACAATATTAAAATATCAAATTTCAATAGCCTTAAAAAAAACAGTAGTGTCCACACAAAAAATAAAAAAATTGTAAAATGCCTTCTAAATTCCGGTAGCGGAATTGCACGCATAGAAAAATCTCAAGTGAAGAGTATTTCACACAACTCACGCCGACTCTGTAACGAAGGGGCACTGAGAATTTCAGTTAATTATGCCGAACGATTTCTTCGAGCAACAGGGTAATAGAATGTGCAATCTGTAATTTGTTAATAATGTTACACTTGTAATTTACGAATTGCGTTATAAGAAGCTTGGATTCCTGAATCTTCAGGAACGAGTAGGTAGTTCGATGCAGAGATGGGCAAAATTTTTATTTAAATAAAATTCCGAATAACTAATAAAAGTTAAAAAATTATCCATCACGTGTCGAATAAAGTTAACTCCCGTTAACGAACGAATGATGATTTTTTTTTAACTTTCATTCGTTATTTGAAATTTTATTTAAATAAAAATTTTGCCCATCTCTGGTTCGATGATACATGATACGTTCTATGCAGTTGTCTCTATTTTATTTAATTACACTCGATGAGTGTAATGATTTTCTTTATTTCGTTTTGTTTATGTTATATCTTGGTACAAGACATTTGGTGCGATAAGAAGACTCTTGGTTTAAACTTTGGTCCATTTTGTATTCACAGTGCCAAAAGTAATATATGTAATTCCATAGCGTGGGTCAAAATAGATCCACGAGGTCCGCATTTTTTGTGCTAAAAACATAGCAAAATTTGGGTATTCTTTTTTAAGAAACCAGTGATTCAATTCATCTGAAATTTGGAACATGTTTTTATGCGTCTTTGAAGAAGTTACAGTTTTTTTTTTATTAATTTTTAGTAATAAATATAGGAGTTATGCAGGATTGACGATCACGCCGCGCAAACTTCGTCTTCCACTGGTATCATGATATTTATTTATCTTCCAGGTACTTAATTCGAAACAGAAAAATGAAACAGAATACCGATAAGTTATATACTTCTTTTGTTGCAAAAAAAAATTGGCGCAAAATTGGATAGCAAAAATTAAAGGTTCAGGATTTTCAGTTTTGAAAACTCGGCACTCTCCTCTATAATTATTTTTGTCCTATTTTGGTTTACTCAATAAAAAAAAATTGCCTGAAAAATGGTCCAAATTTCAGACGAATCGAATCGCTAATTTCTTCAAAAATAATTCTCAAATTTCGCTATGTTTGTAGCCCCCAAAATTCGATTTCCCCCTTTAAATCACTAGAATTTAGGGCTTCTGTGAATACATGGAAGAAGCGATGAAATATTTCATGGTGATGTCGGTTCCGGTAAAGTACTGTTGATATGTTTAATTGGTCGACTACGTTTAAGTTGGAAAATGCAGAAATATGGCTCGAAACGCTTCTTCTCGACTGACAAATTATGGCGAGAAATGGTGATTAGCGAGGTGTAAATTGAAATAAACGAGTTCATATCTACGATATAATTAACGATTTCGCCGACCTTGCTTCGTAATTCAAACGAATAAGCAATTTAGGCGCTCTTCCAGGAAAGTGTTTTAACGGAGAATACTCATATTACTTGCCGCAACTTAAGTTATTGGGGTCTTTAGTTTAACGAGCGTAAAATTTGCAAAGTAAACCGATGGATATTGTTTCACGCGTGTCTAGCATGATATAAGGCAGCTTATGAAGTGTGCGCGAATAATTTCTCATCGTGTACTCTTCTTTAGATAGAGAGGTCTCCTTGGGCTCTTTAAATTGTGCTCTAGATTTCCACAATTTAAAGTTAAATGTGCCATCGAATTTGACGGTTTTTCGGATGAATTATTTTTTGCAACACATTAAAATAGTAATCATTTTCCAAATTTTTTGGGATAAAGACGTGCTATTTTAGGCACGTAGATAGATTTTTGGTAAAGAAAACTTCGTTCATTTTTCTAAAAATAAATGAAAAATATTAAAATAATATTTTTATTAATAAATAATACTTATTATATATTAATAAATGGTAAATATGGATATAAAAAAGAAATTCTTTTGAGTCTAGTAAAATTATGAAAAATAAACGTTATCTGTTTTCCCCTTTTCAATTGTAAATTACATTATTCTTTTACCATAAATTGTATCTACTAGAAAGTAATATTAAAATTCGTCAATTTTAATGACACATTGCTTCATTTTTTTTAATAGTATTTTACAATTTAAAATATCGTAGGTACTCATATATAGTTGAACACCATACGTTTTTTCCAACACAATATGTAACATAATTTAATATTACTTGTCGGCAGTTATTACGCAATTTATTAATGTTACTTAAATTGAAAAGAATGAGATAAAGTGAGCACGATAAATATGATACATCTGCAAAGAACTGTAAAGCGAGAACTATTGCGCAATTTCACTACTTAGACATATATGCAAAAAATATTGTATTTTTTTCTCAATTTTAAAAACGGTTTATAGTTTCTGCAATGTAGAAATGTAAAATAGATTTATAAACGTAAGGAAATTTTACAATGTTTATAAACGTAAGAGAATTTTACAATGTTTAAGTATACGTGCAATTTAAAACTTAGAATGTTGTTTCTTCTATGCAGTGTACATAAAATAGCTTCGAAGTACAACAATTTATTTATTCACTTAAAAGTTTCATCGTAATTTGGACCTTTGAAATTATCAATTAAAATTAAGTGAAAGCAAACCTTCAACTTACTGTATAAATTATAGAAACATTAAAATCGTGGATAAAAAAAATTATTTATATCTTTTTTGCAAGAATCTGTCGATGATTTAAATTTCACTTATTTATTATATTCTCATTATTCTAGATGAGTCGTGTTTCTAATTAAAACACGCGATAAAGCAGAAGATTGATACAATCATTACAATCTAATACTTTAATTCTGATTAAGATAAACCGTGATATAATTGCTGCAAGATTTAATTGTAAGTCTACTACAAAGATATCTTATCAGTATAATTCTTTATTGCCACCGTGTACATATTAAACGGTATTAAAAGACCGTTCTACTGCACCTTCGAAATTACAAAGAGACCCAATTTAATAATTCACATTCATTTTCAACGATAATTGAATAATTTAATTAACGATAGATGAAAGAGTGCCGTAGAATTTTGCAATGCTGATCTTTGAGGGTATATTTTTCATAATAGTAGAAATGCATCTACAAAGTGCCACTGAAATTATTTAAATGCGATCATATGTATTTTTTATAAAAATTAATATCTTCCATTTTTAATATAATAAGTAGACAGGAGTTTTCAACTTTGAAATTTGTCACACCTCTAAGCATTTCTAATAATCTTCGAATGTTTAGAGAATGCACTAGAAAGTAAAAAATCATTTTTCACTTATTTCATCTACGACTCTCAATTTCTTTAAGTCGACTCTAGATTTACATAGTGCAAATGAAAAATCGTAAACGATGACAAAACTGAAGAGTCGTAGATTAAATAATTGAAAAAATTATTTTCTACTTCTTAGTGCATTTTTATTTTCGTGAAATCGGTCTTAAATTTTCTTTACAATTTTATCTGACAAACATTTCGCATAATTATTCACGGTGCCCACTATAATTATATGCAAAATTCGAGTCATATCAGTGACCAGACCCTCGCGCACTCCCTTGTGACATTGGACTAAAGTGTGTCACAGATAACGTTAAAAATTCCCATTTTCCAAGGTGGAATTCTCAATTTTTCTATTATTCCCTCATCTTGTCAATCCTACTGAAGATGTTCCCGCGGTCAGCTGAGCAAAGCTACCCTGTACAGCGCCTGTCGGATTCTCTTCGAGCGCGCGTATGTTAAGCAAATAGCGTGCGTTATCGGGCAATTAAACCGGTAGAGTATTTTTCGTCGCGCAAGGAAACCGCGTATTTGCACTGTTCCTTGAGGAACACGAGTGTAGATACGCCGCGGATGGTCTCAGTAGCGTAACCTTCCATGTCGAATGGTTAGCCAATTGTTGGCGATGATAGATAGTACCATCCTGAGTAATACTTTCTCCACTGGTGTTATAAAACGAGGAGGGTATAGGTTGCACGGTGCAGTAGGGCTCTTGGCGCTAAGGCAGCTGTTTTTGAGTAGCTGATACTTATCGGTAACACCGCGTAGAGATTGTGGCCACGTGCAGTGCAAGGTTTACTTTTTATTCTGAGTATTTGTGCAAACTTTCTATATACATCGCCTGACCGAGAACTCGGTGGATATGAGTTATTTAGGATTCAGTTCGCGTGGATATAAATTGAATTGCATTTAAATCTTGTGGATACTAATTGGTTTGATTTCAATTCGTGCGGGTGTCAATTATTTTGCAACAGTTCTTCTGGATATGAGTTATTTGGGATTCAGTTCGCGTGGATATAAATTGAATTGCATTTAAATCTTGTGGATACTAATTGGTTTGAATTCAATTCGTGCGGGTGTCAATTATTTTGCAACAGTTCTTCTGCATATGAGTTATTTTGGATTCAGTTCGCGTGGATATAAATTGAATTGCATTTAAATCTTGTGGATACTAATTGGTTTGAATTCAATTCGTGCGGGTGTCAATTATTTTGTAACAGTTCCTCTGGATATCTATTGTGTTGGATTCAGTTCGCGTGGATGTGAATTGTTTTGTAATTTAAATTTCGTGCATACCAATTGTTTTGGTTTCAATTCGCGCGAATGTCATTTCTTTTTTCAATTCGTGTGCATAGCAATTCTTGTGAGAACCAATTACTGTGGATTGCAATTTTTAAGTAAATTATTTGTTTTTGATAACAGGTCTTTTGGATATCGATTTGTGCGGTGATCAATTATTTTGGATTCAAATCACCTGGATATCAATTCTTTTGAAAACTAATTCAAGTGGTTTGAAATTCTCAAGGCAATCATTTCCTTTTGATAACAGTTCTTTTAGATATCAATTCCTGAGAATATCGATCGCTTTAGAGTCAATTCGTGTCGATATCAATTATTTTGGATTCAATTCGCGTGGACTTCAATTCTTTTGAAAATCAATTCTCAAGGCAATCGTTTCCTTTTGATAACAGTTCTTTTAGATATCAATTCCTGAGAACATCGAGTGCTTTAGAGTCATTCGTGCCGACATCAAATATTTTTTATTCAATTCGCGTGGACATCAATTCTTTTGAAAATCAATTCTCAACGAAATCATTTCCTTTTTATAACAGTTCTTTTAGATATCAATTCCTGAGAATATTAAGTCCTTTAGAATCAATTCGTACCGATATCAATTATTTTGGATTCAATTCTTTTGAAAACCAATTCTCAAGGAAATCATTTCCTTTTGATAACACTTCTTTTAGATATCAATTCCTGAGAACATCGAGTGCTTTAGAATCAATTCGTACCAATATCAATTATTTTGGATTCAATTCGCGTGGACACCAATTCTTTTGACACCCAATTATGATTGCAATTCATAAGAAAATCATTTCCTTTTATAACACTTCTTTTAGATATCAATTTTTTTCGAATATCAATTGCTTTAGATTCAATTCGCGGGATTTCAATTATCTTGACTTGAATTCGCGTCGATATCGATTCTAATCTACTTAGATACCAATTCGCGTTGATATCAATTTTTTTAGATATCAATTCGCGGGGTCTCAAACTTCTTAGATATCAATTCACGTGTCTACAACTGTTCTAGATTTTTAAATTCCTTTAAAATCAAATTCCTGTAGATACCAATTTTTTGGGGGTCCACTCCGTTGGATGTCAATTACTGTGGATATTTCTTTCGGACCTCAGCATGTGGATGTAAATCTCTTGATCAGGACTTAAACGGTTCTCGAATTAACGATCATCCGCGAGAGAAGTGGCATTTGGCGGTGCCATTTCGTCAAGAATGAAGACTGTCGACGTGGAATAATAATAATAATAATAACCTAAATAAAGAAAAATTATGATTATCATGGGGAAGGCTGTCGCCCTTCTTCTGTTGTCCCTGGTTCTTCTTGCGGGCTGTCTATACTACGTACTGTCGGAGAAACTGCATTCCGGGAAGCAGCCGAAGGTGCAGCGGCCAAACATTATCGTTATCGTAGCAGATGATCTCGTAAGGATGTTATGTTCTTTGAGTTGAGAATAAAAAATGTTATGTACTAATATTAGTTGGCAGTTGTTTCCGCCTAATTACTGCACGCTATTGAAGCATAATCGGATATGCAGGAAGAATATCCGGAAGTAATTGAAGGAATTCGCTTTCTTACTGATTAAATAATAACTTGTGTAAGGAATGAAAGTAGTAGAGACTGTTGCACTTTTCAACTATATTTTAACATTATAATTATTTTCATATATATTCACAATTAAATTATAATTTAATTTGCATGGATTCGAGTTAGATTTTCAGATCGAGTCAGAAATAATTAATTATTTTTTTAAGTAACTCTGGTGATTGACAATAAATTATTATATTGTCAATAATCAATTGAAGTCTGTATGAAAAACGACCGAATGTTCGATGAAGTTAACAGGCTGGAAATGAAACACTACATGAGTTTTAGTTAATATTGTTTACTTAGATAATTATTTTTCATTGGGGATCGAATTCAGAAAAATTTGCAAAAACTCCTGCGTGACTTAATAATCTCTTTAATAAGCACAGTAATAAAGCTCTAATGACAATGTTTCATTGACTAAAAATTGAAATAAATATTTAGATTACATATAAGAAATTATTATATTTTTGCAGTTTCTCTTCTATGGAGAATCTTTAATGGTAATTTATTATACAGACTAATTTAATCTCTGCTCCGTTTTTAATGAACCTAAATATTCGAGTAGATCTAACTGTACGAAGATTTGAGAAGTCGCTAACATTGATTATGGATGTAGCGTTTTCAAGCGGAGCCCGTAACTTTGAGTCATTCAAGAACAAGAATGCATTAAACTTGACCCCAATTACGTAATCCTTGTTCCACTTGCACACTTTTTATCTCTTTACACTCCTTACAATTTACATTTGTTTCTTATACTAGTAGATATTAAAAATCGAAAGTTGGACTCGCTTCACTTTAAGCAATTAGGTTGAAATTATTTTACAGAATTATCATCGATCGCTAAAAATTTGAACATTGGAATTTCAATTGGCTTTTTACAATGATAAATTGCTAAATACGTGGAATAGCGAGTATTTATTTAAAGAGAAAAAATTTTCTAAAAATTCGGCCTTTCCTACTAAATACAGAGAAATTTTTATTCAATCCAGCATACAATATTAGAAGAAAACTAACATCGTCTTTAAATTAGAACCTACAAACTGTAATATACGTAAAACAGAGATTTATCGCAAATAAATAAAAATATTAATATTAATATTTTTATTATAAAAATATTTTTTCGCCAAAAATGGAAATAAAATCTTAGCAACTCAATAACTGCCACTTATTCTGTGAAAAAATATATTTTTTAATTACTGTTCTCCTTTTAATGTCAAATCAAAGCACTAATTTTATAAACAATTATTTTTTTAATTTTCTCCAAATTGTTAAAATTGTGGCTGCACCCCTGGTTGATTATTTAATTGTTTACCGCTAAACGATTCGATTTTTTTAATCGAGGGTTGGAACGACGTGAGCTTCCATGGGGCCAATCAAATACCTACTCCAAATATAGATGCTCTGGCTTACAACGGCGTTATACTCCAGCGCCATTACGTTCTGCCGATATGTACACCATCAAGGACAGCTTTTCTCACTGGACGTTATCCTATTCGAACAGGTAGGCTTTCAACGCGATTCACGATAACGACACTCGCCCCGGCTTTCACGCTGATCCTTTTCTTACCGAGTGCGCGAACAATGCTCGAGCAAACTGGCGATAGGCCTTTCCGCGTGAATGTGCACCAAGGTCGCAGCTGAGCATTAGTCAAATCGCTTCGAATAGATTATTACTCTTGTCGATGATTCCGTGGGTAGTGAGTGATAACATTATCGCAGGGATCGAATGAAACGGTTAACAAATAAATAAAAATTATTCACCGAATATAATCTCAGAAAATCTGTCAGAAGAATTTTTCAGAAAATCTGCAATTTTTAAAAATGCAATAAAGAAAATCGAATTTATACAGAATATTATACTGAAGACTGGCAGGGCTCGCGCGAGCAGAAATGAGAACGGCAACGTCGCCACACGCATACTTACTACTACAATCATATGTCGATACAACCGCCATCTATGGGCTGTTGCTAAAAGTATAGGTTCGTATAGGTCATCTACCCAAACTTATACTTTTAGCAACAGCCCACAGATGGCGGAAGTATCGACATATAATTGTAGTAGTAAGTATGCGTGTGGCGACGTTGCCGTTCTCATTTCTGCTCGCGCGAGCGCCGACTGTCTTCAGTGGATAATCCCAGTGTAATCTACCTTTGTCGAATCTCCTCTTTTATACAACTTTCTTTTTGTTCCTTTCCGTTTTCGTTAAATGGTTTCCTGTCCCTACACTGTATTTTTTTTTGTGTGATAAAGACGTATCGTTATTACTATTTTACTACAGGAATGCAAGGCTACCCCCTCAAGGCAGGCGAACCCCGCGCGATACCTTTGACTAACACCCTTCTGCCAGAATATCTGCAAAAATTGGGATACGCCACTCATCTCGTTGGGAAGTGGCACGTCGGCTATTTCAGTGACTATCACACACCGTCTTATCGCGGCTTTGACACCTTCTTCGGATACTACAATGGTTACATTACGTATTTCAATCACACCGTCGGACAAAACGTGAGTCGTGCTTTCCCTCCCTCTAAAAAAGTAAAGCCTAATTCTAAAAAAGTGCACCCTTCTCGTCTCAAATACAAAATTTAATAAAACAATTTTTTTTCGTTATAGTAAATAGTAAGCGCAAAGAAAATTAAATACTTTGTCATTCCGACAATGCACTCTTCATAGACTCCGTGAAAATAATAAAAAATGGCAAATTCTCGGTTTTTGTTTTTTAAACAAATTCAGAACGAGTAGAATAATGGCTTACACCTCCCCTAATTTCACGTGAACTACATTACAATTTCAATTTTATCAATGCAATGGTGCAGAAAGTAACCAATAAAATTTTCGAAATTTTTTTTTCAAATTATACCAGAAAATTAGTAAATAAATATTTGCTTCGCCTTCTCAATTCGTTCTCGAACGGAGACTGAAAAGAAAAAAATTCAAACAATTAATTCCTCGCAGAATGTAACTGGGAATGATTTGCACGACGACGTTGCCAGAAAAGTGTCCGCGGCGCACGATTATCGGTACATGACCGACCTCATAACGGAGAAGGCAGAAAGTGTGATCGCGAAGCACGATCGCGAGAAGCCGCTTTATCTTCAATTGGCCCATCTCGCTGTTCATTCCAGCGACGCTGAAGCTGTAATGGAAGTGCGCGACCCGAAGGAAACGAATGAAACGTTTGGTTACATCCAGGACTTTAACAGGAGAAAGTTCGCAGGTTTATAACGTACACAGTTAGATTGCACTATTCTTCTCATGCACTGACTGTATTATAGGTGTACCGAGCAATTGTGAGGCAAAAAGGAGAGAGAGAGAGAGAGAGAGAGAGAGAGAGAGAGAGAGAGAGAGAGAGAGAGAGAGAGAGAGAGAGGGAGAAAGAGAGAGAAGTTTAAACGAGGAATTCTAGGCGACGACTAGATTGGAGGTTGACCGGCGATCTAGTAGGGTAAGTCGGGGAGAGATGGTCCACTTTTTAAAAAAATCAGCACACCGCAAATTTAGTGGTTTTATAAGGGACAAAAATATATTTGCAAAAGGAGCGTGATCGAGCCATCTCACCCGCAGGGCCATCTCACCCGGAATTACCCTATCGAAGCATGTCCTTGGCAGGCAAAGTTCTTTCACTCCTTTTATTCTCCAACCCCTTTTAACCCCTACAAACTTCACTATTGCTTGGTATATTTATTTTACGATTATTCAGAAGTATCGTTGCATAAGATACGACGCTCTGTTTTAAGGGGTGCTCGCTGCTTTGGACGAGTCGGTTGGCAAAGTGGTGAAAGCGTTGCGGGATGCAGAGATGTTGCAGAACTCGATTATAGTTTTCATGTCGGACAACGGAGCGCAGACTGTGGGACTGTTGGAGAATTATGGGTCGAACTACCCTCTGCGAGGGGTAATGAAATACATAATTAGGGTAAACAAACCAGTAAATGACCGAATTGTTGAATGAGAGGTCCAGTAAATGACCACATACTTTTATTAAGAATTGTACTTATTAATGTTTGTTTAATACGCAAAACTAAAAATATGGGATATTAAAAGTGCAACTATACTCTATTTATAAACAAATAGTAATTTTTAAATTTATAATTGACATTTCTTTGCCTTAATGGTCATTCACTGGTGTGCGGTTAATTACTGGTTGGTTTACCCTATATTTTATTTTATAATAATAATTTTTTTTTATTTATTTAATTCCACGGGTAAAGACCCTTTAGTTTATAATGATTAATTCATAATGTTAACAAATGACAACATAAACGTGCATAAACAAACAATAGTACAGGAAAATAATGAAACTAATTAACTAATTAAATTGTTGTTAATTAAATAATAAGCGATGTTCATCCAAACTGCATACAACAGTTTATTCGTAACTTCAGAAACAATTCCTTCGACATTATTCTTCACTCTGGAATCACAAAAATACTCTAATTTTCAGTTAAAATTCACACTGTTCGAGGGCGGAGTCCGCGGAGCAGCGTGCATTTATTCGCCACTGATAAAGAACCGTTCCCGAATATCTAATCAGTTGATGCACGTAACTGATTGGCTGCCAACGTTCTACTCAGCCGCAGGTGGTAATCTGGAGGATTTGGAGGAGAATCTGGATGGTATCGATCAATGGTCGACCATCGTTTCCGAAAGGGAGACAAAAAGGAACAGCGTGCTGTTGAATATTGACGAAGTCGAAAATACTACGGCAGCTTTAATCGGAAAATATAAACTGATCACTGGTAATCTTAATAAAGGGGAAGTCCATAAGCAAGGTTCCCTGCTATTTACTTTTCTTATAGTTTATACAATCAAGTTAAATTCAATTACCTCCTCAACTGATATTTAAACAAATATTTAGGACACTTTTGAACATAAAAATATGTACCAGTTTTTTTTAAAAAAAGTTACAATTTTTTAAAGTATAAACTAATAATATGTTTTGTAGCTTAATTTAATTGGTGACTCACACCTTATGTGCTACCTATATTGTACTAAATTTACTACCCGGTTGATTTGATAAAACAATAATTTTTTTTATTTGTATATTTTTTGTGAAAATAGTCACATTCATCTGGATTAGCTAGGCGTAATAAATTAGGACACATTTCTTGACCCCAGAGTATATCGTTCGAAAGTTTTTACTTTTTAAGCGACAGGAAAACACACAAACACTTTCTGTTTTATATATTAAGATGCAACAGCTCGATAGTAATAAGTCAGGGAATTTAATTTATCATTTTGTGTCTCATCTGATAATTGTTTTTGTAAAGGAGCGCAGCTAGAGTACGGTGATTATTATGGAGATAGTGGCACGAACAAATCCTACCCGGAGTACAATGTGTCGACTGTTTTGCAATCGTCCACAGGATCCGCGATTGCTGGGATATCGGAGCCTTCGTTAAGCGTTCAGAAAATAATTAATCTTCGTGAAGAATCGAGAGTGATTTGTAAGAATTTCACAAATTACCCAAAATGCTTGGACAGGTGTTTGTTTGACGTATACAGTGATCCCTGCGAGACCACGGATTTGTCTTCTGCATATCCAAAAGTACGTGGAGCCTTTTTTATTTATATAAATTATAAATATTGATTTAATTATAAAATTTCGTGTCTTGAGGGAAAAGCAGTCATTTATGGAGATTCCTGTTCATTATGCACAGAGGAAGTGTCATAATGCTTTGTAGAATTTATTTTTCTGTTATTAAAATTATTAAAATTAATGCAACAGATTTTAGTTTTTTACGTAATACATAAAATGTTATTATAAAGTTAATAACGTTGCTTTGTTAATACAGTTCTTTAAGTAGAATAAACAGTCGATGAAAATAGATACTACAAACTGGTGAAGAACTTATAACTCATCCTCTGTGAAGTATTAAAATTTTTCATGAATTTTTTTACATTTCTTCAAAATTTTCTTATTTTTCAATCAAAAGAAATTATATTAATCTTTTATCTTCGACAGTTGCATTTAGTTATTCTGTTTACTTCGAATACTAGATCAGTTCCAATGATCAAATATTTAATAATAAATTACGTGTTCGGACCAGAAATAGATCAACAATTAATTATCTAAAAATCAGATATTTAATATATTATCCCCTTTCATTTGTTCATCTCTTATTTTCTCATTGTGTAAACTTAAGAAAAATAAGTGTCTACAATAACATACTCGGTTTTTTGTATCTCATGTTCAAGATTTAAAAACGACAGTTTTCCTTGATAAATTGCTTGGTTTACAGATTGTCGACGAATTGAGTCGCTATATCGAGGAATACAATAAAGTGCTGATACCTCAAACGAACAAACCAGTGGATCCAGCTTCCTATCCAGAACATTTCAATGGCACGTGGATGCCATGGATACAATTACCCGACGACTACGATTTTAATCTAAGTTCCTAATATGTATTTTATGATAGAAGACTGCAACTCTCTCATCGAAAATTGCTATAATATTGAATGATAATCATTCTGTTCCCTTCGCTGACATTCGGATTTATCTGTATTTTTATAAAAAAAATGATACGCAGTATTGTGAAAAAAAGAATTGTTTTAATTTTCCTCTTTCTATAGACTGCGGACGATCAGGAAATCGATAATTTAAAAAATAATGTAATTTTGAGTTTCTATTCAGGCTATCATATTATTATAATAATATGCTATTTTTTGTTCGTTGCTCGAACTCAATGTAAACTGGTGAAATCAATCCCTGAAGACTGAGTTGTTTCTCATTTCTACATTTTTTCTGCCCAAACACTAGGAAACATAAAAGCATTTGTGCATTTAAAAAATTATTTCTTTTGAACAAGTTTATAATAATATAGAAAAGACTGCTGGCTTAAACAATTCTAAGAATTTATAGTGCAACTTTTATTCGATCCGTTATTTAAATAATTTTTTATTGGCAATGCCCAACTCTGGTTTCATAATTTTCGCAAGTTCCCCGTTTCGGATCTTCCCCTGTGAGTTTAGATTTTAGACACACAAGAGCTCGTGCCTCGATGGTAAGAAGTGGTAAAAAGTTCATCCACCGGGGAACTGACTCCTTTTTCCTTCGGCGACGTTATCATTTACAGATTATGCAGATGAGTCCTCGTCGTTGCGGCATACGTTGATGTCAATTTAATTGCACGGTATCGGACTAATTAATCTATGTCCGCGTGGACATGCAGCTTCCAATTTTCAGGATCACAATTTTCTGAATAACGCGAGGTATAGTATTAAAAATCATTGTCCAAACATTCGTATGATTTAGAAAAATCAGCCATTCCTCCAACGTTGAAATCATTCTGATCTTTGTTGTCAAATATTGCGTAAATAGAAGCGAAAAAGTTCTGCGACAGACCTGATGAAGAAGGACGTACCTAACAACTAACTATGAAAATGCTACCTACTTGAAAAATGAAAAATAGGTAAGTAAGGTCGAATTTATAATGTATGTTTGTCATCGGTATTGTTTCTCTTTTTTTAACTTGTTAATGTTCTCTGAATGTATTTTACGTGGAATCACTATTTTTGTCGAAAATAAAGCATTTCTATTTCATTCAATTACAAAGAAATAAATTGATGCTGAGACTTGTTCTTTGACACAAAGTTTATTAACATCACAAGCTTTAAAAAAAACACGTTTGTTTATTTACAAATATGCATTATATATGACGCTACAGACGGATCATTGAAGAGGCTTTCAAAAAAATTTCTTGTGTTTTATTCAAACTATTTGTATGCACTATTCAAATTATTGAATAGGTAAATATTTATCTAAGATGATTATCCGAGTAAATTCTATTTAGTCGAATAATAATTATTCGTCATTCGTAACAAATTACTCTATCCATTTATTTATTCGAATAAAATATTCAAATATCTATTACAGGATTATTCAAATAATTCCACGAATAACTCTTCATAGTTTTGATTTCCTTTTACTTTTGTAAAACTCTGTTCATACCACCTATCCACCGAGTAAATAATTATCCGAACAAAAATTATTTAACTTATCCCCACAGATAAATTATTATTTGTCTGAAAACTTATTCGTTTAAATTCTCATTCAACAGAAATTATTCGTTAGTGGTCGTCCGAATGAAATAATGAGCCTGATGAATAAAAACTAAGCAATTCCTTATTAGCAAAAGCAATTACTTAAACAAAAAATGAATTTCTTATTTTCATAAGTAATTCCTCGTCATATATTGGGCAAATAATAGTTGAATGAATTTGGGGAGGATTTTCTATTGATAATGCTACACTAAATCGTTTTTATTCATTTCATTTTATTCTCCCATTAATTATTATAATTCTTGTAATTTTACACCTATTCTTTCTACATTTAAAAGGTTCAAACAACCCACTTGGAACAAACAGAAATAAATATAAAATTCCATTTCATTTATACTTTACAATCAAAGATATTTAGGAATTCCCACAAGATAAACAAATGCTTATGTTTTTATTCACCCTAATTTAAGCAAATCCTAGTAAAATATTAAAAAAAAAAAGCAATTGCTTACAGTTTATTCATTAGACTCAATGCCCAACCCTGGCCCGAGTGTGTCGGAAGGCGTAAAATTCAGGAAGCGAAAAGTCGG
Organism: Andrena bicolor; assembly: GCA_960531205.1. NCBI lineage: Eukaryota > Metazoa > Arthropoda > Insecta > Hymenoptera > Andrenidae > Andrena > Andrena bicolor. The sequence continues at coordinate 2,750,943 of OY482668.1, read as the reverse complement.
CGAAAGGCTCGAGCCTAACATTTTCTTCCTTTCTGTTCTCGTAGGCGGGGGTGTCGGCGTCACGGCTCATTTAACAATTTGCTTATTTGCTGGGAAAAGTCTCCGCCGCGTATGCGTGCGCTCGTGTGTCAGCTTTGTGCGTAATCACGAAGAGGGTTGGGGGGGGGGTTGGAGGGTGGAAGAGGCCCGTGGAACGAGAGAGGTAACTTTTGCGATCGTACGGAGGGTTTGAGGTTTAAGTCGCTTTTAATAGCCAAGCAGCTGTCGCCGGATCTGTTTGCCCCCTTTTTATGGTAGACGTCTTCGACGAATAATGGCAGGAAATAATCTGGAACGAAAGAAGCGGCGGTCCTTTGCGGTCCTCCGCCAATAAACCGTTTTTAACTCGTTCCCTTCTCCCCTTTGCTGCCCCTCTTCCCACACAAGGCGTCATTTTCAGGGTACCGAGAGAATCCAACGAAGGCAATTAAATATGAACGCCGTTGGGCCATTAAAAGATAGAAATTCCACGCAGGGTGTTTTCGAAGGGTGGTCGAAAAGTTTGCACGCTTTCAGGACTGATTAGGCTGACTAGGAAATGCTTGGTTCACGTGGGTGTGCGGACTGATCCATTCGGAGTAAACAGTGACTTTCTATTTTAGTAATGCAAGCTACCTATTTCCATCTACTCGCTCGTTGCGCTAAGAAAACAGAGGATTATCAGGGATAACCACGTGTGCTGATCAGTTAGGGTAATTCCGGGTGAGATGGCTCGATCACGCTCCTTTTGCAAATATATTTTTGTCCTTTATAAAACCACTAAATTTACGGTGTGCTGATTTTTTTAAAAAGTGGGCCATCTCTCCCCGACTTACCCTACTGTTTTCTGTGGTCCCAAAGAGCGTGGGAATTTTTCAAAAATATCCTTCAGGCAATGGCACACGTGATTCATTAGATAAGAATTTTTTTTTTTTTTGATAGAAACAATTACTATTTAGGAAGGAACTTTTTTTAAATCTGATATTTTCTATATTTATAAAAATTGTACAGCTATTGTCTTTCGATGATTTGCAAATCTGTCACCCAGAGCGATAAATATTGAATGCTAGTAACAGCCAAAAACAAAGAAATTACTTTCTAAACGATTAGACTTCCCTACCACCGGCAGCGGAGGTTGGACTAAACTAGCATAACTGAATCTAAATTTTCGTGTGTGTCGCGAAACTTCAAGCATTTGCAATGTTTCGCGCCATTCTGGTTATGCAAAGCGTGATCTCTGTAATTTACCAGGTAGATGCAAAGTTACGGTTATTGGTATCAGGATATCAGAGTAGAGTGGAACCTCCATTACTATGCGAAGTAGTGATAGGGTGATTCGAGTGTTGGGATGATAGAATTATCAGATAACACTCACTTAAAATGTCAATTCATTTTTTTTTTAATATACTTGTGAAGTTGAATCTAAGTTGAAAAATAGAGTTCTTATAGAATTTATTGCTATTTGATAATTTCAGTAATTTTAATTACATTTAATTTCAACTTTACTCATTTATTGTTTGTTCTAAATATTACAAAGATTTGCTTCCTAAATTTTCAGAGAATAATAAAACTAATTTACTAGTTCGTATTACGACAGATTAAAAACTTCTGAACTGTGTTTTATTATATACTTGCTGAAGTTGAATCTAAGTTGAAAAATAGAGTTCTTATAGAATTGATTGCTATTTGATAATTTCAGTAATTTTAATTACATTTAATTTCAACTTTACTCATTTATTGTTTGTTCTAAATATTACAAAAATATTTGCTTCCTAAATTTTCTGAGAACAATAAAACTAATTTACTACTTCATATTACGACAGATTAAAAACTTCTGAACTGTGTTTTATTATATACTTGCTGAAGTTGAATCTAAGTTGAAAAATAGAGTTCTTATAGAATTTATTGCTATTTGATAATTTCAGTAATTTCAATTACATTTAATTTCAACTTTACTCATTTATTGTTTGTTCTAAATATTACAAAAATATTTGCTTCCTAAATTTCCAGACAACAATAAAACTAATTTACTACTTCATATTACGAAAAATAAAAACTTCTGAACTGTGTTTTATTATAATAAAAAACTTTTAATTATAGTACAAAACTTTTAGTTTCTTGCGTTGACTCATGCATTTTCTTGTCTATTCCTCTTCTTTTTCTCTCTGTCTTTCTTCCTCAATGTGTGTCCGATTTTCTACCACTTTGTAATTAATTAAGCCAAAGGGTCGACTAATCCGCCTATTGTAATTAAATTAAACTTAAATTCAAACCCAATAAGAGATCATTTCCGTGTTATCAGCGCCAACGTTATTCACCCCCAAAGCTCACACCGCCAACAGGCACTTTCCCCTTTTCCTTCAGCGTTCCACAGAAAAAAAAATGAACTCCATCGAACAGGCTCCATCGTTCATTTACATATTCATTCAAGTTGAAGTTGAAGAATGCGGCGAACCGAGTAATGTGGCAAACAGCTGCAAAACGTCGGAACCATTTGCTCGCGCGATTCGCCAATTAGTTTCGAAGAGAAAGCGGGATCGTATATTATTCGAGAACTTAGAGTCACCATTAGAAATATCAACGAAAGTATCTAGAAAGGTCTAAGAAGCCGGTTCATTCGCCACCAAGGCGTTCAGTTCGTATTTTACCGCCAATATGCTCCAGCGTTTTTCGTCCCCCCGGCATTTTCTCTCGTCCCTTTCTTTTGCTTCGTTATTTACTTTCTTGTTTTGCGATTCGAATAATTACGAAAGGCGAACCGTGCCTGGCACTGCGTCGGTCGTTTGCGCTGGAAAATTAGCACGATCCGATTCAGAACAACGAACGTGTGTCTTCCTCCTCATCTTTGTTCCTTTCGGCTCCACCTTACTGTACCGTAGTCGATAAATAAACCTCTGCCAGACGTTCATTACGCCGTTAAGTTTGGCTCGGACTCATCCAGCCTCCTTTTGCGGGGAAGAAGGATTCACCTGTGTCTTCTGTACTGTATAATATGACTTAACAGGAAGATATACAGTCGCTCGCAAATTTATCCGCCCACCCGATACGGATAACGTATTTCACGTAATTAAGTATTGTTAAATTAAGTATTTCACTTAATTAAGGATTGTTAAATTAAGTATTTCACTTAATTAAGTATTTCACTTAATTAAGTATTGTTAAATTAAGTATTTCACTTAATTAAGGATTGTTAAATTAAGTATTTCACTTAATTAAGTATTGTTAAATTAAGTATTTCACTTAATTAAGTATTGTTAAATTAAGTATTTCACTTAATTAAGTATTGTTAAATTAAGTATTTCACTTAATTAAGTATTGGTAAATTAAGTATTTCACTTAATTAAGTATTGTTAAATTAAGTATTTCACTTAATTAAGTATTGTTAAATTAAGTATTTCACTTAATTAAGTATTGGTAAATTAAGTATTTCACTTAATTAAGTATTGTTAAATTAAGTATTTCACTTAATTAAGTATTGTTAAATTAAGTATTTCACTTAATTAAGTATTGTTAAATTCAGAATTACCTAGGATAATTTAAATATATTTTTAGTTAATACCATCTACCTAAGAAATGCTGAAAGAAATTTTGCTGTAAAGATGGAAGAAGGTATGAGCTGGATTTCACTGAAAATTAGTTTATAATAAAATAGCAAATTAAATATTTAATTTAGGCGAATATTTGTTTGCAAGATTTTTGCTACTTCCATGGATAATAATACTTTCTTAAATAAAGTGTTATAATTTTAAAAAATAAATTTTTCAATTGAAAGCACCGGAAACTGAAGTATAAATATTAATCAAGGTTCATGTTAATGTGAATTAGAATTGTAAGTTCGTATATATTTTAAAGTTACACATAGGGGTGGATGGATACTTTTGTGAGTAAGCGTAATTAAATAACAAATTTGGAATATTTTGTTTCTTGTGCTAGATGGATTTCACATTTTCGATCCATTTTTTATTCATATATAATCGTCATAAAACTTCATGCTTCTCCCATGGATTAGTGTACATTAAATATCATTCAGCTACGTGACAAAAATTATGACAATAGATTGGAACACGTAGAAATTTTAATGTAACTTTTAATTCGTTATTAATGATAATTCCGTTCTACAATTGCTTTATTGGTCCGTTTTAATTACTCTAATGGGCCATTTTAATATGATAGGTGAGCACAAAACATCGCTCCAAAATGATAGGGTTTTGTTGCTCGTAGGTTCACAATGGCCTGTAAATCATTGTAAGGGCATGAACGTTAATTAACGAGAGATGTAATCGATACTAATGGCCATTATTTGTAAGAACCGAATGCATTTGGAAACTGCAGGCAAAATATTATTACAAAATTGTTTCATCTCAGAACTCGATCCATTTGGGAATGTACAAAGTATTTCGTTAGCTTGGATTAATGTTCTATGAAGATAAAACTACATTCTTACAACTTCATATCATTATCCAGCAAAACCCACGTATTATGAAAAACAGGGAACACTGGTTAAACATAATCCACATGCAACTCCAAGCAAAAAGTGTTTTTAAATTTTAATTAAATTCCAAAAGTGTTTTTAAATTTTAATTAAGTTGAAAAGTGTTTTTAAATTTTAATTAAATTCCAAAAGTGTTTTTAAATTTTAATTAAATTCCAAAAGTGTTTTTAAATTTTAATTAAATTCAAAAAGGGGTTTTAAATTTTAATTAAATTCAAAAAGGGGTTTTAAATTTTAATTAAATTCAAAAAGGGGTTTTAAATTTTAATTTTTTTTCCAAAAGGGGTTTTAAATTTTAATTAAATTCAAAAAGGGGTTTTAAATTTTAATTTTTTTTCCAAAAGTGTTTTTAAATTTTGATTAAATTCAAAAAGTGTTTTTAAATTTTAATTAAATTCAAAAAGTGTTTTTAAATTTTAATTAAATTCAAAAAGTGTTATTAAATTTATTAAACGTTAAATTTCTGAAAAATTTGGTCGAGTGCTGCTCAACTCAGTTACAAGAAGAAGAAATGAAGAAATTACTCCGCAATATTAATCATTTCATTCAAAAACGCGGTAAAAAATATTCCATCAAACAATAATTGCAACCTTCAATTTCTCAAAAATTTGGACCAGCGGTGCTCAACTCTGTTGCAAGAAGAAGAAAATATGAAGAAACATAAAAAAATGAAGAAACGCAAATGAATAAAATGAAAAAATTACTCGAACACCACCAATTTCACCGACAATCCCAAGCTTCACCGGAATCCTTGAATTTCCCCGAAAATTATCCTCAGCGATGCTCACCTCGGTTACTCGAGGAGGAGCAACGTACGCGATAGATCCTCCCTCAGCGTTTTCCCCGTTTCCTACCTCCCGGCGCGATCTTTCAACATATACTGGCCTGTTCCTCGCCTCCTCCCTTCGACGGTTCCTTCCCGTTCATCCGCTCGCCGTCCCCGTGGCCGGCAGCTCGTCCAACGAAAAACGAGTAGGTGAAGTAGGAGGAAATAGAGTAGTAGTAGGAGGATTCCACCTCCACGACGGAGCGGCAAATCCTGCAGGACGGCTCGACGGACACCTGTAACCACGCAGACTCCCTGCAGTCGAACGGGACGGTGCGAAGGAACTTCCCCGATAGCGCGCGGCGCCGGTCGCAGATCATTCAGGATAGCGCGCGTTGACGTGTACTCGCCCGCCGGCGATCGATCCTGGATCCACGGCGCGACAGTGAACAAGACTCCGCGTCACCTTCTCTCCTGATCCCAGGTTTTCACCTTCCATGTGTGGCCGTTGATATCAAAATGTTCGCGGGTGGAGCCACTCAACACCACGAGGCGCGGGTTTCGCGTGTGAGTTCCAACCAACCCGGCTCATCGCATCCTCATCGCATCCTCATCGACAGCTGTAATTAGGGAAACAAAAGCCGAGTGTCTCTCCGCTGGAAATTTATCTACCCGCGCTACCCGCGACAACTCCGCCGTGGACGATCTCGGAAACGTCCCACCTTCCTGTCGCCCGGAAGATCGTACAGCTCCGTGGAGGGGGAGAGTAATTTATCCCCGAGCGCAGGATCGGGAGCGTTCAAACCCGGCCCCGCTGTTCCCAGGAGTCCGCGAATCGGTCGGGAAATGGAGGAGTCCCGGGCCCCGCGATCGTCCGTCCACCGATCCGCCGATCACCGGCTGAAGCACAGTGGCCCCTGAAAGCGTCCCAGTGCCGCGTGTTCGAAGACTTTACCGATCTCCATCGATCGCAGGTGGTTGTGCGCGAGACCCGGGTGGGCATGCAGATCTTCTAGAATGCGAATCGAAGAAAGATGGTGGTAACGAAGAGAAGCGGTGCCGAGGCCTGGCTGCTCTTGTTCCTGTTGCTGGTCCAGGGCGGCGGGTGCATCAAGTGGCTGTGAGTATCGCGACAACGAGACTCCGCCGGGCCATTACTCGGGTGGTTTATTATCCCGAGACTCCGGGGCACCTTATTTATCCGTCGGTCGCGAATTAATCACGCGGCGAATTTCTATGTGCCGCTCCTGGTGGTTTCATTGCTCCGAGGGGCATACACAAGCTGGGGGGATTAAACGCTGACTGTTAGGGCTCTATCTCGATCCGGAGAGCCATGAATCCTTCGGTAACAAGCAGCCAAGGTGTTCTGACACTCGTTCCTCGGGGCTCCGTGGGTGCTCGGAGATTAATGCCGGGCCGTTAATGAGAAACAAATAGGTTAGCGAGCTGGGAACGGTGCACGCACACGCGGAGGAAGAATGCCACCGAGGCGAGCTCTTTCTAGTCCCCCGCGCGCCTCCTGGCTGGGGCCACAATCACTCCCAACGAGGATTTATCGCGGGCCATTTTAGCCGGTGGAGCCGAAATCACGGGCGTCGAGTTTGAGGATTCTCGGGTCGGCGCTTCGTCGCAACAAAGGGGGGATAAGTTCGACTTTCGATTGAGATCGACTTGGAGGAATTCGCTGGCCTCTTCTTTTCCACGAATCCTCTCGATTAATCCTCTTCCCTGACACCAGCCTCGCGAGTCCCTCCTCGGGGGTCCGCAGATACCCGTTTTAATTCCCATTCTTCGTATCAATTAATCCATTCCTTTCCGCCGCGTCTCTCCCCGAATTCCCCCTCAGCTTCGTCTCCCATCGTCTTCCTCCCCAGACCGCTCGCTTAGCCATGAAGATATCCCATTATCGGTCACGCCGGAGGTGATCGTCGCTCGAGCCTCCCTTATTTCGCGTGGCCGCTGGTGGACGTTAATTGTCCCGCGATTCCGGGCGAATCTCGTCGGGGCCGGGAGCAATAACGGAGGGTATAAGGGCGCTCCCCCTGACGGCGAGGGGCTGGAAAAGCGGAAACAGAAAGAGAGAAGGCCGCTCGGCGTCGGATGATGAATGGAGGAGTGATGGTGGTTTTGCGTGCAAAACCAAAATACGAGGGGTTGGGGGGGGGGAGGGAAGTACGAGAGGAAGACGGGCCAAGGGTGGAAGGGCGATGGAACAGGGTGGAAGATTAGGGGTTGCCCGCGATTCGTGATTTATAAGCGCCGCTTCCGAGAAGCCTCCTCTCCGCGGGTCCCTTCTTGCGCGCCGAGTCTTTCCAGGCTCCTCGCCTTTTGTTTATAATCGCCCGGCCGCCGACGGACAATGAGGGATAATCGAAGGGCGATCTCGCGCCAGTTACGTCTGCGATACGTTTTTGTTGCTCCGCGGAGCAGAATGACATCGATCCTGTCACATTCAGCGCTGTGGGAGACGCGTGGTCTTGAGGGGTCAGCCTTTGCGGGCAAAATTTATTAGGAGGATGTTAGTGTCGGTTGTAGCGCTGACGGGGGAGCTGTTTGTGGGAGGCTTGCGGGTTAGCGAGGCAATTTGATGAATGTCCGCGGGTTCGGGGGAAGAATCTATGTTTCTTCTGCGGTTCCTGCAGCGGCGGTTTTTTTTTTTTTTTTTTTTTTTTTGATATGTGTTTATTTTGCCATAAAGAATATATAACAGTTTCGTAAATGCTTACTGGGTATAAACTCAGCCGAGTTGGCACCTCGTTTCAATAACAATATAATCTAAATATCAGTCTCTCACGAACGCTCGTACTTAAACAAAATATAGGAACTTATTATTTTTGTAAATGTTAAATTGCAGTTAAATTGCTTTCCCTATCTTTTCAATGATAGGGCAATTGTACTATAATTTTCCCTGGAAAAATCGGCTCTAAACCAGGGATGAAGTGGCGGGATCGATTCTGATGAGAAGGTAAAATTGGGGAAGCTGGGGCAGCGGGGATAGATTTTGGCGGAATTGTATTCTTGGTTATAGATATCTCGTGTTTATAGAACTTTTTTCCTTTCTTCGTTTTATTACCACTCTAATCGCCTCGTTTGAGGAGGTGAGTGAGGTGGCTAACTGCATCACGTTGTTACATTTCGCCCTTTTCAGAGGCAAAGGAGCAGTGTACAGTAGATTCTGAGACTCAACTGATAGATTGTATAGTTGATTACACATTATTTTCTGTAATCGTTAATTTATCTAGTTGATAAAATTGTGGTCAACCACCTACATTAAAGATTACAGAAAATAATGTGTAATCAACTACACAATTACAGTTGAATCGTAATTCGTAAGTTGTAATTAGATTACAACTATTCTGCATAGGTATTAGGTACACAAAACGGTAATGGCTGCAAGTACAAAATTAGCAATAAATTGTGGATGTTTTTACGAATATTACACACCATAACTAAAAAACTGTCAAAAGTGGAGTTGCACTCGTCTTACTGCAAGGTCTTCATTTAGTCGATTGAATTTTTTTAATGGATCCTTTACCTTTTTCCATTTGAAGTTATTTAGAGTTATTGGCACAATTTCAAGTAAAGAGTTATGATCACAGATTTAATTATGAATCTGCTACTTTCGCATGTACCAGGTGTTCTATAACTAAAGACACAAACTGAAAGCTAAAATAATATTTCTCGACTCTCGAGAAAATCTCATTCATCCTCAGTATTCATCGGGAAAGATCAGTTAGAATTGCAGGCCAACTTATCTTCAAATGCGGCTTTTGACTAATTGCTCAGAGTTTTATTAAAAAAAGCTTCCTCTACAATTTCGACTGATCTTAAAAATTCATTTTATTCATAACTATACTACAATTCACTACCAAATTCCCTCCAATCCCTGACCAGACGAACGTGTACTTGGACAATATTCATTGCACTTTGTTTTAAAAAAAAATTTCTTCTTCTTTACATTTTCGTCTCATTTTTTTTTTGCATAAAATTACCACCTTTCGTCTTCTAACGCCAGAATTACAAGACACCCTGTGCGATATTCCTCCCACGTGCACAGATACAGAAACATCTCCCGGAATCATTTGTTGCATCCAAAGTAGCGACGTATACTTCGATGGCTAATTTAAAAGCAGGCGTCCATTAATCACTCCCTTAAAGATCGGTAAATCATTTTTCTGCTCTGGAACCACCTAACGTGTCCCCTGGCCGCGATCATCAGCTCTTTTAAACAGACCCGGCCACGGGGTTTGATGGCTACCGAGGATTAACGATCGATTTAGAATAATTTGCATGTGTAGCCTGATTAAACGTGGGACCGGTATGAGATCGCGTGGATGCTGCTATTTATAAAATCGCTGGTAACGAACCGTGCTCTACTTATAGCCGATTCTTTGCTCGTAAATCATCTGTTGCGTGATCCGTTCGCGAATATGGATCATCCTGGCGCGCGTTATCACGCGCTACTTATGCAGAGAGGACGTTTAAAAGCTTTTATCTAGTGGACGTCGGTGTTCCATTTCTGGGACACAGTGAAAAGTGTCTTACTCATTATTAATAGGTATCTCCGGGGGCTGAACAAACGATACATATTCCGCGGTTCTTGTTGAATAGCAATCTAATTAACCCGATAAATCTCGCGGTAATGTCACCGGCCTGTGATAGTTGACAGTTTAAAAAAATTTAGTTTCTACGTTTTGGTAGACTTCCTAACGGACGGTGTTATGCTTTAAACGGTTGCTTTGTGGTGGTTGTGCGGTATAATTTGTAGTTTGTGTCGTATTTGGATAAAAATTATATAGGGTAAATCCCAGTGTATTTTATGCATCGTTGGTCGCGTGATAAAATTCACATTCACCGGAAATGTACTGTGGGAAAAGGAACAAAGGAAAAGTGGAAAATGTTCGCGGGAAATAGTAATAGTGGCCAGTGGATTTAGTTCGGATGAAGTATATTGAAGAGCAAGAAATTTAAATTAAGTATTACTGGCAGTATTGTCATTTCTATATATTTATTTTGAAATAAGCAAAGCTTCTTCTCTTCTCGAATGCTCACTTAATGCTTCAAAGTACTAATTAATTTAAATACCTATTATTTGTGTACTTTTTATACTTGTGAAGCGTTAAAAGAGTTTCATATCTAAATTTTTTATTAAGAATTAGTACTGATTAGAAATACATACTAATTAATTTTGAATACCTATTTGTGTACTTTTTATACTTGTGAAGTGTTAAAAGAGTTTTATACCTTTAATTTTTCTTTTTAAGAATTAATACTGATTAGAAATACATAATAATTTTATTTGTAAAAAATTCGTGGAATTAATTTATGAAATATTGGTGATTAATATTATTGTGTCTTGTGGTTGCTAGCAAGAAATATGAGCGATATGCTTTTAGTATTAACTACAGTAGAATCTCGATTATTCGAGCACTGTTTAACCGGATGTTGGATTATAGGAACAGTGTCACCTGGCGCAAGAACTTTCTCAAGAACTGTCTAGAAAGGTATTGTCTCCTTAAAATAGAAAGGAAACGCCAAGTGATAAATCGGTAGAAAATAGCAAAGGATTGAATATTTTAAAGATTTAGTGAAGTGAATACCAGAAACGAAGAGGGTAATTGGTTTTAATATTTCTGTACATTTCTAATTGTGGATAGTTTCGAAAATTGTTTTAAAGTCGTACGAAACATCAAGAAATGTAATTTTCTTAAACAAATTTACATCTCGATGTTGAAAATGTGACAGTCTTTATCTTAAATCAAGAATCTCTCAGAAAATGGATTTAGAAAATTTCAAAAAGAGAAATATTATTTTATTATACCTTTTTATTTGAAAATTTGTGCTGTCACGAATTATCGAGCCATATAATAACATTAAAAAGTAGTAACAAAATAACAATTTAGAAGGAACACAAATAATAAAGCGAATAACAAATGATTTATCCATTTCTTAATGTTCAATTATTATTCTTATTATGTTACTTAAAAAATAGAAATATAGGTACTACAAATATCCATATTCCTGCGATTTAATTTATTTTTCTAATAGAATATCGTACAATAAAATAATATAATAATATCGTATAATATAATAATAGCATTTTATTTATATGTTTAATTGACCGAACAAATGCGCTGATATCACTTTGTGTTTTTTGGATATTCTATAAATACGGTCGAAATTTTAATTTCTTTATTTATAATATAATAATGATATTAATTGATGATCATGAAGACCAATTTGGAAACGCATAAGTCATTCGTCATTCGTTTTACTAACACGATCTGTTCTAAATAATTGTTTCTAGTGAATAATAAACATTAATTAAATATAAAATAAGCACGATCAATTGTATAAGTAAAATTATACAAAGTAAAGTTGACTGCGTTGCTGCTAAAGGCTTGTTACCTCGGTAGAATTTCTCGAAATACTGAACAAGTTATTCGCCCATAAATTCTGCGCTGATCGGTTTTTAAGTTTTCAAGGGCCTTAAGAAACCTGGCCTATTATCAAGCCTGTAAACACTGTGTTTTACGGTCCATATGTCAAAGCCAATTTTGGAATCCATAATGTACATCTTCGCACGGTTCCTCCCACTATAATTTCCAAACGCGGTAGGGTTTAACTATAATTGATGACAGTATCGGTAGAATATCGGTATCGAATATATTCAAATATTTTTTCACCTACACCTTATTCGAATTTTTTTTGAATATATAAAAACGTTGACTGTTAGTAAATTTATCAACGATTTCAACACTTTCCAATCACATGCATTCTGCTTGCGCTCTTTTTTTATTTTAGTAATATTTCTATACCTGCAATTCCTCTTGAATTTACACACATAGGTATTTGTTGAAAATATGTTGGATTTATTGGAAGGAACAATTGTTTTTTAAATTGTGTCTTTAAATAATGTGTTCGTAGTATTTCTAAGCATTTATGATGTTACTGTAATGATTAATTTTGTTATTAAATCCTAGACGAAAATAATTCATAACTCCAAAAATCACAAAAAATTCGCGAATTCGAAAGAAAATTATTCTACATTTTTTACTTATCTCCACTCCCTAATATAATCATATTAAATTTTCCCAACTCTGACACGGCTCCTACCTTAAACTAATAAAATTAACTTTTCAGTTAAAATTAATCAATAGTTGTCATTTAGCAATTCAAGTACCGTTTAAAAAATTACAATTTCTTACCGCATTTCCCACGAAAGCAATATTCCCCTCTTTTTCTTACCACTGGCACGCCGGAACGGAACTGACACGGAACTGACTCAGGACGGATATGTGTGCGCGGACCTTTAACCGACGACTACCAGCAGCGCTCGTTTCCTTTTCGGTCGGTCGGGCCCCGTGGGCCTCACGCGAGAGTTCGGCCGGCGGCCGGGGATCGTAGGCGCCAGCCTATTATCGGCCCCGTAAAAACGCCACTTTACGATTCCACGAGTCGAAACGAATTTCGAAATTGCGCCCGCCACGCCACCGGTACACACCCGTGCCCAGGCCGCCCCGAAACGCGCGGCAGGGAGTTTTATCGTGCCGTCGCGCATTTTCATAAGAATGTCCCAGCCGTGAACGACCGTGAACTTCTCGCGGGATAAGCCTGTCCTTACACGCCCATCCACGTAACACAAGGCGCGGAGGAGGGCACTTTTTTTCAATTTATGGGTGCACTTTTTCCTGGGGAAGGCAATCTGGGTCCCGGGGCCTTGCGGGTGAACGCGGTCGCCGATCGACACTGTGCTAGGCGGCCCGCCACTAGGGTAAAGGACCCAATTACTGACACCTGACCAATTACTGTCACCTCAAGCTATTTTACTTTAAATAATAAATAAATAAACGTTGTAAAGTCGTACACAAAAAGAATTATGTAATTCAACCTATAATCTATGCTATAAATTATTTATTTATTCGTTATTTTAAGTAAAATAGCTTAAGGTCACAGTAATTGGTTAGGTGTCAGTTATTGGGTCCTTTACCCTACCTATGGCCAGGACCCTCCCTTGTGTCATCCCCCAAAAGGATTGAAAGGAATTTGGAACCCTGCAGATACCGTCAAGGCCCCAGTTCCTGATCGTGTAGTAAATATTAATAAGTAATACAATAAGTGAAATAATTATTAGATAAGTAATTATTATAAGTTCATTTATTTTAATTTTTGATGGGTAATTATTAATTATTCTAGTAAAATATAAAAATGTAATTATTATTCCTCCAAAAATGGAAATAAAGATTATGTATAAATATATTGATGATGATATTAGAATTAAACTTAGAATTGTATAAATTACTATATATTATGATGATATATTAGAATTAAACTTAGAATTGTATAAATTACTATATATTATGATGATATATTAGAATTAAACTTAGAATTGTAAACTTGCAGTACCTAGTTTCAAAATTTCCTTGATAAAGGTCTAAACACTGACCGAAACGTTGGAAGATGATACTTCTTTAATTGCAAATCAGCTTTTATTCTTTTTAATTGACCGAAACTGTGCGCCGAGATCATATTTTAATATTTTAAAGAAATTTTGCGGTCGAAATTATAATTTTATTATTTAGAATTGTATAAATTACTAAAATTAAGATAAATATTAAGGGATGAATAAAGTTTATTAAAATAGATGATCAGAACCCAATTCCTGATCAGTTTGGTATATAAATACCAAATGATAAGTTTGTCACGATGCAAATTTATTCCAAAAAATTATTAAATAATTATGAAGTATTTTTAAATTTTTACGCAAACATTTGATAGCTCATTGTAAAATGTTTTGGGTTGATCGGAAACTGCTCCCTTTGCATCTTAAGTGATCAGGAACTGGGTCAAGTGACGTAAAGACGTAGCTATTCTTTTTTTTTTGGTAATGACACCAGGGGATTGGAGCAGACGAATTTTTTAATCGCTCCAGCTCCGCTTCATGCTACAAATAAAACGCCTGCACGGGGGACGTTAGCAACTATAATATAATATTTATCCCATGACGAGAAATTGAGAATTGGTATTTGAAAGAATTTCACTCGTCTACTTTTATAAAGAAGAATAAAATTCAAATAATAAAAGCAAATCTGGAGCAGTGGACCAGTAAAAATTTTCCGTGCTCCGGGCGATACTCGATTGCTCCACTGCTCCGCTCCAACGCTCCGAACGAAACACCCGGTCCAAAAAATAGTAAATTTTCAAATTCCCGTGAATATCTGCGAAACCGTAAAAGACATCGAAAAAAGGTTTCATTCAACGTTCTGTGGTTTTAAATATCCTACAATATGGCGATAAAGAATTTTCGGAGAAAATAGTGATGGAGTGAATTTTGAAAAAATGAATTCTGATCGATGAAAACAGTGTCGATGAAACTGCAGTTTACGAACTACATTCGCGATATTTAATCCTGCTCTCTCCTAATTTTCTGGAGCTATGAGGAGTCCATCCCCTTTAAAAATTACCTATACCCTGATTTTTAATAGCACCATGGAATGAAAAAATTGTATCAGGGTGAAAAGCATCGAAATTGAACCACACAAATGTGGAAAGATGTTCCCTGGCTTTTTTTTTACCAAACCACGTCCAACAAGCCACCAAATATTTACTTTTGGACGACAGTGTACGTACAGATTTGAAGTGACTTTTTGTAGTAAATAAAATTGGACACAAAAGTCTTGTACAGGAAGGGAAACTCATCGGTCTGATCGACAACGATCGCGTACAAGCTCCATAGGCAACGAACGATATTCCTCATTCGTAGCTGCGTGTACAAGTTGTCGGACTTGTTGCATACTAGGTGGTCCCGCGAGACAAGATCTCGCTTCGATCGCCGAGATTGCCTCGAAAATGCGTTCATTGGCTAATTGAAATGGTTATCGACATGATATATACCGTATGGGAATCATAACTCGTAACGAATTTAAGCACACACGCCGCAAATTGGATGTCGGACAGTTTCCGTCACACTATTTACTGCGAATGATTTATCGACGTCTGTTGCACAACTAGGGCTTTATTACGCATGAAATATTTCCAGGAGGCATTGCGCAATCCGTGGATTATTCAATTACTTAAATGATACGAAGATTGGTGAGACACTTGGCAAAGTAAATATTTCCGTATAGATTCGTTTAACGCGTTAAAGGGTTGGAGAACTGTGGAGTTGTGTTTAATTCAATGTTTGAATCTAAAGCGCTCGGCTTTTTGTATTTTATCTCCAGAAATCTTGAAAAAACCCAGTTTCAATATTTAGAATTTTATCTCCAGAAATTTTGAAAGAACCCAGTTTCAATATTTAGAATTTTTTTACAGAAAACTTGGAAGAACCCAGTTTCAATATTTAGAATTTTATCTCCAGAAAACTTGGAAGAACCCAGTTTCAATATTTAGAATTTTATCTCCAGAAATCTTGAAAGAACCCAGTTTCAATATTTAGAATTTTTTTACAGAAAACTTGGAAGAACCCAGTTTCAATATTTAGAATTTTATCTCCAGAAATCTTGAAAGAACCCAGTTTCAATATTTAAAATTTTTTTTACAGAAAAGTTGGAAGAACCCAGTTTCAATGTTTAGAATTTTATCTCCAGAAATCTTGAAAGAACCCAGTTTCAATATTTAGAATTTTATCTCCAGAAATCTTGAAAGAACCCAGTTTCAATATTTAGAATTTTATCTCCAGAAATCTTGAAAGAACCCAGTTTCAATATTTAGAATTTTATCTCCAGAAATCTTGAAAGAACCCTGTTTCAATATTTAAAATTTTTTTACAGAAAATTGGAAGAACCCAGTTTCAATGTTTACAATTTTTTTTATTATACTAAATTTTAATAATATTCGAGTACATTATTTGGTAATAGATGGCGAGGTATAATATCCTCTGAAACTTTAACCGAACTCAATTTCAATATTACCATAAAATTTTTTCAAACAATTCTCCCTTCTTCAAATTTGTATTAAAATTCAAAATCTTGTTCACCCCATCCTCTGATATTTCGTCACCTGTGTTTTAAATTCTCAAGAAATATTAATATAAGTAATAATTAACTTCTCTATGATTTACATTCTAGTTCTACTGCTCCCTAAAATTTTCAAATACCTCTTTAACTACTGTAATACTATATTCTTGGACCACAACCGATATTTGCGAAGTATTATTTCAATAAATTATCAACGAACTACCCCGCTTAGAAATAAACGACTGGTCATTACTTTTCCTATTATGAGGACCCCGATTCTTAATTCAGAATTGAATATCACTTCGCCAAATATCCACGCACCAAATAAGAAAATTCAAGTAATACGAGTTTAAAAGCGCGCTTTAAAAAACGATGAATTCAGGTGGACAGCGGCGTGCGCGTTTTTAACCCTGTCAATCACGGTTACGAAGGAAAGGGGGGCAGAAGAAAATTAGTATCGCGCTATTAACGCAAAGCAAATCACACTCTCGTATTAAAATAATTACTGCCCATCAGCCGGCGTGTTTCAGCCAGCAGATTTGCATAATTGTATGGCCAATCTGTCAAGTGTCATTTCTGGGACATTGAATCTGTCTTCTGAGATTGTTTCCGCCGTTTCGTGCGCGTGTCTGCGATTCGTTATTTCCAAACTAGCCTCGGGCTAAGTGTCACGCAATTTTTCCTTGCAGAGAACAACGGAGTGGGTTAGAATTTATTCGTTGCGTGGCACGACACTTGGGAAGATAAGAAAACTGTCACCTCGGTTTGCCAAATTACAGGTTCGCGCATCAAAAGTTTTTTTTTCAGTTCAAAAGTACCATTTTGTAATTCCGAGAAAATACATAGTTTTAGAATAAAAATGTCGAAATCAGTCTCTCAGGTATATTCAAAATTTTCTCACAGAATTGTGAAATTAAGCGCTCGTTATTGCGTGAAATGTGGATGACAGTTTTGTTAGAATATATTCTCAGGAAAACGTTCCCTTTCAAATTATTTCGAAAGTAGAAACGACTGACTGCATGTCTTCTGTCAATCGCTCAACGATTTCTTTTAATGATTTATGATTCTTCTTTCGCGTGACAGATATGTAACCAGATAACTCGGTAGAAAACCTTTCGCAATCTCCAATCCTATCATAACTCATATATCGAGAGCGTTTAATTCTGATTATATTTCCCTACTTCCCCAATTCAAGTGAATAATTTCATCATTTATCACTCATCACGATGAGTTCAGGTAAGAAAGTTCAGAACTGAAATGAAGAAATGGTGGGATCATTCTCGAAGTCGAAATTGCACTGCTTTCTTTATACTGTAAATAGTCATTTTCAGGATTTTCTCTTAATTAATTTCATTTTCAACCACGCCTCGTGCACTCTTTTTATTAGGGAGGTGAATAGAGGAATGGAAATAGGGGACGAGAGAGAAATAGAGAGGAGAAGATGAGAAGAGGTATCTATCTACTAAAATGAGTTGACTTTTTGCAGCAGGACGGTGAAAAATTAGCCAAACGCGTTCGCCAGCTACGCATAAACTCTTTCACGTGTCCCTGCTTTGGGACGCGTGAATTTAATGAGCCATGCTCGAGGAGTGTCTCCCCTGAGTCCGTTCTGAAGCGCCTGACGCGTGAAATAAATTCGTTTCCTTCCTCTTTCATTGACGAAAACGCCTCGCTCCTCTCGCGCCACACATCATCTTCTTACGGCACGATATACAGGGTGTTTCTGAATTTAGGGTAAAAATTCAACCAGTTAATAGTATTTTTAACTCGCGATTGGTATTTCAAGCGAACTCATACATTTTCTATTTCCTGCAATGTTCTTTTAAACTAGTCGTAAGTTACAGTCACCAAATATTCAATAAATTGGCAAAATGAGATAAAAAATAAGAGCGAATTCAACTGAATTTGCGATAAAAATACGCCATTGCCATTTCTGACTGGTTTTCATCACAGGAAAAAGCCTTATTAATATCTTGGAAATGGATTAACTTTTGGGTAAGATTGTCACGGAAGTTCTACCTTAAATTAATAATTCTGTAGATATTAAATTCTTTCGTTTGCAAGATAACAGACCCGTGTGTCTTATTTCCTTTATTAAACCTTCTCCGTTCCATTTTTCATTTTTTCAACTCGATCAGCTGTTACTTATAATTCCGAAACACCCAGTGCGACGTTACGTGCCGTTGAAAAATGTCCCTGCAGCGTGACGATGTCGCGAAAGTGACGTGAGCGAGTGTTTCAGCTCTAGACACGCGGAATCCCCCAGCAAAGGAATTGCACACTTGCCTAAAAGATGAAAAGAAACTAGCACCTATTAATAACCCTGGTCAAAGGCGCAGAATTCCTCAGCAGAGTGATCGCCAACTTGTCCGAAAGATGAGGCAAAGTTGCGCCAAATAACAGAGCACAGCAGTGATAGAGCATTCCTCAGCAGAGGAATCGCAAAGTTGTCCGAAAAATCGACAAGATTCGCGTGTGATAATACTCCAAAGACTTGCCCAACACGATTTCAAAATTCTATCTCACAATAAATCGTGCACGTTCACTTGAATCATGCATAGGTACCGAAAGAAGCATTGCTTCGGAACCCCATCCACGCCCTTCTGCGCGTAACATGTCTTCCAACTTCCGCGAAACGAGCTGCCCGAAGTATCCACTAGCAAGGGTTTAAGACACGCAGCAGACAAATAAAAGGGATCGCCAGCCGACGATAAAGCTGGGTTTACACTAGTCCAGTCCAGTGATCCAGTACAGCACTGGATTAGAACTGGAATAATGCTGGGTTTACATTAGTCCAGTCCAGTGATCCAGTAAAGCACTGGATTAGAACTCGAATAATGTAAACAGTGTGTTGATTCCAGTACAGTGCTGTCATTCCAGCAGATTTCGACTGGATCGAGAAGTCTACTTTTCGATCCAGTGTTTACCCCCTCCGTTGAGAACACAACATTCCAGCGTTGCTGGACTGGTCTGGACGGCTCAGTCCAGTGCTGCCTGAAGCGTAGTACAGCGTACACGTGTTTGCTTATCCAGTTTCGCATCGAAATTCGTTTTTTTTTCTTCATTTCTTCATCAACTGTATCAATAACTTCTTCGCAAATTAACATTAAAGCAAGTTTCATATGTTTTTTTATCCTTCTTTTGCGTGAATCCATTATTATTACAGTCTACCACTTTCAACGGTTCAGAAACGACTGGAATAATCAAGTCATCGACTGATTTCCAGTCGAACTACTCGCTGGATCCAGCGACTGGAATAATGTAGACGTCGACCAATTCCAGTCGAACCACTCGCTGGATCCAGCGACTGGAATAACGTAGACGTCGACCAATTCCAGTCGAACCACTCGCTGGATCCAGCGACTGGAATAACGTAGACGTCGACCAATTCCAGTCGAACCACTCGCTGGATCCAGCGACTGGAATAACGTAGACATCGACCAATTCCAGTCGAACCACTCGCTGGATCCAGCGACTGGAATAACGTAGACGTCGACCAATTCCAGTCGAACCACTCACTGGATCCAGCAACTGGACTAATGTAAACCCAGCTTAAGATTCCGTGGAAGAGACAACTCGAGCCCACCTGCTGGCCTCCCCGTGAAAATGGGAAACGTCACCTTTTACGACGCCCTCGTTTCCATCCCCCCGGCACAGCGAGTCGCGAGTCCCCGGTGATCGTCGTCGAGGATGACGAGCGTAGGTATAACGCGGGACAGGCATCTCTCGCCATCAAACGGCACGATCCACGCGGCAGTCGGCGACGGAATAATGAATTAGAGCTACGGCCTTTTGATAGGGTAATTCCGAGGGTAGGCTCCTGACACGGGGTTGGCGAGCCGGTCATTCCCGGGGCTGTTACGTCTAGACGTATCCGTGCACGAGCCATTCCGACTTTCAGGTGTCCGTAATTATCCTCCCGTACGGTTTGCGCCGCGGCATCCGCACGTATCCACCGGTGCCGTTTAAAGGCACCTTTCAGCTTCACGCCCTATAATTTTCGAAATTCACCCCTGATTTACGGCACCCACGGCCGAGCCGTCGCGCGGGCAACTTGCCGTCGACGGTCCTTGCACGTACGCGCGCGAACCCCGTGCACCGTTCGGACCACTCCTCCCTTAAATCCCGTGGCTTTCGACCTCAACCTTCGATTCCCGATCCCTCGGGCTGAGATTTCTGGCCATCGCGGCCCGGGGACGTTATTCTCTACCCAGCTGCTCTTCCCGCGAACAAGGCTGTTAAGGGTCGTTTTTAAATTACTCAAGGCTATTTTTGAAAATAAAAAAAAAGGTTCAACCCAACCCCGTCTTTTCTGTGAGATTTAATTCTGAGTCTCGCATAACGAAATTTACCCCAGGTTTAGGTACTTGTAAAATAGAAAGAAAATAATTGAAATGATTTACTTGGCTCTGACAAGAAATAAAATTAGGTACTTCCTCTAAATTTTAAAATCTTTTTTAAATAAAATTCGTAAAGTGATTTGAATAATTGAGTGTTTCAAATATTACCTTTTATTTTCTATTTCTTAATTCTTATTTTTTAATTCTGTATACCCCGACCAACTCTCTATTTATCAAGGAAACTACAACCCCTTTAATTTCAGGGCTCTGGGCCGTACGGGGGACGGTTACACGTGGACAAGGGAGGCTTGCACCAGCGCGAAAAGCTCGGGCCTTCTGGAGAGAAAGCAGGCGAGGGCATGCAGAGCGACGCCGGACGTGATGCCCAGTTTGGTGCAAGCGGCGAGGGACACCTCGACGGTGTGCCAACAGGCATTTCGACATCGTAGGTGGAACTGCAGCAGCATCGAGCGCGCGCCGGATTACACGCCTGAACTACTTACTGGTATGCTCTGTATCAGTGTTTTTCCAACTGCGTCGTGAAATCGATTTATTGTATCGCGACCTGAATTTTCTTTTTTACGGATGGAATGGAACAGACAATATCAAAGTGGGCCTCAGGCCCGGCGCATACTATCGAACTCTCCGTCGACGAAACCGTCCAGTCGAGTCGAGCACTGTTCGTTAATTCGTATTTTAATCGAGTAATAATCAGTGAAACGAAATGTGATTGCGTTTCAGAAAATTGTTGAACAGAAAGGCTCTTCTTTGTGCATTAATTTATCGTAGACAGATTTGAGCATTACTCGAATAAATAATTTATTCTTTGAACGATTTCGAGTAAAATGAAATTATTCGAGAATAATGAAAAAAAATTTATTGACCGTAGAAAATGGAAAAGGAAAAAAAAGGTGCGTTCGAAATAATTGTTTCTTGTTTGGATATTATTTTCTACTACCTCTTGTCAACTAAGTATTCCTTCAATATAAAAGACTTGAAATTCTTAAAAGAACATCCCTTCTACTATTACGTAGAATAATACCCAGAAACAAGGGTACCTACCTACCCCCTGTGCATTTCATTTCCCCTGCAATTACCAGGAATACGTGGGCACCTGATCTACCCATTTATGGTCCCAAACAAAGGTAACAGTTCACAGAAAAATATGAAAGGCATTCATAGTAAGACCAACAACAATAATAAACAATCCCTATAGTTCACAGCAAAATATTCTTACTAATATTCTGTGTACTAAAGGGTTTCACCCGTCGATTTCAATAATAATAATAATATAATAATAATATAATTCTTGATATCGTTGGTTTCCTTTAGACACAAAAAACGACACAAGCCGCGGAGTACGGATCAAATTATCCTTTGACGGAATTTCACGGTAAATAGGAAGACCTCGAAGGAGCGCCTCAATTAGTGGTCATTACCAAACTGGTGCTTCCTTCTTTCCTGGCCCCTTCGCCCCCCACCCACCCCCACCCTCCTTGCCCTTATTCTACCCACGGATTAATCGTTCGTATTTGACGATAATTGTATTGTAAATAAAAGTGTTCCGGGCCGGGAAGGGGATACTTCGTTAATGAGAAAACTGAGAAGCCCGCGGTGGATTTCGGTGCCGATGAAAAACGCAGTCACCCGATACGTATTCGCAGGACTCGGGGAGGCGATCTCCCCCTTTTCCGCGCACGGGGTACGCGCCGGTATGCTAATCAGCTTTCCTTCAATTATTTCAAGCCATCAGCTGGGAGGAAGGGGGGCGGTGAATGCAGCCTCCAAGGGCACTATTACCAATTTAATTCGGGTAGCTCGCGTCGAATAGGCGCGCCTTCTTTGCCTCGTTAATTGCCATCGTTGGAGACTTCTTACCAGAAAATTCGCCGGCATCGTTTGGATCTCGAGGTTCGACCTCTCTTTCAGCCAAGATTGAATAGTTTAGCGAAGCTTCTTACCGGCTACCCCGGCCCCTAACTTCGAGGGGGCATTTCTACCCGCGCATGATAAATTACCGAGGATTTTACCTCGATATAAGCACTCAGAATGAAAAAGTGATGAAGGAAAATTGTAGAGTTTTTATAGAAATGATGGGGAAATGAGGAGTGTTATATTTTTGTTTTGGGAATGAAAGGTTGAAGACACTTGGATCTATTCGAAGTTGATGGCGATCTGTGCTCGTGGTTATTATTTATTTTCTTTATGGATCTTGGAAACTCTAACTTATTGGTGGGGAGGCTTTCCTCTTTTAGTCACCTTCTGCGACAATTGAAGTTAGAAATGTTAGAAATATTCTGTAATTGGTGGTCCAATCGACAGGCTAGTGGCTCTAACATGAAACCATTATCAGGAAACATAGAATAAAGTTAGCGA
Source organism: Andrena bicolor (assembly GCA_960531205.1). Classification (NCBI taxonomy): domain Eukaryota; kingdom Metazoa; phylum Arthropoda; class Insecta; order Hymenoptera; family Andrenidae; genus Andrena; species Andrena bicolor. Next base: position 2,727,993 of record OY482668.1, on the reverse strand, counting down.
AGTAATTTCTTTCCGAGAAAATCGATGTTGAAAACTCATCTGATCTCAAATTAGAAATAAATATGCTACCACTGCTACCTAAATTAATACTTACGTAAAAATAAGTTAAAATTGTAGAATCACTTTTTTCCGAATAAGACTTTGCTTCCCAGAAAATAGATTCGAAGATCAAAAAAATTCTTCGTCCACTGCACGTGTACTTAGCCAATTTCCAAAAAATCAAAGGCCCGTATAAAAAAGCTTAATTATTCTACATTTGCGTAAAAACTCACTCACCCAACTCCACTTTCATCAGACAATTCGCAAAGTATGAATCTTAACTTTCTTTCTTTCTTTCTTTCTTCTTATCTTCGGAGCCCAAAGAAGGGCGTAATTATTATTTCGAAGGCTAAAATCTATTATCTGAATTTTTTGGATAAAAACTGCACAAGAACTTGCTGGTGCTTTAATATCTAAAAATTGACTTTGACCTTGAAAAAAAAACAGGAACGAGGGAACAGGCGTTCGTGTACGCCATGTCAGCTGCGGCTGCAGTTTGGAGGCTGGCGAGGGGGTGCGCCCTGGGAAGTCTAGCAGCCTGCTCTTGTGCGACTCCACCACGAAGAGAGCCACCTTCCCCGTCTGCTTTGATTTCACCCTCCTCCTTCACCGCCGTCCCAGTGTCTTTCGGCACAATATCTGCCAGGAACTCGTTCAAATGGGGTGGCTGCGGTGACGACGTCAGGTCAGCGTCGCGGATGGCCAAAAGGTTCCTGCAGGGCGCGACGCCTCCTGGTACCGGCGCGACGGCCAAGTTCATGCACGCTGTGAATATGCACAACAACAGGGCGGGTCGAAGGGTAATTAAAAGTATTCCGTTGATGTTAAGCGGAGGGAATGTCAGAAATTTATTGGTGTATTATAGTAGAATATATGAATTAGTCGAATTAATCAACCTAAATTCACATCTTCCTAATCGAATAATTCGGATAATTTCGAAAGCGAATAGTTCCTTCGATTTTTGGGGAGCGGAAGGGGTTGCGAGTTTCCCATGTTTTCTTACAAGGAAGGCAGAGGGAAGCAGGTGGCCAAAAAAAACGATTTTTCAGAAAAAAATACAATGTAGAAAATATTACGAAAGAACGCGGGAGCTGGAAAATAAAATTTTAAGAATTCTTCTACTTGGGGGTAAGAAATCGCCAAAATTAACCTTATGGAATTTAATCCTTCGTGGTCACACGGGGTGTATTGTACCCCAAGAGCAATTTTTTATTTGAAATTCTGCACCTTTACATCTTCCAAAGGGGATTTATCGCAAAAATAAAAATAAAAAAAAAATTTAAAAATCTGTATTTTACCACAACGATGGAAAATCGGTCATTTTCAACTACAAATTTTAGCATATCAAAATTTACATTTCTAGAAAAAGACTATTAGACCATGACTGTATAAGTATTACGAATGTAGAATTATCACTGAAAAGATTAAAAAATAAAAAAAAAATTTAAAAATCTGTATTTTACGATGGAAATCGGTAATTTTCAACTACAAATTTTAGCATATCAAAATTTACATTTCTAGAAATTAGAATTAGACCATGACTGTATGAGTATTACGAACGTAGAATTATCACTGAAAAGATTAAAAAATACGAAAATGTTAATTCAAAAAATGACACTGGGGTACAGGGAACCCCGTGTGACCAATTTGTGATTATAAGAAGGTGTAACCACGAAGGGTTAAGGACACCCCTAAATGTATAGATAGGTAAAATGAAGCGACAGAACTTTCCAACCGACCTAATAGACCTAATACTAACTCAGACTTAATTACTAATACAAAACACTGTCCACACTCTTGTCGAAAGGCTGTGGAGCAATCGTTGACCCTGGAGTGCAAGTGCCACGGTGTGTCCGGATCCTGCAGCGTGCGTACTTGTTGGAGGGGACTCGGTTCGTCGGGGCCTTCGGCCGCCGGAAGTCGCTTGCTTCGAAGATACGCCACCGCGGCGGAAGTTCGGCCAAGATCAGGCGGCAGGCTACCACCCTTGTATCACCACGACAATCTCCTCTACACCACCAAGAGCCCGGACTACTGTATTCCTGATAAAAAGAGGGGAAGCCTTGGCACTATTGGCAGGTAAACCGAAACTCTTACTTTCTTCTGCCTGCAAACGCTAATATTCTTTGCTGTGACAAATGCAAATTGATCTTTGGGACATAGTAGACTAACCTATTTAAGGGGGGTTGTTACTGTGACGTGCCACTTTTCGAACTTTTTTCAGAATATTTTTTGATAGTCTTTTTCTAGACATGTAAATTTTGATATGCTTGTTTGTTTGTTTGTTTTTGAGGTTTTTTGCTTATATTGCCCAACGAAATATAAGTCCCTATTTTCCCTCCTCTCTCTCCCTTCGGGGTCCCAGCAGCGAGCGGAGTACCGAGAGAAAAGTAGTGGTCACCCATCTTTCCCCAGTCCCGCCCCGCGTCGCTTGACTTCGGTGATCTAACGAGAACCGGTGTTTCCATCACGGCCACCGCCGCTGGTTTTTGATATGCTAAAATTTGTAGTTGAAAACGATCAATTTTCCATCGTTGTGGTAAAGTACAGATTTTTTAAAAAATTTTATATTTTTATTTTTGCGATAAATCGCCTTTGGAAGATGTAAAGGTGCGGTATTTCAAATAAAAAATTGTTTTGGTAATTAAAAAATTACACCGTGTGACCACGAAGGGTTAACATTGTCCTTTCTGTACGAGTCACGTAGGTTTGCCCCGCAAGCAATCACTCGTGGTACACATTGAAAGTGCCTGCGACTCGGAAGCACGGTTCCAGCGTCTCCAATGACAGTGGCAGCAGCCTCCCCCCTCGCCTAGTTACATAAGAGAATCATACGAATATCGTTCCCATTTATCTCTTCCAGTTAGCCCGCTAACAATGCCCCGCGTCCGTAAACTCGCCGAAACGAGAAAAACGAATAAACGAATAATAAGCGCGAGCCGGGCTTTAGATTGGATACACGCGATAGAGTGGCATCTATAATGTACGCTAATGACCTATAACGCCGGCGATGCTATTTATCTGCGAATCGGTCATTCCGTATACAATAACCTAATAATTTACGTGTTCACGACCGGTTACATAATCCGGCGGGGTAATGCATTCGAAATATGCGCCACGGAATAAGCATCGTCCCGCGCAACAGCGGTGTCCTACGGCCAGGGCAAGTCGTAATGAAAGGCTTAAGAATGCCAGTAAAAACTCCCGTGGAGAAATCCATACCGCTCGCACGCCAGAAATGAACGCCTGACGTGAACCAGTGGGGCCTGATGCGAGTACTCCGCCTCGTATTCAGTGCTGGATTTAACTTTTAGGCTGAGAAGGCTGAAGCCTAGGGCCCCGTTTAGCTGGGGACCCATGATCCTAAATTTTTTCTTCGAAAAATTTATCAAAAAATCTTGCCGAGTTAATTTTGTTAATTTTGCAATTAAATTTTTATTTAGATTATACGAGTAATATGATAAAAAAATGAAATTAGCGTTATTTTATTTTTTATATTTAACCGAGGGCCCCCCGAATATTCAGCCTAGGGCCCCGGAAAAGGTAAATCCGGCTCTGCTCGTATTTCAAGGGACCGTTTCTCCGCGAACGCTGCAGGATTGATAGATTTAAAGGAATTTTTTTTCTCGACGTTACGATTCTTTTCGTAGTTTATTCAGTCACCCTTTCGTCGCACATAAGAATTTTTTTTTTACCGTTTTAGTTAACTGCTTCTTGGCTTTTTGGCGTTGGAGATTGGAGCTCCCAGGTTGGGTGAAAGCAAAAAAATCAGGGAGATTCTTGATCGTACTCGTTCGAACTGAAAAAAATTATTTATGTTAAAAATTAGCAAGCTATTATTCCACTTCGAAATAGACCCTTAGAACTTCTGTTATTTATTAATATTATTTTACAATTTCATCTGTATTCCCTTAATTGGAATTTGATATTTTTATATACAGTGATTTCTCCACGTAGTTTGTGTAATTTAAATCGACACATTAACGGTTTTAATAAACAATAATGACACTTGTGTGACCTAATTGTGAGGCATGAAAATTTTCGTTTTGACGTATTACAATTTTACGTTTGTGTGTATTATAAAGTACAAAAATGAGACAAATTCAATCCTTCTGGATTAATTGCTTGTTAGGAAACTTTTTCATAATTACTGGCATGTATGCAGTCCATATGCACTGGTTTTCGTTTCAAAATTAATGTACCTACAGTATAAAAACATAACGTTGTCGATTATTATTATACAACATCTGTGCCAGATTGCACAGTCATTAAAGTTCTGCAAAGTGTAGTTTCGGCAAAAAATTCACTCACCAGTGAATCGTGGTCAATTTGAGCTGCCTGAGCGTCTTCTGGCAAAGAAGAAACAAAGATTTAGCGTTCATTAAAGACGAATGGAATTTCTGCGTGTTCTTACGCTACATGGCGGACGAAAAAAGGCTGAGCATACGGTGGCAAGACAGCTTCGCGAACGGAGACGTAAAAGCAAAATGGAATTGACCAGTTTTTTTCGGTGATTCAAGGTTCGTGAACCTTTGGCTAACGATGCATCCGTTCGCCAATCATCCAGTATGTTCCTCTTTTTGCTGTGTACTCGATCGATGAATCTTTCATAAGGTCTGAGCTCTGAGTACATCCCGGTGGAGCGTACTTGTCTCTCTGATTGCTCTTGCTTCACCCTCATCTCGATGTTACGAAACACTGTAGCCACAATAAAATTACGAGGAAAGAAGAAACAGAAGTAGATGAAAAAGTTTGAATTCCTCTGAAGAAATAGAAGCAGAAAAACAGGAATTTATTTTTCTGAGGAAATAGAAGTATATGGAAAGTACGAGTTCTTTTGAAGAAATAGGAATAAGTAGAAAATGAAGTACGAGTTCTTCTGAAGAAATAGGAATAAGTAGAAAATGAAGTACGAGTTCTTCTGAAGAAATAGGAATAAGTAGAAAAAGAAGTACGAGTTCTTTTGAAGAAATAGGAATAAGTAGAAAAATAAGTACTTGTAACTCCGAAGAAATAGAAGTAAAATCAATCAGGAAGCAACAAAGTTTGAAAGTTGGAAACTTTAAGTTTCTATCAATTTTTCTTCGTTCTAAAAGAAATACAAAATGTAATTTCACGTACGCTTCATTTATAATGTAAATCCGCCAGAAATAATCATTCAACGGATTCAGAATTGAAATCGAATCCAATGGATGCATCGACAACTTCAGTTACGAAGAAGTATAAAAAAAGAAATGTATAAAAAATTAATCAACTAGTGCGAATATGACGGATCAAAAAAACAATTATTAATAATTATCACTGCTTATTTCTTCTTCCTTAATTCTGCGTGCAACCTAAACGAGTTTTCCCATATTTCTTCACCTTCGACTAATGATTCCGATCATAAACGTCTTTCTTTCGTCAACAGCTTACTCTACAGATCGAATATACGTCGACGATTACTCTGCCTGGCTCGAGACTCTTTCTTTCTTCTTCTGGCACAGAAATATCGTACGAAGGAAGAAAAGCAACGTATACACACTCGCGAATGACCAAGGTGTGCCATAAAACCGAGTTACGACGGTGCTAATGACTCTTCATTGCACTTTCGTTCGCCAGCAATCCATGAAAGTAAGGTACATCTACGGCGATTAGGTTGAGCGTCCAAACGTCGCGTTTAAACGCATCAGTTATTCATTTTTTCTGGGGTCTACATACAATTTTAGTTGAGTCTGTGGTTCATACGAAATTGGAACTCTCTGTGACTAAATGGAAAAAGTTGCGACACCAATGGTGTTACTAATGGAAAAAGAAGTATGTCCCAAATATATAAACAACAAAGAAAAGGTAATATTTTCTTGGAGCGAAGAGATGAAGGATGACGAGGTCCATAAGTTCTTACGATTTTGAATATTAGTCTCCACTTTTTAATATTTAACCAAAAAGTATGATTTCTTCAATGGGAATTTCGTGATTGTTCTTCAAATGCCTGTAATTTTTAAAAAAAAAATGCAATATTATAATTGGAGAACGTCTAGGTAAATAAATAGTATAAACAAAATAAAAAAAGGATGTACAAAAAAATGGTTAAGTGAAACGATTTTATTTAATTTGATCAACAATGCACTAAAAAGTAAAAAAGAATTATTTTCTTGCACTACAGATTGGTATTTATTAATCAAGTTAAGTATAATCGTTTTCATCAAATTTCAGGTCGATTGGATTTGCGGAAGTGAGTTAAAATTGTGTTATCAGATTTGAACCCCAAAAAAAAAAAAAAAAAAATAGACAGAGGAGTGAAGTTAAATAAAACCTATTAGCGGTCAAATCTTTGGAATAATTTTCACCAACAACCTTTTTCCAAAATTCCTGAATTTATGTTTGTCTCGTAGATGTAACCCTTTAAGGCGAGCAACTCGTTGCAAAAGTGAGTGCAATAAAACTGAATGACCAGGCCGTAAACTTCGCATCCGAGCGATTTCCGCGCAATTAGTTTTCGTCGGTGCTCAGGGAAGAAGAAGAAATCTTGCGAATTGGTTCGTGCTCCCGACACAGGTCTCTCATCTATTATATCGCCCTCTTTCTACTTCACGAGCCAAAATAAGCTGTTAGATCCAACACATGTTCTGGTTCTTCCCATTGGGTGCAAATAATCGTGGCCACTGTAAATCCGACTCAATCTATTGAAATAATTCTTTTCACAACGAAATATTAAATATCTTCACAGAAAAATAGATTTTCAATTCAACTAAAAGTCTATTTTCTTTTTTTATAGATGGCTAGAAATGCCTCCAGCATTTCAATCAAGATTATTAAAATCTTTGCAAATATCTTAATTCCCAACTAAATTTTATCAAGCAACTCTTCCAAACTCACTAAAAATTGTCGAAACCCCCAACCTAAACAGTTTTCTTTTTTTATAAGAAGGGTTGTAAAATCGAAATAACTCATTTATAAATAAAAGAAAAAAATTAGGAATTTTATTATAAAATATATATATTAATAAACATTACCCAAAAGTACTAATCCCAATTTTTATTCATTTCCTTGCAATTAATTCTGCCTACTCCCCTCACAGTAATAAAAAATAGATAACTTCGAGTTCGACCAGGAACCTCGATTCCCCACAACATCCACAGTCTCTTTACGATTCACGAAAGACTTAAAGCGTTTTCATCGCTCTTAACCGTCCACCAATCATTGCGAACGTCCACTCCCGGTTGAAAATAATAGAGCAGGATTGAAAAAGGATGGGACGCAAGTTTGCCAACATCTAATACAAATATCTGTCGATATTTCACGAGGCTTTACGAGCCCCGATTTGACGAGATTGCAGCTTTCATTTCTGTCCCCTCATCTAGCCGACTAATCGCTATCTAGTACTAATAAAATACTTCCATCGTGTACATCCGCTCGATTCTTCACCTGTCTCGTTCCTTTTTTTTCCCCCCGCTGGTCGCCGTGTCGCAGCCAGCCACACACAACGAATTCCTTCGCTCGATCTTAGTTATCTTCGGCATAGCCAGATACACCGGCTTATTTATGCGACTGTGCCGGTAATTACCTATGAGAGAAGACCTTCGGGAGATAGGGCGGAGCCCCATTTTTCCCCGCGATCGGGAAACCTGTTCTCGAAATCCAATAAATCCTCGGTTTTACGATATTTCAACGAGCCCCTCCGTCTAGTACCGCTACGAGCTCCCAATAAATCGACCTTCATAATTACACACACTCGCGCGCCCAGCGCGTCAATCGTAATTATAAATCCATGAATTTATGTGAACTAGCAATTCGGCTCGGCTCTCCTTAATAGTCCGTCGTGTGCCTTCTGCCGCGTCAGTTTTATTGCTTTGAGACAGTTTGGCCTTTGGTCGGCCTTGATGGTCCGTTTCGGGGGTTGAAATTTTTTGATAAGCGTGGTGATTCTTCTGACGAGTGTTTAATTGTATTAATTTTATTTGTAGATATAGGAACGAAGGAGCAGAAATAAATTTTGTTTTATTATTAAATATTGTGATGATGAACTGTTGGTCGGAAATCAGAAAGTAAAATCGATTTATGATCTACATAAGTATAGTTCTCACCTGAAACACGGATATTGAATTTGGAGCATAATTTTCAAAATGGCAAGGTTCGACGTAAAGTAATGCGAATTTTCAAGTTTCAACCCCCGAAAGAAATAGAAAATGTCATAGAAGGGGAATAGTCGTGGTTCGGGCGAAAATTATATGTGTCTTAACCGTATATTCCAAATTTCAAAGCAATAATTACTTTTTTTTTAAATCATGGCAGAAGCTTACGAAAAAATTGTTTTTAGGAAAACGAGTTTAAAGTTTGCCTAACCGCTTAGAATTTAGATAGTCCATACTATTGTTTATTCAAACCTCTTGAACTCAGTTTCTTCAAACCTCTGCAACTCAGCTAATTTCAAACTTCCGCCAAAAAGCCATCAGTGAGACATTTCTAGGACCACAAGGATAAAAATAAAGAAAAAAATGAATTCTTTAAACCGTGCAAAAGTAGAAAATCCTCTTCATCCCCAAGTGGAAGTCAATAAGTACGACTTCCCTCTACTTATTTTTCAGTACAAACAAGTTAAGTCGAATCGTTTATTCTATTTTCCACTCGAACCTCTGTTAAATCACACCCCAATTGTAGCAACCAACCCTGCACACCTCTTTCTATTTCCTCCCCTCGTGCCCTTCTATTCCCTTCGATGAAAGGGAAGACGTAGCAATGGTGTTACCGGAGTATTCGTATTCATGACTCATTTCCAGTTGGTTCCGCCGAAAATCAGCCCGAAGTACATATTTATCGAACGTTAATCCTTAACGAAAGGTTTCCCCCGGGGTTAAAGCGTGGCTCGAAGAGTCGTGCAACAATCGCGCGAGCCGGGCCGACATAAATAAAGAAAGAAAGATGCTCCTTTCGTCGGTGATTGCATTCGCCACGGATTTTCCGGCGGCAGGGGCGAAAGGAGCCTGCTCGTATCTCTGAATTATTCACGCCTCGGTGTTCGTGAATTAAGATCACCCACGGAATTCCAGGAATGGTGGCTGGCTCCGGAAGGCAGAGGGGAATCGCTCGAACGGACGAGAGAGCCGTTCTGGATGACGCGTTTAGTGTGTTCTATATCACAATTAGGCGTCGTCCGGATAAAATGCTCAGCTGGATAAGAAATCGAATAAAAGTGCGATTTATCTTTATTCTTTGTTCGCGACGTCGCTGAGCGACTAGTATTATCTTTATTCCGCCGAGTAATGGATAAATGGATCTACTCGAGGAACAAAGATATTATGGCTATTTTACTCGCGACACTGTTGAATAAGATTTCTAGTCTTATCCGTGCTTTCTAATTGAAATTAAATGTCATTTCTATTAAATTTAAGCTGCATATTTGGATATTTCTGTTCATTTAGCAGCTTACACCATACTATTCGAATACATCAGTATTCGAATACTTCAATATTCGAATACTTTAATATTCGAATACTTGAATATTCGAATACTTTAATATTCGAATACTTGAATATTCGAATACTTTAATATTCGAATACTTGAATATTCGAATACTTTAATATTCGAATACTTTAATATTCGAATACTTGAATATTCGAATACTTTAATATTCGAATACTTGAATATTCGAATACTTTAATATTCGAATACTTTAATATTCGAATACTTGAATATTCGAATACTTTAATATTCGAATACTTGAATATTCGAATACTTCAATATTCGAATACTTGAATATTCGAATACTTTAATATTCGAATACTTGAATATTCGAATACTTTAATATTCGAATACTTGAATATTCGAATACTTTAATATTCGAATACTTGAATATTCGAATACTTTAATATTCGAATACTTGAATATTCGAATACTTTAATATTTGAATACTTTAATATTCGAATACTTTCATATTCGAATACTTCAATACTCGAATACTTCAATATTCGAATAATTCAATATTCGAATACTTCAATATTCGAATACTTCAATATTCGAATACTTCAATATTCGAATACTTCAATATTCGAATACTTTAACCCTTCGTGGTCACACCTTCTTATAATCACAAGTTGGTCACACGGGGTTCACTGTACCCCAGCGTCATTTTTTGAGTTACCATTTTCGTATTTTTGAATCTTTCAACTTTTCAGTGATAATTCTACGTTCGTAATACTTATACAGTCATGGTCTAATAGTCTTTTTCTAGAAATGTAAATTTTGATATGCTAAAATTTGTAGTTGAAAACGAGCGATTTTCCATCGTCGTGGTAAAATACAGATTTTTTAAAAAGTTTTTTATTTTTTTTGTTGCGATAAATCCCCTTTGGAAGATGTAAAGGTGCGGAATTTCAAATCAAAAATTGCTCTTGGGGTACAATACACCCCGTGTGACCACGAAGGGTTAATATTCGAATACTCGAATATTCGAATACTTTAATATTCGAATACTTGAATATTCGAATTATATTCGCCAAATAATTGAGCAACTGAAATATTCGAATATTCGAATACCGAAAAATTCGACAAATAGTCCCAGCCCTACTTTTAACCAGAGAGATCAAATTGGCATAATAAATACACGAGACGTTTAAAAAGCAGGAGAGCATTAGTATTTACTAAATTGATTTTAATGGCGTTCCTTATAAACCACCATTCATAGTGGCAATATGAATGGCCCCTATCTGTTCTACATTAAAACAGCTGCTACAAAAGGAGCGCTGGCCTCTGTTTCACTAGGAGCATTTAATCACAGCGAAACTAATGGACGAGACCGACCCGCGAGCGATTCGTAAGCTAATCGGATGCTAGTTTCGGACACGTTAATATTTCATTTCCCTCCACTAATATATGGTGCCAGTTTCCCTTTGGGCACCACTGACCAGCTCGCCGACCACCGCTTACAACCAGTAATTATAACCCTCCGTATGATTATACAGAGTGGGCGTGGCGAATGTTTATTACGGGACGCCTTCGATCATTTCCCCGTACACTTTTTCCAAATCTTTTTCTCTTCACACCGCAGCCGTGTAAAAAGTACTGCAACAGTCGACCGGAGTCTTCGAGGCCCTTTGTTCTCGGTGCATCTTTATGGGATCGCGTAATCAGCATGTATTATTAAGCTGTTAATGTTCTTTTGAATTCAGATAATATCTCGTGGAGATATACGATATAAATATACAGGGTGTTCCACAGAGACGGGAACCAAGGTTGAACTCCGAAGTATAAAGTTTTTGAAAAAAATCTTTCAGACTAAAGTTTTAGGGTTTCAAATGGTGACTGTGACTCTGACCTGAGGATCAAATTTAGGGGTCATTCCAAGGTCAACTTGATTTTTTTTAATAGGAACTCCTATTTTTGAAAAGATTCTTAAAGTAAAATAACTTACGCTAGTAGTGGACCTAAAATTTTAATTTTAGTATTTATTTATACTTCTTTCGACGATTTACAGAATAATATGAAAATTTGTCAGAGGAAAAAACTGACTTTTTCTTTCAAACTCTTAATTTTTCTTTCTCAATTTTAAAATATTCACTTTTACAGTATAAACTAACAAGTTTAGTAAAAGATAAATTTTTGAAAATAAACGATTTTTCGCAAAAGCCAGGGGAGGCATTTCACCCCCTGTCTTCGGACACCCACGCCCTTAACTACCCTGTTGGCACACAGCATGAAATATTTGGAACATACGTAGAATAATAGTAGGACATAAACCACATTTAGCACGATAACAGGTTTCACCTTGTTTCCCCCAGACAATGCAACGGCAGCAGCTTCGGTTACGAGGGTTGCGAGTACCTCTGCTGCGGCCGGGGTCACGTGACTAAAACCGAGGAGGTCCTAGAGAGGTGCGACTGCAAGTACATCAGCTGCTGTTACGTCAAGTGCAAGACCTGCAGGGAAGTCGTGAAGACCCACGAGTGCATATGAACGCGCGAAATCGAGAAGCCTTTCGATTGAAACAGGTCCTTACAGCGTCTGGATAAATCATCCATTTGCATCGCTATTGATGACAAATGTGAATTGGCGTCCTCCGTTACGGTTGAAACGAAATCAAACTTATTTATATCGTACGATTAATTGTCGCCGGAATTGCAAACGATCGGGTAATATTACGAAATCGCGTGCTCGTAGCCGTTTTTAGGGATCACGCGCGGTAACGATTACTCGAGCGTATCGCCGACGACGAGACTGTCGATTAGAACGTAATAATTAAGGATAAAACTTCATAGAACCCTTATTTATATCGTCTGCTATTTATTAAACTTTGTATCTTCGACCAGGGGCGGATTTGAAGATTTGGCACCCCTAGGCTGACAAGAGTCTGCTGTATCATCAAACATTTTGAGATAAAGAGTCGAGACAATTTCAAAATTAAGTCAACATGAAAACTCACGTATTAGTCACTGCTAATTTCCTACATGGAAAAATGTGAATTGGTTTTAAAACTGTCTCTTTTAAAATTTTTCCGATTTCTTTCGCTCAAAATTCGTCTCCCCCCAAAATCTGCTGCTCCCCAACATTTTCCGCTCCCCAGAATTTATCGTTCTCCCAAATTTGCCACTTCCCAAAATTTGGCTCTCCAAAATTTGGCACTCCCTAGAATTTTTCGCTCCCAAATTTGGTGCTCCCTAAAATTTGGCGCTCCCCAGAATTTTTCGCTTCCAAATTTAGCACTCCCTCAAATTTTCCACTCTCCAAAATTTATCGTTCCCCCAAATTTTCCGCCCCCAGAATTTATCGTTCCCCCAAATTTGCCACTTCCCAAAATTTGGCGCTCCCAAATTCGGTGCTCCCTAAAATTTGGCGCTCCCTAAAATTTGGCGCTCCCCAAAATTTATGATTTTCTCAAAATTTGCCGCTCCCCAAAATTTATGATTTCCTCAAAATTTGCCGCTCCTCAAAATTTATGATTTCCTCAAAATTTGCCGCTCCCCAAAATTTATGATTTCCTCAAAATTTGCTGCTCCCCAAAATTTATGATTTCCTCAAAATTTGCCTGCCCTGGGCCGCAGCCTACTTGACTTATACCCAAATTCGCCCCTGTCTTCGATATGTCGCGTGTATAGCACAGTGTTGTCGGTCGGCATCGGCTGAAATAGGGGAATATTAACACAAGCTTACTCGTCGCAAGCGTTATGCCGGGGAACGAAGAGAAAGAATCGAGTGGTAATGATTTAACGGTAAAATGTTAATTGGCAAGGCGAAAGACTGGCAACACTGTTTTAGCGGCATGTTAGGCATAGACGTGATTAGTACAATGTAAATAATTCGCTAAATTCAACGTAGTTTATATGCAAATTATATTCTACAATAAATATCACTTGACATACCGAAGCGTGCTTTTATTCACCCCAAAAGTATTGATTATCCACTTCGTTGCGTACGAATCCTATACAATTAGTGTGCAAATTATGTAGTATTGTTAAAAATCCTAATCTTCGGTGCAATTGTTGGCAAAACTTACCAAAATATCGTGATACAATTTTTTGTTGACGGACCAGTATGCGAGGATACTTAATCTGTTTTCGAAGCTCGCATAGCCAGGGTCTTCGATACATCATCCGGAACTTCTTCCTCGGTTTTGATGTCTAAATCTTTTATGAAGGCACACCAGTTTATGCCAGCTCCGCAATCCGGTTCCTTCTCCGATGCCCACCAAAGTGCCGTCTAAATATTCAAGAAAAAATTGCCTTAGCGATTGTTGGAAACCCAGATAACACACAGGCGTCCAGAAGATGTCTCAAAGGCGTCTACTAATATATTTTTGCCCACCTTTACTATACGACAATGTGTACGTAAATTTATTCAATTAATTAACGTGTCTCAGTAAAATTCTGTGATGATTAATTTTTTTCCTTATTAAAAACTGTCCGGCACACGTCAGCAATTCGATAAATATTATTTATAAATTTTTTGTACAACGCAGATAAATAAAACGGTTCGTCATCGTCAGTGGTCCAGAATATTAAGAAAAATAAATTATTATTTTTAACGGTGACGAGGGGAATCGAACCCGGAACATCTAGTTTACAAACCAACCGCTATTCGCAACTACCCAACAAAATTTCTTACAAAAACTTTTACTTTTTAGGTATATAAGTATTATTAATTATTTATCAAAATTGCGTATCGACGCGAAATATTCTACAGAATATCAACATTTGGGACTCATTCCCAGAAATTTCAGATTTGTCTTAAGACAGACATTTCAACGACGTCTTTAAGGTGTCTTTAAAACGCTGTGTGCCATCTGTGTGGGAAAATATAATTAAAATGCTTATATCAAAAAATGACTTCTTGTTAAGTCCAGCAAATATGATTCTGATGAAACCGTGATTATTTTGTTTAGTAGTTTGAAATACATATTTTTACAAGAAAGTATGTCGGATATCATTATAGGGTAAATCAGGGTGAGATGCCCTACCGGGTGAGTTGCCTCAGCCGCTATATTTCAGACTCTATACGTAAGAGCGCGTTATAGTGCAGAACAATTGCTCCACTACGAGGCAAACAGTTCAATGAACAACGTCATTTCGTTTATGTACCTCTGTGTTTTTTCTGAATAGGTAATAAATTTTCTGTAGGTACAAAAAGTAAGTGGAAGCTACGTTTCACCTCTTGTATCAAACAGTACTTTACAGAATCGTAATTAAAATATACTTCCAAGTGAATTTTCGCTTAATATTTTGGATAATAATATAGTAGAGGTATTAAATAACAACGCGGCAAAAGTATTTGACTATATTGACCCTTCCTTTCGTAGCTAACGAACGGGGCATCTTTTCCCGAAGAGAGTAGAGATGCCTCAGTTCTGGTCGGGATAGATGCCCACTTTCAAATTGTGGGGTAGAGATGACACTATCTAAACTTTTATTCTATCAATTAAATTCGCAATATTTCGCGAACGGATAGAAATTAAGTACCAACCGAATTCATAATGAACATGATACTAGATTCATTGAATTATTCATTTTTTAGGCTTAATCTAACCCTACATTAATTATTCTCAATTTCTTGTTTCACAAGATGCCCACGGTGTACGTACGAAAACCAGGATCAATGAGAGATCAATGGACGGTGGAAAATTTAAAGGAAGCCGTCAGCAGAATTGAAAGAGGCGAGATGGGAGTGAACGAAGCTTCTCGATATTATAAGGTGCCTGCCAAAACTATCGTGCGAAGGAGGCAGATAAATAATTTCGATAAAATGCCTCTTGGCCCCCAAGGGCTTCTGGGACGCGACAATGAAAAAAGACTATTCGCGCACATTCAACGTCTCCAAGAGGCTGGCTTTGCTCCCGACAGAACAACAGTCAGACATACGGCTTTCGAATTGGCCGAATCATTAGGGCTTCAGCATAAATTTAATACGGAAACTAGACTGGCAGGCTACGATTGGCTTGCTTCCTTTCTGAAAAGGAATAAAGGCTTGACGGTAGCTCGAGTTACGAACAAGAATAAGGAAGAAGTGGGGAATTTCTTTGCATCGCTCGGTAAACTATACGGCGAGCATGATTTGTACACAAAGCCGGGGAACATATTCCACGTTGGTGAAACTGCATGTCAGTTGAATGACAACCCTGGAGAAAGCGTCTCGGTAATAGCATGTTGCAGCGCCGGGGGCGTTTTCCTTCCCCCGGCGCTGGTAATAAAAGGAGTAAGACAAGTCTCTGGAATAGAGATTGGGCTTCCACTGGGATCAAAAGTGTACAGGAACCCACAGTCATCTGAAATCTCTTCGGAAATATTTTACCAGTGGATGGCGGAGCATTTCGCGCCACAAAAACCACTGGGTAAAGTACTTCTTCTAATGGATGGACACGCTACCCGTCAAAGTTGTTTAGAAATGTTCGAGTTCGCTGCTGCGAATGACATAATTTTATTGTGCTTACCTACTCATACGACGCAAGCTCTCCAGCCGCTTAACAGATCCTTTTTCAAGCCTTTCATAACCTCTTACGAAGAAGAGACGCAGGGATTGGTGAATTACCATAAGAAACAATTTAAAAGAGTACAGGTTGGAGTTCTGATCGGAAATGCGTGGGCAAAGAGCGCTACGTTCGAAAATGCTGTCGATGGGTTCGGAGCGACGGGAATATTCCCTCTGAATGGAACTGTTCGTTCAGAGTTCAACGTATCGAGTACCTTTTCGTCTACTAGTGACGACTCAGGTACCAGCAGAACAGAACATTCGGCCAATCGTGTCCCACAGATTGTCAAATCATCCGTGGATACAGCTTCTTCTCAACCGGAAGCAGTAGATAAATCAGAAAGCCAACCACTTATACAAAGACTAGCTAGCGTTGAGACTCCTTCATGCAGCATAACATTTGAAAGAACTAAAAACACATCTCATAACGCGAGTTCCTCAAAATGTCTGGGCACAGTCAGTCCAGCAACAAACTTGGAACAGCCAGGGAAAAGGCAACGAAGGCAATCTGCTAGGATTCGTGATGAAGAATTTGTACATGAAAAGAAACATAACCTTAAGAGAAAATCAATGAATGGTGAAAATAGAATTGAAGCTACTAGGAAATCAACGAAGAAGGAGAAAGTAAATGGAGGATGTGACAGTGAAGAAGATGATCTTCCGGTGAATCTTCTTGAATTAATTTTATTAGAAGAAGAGGATCGTTGCCTTGAATGTTTATTAAATTATTCGAAAACAGATCTATACGTCAACTGGATAAAATGTATTAACTGTGATAAATGGATGCATAAAACATGTACTATGTATGGTGATAGATGTAATGTTTGTGGCCGGCGGGAAAAGCTAATTAGGCTCAATAGAATAAAGAAATGAGTAGATGTGTTCGACGGTGTAGTTTTTCCAATTATTAAAATAAAGTTTTTGTTTCTTTATTTGAAACGTTTTTGTGTTCATTTGTTTTGCTAAAGAATGATGAAGAATACGTGAAAATAATCGCATATTTTTGAGCCGCTCTGCGTATAAAAATGCTAAAGCAGATGTACATTGAAAAATACTATGACAAATTTGGTAAACATAATCTCTAAAAATAATTTCTAAAAATATGGATTTAAGCTCGATGGAAAATAATCTCTCCACTTATCTTAAATATGCAGTACCAAGAGTAATTCATCACACCATGCAACAGTTTCAGTATTTCTGACTAAAATAGAGTATTTATAAATACCTTGACATTTATTGGTAGTGCAGGAGGGAGCGGATCGATCTTCACGTTCATAAATCGCAGCAAATCATTGTAGTCTAATTTTCCTTCTTCATTCTTCGGGATACTATAATTGATAAGAGCTAAATCATTTTCCCCTTAATAAAATTCTATCAATCTAAACAAAAATGCAATTAGTCTGTCCTCTAATTTATTGTCAATTTACGTACTGATCGAGCATAGAATTTAGAAGTTCCACGTCAACTGGTATTCTGGACCCACGAAGTACGGTGTACACCGTGGTACGTGGTAAAAATCCTGTTCTGCCTCTGTCCCGCTGATGAAGATCGCCTTCCAACCGATCGAGATCGGCCCATAACGAGCGCAACAGTTCTGTATGCATCAATTGTCTGCAAAAGAAAATACAATCACCACGCGTACAGTAATACCCTAATTTAAAAAAAAAAAAAAAAAAAAAAAAAATGGAATCGAAGGAACGTTGCCAGAAAAGTAGTACCTTACATATTCACGGCTGTAAAATTCTTTCTTTTCGTGGGACGAATAATGCCGAGCAACCGTGATCGTCTCGTGTTCCGTTATTTTGCCTTCTGAATACTTGCACACAGCTTCTCTGAATAAAATGTAATTTAAACACCGGATAATTGAGAATAATTATAAAATCTATCGCATAATTTACAAACTGGAACTCTTAAAGACAAATACCACACGAAATGCTTTAAAATTAGTCCCGCATAACAAACACATTTTCTGTTAAAAAAAAAAAAGATATTTCTTCGAAGTCAAATTTTTTAATAATTTCGCGGAAAACTAATTGTCAGTAATCGTAGCGGATAATTTCTTCATTGAAATTGATTAGTATAGTGATCTTGAAGTATCCTCAATTTAATTTGATCCAACGATTTAGTAAATATCGAGATACCTGAGCTTTTCATACGACAATACTTGCAGGTCCTCGTCGGCTGATTTCGCGGGCGCGCAAAGTGTTATAAACTCCTTGTAAACAGGTTCCAATATTTGCCTCAGCTTCCGCATGATCAATTTGATGTTGGCTTGTGGAAACTGAGAAACAGGAAGGGACGCAAATTATTTTCGGGGACGGTTGGGGGGGTGAAGAGACGCCAATCGTGTGCTTTAGTGTTCAGAATTAAAGGAGGAGTAAAATAACCCGCAGCGTATAACTTATAGAACCTTGTCGCAATGTATTTCCATGTAACGAAGCGCATAAACGTCGGCCGAGGTAATTTCGAAGATAAACTCGTTCAAGTTAACACGTGCTCCAATGTAGAAATCCGCCGGTTTGTAATAGTCCGGTTTCTTGCTTGTAAATATCTCCTGATTGGGCAACATCACCGGCATCTTCCCCTGGAACGAGCCTCGTATGAAACCTGTAAATGCGCGAGAAATGCGTGCAATAGTTAAACGAGTGTCATTGAGATTTTTATAGAGAACCAGCTGACCCATTATCCGGTTTCACCTGAGAATTATTTATGACGTTTTCAAAAATAAAAATCCTAAAACGAAAAAGCTTATAAAAACTAGGGTGATATCTAATCGAGCTTAACAGATATTAAGGAATCCGTCAAAATACATTTCACCCTGTTTCACTAAATTAAGGGTTGATTAAGGCAAAATGCTGAATCTGGTTTTTTGGTATTTGTAAGTAATAAAAACCAAATTGATATTAAATCGGACCTAAGAAATAATAAGGAGTCCGAGAATACAATTTCACTCCTTTTTACCCCTTTCGGGTTGAAATTTGAAAAAAATTCCTTATTACATCAAATACTGTTATTCTATATTTGTATCTGTATATTTTTTTAAAAATAACAAATTCCAACACGCGGAGGCTATACATATATTTCATGTTTACCATACAAAAATTGATCAAATCTTTTCCAAAGACGGTCAAACTATATTGAGCAATTACTCTTGCAAAGTGATATCACCTGAATTTCTTTTTGTCAGCTCGTAAATAGATATCCCGTCGTCCATGAGGAAAATTCTTATAATGAACTGTCTGTCTTTATTCAGCGGTATGTTCGATATCATCCTCGCCCTGAATCTCAAAACATGACTGTCGAAACCTTTTCTGAAATTGAAGGACAGTGGTTGGAAGATTTAACGTGAAAAAAAAAATCGATTCGTGCTGATCCACTTACTTGTCGTAATACAGAAACTTAACGATGTCTATCTTGGGCGCTGCTGGCATTACACTGAAACAGTTTCCAAGGGAATCCTCGTACGAGCCGAAGCCGTTGTAAGGTGGGATGTATTTCTCAACTTTCATGGGGATCTCGCCCCGTTGCTGAGGTCTCTCAAGGGGCGTGAAATCGTCCAAACCGTACTTCTTCCTTGGATGTGAACAGAGAAGAAGAATACAAGTATCTTTAATTAAAGATTGTGCAAAATTTGAAACAGAATTCTTATTAGAAAATAACTTTTCTATTTTCTTATTTTCTGTTTCATATAATTTAATCAAGGTAAACCTTTGAAATTTTACTAAAGTGAAATGAAATCTATATAAATAAAACATTCATAAATGCATTGATAATTTTCCTCGCATTATCGAGATATTGTAATTTATTTAAAAAAAATTACAACCACTGTTAAAAATTACAAAATTACTTCCACTGCCCTAAACGAGGAATTATAATACAATAGAAATAAAAATCATCAGTATAAATTTACAGAAGTTTTACGTAGAATTTTTTATACTGCAGGAACTTCAAAATCATTTTCAACTAATAAATAAAATATTTCTCACCGTATTCTGTATATTTTTTACTTTTCTAGACACCACATTCTTACTACTAAAACGTGCTAAAAAAATAATGTTTTAGTTAACATTATAGTTTCTAGATATTACCTATAATACTCTTTCGTAAATGTGTCCATATCCGTTATAACGACCCTTCTCCCGAAAATGTTTATTTGTGCTCCAATGACGAGCTCATTATCCTTGTAAATATCTTTGCAAACTTTCCCAGTATTCAACGAATCTACCGTGTAATAGCCATTGGCCGTATCGTCTCCCATGATATTCAGAACGGTAACGGGATCGTTCGCGCCAACAGGGGCCAAATCGGAGAAAAACTACAATCAGAAGTCCACTCGTTAATTCCTTCAATTGCAAATCTAACAAATTGCACACGACCGTGAAGAATAAATAAATATTCATACATTGACGTCGCAAAATCTTAATTTTACTCTCGAAGTTGCATGTGTACTACAAAAGGCAGCGTACGCTTAGAAGTCTCCTTTTAAAAATGCCTACTATTGAAATACTTATTTGAACAGTATAAACAGGGATCGGCGCGCTTAAGCTACGCTGTATGGAGGGGGAAACACCTACAGGAGTGGTGGTAATGCGTGCGTGATTGCGCAGGCGCAGTTCGCTTCCCCCTCCATCCGGCGTAGCTTAAGTCCGCCGATCCCTGAGCGTGGATAAAGAATCTTACTTTAGGGACGTTCATTCGCGCCAGAAATATGCCGCCGCAATCCCGTCCAGAATTCGGTGGCACATTTTCTTTTATGTCCATCGTATTATCGGCGAGGTAGTAATGAATCACGAGATCGTGAATGACACCGTACAGATTATCCGTGTCGTCCCAATAGCCGTAAAACCTAAGCACCTGTTTATCGTACTTTAGGAAATTGCCGCGAGTGTCCACCGATCGGTTGGGTTTCTTCGGAAACGCCTCCTAGTATATCAATTACCATTGAACTCGATTATATAAGAAATTAGCGTGGGATCGTTCAGGAGATGTGAAAGAAGAAGTTGAAGCAAAGTTAATATCGTTATCACCAAAATATACTGCTTAAAGCGATTACGGAATCACATTTCAGAACGATTCAATCCTCGTGTACTTATACTTTTTATATATGTAGTTTGCAAGAAATTAGTTATGCGAATATATGAAAAATTATTAACTCCTAGGAAATAATAATTGAAAAAAATTCACTTATGCAATGGATTACAAATTAATGTATGTTAATTATATCCTGCTTACAAACTGTCGAAGTTCCGCGTATGGATCCTTCGGTATCTGGAGTGGATCAGGAACCGGGATTCCCATGCGATTCAAAAATATCCTTGTAAACTTATCGCAGTCCACGATTTTATATACTCTACCGAAGATTTCTGGTTCTTTGCCGATGTTTAAATCAATTATATCGTAAAATCTATATCTCACTGGATCGGGCATTGGTATCCTCTGTCGTCTTAGTAGAACACCTGTGCAAATTCGAGTTTCTAACGTTAAAACTGCATTTTCTAACAGCAGAAACATATAAGAGAAATCAGTGGACACGTATGTTCAAAAAGGTAATAGGATTGAAAATAAATAAAAGCGTGATCTAAAATTCAGAAACAGTCATACCAAAGGAACATTAGAAATACATATTTTGTCAATTTAATTATGTACAGTATTTATTCGCTAAGAGCTCGCGATCATTTAACGTAAAGGGCCACGATTCCGAACGATCGTTTCTCGCTTCCTTCTTGTCGAACTCGAGAGCGAGATGCAACGAGAGCGTGTCTAAACGGTCATGTCCTTCGCGCACCCTCGTCGCGCACGCAAAGGAGCGAGTGGATATCAGGTATCCGAAAGACGGAGCGAGACAAAGCATCAAATCTGTCTCGTACCGTTTCTCCAGGGTTGGCTGAAATTTCTCTGCCATAGTGGAGGGGTAACATATGCGTACTAACGTGTAGGCCAAAACTGAGCTCTTAGCGAATAAATACTGTACTTATATTGAAATGAGAGTGCAACATAATTTTTAAATAGCTGAGAATATAACAGCAAAAGCATGTGGATAATTAAGAAAACAATGCACCGTTGAACCTTGCTCAAGGCCACTGTTGTTCACGGAGGGTTCACTAATTTTCATTGTTCCATCCTCCAAGAAAAAGCTGATAAACACGACGCGAACTTGATAAGCCGTCTTCCACCTCTCTTGAACTGTCTCTTGAAAGAAGGCTTTGAACATTAATCTCTAAAAAGAAATATTCAATAGAAAATGTATAGAAAGAAATATAGAAATAAATACAGTAACCTTCTTATAATGCATAATGTACGAATATTATTACAAATCTGTAATAATTACAGTAGGGTTCTACGTTCGCGCATATTTGTCAGCTTCGGTTGTCGCGAAACGTATTACGATACGTACGATGCGACATTATAAATACGCCAAGCGCTGTTACATTGTAGACGCGTTCGACGCGGGTCGAGCTCGAAGACGCAGAGCGTAGGCACGTGAAAGACGAAGCGAGACAAAGTATCATGCTTTCTCTCTTTCGTAGCCGACGGCAAGTTCGCGTCGACTCTTTCGTCCCCTCTCGCTCGCTCTTGGGTTTTCCCACTCCCGACATGGCGGCTCGGACCACCTAGCGTCCGTTACTCGGTGTATGTAACCGCCAGCGCCGTGCGTCGCGCTTATAAGGAGAATTTATTGTGCCCCCGAAAGCATCGTATCAGCGGTGCTACGCCGCTTCTCCGTGGATCAGTGTAGTAAAACCTGAACGAGCCCAATGTCGCTGGAGCTGTTCGCCGTAGCGTCGCCGATACAATATTTGGCGGTTTAAGGAATAAAGGAGTCGAGAGCTTTACGAGGGACGACGCCATCGAGGAGGCCCAGTCTTATTCCGGCTTTTGACTAGCGAGGACTGGACATCGATACGAGACGCAATCCGTTCAAGTTACATCTACCATGGCGAGCAACGACAAGACCAAGCGTACTTCGCTCTCAATAAAGCAGAAGTTGGAAATTCTGAAGCAGCTGGCCAATAAGATACCAGTTATTGCGATAGCTCGCCATTACAATATTCACGAAACCACCGTGCGGCGTATTCGAAAAAATAACCTCAGAATAAGCCGAGCTGCGGACCGAGGATTTGGAATACTGAAGCAGAAGAAAATACGCCTGGCGCCGTATAGAGATATGGAGGAACGACTGTACGCGTGGTTTGAGGAAAGAAGAAAGCTAGGGGACCCATTATCGGATTCGATATTGCGCCGAAAGGCCCTAGAATTAATCAAGGATTATGGAGGCGAATGCACGTTTAAGGCGAGTGTAGGCTGGACGATGAAGTTCAAGAGTCGTTACGGCATACGCTTGGCCGATGTTTACGGAGAGAAAGGACGTGCAAATGTGGAAGCCGCAGAAACATTCGCATTGGACTTCGCTCGACGAATAGAAGAGGAAGGGATCGAGCATGATAATATTTATAATATGGACGACAGCCGTCTTTTCTGGAAAGCTCTTCCTTTGAGGACGTTAGTACAGGACAAGGACAATGACGTCAGCGGCACGAATGGAAAGCAAGAGCGGTTGACTGTGGGTTTCTGCGCGAATATGACAGGAACCCACAAACTCAAGCCTCTACTCATTCATATATTATACAATCCAAGAGCATTAATGAAAATCATGGATAGCCTGCCAGTTGTGTACAAGGGGCAGAGAAGTGGTGTGATGAACGACACAGTGTTCGCTGATTGGTTTGAAAATTATTTTAAGCCAGCAGTGAGAGGGTTCCAGCAACAGGGTGGCACGCCGGGGAAAGTGTTCCTTCTAGTGGATAATTGTATAGCGCGAAAATTAAAGTCAACGGAATTCCCAGAGGATCGTCAATTTGAAATTCTGTTCCTGCCACCCAATACCACCACCACCATTCAACCTATGAATCAGGGGGTGATTTTAAAGGCGAAAAGAATTTACCACTGCAGAATGCTGCGCCGGGCAGTAAGCTATTCCGGAAGCATCCAAGAATTTTCTCAACAATACAATCTTAAAGATTGTATTGATTTGTTGGACGAAGCTTGGGGAGAAATAAGCGCCTCAGACATTCGGAATTCGTGGAACAATATAACGAAGACAGCTCATGAAGGAACGCCAGCGGGGGAAGAGCCAACGGACCCACTAGAGCCACAGTTGGTAGAAGTAATCGCCGCAATTACTGGGGAAAATCCCTGCCAAGAAAGGGTGAAAGAATTTTTAACAAACTGCCAGTGTGCGGACATCAATTTTTCCGAGGCAGAGGCCCAAAATCGGGGAGCGGAAGAAGAAGAAGAAGACGAAGAAGTGACTGTATTAACAAAACAAGAAAGGGAAGAAGAAGAAACCCGTGAAGAAATAGAAGCCCATGAAGAGAAAATTCGAGTAGACGAAGATAAAACTGATGAGGAAGGCACCGAGATGCAGGAAATAAGAAGAGCGCTAGAATTTTTTACGAAGCGGACTGAACGGGCGCCAGGATACGTTAAACGATCGGTGGAAAATCTAAAGGACTATTTCCTGGGAGAAGAAACCTAAAGGAAATAAACGTTTGGTCGTGGACATCGTTGGAAATTCGAGAAAACGTCTTGGTCACCGGTTCCGAAAAAAGGTAAGTTATATTTCATAAGTATAGACCTAGAACGGTTTATTTTGCTTTCGACAGTAGGGATTAATATTAAACGTTTTACAGTTTAAGAGATCCTAAAAAAGGGGTGTCAGGGCTTAAGGGACACGTATGTGTACATAATCAAAGTAATTAATAAGTGGTCGAATGACGTCGTAATTGCTCGTCTTTTCACCGAGAAAATCTAATACGTTATATAATTACAAAATTTCATGTTTCAATACTAAAGAGGATTCTACGTTCCGCACATATTTGATACTCGGCTACTGATTGTAGGTCGCGAAACGAATTATGCACGAAGCGCAAGGTGCGATGCGAACCAATAACGAATACAAAACGCTATGTAGGCACATTCTAGGTGTACTTATGGCCGCACGCCCGTGCCGGTCGAACTCGAAGAGACAGAGCCAGGGTTCGGAGCGATTAAGCGCAGTGAATGGAGGGGGAAACACCTACAGGAGCGGTAGTAATGTGTGCATGAACTGCGCCTGCGCCAGTTTTTCCCCCTCCATTCCCTGCGCTTAATCGCTCCGAACCCTGAGCGAAGCGTAGTTACTTAAAGCGAATTCGGCAGGCACGCACTGACACTGCACTGGTGCCAGAAATTACTTATCATACATAACTCTGATTGGTTGTTTCTGATAGATACGAAGATAGTTCTATAAGAATCAACCAATCAAAGTCATGTAGTATGATAATTTCTGTCGCCAGTGCGTGCCGAATTCGCTATTAGGCACGTGAAAACCGAAGCGAGGCAAAGTATCATGCTCTCTCTCTTTCGTAGCCGACGGTAACGTCGTGTCGATTATTTCCTCCCCTCTCGCTCGCTCTCGGCTTCTCACTCCCGACCGAAGAATTCCAGGAAGTAGCGTGGATAGCGACGAACGCATGGTTGAAACGAGCCCATATCGAGAGTTTACTGTATTGAATTTATTGAAATTTATAAACTATCTTACTTGGCCATCATACGCAATCCACGGTGGCAATTCTTGAGCTTCTCCGCGAGCATAAATCGAGGGAAAGCGAACATGATCACCAACATCCGCCTTTTCTGATAAATAATAAACCCCCTCGTGTATCTTGCCGAAATATTGATCCCTATGGAATCTTGTTCGACCAAGCTAAACGGAAAAAATTTACCAATATAGCTTAGAGCTTCTCAATACTTTTACGCGATTTACTTAATATAATTTGAGCTCCAACGCCCGACTATTTTTACGGTTGTTACTTTCATTGATTAACTGTTACTTAACGAATTAATTTAAAAAAAAAAATGGTCACTTACGTTTGTATCGAAATTGTATCCCGGTAGACAGGGAAGCGCACGACCGCCTTGCATTTTGCAGCAAAGAACAGGCTAAATTCATACAAAGAATCTACAAGGAACGTAGATGACACCTTACACGA
This sequence comes from Andrena bicolor, assembly GCA_960531205.1. Classification (NCBI taxonomy): domain Eukaryota; kingdom Metazoa; phylum Arthropoda; class Insecta; order Hymenoptera; family Andrenidae; genus Andrena; species Andrena bicolor. The sequence goes on along the minus strand of OY482668.1, from coordinate 2,701,990 downwards.
CTTGATATCGATATGAGAAAACAGATGCTTCTATTTACTGCTGTTGTGTTTCCTTGGTGATGATTCCATGGAGTTCGCTAAGAATATAAAGAACTCACGAAAATCACCGTTTCGAATGCGTGTATATATGTATATTTTATTATCATCAACAATTTGCAATATTATACTGGCGCCGTGTATCGCCAGTACACGCAAAAAAAAACATAAATTCATATAATATATAGCAATATACAATATAGCAAAAACTCTGGTATAAATATAACATGTATATATTATATTAATTTGACTCGATTATTTATGGTAACTGTAAACTTTGACCAATACTATCTTGTCATTATCTTTCGTTACTTAGTAATACAATGTGCAGATCGCAACGTTACTTAATGGATATAAGATCATTTGAGATGTGTATAAATGCATCGTGTGTATAATTAGTAATAAAGCAACAAAATCTACTGAGAGAGTTAAGCGTATTGTAAACGAAAACAAAAAACATCCAGTGTTCGTGGTTTCAAACGTAACGAAAAAGTATTACCAGTAAACTTTTACGTAAAATATTAAGTGGCGTGTGATAAATAGCGATTGTAATATTATGCGTGTAACGCGTACCATGTATACATATATTTTACGTGCATATCATTTAAATGCTATGCAGCAGATCATTATGATGGCACTTGCTATGAACAAAAAAATATTCTATAAGCGTACGGTAATGTAAGAATAAAGTTAGATAACACGCTGAACGCCTACAGAACTAAAAACATTTCGCGACAGTGGACGGTCCAAGTGCAGAAAGAAATAAGCGCAATAGTTGTCACTTTCTCAGAACTTTCATAAGCGTTCGCGGCAGCGAACGTTTGGTAATTTCTTCGATATCTTTTGCACCGTGCAGAATTTGGTCTGATCACATTTCTTTGAGATTTCAACGTCTGGAGAAGCGGCGCCGTGGAAATTCGACAGGTTCCCTTCGAAAGCATATGAACAACTGTTCGAATTTCCACTTGCTTTTCCTTAGCTTCTAGTCTTTAGTCTCTGGTTGCAGATCGTACCAGCTGGTGAACGATTTCGTCACGTCGACTTCACTCAGATTTAAATGGGCCTGGCCCATCACGTTGCTCCCGGTGGACAGCCAGCCCTTCTGCGTGCACACGGAGACCTCCAACGTGCGAGAATTCAAGTCACCTTGGGAGACAACGTACTCGAATTGCTCGTCGAATACTGGATTGCAATTATCCTTCATCACCGCTGTTTTACGCTTGGTCTCCTTGTGCCGATCGGGAAGGAGGTAGAGCTTCACGTACGGATCCGGTATGTTGTACGGGTCGTTTGGCGGCAGAGGTAAGTTCCTGCAACAACAGAACATTCGATTAACGAACCCGCGATAATGGGGAAGATGACTGCAACTTTTTTCCACCCGTGGCGCCACCAGTACGCATTCCCATTTATACAACACTCGGGATAACCACAGGAGATGCGCTAGTGGCGCCATCTGCGTCGAACTTTGCGTCATCTTCCCCATTCTCTGACTCTCGAGCGATCACGAGTCTACGTACGCTATTTTGTGTACGACAACTATGAGCTTCTGTCTTTGGACGCTGTAACGTATTGATAACTGTATTCTTCCTAATTTAGCGTCGCCGGCGGATGACACTGCATTTGGAATTCTATGAGTTAATTGGGGGCTCCCGGTGACGGAGGATGCGGCAGTAGCGGTGACAATTAACTCTTCGTCCATCGCGTTTGATTCTTCTGGCAAAATCGCTGCACCTGATCCAGTGCTGCGCGTCGAACTGTTGACTGACTCCTTCGAAGGTTGCCTCTTCAACGGACTAGGTGGAACTAAAAAGAACAATTACATTGTATCGAATTTAAGCGCGATTGAATAAGGGTGCGTTCCAGTTGGGCCCAAAGCGACCGCAGCGCCCGTGTTTCTCGTAGAAAAACGGGCGCTGCGGTCGCTTTGGGCCCAACTGGAAGGCACGCTATGTACACTCACCGCTAGAGGATACTGTGTTACTAATATTCGATTCTTGGCGTTCAATTCGTTTGTTCAGTTGATTAATGTCGTGGTCGTCGTCGTCCTCTTCTGAAGTAGGCTCCGGTTCGTCGTATTTCAGAATCTACATTTTGAAAATGCATTAGATCAAATTTTCATATTACGCGAATACACATGTAAATATAAAGCAATCGTACGTTCAACGACATAGACAATATTAGTTTACTGTCAGCTTCTGCCATTTGCAGATCGTAAGGTTGTTGGGCAATTTCAAAATTATTCTGCTTCAAAAGCAGAGATATATTGTAACTCAGTTCTCCCACTATAAGGCCAGTCTTTTCGTCATTGATCTGAAACACCAATACGTTTTGAAAAAATGAAACTTCTATAGCCACGGAAGGGATGAGTAAGATTCAAAGACAAATGTATGCGACCTTTATATGTAAAATGCCAGTTTCCGGGTTGCTAACTAAAAAGGTGAATCCTTGTTCCCATACCGGATCGCAGGAGCGCAGAATGGTACCTGTTCTTCTCGTGTTCCCGCCAACACTTGCTACCAAATAAACGTCCGGTTGTTTGTTTCCTCGAACACACTAATTTAAACATGTAAATTTACTTTCCTCGTTCTAAATTAATATCTCGCTTTAAACCAATTAATTGCGTGCTTACTGGTAAATTTTTTGCCGAATCGACGTAAAGAACGAGAAGAGCTGTGCTCATCGATGTTACTCGAAGTTCTTGGGTTTCAATTAAAGCCTGTATATAGAAAAAAAAAAATATATAACAATTTTAAAACGACCGAATTTATGCGTTGTGAAAAATACGTACGGCTTTTAAGTCGGCGATATTTTTTGAAAGTTGAAGCCACGTTAATCGCAGGTGAACCATACCGTGCTTTGCTTGTTCCAGTGAAACCCACTAAAAGCGATACGATTTCATTACGAATACAGAATTTTTGTTAAAATAGTAGTGCAGTAACTTGTACCAACCGTATCGATGTTTCCCTTCTTCTTCACCCGACTGACTTCAATAGTAGCTCTACATTAACGCGGCATGGAAAAATAACATATTCAGTACTTTATACAATTTCTCTGACACTTAACACATCGCTTACTGGCTAACGTATATTGTCTCGGATGATAATAATCATACAACTCTGATCGATGATTAACATGTTAAATTTCGTGACATATGAAATTTGCCATACACCTCGTGCAAATTATGAAGCATTCATGCAGCGATGCATTCCTTATTCCTTTCATATTCTTCATTATCAGGAATGAAAAATAGGTTCTTTTGCGTTACATACATTCATAGTCATACAAGCAGCACTCTAAGAATATTATCTTATCGCATAAACAAATTATTCGTATCGTAAAATGTATAATTGGTAATAAAATGAGAAGAGTAATGTGGTGACGTGAGGTTATCTTACTGTATCTGTAAAGGGTAACAAACATCTCGCAGTATTTCTATCATGTAAATTTACCATGTTCTTGTAAATGACCTCTCTCAACAACATGCGCCATAATAATTTCGACTTTGAAAGTACTGCAGATTTACAAGCACGCAATCTACAGAAACCAAGGCAGAGGAACGTTCTTCTAAACTAATCGTGTGAGAATCTTCGAATGCATTCTATGCCTGGAAAAATGTACTTGCTACAAGTAGCAATACCTGCCAAGTGGATCGTCTTGACCAGCGTTGTCTTTGTCAAAGAGGTGGGCAACCACTCTGTTGTAACAGGCTCCCAAGCTCTTTTCCACTATAAACTGTCATCATACAATCTACTTTAGTCTCCTTTTTACCAAATGCAGTCACCTAATCACTCTCGTGAGACCGTTAAATTAAATTCAGAGCAAAATCACAGAGTTATTACATGGAATGAAATTAATTGGAAAATTAATAAAAGGACGTGGGAGAAACGGTATATTAAGTATAATGTATAAATCCGACGTAGTAAAAAATAAATGCAAACTACGAAATAAGTATTGGAACAATAAGAACAGGATTATGTAGCTACAATGAAAACAATTCCGAAGTTAATGTAAGTTAGAAGAACTGTTAGCTCTTACGGACGTAACGGTGACAAATACAATAAATTAACAAAGCAGATCCACGCGCATGGCACGCATTGTACGCGTGGCACGTCACAACATCGCACTCTAACATAACAATTAGTGTTGAAAGCTAGGAAATATCGAGAATCACGTTAATATGATAGGAAAGATTTATAAACAGCGGGGTGGCGTGCACAAGTGTTTGTTAAAGTTTCACGAGCTTTGTTAGATTATTCAGTATTACATACAACTCTATAAATACATCTACATACTACCTTCCAAGGAAGTCATCATACAGAACACATGGGATGTTTGTATCCCTATCCCAAAGAAACACCGTAGCCTTCTGCATTATGCATGAGCAGACCACAGCCTGTGTGCCAATATTATGGAGTGTATGAAATAAAAACGATGAAGATACCGATTTATAAATCTTTCGTTCATATAATGGCGTTTGCTAGCTTATCAATACTTCTAATGAATTGCCATACGGTGTATATGTGCCACATAGAATGACTATGAATATAATAGAACTGAGAAACTTATTTTAAATAATGAATAGGAAAATAATAGGGGTAAGGCCACTCTGGAGACCAGAAAAGCAGAATTTTTTATGCGATTATGGTGAATGGAATACAAAATCTGTTTGAAGTATGATTACAATTTTTTTTTAATTTTTTTAGCCACAGCTGAAACTAAAGGAGCTTCTAGGTAAGATAATCTCGGGAGGAAATGAAAAATACTGTTTTTTCTAAGAATGGTGTGTGATTGAACAATTCTTCACGTCACTTTTTACCTAAAAAATGAAACGTTTTGTTCAATCACGCACCATTCTTACAAAATGCAGTATTTTTTTATTTCCTCGTGCATTTCCCACGATAATCTTATGTAGAACTCAAAAATGTTTGGTTTTTCATTCTAGGTAAAAAATTGAAGTAGAAATCTTTCCGGCCGCGGAACACTGTTTTCCAGAAAAACCTTCTTTTGTGAGCTGTGGCTCCGTCATTTTGAATGAAAAATTTTTTTAAAAAATTGTGATCATAGTTCAAAGTATGTACAATAAAGCCGTTCAAACAGATTTTGCATTCCATTCACTATACTCGCATAAAAACTCTGAAAATCAGGCTGTTTTTCCGGCCTCTACAGCGGCTTTACCTCTTAAGAAAATAATCAATATTCCTAAGTGAATAAAAAATCACCCTTCGATTATTAAAAATCGTATTACGAAGCATCAAAAACTGCCGACACTGTAAAACGACACACTCAAACATCACTCGCAAACGAATATCACTGACATCGCCCTTAAACCAATGCAACACGAGCATGCTCCTATTTTACATTAATAATGATTGTTTTAATATGTTTGATGCCGATCAGAAGATATTGTGCGAATGTAAAGACGGATCGAATTCTAAATATCTTTAGCTACGGTTTAATGGAGTACGAATGTACTAAATAATATTATAATATGTATTAATGGTTGTACGTTTGACAGAGAATTTCAATGAGAAAGTGTATAATTCTATATTTTCATACCTTCCAAGACTCTCGTCGCCCTTGGTGTCATCATAGTCCCACAGCAGCACAGTAATTTGCTGAGCGATGGCCGATGTCACGGCACACTAATCCCACATAACACATCGCACATCACATACACACATACATACCAAGGTATTAAACTAAATTACGTTGACACGAAGTAAGATGTTCCCGATCTTATAATATAAATAAACAACCTGCAACGATTTATACAAATGCAGGCGAGATAACATTTCGCCGATTCATTAGAGAAAAGCGTAATAATCAGATCAGCAACATCTTGTAACTAAAACAGGACAACAGACATATATTTGTATGTAAAAAAAGAAAAACCTTTAAAGAAAAATAATAAGACAAAACCGTGTAACGGGAAGTGTAATGAACATGACTAACTTAAAAAGTGATGAATCATTGCGATCTATTTTAAAAAATATCGTATACTTTGTTCTCCTCGTTGAAATAATTAGGATCTACCGTACCATGTGCTTTCGTTTCGTTTAAAAGATATTATTTCTTACCATGTAAAAGGTGTTGTGCTTGAAATTTCAATGGACTTACAAGAACAAATTATAGCAAAGCACATGCATCGAATACTATTAATATTGAGTCCCTACGTAAAGAACATTATGCGTACCTCGCACCAGAAGTCCCATTTCGGATTCACGGTGTTGTCTATGGTCTTTGTCCTGAATTCTTGCGCTCCGACACTTATAATGGCATACGGATCCGATTTACCCTTACCCAACACACCAATGTCTTTTTTCATAAGATGTTTCGCCTCTACTACGTGAATTCTCAAAACTCCCTGGAAAGGAGACACGATTAGTTGTCAGTGTAAGCTTCGCGTTATAATATTTGATGAAGAGACTGTGATAAATGGAAGACTCACTTCGGGCTCTGGTATTTTCAACGATTCGACTGGCACTGAATCGCTCAAAGGTATTACAATTTTATTCGGCAGCACGACAAACGCAGCTATTTGCTCCACGATTATTTTTCTTAAAATGTCGCTGCGGAAGAAACGACCGATTATTTTTATTTTTGTTCGAGCAATTGTGTGAGTTATTTATTACAGTGGATTTCTTACTTGAATCCGGGTAAGTCGAGGACATCTGCTACTCCCACTAAATTAAAATTAATAGCTGGGGGATTCAAGAAAAACGCTTGTATACCTCCCACTAAAGGCATAGCAGGTAATAATGGTTTTAAGACTATTCTCATCATCCCGCGAATCTGAAAGTTAATTAGAGTGTATAGAAATAGTATACAGTGTGTTACTCCGCTGATAGTCACTCGACCTCCAGGGGGATTGCACAGGCGAAAATAGGACGAAAATTAAGAGTGACGAAATTGCGGTAAAAAGCTTCGTTTTCGGGAAAATTGACTTTGAATTTCAGCTAAATACGCGTACACCGTAGGCGCCTTAAAGGCACGCATATTTAGTAGGGCTGGGACTATTCAAATAATTTAATATTCGAATATTTTACAAGTATTCGAATGCTACGAATAAACTTCGAATATTTCAGTATTCAAATACTGCTGTATTCGAATAGTATTCGAATACTTTAATATTCGAATAGTATTCGAATACCTTAATATTCGAATAGTATTCGAATACCTTAATATTCGAATAGTATTCGAATAGTATTCAAATACTTTAATATTCGAATAGTATTCGAATACTTTAATATTCGAATAGTATTCGAATACTTTAATATTCGAATAGTATTCGAATACTTTAATATTCGAATACTTTAATATTCGAATAGTATTCGAATACTTTAATATTCGAATAGCATTCGAATACTTGGATATTCGAATTATATTCACCAAATAATTGAGCAACTGAAGTATTCGAATATTCGAATACCGAAAAATTCGACAAATAGTCCCAGCCCTAATATTTAGCTGAAATTCAAAGTCAATTTTCTCGAAAACCAAGCATTTAATCTCGTCACTCTTAATTCTCCTCTTATTTTCGCTTCTATTTTGAATAATTCAATAAAAATATTTGTGTGTAGCAAATAAACATCCGAACAGTATGCAAATGAAGCTTATCCTTATATAAAAAGCTTTCATAACGTTAAGTGTTCTTTGCACTCGCGAGGAAAAACGTTTTCGTTGCTACATCATCAGAAATAGCTAATAAATCGTGCCAATATTAATAAGCTACACTGTATTTAATAATTCATTCTTATCTACCTGGAAATCCTTAATTCCACCTTTTATATTTCCTACAGAAAAGGTAATATCACAATCACCAGCGTACCTATGGAACATTTTAAATAAAAACGATTGAATAATATAAATAATAATCAAATTAAGGAAACTTGTACTATTATTAATATGAACGATACATACATAACATCAGCATCTATTATAACTTCATTCCTCGAGGTGTTTCTGTCATATGCTTTGATTCCATATATTTTCAATGGCTACAATTACAAATTAACATTAGTCGTACCATCAACGTACTGATATTAAACAGACGAATCGAAATTAACTCACAATGCGGCCCAAAACTAATCTTTCGAACTGAAACCCTTTCACTTTATACTCTGCCAGTTTCTCGACGATAGCGGGTTCTATGCTTTGCTTGCAGAGTTCACGAGCAAAGTGATTTATGCTTGGCCAGACTTTATATAGAACCTTAAAATATAAACGAAGGTAAATTACCAATTAATGCGAAACATGGTGTTACAGAAAATATCGAAACAAAGTTTCTCGTACCTTGTTTAACCATTCGGCTCTATCGAAGTCGGGGAAGTAAACCCAAGAAGGCAGTTCGTCTAATCGACTCATAATCAATTCTTTCTCTTTGGCCATCACACTGGCTTGGGCAGTGATTGCTTTTAATTCGTTGTCTTTCCGACGTTCCGACTTCCACGCCGCCAAAGCGATGGGCGCGATTAACCACGCTACACTCAGATTCGAGTATCCCCATCCCCAAATAACACCAGCAGCCGTCAATTTCGCCAGAAACGATACGACCAGTGAACGTATGTTCATATACGGCCAAGGATGTCGTTTGGCGACGTTATTGTCTTCGCATTTGCCTTCCATATCGAATCTCTGCTTTATTTATTACGCCTAAATTTTACGGCTTATTCGCATAACTTATTGTGTATAAAAAGTCAATTCTCCCAGTTGTTAAGAAATTTATTTATCGGTCTTCTCCTGTAAAATATATGCACTCATTTTCAAGTAGAATATAAGGCGAAATTCTGGAAGGTATAATAAAATGAAGGAACTTGTTCAAATTCTACTATTTAAAAACACACTTTGCATTGCGTAAAATATATTTATTATCGCGGTTAATTAATATTTACAGAATGGAAGAATAAAAATACAATGTAAGGAACGCAATAAGATAATAATAAATTAGCATAGAATAATAATGATAAAGTATTGGAAGCATGAAGTAAGGTTTTGCTTTAACTTCTTCAAGAGGATCTCCATATGTATTTACAGAGTTGTTATGCAAATTATGATAACTACGATAATTATATAGTATTTCGTTATAATGATTATCGCGTCTGATATTGAATACTCACGAGATAGTGGAGTGTCAAATTTCCCGATGCAGATAAGATAAATAACTCGCGAGTATGTACTTACATGTGCCGGAAGGCACCGCGACTTCTATATAAATGAACGTGTGATACGAAATCTGATTGCGAGTCTGAAAACTGGAAAGATCGCGTCAAGTGGCTTTCGATCAAATGAGTATCAGAAAGGATGTTGTTCCCCGCCGAACGTGGCGGTTTCGCAAACAGAAAAATGAGTCATCAACGATATTTTTCACGTATAGGCTTTTATTGATATTTCTAGTCAGCAATTATTAAAAGCGTCCGTTGGAAGCTAAAAATATGTAGAAATAATCCAGAAGCGTTTAGGGCTCGCGGAAAATGCGCTGTAGAATGTAGTAGTCTAATTTAATTTTACAAGACGAACCCTATTAATGGTTAACGTTTTCGCATAAACATTCATATTGGTATAAATCGTTTATGATTAAATTGTGCAAATTTAAAATTGTGCGCAAGCATTGTTAGTTGTGTTAAAATTAAAAATTGCTACGCATTCGTGTCGTATAATTTGCTTACACTTGTAGTAAAGCCGTACGTGCGCGGACTTTACGATTTCATATATCTGCGGAGCAGAAATCAGCAGTGAGCACAGTTAAAACGCAACGATGCTAACTCGATTCCCTCGATTCACTTTTCCCGGAGGCGAATGTTTTCGAGGACCAATCAATTATTGTAGCAAAGAATCTCTTGAAGTGAATCACTAAGACGTAGCTATATATGTATAAAGATGTATAAATAGAACACTGGTAGTAGCTACCACGCACTCATAGAAAGAAACGTGTGTACGCCGCCACAATATTTTTCTCAAACTTCTTTATCGACATGCAGCCTGCTGTAATCGATTAAATTTTAGTTCGAACTTTCTGGATTTTATATTTACGTTACGCATGAATGTATTTAATGGATAATAGGTTATAGACAAGTCTCGAAGAGAATTTAGAAATTTTGAATGAAAATGGAAGAAATGGCGATCTTAACTACACTTGGTATGGAAGATTGGTATACAATATGTACTGCGTAATTTTTTCATTCGACGGGAATTCATCCGAATCTTCGAATAATTTTCTCACTTGCATTTGTATTTGTAGTCGAGAGTTATTTAAAGCTTATAAATAACTCTGAACGAGTCTCGAGAGCCTTTGATCGAAGCCGCCAGCCAGCTTCTCGAGCCGATCGGCGATATTCGCTTCATTTTCGAGAAAATCGACTTTGAAATTCTCGACGTTGCATCCAGAATAAAAATCCTTAATAGCGAATTCGGGAGACCCGCACTGGCCGCACTGAGTGCAACTTTTAGCCAATTGGAAGCGAGAAAACTCGCACTCAGTGCGGCCAGTGCGGGTCTCTCGAATTCGCTATAATAAAAATCGCGGGCTTGGCGGGAGATTTGAGCGTAAGTGGAATTCACCCATGGAGACCCGCCTTAACCTTATCCCACCCACTCTCGATTCATGCAAATTGTTTTTGCAAATAATGCTCACGAAATCGCGAGTATGAAAGAGTTAGAAAATTTTATCAACCGATAAATACACCTTGTCGTCGACGCCATAAAACATTATCTGTGGCGAAAGGATATGACGTTCGTGGTTCGAGTCAGCTGATATCGAGAAGTTGGCCGCAGTTGGCTGTAGTCATCTGTCAGGTCGCCATTGTTATTATTAAAATTTTTGTTGTGTTGGGCTACAGTGTTGTTTGTCCTTTCATACAACTCACAGTCTCTTGTGATCGGTACTAGGATAAATTAGACGTCTCTCAACAGCGTTCAATAACCTGAACGGAGAGAAAGTGTCGCAATGGGTCTCATCTGTTCCACGGCGCAGGTATAAAAGATCAGTCGTAAATAACATCCCCGTTCTCATTTTCAGAAACCACCTCCGAGCGTCGCTTTAATAGTTCCATCTTAAAAAATGTCTTAATAAATCTAATTTAATCATATAATTTCTCCATTTCTCCGTGCTAAATTAGAATCTCGTTTCTTCTGGCCCATGAAATTTCGAAATATCCGATGAATCATCAAACTTAATTATGACTACGATCATATTATTTGATTACACACTGTATTGATTTTTTAAGTGTACTGAGATAAGACGAGGACACCTTTTTTAATAGATTACGAAATCGTTGTTCAACAAAGAAAAGAGTAAAAAGATTTTATTTATGTAATATGGGAAAAAATAATTACACGGAGAAATTTAATAGAAATGCTTTTTTACTTTCAATCAGATTTTTAAATAAACTTTACCATATATATACACTTCATTTATCGAAACGTTATCCCGAAATTCCGTAAATCGCGATCTTTAAAAAAAATTTATTTCGATCAGAAAATTCGTCCTCTTTGAGCAGACAAAATTTTCCTATTAAATATTTTCCCATAAATCTTACTAAAGGCAATGAAGATATTTGGAAAGATGAAAATAAAATATTGTCCTATATGTAGAACCATTTGTCCAGAACAGAAAACCACATATAATTTTGTTAGATGTAACAATAGCAAAAGATGTTTTAAACATCTTTTGAATTTCTCTTTCAAGTATAATTTATTACAGTTTCAAGGTCACCAATATATATAATTTTTCCTCTCGCATCTAATCACTCTCACCACACCTCGATCCCCACTTGCCGTCGCTCTCGCCTTCGCTTTTGCCTTTGCTCGCAACGAACCAAGGCTGCCCCGCGAAGGCAAGAGCAGACGTTGTACAACTCTCGCCTAGACGATAGTCCATTCACTTTGTTCCTCCCAAATATCTCTATTACTTTTCACAAGAATATTGAGAATAAAATATCTGAAGAACCCAACTCGATCAACTTTCGGTATCATGGTTTTTGAAATTTCAAGATCACATGCATTTCCATCAATGGATTCTATTTACAAGAACTTTTCATATAATTACGTAGCTCGCCTGCCTATGTGGCAGCACGGCCTGCAGTTTCTGCTGCACTCAATGTCCATCATGCAGGAACAGCACGAGCACTCGAATTATGTACGCTATACTATTAATGGTAGGCACTATCATCGCTTGCATTACTCTGGCTCCTGGTTTACAAGATGCGCTTAAAAAGGTAACACTTCCAGTACAAACTTGAAGAACATCAATTAAATCGTAAATGAAAGGCGCACATATTTCACGTATATACTTTTCTCGCAGGTACCCTTCTGTGCTAATAGCACGAATTATGTTCCGTCAACGTTCACCGTTGACTGCGAATCCGCCGTTGGTTATTTAGCAGTGTACAGAATATGCTTCATCATTTCTCTGTACTTCTTCCTGATGTCCGCTATGATGATTCGAGTGAGAAGCTCTAAAGATCCGCGTGCGGCTATACAAAATGGGTAAAATAGAATACTCCGCTACGTGTTTCGTATTATTAACGATCGTTTCCGTCACGCAAATCATTTTTTTTTTTCAGATTCTGGGGTATTAAATATCTGTTAATAATTGGCGGGATTATCGGTGCGTTTTTCATTCCCGAAAAGTCGTTTGGAATAACATGGATGTATTTCGGAATGATAGGCGGTCTCCTTTTCATTATTATTCAGTTAATTCTTATCGTCGATTTCGCCCATTCGTGGGCAGATGCTTGGGTCGGTAATTACAACGACACAGAATCGAAAGGATGGTACGTATTCGTCAATATAGTTTTCTACTGCGTTCAATTTTTAACGGACTGAACTCGATATATTTTTTAATACACCAGGTACGCTGCGCTTTTGGGGGCAACATTCCTGAACTATGCAATTTCCATAACCGGGATTGCTTTGCTTTTCGTGTACTTCACTCACGTAAGTTTCTAGAGAATGCAGTTACTTTTCATAAATTATTTGGGAATTATATTATTTGCTTTTCGTTGCAGGCGGACAGCTGCTCGTTGAACAAATTCTTCATATCTTTCAACTTGATTCTGTGCGTTATTGCCAGCGCCATATCAATTCTGCCGAGCGTGCAGGAACACAATGCGCATTCCGGTCTCCTCCAATCATCCGTCGTTTCGCTGTACGTCGTTTACTTGACGTGGAGCGGAATCTCAAACAGCCCAGGTACGCACTAACTGTGCATAAAATATTAATACAGTCTATTTAATTTCGCGTTATAAAATCATCGACTCATTTTACAGACCACGAGTGCAATCCTGGATTCTTCGAGATAATTTCCGGCAACGATCCCGATGCGCGAAATCGCGTCGCTTTCGACAAAGAAAGTATCATTGGTTTAATCATTTGGTTCAGTTGCGTGCTGTACAGCTCCTTGCGCACCGCATCCAAATCGTCGAAACTTACGATGTCCGACAACTTTTTAACCAAGGACACGGGAGACGGTATGTAAACGCACATTACGCATTTCTCTGAGTTCCTTGAAGTCGAATAACTAGGCAACAGCTATAATTGTGCATATCATATTTGTAAAATCGTACACGCATATTCATTAGCGACTTAACAGAGATGTTTACCACTTTCTATATACACACATGTTATATTACAATCGCTTTTTCATATACACACTAATAATTTATTAAAATCCTTTTAATAAATTGTTGTGCTTTCTTCGTACAGTTCAGAATACAGGAGACCAGTCTCTTATCGGCAATGAAGGTAGGCACACTATTACATTAAAGTAGAATTTAAACTCCGTGTATTTACGCAGCTCATTTTCTTTCTTTCGTCACTGCAAAAAACAAAGCATCACATTGTACTCGTAGTATTCTATTTTTATATATCCGCACAGTTTTGTTTATCAGCCCTCAACATTCCGTATAGACGATTCATATATTATTTAGCAAGAAAAATAGACTTGCAAGGGAATATAAAATACATGCGACAATTCTTGCCATCAGTGATGCATTTGCTTAGTAGCTCGCGTGTGTCTGCTTTCATTGACCTGCATATTCTTTCCTTTCATTTCACTTGGCATGCCTTTAACGAAACTGTTTCATAAGCAACATTGTAAATCTTCGTACAATCATAATCGTAGTACCATATAAGATTTCATTTGTTCTCGTCAATATTTATTCGTTTAATACTGCGACGCTGCTTGATCCGGAATGCATTTCAATGCGCACATGAAATCTGCACGTGTAAATGTTTATCGCTAGAATCGCGTCACTAATCCTAGCAGGAACGTTTCGGGTTACGTGCGATTAAAAGTTGCACCGTAGATAGACACTTTTCTTTGAGTTATTTATTTTTCCCAAATGTAACCAGACTATACTCCGGTAGAAGGTCACAATCCTGACGCGGAGAAAGGAGATGAGGCTAAAGTGTGGGACAACGAAGGAGATACCGTGGCGTACAACTGGAGTTTCTTCCACCTGATGTTTGCTTTCGCCACCTTATACGTGATGATGACGCTTACCAACTGGTATCAGTGAGTATTCGTCTGAATATGTATCTTGATAACAATAACTATATAATATTTATACGCGATAATTAATTTGCAGACCGAACTCCAACTTGGATACCTTGAACTCTAACGCCGCCTCGATGTGGGTGAAGATTATATCCTCCTGGATGTGCTTGGGGCTGTACAGTTGGTCGCTGATTGCCCCTGCGTTGCTACCGAATCGAGATTTCTCTTCTTAAACAGAGGAACTTCGCCGCGGGGGATTGAAAGTGATAATTAGCAGGTATAAAATTCCGTATAATATAGTATAACTAGCACCGAAACTATTTCTCCAATTAACATAAAATTTCTATTATTACTCACGAGCTTCCGTGGAGATGTTGAATTCAACAGGCTTGAGTTTATAAAAAGTATAACTATACAATTAAAATTTCAAACGCTGAAAATGTAGTTAAATCTGTCTTTCAGAATCATTTTATTTGCTTATAATGCTTAACTGAAAGTATTATAATTACGAAATGGAATGCTACTATAATTAACGAATAATTACACTAATTATATATTAACGCGATAAATGATTATATATTGTATAACACTATTCCCTTTTCAATCTCGTCTTTGAACATTGTTATTATCCTTAATGATAAGCATGCTTTATGAAGTTGTAGAAATTAGGGATTATTGTGTAAAATAAATAAATATAAGTGCCACTTTTATACGGGTTACTAATAACACTAGCTTCTACTTTTGAGTAGATTTTATTTTGCTATTTCTCTATTTATTTCAATTTTTTTATATGTGTATTATTTCCTTTTTTTTTTTTAAACTTACGTTGTGCTTTTAATTTCAGTTTTTGCAATGCCTATATAAGTAAGACATTCTTGTAAAGACACCGTCTATAGAAGGGCATGAAATTGTAAGTATCATTGAGTATATACGTACATAGTTATCTTTAATACTCTTGAGCTGACACTTTTGAAAAGTATAATAGCATTAAACACGAATCGCTAAACTTGTTTCCGAGGTAGCACTTTCGAACGCGATTCGTCTCACATTTGACATGGAAAATGTCGTTTTAAGAAACGATACGAATCACGTTTTATTTTTATTCTATATATTACGAGGATAAATATTGCTACATGTGTTTGTAGCGATATTAATAAGTGCCAATTAAATTTAATTGAAATTGAAACTTATTAATATTATTAATTTAATTGAAGCATTAAGGTTTGTAATGCGAGATTACACTTAAGTTTCATGTATCTGCACGTACATGAATGTACATATGTTTACGAGCATACTGAAGCATTTTATATTTAATGTTTTCGATGTAATAAGTATAAAAAGATATTTTTGTTTTTATAATTATACTCTCTGTCTTGTTTGAAATAATAAAAGCAAGTTCAGTAATACAAAAACATTCTTTATTAACCTTTGATAACAAACAACAGATTTGTTAATCCACGCGCAACTATATTAAAAACCGGGAAAAGTAGTAATGGAATTAGTAGAGAAAGTACTAGCGCTAATATCAAGTATATATACAATTGTTATCTGTATATAAATTCTTTTTACGCATCTAAATGTAAAAAATATATTTAAACGTCGTTTATAAAGGTAGAAAACACGAAAATAAAGATATTTCGGTAATTAATTATCTTGTTTCAAGCAACAGTATAAATTACTTTGAGCATACGTCTTGCAGAGTTATAGGATGTTAGATATACATTTACAAAATAAATGCAGTAATTATCTGGTACCTACTACAAACGCTCTGAAAAATTCTTCAGACCAGAGTTGGGAATAAATTTTTACTCCAGACATTCGAACAAAAATTTCGAATAAAACGTTATTCGAGAATAATGACTAAAAGTTTAGTCGAATAATAAAATTTAGTCGACCAAAAATTTATTCGTTATTCTCGAATATAACTCATCTTATTTGAAATTTTGATTCGGAGATTAGTCGAATAATGCCCAACTCTGCTTCAGACCAATGAAATAAAGATAAGAACGGAAATGCCTTTAAATAAGTAACACTGCGCTAAATTACTTAGGTACAAATTTTGTACACGCTTACGACAGTAATTAAATATGTGTATAAAATTACAGTTACAACAATACATATTATTTACAATAGACCGAATGCGACGAGATTTATATAAATTATAAGTGTTCTTAGCTGTCATATACATTGTATATGAGGGCAAGGGATTTTAATTTCACTAAAAACAGAACGAGAGTTTCCAGCACTATTTACAACGGCTTAAACCCCACTTTGGGGCAAGTTCAAAGTATTTGGTACATAAGCACGTTATTGCTGTTTCAGCAATTTCTCCGTGGTGTCTGACGCGCAGGGTTTCTTCAGCAAATAATTTTTAATATTTTGAAACGGCGTGTCGAAAACCAAGGTGAGAGTCACCGACAGCACAACGATCCACGTGAATTCATTCAGGTTCAACTGCGAATGGAAGAAGACACATTTAAACTAGTGAATACATTTAAACGCACAGTACTAGCGCGACTTACTTGCATGCCGAAGAACTCGTAATGCTCGGCGCTTCGAGTGTTCCCAACATTGTAAAAATATATCGGGAACTGTGTCAAATATACCGCATAGCTCAGCCTCGTGGTAATTAAAAATCCCTTCCAGGCTAAGAATCTGCTAAACCAACCTGAGATTTTTAGAAACACTTGTTATTCAAACTGTAATTGGCACGTGGATATTTAATATATTTTAATGGTGTCTACCATTTGTGTTTCCAGTGTGATATAGCACAGTTGCCCAAGCGAAAATCGCACACCAACCGATCGGAGCAAATGCATTATACATGGCTGCGTGTATTGGGTTGTATATATAATGTAAAGATCCCATGTGGGCGGGTCCAAAAAATGCGCAACAGAACATTATTGTGCACAGGATCCAGCCGGTGTACAAAGCTACCTAAACAAATATAAAAGCCGTAGAATACGAGTATATATTTTTTAGCATCTATAAAGCTGGGTTTACATTAGTCCAGTCCAGTGATCCAGTACAGCACTGGATTAGAACTGGAATAATGTAAACAGTGTGTTGATTCCAGTACAGTGCTGTCATTCCAGCAGATTTCGACTGGATTAGAACTGGAATAATGTAAACAGTGTGTTGATTCCAGTACAGTGCTGTCATTCCAGCAGATTTCGACTGGATCGAAAGTCTACTTTTCGATGCTACTTTTATGTTTTTTATCCTTCTTTTGGGTGAATCTATTATTATTATTATTATCTTCTACCATTTTCAACGGTTCAGAAACGACTGGAATAATCAAGATATCGACTGATTTCCAGTCGAACCATTCGCTGGATCCAGCGACTGGAATAATGTAGGCGTCGACGTGATTTCCAGTCAAACCACTCACTGGATCCAGCGACTGGACTAATGTAAACCCAGCTTAAGTCTATGTGAATAGTTCTTCTTACTTTGTTCATCTTATAATCTCTAGATACATGTCTTAATAAATGACCGATGAAGATTCCTATTATGTAAACTGTCAATCTGTGCGACGGCAGAGTGTACGAAAAGTCTGCTGTGTCGAATAATTGTCTTATTCTGCAAATATGGAAATAGTTTTAAGGAACGCGATTTTTCTATTCGATGGGAATAAGATTTTTAAATGTATTCACTTACGACGTGCCAAAGAATACATAATTATTTAACTGTCTGTAATACGTGACAAAATATCGCAGTGCTGTCGAATACAAGGCACAGAGGGTAAGAAGAATAGCTCCAGTCTTTGGCTTTTTGTACAGGAGCAACACCATTAAAGGTGATAGGATGAAGAGTTGCGTGTCTATACCTAAATGGTGAGTATGGGTGAGACACTAGAATAGAAAAAGAAATGTTTTTTATATTATTTAAGTACGTTTCAGTTAGTTAACTGACTGCTTGTGTTGTATTTAGATTTCAGAGTGGGCTACGCACCATCGATTCAAATCCGAAATAATTGTGGATGAATAAGAAGTTCCTCCACCACGTCCTCTTACAAATATTTGCATGCTCGGTTACCACCAAGTTCCACTGTGGTCCGGAACCAATGTAAGGCGTTATATAAGTACAGAACAGCATCAGTGCTGCTAAAGGTGGCACTAGTCTGAGAAGAAAGATTAATATTCGTTAAACAACACTTTCCAAAGTGGATTTGAAGTTTATTTTAGTGTATTGCTTTCTATTTAATCTCTGAGCGTTCTTAATCGAAACATGGAATGTACGTTAGATTGTTAATTTTAAAACAGAAGTTGTCCACGTTACCTGATTAAACGGGATAAGTATTCGTCTTTGATATTCAAATTGTCGCTTCTCCTCAATTTCCCAATAAAAGAGTACGCTGTTAAAAGTCCAGAAAGCATTATGAATGGGTCAGTGTAAAGACTAGCGGCTCTTCCTATGACTGTCCATGATTTACCGAGGTACTGAAAAGGTAAATACGCATTGTACACGTATGCGTGGGAGTGATTGGAAATTGCGAGTGCTCTGTTTAAAGAGCATACAATCGTACCTCGCTCATATCGGTCCTGTTTGTGTATGGATTGAAAAATAGAGCCATGCTTTTATGGGCGAAAAGCAACATTACAGCATTTATAGCTCGAACACCGTGGAGCGTAGCTATGTCATTTTGCTGCCGCTCTAGTGATACAAGCTTTTTAAAATTACGCTTTATGGAAAATGATAAAAGTAGTTCGCTTGCAGGTATCTTGTAATGATCGTAGTATGCCGCTACGATAGTTAATGCAAACATGGTCATAAAAAATAAGCTGAAAAAGATATAAAGCAGGATTTTGAAATTAAAATTAAAATTGAAATTGAAATTAAAATTGAAATAAAATTGAAATTGAAATTGAAATTGAAATTGAAATAAAATTGATATTGAAATACAATTGAAATTGAAATAAAATTGAAATTGAAATAAAATTGAAATTGAAATACAATTGAAATTGAAATAAAATTGAAATTGAAATAAAATTGAAATTGAAATAAAATTGAAATTGAAATACAATTGAAATTGAAATAAAATTGAAATTGAAATAAAATTGAAATTGAAATAAAATTGAAATTGAAATAAAATTGAAATTGAAATAAAATTGAAATTGAAATAAAATTGAAATAAAATTGAAATTGATATAAAATTGAAATTGAAATAAAATTGAAATTGACATTGAAATTAAAATTAAAATTAAAATAAAATTGAAATAAAATTGAAATTAATTTGCACTTGAACTCTTTACCTAGCATACATAGTTTCCTTTGGATATTCTTTTCTCTTCACTTGACACATTTCTTCATTTACCTTCACCGTAACTTTGAGACCAGTTTGAGAAGTGTACTTGGTGACAATGTCACGAACCGATGTTTCAACGTCTTTATAGCTGCATGATGCTGGTGCACAGACTCCCCAGTTTACTACAGTAAATCGAGGTACTCTGTGTCCAGGCTGCACAAAAAGATACACATTAAAAAAAGGAAGACACGTTGAAAAAATCTAACGAACACTTTATACTTTAATACTATAGCTAAATGATATGAAATAATTATAGTCATTGCGTATACTACCTATTGACGATAAAAACAAACGTTTTGGAATTGAATAATCTTTTGTTTATGAATGTATTGCATCAGCGTATATTTTGTATTTAAAATACTTTTTCCTATATCGTGCAGAAGGATGACACTTTATTAAAAATTTGTTTTTACACGTTTTTTGCTATATATCATAATAAAAACTCGTGGGACAATTATGTCGGAGTTTCTTAATACTTCGAGATCACCTCCTTTATGGCAACTTGTGCAAGTTTTACAGTGAATACGGTTCTTTTATAGACAACGTAACGTAATTCGAGAAAGTGATGCATGTCGTTACTTGTAACAGTTGTAACACGCTCCGCATTGAAATTACACCCCGTATCCCGGCATGTGACAAAAATACCAAAACGCGGTTCACGTTATTTTGGCAGAGATAGCCATATCTCTGCACAAACTTCTAGTCGAATCGATATAAAGATTTTCATTTATTAAAAATTCTTTTCTAATCTGAAAAATTATTGGCACAGAATTTTGTTTAAAAAAATTTCAAATTAACAGAGATTCGAAATAAGATGAATTTGATTCCGTTTGCTCGTGAAAAATGTTGAATATAATTAAATAAAGCATTGTTTATAAAATCTTAACTTGAAAATCAATGCAAGCGAGTTTATTTAACAAATGCCAAATTCAAGGTGTCTAACAAATTCGAGAAAATATTGTTTCGAATAACTTTTGAAATAAAAATTTCAAGTATAAATTGTTCTTCAATGGATTCCTAATGTCTTAAAAACTCAATGATGTTTTTCATCGTACACTATATACACATTTAACAAAATATAAAGAAAAGAAACACACATGTGTTAATAAAAGTTTTCTTATATTTTTCTTCCAGTTACGTGGGATTCCAAAGAAATGAGGAAGCCATTGGGTGGAAAAAGACCCGAGGGAAGTAACATGGTGAATTCATTTATCTCCTTTTCCATTCTACGTTCTCAGAGGAGTCTTTCTCCTTTCCTTCGCGAAAGAAATAAAACAGAAACGTAGCCGGAGGAAAATCAAAAGTTAATTGGAACGGCGACGTAATTTTCGTTGGAATTTCGCCGGACACTTTTGTGTCCAGATAAAAAACACAAACTGTAACTCAAAATCTGTAAAAAAAAATTGAGCTGCACCCCTCTTGCCGCAAGATCCTCGTTCGTTATCGTCCAATCGCCGCTGCAGTGAACAGATCACGCAGATCTCTACGCCCCAAGGGAATGGCTAAACATAAGTACGTACTTACATCGGTAATGTTGCTTCTGAACGCGTAGTGAGAATGCAGAAGCCGATGAAGATACTTGAGGTCCGATCGCGACTCGTCGATCCTCAACTGCAGATACGCTAAGCAGTACTGCCCTTGAATCCCCTCGCTTCCTTGGACCCCGATGCATTCATCGAAATCGCCAAACTGATTCACATTTCCATTCAGAAGGCCCGATGGTATTTTCGCCGTTGCGTCGTACACTTCGAAAAAAACGGAATTCTCGTGAACGGGATGTACACTAAGGGCCAAAATCGGCTTCCCTTCGGAAATTTGGCAACGTTGCATGTCACTAGGCATAACTCAGTAATTCTAGTGATATGCAAACGTTGCCAAATTTCCGAAGGGAAGCCGATTTTGACCCTTAGTGTACACTAAGGACACACCCTTCGGAAATTTGGCAACGTTGCATGTCACTAGGCATAACTCAATAATTCTAGTGACATGCAACGTTGCCAAATTTCCGAAGGGTGTGTCCTTAGTGTACACTAAGGGTCAAAATCGGCTTCCCTTCGGAAATTTGGCAACGTTGCATGTCACTAGAATTACTGTGTTATGCCTAGTGACATGCAACGTTGCCAAATTTCCGAAGGGAAGCCGATTTTGGCCCTCAGTGTACATCGAAAAATAGGGCCGACTAAGTATGTTTTCATTTATGAAAAAAATTGCCTTAAAGCGTACGTTTATGCAAAGTACAGGATCGGATTTGTATATGTATAGGCTGACTAGATCCCGAAGCCGGAAATTCAAAAAATTAGAAAACGTGAATAGGGCAGGGGCGGATTAAAATTTTGGGCCCGGGGTACCTAGCCTTGGGAGGGGGGGGGGGGCTGGTTGAAGGGGGGGGGGGTAAAAAATATATTGTACAATTAAGTTTTAGTTAAAATGTTGTTTCCTTATCTTTAATTTTGCAAATTCTGGTATTTATTAAGTCTTCACAATCGACAGATTTTAATAATTCAGATTCAATTGTTAAAATCGCTTAGAACGGGGCCCCCCCCCGGAAAGTGGGGCCCGGGGCTATACCCCCCCCCCCCTTAATTCGGCCCTGAAATAGGGGATGCCTTCCCGAGTATTCCCCAGGAAAATTCTAATCTCACTGGAATATATTCCGGGCTTCCTCGTGTGGGGGTTCTTGACCTCACTCGAGTATCTTATTTCCTGACAGCTTAGAATATAAAACTGTTATGTCATAACAGTTATACTTATCGCTCTACGGAAAGTTTTTCGTCACGCTCGTCATCCGAGGATTGACTTATCCAGTTACTTCACTCACATTAGAAGCAAGGTTGAACTTGGAAGAGAATAATGCGATTCTTCTACGAAGTTTCTCCAACGTATCGATGCGAAAAGGCTCGATTTAGAGTGACCATTTCAGCGTTACTACACCGCGTGTCGTACACGGAATAACAGCTACTTATAGAGACGGACCAGTAGATGCAAGGCTTGCAAGCATCCACTGTGAACGGAACCATTGTGAAAGATCATTAAAGACAAATTTGTCAATTGGTTCTCGGTCGTTTTGAATTCAACGATTGCGTGAAAAGAGTTTCTCTCGTAAGGTATTCCTGTTGTGGCCCGTTGTTCGTTTGCACCGCGATTTCGTAACCCGAAATCGCCACAAGTTTACTCTACCCCCGTTGTAAGTGGTTCTAATCTCGAAATATGATCCAAGATCAGTGGATCGACAGTGGAGGCTCGATGAAATTCGGGATTATGAAAACTCACAATATTTTTGAGGGGGTGTTTTCACCCTTGGGACCGTTTTATTGTTGAATCAAAAAATAGTTGAGTTATTAGTTTCAGATTTTTTTGAATTTTCGAGTTGCCAAAATTCGGGATTATGAAAACTCACAATTTCTTTGAGGGGGTGTTTTCACCCTTGGGACCGTCTTATTGCCGAATCAAAAAATAGTTGCGTTATTAGTTTCAGATTTTTTTGAATTTTCGAGTTGCCGAAATTCGGGATTATGAAAACTCACAATTTCTTTGAGGGGGTGTTTTCACCCTTGGGACCGTTTTATTGTTGAATCAAAAAATAGTTGCGTTATTAGTTTCAGATTTTTTTGAATTTTCGAGTTGCCGAAATTCGGGATTATGAAAACTCACAATTTCTTTGAGGGGGTGTTTTCACCCTTAGGACCGTCTTATTGCGGAATCAAAAAATAGTTGCGTTATTAGTTTCAGATTTTTTTGAATTTTTGAGTTGCCGAAATTCGGGATTATGAAAACTCACAATTTCTTTGAGGGGGTGTTTTCACCCTTGGGACCGTTTTATTGCCGAATCAAAAAATAGTTGCGTTATTAGTTTCAGTTTTTTTTTTTAATTTTCAAGTTGTCGAACTTCCCTTGTTAGTCAGCGGGTTGATATTTTGCTGGACTTACTTTTGAGCGCCCATAAAGTGAACTTGGCGAGCTCTCGATGGAAAATGTCCGCGTGTCTTTTGCATTCCGAGCTCACTCGTCCAACCCCAGGATCGTATGCAGGAAGGACTTGCAGTAGTCTCCTCGCTTCACGATCGATCTCCTCTGGAAACTCGTCTGCAAAAAAAAATGCGATAGATGTCCAATACAATATGCACTCGTTGTAAGCCCGAGGAACGGGGCTGGCGGCGGGCGTATAGCGCGTTGTGAACACTATTCCGCGCGGTTAATGACGCGAGGGAGAAAACACAAGTGCGAGGTAGAGGAAACGAAAGAGCCTCTCGCTCGTTCGGGACTTCCCTCACTCTCGTCCGAAGGATTCCAAGGAATGGTGGGGATAGTCGCCGGGCGTACAACGCATAATAGAAACGAGCTTATAACGAGTGCCTACTGTATGCCCTTCCATAAACCTTAAACATTTGTTACAATTAAAATATTCAATACGTGTTCGTAAAATTTGAATACAACATCGTAGGGGATCCCCATATAAATTAATATTTATTTAGTTACCAATATTAAATAAAAAAAGCCGCGTTATTTACGATATAACCCAATATTATATTACAAACAACACACGATCCCGTAAATAAATAACTAAACACATTAAATCTGTCGCAGCTCCAGTTCCACCAAAGAATCGATCCTCGACAAACAATCTCCCGCGGCATGACTCCGTTATTGGGGCGAAGTCGACGCAAGAAAGACTTTCACTCTCCTTCGACCGTCTCGACGGCGATTCACAGTAGTCCCGATGAACCAACACGAATGTACGTGCTTCGCGTGCAAGTTTCAATTTCTTCGCGGCAAAGGACAAAAAAAAAGAAGCCGACCGATCGACATCGGGGTATCCTGACATTGACATGCTACCGGACACGTTCGCACGGCTTCCCTGCAAACGTGACCTTCTTCGTCACGGCAGCCACTCGCCAGAGGATCGCGGAAGGAATTTTCGAATCTCGGAAAAGGTCAAAGCACGAATGATGGCTGGCTGGAACCGGACGGCCGAAAGAGTTCTTCTTCCTCGAGGAAGGCGTCCAAGCAAAGGCATCGTTAAATCCAACACCGCATTTTTATTTTTATACGACTCGTTATGAGGCCTCTTAATTTTTTTTAGCTGCCTCTTGTTTTTATATTATCAATTTAATATTTAAAAAGAAGCATCTTATTTTGCAATTATAACTACGCTGATTTTTGTATTGTGCTTTGCGAGGAGTAACGTTTTGAAATATGATCTCATAGAGGGGGAAGCCCCAGCTTGTGTCTAGTGTGTTTTACGGTAAACAAGCTTCAATACTTCGTCCGGAATTTAAATTCTGATTATCTAAGAAAAACTATTTTTTTAGTTTTTTGGGTGAAAATAGTCACATTCATCTGGACTAGGGGCCGTCCTTAAATTACGTAAGCGTAATTTGGGGGATTTCTTACCCCCAAGTATAAGAATTCGTAAGATTTGATATTCCAAGCCTCTCCGTACGTAATATTTTACGTTATTAAAATTCTTTAAAACTTTATATAATTCACGTAACTCGGTTTCGGAAAATTTAAACTAAAATTACTTTTCTAACACATTAATGATAGAATTTGTATTTATTAGAAAACGTAAGAAATTCGGACACCCTCCCTCCCAAAGCCTTACGTAATTTAAGGACGACCCCTTAGCAGTGGCGGATTTAAGGAAAAAGGCCCAGGTGGCAAACGTTCCGAGGGGCCCATTTTTGGAGAAAAATGAAGAGACAATTTCCCAAAAACGGGATAAGTATAGTAGCACAGAAAAGAAATATAGTGTTTGGTTAAAATCGCAATTTTTTTATGATAGGGCCGTTGGGGCCGTTGGGGGCCTTCTGGGCAGGGGCCCATTTTTCGGCAAAATGAAGAGGTAGTTTAATGAAAACGGCTCAAGTGTGGTAGTACGAAAAAATGTAGTGTTTGGACTCCTATACCTAATCATAACTGTATTTGGTTATAGGGCCCTATCGGGGCCTTGTGCGCAGGGGCCCATTTTTCGGGAAAATGAAGAGGTAGTCTAATGAAAACGTCTCAAGTGTAGTAGTACGAAAAAATGTAGTGTTTGGACTCCTATACCTAATCATAACTGTATTTGGTTATGGGGCCTTACGGGGGCCTTGTGCGCAGGAGCCTAGGCGGCAACTGCTCATCAGCCACCCTGTTAAATCCGCCACTGCCCCTTAAGGCGGGATTTCCTGGCCACGATCGGCCGCGGCGGTCCCACTAGCGCAACGGAGACACAGATACATATTTCTCCGTTGCGCTAGTGGGACCGCCGGGGCCGATCGTGGCCAGGAAATCCCGCCTTTACTCAGGCATAAAGAGCTGAGGGACATTTCGGGACGCCAGAGTTTACCGTTTGAAAGTTTCTAGGCGACGGACAAACACTCACACACACATTTAAACTTTCTGCTTTATATATTAAGATGCGGCGCTGATTAAATTGTTATTAGATTCTTTCGTAGAAGGACCAATATATATATATAGTAATAGCTCAGGCATCGGCGCACGTTCGATTTTAGACGAAGGTCCAACTTTATCGATCTTTATTTGCATATTCTTCCGTTAACCTTGTAACGAGCAGTGATCTTAAACAAACAGGTTTCCAGGCTGGGTACGTTTAAGGGGGGTTTCACCTTCGGAGGTCCGAAATACATGGGGATTTTCTAGGAATTTATAGAGGATAAACTACCGAGTGGATTGCCCTCAAATTTTACATACGCGTTTGTCGGCTCGTTAATACACAGAAATTTTGTAAGCCGGCGAGAATTATTATGCCAGGTTGCTGCATAAGATCCGTCCGCCACTTCGTTTATATTATGAGCACATCTTTTGAGGAGGAACCCGGTGTAATCGGCAGAAGTCAAGGATCATTTGGGGGAATTTTTTGTGAGGAAACTATACGTGTAGTTTTTTTAAAACTTTCAGGTTCTATTATTCCGTTTTTCAAGAAGGGAACAAAGATTTTTCGATGTAAAAATAACGCGGTAATTCCGAATGACGCAAGTGTTTCGGAGCCGCCAAATTGTCAAATTGTTGATCAATCCGGAATAATATTATTAAATTTAATAAGTTTTATTGCACAATTGACGTGAAATTTTTTAGTGAAAGACGCAATTATTTTTTCAAACACTCATCATTATCTTAATTTTGCATTTCTGAATGCGAATCGAGGTTCTTGCATAAAGTAATTTTATTAAAAATACATAACTTTATGTTTTTTAACTCAAAAAAATGTTTGTTCACTTCTTAAAAAACGTGATAATATAGCTTGAAGGTTTTAAAAAGATTAGATGTATAGTTATCTTACAAAAAAAGACAACAATCGTTTACGAATTTAACTTTAAACCATAACTCATACCTACTTAACAAAATTTTGTTGCAATTTTTATTTCCACTCGCAGTGGTGATCCGCAATTATTTCCGCAAACCGAAGAACCTTTTCTATAGTATAATATTTTAGAGAAACTATTATTTGTACGAACATAAAACAATTTGTCTATGTCAATCAAAAGCCAATTTTGAACTCGTGTTTTAGGCCTCCAAAGAAGAAGCCCACCTAACAAAATTCGAGATTAGATAGCTGTGCAAGAAGATCCTCGGAAAATAACGAGTCAATGAGCTGTTGTCACTGAATTTTTTATTAGCCAGAGGTTGAGTGTTAGTCGAACGCGGCTGATTTCGAAGCACTCCGATTTCGAAAAACAGCAGAGTGGTCTAGTTTCGATGTAAATGAGTGCAATTGCGCCAGTCGCCTATGAAACTGGGCATGTAATTATTGGAACAATGCTTGACGCGCATCACGGCAGACTGGAGCGTTGCCATCATTGTTTCAATACATTGTAATATATTCGTGAATTAATATATTCATCATCGAGATCCTACGTCTCCGTTACATTCGAGTGAGAAACTCTCGACTGGCGTTAATGCTATGCGTATTACGCAAGAATGACCACGAAGAACTGAAGTGGTCTGACAGTGAATATTTAAATTTCCAAGGATTACGTGAACACATCGAATGGGCGAGTTATTAAACCGCAGGTGGAAGAACCGTTTGATAATTAATTCATTCGCATTTTTTTCGTTTGGTCAAGGAAACGTGAAACTCGTTTTCTTTCTCAGAACAGATCGCGTGTGATAGCCTAACGATCTTGAAATTTTTATCTTCATTTTTGCATTGTAAAATCAAAGAGTTTTTGTGGTGTATGTAGCTTTTCTTCCAAGGTGTCAGCTGAGAATTTCAGTAGATTTTTGCACGAAATGTTTTGGTAGTACTTGGGATTCTTATAAGGAAATATTTGCTTTAGTGTTCACTGTTTCAGAAACCACTATGCAACTCGAGTCCTGTTCTGCGGTTGCTGTAAAATATGCTCAAATTCAAATTGTTTTTCAGAGAATTCGAGAGAATCCGAATAAATATTGTGGCGATGGTTCGACAATCACAGATGAATTATGTATTATGCTTTTTTGAGAAATACAGAAATAGCTTCAAATAATTAATGGTTGAATCTGCGCAGAATATACGTGGGGATGCAAAAGAAGGTGCAAAAATTCAGCATTAAACTTCTTCTTCGTTTCTAAATCAGGAAATGTGGAGAAACATTTAAAAAAATTAATAAACTGTAATTAATAAACTATATGTTTGTTCACATTTCGTTCGTTAGTAGAAATATATGAAATCAATGGAAGATAGATCATACGATCTATCACAATTTTTGCAAAAAAAAAAAAAACTAGATTACCATATGTCCAGAAAACACGAAGAAAATGTTCAAAAGCTTGTGACTTTTACAAATTTCAACATTAAAAGTTAAAAATCTACTGAATTGTTCGCATATAATATTTTGAGGGAAAAAATAGTTTGTAAATCAGCTTTGGAAAGTGGTACTTATTTTGCATATGGGAGGTACAGAGTGTCAAAATCAGTTTATGGGTGGCTCACACCCAGAGTGTCAACGAAGGGTTAAATGATGACCGACGTTAGACTTTATCGGTAATAAATCAAAGATCGACTCGTTTAAAAATTAGTAGATAACTATAAACGCGGTACGTCCGGCTCTATTGTGAGTTTGCTAACAATTGACGTAACAAAATGTCGTTCTGGAGTGCTGGAAACCAGGACATCTGTTGCGGTTGTATTTTACACTTCGAGGTGGACGTTAGTGGTATACGTGACGAAAACCCCATCGACTTTCACTGTGTTTATTTGCGTGCTTCAGTGTATGTATATCCTAAACACGTGTAAGATATTTAACGGCGAACATAAACGATAATTTAATAATTATGACGGCGCCACGCTGGGAAGCTAAAATCGGATGTCGCGCAATGAGCGGTAGAACCTCAACAGGTAATTCTATATGAAGAAATAAATGGAAACTGGGGATTCAAATATTTTCATATGAGGCGTTGTTTTGCAGAAAATCGAATTCGAAAATTTTTCAGGTTCACGTATAATTATTGAAGTAGAAATAAAAAGTGACACCCTATGGCAGTAAAGATGGTACAATTATTGGGGATGAAAGGAATTATTTTGCGATAAAAAGGGGACATTTTCAGGTGTTGAGTTTGAAAATCTGTTGAGTATGCGGACACTTGAAGTCAATTTTTCAGGGACACTTTTTTTCGAATTGAAATTCTAGTTGATAAGTACAATTGATAGATACTTATTTACGAGAAATATTTGTAATACTAATAGATTTTAGATAGAAAATACTTCGTATTTTAGTTTACTTCAATATTATATAATTGAATAGCAATTTTCTTCATTAATACGAACCATACAAATTTTTTTTATAAATTGCATTCCAGTATTAATAGGCACAGACACAAAGGGTAGGAACTACAGGAAGTGCGATAATAAATCGTCATGTTAACATTTTATTTTTTTTCATTATAACAAATGGCAAAAATTTGTTTTTGGTGTCTTATTTGATAAATGTTTTATTAAAATAAAACTACCCACCCCTCAGCAAAGGATTCATTAAAAATATTTCAAAATGTATTTAGCCTTAATTTTTAATTTCCTCCTGTTACCGAAGATTAATCACAACACAATATTTATAGAAGCTTTCAGAGACACCAATTACGCGGGAAATTAAATTTTCAACATAAACAAATTGAAATACCCAATCTCAGAAAAATAAATTTTATTTAATGAATATATAAGAATACGTCTAAAAATCGCTACGTGTTTTCGCGACAGTATCTATTAAAGGAAATGATTCACTCGTGTAAAACAGATTCGTGAAATCACCAATTAACACTGGAATGGAGCTTCTACTGCTTCCGTGTAGAACCACTTAAACAGAGTATGTACAATGTACACAAATCAGCTTTACGCGTACCTTTGTCTTATCTTAACGAATTTGAATTCGTCCGTTTCTTAGCACTTTGCAAACTAAACACTTGTCTAAGCGCGATGTTTGCTGTAATTTTGACGTAAAATGACAGCGCGACTATGAGCAAGTGAATTACGGTATTGATCTAGTATTAGTAGAGAAACCATCGAGGAGTTGTGCGTTTTATCATAATTCTGTGAAACGAAAAAAGGAATTTCGGTAACTCGAAAATCGAGACTTGTTTTTTTAATACAATTTTTTTATTCTTCAGGGTAAAAACATCTCTTAAATGTTAAATGTTACTGTTGCTTCCAAATTTTCCTGCAGTACTGATATTTCGAAAACTACAGTAGATACAGAAAAATCGTTACGATGAAATTTGAATGTTTTTTACACTTAATAAAACTGTACAATGTAATTGTTTAATTCTTTTTGTAGCGGGGAATGATTTTTTATTAAAACTATCAATTTTGAACAATTTTATTCCACTGTACAGTTTTATAGCGCATGAAAGACCACTGAATTTTGATTTTTACTTACAATTAGTTTAGCAAGCAATATAATTTTTTTAACTATTTTTAACAACCTGCATACTACTGAATTGTTCAGAAATTGTAACTAGGGCTGGGACTATTTGTCGTATTTTTCGGTATTCGAATATTCGAATACTTTAGTTGCTCAATTATTTGGCGAATATAATTCGAATATCCAAGTATTCGAATACTATTCGAATATCCAAGTATTCGAATACTATTCGAATATCCAAGTATTCGAATACTATTCGAATATCCAAGTATTCGAATACTATTCGAATATCCAAGTATTCGAATACTATTCGAATATCCAAGTATTCGAATACTATTCGAATATTAAAGTATTCGAATACTGTTCGAATATTAAAGTATTCGAATACTGTTCGAATATTAAAGTATTCGAATACTGTTCGAATATTAAAGTATTCGAATAGTCCCAGCCCTAATCGTAACCCAGCGACAAATCAATCCGTGTGCTTTCGTTTTTAAAGTATTCCTAAAAATCTCTCAGCAAAAAATGACCTCGGAGTGCAAACTCGTTAACAACACATTGGCCGTGTAATGAACTGTGTTGTAACGATCGAGTTCTAACAACCTTGATGTTTGTTTATCCCATGAAACGGTGCACCTCTTCGTGCGCAGTCGTAAGAAGAACCGGAAACCGTTAAGGATCACTCGGCAGGCTACAACGTTTTTATTGTTGGATCTCATGATTGTTCGTGCATGCGGAGTGTGTTTCCCCACGAATAAATTTTTTTATCGTTGGACCGCATAAAGTCTTCAGCCGTATAAAATATGCTGCCCCACCAAATGATCTGTTTTTATTCGCGTGTCGCGTAAAATGTTCGTACATGTAAAACGTGTTCTACAATCAAGGAATATTATTTCATTTTAAAATCGCATCAAATGTTCATGCATATATAGAATGTGTTAGAATAAAAAAGTCTTATAAGAATAGAGATTAAGCCAGTGGTTTTCAACCTGTGAGTCGCGACCTCGAAGGGGTTCAGTGAAAAAAAGGAAAAAGCTGGCAACCAGATTCAAGTCAACCATCACACTAAATAAGATAATTAAATATATTAAATATACTTAAAGATATTTAATTCAAGCCAACCACCACACTAAATAAGATAATTAAATATATTAAATATCTTTAAGTATATTTAATATATTTAATTATCTTATTTAGTGTGATGGTTGGCTTGAATCTGGTTCCCAGCTTTTTCCTTTTTTTTCCTGTATTGAGATAGCCACCACACTAAATAAGATAATTAAATATATTAAATATCTTTAAGTATATTTAATATATTTAATTATCTTATTTAGTGTGATGGTTGGCTTGAATCTGGTTCCCAGCTTTTTCCTTTTTTTTCCTGTATTGAGATAGTTAAATATTATCAAGTTAAAATTATATTCTGAAATAATATAATTCTAACTTGAGGAATAATTTAATGTGTTAATTAAATAATGAAATAAGTTTCAGGTTAGGTTGGATTAGCCGGGCGACGAGTAAATGATAAGCAGTAGCGACAGTCGCCATATATAGGGTGTCTTTTCTGTACTTTTTTTCCTGTACTTGGCGTCGAGACGCTACCGCGTCTCTAGATTTAAGCATAGAGGAAACGACCTCAGCCCCAATTTCAATATTTATGTATATAATAATGCTTTTTGCCTAAAAAACCACTGATATGAGAGAAATTTGAGATCTCCACCCCTTCTCGCTAGGGTAATATGGGGATAACAACCCTAAACTTTACTATTTTTTTTCTCAACAACTACTTAAGATATTTGAACGCTTTAAAGTGCACAAAGTAGGTCCTTTTAGGTGGTAGAGCTAAAATGTACCTACTTCGTGCACTTTGGAACATTAAAATATCTTAAGTAGTTTAAAAAAAATGGTAAAGTTTGGGGTTGTTATTTCTTTATTACCCTAACGAGAGGGGGTAGAGATCTTCACATTGGTATTCGCGTACCATTTTCATTGATTTTTTCCTGTGACATTTAATTGCTCGCTTTGTTCCCGATACATGCCGTGGGACGAATAAATTAATCAGTAATTACGAACCGATTATTCTGAAATCAGGTAATACAAAATGCAATTTGAATGGGAGATAATGAGCGAAAGCGACGGGTAAGAATTTATTTGTGAAACATTTACGTATTAATAGATCATTTGTTACCTGAGTAACAATTCGTTCAATATTGTAAGTAAATTCTGTTCTCTTGTATTTATGTTAACTAACATTTTTATCTCCGATGAATTATTAATTAGAGATTTGTTGAAACTCGAACATTATTTTTTATTATATTTTAATTTAGTGTTACAGCATAAATTTTTAATATTTTCGTGTCAATAAAATACTACGTGCAAATTTCATTAAAATCTGAAACATTATTTACTTAATTACTCGGTTCAAGAACAATCTCTTTAGTTACTCAATTAAATCAGATATATAAATAACATATTTGTTTATAGTAAATAAATTATTTTTCAGAATTTTTATTCATTGCTCATTAAATCACAGGTACCTGATATTTTAAAAAATTTTATATCCAGTTTACTTCAAAACACAATACGTCGTCAAATTAATGTCGAATTTATATCACCACGTGGATCTATAAAATTTTCATCGTCATTCCCTTGCTGCGGAAACGGTTAAAGTAAAACGTCCCAAATTTTGTACCCTAAAGTCCGTTTAAATCAGTCAAGGTGACAATAAAGAGTACTTTAGAATGTACACATTCGGAAGACCCAGATTTATCGATTCATCATCGTTCGTTGCTCGAACAAGGAAGTCCTTGTGCAACGAAGAAGTCAGATATAGATTATTTATAAGTATTCCAACGTAACTGTACGTTCACATTGCCGAAAGTAAAGTCCTTCAAAGTTCTGTCCTAGAAAATCTAGGATCATATATGCCAAGGTAGCTTGGAAGAATTTTTTTGTCAGCGTACTCCTTCCAAAAAAAATTGCATGACTCGAGTCAACTCTCTATTTTTTTAACTAACTTTTTAGTAACAGTTAACTTTTTCTAGTTACATTTGAATTTACATGATTTAAATCATTTCTCGACTTTTAATCCAATAATTTAGGATCAGAAGAAGCAAATTTTTGAAAGGTCTGAAATAAAAAATATCCTCAATTTTGAATTAGAAGAAACATTATTACACGATATGATTTTAATAAAAAATCAATACTTAAGTGGTTCCAAACTTTTCGCAAGCAGTGCGAAAATTACAAATACATTTCACACGCATTCATTTTTCTAAAACAGTTGAATATACAAATTTTCCTCTTGCTGGACGAAAATCACTCAGACTTGTTTATTAAAATCTTGAGGGAAAATTACAAAAGTGCACTAGAAATTTGTATTTATAAATCTTCAACCCAAAAGCGATAGTTTTGCTCAAAATTACGTGTCAGGCATGAATAATTACAATAATTGAAAGTATGGAAGAGGATATTCTTCGTGACGAGAGCCCGTCTTCCCGAATTCACGACAAGAACGCGCGGATATTAATGAATTTTCTGCTTTTCCGTTTTCCTCAGGCTGAATGTCGTTGTCAAATCGCGTGGTTGCAAGATCGCCGTGGCACATGGCACGCAAGGCGGGGCACAAAGGGGAAACTCGTTTTCAAACTTCAGCTCTTCAATGCGCGAGTGTTTGTGGTCAGCATCAGCCTGTCGATAATAATTGCGCAATTCCTTGTCGCAAAGGTACACTCAATTCTCTTCTTACACGATTGCGATTTAACACGCTCTAGAATAAAATTAAATTTTCTTTTTCCACGATTTATTTTGATCTAGCACGACCTAATAGATTTTCCCTTTTAAAAATCTTCACTAAAGTTTAATTGTAAGAAAATTTTTTCACACTTATTTTTCTAGCAAATTGGTGTCAATTAACAAAATTTTGAAATTTGCAGTTCACTAAACTTTAATTGTAAGAAAATTTTTTCACACTTGTTTTTCTAGTAAATTGGTGTCAATAAAAAAACTTCTTGAAATTTGTAGTTCACTAAACTTTAATTGTAAGAAAATTTTTTCTCACTTATTTTTCTGGCAAATTGGTGTCAATTAAAAAACTTCTTGAAATTTGCAGTTCACTAAACTTTAATTGTAAGAAAATGTTTTCACACTTATTTTTCTAATAAATTGGTGTCTATTAAAAAACTTCTTGAAATTTGCAGTTCAGTAAACTTTAATTGTGAGAAAATTTTTCACACTTATTTTTCTAGTAAATTGGTGTCAATTAAAAAACTTCTTGAAATTTGCAGTTCACTAAACTTTAATTGTGAGAAAATGTTTTCACACTTATTTTTCTAGTAAATTGTTGTCAATTAAAAAACTTCTTGAAATTTGCAGTTCACTAAACTTTAATTGTAAGAAAATTCTTTCACACTTATTTTCCTAGCAAATTGTTGTCAATTAAAAAAATTTTGAAATTTGCAATTGACGCTGCTATTTTTTATAAAAGAAAAAAAACAGAACCGTTCACTCTACGATTACTGGAACACCCCATATATTTTTCCTCATCGTTCAAACAGTCAAGTATCGACTCGTCGACCACTTTTCCACACTTTTCCTTTCAGTGCAGCCGCGAAACTGCTTCGCAAATGTGACGCTGCGGTGTTGTACACAACACAACGAGTAACGTAATCGCATGTGGTATGCAGGCACTGCACATGGATGAAAATCGAAAACGAGCAGCGTCCGTTTCGAAATATCGAAAGTTAGCCAGGCCTTTTTCCGACGTTCAGTCATTCTGCATTCGTTTCGGCCGACGCTGCTCCAAATCAAGCACCTTCAGTGACAGCGCGAAAGAAAGGTATCGACCTTGCGTAATCCGGCATAATAATTTTCGAGTAACCGATAACGATAGGGCTAAGCACTTATCGCCAGTGCAAACACTTATAATCGAATTCTAAGAGGATTTTACAAGAGGACGCTGATCGATGAGAGCAGTGTTTTGAAATGTAATTCAGCCATGATTGAGTGTATTTATGTAAATCTTCTGTGAGTAGTACTGGTTTTTCGTTTTTTACAAATTTAATTACACTGCAAAAGAAAGTTTAAAAGATAAACTGTAGCAAAAGTATTGTAACTTAAGAAGGAAGGGCTATGTTTCTATTCATATTTCACAGAATCTCTCAGTTATCTGACACAAAAGCAGCCAGGTTTTGAAAAGAATTGTTAATAAAAATGTAATAATATGAGTAATGTATGATTCTACTATAATAAAAGTATATTTTATTATTTATGTAACTGTGTGAAATATTAGAAGTTTACCAATTGTTATGAAATAATTTATTAATATTAATAAGAAAGTTGTAATGAAGCAATAAAGTACTGGAGACGTGACAAAAGTAATTACATTGTATATTAATAATATATACTAATAACGTTAATTAAAAGAACTAAATCATTTTATATCAATAAAGTACAATTTACTTGAAATCTATAATATAACAAAATTTTTAATTTCGTAACTACTTACAATTAGAATTATAAATAGTAAAAAATGAAATAATGTGAGACGAGTCATGTCTACTGTGAAATTATAATTTTTC
The DNA here is from genome assembly GCA_960531205.1 of Andrena bicolor. Taxonomy (NCBI): domain Eukaryota; kingdom Metazoa; phylum Arthropoda; class Insecta; order Hymenoptera; family Andrenidae; genus Andrena; species Andrena bicolor. The sequence goes on along the minus strand of OY482668.1, from coordinate 2,665,738 downwards.
ATGGAACAGACAATGGAGCTTGAAAATAATATTCAGAGAATAAACAGATCTATTTACGTCATCATCGACGTAAACGACCTTCGATATTACGAATAAGTTTCTGCAGACACGTGGGTAGCATGATCCGAGCTTCATTTTTTATACATATATATTTTGTACATGAACACGTATACGAAAGATTGAGTATCAACAATGATTTATTCATAGCACTGGGAACAGCATCCTGCTACTGAAACGGTTCCTTACTTCTTAACATCCGCAATGCAAACAAGGATATCATTCCAGTTCAGTTAACGTTTGATCCTTATGCAATAATATTAAGTACAATATTATAGCTACTGAAGTGAATGACATACAAAACCATGTTTTTATTTTTAGCAATGATTTCAAGCTAATCACAGAAAATATGGATTTAAGGATCAGGAATCCAAATAAATATAGGTCTTCCTGATTTTTTCTGCGCTCTATCTATCGTCCTTTCTTCCTTTTTTTTAATAGAATTACTATCGTGTGAATAAAGAACAAATTACAATTAGTTTTGGCACCGTTGATGAGAGTTTTAATTGATAAATAAATAAGTAAAATAATGTTTTTGAAAATTCGTTGATACTTCGAATAATTCGAAATAATAATCTGAATTTTAACTAAAATATTGTAAAACGATTGGTATTATACTTAACGAAAAAACACTTTTCCATTTCCTACTGGTTATGTAAAACAATTTGCCTCTGTTTAAAATTTGCATATCACTTATTTATTCTTCCAACTTCGTTTTATTCCTTATACCTCGAAATACAAAGTCTACGCAATCTGTATAACACTTTTTTCCCCCTTTCCTTCTGTAATTACAAAATATATCGGCACGCAATTAAGATTCACTCCGTGAGGGAATCCCCGGAATAAGTAGTAACATTCGATAATAAATCGAATAATACTTTTAATAATACCACTTCTTTAAAAAAATATCACTGCACGCGTCTAGTGCAAGCAAGATCTTTCCATCAACAGCTACTACTTCCGTCGATTCACCGAAAACCACTCTAATGGAAGTCCAAATATTAACCACTCGCGGTGGGAACATTAACATTTCATTACTTCTCGCGTCGACGAGACACTATGAACTTTGCATCATCGCGCGAAAACACAAAAATACATCACCGTTTATCCAATTAATTAACCTTCGCTCCGAACCGTGATACACAACGCGCCTCGTACTAGCCAATCCCAACAAACACTCGTTACCCTGGAATACTAACGTTAATTTTTTGCGACACTAAAGCTAACACCGTACCTACCCCACGTTTTAAAAGGTAAGCTTTTAAAATTAAACCTAAACGAAAGAGCTTACAATTCATTAGTGAGTCACATGGGCCATTAATTCTCCCTTTTCTGTGGTATTTATTTAATTTTACCTTATTTGTTCGTTCTCTATGTCACCTCTTCGCGTTATTATAATACGCCAAAGGGTTGTTACTAGTGGTGGAGAACTATCGATGGTACTTGCGATAGTTATTGATGGTTCTCACTATCGAAAACTATAGATGGCTTATTTATTATCGGTATTGAAAATCGTAGGTTAATCAATTCTAAAATAATAACAGCTGAAATATATAGAAGGCTTATTTATTATCGGTATTGAAAATCGTAGGTTAATCAATTCTAAAATAATTATAGCTGAAATATATAGATGGCTTATTTATTATCGGTATTAAAAATCGTAGGATAGTCAATTCTAAAATAATAACAGCTGAAATTCAGAATCCCAAATTTAATTTCTAATATTATTACAAATTTCGATAGTGAGAACCATCGATTCTAAAACTATAGATGGCTTATTTTCACTATCGATAATTATCGGTATTAAAAATCATAGGTTAGTCAATTCTAAAATAATAACAGCTGAAATTTAGAATCCCAAATTTAATTTCTAATATTATTACAAATTTCGATAGTGAGAAGTTGAGAACCATCGATTCTAAAACTATAGGTGGCTTATTTTCACTATCGATAATTATCGGTATTAAAAATCGTAGGTTAGTCAATTCTAAAATAATAACAGCTGAAATTCAGAATTACAAATTTAATTTCTAATATTATTACAAATTTCGATAGTGAGAACCATCGATTCTAAAACTATAGATGGCTTATTTTCACTATCGATAATTATCGGTATTGAAAATCGTAGGTTAGTCAATTGAAAAATAATAACAACTGAAATTCAGAATCCCAAATTTAATTTCTAATATTATTAGAAATTTCGATAGTGAGAACTATAGATGGCTTATTTTCACTATCGATAATTATCGGTATTAAAAATCGTAGGTTAATCAATTCTAAAATAATAACAACTGAAATTCAGAATCCCAAATTTAATTTCTAATATTCTTACAAATTTCGATAGTGAGAACCATCGATAACTACCATAACTACCATCAATACTTCTCCACCACTACTTACCCCGCGACAAATAACTAAACAAACATCATTCCCGCAGACTTAGAAGAAAAACCGGTAAAACAAACCCAGAAGAAGACTCACCGTAAAACGGATTGGTGTCCTGAACGTCCAACTTCTCCCGTTTCCACGCCACCTTGCCCGCCTCAACGGTATGATTCCTCCGGTTCCCGACCAGCCCGATGAGGGTGAAATTGTTTGAGTTGGTTTTGTTCCTTGACAAAACACGGAGTATCTGTTCCTCCTGCAGAGTGCTAAGTCCCCCAGAAGCCAGCACATCCACGTCCACCGATTTCCCAGCGCAGCAGATCTTCATCATCAGCAGCAGCGTCCACGCTGCGAGGAACCTGGCCATGGTCACCGAGGAGTTCATTCAGCTCCGGGTGTCTCCTAGTTACCCGAACTTGCCGCGATCAACGATCACAACTAACTCTACGGGAGCGTTCGACCACTCGACATCGATCTCGAAATCGGCGTTCCGGCGAACTGGTAGGACCGATGCCGACAGACGCGGTACGAGTGTCGCCAGACGCTGGCCAGGTGGGATCCTTCGAAAGCGTCTCTCGGTTCGTGGGAGAAAATTGGGCGAGGTTCGGGGAGGATTGCCACAAAACAATGCCACCGATACGTTTCACGGACTCTCTATTGCTTGATCGTTGGAAGCCGAGCTTTATGAGTGATCGTGAAACCGTGGAGTCACCTGGCTCAACGAACAGGGCGAGAAGAGGGGTTGCCTTCCCCTCCCACTGTGGCCGTCTTCGGAGGACCTTGCTGCCCGATGTCGAATTGCTCGAGACAATTGCGTAAATCACCTCGTACCATTGTTATTCTTTTTTTAAAACGACGCCGATTATGATGCGCCGTGTATGTAAATCGAGTCAGTTGAGAAATTAACGGGTATTTGCTCCACTTGCTTTTCGGTCTCGGGGATCTTGGAAGACACGTTCTTCCTCCGGATTCCAAGTTCTGAGCTTGTTTTTAGGTAAATGGATGGGATTTATGGTATCGGTTGAATGCCAGGTGAAAGTTTAATGATAGAATTGAAAATTGGGACGGGAAAAATGGTTTTGCTTGTTTCCGAGTTCGAGCTTCTGACCCTGATACTTTTTTTTTAACGAGCGAATTAATTACGTGTGTGAAGCAACGGCAGTAAAATTCAAACTCGTTGTGGCTATTTTTGACCACGCGTAGGAGCTTTCGAGCAGTTTGCAGTAAATCTTTTCAGGAATTAATTAGCAACATGTTGGAGGCTTCTTGGTTAATTGGATTCGTGAGAGAATCGGTAAAGATTCTCGAAGAATTAATTGTTTTTAAGGAGTTTGTTATATATTACACTTTGTAAGAGAATTCTTTTAATTCGGTGTTAATTGAGAAACAACACCAGCAGTAATTTGTAAAGTGACTTTTAATTGACAAATTGTCGTTTTTGTCTGCTCATTTAACACGCTCCGTGCCGCGGTATTTGTTGCAAGTGAAACTTTCATTGGAAGGAAAAAAGTATTTCCCTATTCACTGTCGAAATTAAAATAGAACAAAAACAGTTGGAATTTCTAATATTTATTTATAATTAAATATCGCAATCTACTTTTTTCACTGCTTTAGTTCCATCAAAAGACGAGATTCTCAACGTGTTAACTTACTACTACGTAAGTTATAAGAAAGTGTGAGATTTCAGGGGAAATAGCGCTCGCGATTCGGGAATAAAACAACACGCGTTTTACATTCACAGAATATCGTTAATGGCACTCGTAATACGGACTATGAGCGATGTTATTTTCGTTTGAATCAATAAGTCACCGCGAAACACTCTGGCAATACAGATCTCGCATCTTTTTACGTATTCCTCTCGAAGCACATTGAACTTTTACCTGAACAGTAAGAATTTCGATGGAATTGCATTTGAAATTCTAATATGAATATACTGTTTTCTTAGAAATATTTATCCTCCATTATTCTGATTTCTGTTTTTCTCTCAAATGCTGAGAAGGAAATGTATATGGAACAGAAATTGGAAGTCTGCTGTATGTATGAGTGGATAAATAAAAATAACAAAATATAGTTTTCCTTCTTTTGTATTGTGATACATTTCGGATTTGCTAAATTGAATTTTGTAACTAATAAATACGAAGGCGCTTTCTATTTTAAATTTTTTTTTCAATTACCTACTACGATTATTATGGTGAAAATTGCTACTACTTTGTGTTCTAATTCTATGATAAATACTAAATGAGTAGAACGAAAATTTTAGTAATTTTATTGCGAGGATGTAAAATAATTAGTATGATTTATAGAGCAAATATCCTAAAGACTTTCACAAACTGTTAACTTAGGACAAATTAATATTTTATTTGTTTTATATAAATTAAAGGAACTAAAAGTGTATTTAGCAATACTGGTAGAAATTGCAAAATACCAAAATCAAATGGATATTGTTACACAACGAAGTATTTTTGAATATTACCTTCATCATATTATATATAAATTCTTAATTGATTTCTATAAACAATTATTTCACAATAAAATCTATATGAAATGAAACAGACCCGCCCTTCTTTTTTATTTAAAAGTTTCGGTTACAGAGGCTTTGATTTCAAATGGCCAAATACCTATTCGAGCAAAAGTGTTTTTTTAAACGAAGATTTTTATTAAAAAAATGTTTTCCTTGATTATCTACACTGTTCTATGCTATACTTGCTGTAACGTTGCCAACTATAAATCATACATTTGCGACGAGCACGTTATCTTCGTTGCACAGGCGCGAATTGCAATAGAGAGTGGGTCGGGGACCCCTGTATGTTGCATTCTTCAGCAATTCTTGCGACACATTCTATTCGTGCTCGCCATTAATTACGCCTTTGATTCTATATTTTTTATCGACCCGGAGCTTAACGAGCACCTGGTGACAGAAACATCTTTCCTCGAAAATCGTATTTATGGATTTGGTAACGAGAATTCTTAATAATAACACTGTTCCAGTCGAACTACCCCTGCTTTTTAATTTCACATTTGCAAGTACATAATACAAATTCCTAGAAATTATTTTTGCCCGTTTTCTTGAATTACCATATACCCCTAAATTTTTTGTTCCGTTTTTTAAATCACTCCGTATAATATTCCAAGCAGTTTCGTGATTATTATCATCCACGGTGACAATGACCCTACAACTAACCCAGACACATTAATCACAGAGAGAGTATTTTCGAACCTAAACTATTGAAATATGTATTCGATGATCTTCGATGATTCTGCTATTTCGGCATTGATGAATAATTATTATAAAAGAATCTATAATAAAAAAAAACCGCTTGAAAGTTAACAGAATATTGGTGTGTCCTTGGTTAAACGAAAATATACGCGTGACCGTTGAGGAAGAAAGAAAATAACGTCACACATGTCCTTAAACTTGAAGTCATTCATCCGCCGAATGTAATTAAAAATTCGAGTGTCCCACTACATTTAAACTGCTAATTACGAGCCTCAAAGTGTTCTCAGACGTTCCAGCCAAATGTGTGGCCACGTTCGCCTATTATTACGTCAGAACTGTCATCGATGACGATCAGTATTAAAGCGACAGAAAACTGTGCGTATAAGTATAGCAGTGATTTCGTTTTATTTTTATGTTCATATCAAAATTGTCTCGAGATTTGAAAATGTAGTGTGGAAATATGTTTAATTAATATTTAGTGTCCATTTTTAAATATTTATACCTGGATATAATTAACCTTTTTTTTTTTAGGAAACCATAAACGAGCACACACGGTTTTTCAGTCTACGTTTCTGCACCACGGTTTTGTTGAATTCCGTATTTTTTTATTTTTTTTAATTCTTTAACAATGAATTTTCCAATATGGGATTATAAATTTTATAATCTATTTAACTAGTTGAATATGCCGTAGTAATTTAGTTAGTAACCTAAAACGAGCAAACACGGTTTTTCAGTCTACGTTTCTGCACCACAGTTTTGTTGAATTCCGTATTTTTTTATTTCTTATAATTCTTTAACAATGAATTTTCCAATATATATTATAATTTTTTTTATCTATTTAACTAGTTGAATATGCCGTAGTAATTTAGTTAGTAACCTAAAACGAGCAAACACGGTTTTTCAGTCTACGTTTCTGCACCACAGTTTTGTTGAATTCCGTATTTTTTTATTTCTTATAATTCTTTAACAATGAATTTTCCTATATGGGATTATAAATTTTTTCATCTATTTAACTAGTTAAATATGCCGTAGTAATTTAGTCTGAACCTTTTTCTTAATTTTAATTATCCAGTAAGCACGCAATTTAAGAATGTATAATTATTAACGATGGAGGGACGTAATTAACAAAATTTGCAAGAACACCGCACAGAATATCTGACAAAACCACGGGTTCCCTGCTCCAAGTATTTCAGCGTCTGTGTGAATTTGTCGGTAATCTTTGGCTGGTAGAAAGAAACACTGAATCAATTATCAATTCGTTATTTTAATTAAAATGTTGTTGAACCTAAAACTGTTATCGCCATTCGAGCGTTGGAACAGGGTGGCATCATCGTATCCATGGGGAACATGGTCCAAAACGAGCAAAGCGTGGCGATATAAATATATAATATTAATTTTAAGTCACCTCTCGGTTGCAGGGCGAAACACTTGCGTAACGGGTTTACATAAGCGGGGATGGGGGTTGATTCGAAGCTGATCAGAAAAGTAAGTCAAGTACAGAATACTGGGGAAAGAGGATTCAGAGTTCGTGGGGTAGATAGTAAACTGTAGGAGTGTGCGGGTATCCGAAATTAAAAGACTGATTTGCGATTCGGAAGCAGTTTTTCTTGCTTAAAAATTCTTACATCTGATCACATTGCAAAATCAGGGCAGCCCTGATTTGGGGGTGAGAACCTAAGTTGGGGGTGAGAAACACGTTTGCTTCAATATTGTGGAAATATTAAAATATGATCTCGGCGCACAATTTCGGTCAATTAAAAAGAATAAAAGCTGATTTGCAATTAAAGAAGTAACATCTTCCAACGTTTCGGTCAGTGTTTAGACCTTTATCAAGGAAACACTAAACACTGACCGAAACGTTGGAAGATGTTACTTCTTTAATTGCAAATCAGCTTTTATTCTTTTTAATTGACCGAAACTGTGCGCCGAGATCATATTTTAATATTTTAAAGAAATTTTGCGGTCGAAATTATAATTTTATTATTTAATATTGTGGAAACCATGCACTGTAAAGAAAATTATTTTTAAACAAAAATAATGTATTTTTTCTATAATAAATTCAGCCACGAAGCACATTTGTAATACCTCAATTTGTTTAAACAATATACTAAACAGTAGTCATTTTTCACCGAATCTGACTACGTGGCTGAATATGTTATAAAAAACTCATGATTTTCGACTAAAAGATTTTTCTTACCGAGATATTGGAACAAACGTGTTTTTCACCTCCAACTTTGAGGGCTGATTTCACCCCCTAGATATGGGCTTCGCCGATAAAATAAATTCGCATCAAATAATTTTTCGAGAACTATAATCTACGTACACCTCGTTAAAATCATTTGGGTGATGTTCTTTCAAAGCCGAACACCGAAAAATCAATACCTACTTTCGGAATTGGAATCTTGGTGCTGTTGGTACTATAAATACTTTGCCTGCTATTATTCATCACGCGAAGAGTGACGACGACGTCCTACCCTACCACATTTTTACTTCGGCGTTTATAAAAGTCATTCTAAGTATTTTAATTCCATTTTTACATATACTTCGAAATTCAAACAGTCCTAGGACAGTGGTAGTGAATTGAAAATATTAGGCGCACTAAAAATACGTTAATTAATCGACAATATATTAGTGATGGTACAAAATTAGTTGAATAAAATGCAGATAAACGTAAAACCTCAACTTGAGGTAGTTTACTAAATCTCGGCGCAATAAACACGATAAAAAAAAAGATTATTATAAAATTTTCCAAGTACCATCGATTTGCCTTCATTAACCCAGAACATTTTTTAGTTCAGCGTGACGTTTTAAATACACCTAATTTATATTAAAAGACTTACTTAATTACACGAAAAAATATTTATGCGTTTCTGCAAAATTTTATTAATGAAGAATTTTGAAGGCAAAGATTTGAGATGGTCGATCTCCGAAGCGCTTCGAAACGGTTATAAATTATAAAAACCTGCGTATGAACAGAAATATAGAGAAATAGGTATCCAGAAATATCTCTTGCAATCATATCGAATTTCCAATTTGTCGCGCCCCTGTTATTCTTACATAAAAGGAACGTCTTATACAATTTTCTCGTTTCTTCTCCTCTATTATTCTATTTATTATTATATCTTCGTCCTTGTTATATTCAAATAGAGATTCACGAAACCTTCAAGTGCTGCTATGCAATCGTCTAGCGAAGAAAAATTCTGAAGAAAGCCCCGCTTACGTAATTCTTCGTTGGCGGCATAACGTCCTCTGTTTCCGCATTGCCCGTTCAGAAAATTTATTCGGTTACACAGAGTACGTGACGTTTATGAATAATGCTCCGAATCATCTGAAAGGAGGCCCGAGAAAAGCTCGAAGAAAGTTTCGACTCGTTAAGCGCATAATTCATTTCGCCGAGTCCACTGCAAGGCGGGGAAAGATTCGTGGTACGAAGGAAGACAGGGTGAGTTCTCGTGCAAACACGGGTTGAATTTTGAAACATACATTTCCCATGCAAAACTGCAATTTCGAGGAAGAAGACCAGTTTTAAATTTCCTCGAGTATGCGCGCAATTATCTCGATTCTACATATTTTTTTACTATGTTTCTGCGACAAGGAAAAAATTTTTACTAATATTGTTGCTTATATTGAAAGATTAAATCTCTTTTAGATATTTAAATACACATACAATATTTATTCTAGATTAAGAAGCATTTTATATTATATTTTATATTATGAAGAAAACAAAATTTTCAAGATATTAAGTAAATATTTATTTACTTTACATTTTCTAAATATTCCTTTTATATTCCCATGAATATTTAATTCGTATTTTCTAAATATTTATTTCACATTTTCTGTATGTATATATAATATTTGGAATTCATATTTCTTTCATATTAAAAAGTGTGGCTAAAAAATTATTTTTTTGATATTTCAAAAAATATTTAATCAATATTTTGTGCTACTGGGGAAAAGTCAAATTTGCAAAGTGCCCTACAACTGAACAAGTTACGTGCAAGTTACATTCTTTGTATCCCTTTTCATTCTGTGCGATGAAGACGTAATAATAACAATTATGACCCCACTCGGCATAATTTATAAACAACTCTGACATTCCTGAAATTGTTCTCGAACGTTTATGCCAATTCTGAGAAAGATAATAACATTGTTTTATTGAAGATTTCGACATTTTCACGTCTTGGGCGAGTATCAATCTTGGACCTTGATCAAACGTATGATTTGTTTTAGACGCTGCATTATAATACTGCCGTGTGCAGCTTGGAGCATATTAAATGTTTGATCAAATATTTATAACGCCTGTTATTGACACGTTTTGCAATGCACCGACGACGTGGCATGCAAATTTAAATCTGTTACACTTGTCTAGGCGCATCGTACAACTACTATATAATAAATGAACGGTAGTCTAGGCTGTCGTAGATTGTAGCCACAATTGTTTACGCGGATCCATGTTGCTTTAGTATGTACAATGTACAACATAGTCAGCATATGTTAACCTTCGTGTGCTACAACCTTCGACTGATTGATTCTACATATTCCTTTCTTCTGACAGGGATTTTTCTGCGTATAATAATAACTCTAAAACTGTATACCTAAATGATATCATTTATGCCTTAAGAATTTTAACACATTTATAATATATAGGGTATCCCAGCCTTCTTCAATTGTGATGGTACAAAAAAATATTTCATTTCACTTAGTCAATTTGATTGAATTCCACTCAAATTATAGATGAAATAATTTTGTTTGTATCATCGCAAGTTAAGTGGATATTTGGATGCGGCACCCTGTATTGAGGAATTTCATAAAATTTTGGTAGTAAAGGATGTATGTAAGTTTAAGGATGAGAATAATATTAAAACAATGGTATCAATATTCAGTACCAGAAGAGTTGAAGTATCATTTTAGTATATTAACCCCTACACCACACTTCGTTGCAGGAACGTTGCAGATACATTCACGGAATGTCTCCGAAACGTTACAAGTAAATTGCACAAACGTAGCCATTGCAATATTGCACGGCAATGTGTGCGCAATATTCCAGGAAGATTGCACAAACGTGTCCATTGCAATATTCCACGGCAATGTTTCCACAATGTTGCAGTAATATTGCAAAGCAACCTGCAATCAAACGACAACATTGCAATGTACTGCAACGTTTGTGCAACGTTCCTGCAACGTTTCTGCAACTTTCCTGCAACGTTTGTACTACGTTCCTGCAACAATTTCATGTGTGTAACTTACAAAATATTACCCCTGACTCATATTCAATATTAGTGACTGCAAGAGTATCCGACTCTGAAGAGACTAAGAGAATTCAAATTCTCGATAATCTATACTTTTAATCTTATTTTCAGACGATCAGAATCTCATACGTCAAGTAACGGGGTCATTTACTTTATTCGATTAAATTCTAAATATTTCACAGACCACCAGCGCCACGTTTGCTCTGTCCAATGAATAATAATATCGGCCTGCTAAAATACTGCAAAATGTGCTGACGCTTTTATTAGACTTTATGAATGTTTGACAAAAGGTTCCCGCAAATAAGCCCATGTAAAGTCGGAGTGTAAGTAAATAACTTGACGCGTCATATTTTAATTAATTCGTCGCGACTTATACAGAGTACGGTACAGTAAGGGTACCTATAGAGTGTAGAGAATATTATTTTAAGGGACAAAATTAATTCTTCGCTTCTGTGTTGAACACTAAAACAACCGTGTTCCTGTCTATTCTACCTGAATCGGTCAATATTTGATTCGGTAAAAGCGTTCCCGTGCTTCGACGTTCCCTTCGCACCTGTCATTCCACGATTTATTCATTGAACGCAAATTGTCTTCCGGGCTACTCTGCGCCAAATAGATTACTTTCTGCACTCGATGTTAGACATTCTGATGAGATTGAAATATGATGATGTCCGCGTGAAATTGTAGGAGGTTTAGAGTAATAGTTTGGAGGATAAAAATTCATTTACAGAGTGCAAACTTTGACGCCATGTATTTTTTAAACAAATTCGAAACGCGCAAAATGATGACTTAACCCTCCCCTCCCCTCAATTTCACGTGAAATACATTGTATTTCAATTTCATTAAAATCCCTTGCATCAAATACAAAAAGTGGCAGATAACTTAGCTCTGTGAAGAAAATGTTCACAAATATCTGCGCACAAGTCGATTGGTTGAATATTTTTGGAGTCACATTGCCCGCAAAGTGTAAAACTCTCGTTTCGAGAAAAACGCATTTAAAGTTTTGTGGTAGCCTGGCGCTCCGTAGCAAAACCGGCTATATCCGCTTTAATTTTTCGAATTTCGTTCAACTATTGATTTATGCAAAAAAATATTAATATTATTCCAACGCGACTAGCAAAACATTATATAACTGTTTCCCTACAATATTTATTGTATCGAGATCAAAACTATCGCTATTTCCGAGTATTCATATCATTTCTGCCAGTGAAAGCACAAATTAAACTTAAATAGATCGTGTCACACATGCTCACAACTCTAGTCAACCACACATTATACATGTCAGATTGCTGGCTACACAACGACACTCAATGACACTCGAGTAAAATGATAATAATAGAAAACAACACCGTTCAACGTTACTTATAAACAATATCACAAAACGCTTGCCCAAAAACGACTTACAATTAGGTAGAAAGTCAGCGGTAGGCTTACGAAAGCTCCTCGGAAATTCAATTGACCGTTCGGCCGCGGTCGGCAACCGCCGGCGCGACTCGCGTGCGTCGCGACGCGCGCGGCGCGCAGCAGGAACGAAATCGGCGCGTAGTGCGCGCTCGTCCAGACCGAATTCGATCACGGGACGAGCGAGAAGCGATGACGCCGTCCCCGTAGTGTCCCCCATCGTTCCCCCTCACGACGCGAACGGCGTCGCGTGCGTAATCCCCCGTGGACCGGCTGAAAAACATTTGGCAGGCTTCCAGGCCCTCTGCCGCGTCCCGTGGCCGGCGTCCTCTCTCTCACCTGTACCCCGCGCACTCGTCCCGGGCGTCGCGCACACCGCGCACACGCTCCCCTCTGCCGCGAAGCGACCGTGTGCTTTTATCCTCGCAGTATCGATTCGCGGGCGGCTGGTTTACAACCGGCGTGTGCCACACTGCATCGCGCGTCCGCGCTGACAGCGGACTTCCGAATGAGTCGTAGATGCGTGTGTGCGACTAGCCCAGTGTCCGAGGAGCGGTTCAGTGAGCCACGCACACAGCAGACGGACACGCTCGAACGCCTCGATGGTGAGTTTACGATTCAGACGACGACGTCACGTTCTCGCCGCCTCGTGACTCCTTCGCCTCCGAGCAAAATCATTCGCGCTGCACCTGCACTCTCGTTACGCGTCTGCCTACGTGACCGACCCCCCGGGCTCTCTGACAATTTTCACGGACGTTCGTATTCACACACACTGTCTTTCTGCTCGTTTCTCTTCGTAATTTCGTATCGCGATTCCGTTTGACCGTTGGCTGTACTGCTTCCCCAGTGTTTGTTTGGTATCTACGCGCTGGCGCTTGTGTTTACGCGACAGCGTCCGTTCGGTGCGCGGTTAACTGTCATCGGGGCGGAGACAGTTTTAGGAATCTACTGAATTGTTGACTCTACGATCGGTTTTATGAGTCGTGATAGTGTATGCTTCGGTGGACGAGCTTCTACGCCGTGCACGTGATCGACGCAAGGTTCGTTCCCTTGCTGTCCGTGAATCGATTAGTGTCTTCTCAGGGTTGTTGCGCGGGTACATGGACCTAGAGGACGGTGCGTAAATTAAATGGGATTATGGACGCTGGTTGTGAAACCATGCGGGGAGCATGAGGGGGAAGGTACTTTCAACCATCTTTGTATGATTAACTGGTGCTGCCGTTTACATCATGCGGCGGGAAAGTTTGAAACTGCACACCTGAATTTTATACGTTTAAAATTAATCCGTGAATCACAGACTTATTTTGTTTCTAAATAATAAAATTATAATTTCGACCGCACAATTTCTTTAAAATATTAAAATATGATCTTGGCGCACAGTTTCGGTCAATTTAATTATTTTGTTTCTGTGTGAGCAGTTAATGTTTTATAAATTCATAATTGTTTTTATAAATAATAACTATACTGATTATGATACAAAGTAATACTTAAACTCGCCTGTAGAGTGCGTCATCGGTGGACTATACCGAGACAGTTGAACGTCACTTACGGTTGATTCTTCTTGCGACTCCCCTCACCGCAAATTAAAATTATGCACCGTTCCTTAAGTTCGTGCATGAGTAATACCCGTTTTACGCATTTACGGCGTCCGTTTATACGGTAAAAGCAACGGAGATCATACGAGATCTTTCACACTTGTCGTCGCCGCAAAGACGAAAGACTTCAATATGATCTTCGCATTTTTCACCGTGAAAACTGTGCCGTATAAACAGAGCTTAACCTTTTAATACCGGTAGGCTTCGAAAGTAATGTACTCCCATTATGAATCATACAAAAAGTAGGTATTATTATATTTTTGTATAGAGAAATTTTTTTTACTTTTTGTACTGTAACGATATAGTTATTAATTATACGCGGAATGAAAATTTGAATGTAGGTAAGGTCTGAATTAAATCTGGGGTAGGATCTTTTTGTTTAATAACAATAAAATATTGCATTGAAATTGCACGAATTTAGTTATTTACCCCACACCTATATTAGAAAATATCGGAAGATATTAGAAATGTATGAGTTCTAGAAATGAATGGAAATTTGTGTAGATATAATTTCATCATACATCATCATTATTTATAATTTTTATATTATTCTGATTATATAACAGTAAAATAAATGTGAAGATTTTAGATGGAAACAGTACTAATAGATCTTCTGAACTTAATTCTTTCGTTTGATTAAGGTATTGTTCTAAAACTCGTAAAATGTAATTAATCATAACACTTAAATGACGCAAAATTTAAAGACGAAGAAATTATTTAAAACAAATGTGTGATGGTAAATATTACTTTTAGTTTCACAAAAGAGATATTAGAAAGTTTTTATGGACTAAGACTGTTAACTGAATGTCTTCTTACAATTTCCACAATCAGTAATACGAAAATAATGAATTGTATATTAGATTTCATCTGCAAATGCAAACAACTCAACCTGTTATTTTAAAATTTAATCCAGTGTACTTATTTAAATCGAATATAGGTAGCAAATAAGTTCGTTTCACATATGTATAATTTCTTGAACAAGCTATTACCGATAATCCCTGTTTCTTAAATTATAGAAATAAACTCCTCTGAAAGCAGTGAATCGCATTACAGCTACATTCATATTTATCGAATTTCACAATATGAATTGCATTTCTTTGATTTGTTGGGGATAACTGGCTGAGTTAAAGAGTAATCGGACGATTGTTATTCAAGGCATAGCCTGTTAGCTGAAAGCATGAGATCACCTCGCTCGTTACCTTTTATGGCAGATAGAGATAATAAGAATCTGAGAGCGCACCTACGCTCGCAATAATTTCTTCCAAGTAAAACGGAAGTTCAGCGTGAACATAACTTCCGCTGATCTCTGCTCTCGTTAATCAGCGAACTGTCGTTTTCAGCTAATTTATTGTTCGTCGAAGCGACGCTGTACTTTTTAAGGCGGACATTTTCAACTACGTATCTATCCATTGTTCCTCGGCCACGATAAAAAAAAATGTGTACCGCGAGAAGGACCACCTGACCCTCTAAAAATAGCAAAAGCACTTTCATCTTTCCAGTCTTTGAACAAGACTTTTGTCTCGAGAGGGTGACGAAATTCGACGAAGGGGATAAACGTTAATGTCGTTGGGAATCGACTCTCACTTTTACTAACATCAAAATTAACGTCGAAATTTAAGAAAAATTACTGGACACAGTTACAAAAATATTCCCGAAATTACAAAATTATTTTTTTTAATTAAATCATGAAAATAAAGAAGACTTGAACTGAACGTTATTATAAAGCTTATACGTTGCAGAATCTTCGACAAGGAAGCAACTGACTTGCGCATTATTATTCAATAAAATTTTTATAAAAAATTGTAAAGAGTGAACCATTAATTTCTTGTTTCACAGTTTTATATAATGTATGTTTCGGCACCTAAGAGCCATTTGGCACAACATACATACTTTTATAGTTTGCAAATGGAGTTTTGGATTTGTTCCTTTGGCAAAGACAGCGCGGACGTAAAATTTATCATTGGTATTTCGGATAAATTCATACATTTCCTACCCTTTCCTATATATTTGGAGGGAAACGTTAAATAACCCTAGTAGCACAAAATATTGGTTAAATATTTTTCCAAATATTAAAAAAATATTTTTCCAAATATTAAAAAAATATTTTTCCAAATATTAAAAAAATATTTTTCCAAATATTAAAAAAATATTTTTCCAAATATTAAAAAAATGTTGATTCCAAATATTACATAGTAGCGTTAAACAGTCATTACTTTTCTATATGAGACACTTTTATCATTGATATTTCGGATAAATTCATACATTTCCTACCCTTTCCTATATGTATAAGTGTCTCGTATGGAAAAGTAATGACTGTTTAACATTTCTCTCCAAATTGTTAATTTTCTATCCAGTTAGTTCGTTTGCTATTAGTGGGGAATATATTTCTAACAGAAACTTTTGATGCATTTCTACGTGCTAGAACGAAGTGTTCGCGTGTCAAAGCATTGCGAAAACCGTATTCGTTGGTGGGTAGGTCGATAAGCGTAAAAGCAAGTTCGTGCCACGTAAGTAATTTGAAGTGCAGAATGGCTTCCTTTTAATCTCACCGGCTATTCAACATTATCACGAAAGCTAGCAATTAGTGTCAGTACATTAATACGAGTGGATGAAACAGGAGAGAAGATGAATAAAACGCGTTGCAGAAATGATGATTGAGATTACGTTCCTAGAAATAATATTTCCGAGCATCCAGAATCATAGATTCGAAATTTTTTTGAGAATTTGCCTATCCAAGAAGATTAGCGAACTAGGCTGGAATTCAGGGCTGGCCTCCTCTATGATGGGGCCCGGACGCAAGAATTATTTTGGGGCCCCAAACAATTTCTCAAAAAGAATAATAATAACGAAAATACAAAAATAAAATAAATGAACATTAACATATTTAAATATTTGACTTTTTTATTGCCATATGATTAATAATATTAGACAATTTTAAGGTAGAGGTACCTATTGGTGCCATTTTATTTATTTTACTTAATAAAAACGTGGCGTATAAAAAATAGTGTAGAATAATAATAAGAAGAACGGTCCAAATTTAATAATTTTTTTTTTTAGCACTATTCTTTATAGGTCACATTTTTATTAAGTAAAATAAATAAAATAGTAATAGAGACACTCGCAGTAATTGGGCCATCAATCCTATTATTATATTTCCAATTACCTTTACCACCACTGTCAACTTTTAATCGACCGCACACATAACTGAAAAATTTTTAAACTCGGATTTCTGGTAAACGAGGACTCCTGTAAAAAAACTACATAGCTTCTACGTTTTCAATTTGATTTGCCTGTAGAATCACATTTTACACGGTCGCGCCACCGGTTCGATGACACCCGGTATATTAGGAGCACCGCTAATATTCTTTTCTTCGTGACATAAAGTGTCCCGTGTTATTGGCTACGAATCACAACCGCTGTGGCAAACGATATCTTTTAACATCACAAAACAATCAATTAGGTGAAGCTGCGCAAAGCCTTACGAGATGACGACGTTTCCCCGCCGGCAGAGACAAATTGCCTAGCCGTTTCCGGCAATCCGAAGTTCAAGGGATACCGAAGGAAGCGCCTTGTTCGTGTCAAAGGTATCTTTTACTCAACGTGTGTTCATGCCAGACGTGCGTCTAACCCCCGTTATCAACGTCGCTACTAACCTGGATAACATTGCTTTATCTTCACGATCTAACTCTATTAATTCTGCTGGGGGCTTTGCTTCTGTTCAGCTTGAATTCATACTCTACTCGCGAGAAATAAAAGGGATACGGGATTGGGAGTAGGCTTTATGGATTTCTTTAACTCTTGAATGGCGGATGGCTTTCCAATGGAAAACTGCAAGCTCTATTTTCACGCATACGGAATAGTAAACGGATAAGTAAATTTGCAAGAAACTAGCATACAAAAGTAAAACTCGGTTCGTTTGATTATTACGGTTTTATATTTTAAGAACTTATTAAACCGCTGCAATCAAAATAAAAACAAATGAAAGTAATAAAAATATTATTTATTATTTATTACTGAGAGTAATTACTAAATTTATTACTGAGTATTTATTACTTTAGACTAAATAATATCTACATTATTTTAAGAAGGCATGAGGGTTTGTAAGAAGGGTTAAATATGCAAGTTCCAATAGACCGAAGGATTTTTTGCAAGACGACCTTTTTGACAAACTACAAAATTGCATTTTGCGCCCACAAGAAAATAAAAATTGAATAGGAGAAAGTGAAATATTAGAGGTAAATTAATTTAGAATTAGGATTAAAACCTGGATGTTTGCTAGAAGAGTGGGATAAAATTTATATTTAGGAATGTAAATAATCTGTCGGAAATGCAGAGAGCGATTTTTCGTAAGTGTATTTTTGTCCGTAGTAGATATAGTAATTCCAGTAATGTGGGTGCTTTCGAAACATGTTTGTAAAGCAAGGCCTCGAGTGCGGCAGAGGAATAAAAGAAGATGAAAAGAATAAATCTGCGCTTATAGAGACTCGGTTGTAAACCGTTCGACGAAAATTACTCGCTAAAGATTAGTACACGAGATATCGTAGCGTTAAGGAAATTAAATAGCACACTGTATGACGCCGTTATTGAATTTACCGCCACGCTCGAAATCAGTTGTTATTAACTGCATGTGAATACCAACAGTGAACTTACGGTTGGCTTATTCGGTCTGTTTACGTGAAACGATGTGTTTGTTTATCCAAAACTAAGTAAATATGAATTCGGTTGGCAAATTATATTTAAAAGATTCTGTACTATTATTTTCTTTATGCATATTGTAGTGCAGAGATGGGCAAAATTTTTATTTAAATAAAATTCCGAATAACTAATAAAAGTTAAAAAAATTATCCATCACGTGTCGAATAAAGTAATAATGATTTTTTTTAACTTTTATTTGTTATTTGAAATTTTATTCAAATAAAAATTTTTCCCATCTCTGTTGTAGTGGATTACGGGCACAGCTATTTTTCATAATTAAACTTGTAAAGAATTTTTAATTTAAGCAGGTCTGTCGACGTTTTTTAGAACTTTTGCACACAAAATATTTTTGTTTTATTTAGAAAATAGTTTGTTATATAAAAGGGGAATTGATAGAAATTATAGAAAAGGGAAGAAATATATGAAAAAGGGGGAAGCACAAGGTTTGACATATTATTTTGTTTGACATTCTGGAAGAAGATCCGTTTAAATATCCTGGCAATTACGTACTTTATCGTCCTCGAGAAACTTTCCTCTCTGGGAGTACAAACTTGATTAAAGTCAGATTAAAGGCAACGGCAACAGAGAAGATAAAGTTCCTTCTTCAATATAGAACTTTTAAAATAACTCCATAAAATTGATCCGACTCTTCCTGTCTATTTCTAATTTCCCAAATGAGTAATATTACTCATATATGCATTAGATTGGTGCAGAAGGTTCTTCGTATTTTTTAAAGAAGTTTGAAAAATAAATTATGTAGTTTCAAAGTAATTTTCAATAATAAAACTACTTCCCAGTAGCTTCAATATACTTATATTAGGAAATAAGTTTTTCAATCCCTTTTTTGTAAAATTGCAAACTTCTAGAATTTCTGAACTCCAGAACAGCATTTTCACTGAACACCTCTGCTACGCAATTTTTCGTGATGTAAAAAATGTTCGAAATGCTTAAGTAACTAAAAATCAGAATTCTGATTATCCTAATTTTGAACACTAAACTTTATGATACATCATTCGCGTTATATTTGTTTAAGCATTATCGCGCAGAGGAAGCCTTCTACGTTGCTTATTCTTAAACTAATATCCGTTTCACTATATTGAATTGCGAACAATACTATTCTGTGTTTATAATTATTAAACATTAAACGACGCAGCGAGATACAGTGCGCCGTGATTGTTTCGTATGATCACAGTTGAAGAGAAAAGTAGAACGCGAGAGAACAAGGGAATAAGGATTGTATATGGTCAGACGCGCTTTCCGAACCAATGTGCCTGAAACTCAACGTGCCTGTAAGATTTAAAACGTCCGTTATTTTAAAAATTGTTCCCAGTGAAAGTTATCCAAACTGATAAGCACTTTCGAAACGTACAGAAATGTTGCAAAAATTTAATTAAAAAATTGTTAATTTATGCCTGTAGGTTTTTAAGAGGAGGTCTACTTTTGTGTATAATATGACAGACATCTTCGTATCACTTACAAAGCTTGATAAGAAGACTATTTGATCAGTAACATGATCAACGAATTCATTACAATGGAATTAATAGAACACCGTGTACAGCTAAATAAAGGAACAGCTGTTTTTTCAGGTTCAGATAAACTTATCGGTGATAAACACCTTATCAAGCTATTTCGAATGAACCAGTCTTGTTTAGTGTCCACTGTGAGCGTCTCGCGTTTCAACATTCAGGCGGCTCCGATCGTAATTCTAAATTTGAAAGGTGAAAAGTGGCAAAAGGAAATTTAAATTAACCCTGTTTTATCTGCCGCATCTATTTTGGTAAATTATGTGTTTGTAACGATCCACGATTTTCATATTGCATTTTCACATTGAAATGTGTGTGTGCTGCTCGCTAATTGCACAAGCGCAGTGAGTGATAGTTTCAGATGGAGGAGTGAGAGCTTTTTACTTTTTGTTATTGGTGTTAAGTTTCATAACTTCATAAAAAAAAAAAAAAAAAAATGGAATGTCTACAAGCAACGACCCACCCAATACACATTGCATTATTAAGTGGATATTTGTACAAAAGTGTTATTGTTTGAAGAAATTAAAGAAAGTAATAATAATCTCACAACTAATATCCCGCGTATTTATATTCGTTTCAAGTGTAATTCTGTTTTTTTTTTGGTGTGGTATTTAGATACAGTTGTTGCTTTTTTTTTAAAAAATAAACTTCTTTATGTTCAGCGATGCACTGTTGAAGCTGCTTAACAAAACTATTGTCTGTCGCAATACTTTTTGCATGACCACCAAGATTCCTTGGATGCATGTTTTCAGTTCTTTAATGATTTTTTTTTTTTATCAAAAGGTTAAACCCCGATATTCGTACTTTAAATACAGCTAAAGAAATATAACACTCGATTATAAACGTGTGAATTAGTTCATTTTCTAAAGTAATCCATGGCTATATACTTGACGCACAATTAATTGGCCCCTTAGGGCCTTTAAGGTGTGGCCTCACTGTACCATTTATATATCTACTCTGCTGCTGTATATATGTCGCCTTCATTTCGCACATTGTTTATTCCAAAAACCGGAAACAGGAACGAAAAGACGGAAATGAAGATGTCAGGTTAATAAAGCAAATATCTGCAGGACCAGAGAAAGAAAGTCAATATAGGGACGATACAGTTAGAATATAATATTGCATTAACCTTTGGAGACATTAAAAGTACCCAAACTTATGGCTAAAGGCCAAGAAAGTGTCTAGTGACATAGTTTTGATAAAAAAGTAATTAAACGCCATCCTTCTGCTGTCCGTTTTAAACTAACATTGTTTTTGCAATCTCTGCATATCCAAAATACGAATCTTGAGCCACGGGAGTGTCTCATGAAGAGATCTTTATGTCTCTTCACATACTTGTGATCTGCTAACAGAGGTGCAAGTACCTGCCAACGAGCACTTCTGAACAGGCTTGGAAGCCAGCATCCTGAGGATTTGGGGCACAAAGTTTCCCCGGAGGGGTCACACCTTTTTCTTGGACAACTAACGTGGAATGGGAAAGCATCACTCAACCCACTGGTTAGAATTTGGAAGGTGAAGGGGAATAGCCTCATTGGAAAATTCCTCTATTAGCCCCTGACGCTCTTAGACCCCTATTATGGATCTAAAAGTCCTGAAAACCCTGCCACTATAAAGATTTAGATGATCAAGGATGTAAGAAGCCAAGGGTTAAAGCAGCTGCTTCATTGCAACAGACATGATTGTGCGAAAATTGGCACCCGAGTGAATGGTGTGTAAATACATTTAGCATAAGATTTATTAGTACTACAAACAAACATGATTTACATCCATGTGTTAAGAATTAAACTAAAGAAGAAGAATAAAGTAACAGAAATGAGGAGAAAAAAGTTTCCGTATATTGGCTAAACGTCCCTTTTCAGTACGTCGTTTCTAACGACACTTCGTTAAGAAATCCGAGAGACTAAGGGAATAAAAACCGAGTGTGGTGAAGCACATTTTGCGAACCAATATCACTGGAGCTATGTGTGTCTGTAAATATTTTAAATATTCTTCTCGGTGGAAGTCGTCCAAATCAATAGAAACTGTAGGGACGCGTACACTCTTGCAAGGTGCCAGCATTCATGAGCAAACTCGAGATTTCGGGAACGTCAGTTGCCATGTTGAAGACACGCCTTGCGCCCTGGGCGAATGTAGGAGTGAACGAGAAAGGCAAATAGGTCCCACCAGCGGTACGAATAAACTTAGGTCACTTCAGAGACACTCCTAGAAGTCCGAAGAGGCTGGTTCGGATATATGAACAGAGTCGGGGCAGATAGGAAAACAAAAGGAGGCGGTGCCTCAGGCGCTGTTCATTGTGAGGGAATCAATCCTGAGGGGCCATTTTGCGTCGAGTATACTAAAGTTGGATACGGTATAGTTGAAATGGTCTGATTTGTTCGCAGCGGCGGAAAAGATGCTAGCGTCGAGACAATCGACATCGATCAATCCAGAGGAGACTGGCAACGAGCCCGAAACGAAGAATCCCGGCACCTCGCGAACCGAGGATGGCGATATGATGGAAGAGTATGTTTGGATAGGTAGAACTGGCAGGCGGAATGCTATGGGATACATTTGGACTCGGGACGCTGAAACCAGATTACTAGATTTGCCAGATCTCATCAAGGGGCTTTCCACTGACACAGGTTAGTCGCGTGATTCACCAATTTACTGATCCAAGGGAGCAGTGGAGTATTAGATACGTAAAATCAGTGCTGGATTTACCCTTTAGGCTAACAAGGCTGAAGCCTAGGGCCCCGTTTAGCTGGGGGCCCCTCATTCTAAATTTTTTTTTCGAAAAATTTATCAAAAAATCTTGTCGAGGGTTAATGTTATATGTAGTTTTGATATTCAGTGTTAATTTTGAAATTAAATTCTTATTTAGATTATACGAGTATTATGACAAAAAAAATCAAATCAGCGGTATTTTATTTTTTATATTTAACCGGGGGGTTAATCTAGTTTAGGGGGCTCGGAAAATCGATTTGGAGAATTCTATTTTTTAAGCGATTACAATTCGTGAAATGTGCTTTCAAAATATTAAAGTTGAAATCTGTAAAATTTGCAGAGTTATGAAGGTTCAAAGGCCGTCAAATTAAAGGGAAGATTTTGGTTTATGGCGTCAAAATAAAACGAAATCTTTTCACATTTTGTGTATCCTCCTCCTGAAAATACATCGTTGGCTTGTTGGTAAAACTGACCAACTAATAAAGTTTTCCCCCACTAAAAAATTTCCCCCATAAGGATTTTTATTAATCTATTGTTGTAAAAAGCTTGAAAAATAATTGCCTCCATTAATCCTCAAGGATTTTAGATTGAAACGATGGACTTGCTCAGCCTCATCAGCAAGCCGACGATATATTAAAATTCATTATCGAAGCATCCTCATTCCTTAGGCAGAGTCACATTGAACAGTAAAATATGTACACGATCTAGTTACAGATCAACCGCTCATTGCCAGGCAAGATCCAAACGCGCCGGGGATGTCGAGATAATTGGGTTGAGGTGGCTCTAGCTTCCTTTGCGACCATCTCTCGATCGTGACGGCATGCATCGTCGACGCACACAACAAAAGAAGCAACAAAGTATTGTTCGAAGTTCCACGAGGCCAGCGGAAACACCGTCGACCCGCCAGATCGCGTCATACCTCGGCGCACGATCGCTCGCGCATCCATGTTTGCGCTTGCGCAGTACGGCCACTTTAAGGCACGGACAGGCGTTGCTATAAGCGTTACTTAAAAAGCAATTCTCCATGGAGTTCGTCATTGAAGATCGTATGTAGACAGGCGAGACGCGCGAATGTAAAGCGCACTGAAACATCATGAATAAAACGCGGTGTCGAGTCGTTCGATACCGGATGAAAAGCAATGTGTCGAGGCAATGCAGCGCCTCTAGCGGAGCATCGTTGTAACTAGCTCGACGCACGCGACATCTACTTTGTTGCAATAAGAAACTTTCTTCGAGGCGTACGCGGTGACTTATTTCCGTCGAAATCACGATCTGACGTATTTTATCGTGGGAATTTTCAAGCGAACGCGAAGCGGTACGTTACGCGCGACGAACTCCTATGGGCGTTCGGGGGTTATGGTAAACAGAGGCGAGGGGCAGAGACCCGCACACGGCGTACGCTTAACGGTTAAAGATTCATTACTTTTCGATAACGACGATGACGATCAATGTCTGTTCCACGCTTAGTGATTGACTGGCTCTAATGTTTTTTATTCCTTCACGCTATATATATATGTATATTTTTCGAAACAGGGATCCCCGTATTGGATCGAATATATTTTAGACGCTGTAAATTTTTTATTCAGTATTGACATTTTCTAGGTGCTTGCAAATGGATTATTGGGGAGCGGGGAATCCACGTTTGTTGTTGAAATACTGTCGCAATTTTCGTAGAATTAGTACACCATTGAGGCGGAAATCTTGGAAACGGAAATATACGTGAAGTTAAAATTTGAAATTCTGTTATGCAACGTGATGCTTTTTTACCAGCATTTTGCAAATAGAAATAGGCCTATTATTAAGCATCTGGGTACACACGTGGAACTTTGTATTGTTGCGAATTTCGGTTGACAATGATACGAAATTTCGATGAAAGAAACTTTTTGCTCTGCTCCTTCGGAAATTCTTAAACGCGTATACCTCATTAGACGCTCGATGTTTTACATTCGAAGATTTGGTTGTCACGAAAACGTATCTTCGCGTTAATTAATATTCTGACTGTGCTTGCTGCGTTTGTCAATATTATAAGGATAGTACAAATAGGACTGGTTGCTTAGTATTAAGCGAGAGGACTGTTATGAAACGAAATAGTCTAGGCTCGTGTAAATATAAAAAATACGGAAACAGAACATTTTTTGTTTCTTCTGTTGAATAAAATTCTTATAGGATTCATTGAAAAAAAAGAATACTCGATCATTCCCGAATGTTAGGTACTTACTTTGATACAAAGTCCCAAGAAAATTTGATGATGAAGAATCTTTAGAATCTTTCGAGTCTGAATTATATCTTTTCAGAAAATCAGAATTATAAATTCGTCGGTATCATCAGAAACAAGCCTTTCAATTTCTTTAATATGTAACCATTTTTATAGACTCACTCTGTGTTACAATTAGCACTATTTTGTAATCGATAGGAATTGTGATCATAAGTTAGGTTTCCCCTTCCATAACAGAAATTCCCTCTCTTTCCCCTCATGGAAACATATTTATAATTGCACGCGTGTCTTAATCCTATTTGTACATTCACAAATGAAATTTAAGTTGCAGTAGAAGCAATCAATATTTTCTAACCAGACAATTTTCTGATTTTTATCAGAGAGCATT
Source organism: Andrena bicolor (assembly GCA_960531205.1). Taxonomy (NCBI): domain Eukaryota; kingdom Metazoa; phylum Arthropoda; class Insecta; order Hymenoptera; family Andrenidae; genus Andrena; species Andrena bicolor. The sequence goes on along the minus strand of OY482668.1, from coordinate 2,640,310 downwards.
TTAAAGATTTGTAAGGGTAATGAGGTGTATAGATAAGTCTCTTTAGGTGTAAATTCTCCTTAGCATTAAATAACTGCACATAAATTGTGCAGAGACTCATCTTTCGTACTGAAGCTTTAATTTCACGATTATTGCAAGACTGGTGAGCACGGAATTTAAAAAAAAAAGTCGATTTAAAACTACTGGAGTAGTCGGATGTATCCAGTGGATAAAAATTCGTGGACAGGAGAAACTCGATGCATCGAAGCAAATGAGTACTCAATCCATCAAACAATAGTTCGATAAAATCGAGTATCTCGAATTAATTCGAATACAAGCTTGTTCTTAATTTAATTAATTCGCTAGTTCGATTGTATTTCCTTTAAACAGAAATACTAATCACTGTGCAATTCCCATTGGGTTATTTCAGAAGTGATTTTATTGGAAATCATGTGTACAGTACACTAACTATGTGTAAAAAATGAAACGTGACACTTAATCGAGTAAGATAGCTTTGTATAAATTAAATTTAAAAGAGAAACACTATTCGTAATTATCGTACTGTAAATACAAGGCGTATTCTGAATTAGAATGTTTTTTGCGCGTAGTGAGAAACAATTAACAATGATTTCTTGTAAAAGAAAAAGATGTTTGTTATCGTTAACGCGTGTTCGTTGCGTAACAGTTTAGTACTACGAGTACGTAACAATATTGTTTCAGGTGTGTCAGACTTTCGCTACAATTTAAGTCGGTAACTTATATTGTTACTAAGAAAAAACAAATAAGGAACAAGTAAACAGCATTGAGCTCCTACAACAGTATTTATGTAAATGGTACCATGTAAGTTAACGTGTAAGTATTAAAAAAAATATTCCAGCGATACTCGTCAATCTCGAATTCATTTTGCCCATCCACAGGAGGGCTAATTTCGTTTTCCTTTAAATTACGGAATTTTGTACAACGACAATTTGTACCAATTCAAGATCACTTGTATATTACTATGATCTTGACTCGAGTACCAATATTGTGTTAGCCTGGACGAAACCTTTAACCCTTTACATTCAAACTTATTCGCGAATTCGAAACTCTCCAAACCCAGATAACAAAAAAAAAAAGAATTAAGAATCTTTCGCAGCGTGCGTCGAGAATTGGTGTATACTTATATTTTTCTTTGTATTTCTGTAAAAATCTTATTCACTTCAGAATCAGCACTTCAAATTTCGAGAGTTTTGAGTTTGGAATCCCTGCAAACTTTCGGCTCCGAGTTTCGAAAATTTAAAAATTAAGTTCGAACCCACCCCTAAAAAGGGGTAGTGATTTCAAACTCAATAATTCATTTCCACTCTCAAAATGTTCAATAACGTCGGTGCGTGAGAAATTTAAATAAACATTGGTGTACTTTAAAGCCACAGAGAAGCTGCAAAGGGTTAATTTGCACACCCACCCCTTCTGGGGTGCCTGTGTAGCGTCGATACACGCGTTTTGGAAGGATTTGAGCGCAGGGGACAAGAATCTGAGAGCAGATAACGATTTATAACACGACCAGACTACCAATAAATAATAAATGCCGATCGATGAGAAATGTTGCCCGGTTGTGTGCACAGTGACGGCCTCGCGCCATTAAGTTCGTTATTTAAGGATTCGCAACCAACCATTGTATCTAGTGAATAAACACGATGGTCAGCGATATGCACCTCACCTTTATGGGAGCAGAATATAAATACAACTGATGTGTGCTAATTGACTGCGATATAAACGCTGTGCAACCCCGTGCCTCCCCTCCTTCCCCTCCTGCGATAATCATCTTCAACACGAAATCGGCCCGTGATCGTTAACCGAGCACAGACGTAAACAAGCAGATTAAATTTTAACGATCGTTTCACAGTATCCCGCACAACAGAATAAATATTTAATCGAAACACCGCTATGAATTAGCACTCGACATGGAGTGTAATTTATTAAAGGCCTCGCACACACTTGTGTCGACACTGCATTCAGAGTAGTGGTGGAGAACTATCTATGGTACTTACGATAGTTACCGATCGTTCGCACTATCGAAATTTGTAATAGGTAATATTACAAATTAAATTTGGGATTCTGAATTTCAGCTGTTATTATTTTTTAATTGACGATTTTCAATACCGATAATTATCCATAGTGAAATAGTGGTGGAGAACTATCGATGGTACTTAGGATAGTTATCGATGTTCTCACTTTCGAAAACTATAGATGGCTTATTTTCACTATAAATAATTATCGGTATTGAAAATCGTAGGTTAGTCAATTCAAAAATAATAATTATTAATAATAATTATTTTCACTATCGATAATTATCGGTATTGAAAATCGTAGGTTAGTCAATTCAAAAATAATAATTATTTTCACTATCGATAATTATCGGTATTGAAAATCGTAGGTTAGTCAATTAAAAAATAATAATTATTTTCACTATCGATAATTATCGGTATTGAAAGTCGTAGGTTGGTCAATTCAAAAAAAATAATTATTAATAATAATTATTTTTACTATCGATAATTATCGGTATTTAAAATCGTAGGTTAGTCAATTGAAAAATAATAACAGCTGAAATTCAAAATCCCAAATTTAATTACTAATATTATTACAAATAATTTAATTTGTAATATTATTATTAATTCGTAATATTATTACAAATTTCGATAGTGAGAACCATCGATAACTATCGTAAGTACCATCGATAGTTCTCCACCACTAATTCAGAGGGAGCCCACCGGAGTCTCTAATCCCTCTAACGATTCGCGAAATGGAACGCAGATTTTCGTGGCAAATAAATATTCTGCGATGATGTCATCGCGATTTCTAAGTACTGCTTGGATAACTATTGCAAGCGTTTCCTCTGCAGGAGTCAATTGAACTTCATCCCCCCGTTCGATTTCATTTAAGGGAAAGTTATTTTCAGTAACATGGTGGATTTAAAAAATTGTATACAGTCAGTCGTGAAAATGGGACGAGTCATATTTTTGGGGCGATTGCAGGGAGGGGAAAGTTGAATGGTTTTTGGGGAGGTATAAATTATATAAATTTCTTTTTAAATGGGGAGTATTTTTCTCTCGATACGTTGACGTATTAGCGATGCTGTTGGAGATTTTGTGTGTGAAGGCATTAGATTGGCGCTTGGGGATTTGATTAATTTCCATAATAATGAGTCGAAACATGAAATCATTTAAACTACTCATGCTAATTACTAGTGCCCATACAAAAATAATTTGTAAAACTCGAAACTTCGATCAATTCGGATCCAATTTTTTTTATCACTTAACGCTTTATAGTGACGCAGAGTGAAACATTACAATTTTATATTACTAATTTATTTTTTAATTAATTATTGCAATTATGCATTTCGTACCTACAGTTTCATATTTTAAAAATGCTTGCTACGATCCCCTCTACCACTCAAAATCCACCAACATTCTTTTATCACACTCTGTGCGAGTCAGGGACACGGATTTTTAATTCCCGGATACTTGTTACACGCGCACATTCGAAACTGTGACCTCTGGTATAAACGGCATAATATCTAGCTGGTGGAGAGGATCTATCGGTTTCCAGGACTACAAAGGGAAGGATATCAAAGTAGGTCGGAATTACGGAACAAGATCCACATACGCACCCCTTTTCACTGGAATCGAATGCAAGCGGCGTGACAATGGAAAAATCCTATTTACACAGCCTGTCAGGCTATCGTTTGTTCCACGTGTAGGGAACACTACTGTCATAGAAGAGACTGAAGCAACGGCACTCTCTGTCACAATGAATAAACGTCGTTAAAAGTTTCACGAATATACATAGTACGTAGGGTAAACCAACCAGTAAATGACCATTAGGCAAAGAAATGTCAATTATAAATTTAAAAATTACTATTTGTTTATAAATAGGGTGTAATTGCACTTTTAATATCCCATATTTTTAGTTTTGCGAATTAAACAAACATTAATAAGTAGAATTCTTAATAAAAGTATGCGGTCATTTACTGGGCTTCTCATTCAACAATTCGGTCATTTACTGGTTTGTTTTCCCTATGAGTATTTCTGCTCCGTGAAGTTGATAATGGTTTCTGTCTTTATAAAATTCCTATTTATGAGTGCATGCAATTATTTAAGAGATGCAACTATTTTTTTTTTGCTCTCTATGTAGATTTTTTTTATTTTCCTTTAAATTTCGATTGCGTGTGAACGTCAGTAATCTTACCTTTTTGCTTTTTTTCCAAAAATTTTCGTAGATTTAGATTTCTGCCAGGCCGATTTAAAAATTCGATAAAGTCGACATTTCTTTCCACTCGATTAATTTACTGAAGAACTGCATAAGTATTTTCATGTGTATTCTTTGCAAACAATGACGGAGCAAAATGATGGACGCCTCTCTACTGATAAACGTACACAGTAGATCATTACGGCGGTTAAGCAAACAGAGCGGACAGGTTTGTTCTAATCAAAGAAGAAAAACAGCTTTTCAAATAACTGCTGCACTCGCCAATAAATTTTACTCCAATAAACAAGGGTTTCTTCTTTTTCTCGAAATTCATACATGCTTCCCTTTTCACTTTTCGCACGTACGAAAATCTTTCTCACCTGAAACGACACTATTCTCTCTCAAAAAACAAAATTGAAACCGATTTCGAAAAAAATATAAATGCACTAAAAAGTAAAAAATAATTCTTTCCCTTATTCAATCTACGACTCTCATTTTTTTTCTGCCAGCGACTTATCACTTGCACTGCGCAAATCTGGTGCCAATTTAAACAAATCGAGACTCGTAAATTCAAAAAAAAAAAATTATTTTTCATTTTTTCGAAGTCGGTTTTAATTTTTTTATTTTTTACTTTTTTAGTTATTTAAGTTATATAACTAAATTTGTGTAAAAAATATGTGTACCGTTTTCTAGAAACGGAAGATTCCAAAAACAAGCGACCTGAAAAAAAATAAGGATGTCCCAAAATCGTTATAAAGTGTCTACAACTCAACTCGCGGAAATATTCTAAAATACAAAAATACATGGAATACAAATTACGTAATGAGGCTAAGTTTGAATTAAGCATTACAAAAAAAAAAAAAAAAAATCATGGGAGTCGAATCTAAAACCTCCTCTATTTTAAAGTCGTTAAAAAGAAATACAGATTTTGGTAAACTCGTGTTAATTTACAGAAGGATTGGATCTGCATGTGAAATAATTCTTCCTTGTGGAAAACTTCCTTAGTCATCGATGATTTATAAACTTCTATTTGAATTTGAAACAACAGCATGAGAAGTTTACTATCGTTTGACAGGATGAACAACCATTGGCGCTGGCGCATGTGTGTCAAACGCCTGTTCGTATGCAAACCTGCACGCAGTAGTCCGTATCTGTTATTTCTGTGCCATAGTTTATAGGTGTTCTATATAAACAATACACTATACAGCTTATACGGCCGCGGGGGCGTGTATCATTCAGTTCATTTTCTGACGCGTCCTCCGACGGAACGGGGTATCCGCATCACGTGACGCGCTGCAAACCCTTTCCTTCCACTTTCTCTTCCATTCTACACTTTCGCTTGCAACTTTTCTCAATTTCCACGTCGGCACCACGAGTTTACAATTCATCGCATCGCACCGAATACACGGAGGATATATTCTACTTAATATATCAGTTCTCCACTTTATAAACGTAATAGCCAATTTTGTTATTCTTCTTTTGCTTGTAATCGCGTTGATTTAGTATTCTTCACTGCGTTTATTTTTCTAACTAAATAAAGTAGTCTGTATCTACTTTATCTTGAGTCTGTAATAAGAAAATTTATATGAAGTGTTACGCAGTAATTTTGATGTAAGCAAACAATATTTTATCTATGGACTTTGTTAACCAAAATTCTTCACGAGATATTTAATATGAAATATTTTAGTCGTTACTTACTTAGAACTTAAAAAATCCCCAGTTCGAGGTATTCTATTATTAGTATTTTCGCATTTGCATTGACGTTTTCAAAGTTTGGAAGAAAAAGAAAAAAAATAGTCGTACACTTTTCCGTGTAAACTTTTGCTACACCAACTTTATTGTTAAGTATCTCGTAAACGACGTAAACTATTGAGTGTCTACATCAGAAAGCAAGCCTAGATCAAATATGTTTTGGCTCCTCATCTACCTGCACAGTTTCATTAAAATCGTTGCATAAAAATTCATACGGTCCCCTTATTAAAATTGCAAATGATTTATTACACTCGTCCATATTATTTTTATGTGTGTACCTATTTCTAAGTGTGATAATAATTTTATGCTCTAATTTTATCCTCTCACGATCACTTCATTTTTAATGTTTCATTAAACTCATCCCCTTCTCACTGAAATTCTCTGATACCGCAATAATTTTATTCTCTCTTTCCCTCGCGATTACCTCACTTTTAGTATCTTTCGTTATAGTCAACTTTCCTCTATCTAGGATTTTTAATGCTGCGAGCGGCGCTCTGTTCGCCATAGCAAACGTGGAAGTATTCCAGATGGAACTTGTAAACAATTATTTTCCGCCTTAAAACAATTGTTACTCTATACGTCTGCTTTCTTATAGCATGCTATAAATACTATGTCGGATTACGATAACGTGAAGAGCACATTAAGCGGAATGAGGACTCTGAACTGGCCAACTACCAAATCTCGAGGCATTCTGTCCATCGGTGTTAGGTGCGTATGAACATCAATGTGGACAATACTAGTTCGATATTCCTGATAGTCACGCATCGATATTCCCACGATTCCTGTCATTGTTCGAGAACCCGTTTATTGGATATAAAGTCACACATAAGCGTTCTTCTAAAAATATCGAATCGCATATTGACTTTTTTTTTCTTTTGTCATTGCAAATCGTTTCATTATGTCAACTGTTCCAAATATTTAATGAGCCAAACAGTTTTTTAAAACGTACGATATATTTTCGAAATTTTCGAAGTGTGTGTGTGAACGAAGTGAATTTTGAAACATCATATATCGATGGCTTAGTGTACAAATTAAGGGTGGAATTCTTGTTCAAACGCTAAAAAAGATTGGAAAATTAATAAATGTGGTTAAACTTGATTTTAAAAAGTATAGTTTTGTAAAGTTCGTCGCGACACACTTTTTTTGTGGCGCGCAGGATTTATATATACCGCCATATCTTCTACAATTATTTATTTATCAGTGCGAAATTTACAGTGACATTTGATTTTCTACTGATATGCAAACTTCAAAGACAGTTGATTTTTTAGGTATGAATGGCTATAACTCGGGAACAAGCTTAAATAGGTCACATGTATACACGGTCTTTTTTTATTATTGCTATAAAACTGTATGCAGAATTTCGACCAAATCGGTGACCCGAACTTATCGCTATTTCATTTTATTTCGTATTTTCCGTCTTTATTACACCAATTTGGTTACATTGCTGGTGAAAAGGCCTAGATATAGCTGCTATTGTGCCTAATCTCTGTATAAAGTGTCAGAGCATGAGTTTAGAAAAGAAGAAGATAGAAGAAACCTAAACTAAAACTGAACTGAAACTAATACTAAAGCTAAAACTGACAAAGAGCAGTAGTAGTTGTAAAAGCAACTTTTACTATTTTTCGCCTCAGTATAGGTAAAGGCAAGCTGTTACTCGTAGTGGTGGAGAACTATCGATGGTACTTACGATAGTTATCGATGGTTCTCACTATCGAAATTTGTAATAATATTAAAAATTAAATTTGGGATTCTGAATTTCAGCTATTATAATTTTTTAATTGACTAACCCACGATTTTCAATACCGATAATTAGCGATAGTGAAAATTAATAGTGGAGAACTATCGATGGTTCTCACTATCGAAATTTGTAAAAATATTAAAAATTAAATTTGGGATTCTGAATTTCAGCTATTATAATTTTTTAATTCACTAACCTACGATTTTCAATACCGATAATTAGCGATAGTGAAAATTAGTAGTGGAGAACTATCGATGGTACTTACGATAGTTATCGATGGTTCTCACTACCGAAATTTGAAATAACATTACAAATTAAATTTGGGATTCTGAATTTCAGCTGTTATTATTTTTTAATTGACTACCGATAATTATCGATAGTGAAAATAAGCCATCTATAGTTTTCGATAGTGAAAATAAGCCATCTATAGTTTTCGATAGTGAAAATAAGCCATCTATAGTTTTCGATAGTGAAAATAAGCCATCTATAGTTTTCGATAGTGAAAATAAGCCATCTATAGTTTTCGATAGTGAAAATAAGCCATCTATAGTTTTCGATAGTGAAAATAAGCCATCTATAGTTTTCGATAGTGAAAATAAGCCATCTATAATTTTCGATAGTAAGAACCATCGAAAACTATCGCAAGTACCATCGATAGTTCTCCACCACTAGTTTACCCGCGTCACGGATTTTTACACCCATCTGTCCTGCCTAAGGATTGAATCCGCGAGGATTGTCCCCAGTGGCTGCTCAAGCAGACGTTTATCGAGCTTTCCGCTGTTTATAAAACGCCCTCCACCCTTTTTCCACGGCACACGATAAAACTCTGAAATAACGAGTTTATCTTCTGTTCGCCATGCGATCCTGTGCCGCGCACATCGTCGATCGCGACGCGCCATCAGCGAGGATCGTAGATCAGTTCAACGTGATCGAACGTTCACCGTAAAGTCGCCATGCTGCGATTGATTTACGTGGCTTCCCGTCATTCAGGCCGCGCTGCTCTATGGTGCTCGATTGTGAAAGAAATTTGAGTGGATTCAGAGACATTTCGGGGTCTCCAGCTATCATTTGTAAGTAAACGTCGTGCTCGAGAAATAATGCAACAGACAGTGGCCGATGCACGGGCTCTTATCGAATCTGGATGAATTCTGCGAGGTAGAAAGGTATTTTCTATCGAAAGCTATGAGTGATCGCTTTAAATAAGGTGGAGGGAAGAATTGTAGTAGAAGTAGGTAATTAACAATTAGACTTGGATGTTACTCAATCATATGTGATCTAATTAATTTTCTACATAATTTTCTGTTCTCATATTGCCTGATTGTCGAATGTTTCTTAATCTTACATTTATTTCTATAACGCGAAAGAATTTAACCAGTAAAAAGAAGCATGCTTTCTGAAATAAATGTTCAATTATTGTCTTCTGATTACTAATTATTCAAATTGATAGTAATATTGTACTTGAAATTCTTTGGATACTAGAATGCAGATTATTTAGTTTCAGTGACGAATTATTGGCTCCGCATTTTGTGGGTCGCTAAAACATTTTTTATTTTTTATTCAAATCGAAAGAGCTCGACTCTTTTAGCAATTGTATTCGAAAAGTTTTGCATGGGGGTATAGAATATATATTTAATACTAGAGGATTATTTAGTTTACTTTATTCAATTACTAATTACCTTGCCATAAATTTTAAAATTATTCTTATTTTTGCTTTTGGAACGAGTTTCAGGAAAACTTTCTGTTTTTTTCTTTATAAAACATTAGGTAAAAATAGTCGATTATTGTTTCACCGTGCAGCCACTCCTATGTTGTGACAATTATCGTCACTCATCGATCCTCGTTTGCGACCATCAATTAGAACCCGCAACAATAACTATTTCTATTTTACACATCGACTCATTATTGCTTATAAACGCTATAAATACACCTAATTCAAACTTGATGAGATTTAATTTCGCTAGCAGTCTCGTATGACTCTAGAAGTCAAACTCATACTATCAATTGGAATCATCCTAGGCATAGACAGTAGGTATGAATAAACAGGAAATTAAAAAAAAAACATAAATGAATTCCACTTTGTAGAAAAACAATATTCTAATCTGGACGACACAGCAATTTATCACTCATCTTCTAAGTAACAATTCTTAAAAGTACATTCTGGTGTAGCTCCTTCAATAATTCAGGATCTTTTTGAAAGAAAACTGTAATACATGGGATAAAATGTCTTTTTGGTATTGATTTATACACCTTTTAACATGGTAACATAACTCCGATGTAATCTCGAATAAATAGCTATAAATCTGACGGTGATAAAACCACTGTGGACATTATATTTCAAGGCAGGCTCATCTGAAATCGAAAATCGAAAGTTTTTCATAAAATATATGAGTATGGTTATCGTATGATTAATCGTTACTTAATAATAATGAAAATTCCATGATTACTAGATGTTTTAATTTTTTGGTTTCGGGTACTTTTATCAAAACACGTATCTACAGTTTTCTTTAAAAATATCCTAAAACTTTTGAGGAGGTTACGCTAGATTCTAGAATGTACCCCGAATTTCGATTAATTTTTGCTTTTATTTAACCATTCGCCGATTCGAATCCATTTTTACCGATAATTCCATTCATACATACCTCAAAATAAGATTTTATATTAACGATTTAAAATTCTTTTCTTTTTCAATAACGAATATATCATTGATCACCAACATATATAATTTAATATTTAATATTTAATATTTCGAATCGTTTGGACTCACTTCCAACTAAATATGAATATTGACTGATTGTAAATTAAAAAATTATTTACCCTCCTCATAACAGAAGGTCGCCAAAGTTAAAAGAACAAGAAATGCATTACTGAAGAAAGCGCCAATGTGTTTCAGATCGCCCAGAGGCAGTGCGCAATTCGACAAGTTCGTCAGTTTGAAGTCCAACAAACAGGCCGCAGAAAGTAAGTTGCAAATGATCCATAGTCACCGTCCTAGAAAATGTTTTGCCTCGATTTTTAGTGTCTGGACCAGCGGCGACTTCGGTCAGCGCTTTTAATCCACGAACTGACAGCTTGCACGCATCGATGAGGCCGATCATTATGCTGGCCCAGTGCTTCTCCTTGTTCCCCGTGTCCGGTGTTAATACTCCCGACGCGTCTAATCTTAGGTAATTCGTCCTTTTCCTGAATATTCTCAGGTCGTGAGAATTTTTTTTTAATGCTAAAGGAGACCCACAATTATTGGCGGATTTAAGGAAAATGGCCAAGGTGGTAAAAATTCTAGGTAGTGGTGGAAAACTATCGATAGTACTTACGATAGTTATCGATGGTTCTCATTATCGAAAACTATAGATGGCTTATTTTCACTATTGAAAACTATAGATGGCTTATTTTCACTATCGAAAACTATAGATGGCTTATTTTCACTATCGAAAACTATAGATGGCTTATTTTCACTATCGAAAACTATAGATGGCTTATTTTCACTATCGAAAACTATAGATGGCTTATTTTCACTATCGAAAACTATAGATGGCTTATTTTCACTATCGAAAACTATAGATGGCTTATTTTCACTATAGAAAACTATAGGTGGCTTATTTTCACTATCGAAAACTATAGATGGCTTATTTTCACTATCGAAAACTATAGATGGCTTATTTTCACTATCGGAAACTATAGATGGCTTATTTTCACTATCGGAAACTATAGATGGCTTATTTTCACTATCGAAAACTATAGATGTCTCATTTTCGCTATCGAAAATTATCGGTATTGAAAATCATAGGTTAGTCAATTGAAAAATAATAACAGCTGAAATTCAGAATCCCAAATTTTATTTCTAATTCTTATTACAAATTTCGATAGTGAGAACCATCGATAACTATCGTAAGTACCATCGATAGTTCTCCACCACTAATTCTAGGACACCTGTACGCATGACAGAATTACAAATAAATTTACGCGCGTGTTGTATGAAAATTATGGGAAACAAAAAAAAATATACTTACTTAGTGTTTCGATAAAATCATAATTTTTTTTGGAAAATGGGCCCCGGGACGTTCGAAGCAGGGGCCCAGACGGTAACTACTCATTGGCCACCGTTAAATCCGCCACTGCTTTAAAAGATCCTTATAATAAAGCTTCTATAACGTGAACTGTCACGCGATTGCGCCATGTTTTTCCGTCCAATGATGTTTATCTAAATATATTATATGTACTGTTAAAAAAAAATACAAAAGGCGAGAATCTATAACTTTCTCCTTTTTTAAGTCGGTTAGAAATAAGAACATTTCGTACTTCAGTGATTCGCGTACAATTTTACGTCATTTTTAATAAGTAGTATTATTCAGAAGTGTAGAAATGTATTGGATTATTTATTGTGAGCGTTTTAATCCTCTAACGATCAGTAATATTAAGTTTGACTTGATTTGTTCTGAGATTCCATTCTCGTAATATTGTAAAGATCTGAAAGCGATTTTTTTATTTCTATTGATTATAAACGTAATTACGTGTCTGGTGGTAATATATACTATATAGTATTTTTCTTCATATTTTCATGAACTTTGAATTTTTTTAAATTTCAGGTTGTTGAGATTTTGTAAAAATTGCCACCTTTGTAGATATTCGCGAAAACAAAGAAGCTTATTTTATAATTTCGATTGATTTTTACACAAAGATCTATTTTTATTTATATTTACTTTCGTGATCTGTCGATTTTTAGATGAATTCGTCGAACCCGGTTTTCTTAAAAATGAAAGCTTGTATGAATAAATTTTATTCTTGCATAAGGAATCACACTATTATATACAGATATTGAAGCTACTATTCTACAAATGCTGCAGTTGAATAATATTAATGTCTATTTAATCAGGTTCACCTGGCGCAGCCCGAAAATTATATACTGCGCGATTTCGTTTCTTGGTTCCTTGACGGTGACTGTTTTCAACATTCTGAGGATAAATGTGACGGGGATCAATTCTACGAAAATGAGTAAGCTCCTTAGGGGATGATTCTTTTATAAAATCGACGCTTCTCAGCAAAACACTTGAAAATAAAAAACGTTGAAAATCAGATTTGTGAGGGAAAGTCTGTAAATAAGGCATCTGGATTAAACATATTAGCGATCGATTGTTTATTTATTTTAATTCAAGATCTCAATTCAATGCAGAAAAAAATGGCACAATATTTCTATATCTACATTATATCTTTAAAATTGTAATTATGCTTATATATAAAAAATATAAAAGTGGACAAACTTGCAATGTAATTAAAAGTACTCCAGTCTGATAATTGTACGCACTGAATTTTTAATTTTGGAATTTTTCTTGCTGGCAATTGATATTTATTAAATAATATTCTTTTTATCTTTATTAAATCAGTATTATTTCTGCTAACATAACTGAGCATATTTGATGTACCAGTTTGTAAATTAGAGATGTGAAAAAGACACCCCTATACGACTTGTTACATTTATTACTCGAATAAAATATGCTCCATTGTTTTGCACGCATCAGCCAACTTAGTTTTCAACGGAACGAACTTGATCGCGTCTTTCCTGTTCCTGAAATTGGCCACGGAGTGGCCTTGTTTGATGCTGACGTGGGAAAAGCTCGAGAAAGAACTATCCAACAGACACAGGAATGTATCGAAGATGAGCTTATCTACTAAATTCAAGCTCGTCACAACAGTGGTGATAATATTTGCCTTAGGTGAGTTCGCATTTCTATATTATAAACAATTATTCCGAAAAAATAACTCTCAAACTCAACCGGGTAACTTTCGAATAAATAATTGAAAAAAGAAAATAGAAAAAGTAGATTCTTGTAAAGTAAAAAAATATGACATTATAGTATTTATATAGCAACAATAGTTTTCCTTCTAAACTTTTTTCTGCGGTAGTGACACGGTTCTAAGGTCTATAAACTTTTTTATTAAATTTATTTTAAGGCATTAATTAAGCACTATTTCAAATGCTTTTGTATGAAAATGACAAAAAAGATTTTTCAGACACCTTTGTGGCATTATTCATACTCATAATATGTTCTCCCACGTTTATGTATATAAGGTGGACCAATAAGAAGTAGGAAAATACGAGAAGAGAATTTTCCAATTAAAATTAATAATGATTTTTTGCAGGTAGTCAATCACTTACGATCAATTTTTTTTTTTGCCTCGATGATTTTGGAAATATTCAAGGTATTCTTATTGGTCCACCTCATATATCAACGAAATGCCAAAGCGAATCCCACGAACCACCAAAGTGTCCCTTAGTGAAAAGCTTCTAACTTTCTTCCGCTCGATTAACCCTCGCTTGTCACACCTACTTTTTCGAACGCCGTTGTCACACTGGGTCAAATTGACCCTGTCAATTTTCAATGAGTTGTTATTTAAAGACTATTTGTTAAGTTAAGCCTCAAAAATTCTGAGATAATGTTTGAACATTGTAGAATATATGCCCATCGTTGAAAGTTGACATTTAAAGTGTCATCATGCATAAAAAAAAATTGAAACAATAAGAGTTTCGACAAAAAGGTTTTTTACTTAAAAAAACGCAGGGTCAATTTGACCCAGTGTGACAACCGAGGGTTAAATAAATGGCAAACTTTTGCAGTGGAGCACAGTTTGTCCATTCTTCATGGCACCCTGAAGGCCGGAGAATGCGCGAAATTTCAAGGCAACCCGGACATCATCGGCGTCTACTTCCAATCGCAGTTCCCTCAGGTATGAAGACCTACTAACTTCCAATCACTTCCCAACAAACTTGAAACAGATACTTTTCTTTCATAGCTAATAAACAGTCTCAAAACTACGCCTATACCTTCGGTTAGGTATTTTCCAGAATCTCCTACAGCCTGTGGAAGGGAATCGTTGTGGACGTTATGAACATCCTGAGCACTTTCTCGTGGAACTTCGTCGACTTGTTTCTCATTCTCATCAGCTTAGCATTGGCGGATCAGTTTCGTCAACTGAACAGTCGCTTGTACTCTATCCGAGGCAAGGTAAGGAACAGTTACGCATTTAACAGAAATGCCTCCGGTATGTTTAAAAAAAAAATTTGAATTTCATTGCGATTGACACTTTGGGCTCGAAGTTCTTTTAAAGCCTCCATCGCGAAAAAATTCTAAATCAAATCCTGCTCTAAAACGCTATGACTAATTTATCAATGAAAATGGAAAATATTGGCAGAGAAAGCTAGCAGATTTCTAGCAGAGAATTTATCGCGCTGAAAGTGATGCAGAATTCGTCAGAGTGCCGATCTCACGCTGTAAATTATTTTTTTGATTAGAAAGAGCCATTTTCATTTAGGGCTGGGACTATTCGAATAATTTAATATTCGAATATTTTACAAATATTCGAATGCTACGAATAAACTTCGAATATTTCAGTATTCCAATGTTATTATTCGAATACTATTCGAATACTGCTATATTCGAATATTATTCGAATACTGCTATATTCGAATATTATTTGAATACTGCTATATTCGAATACCATTCGAATACTGCTGTATTCGAATAGTATGGCGGGTCAAAATTAGCTTACAAGATTTCACCCTGACAAATGTATCTAAAGAACTTGATTTATACTTCACACCATACTATTCGAATACACCAGTATTCGAATACTTTAATATTCGAATGCTTTAATATTCGAATACATCAGTATTCGAATACTTTAATATTCGAATACATCAGTATTCGAATACTTTAATATTCGAATATTATTCGAATACTTGGATATTCGAATTATATTCGCCAAATAATCGAGCAACTGAAGTATTCGAATATTCGAATACCGAAAAACTCGACAAATAGTCCCAGCCCTATTTTCATTGCGCAACTATTTTGATCCCCATATCGAGACGATATACTAATACTATCATTTCTAATGACGAACATTGGTCGTTAGTATCATTTCGTTGTTAAGGCAATGCCAGAATGGTGGTGGGCCGAGGCAAGGAGTGACTATAACCACTTGGCAAGCTTGACGAGGCAATTGGACTCTCATATCTCCGCTATGGTCCTTCTCTCATTCGCCACTGACCTCTACTTCATCTGCATACAGCTACTCTTCTCCTTCAAGTATACATGATGAAATTTTTGCTCAAGACAATTACACGATCTCTTGCTTAAAAAATCTTTCGAATACCAGATCGCAGGAAATAAATCAATTATATTGTTAGGCGGGTGGAAAAGTTCGTTGGCTGACTGTTGGGTGTACGGAAATATTTTTTTTTTATCACACCTACTTGTTTTCTTTTACCAGAGAAGTGGCAAAAGGAAAATACTTTGTAATATATTTTTACTGTTGATAAAGATTTTGGTTTAATATAGCGAGCGAACTTTTCCACCGACTTAATACATTAGGAGTAAAAGAGGAACACTGCATGTTTAATATTGTATAATTTTGCGAAACACTTTAGCTCTTTTATAGCACAATAGTTTTCAAGTTATCGATTATTACCTTTTCTGAGAAGATTTCTATTATTCTAAGCAGTGTGTATTTTCAGTTGTACACTTTGTGGAATTGTCTTGTGTGGTGTGATTTGTGTACAGTATTTTCCAGCTGGTTTTTACGTCTCGAACCTTACGAGGTTAAATAACAATTGCTTTCGGAGCTTTGATCAGAGCACACATTTTAATTACGTTTATGAGCATAATATTTATTCCATACAGTAACACACTTTCGTTTTCCAATTTTTCGGTAGCCTTTGAATCATTCGCGCGCCACAGCAGCAAGAATTCGGAATAAGTAACGATTTTTGCGGAAACTTGTAATGAATAACGAAATGAATTACGTAATGAACGTCCTTAGTCGAATTTCAGTAATTTTTCTCGCATCGTTAAATAAATGTATGGGCTAAAATAAAATATAGATACTATATTTATAGCAATTGATAATAAAAATGATTTTTATTCTTTCAAGATCACTTCTCTTATCATGAATCATTTTAAACTCGATTTTTATAAAATGCGAGATTAAATGACAGCTGATTTATACAAAATATATATAAAAAAATGTTTAAGTTAAACGCTTTTATCTAATTTCACTAAATTATATTCAGCAATATCCGAGAATGAATTATAAAATACCATGAAAAATAGACCAGATATGCGTTTACATTAGTCGAGTTCTAGTTTTTAATTAAATTTAAAACCCTTTGACCATTTTAAATTTAAAACATTTAATTTTATTGTATTGACAAATAAATAAATAAAAGGGAACCTCATACACTGACTACCCTTCGTATAATATCAATAAAGTCTTAGTTACACATATTTTGAAACTAAATTCGTTAGTGCCATTATTTCTGCTTCGTTAGTTTTGCAGCTTTTTTCATTTCAAAAACACTAGTCGACGTCTTTAATCGTTGCTTGTTCGCTAATAAATTATAAGAGGCTAATACTTTCAACTTTTAAATAGCCCCATGCGTGGCAACGTTGAGAAAGTTTACTTTGGCTTCTCCTTTGGATTCCTGCTGGCAAGGACTACACTGGTTTCCTTGTGTGCAGCATCGATCCACGATGAATCCTTGCTCCCTGCTCCAGTTCTCTACAGTGTTTCGGGAGGCAGCTTCTCCACGGAAGTAAGGCATCAACTGCGGCTAATTGTGCAACCCTCAGCAAAAAGTTTGCGATTCGATAAATTGTAAGATTCCGGACAGCTGGAAGCTTGCCACTAAACGAAGCAAGAATTACCTATGGAGACACTTCTTATCTCTTACTAACTCAACTACTCGAAATTTAGACTCTGATTTTATAAAAAAAATTATTTTTTTGCTGTGAAAATAGTCGCATTTATCTGCATTAGTCAGATATAAATAATGAGCTGAGGCACATTTCGTGATCCCAAAGTTTATCGTTCGAAGGTTTTTAGGCAACAGACGAAGACACAAACATATAGAAGCTTACTACTTTTTATAAAAAGTTTCGATGGACATGCTGCAAAATTGGAAAAAAAATTTAGGATCACCTATATACAGTAAAAAATAATTTGTACTGTTAGATGCGAGATAATTTCTCGTGAAAAAAGAAATTCAAAACGTACTATGAAATACTATCCCAATTTTTAAAAGAATTGTTTTTTTCAATTCAACAATTTCACAGCTTTTAAGCAAATTGAATTTTAAAAGTTGTAAGAATTCAGAGTAAAATAAGCGCAAGAATTTACAATTGGATTAAAAAATAGACAGATGAGCTTCTTTCAATTATTACGTCTCGAATTTATACGAAAGGGGTAGTTTTCGATTGACCATCCTGTTAGAGAAGGATAATTATGAAGAAAGTTATTTTCCTGAGTGAAATTCGCTTTACAGTAATCTAAGTTTTATTATTCCCACGTAAACAAAAAGGAAACGACAGAAACTTCTGCGAAACTTAATCAATTTAGCGTTTATTTATCTGATCAAAACTTTTTGCCAAGAGTTGTGTTCGCATTTACATGATTTCGCTACTTTTATAGGTAATGAGGTTCCTATCCCAAGTGACTACAGACAGTATTTGCTTGACTGGCATGAAATTCTTCTCAGTGACCAGAAGCCTCGTCCTAACTGTACGTATGGAACTATGAAGCTATCTTCCAAAACAAATTGAAAGAGGCTTCAAATGACTTAACCCTTTGCAATCGATAACAGCCTACAACGCTCAGCTTATCAACTCGAAACGTTCACAAAGATAATAAAAAATCATTATATTAAAATTGTATCGTTTATTATTATGAAAATAGTGAGGCGAAGAATTACCCATAAATACTGTTTCTGAAAACATTCGCAATTAACACGAACTCTAATTTTTTTGCCATTAAAATAAAGAAATGAAAAATTGAACGTAAATAAATTTCAAGACAGCTTTGATAATACTTTTCCTCTTTGAAGACGAATTGGTTTTAATCTAATAAATATTGCAACTATACCGTAAATTCTACAACCTAGAAAATCGCGTGACTCACTATTTTTATAAAAGAAAGTTGAAATATTACAGTGGCCATTTTATATCTTAACTTTTAATCGCGAAAGCAAAGGGTTGAACACTAAAAATAAGCTTCCCATTACAACATTTCGAATTGCTGACTAAAATACGTTGCAGGTCGCAGGAACCATAGTCACTTATGAATTGGTCCTTGTCCAGTTCAATTCTGTTCAGCAAATGGATCCAATGAACATTACGAACGTCTGCGAGGTGAAGTAGACGCGTTTTCGAGCATCTTTCGTGACACCTACGACGAAAGTCGTACTCTTCGAGTTTCTCTTTTTCGTAAGGGGTGATGCCAAGTTGGCAGGCGAAAAGACCGTGATTTTCGGAAATTTTTGTGCCTGCCAACAGGCACGACCCCTTAAACGTCCGAATTGCTTTTGAATTCGTGTATACAGGGTGTTGCAAAATTGTTTCAGTAAATTTTATCAGCGTATTCCATTAATTAACCATGTTGACAAGAAAACTTTACAAAAATTTACAACATGCTTTTTTTTTATGTATGGTCTTTTAAAGTTGCACGTCACAAACAGTATTCGCAGAAAGCCTTTGGAATAAGTCTTGTTTAAACATTGTTCAACTTGTATTAGTTTAAATAGGTGAAAAAGAATTGCTGCAAACGTCGCCGTGGCTGAGCTACGTCGCTGCAAATCCTGTGTCGGCGCAGGCGTTGAGTTTCACTACTGCCTGCATTCGCGCGCCAATATATAAAGTGCATATCTATCGTTTTACGGATTGAGTAACAATCCTCGGTGACATAAGACTTGACAAAAGGTTTCTGAATGAAAGTAGTGCTGTCACATTACTACTGTTTACACATTTTATTGTTTGCTATGGTGTCTGAACAAAAATAAATAAAAAATTTTATTCCTTAGGATTCATTCGAACGCTGAACTTCTAGACGGTGCAGTTTTAAAAGATTAGTATTTAAAAAAAAAATATGCAAACGTAAATAAATGTCTACAAGGTCACGTGAGTGTAAGTCGATAACTTTTTAAATTTAATGTCGGGGATTCGGACAAAATTGAAATATAACATAGTCCAGTTGAAAACAAGGGGGGTTTAAGTCATCATTTCGCTGGTGTAGAGTCTGTTTAAAAAATAGAAGCTGTAAAAAGTTTACAATTTTCGGATTGCGATTCCACGATCAAGAAATCGATCACTTTTGTCGTTTAATCTCGAGAGATATTGATGAAAGTGAAATATACTATAATCGGGGTGAAATTAGGGGATGTTTAAATCTGATGAGTTAAAATAATTAAAATTATTTTTGCTGGTTACGAATTTATTTAAAAAATACAGAACGTCGAAGTTTGCATTTTATTATCAATGTTGTTTATTGAATGTGGGTAGATAATATAATGAACAATAGCAAGGTTCACAGGAGTGGAGTTAAGTAGAAAGAATTGGATAATGCAGAGTCATTTCAATAATGTCTACAAACTAGATGGAATCAACAGAATTCAGATTATGGAACTCTCTTCTGCCCGAGCACGTGCATCAGAGACCTCACAAGTTTTCATCAAGTAATTTATAAACACCCTGTATACAGAACGTAATAATAATTAAGCCGCTGTATATACTACACTATCTGAGCCAGTGTACCAAAATATTTCCACAAAATTCCATAGAATAATACCTCCTCATTCCCCCAGTGCACTTTTCTCAGTCGTACATTAACCGCTGAATGAGAACCTCTGACTGTATTATAAACCATCGCTTCCTCACAGGGCCGGCTTTAAGGCAGGGCAGGAAGGGCGTTCATTAATTTATATGCTTTTGAATTCGTTAAGCAGAAAGAATTGATGCAAATTGATTTTCGTTCCCTTTGAAGGGGCGCCATGATAATCTTGTCTGGGGTGCCAATAAGCCAAGGCCGGCCCTGCTTCGTCATATAAATAATTATGTGTGTAAATAAGTGTTTTGTTTTAAACTGTACTGATTGTGAGTTGAATTGTTGTAATATAAAAGTTTAAAGTGCATGTTATCCGTTTCACACTTATTATCGGTCGACTGATATGAATTCTTGGAAATTGCCGAGCACTTAGTTCACATGAACAGAACATTGAGACGCGACATTGGTGCTGAGTAGTTGTAAATATGTTATTTGAATAATAGCTTCAACGAATGCGATAGGATCTTATGTAAGATCCAATGCATCGTACCTGAGTCTATGTATATTTATAAAAGGGTGCACCCAGTGCTGGATTTACCCATTAGGCTAACAAGGCTGAAGCCTAGGGCCCCGTTTAGCTGGGGGCCCCTCATTCAAAATTTTTAAAATTTATCAAAAAATCTTGCCGAGGGTTAATGTTATATTTAGTTTTGATATTCAATTTTTTTTAAATTAAATTTAAAGTATTATGATAAAAAAAATCAAATCAGCATATTTTTTTATTTTTTATATTTAACAGAGAGCCACCTGAATATTCAGCCTGGGGCCCCTGAAAAGGTAAATCCGGCTCTGGGTGCACCAGCCTTATTTATTGTTGTATGTGAAAACTTTTCAGGACAAAGTTGCACTATTTCAAGCGGCACATGTAAGTACTTACAGAACAACGATTATTTCTACTTCAGAAAACACGGAATAATTGAATAACGCACAAATTCGCAACATTTAGGAATTCTTAATTATTTAAAATCATTGAAAATATCATATCCGTCTCTAGCAGCTGTTCCATAATCGGGCCTTTTACCTTATTTCTTAAATAGAACCCTACATTTGTTCTTCCATATCCTTGTGGAGTGTGAAGAAAACAAATTCATCGCACCTCGATAATCATACCGATCCCATGATTTAATCTTCAGATAGAGTAAAGAAACCAGTAAATGACCGATTTGTTGAATGAGAAGCCCAGTAAATGACCGCATACTTTTATTAAGAATTGTACTTATTAATGTTTGTTAAATTCGCAAAACTAAAGATATGGGATATTAAAAGTGCAACTAGACTTTATTTATAAACAAATAGTGATTTTTAAATTTATAATTGCCATTTCTTTGTCTAATGGTCATTCACTGGTATGCGGTCAATTACTGGTTGGTTTACCCTATTTGCGTCTGAAAAGAATTAAAATTTCATAAAGACTCGCGCGTTCGTATGTGAACAGAAACGATAGGTGCGATTATAAGCGATAACCCAGCGGATGATCGCCCCCTCAACGAGCGGTTAAAATGCTCGGCTCACGAGATATGTACTCTGCTCGTTGGAAAATCACCATTAGCCAAGCGTTGAGCTTAGCACAACTCGGGCTCTTCGAATTTGTTCGTATAGTGTGTGGGCAATCGTTCACAAAACAAATCGCTTTATCTGTTTTATAGCCGTTATCACGATGAGACGTAAGAATGCTGGACGACGCAGTGCTCAGTGACGGATTTAAGTGCCCAGAAGCCCTCCTCAGGGCTCCCATCTTCTAAAAAAATTATGATTTTATCCAAACTATATTTTTCTTCATTTATATATTTGTAATTCTGTTGTGTATACAGGGTGTCCCGCAACGATTGCCACCTCAGCTTTCTTCTTTAAATTAGGGCTGGGACTATTTGTCGAATTTTTCGGTATTCGAGTACTCGAATACTTCAGTTGCTCAATTATTTGGCGAATATAATTCGAATATCCAAGTATTCGAATATTAAAGTATTCGAATATTAAAGTATTCGAATATTAAAGTATTCGAATATTAAAGTATTCGAATAGTATTCGAATATTAAAGTATTCGAATAGTATTCGAATATTAAAGTATTCGAATAGTATTCGAATATTAAAGTATTCGAATAGTATTCGAATATTAAAGTATTCGAATAGTATGGTGTGAATTATAAATCAAGTTCTTTAGGTTCATTTGTCAGGGTGAAATCTTGTAAGCTAATTTTGACCCACTTCACACTAATACATCAGTATTTGAATAGTCCCAGCCCTACTTTAAATCCGTCACTGGCAGATTTGTTCCAGAAATTTAATGGGCATGTAATAGTCGTTACAATGGAAGAAAAATGTGAAAGAATATATGCGTTTATGTACTGTAAATAAGCTTTCTATTTGATGTCGTTTGGAGCATCGTTTAAACCGACACCTTCGACAAATCCTTAAACAATAGTGTCTAATAGCTTCTAATCGGGAGGAATATCAGAATGTGGAGACTCATTGCACATCTATCATAAATAACTGTCAAATGTAATATCCTAATTATTACTTGATTATATAGCTTCACAACCATACAAACTTCACTGGAAATGGCACACTGGACACGTAAAAAGTTCCCCTCCGATTTAAAACATGTAAGTATGTATATATTATTGCATTTATAAGTTCATGTATCCGTGAAATTGAATTCATACACGTTTTCAGTGATATCATTGTCAATTAATGCCGTTTGTTTGTGCGATTTTAATTTTAATATATTAGAAACGGGCTAATACATTTCTGTGTTTCGGATGACCTTTGTTATAGTTTATTAACATCCGCATGGGGAACAAGCTTCGTCCGTCCGTCTTCGCCGTATACTACTTAGTTTTAAACGACTTTATTACATCTTGAATTATTTCGAGAAGATCAAAGATTTAAGGTGTACATACAAATCCACTCCTGATTAAACTAAATAAAACTCATTCGCCACTGTAACAATTAAAATTCTCTGTTTTATATAACTTCACACGGCAAAAAAGTTCACAATTCCTGTCAACGTATCACAATACGAATAATACTGATGTGTATGTATATTTGATCGTCACTGCGATATTAAATGTATACCAACAATAAAACGAGGCGTGGTAATAATTTCTTCGCTCACTGGCTTCTGAATTTTCACTTCCATCCCTTCCCCCTTATTTCACCCTTATGAAACTCTGTGAAAATCGAAGTTTTACCCGGGCATCGCCGCGTGCTTTAAGCCAGATGATGAATATTACTGTCTTCGTTTTGAGAAAATGGTTTCGTGTATACTTCAAAATTATAATTTGTGTAGGTCAGTAAATAAATATACTCACGTTATAATACCTATTTGAATAAACAAAATTGTTTATTGTATTTAGAAAAGTGTCAAGAGTTCTAAAAGCTCGTAATATTTATATGTATGTGCACTGTATCGTGAATAAATTATTAAACAATTATAATATAAAATAATATAAATATAAATTAAACAATTATTATTATTATTATTATTATTATAACCATCGAGGACGGACAATAAGTGGGTCCTGTAATGTAGATTCACGAATGTAATTATATATATTTTCCTACAGAAACCGTAAGAGTTCTGTTGAAGAAACGATGTGATTAATTACATCCCAATAACTCTATTAAACAAAGTACAGATAAGAGAAAAGTCGGTAACAGTCTAACTTATTACTTCTACTTATTTCTTCGAGTTGGCATTGAACTGCAAAAGTACAACCTCGTACGTTACAATCGCTCCAGTCACCTGTAAATAAATACTCGTCAAAAAAAAAGTATACGCGAAACGATTGATTGATTTTGAGTAATTGATTACAGCTCTCGATTTACCGCAAGCATGAAGTTTCTCGTGATCGAGAAAAAACGTAGTCCCGTCAAAGATGCGTCGTCCGTGGCGAGTTGAAATTGCAACCTCTGAGCCTGCGAGCAAAAATTTCCCACGATATTATTTAAAAAACTGAGAACAAGATTTTTGATACATAAATTCAATTCCACCCCCGAAGTGGCCCAATTGGAGATTTGACTGTGATTAGAAAAGAATTTTACAATTACCTCGATTCCATAATTCGAGGCTGAACAGTTGTACAAATATGGCAATGCGTTTTTGCTGTTGTCCGGTATTCTTGCAGCGAACAAAGTAACGGCGCACGTCCGACCAATGAGGAATGCGAACGAGCCGAAGAAGTAGATTGCGCTTATCACGGCGCTCTCGCTTGATCTCCTTGTGACACACGAAACGAAATTAATTACTCCTTTTGATTTTACACAGGAAATTCAGGAGACATTAAAACGATTTTTCGGAATTGAATACAAAGTAGTTAACGGTAATTTAATCACCAATCCGTGACAAAATATTCTGCGAGGAGAATAGAAATAAGGATAAAAAAATTGTTGTAAAATAATCTTTCGTTGCAAAATAAAAATGGGAGGAGCATCTATTGATCCTGTATTAAAACGAAACGAAAGGGTTGAATTAAAGTGTATTCCAAGTGTTCAATTTATTTTGTCTAGGGAATGAATAATTATGTAAATCGAAAGGCAAACACACTCACGATAAACCGTTTAGTAGTTGCAAACAGATGAAGTAGAGATTGTTCGCGAAAGACAAGAAAATGATGGGCGAAATTTGGTCGTCGACTTTCTTCACGATGGAGCTCAAGATCGCGTAATCCTCGCGCAGCTCGTGCCAATCGAATCTCGATCGATTTTTCATCACTGTGCTTGCTAGTTTCTTGTTCAGAGACTTGTATCTTTCAGCTAAACCCGTGGAGATCTAAATGCCACAGCGAAAGCAATATTTAAATATGCATCTGCTCCTTTCTAACATTTCTTATATCTGTGGTCAGATAACAAAACCTGATATGTCCAATTTTCCTGATTTTACAGTACCTAGGTACAACAGTTTCAAAAATTTTCTCAGCTGTGAAAAATTAATTTTCATTTTTTAGGCATTTATTAAGAAACTTTAATCAAAATATTAACTAAACATGGAATGCTCTTTTCTAACATTTTTTTTACGAGTCAAGTACCGCGAAAAGCTTTCAACTTGTTAATTGAATTTTTACCAGTATGACGAAGATGTCTGTGAAGTTCCAGGTGAAAGTTGCCACTTTGCTGATGACGAAGATGTACAAACCGAAGACCAAATTGTAGTCGACTGCAAAAGAAGGAAACTGCGGTTGCAAGGTTGCGACGTTCGCGCTGCATATACAAAGACGTAGCTGTTGTAAGATAAATTCTTACGTATGTCGAAGATAAAGGAATGCGAATTCAAGCTGTATACTCTCAGAAAATTACGAAACGTCGAATTAGTCGATCCACTCCACTCGTATCCCTCTATATTGTTTATCACGCTGAGAATATGCTCGATGAGAGCTAACAGCACAACGACAGCACTAATGAGGAATAGTTTCCATCGAAGACGTGGACCATCGGTGCAATTACTGTAGATGATAGATAAACGAAAGCATAACAAAATTTTATCGCATTCTTTGAATCTCAATTAATAAACGTAGCAAGTGTGGAATTAAAATACTCAATAATTTTCTTTTACAAAATCCCCCGAATTTGCCTTATTTCCAAAGCTTTAAACTAGGGCTGGGACTATTCGAATAATTTAATATTCGAATATTTTACAAGTATTCGAATAATATGAATAAACTTCGAATATTTCAGTATTCGAATGTTATTATTCGAATACTATTCGAATGTTATTATTCGAATACTATTCGAATACTGCTGTATTCGAATACTGCTATATTCGAATACTATTCGAATACTGCTGTATTCGAATACTTTAATATTCGAATAGTATTCGAATACTATTCGAACACTGCTGTATTTGAATACTTTAATATTCGAATACTTTAATATTCGAATAGTATTCGAATACTTTAATATTCGAATACTTTAATATTCGAATACTTTAATATTCGAATACTTTAATATTCGAATACTATAGTATTCGAATACTTTAATATTCGAATACTTTAATATTCGAATACTTTAATATTCGAATACTATAGTATTCGAATATTTTAATATTCGAATACTTTAATATTCGAATACTTTAATATTCGAATACTTTAATATTCGAATACTATAGTATTCGAATACTTTAATATTCGAATACTTTAATATTCGAATACTTTAATATTCGAATACTATAATATTCGAATACTTTAATATTCGAATACTATAATATTCGAATACTTTAATATTCGAATACTTTAATATTCGAATGATATTCGCCAAATAATTGAGCAACTGAAGTATTCGAATATTCGAATACCGAAAAATTCGACAAATAGTCCCAGCCCTACTTCAAACTAGGGCCACCCCTTAATTCAAAACTAACGTAAACTCTTCTGGGATTGAAATGAAACAAAACCGAGGTGGGTAAAGGAGATCGCGATAAGACATACAGGAGTACATATTTCGTGCCGACGTATTGCCGCGTTTCACTCGAAAATAAATCAATTATCCTTCCCCCCCTAGTGTAATGGTGATTAGCAGGTATCTAAGTTCGCGTGCAGGCTGATAAAATGCGAACAACACGATCGGGTGGCCAAAGAATCGTGTCACGCTGTGCGACAACCAGCGATCCCGCGATTATCGACCTGTCTATGTACTGCTCCATGGCCCTCCACTCGCACTGAAAGGACATCCAGCGCGAAGACAGCCGGAAAAATAGAATCGCCCCCAGCAGGCTGTTCCCATAGAACACTGCACCCACGGTTGCTGCGGTAATGCCACCTGAAGCACAATGAAATCGGTCAGCTTATCTCGTCTCGTCGAAAAAAAAGGATTTTTCCCTGGCTATCGGTTATTAAAACGCTATGGCGTTCCAAATATTGCCGCGTGCCTAACTACGCAATCTGCGATATCATAGAATCGACATTTAAACGAACCGGTTCGCGCGTTTGGAGTTTGTATTTTTTTCCAAAACAAATTTTCTTGGGTTCGTTCAAATTTTAGGAGGCGAAAGGTCTTCATAATTGTTACCGATTTCTGGTGTGGGTTTCGCTTGAAAACAGTAACTGGAATTCTGAATAGGTTCCTTTTTTTATTTCAGCTGATTTAAGTATATTGGGAATATTATTTTTTGGAGAACGTGGGTCGCGCACGTATTTCTAGTTTTAAAAACACAAATTGTAAAAAAAAAATACTTGGGGACTTTGAAATGGGATTTCTTCAAAGCCGGAAGTAGACTGGGATTTTGGAAGAATATTATACTAATATAATTGCCTCAAAGTGTCGCATGCAATATTGTGAATCCTATAGAAATTTTTGGAAGAAATTTATGAAATTTAAAAAATCCTTACCACGCGTTTGGAAGGTTTCCGCGTTCAAACTCTTCACCATATAAACCACCGATATGATCGTGATGAAAAGTGTCATTATAACGATGAATGTAGAGTAGACAGTGAGGAACGAGAATGTCTTAAATCGAAGCTGCGTGGGCGTCGATGATCGTACCCCAGATATTGGAAATATTCCAAACAATTGAGCCATGCTCAAAATAGGTGCCATCGCACAATGAAAGCTTTCTGAGGCCTGTGAAAAAAAACCAAATAAATAATGTTAATTAAAATTTGTGTGGAAGCAGAGTTAACATTTTAGGAGCTCGAGGGACGACGTTGTTTATAATCTTACCCGAGCATCTATTGGATAATTTCGACTGTCCGGGGCCCTCACTCTCGAAAAACTTGTTGGATTCATGCTTAATTCTGAGGCGTCATTGTCATCCTTCTGATGCACCAGAAACGGACAGATCATTTGACTCGAACTCTTAATAGGAATCTCATTCAGGGCAATTTTTGTCTTTAGCATTATGACCTCGGCATCTGAGCGCATAGTTGTTAAAGCGACCATTACATTGCGGTTTTGATATAATCCTGTTAAAATGTTTCAATAAATAATTGGAAATGGCATTTAACAATTGAAGATTTAATGTGATAAGCAAATATTTCATTTAGCAATTACAGATGTAGGTAAATTAATAATTAAATTTGATTTTAAGTATTACAGTAGTATATATATTAATTTCTTCAGTATTTTAACAAAATAATTCTAGAGAGACGTTATAGTTTATTACAAAATACGAGAATAATCTAATTCTTCTTAAAACAAATGAATTTATATATTATTTTAGTCGTTAAAAATATTGTAAATACGTTTCTTTTGATTATTCAGAATATTTTACACAAAATTGCATATTAGGATATGCTATTTTTTTTAGGAAACGTCTTCAAGATTTTAGCATTCAATGATATGTAGAAAAAAGAAATTCTTGATAATCAAATAGTGCTCTAAGCTGCTATTTAATTATTAAAAGTTCCTACGCTATAATGTTTCTAGAAACTATCATTATCGCTTGAACACTTTACACGGTCGATTTTAACTTGTTGAGTTCATTCTATTTAGAAAAATTTGACCCACCTCTTAAGTTATAACCACTAGAATAATTAATAACGGTTTTCTTTTATCCTGAAACTGCGCAATTATCTTTGATATACATAAAAATTTATGTGATAATTCATAGTAAAACCGTTAAATCACGCGAACAGTTAAAAAAAGCTGGCCACATAATTGGCCAAAAATCGCTACAGTATTTCAACTCATTAAAAAGGATATTTATGCATATCGCAGCAGAACAATATTATATTATGGTATTCTACAATTTTTAAAAAATGATCACGGTACCATAATATTTTAATACTACTGTTCTATCCCAAATCTACTCAACGCAAAAAATACTAAATTGTGGATTGGTTGTTTCGTTGCACCCCAAAAAAATGAAAGTCTAAATGTGAAACATACATCTGGCGTATCAATCTTGTTTTTTAAAGCTTATGATGTTAATAAACTTCACGCCAAAAAACAGATCCCAGTTTCAATTTGTTTCTTTGTAATTAATTGAAACAGAAATGCTTCATTTTAGACAGAAACGACTGTCTACCACCCTTAAAGGGAAATTTTCCTGGAACATCTTGTATTCCAATCGAGAGTAGTGGTAAAATTGATTTTACCAATATTTTACGTTTTACGAAACTGGAGCTGCTTTCTCGTGTTTCTAATCACGAGCATGGTATCGGATTAAATCGCACGCAGTGCTGGATTCACCCCTTAGGCTAACAAGTCTAAAACCGAGGGCCCCGTTTAGCTGAGGGTCCCTCATTCTAAATTTTTTCTCCGAAAAATTTATCAAAAAATCTTGTCGAGGGTTAGTTTTGATATTCAATGTTAATTTTGAAATTAAATTCTTATTTAAATTATACGAGTATTATGATAAAAAAAAACCAAATCAGCGTTATTTTATTTTTTATATTTAACCGGGGACCCCCCGAATATTCAGCCTAGGGCCCCTGAAAAGGTAAATCCGGCTCTGAATTCGCACATTACGCTGCAGGTTGCAAGGGCACGGAATTTTGACGACCTCTAAGGGAGAGTCGCCTCGTTCATCGAGGGGATTGCATTCTCTAATTAATTATCAATTGTGCACATCCCACAGCGTGACGCGCGTTGTAGACAAACGATACCAACGATATACTCCGTGTTCCTGGAAAGGGAGTGACAAATGTTTATCCAGGATATGAACTAATGTGTTGACGCGTCAAGGTCTTGTTAATTTACGACGGCCACAGTCCTTATGCAAAGACTTTATTTCTGGTGCCACCCTGTTAGACAACAATATTCCCTTTCGTCTAACTAAATGCACTTTCAAGCAGCCGAGCTGCTTTTCACGTTTCTGGTCGTACTACAAAAGTTTTACTATAAGTCTACAGTAAACTGCCGCCCCTGTTTAACTGAAATTATTGTAACATGAATGAAATATGTGGTAACGAACGAGTTTAAATCTGCATAGAGTTGCTAAACGTTCCCTTCGCTCTTAGAATTAATTTGTCACGCTCTATAGTCGAAATTTGATTTTTTATAAAAGTATTAGGTGAAGAAAATGAATTTTTTTATATTATTTGATTTTTTCTGTATGTGATAGAGTTTTGGGATTTTTTTTATAAATAATCAAAGTGTTAGGATAGTTAATTTACTATGATAATTATTTCTATAAGATTGATTGGGTTAATTTTGTTTTTTTTAATATTTTTTATAAGTATTTTTTAAGAAATTTTTTTATTATTGTTTTATATTTTATTTTGCAATGTGGTGGTTTAAAATGAAATTTTAGAAAGTTCGTTTGCGTAAATTCCGGGTTTGCGTGCATAGAATAATTTTATATTTTTATAAGTAACAAAACAGTTGTTGGTAATTGGGATAACCGAGATAAAGATTTTCTGAAATGAATTTGTCAAGGAAAATTCTCAAATGTCATTGAAAAGTAGAAAAGTCTATAAGTATACATAATTTTTCTCACTTCCTCGTTCGCGACCATACGCAAACGCGTTTCTTGCATTTCAAAGCTGAAAAATGAATGAAACAAATATTGACACAGAGAACGTTTCGCAAGCTGTAATATATGTATAATGTCACCCCTTTGCACGCAAAGGGAATCTTTTTTTTTTATAATACAACCTCGCGGAAATTATAAGTGTATAACTACTGTGTGCAAAGATAATCGCTTACTTTATCTCTCATCGATTTGTAATATTATCGATTTCACAAGATTGTGTTTTCACGAAGGAAAAAAATGTTAAAATAAAATCGTCTGTGCGCTTCCTTGCCATTTCACACGTCGCCAAAATTTCGCGGCAATTCATTACACGTTGAAATCACTTCAATTATAAATACAAAGAGGAAAAATACGATTGTTATTAGTAAGAATAAATCAAATTGAATTGAATTATTAATAATTATTATCACATCTTAAAAATCCCGTATAAATTTACATGAAAATTTTGATGTAAATTATTATTATTTATTTTTCATGTAATAAAACCTTCTATTTCCAAGAATTCAAAATGTTATTTATTATTGTTTAATATTTTCTAAATAAATATCTTAATTTTGGAGAATGAGTGGTAAATATAGTAAAATAATTGATGCGTTATTATTCAAATCAGAGTACTTACAAAGTCACGTGACAGTGACTCCCATATTTTGGACGTCCCGCTATTGAAAACGATGACAACGAATGCAACAGGTAAATTTTCAACGGGAACAAAAGAGAATCCACTGCGCGAGCATGCTAATGTGTACTAACTCGTAAAATGTTTCTTGATTCAGAAGGAACTAAACTTCTATATGTATGTATATTGTATAGGTAGGAAGTCGGACCTGCGCCATGCATGCCTGATCAGATAGGTACTTATACTACTGGTTTCTAACGCTACAACATTGATATGTAATCGTACGCGAGATACACGATCATGCACTGTTTGGATTGAAAAGTCTCATTGCGTGTAAACTCCATTTTTTAAATAAGAAAACCTTGGCAAAGGAGATAAGTATCAATTTACTCCTTTCAAATTAACGCGTTTTGTTTCTAACGTAAGAGAAACAATTCGTAAATTTTTTAACGAAAACCTTGGTTCCAGCGCAGTTTTTATGTATTTTTATTGATTACAATAATTACAACTCGCAATTATTATATCTATGGCAGATTTTTATTTTTTACACCCTTCATCCCCAAGTATAACTGGTAAGATTTTATATTTCAACTTCCCCCCTCCATCTTCCTTACGAAATATTTTTATATTGCATTTTTTCAGTTATTCAATTTTTTTAAGGTTTCATATTGAAAATTAGGTTAAAAAATATTAGTTAAGACGCTACCTTAGTCCCTCTCCTTTCCTTGTAAGAAAACGTAAGAAATTCGCGACCCCCAAAGGCTTATGTAATTCAAAGACGACCTCTTTATTATATTATACTTTGCGAATCGATTTTTGTATCGCAGAAAACATATCGTCTTTCCAATGGCAAAGTTACGGCACTGTGATTTTTTCGAATTCGATTTAAATGCATGATTTGTCGTCAACGTGTACTGTGGTAAAATATTAAAGTTAATTAAGCTTTTGCAGTCTCGCAACTTTACCGTTCGAACGACGAAATCTTGTGTATACACGAATTAATTAGAATTAAACACAATCATTTTACATGTTTTATTTAGTATGAATTTACTCAGAGTCTTTGTCATTAAAAGAGAAGTTTCATTGTTAACTCTAGTACAGTTGTAATGATCTTCTTATCGTGATCAAAACATAGTAAAAATATTTAACTTCAGAATCTTAAAATACCCAATGCAGTGCCGTCTTATTATTCTAAATTAAATAAAATAAAAAATACCGCCCTAATACGCGAAGTGAATAAGTATTAAAACAATTAAATAAATAAGATTAAACGTGGAGTCCATTCCCCAAAAAGGGGCCTCACTTTAAAATCTAAATTTTGGTGTAGCCGTTCTTTTCTTTCCGTCAGAGTCAAACCATCCACTTCCAATTTTTTTCTAGCTTATAAACCCTATTTTTTTTTTCAATTTTTAAATTTTTCAGGCGCTCCCCAAGTTCTGGAGTCCTGAGACTACTGCCTCTTTCGCATCCACGTTAAAACAGCACTGATACAGTGACATAACTAGATATTGTAACAGAGCGATAATAAAAACACAGCGTCCACTTCTGTATATAATTTTATTAATTTATTAAACACCCTTATGCTCCGCTGTATCTACAATCTTAGAAATGTTAACCAACTGGTGGGAAGATAGCGAGATCCACTCTACCATATAGCCCGTTGCACCCCAGATAACTTATTATAATCCGCCAAGTGGCGGAACACGATTCTTGACAGCCTCCACCTATGAACTACACCGCGCGGGCGAGAAGTCAATATGCAACGCTTGCTCAACTGCCTCAGTGCGGACTGACGTGGAATTTGCTCGTCAAATTGTTTGCTAACGAGATCCTGAAAGAGAGAACAAGAAGATTTGTAAACGAAACGTAAACACCGGATTACGATTACATTATTCCGCAGTTTTCATTGACTTGGAGCAGAAATTCTTTCACAAGCTAGCTTCACATTTTACGGTTAAATCGTGAGTGTATCTTACCCGAATTTCAGGCGGCAAAATATTATTTCTTTTCATTGCTACCATTCGCAACCTCATCGGCGCATACTCCTCCGCCAATTTCCTTCGTTTCACGTCGCGAAT
The DNA here is from genome assembly GCA_960531205.1 of Andrena bicolor. Taxonomy (NCBI): domain Eukaryota; kingdom Metazoa; phylum Arthropoda; class Insecta; order Hymenoptera; family Andrenidae; genus Andrena; species Andrena bicolor. Next base: position 2,606,867 of record OY482668.1, on the reverse strand, counting down.
CATCCATCGACCGACATATTTCGTACGCACCTGCTGAAACTGAACGACGAATTATTGAATTTATAAATTTCATTCTTCCTGACGAACCATGAAATCCAGTCATATTTCTTACTGTTAAAAATGTACAGCAAACAGTTATTTGTACTTACACCGGGTGCTATAATATTCGTGCTTTTCGAGAGGAAATTCGAAAACATTGACAAACCATTTCTTATGGCCGCCATGTTTGATACACAGCTGTTCCCTAACTTGATTCTTGTGTCATAGAAAAACGTGTAGGATGGAGATTGACGGAGGAAATTTCTGCCGAGCGTGGAATTGCGGAGGGAGTTGAAATTAAAAGATCAAATTTCAACAGCGTAGCAAATAGCAGTGCGCAAACAAAAAATAAAAATGGTAAAATGCCTTCCGAATCTCTGAATCCCACATAATTTCACGCCGAACCCGCTTAAATACTCATTCATGTTTTACGTATGCCATAGAAAAGTTTAAACGTGTATATTAGACGATAAATTGGTAATGGTTTTACTAATAAATATGTATATTTTCTTTCTGCTTGTGTTTAATAGAATTCAGTTTTCTTAACAGCAGTCTGACGATCTGATTGGATGCTTCATGATCGAACTATTGTAACTCACGAAACTGTATCCATTAGTATAGGATTCGAGATGATTAATTCTTTAGAAAAGCGTATATTTTTTATAAATATTACGTAGTCTTCGCCACAGATTGGAAGAGTATTTTATTCAGCGGTGTAGGCTTACAATACTATCTGCACGAAAAATAAACTCTGTGTAAATGTCTTTGAAAGATCAGCCCATGAGCATCAATTCGTTTAATAAAAATTAGAAACGATTATATGTACAGATTAAAAAATTAATTTTCAATTCCTGCTTTCTCTGCAAAATATTGTTACACGTTTAAAAAATAAAAAACAATTTTGCCTGATAATTTCTTCTTTCAAATAAACATGCTTACGAAAGATAATATATTTGTTAATTTATAATAGATCTTTAAAATTATATAGATAATTAATCCTCAGCACGGGGTGTTTGGTAAATCCTTTTAGTAATGGAAACAATTATATGTTCCAAGGGGTTCTCCATCTTTATTACCTTCTGTCCCAGTTTCGTACGCTAAAGAACGAAGAAACTTCTTTAGAAGCTTCGGAACAGAGAAATACCTGGGAGGAGCAGGAAGCTGGACAACAAATACAAGAATGAATCAGTAATTGTTTCCGTAGCTCCTTTATTCACTTTCATTCGTTATTACTGTTATTTATACGTATGTACAAAAAACCGTTGTTAACCAATCTCAATTATAGAATCGCGGGCTAAAAGTGATGAACCATTGCAGAGCAATCGTATCTCCGCATGTACTTCCTTTCGATATAGAAGTGTAAAAAGACAAGGTAAAATCTTTGTAAAGAAATATCTCGTAGAAAAGTGTTTCGTGTATATATTTTTCAGCAGTTCAATTCCTTACCTAAGTCAGGTAATCAAAAAGTAATATTTAAAAAAAAAAAAAAAGGAGCAGGTCCCATGTCCCACAACTAAATCTGTACTGGAACTACCAACTTTTCCTTGACTTTGCTGCCTCAGTGTCATTTATTTCATTTAATCAACGTAGGTATCAGATTTACGATGAGCGAACCGAGACGATGATCGAAGAGTTGCTTGTCGAGGTGATGCGTTAAAAAAGATCTATGTACGAAATACGAAGAGTTTCGCGATAAAGGATGGCATGATCAGTAATTAGTAATAACGACGGCAAAAATAAAAATAATAATGAGATGTTTCCGAATATCGCAGATATAGGATTTATTTCCGTATAATAATTAGAAAATATAATTAAGCCGAGCTAAATTATGATGTCTGTTGGATGTTCTTGTGAAACAGATATTAAAAGTAGCTCTCGTAGTTCACTGTCTTTCCCCACGGAAGTCGTATATTATCGAGAAGAAAAAAGAAAATGGCTGTTGCCCACCATCGCCCGGACCGTTCGTCTTTCCTGCGGAATTCTTTTCGATGAGAGAAGTGCCGCAGCAACCACTTCGATAAACGGAATATGCGAATGTCAAAGAGATGTGGCGAACGTGCAACTTCTTGCAGACGAAAGGCCAGTCGACGCGATTCTTTACCAATTCTATTATTCTTAATCATTGGTTGCGATCCCATAGGAAATAGCGCGGCGCTGGATGGTGGCAGCGTAACTCCGTTCTCGCGCGAGTAACGCGAGGAAAGAAGGCGAACTACTTCGGCTACTATACGCCGACACTCATCTGGCGGGGTGTATATACGGAAACTAGTTATTTCTTTTTCTGGGCCTTCTCGGCAGCCTTGGTGACCTTGCCCGCGGCGTCCTTGAAATTGACAGCCTTGATGACACCGACGGCCACCGTTTGACGCATGTCACGAACGGCGAAACGTCCCAACGGCGGGAACTCTTGGAAAGCCTCAACGCACATGGGTTTGCTCGGCACGAGCATCACAATGGCAGCATCCCCGGACTTGATGGACTTTGGATTCTCCTCGGTGGTCTTTCCGGTACGACGGTCGCACTTCTCCTTGATTTCGGCGAACTTACACGCGATGTGAGCGGTGTGGCAATCCAACACTGGTGTGTACCCATTGCTGATTTGGCCGGGGTGGTTCAGCACGATGACCTGGTGCAACAGAAATATCAAAAGTAATATAAAAATCGTGAAAAAAAAATATTGGATAGCAACGAAAAATTAAATCAATTATCACTCAGACGTCTTTAGCCATCAACAGATCTTCACGACCTTCCGGTGGAAACCACGAATGAAATATAAAGATGCTTCATCATCGTGATAGTTTATTTAAATTATTATACTAAAATAATTGCTCCGCAATATCCTGCGACGCACCTGTGCGGTGAAATCAGCAGCACCCTTGGGTGGATTGTTCTTAGAGTCTCCCGCTACGTAACCACGTCTCAACTCCTTCACGGAGACGTTCTTAACGTTGAAACCAACGTTGTCACCGGGAACAGCTTCGGTCAAAGCTTCGTGGTGCATTTCGACGGACTTAACTTCAGTGGTCAGACCCGCGGGGGCGAATGTAACGAGCATACCAGGCTTCAGAACACCAGTTTCGACACGACCGACTGGTACTGTTCCGATACCACCAATTTTGTACACGTCCTGCAATTAAACAGAGCACAGAATTATCGCGCGTTCCTTAACAAACATCAATAATCATTCCAAGATTGTTTCTAGTCAGACACCTCGAACCATCAACGAATTTAAAAAATCCTCCGGTGGAAACCGCGAATGAGAACAACAGTGTTATCATCATTCATGAAAATACAATTAAACAGCGCGGGGTGTTGCGCCGAATCCGAAAACCGACCTGCAGGGGAAGACGGAGAGCCTTGTCCGTGGGTCTTGAGGGTGGAAGGATGGCGTCGAGCGCTTCGATGAGCGTCTTTCCTTCTCCCTTTCCTTCCTTGCGCTCGACAGTCCAGCCCTTGAACCAAGGCATCTTGGAAGAGCTTTCCAGCATGTTGTCTCCGTTCCAACCAGAGATTGGCACGAACGCGACGGCGGGTGGGTTGTAACCGATTTTCTTGATGTAGGACGATACTTCCTTCTTGATTTCCTCAAATCGGGCCTCAGAGTATGGTGGCTCGGTAGAGTCCATCTTGTTAACACCAACAATCAGTTGTTTCACACCAAGTGTAAAAGCAAGCAGAGCATGCTCACGGGTTTGTCCATTCTTTGAAATACCAGCTTCGAACTCGCCAGTACCAGCAGCAACGATCAACACGGCACAGTCAGCCTGTGAGGTGCCGGTAATCATGTTCTTGATGAAATCTCTGTGTCCGGGGGCGTCAATAATCGTGACGTAGTATTTGGCGGTTTCAAATTTCCACAAGGCAATGTCAATGGTGATACCACGTTCACGTTCAGCCTTCAGCTTGTCCAATACCCAAGCGTATTTGAAGGAACCCTTACCCATCTAGAAATTAGAGACAAATTCCAGTTCAAGTTCCATCCCCAAATCGGATATATTAAGTCCGCTTTGTACACTAAGGGCCAAAATCGGGATTCCCCTCGGAAATTTGGCAACGGTGCATGTCACTAGAATTACCGAGTTATGCCTAGTGACATGCAACGTTGCCAAATTTCCGAAGGGAAGCCGATTTTGGCCCTTAGTGTTTCTCTGACAGAAATTTAGTACAAAATATTAGGCAGAATTATTACAGCGGACCATCGCTGTGCCAAGATTTAAATAAGTTATTGGCGACGTTAAGTAGTTATTGTGTACTAAATTTTGAAAGTTGACACGAAGAGACGAGGCACGAATTAGTCTCCGCTTACCTCCTGGGCTTCCTTCTCGAACTTTTCAATGGTACGTTTGTCGATACCACCGCATTTGTAGATCAAATGACCGGTGGTGGTGGACTTGCCAGAGTCGACATGTCCAATGACGACAATGTTAATATGAATCTTCTCCTTACCCATGGTGAAGTTTTAATAAAACTACCGATTAAATCTGGAAACAAAGAAATGGGTACATTAATATATATATAGTTGTAAGGTATGAATGCGATAATTGGAGAGAACTTAAAAATATTTCGGAAAGCAGATTATTGATTCTATTAACACGTTGATTGCCGAATACATCGATCGGAACATGTGCGGGTTTATAAACAAAAAATTTTCGGGGTTGAGCATAGCATTTCCAAATTTCGTGGGCAGTCAACGTGTTAAGCATGATGAGAATATCGCTTAGAATTAAAAGATATATGCGTACTCCACATGCTCCGAAAGGTAAGATATTCCGTGCTCCAAATTTACGAATATAATCCGCCGAGAATTTGCAAGATGTCGCGCGAAAGATCGAGTTTTATATTAAAATTATGGAAATACGGAAACTATGAAGCCCGATTGAAATACGGCAGGGTGCCTTTGTCCCAATGTCCACGTGGCGATATGTGAATATTCGAGAACGGAACCGGTAGCCATTTTGTAGATGGCGAGGGAGCATTGCAGCGTTGCCACGATTTTCTTGACGCTTGGCATCGGACGATGCCACGTTACGAGACTTTCGATGTAACATTTTTCCAATCAAAAGAGCTGTGATGATCCTTAATTATTTGCAAGTTCTTGTTATTCGGAAATTGACAGCGAAATCGATAACGTTTAATTTTATCAAGCGAACGATGTAGATATTATCACTTCCATGTTACCGAAGTAACTTTGGAGTAGCTAATTCGAATTGAAAATTAATGTTCTTGAACGAGAAACGGAGTTGTTGAAAAATTGAATAATATTTATATAAAAATTTCTATTGCGAGCACTAAGAATGCCGGTTAGCATTATGTAATAGAGGATTCGATCCCGAATGCGAGTATTACATGTAACGCGACTAGCAATCGATTAAAAATGTATGCACTCCATAGATTTTACGATTGAATGTTCACTTGTTATCACTTCTTCACAGCGATAAATCGTTTGAACAATATCGAGGAGAGCCGATTTAAGCAATCCGTCACCCTGGAAATCAGCAAGCGAGCTCCATTGTCGGCGAAAAGTCGTCCCACAAGGTCGTCGTTGCACAAGATTTCCAGCCGACTCGCGAATGCATGCCTGGACGCTTCTGTTACAACGAATCAAGCACCAATTACAGCTCCTTTTCAGCCGTCTCGCTAAAATTACTTTCACCGATGCCATTGTGATACCGTGGGACGCACAAATCAGAGCTTTACACTACGAACGCTCCAAATGATGCACGAACTCGTGACCGAATCTCCATCTCTGACAAGTGACCGCCATACTGCATCCGGTTATTTGCATTTTTCGAACTTGTTAAGCTTAAACGATCAAGTTTTTAACCGGCGACTGGTCGGGCCACCTGGATTCTTTTTCACGCGGCCGACAATTAATCGCGAGATACGAGGGCTTTTTCGTAAGGCATGCCGAACAACTTTTACGGAGATCAGCATGTGGTCAGCGTTCGAACAGCCGGCGAATACGGCCGACCAGCCATGCGCCACTTATCCAACGTCGAAATTCACCGAGAAAATTAATAATCCCGCAAAACTGTTGTCACAACACATCTCGCCGATATTTCCCTCGTCGTTCTATTCCGTACCTGACGTTCGATGCTATCTTCCCGGTAAGAAAATCGACGGATTATACTGCTGTGCGAAAACCACGAACAACCACTCACCTCCAGATGCCACGACAGAAAGAGATCGCCCAAGTGAAGTGACATGCGCATACGGCTTCCCGGCCGTAGCCTCCAACCCAGCGCCTCCATCATATCGATCACTCGCGAAACAATGAACCGTTTCCCCCTGCACAATTTATTATGTTCGGCTCGTAATTAATGTATCCGTAAATGGGAAGAAGCGTCGCTCGAATTGATCGTAGCAAACTCGTTAAAAAATCTTAGATCGGAGCGAGCAGTGAAATTAAAGTTTTCGGAGGATCGACGGCTGGGTTCGAGGCTACGGTTACGCAGCAACAACAGGCGTGCCGAAGCTCATATACAGATATATACATATAGGTATTTCTGGGATGCTCGTATGCATGTGTGAGAGCATGGAATCGGGAAAAAGATGGAGATAGTTCGAAGAGAGAGCATCGGGTCGTTCCGTTCAGGGATGCATTTGTGCATCCGTATTCCGTACCATCTGATTCAATGACATGACCCTGAATCCATCGAATCGTAAGATGTTAAACAATGATGCGAAGCAGAATTCGATTTTTCCCCGGACTGACCTTTCCTCGGAACGTTCAATCGAAGATTGTATAGGTGAGTTCAATGTAGTCGCATCTGCTCTTGCCGGAGTCGATGTAGCGAGGCTATGTTGCACTCCAGCTTCGGAGAGTTGAGGTTTGCAATAAAGGATTTTAAAACATGTCCAAGTATTAAACTGCTTTATAATGTATGTTTAAATTGCATTACGAATTACTGTATGCAATTACTTTTATTAGCATTGTTATACGCATTCGACATTACGGTAATAAATGCATTCCATTCTCATTATGTTCCTCGGTATGTACCGTGTACTAATTAATTGATTGCTCGTGCTTTGGCAAAGTAGTATCGTTTGAGAAAATGAAGATGTACATCATGGTTCTTTAATAGAGGAAATATAATATAGAAATATAGATAATCCATTCGGAAGCATAGGAATATTTTCTGCAAGATACAGAAGTTCTAGTGTACGTATTAGCATTTCGTAATGTGCCGTGGGAGCGTTGACATGCAGGTCATATTTTTTTCACTCCCGGTGGGTCTTGTAGCCTGAAAACGTTTTGTCCCTGATTTTGAAAATATGTACTATATTACGTTCAATTCTTTCTTCCTCTGTTATCATCCGTGGAATTCAGTGTTCCGAATAACAAATGCACTCGTTATTCTTAAAATTCTAATATAATAAATATTGCAATCTGACTATTTTTTTTTAAATTTTCCGGCATAATTACACTTACAGTTAGAGATAAAGTTTTCTTTAGTGTTACTTCGAATAGATGTTCCAATAATTGGAATTTCAAGTGAAAGTTTTAAAGAGGTTTCGTGCAACTCGAACGAGTGCCCAAGGCACCGACGGTTTTTGTTACAACCTTGGATTCCTGCTACAACACCTTTCCGGTGGTGACAATAGAACTCTGCTTCCATGAACTTTCGTGTTACCTTACTGTTTACATTCTTTTCGAAGGTCTTTAGTAACGTTAAAGAGTTTAATTCTCTTTCTTCCTTTACATTCGAAATTATTGTTACTAGTAATCTTAATAGAATTATTATCATCGGTATTGATAACGTGGCTTGCATTTGGTTTTTTAATCAGAAGCGCAACTTTAAAATTTTAATGGAACGTACTATTATTTAATTTTTCCTATTAAAAATGGAAGGTTATTTGAAGGTCAACATGTCATACATGGTTGAAATCGGTTTTTTATCAGTATTAAGAATAAAACGAGGAAAATGTTTCATTCCCTTTAAAAAAATGGCATTGGCCTTGAAATCTCGAAAAATATGACCTTAAAATAAAATTATTTTCTCTAAATTTTGCTTCGATCTTAAAAATGTAAAGTTTAAATTTAGGTTTCGACCTTAGGTGACTCACCAAATACATTTGCAAAATTGTTTTAAGTGATCGTTGCAATTTTTATTACGTTCAAAAATAGGAACCGAAATATAAATTTTGGGCGGAAATTCTTTATTTTAATCGTGCATTTGGAAACGATTGGTATTTCATGGGAACACGTGCTCGCGATTTACGTCCCCTGACTGCAGATAACCCGCTTTGCTTCTGGGTATAAAAAGCAACCATTCTAATTGCGTCAGAAGCTTATACGGAAGATGACTTATCACGCGAATGTTATATAATTGTATTCTTCGCAAATCGGAGAATGATTCATTGAAAGCAACGGGTAAAGTGTATGACCCGCTTCGTACGCCGGAAACAATAAATTCACAGCTAATCGGAATATTATTTGACGGAAATATTTCAAAAATAATCATTGGGAAAATAAATTAGTTTATTTGACGAAAGGAAAAGTCTTGAGTTAATCATTTCTAGTATATATAATAGAATATTTAATTTAAATAAAATATTATTTTCAAATAACTTGCTCCCTCTGATAAAATAAAATCAGTTTTCCTAAAGTATTTTTACAATAGAAATTATAAAGAAATCTTTTAAATAAAAATGTAAATAAGTAAATAGATTATTTATTCTTCCGATAATTATTTTTAAAATACTGTATTCAAGCTACGCTAAAGGTTGCACAAATTTTCATATTTTGACAATTAGTATCATTTTAGAGTTACTCCACAATTCATTTATTTAGCACTTTTTTATATTTATTGCAAGACGGTATGAAAAAGTACACTTATGGTTCTTAAAAAAATCAAAGCCATAGCTTAATACTCTCGTATTGTATAGGTAAGAAAATTTTGACGCTTAATCTGTTCCGAACATATTTCAAATGACCATTTTTTTTTAGAATGTCGCTAGATATAAAAAAATTCAAATTATAATTTTTAGTGACTACATTGTTATAGCGTATATTTCTTTCCTGGGAGTAGTGTTACAGCATCTTGAATCTAGGCGCAATAAAGTTACTCTCTAGCATCTCTCCAAAGTTGGTATTGATCGAGTTGTGACAAAGAGAAGGATCAGTTTTTATTGACTTTTAGTCTTCGGGGGTAACAAAAGAGGGGAGACTCCTACTTCCTGTATTTATTGCTCTGCATGCGGCAGACACAGATTTCCTCCTTCGAAGTGTGGTTGCTGCTAGGGATGTTTTGAAATAAAATTAAGTCTCTTAGATTGAATTATTGATATCAAGTTATATAAAATACTTGGTTGTTTTTACACATTTAAATGGTTTCTCTTTTACAAAGACTTAATAAAACCTACTCGTATACCCAGATCATCTAAATTCTAATATAAAAATTAATAAAAGAAACGAAAAGTAGTTTCGTGCATTGGCGTACATAAATCGATAATTTGCACGTGAAAATGCTAGCTTCGTATTTTAATCAAAATGTAAGTTTACAATATGTATAAAAAAAAAGAGAAAATTTATTGAAGGTTTCGTTTTCATGAAAATCGATTTGAAAAATTCGTTAAGAGCGCGCGCATTTAATTCAGAAGCGGCTCCACTTTCAAACCCGATTTTCTCGAAAACAATGCACTGTTTCAGAAATAATTATTCTACAATTTCACTTTATTTTTGACTTTTATTGAATTTATAATTGTTATCTAGTTTTTTTTTAAATGAATTTAATTATTTTTTGAATGAGAATTTTTTTCAGCCAGTATTTAATAAACTAAGAGTTTCATTCATGTCTACCCGAGTAACATTCAAAGTCAAAAAAGTTGTTTCCTAATTTCGACTTATTTCGAACTATAGACTCACCCCTTCCCATACCGTGCCACGAATTTTGGCACACCCTATACAGTAATTTATAATAAAACCAACACGTAAGTGTGAAAATGTTCGAAACTTAAAAAAAAAAAAAAAAAAAAAAAACTCGATCCAGCAGCATCGATTTCTTACAAGTATGGTTATAAAGGGGGTTGTGAAAGAAAACTTCTTGCCAACTTCAATCGTCTATTTATATTTCTGAATTCCTACTGACATCCGATCGTACAGACACTCGCACGTGGGAGCGGCGCAGCTAAGTTTCGAAAAATTTAAAAATAACTTCTATCGTCGAAGAGGGGAACGGATATACGTGTAGAAATGGACAAAAATCGGTGCACATTCGCGCGGGCAGCCGTATTTTATGGTTGATAATGGGCTCGACGATACACGCGATGTGTGCAGTCGTTGCGGGTGTAATTGATAATCGTGTGTGGTTTGCAGTCGTATTTCGCCGTGACGTTACAGTCTTCCTCCTTTTTTGTCTTTTTTTTTTGTTTCTGTTCAGAGCCGGATTTACCTTTTCAGGGGCCCTGGGCTGAATATTCGGGGGGGCCCCGGTTAAATATAAAAAACAAAATAACGCTGATTTCATTTTTTTTCAAAATTATTTTCGAATTTAATTTCAAAATTAACATTGAATATCGAAACTAAATATAACATTAACCCTCGGCAAGATTTTTTGATAAATTACTCGAAGAAAAAAAATTTAGAATCAGGGGCCCCCAGCTAAACGGGGCCCTAGGCTTAGCCTAAGGGGTAAATCCAGCACTGTTTCTGTTTCTGTTTTGCTGTGTCTCGTTCGCATTCGTCGACGCCTCCCTTATGACAGTCACGATCGTCAGCACATGACGCGCTCATATCTTAATGCCGACGTTATTTTTGGTCAATTCTTTGTAATCGGAAGTTTATTCTCACGTAACGCTCTCTCTACACTCCTACACACTCTCTTTCTCTCCCACCCTCACGTTTCGTCTCTCGCGTACCACACGCACACACGCACACATGTATTCCTCCATTCACGCATCGTTATCTCAGGCTTGTCATCTCTTATTCGGGCAATCGTCAAGCTGTACGGGGCCGGCTTCTTCTAGGTGTTTGATCGGGGAAGCAAAACGAAAAACTGTTTCGTCGAACTCGAAATACCTGACCGAATGTGTTGGTTGGAATTCTTCTACAGAGAGTTACAAAAAAAAAAAAAAAATAGACGCTTGGATATTTGTAGGATAAATATTATTACCGAGCTGAGTAAACAATGCCTAATATTAGTGGAAAAATTATTGAATGGGCGCTGACTTTGAAAAACGATTGTTCTTTAAGTGTTTCAAGTGTGGCTTAAATAAAGCTTACTATATACTATGTTCTTGATAATTTTTAAACAAAGTTGCTCCCTCCGATCGCGCGACACCTTTCGAACAACCCTGTACACAATATCCGTACATATTTAAACTATTATTAACGTATATTTATCATTATATTTATATTATATCCATATTTACAAAAAGTTGTTTCGTTAAATGTTAATATTCAATATCGCAATTGTTATTACATTATAACATTATTCCTGAGTGACCATTCATTAAGAGACCTCCCCTCTTGTTTCCTTTATCCGATGTGCCTTATTTAACACTAGAGCGCCGCGATAAGAAACCGAGGTAGCGTGATGACGAATGTGGAAATACGTTCACTGACAGTTGGAAAAGGAATATTTTTTTGTTTCTGAAAAACATTGGGCTGAATACGTTCAACGGCCGAACGAATAATTAGAAATTATTTAAATTTCACTGTCGATGCGTGGAACGATTTTCCACGAATATGAACGAACGTATCGTTAATGTTAGTCGAAGTATTTCTAGACAATTGATGCGTCGATGTAGATTGGACTAGCGTTATTATGTAAACCGCAGTGCGAATATAATTTGAGATTCTTCTGGATCATTTTGTGGAACGAGGAACGCTATAATGTATAGAAATATGGAAGAGCCATTTAAATATGGTGAATATTACGTTGATTTGGCAAACATGCTTTGGCTTGAAAGTGAATTTACCTTTGGAATCATTCTTGACAGACAAGCTGAATGCTTCGTGAAATTCTTACTAGTTAATTATGAAATAAATGGTTAAATTCGAGTGTAGCTTTTATTGATATTTGGATTCTCTTATCTAAAATATCTGGTATATTCAATAAATATGATCTTAATAATTAAATAGCGTATATTCAATAAATAGTCACGCATGGTACTCATGTGTAAATTATTTAAAAAACGATGGCACTAGCAATGGTATTAAATTATGTTTAGTTTTAAAGTATTATCATCTCCATTAATAATCTAGTAACATGAACCACTTTACACACAAGTTTATTTTTTAAACTTTCGATCACATTAATTGTAAATAATCGAAGACGTGGAATATAGAAAAATTGATGTACATGTTCGAGATACTTTTCATATTGCACATATGTAATTTGTACGTTAATTGTATAAATTACAGTGGAACTTCGTTTATTCGAACACCTTTTGTGTTTTTGAATAAATATGAAATATACAAAATAATATTTCAAGATAATAATTGTATAGTTTCCTTCTCAGAGTTAAATCAATTATTTCCGAATAATTCTGTTTAAATTAACTCTGCTAAGTAAAATAATAAATAATATTGGGCTAATATCATCATTTTAGTATTAAATTTCATTTATTAATGAGATATAACCATAACGAAGTAACTTATTATACACAATTAGATCGAGGGATCAGAAATTATTTGTGAGATTCCATGAAAAAGCATTCATCCGAATCTAAAATAAAATAAAATTAAAAATAAAAATCCAACTAATTAGGAATCAAATAAACATATAAAAATCTAACAATAACACGCAACCAAAAAAATTATTTATTATGTCAATAATCATGAAAACTTTTATTCTTCCCAAATTGGAAACTAAAAAATTCATTATTTGTACCCACCAAATAAAAAAATGGTTCTAATAATTCCCTTTAAAACATCCCTGACCAGGGGTCGCAAACCAGAGATTCCTCCATATCAACCAAATCGATTCCTCCCACCATAATTCCAACTATCGAGCTTCCGCTGTACAAATAACGTAACGTTTAACTTAATCAGGTACTCTCGAACCGTTCAAACAATTCCAAAGTCTTCGGTGCATAACGATAGGTGTTTAACAAACGCTTTTCCACCGGGCAACGCGAAACATTGGCACAAATTCATCACTCTCGCGTTCGTCGACGTTCCACAAAATGATCAGTAAAATCCACGTGGTTCCGTCGTATGCTGGTCGAAAGCCGAAGTATCCACGCACACAGCCGAGCGACGTCTAAAGACAGCCGTCCTGCCGATCGCACGCTCGATCGTTAACAAAATCCCGCGAAATCGAATTCGCTGACTGTCCATGATCTCTCCGCTGTAATATATACACGCCTCACTTCGCCCGTAACACCGATAAACGTCTTAATAAAATCAATATCATGCAAACAGTCGCGTGGGGGGTTCGTTCCGCCGAGGATTAATCGTGTCGATCGCGTAAATTCGAGTTTCTCAAAATTCAATAAAAACTAAGGCGAACCGGCCGGCGAACTCGACCCCGCTGCACGTTCGCCGCGCGGTCGCGCTTTCGAGTTTCAGAGACACTGCATTCTTACACTCGCCCCTCTCTATTGGCCCATCTTGTTGTAATACCGAAACGGCACGGCTGATATTTTGCGTTCCGCAGTCATGTAAATTTTTGTGTTGGACTCTGGGGGCGAATTAAGTCCAGCTTCGTCGCTGGATTTAATGATTCTACGTTGTCTTTGTAGAATCTGGTGGCGAAAGGACGTGGCTACGAATCTAGTATCTCTGAAACCATGGCGATACATAATAAGATATTGGAAGGCTTATAGTATTGAATAAGTTTTGTAAATTGTTCGTCAGCAGTTTCGGTGCTGTGAGTCAGACGATTTTACGCTATGAAATGGGAGCACTCGGAGCAACGGGCTTAGAAGCTGGTGGAAGCCAAAGTGGAAACGAAAAGAAACGAAGACGTGTAATACATATGAAAGATTCGACAACTCATCATCTATAGATGGAGAAAAGTTAAAGCATCTCGATTAAAACAGATCGATTACAATGAATAAATTACAAACGTTTCATGTACAGTAGGCACTCGTTATAAGCTCGTTTCTATTATGCGTTATACGCCCGGCGATTATCCCCACCACGTCTTGGAATCCTTCGGACGAGAGTGAGAGAACCCGAGAACGAGCGAGAGGCTCTTTCGTTTCCTCTCACTCTCCACAACGCGCTGTACGCCCGCCGCCAGCCCCGCTCGTCGAGCTTATAACGAGTGTGGAGTGTACGAAGGTTCGTTTAGATAACTTAGATGCTCTATATTAGATAATACGGACTAAGTGGTTTTACTGGAGGGGATAGCAAATATATTCGTCAAGAAATAGCATAAATTAATTATATGCAAGTCTGACAATAAATAAAGCCATGCGTTGCTCAGAAATTATCGTTGTTCACAGCATTCTCTCAGGGTTATAATTAAAAGTACGTCAATGTACATATACGTACACAAATGTGCTTATAAGGGACATTGTTCACTTTCCATAAGGTGTCACAAATACAGATTTCCTTCTGCTTTTGCAACGTTTGTAGATCAATGACCACTTGGTTATTAAAATATCCAATTTGTTCATTTACTCCGTGTATAAGGAAGATGGGTAATGAGGAAATGGGGCGAAATCGACCCTTCTGTAAATTGTAGAATATCCTAGGATTTATCAATTGAAGAATATAGGAGAAGCCTTGAAAAATGGAAGCATATTTCGTGTACACATGTATGACAATACCAAATAATGAGGTTTATAGGGGTTAAAATGAGAAGTTGGAGAATAAAGAATCCTATGAATTTAATTACTAAGTAGCTGTGCCTCGATAGATACTAAATCGTCTGCCAAGCCTCGCATCTAAATAATTATAGGTATTCCCACAAAATTCACGTTGTGGAGTGTAGGAAACCATTGGCTCCTCCACTTTTCCACTCTCTCTTTGGGCATGCGCATTAGAGGCCCCACAATTCCTTGGTGAGCCTATAGATCAGGGGTTTCGACCAAGCGGCTCGCGAGCCGCAGTGGCTCCCTCTCCTCTTCGCCTGGTCCGTAGGAGAACGGCCCCCTCCACTCTACTTCACTCTGATGAATTTCTCCACCAGGTGGCGCACTATCGCCCCACCGGGGCACGTGCAACTCCTGGAGGAAAATAAGTGGGGGAACCGGCTGACCGGGGGCCCGACTCGTGCGGCTCTCGAAGAGGGGAAGTTCGACATCCCTGCTATACATCTACTAATAATGAGATTTATGATAAGTGAAGTGGGAACAAACGGAGTTCCTAGCAGATCTTCCAATACCTCGATACTAGATCGCCCGTCAAACCCCGAATGTAGATCATGGCTATCCCCCACAAAATTTACATATAGATCTATAATCTATAGATCTATAAACCTTCAAGCAGAAGAAAGTCTGTGTTGGAGTAACCGTTTCTGTGAAGTGAATAATGTCCCTTTTATATAATAATGTAGACGTAGACAATAATTGTATAAGTAAGGCTGATTAAACGCGCTTCTTTCCCGTTCGAATCCGACTGAAAGTTCTCTCTCCATTTTCCTACAGTCACGAGCGACACTAACTTCAAATGCTACTTATGATTAGGGTAAACTCTACGCTGTCGAGTATTATGAAAGAAGGTGGATCAGTTGGGCATGAGCGTGGCGTGTGAAACTTGTATAAAATGGAGAGAGAGAATTTAGTCGCCAGGTGTTCTCTATGTAACGCTTTGCGATGATGTGTATAGAGCTAGGTATTCAATGGTTTCCAAAGTTCTTTCTAGCTTCAGAACGTGGCAGTAGAATAGTACACCCGATACCTTGCCGCGAAGACCAAGCAACCCGATCAACTTTATTTATCTCAACTACCTTGCTGTTGAAAAGTCACCGAACGAAAATCATTTGGCGAACTGAGAAAATTAAATAAAAGATGTCTTGTCATTCGTGGTATCACTGAAGAAGATTATTCATCTAAAATGAATAAAAAAAAAAAATTAAGGTAGTACCTCTTACAAATATAAATCTGAAAAATCGATTTTAAAGATTTCATAAAACTACATGTATATAAGCCTGAAAATCTTTTACGCAATTAAAATCTCAGCAAAACTTATGCAATTAGACTTCTAAATTTGCATATTTAATGCTCGTATTTTTTATAAAAAAAAAAAAAATTTAAGCTACACTGACTTTGATCCTCTGAAACGATACAAATTGATTTCCGGTTCTACCATGAATTCCAAAACACAGAAATTTATTATGCACCGCATAGGAAAAATTTTATCTCTACTGCCTGGAAAATCCAATCGTTTCGATTAGTGCTTCGTGTCGTTACGTCCATCTTTCGAGGCAAAGTATTTTCCTGGGCACCGATACACCTTACTCGCTTAGATTTAAACGTTGTATTCTTGATAATGTCTATCGTCGTGAATATCGTACAGATGACGTGAATCTAGTCTCGCAGAATCTGTCGCATGAAATACTTACGCCACCCGGACAACGTTCGAAGCTAATCAACAACGCGGTATACGATTTTGCGCATTTCATCTCCGTGCTTCTTCTTTCCGTTTTCTGTCACGTTGGATCTCGAAGATTACGTTTCATTCAATAAATCGGATCTCTCGTTTGTTTCAAGCGATAAAACGCGCGGCACGCTTACAAACTGGGAAGGTGAACGTTAAAAAAATGTCGTTAATTATTTAAATCTATTCGATGGTTTATAAATACTAAAAAAATCGCTATCCTTAACACTAGTCGCTTCGTTACTTTGTATTAATTTTCGAAGGATATAGCCTGATCATCCCCTTCGAGTTCTCCTATGATATAAAAACGGGCGTATTTCGGAGCTTGCCACCCACGTGATGGATCGTTACGGATGACGGATGAGTCACAACCATTGCGCCCTTTATTCTATCCAAACGGTTCTTGAAAAATTGTCGCTTCTGCTCGAGGTTGGGACTATTTATCGAATTTTTTCCTATTCGATTGTTCAATCATTATTATTATTCGAGTATGCATCGAATATAATTGCGTTACTGTATTATTCGAAAATTGTGTAAATAGAATTTTACATTAAAATTGGAGTTTATTCGAATTATCGAGTAATTGTGTGCTGATATGAAAACGTACCAAATGTTTTTGTTCTGTTAATAAAAAATTTCAGGAGAAACATTTCTTTAAAGTTCGTTAACCGAAATAGTCTTTTTCTAATTATTTCTAAATTATTTGTTGAATTAAGAAATGCTTTAGGCAAAAGTTATTCAGTTTCAAATGTAGAATTTTATAGGAAAGGAAAAATTTTAGTATTTGAATATTCGAATACTGCTCTAATTTTAATAGAGTGTTCAAAGAATATTCGTAACAGTTGAGTACTTATAAAAAAAATTCGAACAGTCCCAACCTTAGCTTAAGTACCACTGCCTTCGGAAATCCTAATTAGAATTGCGAGTATCTGAATGTTTAATTAACTGCGACTAATTCGTCTCCTAATTTACTGTAAAGGTACCATATATACGTGTCGAGTAATGATTAAACAAAAGTTCTGCTTGAAGCAATTTCAACGAAGACCGAATGACTTCAATACAATGCTTACATTTAGAATTCATTTTTTTTTATTCGTGGTATTTGGTATTTCAATAGTTATTGCAGAAAATGGACTTTACTCTGTGGTGATAATTTTTTTTTAGATTGTGCTCCGCATATATTTAGCACTGAAAGAAGTGCTGAGCAAAGTGTTTGGATTCTCAGCTTTGTCAAATCTTAATACATTCTTAGTCATTTTGATGCCATTCTAATGGCAAAACCTGTTATTTTTCTCACAAGAGGAGAATTTTCTATCACTGAAGCAAGTATATTCCTAGAATTTTGAAAGCATTAGAACATTCAGATTACTCTCGCAGCCCTAGTTGTGATATCCTCGGTGTCGTTTCAATTCAAGATGGAGAATAGAGATGAGAAACGACGATCACACGTGAAATTTATCGGAACAGGTAGAAAGGGCGTGATCCCGTTTTGATTTTCCAAATCGTGGGAATTCGGTCCCGTCGTGGCCTTCGAGGAGAGATGATTTCTTGGTACGAGATTCTACCGAGGTCCGTTTCGATTGAACTCTTCGAAATCGATTGCAGAATTTCGTACGAATGCCTCGCTTCGAACGAAACGCATTCGCGCCCGTAATTTCATTATGCTTTGCGGTTCTCGATATTGCTGAACGAAACGCGCACGAGGAAATGAAAATAGCGAGATTTGACGCGCGTCGTCTAAATTATTTCGTAAAAACAGGCCAGAGTTTCATTGTTCTCGTTTCGTTAGAGTCTCCACTGAACATTACGCGTTGTCCCTTTCTTCTTAAACAATGACTCATCGTTAACCACTAAAGTAATTTCGAGATTTTAATAAGTGCTTTAACTCAGATTCCCCGCACTATTCTCACATTCCGTATACGAAAGCGGTATATGAACGATAATGACTGGAAATGAAAGCAGAAGTCGGAAGCAGTAATGCAGATGGTGGCTTTAGTTGGTCCCGAACATGAGTTAGCATGGGTTTGTGTACAAATCTTAATTATTTCACGAACGAGCCGTTCAAAATGCCACAATTTCTATAATATTCCCAACGTCTAATTCACACAAGAAAATTCACGAATTAGCTATAAGTCGTAACAAAATCAACTGGCGGTTCAACTTAGAAAGTCATGTCTGATGTTAACTCCTTCAGTTTTCGAATCCATGTACATACTCACGTTTTCAGTGCGGGGAACGCCCACCGGGCGTTGAGCGAGTATGGTTAACACATAGGACTGGGGTATTTCCGCACACGTTGTGCACAGAGTTCGAACCTCAACGCTGAAAGTGTTACGTGTTACGAGATCAGTTGACTTTGTACCAAATATAGCTTCCTTTTTGTTTTTTTTAAATATGGAAAAGAAATTTTCTTTTCACGAATTTGAAAGATGGAAGTACGTCGATTTCTGCACAAACCCATTCTAAAAGTCGCGCATGGAATCGTGTCGACCGTTGCATCACAGATCTCAGCTCATGGCAACACTGCGCGTGTCGAACGTAATACATCTTTCTCTCTCTCTCTCGTTGGTTCTCTCTCCCTTTCTCTCTTACATTCTCACATAGCATTTTTGTTGTTGTCGCTGCTGCTGTTGTAAATATTACGAGTTACCTACATAGTAATCTATACGGTCCTACGATATAAGGTTCTTTGGCAGTTTATGTACACGCAAGTCGAGCCACGGCGCCGGTTTCGATCGTTTCGACAGCGAATCTCGATGTCGAGCAACCCGTGAGCCGCGAAACATTTACAAAAGTTACGCCGCGCCGGAATCGACAGATTCGGTTTCACCCTCGAGCCGCGCTAAAACACATTTGAAAATGCCTCGTCCTTTGGATGGGGAGCGCCGATGTCGATCGTTGGCGATGGCGACGCGAGCTTTGTAGATCGATCGAGTGAAAGGGGACGAGAAGTATTTAAGACGCCACTGACTCACAAGGGAACACCGCGAACCCGGACTCACCGATGGGAACGCAACTTTGTGGGTTTTTAGACTGACTCAAAACAAGAACAACGGTGTGTTTCATTTGTGCCCTATCGCCCTTTAAGGGGGTGAAAACTAACCTCAAAGACAAATAGGCACTTCCACTTTTTCGCATATAACTCCCGAACTACAACAGACAGAAAAAAATGTTTCAAACAAAAGATTAATGGTGCAATGAGCACTGCAAACTTGCTTTAAAAAAAATTTGAAAAAGGTTTTTTTTCGTTCAGGTACTTTTTTTTAAACCCTTTTCAAAATTTTGTTAATTCAGGTTTGCAGTGCTCATTGCACCATTAAACTTTTGTTTGAAACATTTTTTTCTGTCTGTTGTAGTTTGGAAGTTATACGCGACAAAGTGGGAGCGTCTATTTGACTTTGAGGTTAGTTTTCACCCCCTTAAAGGGCGATAGGGCACAAATGAAACACACCGTTGTTCTTGTTTTGAGTCACTCTAAAAACCCGCAAAATTGCGTTCCAATCGGTGAGTCCGGGTTCGCGGTGTTCCCTTGTCAGTGACCCAGGGGCTGGTATTAAAAAAAAAATAATTATCAAAATTTGACCTGCTTCTCAAAAAGGTACGCCATCACTGGTATATGTATAGCTTCATATTAGTAGGATACTATCTGGCAAACGAAGTTGTGTTCTTTTCTACACCACTTTACCTCAGATTTAGCACTACATAATTGCGTCACAGGAATGGTATATTTTTTTATAAAGTATAAAATGTTATAATACAGGGTTATCCACTGAAGACTGGCGGCGCTCGCGCAAGCAGAAATGAGAACGGCAACATCGCCACACGCATACTTACTACTACAATCATATGTCGATGCATCCGCCATCTATGGGCTGTTGCTAAAAGTATAGGTTCGTATAGGTCATCTACACAAACTTATAGTTTTAGCAACAGCCCATAGATGGCGGATGCATCGACATATGATTGCGATAGTAAGTATGCGTGTGGCGATGTTGCCGTTCTCATTTCAGTCTTCAGTGGATAACCCTGTAGTATACTATTAATACTATTACCAGGAATAGTACGATAGTATAACGAGATTATAACAGCACGGTATATACACATACACTAAGGGCCAAAATCGGCTTCCCTTCGAAAATTTGGCAACGTTGCATGTCACTAGGCATAACTCAGTAATTCTAGTGACATGCAACGTTGCCAAATTTCCGAAGGGAAGCCCATTTTGGCCCTTAGTGTACCTACCGTGAAATCGTTCGAGACCCCAGAAACCTGTGCGACACCTTCCCCCTTACATTCGTCGTTCCATCGCCTGCCAATATCAACGTTTCAGCGCTCCTCATCGTCAAACGTAGCCCGCAGCTCAACCGCAGCTATCTTACCCACGTTTATTTACAGAAACAGTACGATCATGTAATTGAGATATCTCGCGCTGCTAGTCCCGTTTATCTTTGTACCGCCATTTTCATCGTCGTTCTCGCTGGCAGTGTCCCCCTTCGCCTCGACAATAGTGTCCAGCCGCTCCATGGTGGCCCTCTGGTGATGATGGCTGCTCGACGGGTCACTGTCACCCGCCTCGTCGGAGTCCATGTCGATCATGCGATCGTTCACTTGGATCTTCACCACCGCGTCCACCGGGTACTTCCCCTCGTCGCCGGTAGGGGCGGCGCCCCTCGGCGGCCGCAGCCTGCCGGACATCATCCTCTCGTTCTTCTCGCAGCGCGGACAGTTCTGCCCGTTCGACGAGGCCTCGTCGCTCTGGCAGCGGAAGCATATCAGGTCGCCCTCGCTGGAGAAATCGCAGTGCTCGCACTGGACCACGTTCCCGTTCCCGTGGCAGAGCTCGCAGACAGGGCTGTCGCCGTCCTGCTCCAGATCCCTGACCACGTAGTCCTCGTGCTCCGGCTCGTGCTTCTTCGGCCAGCTCCTCCGAGCCTGATGGTCCGGGTCGTGGTGCAACGACCTGGGCGATGAGCTTTGGCCAGCGTAGTCCTGATCGTGGTGCAGGGACCGCGGCGAGGAGATGTGCACGGGGCTTTTGTACGCGCGCGAGGTACCTGGATCCTGGGTCCGGTCGTCGAACCGCTCCTCGACGTACCTGGTGCAGTAGGAGCCAGGCGTTTGGGGCCTGTACGTGCAGGTTCGAGTCTTCTGGTCGCATTCGCTGCACAGTAGTAAGTTCGATTTGCTGCCTGGGTGCGAGGCGTATCCGTTACACGTGCCGTAGTACTTCTCGTCCTCGTCGCTCTCGAAGAAGTGCTGGCTCAGGCTGCCGATCGACTTCGTGTCGCTGGACCTGCCGGAGATCCTGGCCTCCTCCGGCTCCTCTCGATCCTCTGCAGCGTACCTGTAAAAAGATCCCATTGCAGCTACCGAGACACCGGCGGATATCATTGGGCTGGGTTCTGGGCAGTGGTGGATCCGGAGTTTAGCGAGTGTTGGGGTATTTGTTGATAGATGCGGTCTAGAGTGTTGGCATAGATAAATGTGTACGTCATATACAGTGTTTTTAATTTAAGAACATTGATCAGGTTCTGTTGTACATTGGAGGGACGATATTGCGGTAGTTTCAGTTGGGGAATAATGCTACAGTAATAGGTAGTAGAAATTTATAGTGAGTTTGAAGGTGGTGCAACTCCTGGCTGCCAGTGGAGGAATTGTTTTCAGGTCTATCTCAACAGAGAAAGGGACTTTGATAGGGTTGCCCAGTTGATTTCGATGGTAGTTCAAGGTAATTCACGTCTGGCATACAGGGAATTGATAACGATGCTCATTACATCACAATGAAATTAGGAATGTGGGTACTGAATGCTTTCCTAGAGCAGAAGATGGGAGAATATTATCCCGTCATTGCTCTCTCTCGAGTTCTCTTCGTCCCAACTTTCATGAAGAGAATTGTAAGAGCAGATAAATAATGGGTTCGTGGAAATGTGGTGTTAAAGAAATGGTACTTGTACCTACCCAAGGAAAATCACCACTTAAGGATCCTACATTTATATATACAGAAACAAGGTTTCATTGTGCGGTTGTTGGACTCATAGTGGTATTATGCACAATGGGTCGTTCAACCGTAATGGAGCAGTGCAGACGTTTACGTGCAACAACTCAATTGCCCGGAGGAGAAATTAATGGAGAAAGTACCAGCACTGGTGAATCTGACATCTCACGTGGCAAAAGTGACACAAAAAAGAACGATGGAACTTGGATGAGGAATACTACCTCGCGCTCCGTATTCACCAGACCTGCTGTGAGTAGATTTTCAGCAGTCTGGATCCTCGTAGAACTCTCTGAGCGAAGAGAAGTTTTCAATTATGAACTGTATAGATTCACCTATTCTCAAAAAATATTTTGCATCGCGTTCACGAGACTTTTCTCAAAGAATCACCTATTTTTCAAGCGTTTTCACCGGTGGGTCCGCTTAAATAATTCTTAAGCAGTCATTAATTCTTTACTTTACAATAATTATTTCCAACAATTCATTAATTAATAATCAGTGTATTTATTCTCCTTTCGTTTTTGCAACCTCTTCAAAGATCGTAAGGCAAGGGGCCAAGTGGGCTTCCCAGAAGCCAAACTAATCAAACTCCACGATATGAAAGGTACCTATAGAAAGTTGATTCCTAAAGCGTTAATAACTAATAAATTAATTAATAATATGCCTGCGTACCAGAATTAAGAGGTTTGCAGAAAATGGAGTTGATCAATTTAATTTCTGAAAGGCTCCACTGTCCGTTCATTCGATAAAACGATAAGATTTCTGATTCAACACTGTACCTGTCGTCGGCGGCTTCCGCCAAGTAGTGTCGTATTCGCCCCATTTTAGCTTTGCCGCGCTCTCGCGGCCTTGTTTCTTGTTAAATGATACTTTCACGGTTTCTCTCGTTGTTGTCTTCCACGCTGGACGTGGAGCTGGCGCCGCAAATCTGCATCTCGATCTCGGCCAGCCGGTGCTCCACTTCCCACTGCTGTTGATTCAGCTTCACGCTCATCGCCGCGTTCTCGGTCTCCAGGCAGATCAAACGTTCTCGAAGACGTTTGATCTCGGCCAGCAGCGCCTCGTGGTTGCCTAACAACGGTGTGGCACCTTCGCTGACTAATTGTGTCATGCTGTTGCAGGTCATGCCTAGAGAGAATGATACAATTAACATCACACACCTTCCACAAGCCTCTCAATGGGGGGTCGCTTTTAATTCACCGAAGTCACATATCGTCGGGGCTGCGGGGAAGATCTGTCGTTTCTATTCATGCACTGGGTTAACCTCGTCATAATAAATGGAAAAGCTCGGTTGGCAGGGGATTTTTCTGGATTTATTGTTCGTTGTTTGCATTACGAAGCAACTCAGTTCCTTCAGAAGTGGAGGATTTCTTTATGAGCCGATTATATTTTGTACTTCCCGTCGGGGGATTTTGATGAAATTTAAATCTGATATGGTCCATGTGAAATTAGAGGGAGTTTAAGTTATCATTATGCTGGCTTCGAACTTGTTTAAAAAATATAGAATGTATAAGTCCGCAACTTTCGTGAAAACACGATCTATAATTTTCATAAAGTAAAAAAAACTTTTTGGTCCCTCCAAAAATATTATTTAGGATGGTCTATCCTCGTAAATTAAATTAAGAGCAGATCGAACTCTGATATGATTCATAGTTTCGGAAATAAAAATTCATTTGTGAAATCTACTTCTCGCGAAAATAGGCAAAAGTTGCCAACTTCGATATTTTATATTTTTTAACCAAATTGGAGGCCATCGATATGATGACTTAAACTGCCCATAATTTCACGTGGATTACGTTATATTTCAATTTTATCGGAACCACCTGACTGGAAGTGCAGAATGCGATCGGTTTGGCGTGGAGTGACCCTCACGTGTTTTTTTTTTCTGGAGGGGAAGTATCTATCCATTGGTAAAGTGTGCTTGCGACTCTGTGTACTTGATTAGCATTAAACGTATAACTGGACAGTTGCCAAAAGACTGTGTAAAGATTTCGGGGGAGAATATTGTAACTGCTTGTACGTGCCAACGTTTTTAGCGAGCCGGTCATTCGAGTCTCGAAGATGAACCATGCTATGGACTTCCACTTGCGCTTTTCCGTAACAACGCGCGAAGAATGCTGCAAAAAAAGTCGAATTCGTCATCCGTTGCTATCAGCGAGGACCTTGCGGTGTGTTGGACAACGATTTTGGATCACATTAAACGCCATGGATTTATTTTAAAGTACAACGGTTCTGTACAAGGAAAGAACTTAAGTGGTCGAATAAGAATTTCTTCATCCCTTCTTATTCATTGTAATACGGAGTTGTTTTTGAGATTCGTATTATCGATTGATTATATTGAAGATGAAAAATGAATGTTGTAACGCAGAAATGTCGACACCAACTGTGACTAAGGTCGAGGTGCACCAGAAGATAATTGTGATTTGTGTTTGGTGAGATACGAGGGAGTTTAGTGTACAAGGAACACTATAAATTATTGGAAGGTGAGACACATTGATTTAGAATTAGGGCTGGGACTATTTGTCGAATTTTTCGTAATTCGAATACTCGAATACTTCAGTTGCTCAATTATTTGGCGAATATAATTCGAATATCCAAGTATTTGAATACTATTCGAATATCCAAGTATTCGAATAATAACATTCGAATACTGAAATATTCGAAGTTTATTCATAGCAGTCGAATACTTGTAAAATATTCGAATATTAAATTATTCGAATAGTCCCAGCCCTATTTAGAATGACACTGTTAACAATGGGGTAAACTAAACCTTGATGTTCAGGATAAAATGGCTAAGACACTAGCTAAGAGGAATCTGTGTCCATTATGATGCTCGACGATTTCGTGGGCGTACAAAAAAAATTCACGAAGTCCATTTTTGCTAAAATTCATTTTTTACCATTACTATATTCATAACAGTTGCGTACTTTGCGTGGGAATGCTTTCGAGACTATAAACTCGTTTGTATTGCTGTGAAAGAGACGCTGTAATTTTGTAAATCCAATCATTCATCGTCTCTGCCACAGAAAATCGATTTTTCTCGAGACTTAGTTTAGGGGTTTTCCTTGTACGCCCACGATATATGTACAATAGCAGCGATTAACACTTCAAGTCGGTCAGACCTTTCTCAGCGACCATTTCTGCCGGGAAAGTTTCGTTTAATTCTCTCCGAGCAAATATTCGGAGACACTCAAAAAATACTTTCGATGCTTTGGCATCATTAAACTATCGCCTAATTTGATCAGTGCAATATCTTCTAAATGAAAGAAATTCAATAGCTACAAAGATTATAGCTTTCATTAAATCTTCGGTTGAAATACGCTTATTTTTATGGTTGGAAAATAAGTAATAAACTACATAATGACAGAGATTATATAGTAGGTACTATAATAAAGTACAATTTGCAATAGATTAACCTCTATTATTACTGTTACGACGTTGAAAAAAAATGGGTGAAGAAAAATAGAATCCTCTAACACACCTAAAATTAGAATGTCAAAGCTGTATTATCGAATAATATTATTATCAATCAATCGACTGGTTTATCTTTTTTTTGTGTATTTTTACAGACAAAAAAGTCGTTTGAATATTTTGTCTGTACAGATGTAAATCATTTTCTTATTTCAAATATACTTGTTCCACAAGGGTGACATTGCTTTTTATCGAATAATATAAATTTCGTTGGTTTAAATAAATATTTGATGACCTCATAATCTTGACAACAAATTAAACACTGGATTGTCAGGGTGTTGTGTTAATTATAGATATGCTTTCGTAAGTAATACGTGGAGAGTTTGTCGAACTGTGAGTTTATTTCTGAAATGGGTCGGCTGGAAGAATCAGTCTTAATTGCACAAACGAATGGAAAGTCAGATGAATGAACACTGCTCTTTGATCTCGAATGAAAGATTAATTAATGGGATACCCGTGTACTTTCAATGGTTCCAATCAGCGCATCAATTTTCGTAATTTTTTGTGATATTTTTATCGAACGTGATGTAATTCTACATTAAAAAGCACACAGTGGAATAAAATAAATTAGACCAGCACGTTTGTTTCTAGATAAAATGGCA
The DNA here is from genome assembly GCA_960531205.1 of Andrena bicolor. Taxonomy (NCBI): domain Eukaryota; kingdom Metazoa; phylum Arthropoda; class Insecta; order Hymenoptera; family Andrenidae; genus Andrena; species Andrena bicolor. The sequence goes on along the minus strand of OY482668.1, from coordinate 2,580,268 downwards.
AATAATATTTCCAGTAAGAACTGTTGTGAAATTTACGATCGAACGATTCAGTGCCCAAGGGGAACTGTGGAAGTGTTAATGGTAACATATTAAATCATCATTATGTATCGAGTCTATTGAGATTAATGATTGGCATTATTTCACTACGTGGTTGCGTAGACCATAGTTCCTCATTTGCTGTTTTCCTGTACTTTTAAATTTATGGCCATGTGACGGGTGTATTTACAAATACCAACAATTTATCTAAATATTCCAATTTCACGCAGAAAGTGTGCGGGGCACAGGTTATTCGTATTACCAGGGTGTGAATTGTTGTTATTTAAAATCATTCAGTACAAATTATTACACAAAGGTTTCATGACAGACACAAATGGCAACTGTGAGTTTGTGAAATAAATAGGGCTGGGACTATTTGCCGAATTTTTCGGTATTCGAATATTCGAATACTTCAGTTGTTCAATTATTTGGCGAATATAATTCGAATATTAAAGTATTCGAATACGGAAATATTCGAATATTAAATTATTCGAATACTGAAATATTCGAATATTAAATTATTCGAATACTGAAATATTCGAATACTAAATTATTCGAATACTGAAATATTCGAATACTAAATTATTCGATTACTGAAATATTCGAATACTAAATTATTCGAATACTGAAATATTCGAATATTAAATTATTCGAATACTGAAATATTCGAATATTAAATTATTCGAATACTGAAATATTCGAATATTAAATTATTCGAATACTGAAATATTCGAATATTAAATTATTCGAATACTGAAATATTCGAATATTAAATTATTCGAATACTGAAATATTCGAATACTAAATTATTCGAATACTGAAATATTCGAAAATTAAATTATTCGAATACTGAAATATTCGAATATTAAATTATTCGAATAGTCCCAGCCCTATAAATAAACGTGTGACAAAAAACACATCAACATTACTACTAACAATTATTATAGCGTGATTATTTTGCGGAGGGGACGACTAAAGTCGTTTTTCCTAGCGAAATGGTTAATTCTGATTTTTGCTTGACGATGGAATTCCGGTGGAAATCTTGAAACCGACGACAGTGATATCTACTACGTGCTAAGTTCATAGCCTTCCAAGATGAGATACTTGCCAGAGTGGGTGGACTGTCTGCCAGTGGAGGGTTGCGTGGCAATGGACTGTGGTGCCCTGGCGGTCTGATCCTCGCTGCTGTGGCCGCTGCTCGTGGCACTCATCGGGCTGTCCACCCCCCTCGCAAGGTTGTTCACGTTCACGCTGTTCGCAGTGCTCGCCAAACCGCGCGCTGTCACCGGACTTGGGCTAGGAGAGAACAACGAGTGCCCGGCCGAATATCCGTGACCGGACTTTGTGTCCATGGTTGGGACCCACATCTCCTCCAATGGCACGCGTCCCTTTGATTCCACGAGTCCTGGTGTGCTCTGGCATCGCGCCATTGCGGCTGGAAATTTGTTCCAGGTACTTGTAGCAGTAACAATAAAAACATCGTCTTCGGGGAACATTTTGTAAACAGAATACAAAAAGAATCGCGGCGTAATGGGGTGGGGGTAGTTTATTGTTAGCTAGTAGCTATCGAAAACTATAGATGGCTTGTTTTCGCTATCGATAATCATTGGTATTGAAAATCGTAGGTTAGTCAATTAAAAAATTCAGAATCCCAAATTTAATTTGTAATATTATCACAAATTTCGATAGTGAGAACCATCGATAACTATCGTAAGTACCATCGATAGTTCTCCACTACTATTAGCTACTATTGAGCTTACAGCGTAGTATAGTAAAATATTTCTAAAAATTTCTAAAAATCATCTGATTTTTTCGCATTTAATTTTAAGTATTCATACTATCCTAGTGTGGGTGTTCTTGCAAATAAAATGGTGTTTACAACACTGAAACGAGTTATGCACCGTCCTCTTAATTGTCCAGATGAATCATACATCTGAAAATCTGATACCTATTTCTTTATCAATTAGGTGTCTATAGTTAATTCAACATTTCAGTAATGCAGAACCATACACAGCCGTTTCGGCACCATTTCGCGAATAAAACCAGTCGGGAACGGAGGCAGTTTCGGTATTGAAAATCAAGGGGAGCGTGTTCGAGTTTCAAACAGTCCTCGTTAATGGAAATGTCGGTATTGTTCCGTTGAATTACATTTTCGTGTTCGTGTCGATGAAATTTTTTGAAAACCAGCCGTAACCAGCGGACGGAGCTTCGTGTTTTATGCATCCCTGACGTTCGGCTAAAAAGCGATATCGCGCTTAAATTCTGATTTTAAACGCGTTCACGTGCAGCTGGCGTCGCGCCCTCCCTCACTTTGTCACATCAACGATATTCGATTTCGCTTTGATCGACTCGTTAGGAGTGCATTTCTGTTTCGTTCTCAGCAAACGAATCGTCTGTTCGAGGGGTCATAACATCAACGAGGGGTGTACCTACTCTTCTGACCAAGGGGTTCGAATGACGAGAAAGAAACATTCTAGATTAATTATACATTAACCATGCAATATGCCCTGCTAATAGTCGTGGAGAACTATCGATGGTAGTTACGATAGTTATCGATGGTTCTCACTATCGAAAACTATAGATGGCTTATTTTCACTATCGAAAACTATAGATGGCTTATTTTCACTATCGAAAACTATAGATGGCTTATTTTCACTATCGATAATTATCGGTATTGAAAATCGTAGGTTAGTCAATTCAAAAATAATAATTATTAATAATAATTATTTTCACTATCGATAATTATCGGTATTGAAAATCATAGGTTAGTCAATTCAAAAATAATAATTTTTTAATTTAACTTACGATAGTTATCGATGCTTCTCACTATCGAAAACTATAGATGGTTTATTTTCACTATCGATAATTACCGGTATTGAAAATCGTAGGTTAGTCAATTCAAAAATAATAATTATTAATAATAATTATTTTCACTATCGATAATAATCGGTATTGAAAATCGTAGGTTAGGCAATTCAAAAATAATAATTTTTTAATTTAACTTACGATAGTTATCGATGGTTCTCACTATCGAAAACTATAGATGGCTTATTTTCACTATCGATAATTATCGGTATTGAAAATCGTAGGTTAGTCAGTTAAAAAATAATAACAGCTGAAATTCAGAATCCCAAATTTAATTTGTAATATATTACAAATTTCGATAGTGAGAACCATCGATTCTAAAACTATAGATGGCTTATTTTCACTATCGATAATTATCGGTATTGAAAATCGTACGTTAGTCAATTAAAAAATTATTATTTTCACTATCGATAATTATCGGTATTGAAAATCGTAGGTTAGTCAATTCAAAAATTATTATTTTCACTATCGATAATTATCGGTATTGAAAATCGTAGGTTAGTCAATTAAAAAATTATTATTTTCACTATCGATAATTATCGGTATTGAAAATCGTAGGTTAGTCAATTCAAAAATTATTATTTTCACTATCGATAATTATCGGTATAGAAAATCGTAGGTTAGTCAATTAAAAAATTATTATTTTCACTATCGATAATTATCGGTATTGAAAATCGTAGGTTAGTCAATTCAAAAATTATTATTTTCACTATCGATAATTATCGGTATTGAAAATCGTAGGTTAGTCAATTAAAAAATTATTATTTTCTCTATCGATAATTATCGGTATTGAAAATCGTAGGTTAGTCAATTAAAAAATTCAGAATCCCAAATTTAATTTGTAATATTATTACAAATTTCGATAGTGAGAACCATCGATAACTATCGTAACTACCATCGATAGTTCTGCACCACTGGTTGGCAGGGTGGTGCAACAGACAATAAAAATGACTCTTATGTACAGTTAATACATCAATGACGACAAACAAGGAAGAAGCTCGATACGTTGGTTGGATCGGTTCGTTGTGAATTTTCTAAAGGTACGCCAGCGATGGAAAAATTGTTACCGCGATGTAATTTCTCGTGTGTGAGGCGACGGTTACGTAGCAGGGCAGAAAATACGGAGGATGAGCCTCGAGGACGGGGCTTCGAATAAAACGCGGTGACGTATTGATGGAGATGAATGGCTTCGGGAGTTTCTCGATCCTTTGGTATAACGTATTTCATTGATCCAGAATATGTGGACGCGCCGTGCTAGCGTTATAGAGGGATTTGTACGGTGGCGGATGATACTGGAGAAAGGATGTCTGTGGATTCGTTCACAGATACATTTTGCACAATCTCCTATTGCTGCTACGCAGTCTGCCGTGGCTTACGTCGTTACAGGTTAATTTAATCTTGTGTGATCATTGACATGTGAATTGTGATTCGAGGTAATTTATGTTTCCATCGTGATTGGCAGGTATTTTGGATGAAAAAGAATATAAACACAATGGGTCTATTTTTATCTCTTATCACATCTATTCAAGTCTATTTATTCAGTGTTGATAGACCAAGCTTTTGTTAATAGTTGCTTGTCACTTAATTATTCTGATAAGGGTTGCATAGTAAATTCCTCTAAAATAAAATTATTGACCACAATTTTCGCCTCACGGTTGAAATTCATAAGAAATCGAACTTGGTCGTCTTATTAGTAACTAGCAAACTACCCCTACTCATTGATTCGGGTCTAAGAGACATTAAGGACTCCATGAAAACACATTTCACGCTTTTTCACCACCCCCTAGGGTATATTAGAAATTAAATTTGGGATTCTGAATTTCAACTGTTATTATTTTTTAATTGACTACCCTACGATTTTCAATACCGATAATTATCGATAGTGAAAATAAGCCATCTATAGTTTTCGATAGTGAGAACTAGTGGTGGAGAACTATCGATGGTACTTACGATAGTTATCGATGGTTCTCACAAATAATATTAGAAATTAAATTTGGGATTCTGAATTTCAACTGTTATTATTTTTTAATTGACTACCCTACGAAAATAAGCTATCTATAGTTTTCAGTGCGAAATCCTGAATTTGTTTTTTCGGCGTTTACGTGGGTAACCTTTTGAACTAAAAGCCTGATATCTAATCGGGCCGAAGGGATTTTAAAAACCCGTGGAGGAACCTCGTGCAAATTGTGAACGAAAAGCCAACCCCTTCCCGTCCCAAAATCCAAAACAATCCCATTCCTTAATGCGACTACAGCGGGATTCAAACGCGTCAGCTGCACTGTCCGCCACTCGTTACTCGAGCGACCTCGAGCGCGTGGTCTGGTTTTTTCTCGAAAATTCCTCGGCACCTTTGTCCCGTCTTCGATTCCTTTGTCCAAGGCCGGCCCGCGCATCTGGCCATTTCGGCAACGGGCGTCCGACAGTCTTTCATTTTCGTCGGCGAAGCTTCTTTTAATTAAGCCACCGCCTTGCTCATTGTGTGGCCACTGCAGTCGGGCGCGCGCACGCGCCCCAACCCCCGAGCGTGCCGCAACCCGCAACTTCCCTCCAGGAGGCAACGCGCGACGCGATCCGCCGCGCCGGTTCGAAAGTTCCCCGGCTTCTAAACGCGTCCCGCGAAACTTTCTTTCGCTGCTGAAGAACCGACGGACAAGGGAAGACGAGTTGCATTTGTTTCGCGTCGAACTTCTCGATTAATTAATTAGAAGCTCCGGACATGTTTGGTGCCGGCGCAGGAACAGTCTTTCGAGGACTCCTTTGATGTCCTCGCTCATTGTCTGCCGGATAGCCGCGAACAACAGGCTCGCAAGCTCTTTGACACTCTTCCCTATTCTGACATAGTTTCGCGCCATTACGTTATTGTAGACTTAAGGGAACTAAGGTCGGGGCCAGATATATTGGCCGGTGAATTCGTTTTCGCAGCTAACGCACACCTATTCTGATGTATGTATCTCTACGCTAAGAGCTCGGTTTGGCCTACACGTCAAGAGCTTGGCGCTATCCCCACCACTTCTGGCGCACTCTTTTTCTGGCAAGGCGAGAGCGAGTCAGAAAACGTTGAGAATAGAAGATACTCCTCACAACGCACACCTATTCTGATGTATGTATCTCTACGCTAAGAGCTCGGTTTGGCCTACACGTCAAGAGCTTGACGCTATCCCCACCACTTCTTTCTCACTCTTTTTCTGGCAAGGCGAGAGCGAGTTAGAAAACGTTGAGAATAGAAGATACTCCTCACAACGCACACCTATTCTGATGTATGTATCTCTACGCTAAGAGCTCGGTTTGGCCTACACGTCAAGAGCTTGGCGCTATCCCCACCACTTCTGGTTCACTCTTTTTCTGGCAACTCAGGAGCGAGTCAGAAAACGTTGAGAATAGGAGAATACTCCTCACGAAACTCACCGGCCAATATATCTGGCCCCGCCCTTAGGCACTGGGCAGTCGTGTTTGTCGAAAATGAAGCATTTCTTTTTTTAATTAATTAGAGAGGAATATATTGAAGCCGAGACTTGTTCTCTGACACTACGTTAGGGATATTGTTCTCTTCACGACGCACAGTGGGGCAAAGTGACGAAGTTTGTGTCAAAATCAAAGAACTTTTGATAGAAATGAGATAGAGCGATGATTTTTTTTTAAATTGAAGCTGAAAGATTGCAGAATAAGGGAAAATTAAAGAAATTATGGTACGAACGTTTGTTAACTTTGAAAATCTGTGATAAACTTGAAATACTACAACAAAATTGTGATTTATCCAATACCATGTACGGTTAGATTTTTTTCTTGACATGTTGTACATCATTTCCTGGAGATTTTGTCACGCTGATTTCAAATCCGTTCGCAAAATTTGGCCACTACCTCAGGATTTTGGAAAAGATCGATTTCAAGGTTAATACAGATTTTCAAAGTTAAAAAACGATCGTACCATAATTTCTTTAATTTTCCCTTATTCTGCAATCTTTCAGCTTTAATTTAAAAAAAAATCATCGCTCTATCTCATTTCTATCAAAAGTTCTTTGATTTTGACACAAACTTCGTCACTTTGCCCCACTGTGCGACGCCCCTAATGCGCTATAAATGAATAGTTTTAATTGCACAATTTTTTTTATAGTCTTAGAATAAATTTGATAGAATTCAGCTACAAAGGTGCAAGATGATGCGTGCAATACTTGTTTCTTCTTTTAAATCCCGAAAATGTAGGTTTTTTCCAATCGTCACACTGGGAAGACCCCTTAAGGGTAAATAGTAGTTTCCTTAGGTCGGTCTTCAGCTTTGCCGCAAGATGTAACGGAGCAATTTCATCCGCTGAGATATTTGGGGCGATAGCTGTTTGTTTTATTGCGCGATATTGATGGAATCTCTGGCCGAGTTGAAGGTAATTTGAGTCAGATGACGAATATCGGATGAGAACCTTTTATTAGCCACAAGCGAATAAATCCTTAATTCAATAAGAATTTAATCCAATAGCATAGGGAGGCGAATAATTATTTATTAGGAATTTGCATTATTTGCTGTCCTCGTGTTCAGTTCTCTGTCTGTTACCATACCTTCTACCATTTACTGCATACAAAAATAGTTAACAGGCACTAGACACTGATAGTTATTAATAATTATTCGCGTCATTAACAGACTTCCCGCAGCCCAACGATTTAAGAACTGAACTTGTTAGATTTGAAGGTGACTAGTATGGAAGTTGAGTTTTGTAATTTCGCTCGGGTCTAACTCGTAAATTTAAAAACCTACAAAGACACAATTCTTTTAATTGTATTTATAATTTATGGTATTATATCTACAAATTCCCGTGTTTGTTAGCAGAACTAGCGGAGGAAACATTTATTTATTAAGGCCATAGCAATAAAATGGTCGTCCTGCATACAAAACTGTCATATCTTGCGATCGTTGAATTGTTCGGGGTGAATCTGTTAGGCAGGCAGCTCGTTTCTCGGATTTTATGGGTTTAGATTATTTTTTATGGCGTTCAATAAAAGGGACCGTTTATACAGGTCCATCAACGATAGCTGAAATCACGTGGCATTGTATTGCCGAAGCACGTACTTTATAACAGTGACGACCAATGTTGCACGTTGTTTCTAGATTTTATTACGCGAAATACAGGGAGCATATTCAATAAATTCATCTTAGATATAAATAAATATAATTCTGGATACGTTGACTAATAGCCATAATATAATTTTTATACTTTAAATCAGGAGAAAACATACTTTTCAAATTATTTATATTATATTAATATAAATATATAATATTAATATTATCAATATAAATATATAAATATATAATATTAATATTATCAATATAAATATATAAATATATAATATTAATATTATCAATATAAATATATAAATATATAATATTAATATTATCAATATAAATATATAAATATATAATATTATATTATTAACCCTTCGTTGAAACACCTCCTTTTTCGATCAAGTTTGACACACCTGGGTGGCTCACACCCAGAACAATTTTTGAACGTCTGCCACTCTCATCCAAAGAATCCAATTGTTATGAAAAAAATTATGGGTCAATTTCAGGGTCTCTAGAATGTATTCCACTAGTTTTTTGATTGACATTTTATCACAGTTTTTGCAAAAAAAATCTAGATTACCATATGTCCAGAAAACACGAAGAAAATGTTCTAAAGCTTGTAACTTTTATAAATTTCAGAATTAGAATATTTTGAGGAAAAAAATAGTTTGTAAGTCAGCTTTGGAAAGAGGTACTTATTTTGCATATGGAAGGTGCAGAGTTCATGGGTGCCTCACACCCAGAGTGTCAACGAAGGGTTAATATTATATATTTATATTAATATAATATAAATAATTTGAAAAGTACATATTTTCTTCTGATATACCTACAGTTAACACTTTCAGGAATCTGCTGCGACCTTTCGTTTAAAAATAGGGGTGCGACCCACTTTTAGCTCATAGCTACGTTAACCGATTTATGATTGAATAAAAGCTCACCTTTCTTGAGAGGAGCCTTCTTGTACTTCTCCAGCCTCTTCACCGCGATGGCCTCCAGTCGGATCCTGGCCGCAGGGTACTCCTTCAGGACGTCCCACATGTCCTTCTTGCTGAGTACGAACAGGTCCGAGTATCCTACCGAGCGCACACTGGCTGTTCGTCGATTACCTGCATCGATGTAGCCATTTATTGGTTATCGGGGTGCATCAAGCTTTCTTTTGTATCCGCTCGGGGACCGACCTAACCGGTCGCTCCCTTCGTCCCACAGATTCACGTCGATCGTGTGGGCCTACCTTCAAACATCCACGTGCCCGCGATCTCTATGCGAGAAACACAACCTTGGCACACACGCCGTGGAAATCATGCTTGAAAATTTCTTGCTCGTAGATCGACAAACTAAGCCACAGTTTATAGGCGGCTGGTGCACTCACGCGGGGGCTCAGATGTTGGACACCGATTTTTTTTCTAACGTTCTAAGTAGATACAGAAGCAAGAACTATTCCACTTGTGCTTGGTCTTTCGTTTAGAGTCTTAATTGTTTACGAGATATTCAACAATAAAAATAGTTCTTCACTCGTCACTTCGTTATAGTAATAATAATAATAGTTTATTTGACGGACATAAAATCCACTTATACAAAGAAAATGGCAATAAAGCAATAAAGCCTTAAATACAAATGGTATACTTAAATACAATTATGTGTTTATGGCTTCAAAACTTTCATCAAGAAAATTGATGTAGACTAGTGGGTTGGGTGCAAGTATTTCTGGGACCCAGCAATAACGAGTTTGATGTGTATTTTAACACACCATTGATTCTTCGCTGCGCCTTGTTTGAATGTGCACAGTGAACAGCGCGTTATGATTGTTCATTTCGTATCTCAATTAACTTTTCATCGTTTCAAAGGGGAATAAAAAGTATTCCTACAATTTCCTCTGTGAATGTTTGGTACAGGAACTTTATTGTTGAACTAGCTTATAACCGGTTGAAAAATCAACAGAGCTGGATATCGTTTGCGCATGTATCAATTTTTACGGATATTGTTTTTAATAGTATTCAAACCTACAGCGGCTTTCTTGAAAAATAAAAAAAGAAATATCTACCGGAAAATGAAAAAAGGAATCGAATAAATAAATATGATCGTTTAGGGAGGGAAATAATTAATTCTTATTAGTGCATTAATGTTAAAGAAATAATATTAGAGAATAGATATTTCAATTTGATTTAATAATTAAAAGAAAAAGTAAATTCGGAGGGTTGGTTTTGACGGGAGAATTTTTGGTCGCCAAGGTACTCGCGCACCCTTTTGGAGTAAGATATACAATAAATAATTATTAATAATAAAATATATATAAATATAAATCTTTACTATTAGAATAAAATATATATATTATATATTATATAAAAGGCCAAGCACGGGTTAAATATTTTTTGCCCTCTATCTACCTGGAAAGTTTTCTTAAAATCGGTGAACAACACTGCGCGTGGTTCCCATTTTCTGATAGGATCATTTTCTTTACGACAGGGGTTTCGTACGAATGTCAAACGTGTAGAATATAAAATGTAAAAATCGGGAGATTATATTTTATTGATATTGCAATAGATCGTTGGACGTTTTCTAGGGTATCACGTACGTTTTAGGGTAGAAAAAATAGGGTACCGTAAAAAAGTAGATTAGAACACGCAAATATTAATAACAGTGTAATAATAAATATAAATTGGGTGGTGACCAATGCAGCATATTTATTGTTTCAAAAGGAAGTATTTTTTAAGAGTACTTACGACGTTTCTCAAGGTGTTCGATCAAATTATTAGAAAGTTCGATAGAAACTACACAGTCTTCGTAAAATATGTACTATTCTCAGAACCACTTAGTTGTGAAAAATTTGAAGAATGATTTGTGGAAAGTTTGAAAGCGTATAACAGTTAAGGTATGTTGCAAACGCAGTGTCGACATTACACGGCCATTCCCATGGTATTGTAATTCAGTGATAAGAGTTTCGGTGTCAAGCCATTAGTCTTCAAGAAAGGCAGTCATTTTATGCAAATTAGACAATATTTTATTAATCATAACGTGCAAGCTGCTTCTCCAGGATTTTTGAATATAATATTATACGTGCAATATCTTGTTATCGTCGAAAATCTTTGGTATTCCTTTAAAATCCATTGCTTAACAATTTGAGTAATTTTTTTAACATCTCTTTTATTTACGAAATTTTAAATATCGCGTGCTTTTAATGCTTTAAAAATCCAGTACATTTTGACTACCCTTCCTATTCGTGGTATTATTGCATGTTGATAAAAAATCTGTTATACAAGGGAAATCATTCTAATATACAGGGATCTAACTACGATAGTCAACGTATGGGCGTAGAAAATAAATATCAAATCTGAATGCAGATCAATTACATCCGTCAAGTGTGTACGCATCCCAGCAGTAAGTTACAATTATTATTAAAGAGGCTACGTCAAGATATGGCAATGAAGAATCGTGAGAAATGTATTAGGTGGACAGTGCACTGAGTAACAGTAAGAAGATAGAAAAAAATTCTGGTAAACCTAGGAAACATTTGCTGTATTTATTTTGTCAACCACTATTTCCGCGTATTGTGTGCAGTTGGTCAATAAAATCTTCGACCTCGTGTAATCCAGAGCTGTCCACGTTCGACATACAAGTATTGCATATGCAAATACCTTATTTACGTATACAATGTTATTGGCACACTGCTATGAAGCTAATATATATGCATGAAATATTTCGAAGATATGTCTAAAAATATTTTGACAACACTGTTTTTATTAGTTTCACAAAGTTAATGTATTCGAAGAGTGTTTGTAGAAAACAATGTAAGTGTTGAAATTAAAAAAAAAAATTTTGTCGGGAAATGTTCTACGTGCCAATGGTAATAATATAGTCTAGAAATATATAAATATTAAATCTATATAACATCAAGTTTCATGATCCAAAACAAATTGATATTTTGAATATTTTTTGGTTAGATCAATAAATTTATTTCTTAATTTCTAGAATTTTAATTCAATTTCCCTTTGTAAATAAAGTATCAATAGTGCTAAAATATGGTATCGCTGGAATGTCCAACGACACTTCTGTAGAAAACAATTATTATAATAATAATAATAATTATCATCTCTTAATAGGCTTATTATTATTATAATAATTTACTCGTGACAATTTTTTTAAATAACTATCAGTTATTATTATTCTTATTTTTAAATGATAATATATCAATAATTATTATTATTCAATTTTTTATTTGTAAATAATTTAAAGTCGGGGAAGTGGTTTCTCTCTCCTGAAAAAAATTTATTTTTGCCACTTACACAGTTTTTTCTACAAGGACTCTTCGTTTAAAGCTGCCCCCTTCTTGCTGTAGAAGAGTTCGAACAAATTCGTGACCTACTGCACACTGTCTACGTAATTAATGTTACTCATCCATTTCGAATCACTTCGTTACTCAACAAATTAACCAAACCTCGTAACTGACTAGAAGATCGACAGTAGTCATCGGTGCAGTTTCATTCTTCAATACTTATTAACCATGTTAAACAGATTACACTTCGCGATAAAGGCCGAGAATGTTTCCTTCGATTTAATGAAAACGAAAATTCGAAAAAAAGAATCAGCATGTCATAAAAGCATCGATCCCCATAAAGTATCGAGAGTGGGGGTGGGGGGTGGGTTACAGAATGCTGGAGGAGTATATCAATAGTTTGAAATGGTAAACTCTAAACTAAGTTTTCTAATGTAACTACGGAAGCATGATAAAATAGGAATGACTAAAAGTATGTGTTTTTCTTTCGGATCGATCAGTCGACACAACCTGCAGTCGATTTTTAATAAGGATTCCCATTCCATCTTTGGCAAACTCGTGTTTTATACTTCAAGAATTTCATCATACATTGGCGATATCGAATGTGATTTATCTCCGCAGACGTTTCCGTGCGGTTGTGTCGATTCATCGGCCGGAAGGAAACAATCGATAAAAAGAGAGGGTCGAAGACTAAAGGGCAATACGTGTCACGGGCCTTGTTCGAAACGCGTCGACGATCTCGCAACGATTCTACGCCATCGATCTTTCCCTAATTGGATTGTAGTTCGGATTTCCTCGAAACCTATATTAAAAACGAAAAAACCCGATGGCTTTAAGGGCCGATTTCACCCGTTCAGGGTGAATTAAAGAAAAGCTTCTTGCACAATCTGATATGCCTCACATTCACACGCAAGTTATTCGCACACGCAATCACGATTCATTCGAACAACGCACTTTATGAAAGTTCTTACTAGTGGTGGAGAACTATCGATGGTACTTACGATAGTTATCGATGGTTCTCACTATCGAAATTTTTAATAATATTACAAATTAAATTTGGGATTCTGAATTTTTTAATTGATTAACTTACGATTTTCAATACCGATAATTATCGATAGTGAAAATAAGCCATCTATAGTTTTCGATAGTTCGTAAGTATCGATAGTATCGTAAGTACCATCGATAGTTCGTAAGTATCGATAGTATCGTAAGTACCATCGATAGTTCGTAAGTATCGATAGTATCGTAAGTAGTATCGATAGTATCGTAAGTACCATCGATAGTTCGTAAGTATCGATGGTATCGTAAGTAGTATCGATAGTATCGTAAGTACCATCGATAGTTCGTAAGTATCGATGGTATCGTAAGTAGTATCGATAGTATCGTAAGTACCATCGATAGTTCGTAAGTATCGATGGTATCGTAAGTAGTATCGATAGTATCGTAAGTACCATCGATAGTTCGTAAGTATCGATAGTATCGTAAGTACCATCGATAGTTCGTAAGTATCGATAGTATCGTAAGTAGTATCGATAGTATCGTAAGTACCATCGATAGTTCGTAAGTATCGATGGTATCGTAAGTAGTATCGATAGTATCGTAAGTACCATCGATAGTTCGTAAGTATCGATGGTATCGTAAGTAGTATCGATAGTATCGTAAGTACCATCGATAGTTCGTAAGTATCGATGGTATCGTAAGTAGTATCGATAGTATCGTAAGTACCATCGATAGTTCGTAAGTATCGATAGTATCGTAAGTACCATCGATACCTTTCTTACCCATAATTAGTGGTGGAGAACTATCGATGGTACTTACGATAGTTATCGATGGTACTTACGATAGTTATCGATGGTTCTCACTATCGCAAACTATAGATGGCTTATTTTCGCTATCGATAATTATCGGTATTGAAAATCGTAGGTTAGTCAATTAAAAAATTCAGAATTCCAAATTTAATTTGTCATATCATTACAAATTTCGATAGTGAGAACCATCGATAACTATCGTAAGTACCATCGATAGTTCTCCACCAGTACTTCTTACCCATAATACAGATGAAATCATCATATTTCAAGTATATCACTGAATTCCTCCTAGATTATTTCCACACAAATAATCTAAATCCTTTCCTTCTCATATTGATCAAATACTATCACCAGCCAAGTGAATAAATTATACGTTCACTTGTGCAATGTTAAATCCCTACTGTGATAGTGCTCCGCTATTTTCCTTGACAATGAATTAGGGAGCAACCCTGCTGACTCGTTGCGTGAACGTCGATCGCGGCTGAAGGTGGACAATCGACAATAGGAATGTCGGCGACAGAGAGAGTACAAGAGTTTCGAAAAAAAAAAAAATCGTGACTAGAAGAAATCGGTTTTTAGATCGGCTCATACCGGCTCGACGGCTTGCCCTCTCACAGAGTGGTAAGAACGTGAAACGTGAAAACGTGATCGTGAAATACGAGGGGGACAGCTCACGGGCCCCTGGTCCGCTTGGAATATTTACCGCACTCTTTACCTGCAGTCCCCATATTGAGAATGCTGATCTCCCCGAAGTAGGAGCCCGCCTTAAGGGTAGCGAGGACTGTCTTCCCGTTGTCGGCCACCACCTGCAGTCGGCCCCTGTTCACTATGTACATCTCCTTTCCTACCTCACCTGCGAACACGTTCATTCCACGGTTATTCTTAAAATCTACCCTGCATCTCGAGGGCTTCTTTCGCAAATCTTATCAAATAAATATATTCCATTTCTTGCCAATTTAGCGATGCTGGATTAAGGTGGAGCTCGAATGAGATTCGCAGGGTATTTCGTAAAGGATATTATAAACAAAAAATAAATGAGAGATGAGGAATAAAATTTGTTCATAGGAGTTGTAACGTATTAACAGAATTTATCCTAAAAATGTTAGTCAGTGAATATGCTATATGTGCTTGTGAAATTAATCCTTCGGCAGAAACAAGTGGATATTGTTGAATAACTTGTTCTTTCGAGTGGAATGCTGTTTGCGAGAAAATCCATTTGAAGTTAAAATCGTTTCTAGGTAGACACTAGAGTCGACGAATGTTCGAAATCGATTTTGTCAGAAATAAAGCCATATTTGAAAATATGTTATTTTAATACTTCGACTTATGGACGTGGATTTTTGGACGTGGATTCATTTCATTCACGGTTGTTCCATATATCCTCGCAAATTCTGTTCACTCTCAGTGAGGTGCATGCATGCTAGATGACTTTTCGAAATATAATAAACGTTCGCGAAAATAAAGCGTGATTTGGAAAAAGATTATTCTAAAATATTGACTTATTTTTTCACCAGGATTCGTTTCATTCGGAGTTGTACCATATTCCCTAACAAAATTCTTCTTTGAATTTTGGGATGCATGTATACTAGATGAGTTTTCAGAATAAACGTTCGCGAAAATCAAGTCTAATTTGGGAAAAGGTTTTAAAATATTGACTTATTTTTGCACCAGGATTCGTTTCGTCCACAGTTATTCCATATTCCCTAACAAATTCTGATGATTAGCCGGGGGTGCATGCGTGCCAGACGAGTTTTCGAAATCGATTTTCCCGAGGAGGAAGCTTTCTACGAAGGAATTTTGTTTTACGCAAAACGCAGCGAGGGATGTCGCGAGAAAGTCGGGGGAGGGAAGTCAGCGTTTGTAACTGAAGTAGTAATGGCGAGTCGTAAGTCGAAGTGAGCTCGTCTGACGCCAGCAGCTCGGCAGTGATGCACTCGAAGTAGGGTCGGCCATCAAACGGAAGCATTCAGCATGGCGGGAAACGGCTGCCGCATTCCAAGAGTCATGCGGCAGTCGTTTCCAGGACGATGAAGAGGACAGTGAACGGGGAACAATGACCTTCTTCGCCCCTTCTTCTGCGAGCTTCCTTTGTACAATCTCCCATATAAGGTATGCAGGGCATTGCGAAGCGCGTGTGGGTATCTTTTGCAAAAATAAATCGACCATTCCATAGCGAAACAATCAATTTTGGTGAAACTGAAATATGATGTAGTTTACGTGAAATTTGGGGGGTTTAAATTAGGGCTGGGACTATTCGAATAATTTAATATTCGAATATTTTACAAGTATTCGAATAATACGAATAAACTTCGAATATTTCAGTATTCGAATGTTATTATTCGAATACTGTTGTATTCGAATACTGCTATATTCGAATACTATTCGAATACTGCTATATTCGAATACTATTCGAATACTGCTATATTCGAATACTATTCGAATACTGCTATATTCGAATACTATTCGAATACTGATGTATTCGAATAGTATGGTGTGAAGTGGGTCAAAATTAGCGTATAAGATTTCACCCTGACAAATGAACCTAAAGAACTTGATTTATAATTCACACCATACTATTCGAATATATCAGTATTCGAATACTATAATATTCGAATAGTATTCGAATACTATAATATTCGAATAGTATTCGAATACTATAATATTCGAATAGTATTCGAATACTTGGATATTCGAATATTATTCGAATACTTGGATATTCGAATATTATTCGAATACTTGGATATTCGAATATTATTCGAATACTTGGATATTCGAATATTATTCGAATACTTGGATATTCGAATATTATTCGAATACTTGGATATTCGAATTATATTCGCCAAATAATTGAGCAACTGAAGTATTCGAATATTCGAATACCGAAAAATTCGACAAATAGTCCCAGCCCTAGTTTAAATCATCACTATACTCGCTTCGAAGTAAAGAATGTTGAAATTTGCGATTTTTATTCACTTTTGCAAAAACAGACACTGCGAATGGATTTTTATCTTCGACAATGTCTTCTGATTTCTTTCGAGGAGTTGTTCCTCTTCCTTCTTCTAATTTCACTTATTGTTAGATTATATGCAGGGTGGTAGAAAATATGAGGTGCTAATTGTAACTACGTTACATGTACTACAAAAATAAATGGACAATTTCTTGGTCATTCTATAATATAACAAGTGAATTCTTTGTCTTCGATGTTAGGATTTTTTTTTTAATTGAAATCTAATGTAATACATACGAAATTAAGAGGAGGTTATCATTTTACTAGTATCATATTTGTTTAGAGAATAAAGGACTTTATATCAATAAAGGAAGTTTATAGATCTTGCCTACTTTAACGAAATCGGACTGTACAAACGTATTTTTATATCTGATACTATCAACCGCAGGGGGGTCGTTCCACTTTTATTTTAATCCAGAACGATTGGCCTTTAGGAATGAATTCTGAATATAGTCGCTATCTTCGTTAGCAATTTCCTTTTTTTATAGGCCCTTCAGATTTTGTAGACATTGCATACGATTTCCTATCCATCTCGTCGAAAAAAGTCAATAAAAACACCATTATTCGATATCATCGCAACGTCAGATCAAAATCACACAATTCCATTCGAAAAAGCTGGAGCGATCCTCCTCTACCAAAAAAATTCTCAGAAACTTTACAATAACATTAAAATGTATCCTTTTATCAATCACCGAAATTATAACGGACAATGTTTATCAGTATCCAACAAGCTCCGCGTTCGAGCGGGGCGCGGGAATAATCACTTGCCGCCGCTAGACGCGCCCCTTCGTTAAACGAGCGCGCGCGAGGCGCCCGCTGAAAAATGCATCGGAAGATAAGATTCAACCCGTTTAAAGCGCCAGAGAATTTCCAGCGAGGCCCGCGTAGTCACTTCGCTGGAAATCGTTTACCATCGGCGCTGCAGCCGGTTATCTGTCCAAATAAAGTATTTCGCTCATAACTGCGCCTTCTGGATGCGCTATTGGCAATGAGGCCAAGTGGAAAGGGTAAGCAATCACTTTCCGACCCCCTCTCCCCCCGCTGCCAGGCCGGTACATCCCTTGGCGCGGTTCCAGTGGCTCGTTCCAAAACCCGCGAGTCGCGTCGCGCCCGGGAAAAAGATGTCGCACAACGCGAGGGTTGGAAAGGGGTGTGCGCGCTGCGCGGCGAGGGTTGCAATGCTCTGGGTGTTGGTACTATGTAAGGTAGCGGTGGAGAACTATCGATGGTACTTGCGATAGTTATCGATGGTTCTCACTATCGAAAACTGTAGATGGTTTATTTTCACTATCGATAATTATCGGTATTGAAAATCGTAGGTTAGTCAATTCAAAAATTATTATTATCGGTATTGAAAATCGTAGGTTAGTCAATTCAAAAATTATTATTTTCACTATCGATAATTATCGGTATTGAAAATCGTAGGTTAGTCAAATCAAAAATTATTATTTTTACTATCGATAATTATCGGTATTGAAAATCGTAGGTTAGTCAATTAAAAAATTATTATTTTCACTATCGATAATTATCGGTATTGAAAATCGTAGGTTAGTCAATTCAAAAATTATTATTTTCACTTTCGATAATTATCGGTATTGAAAATCGTAGGTTAGTCAATTCAAAAATTATTATTTTCACTATCGATAATTATCGGTATTGAAAATCGTGAATTGACTAACCTACGATTTTCAATACCGATAATAATAATTTTTGAATTGACTAACCTACGATTTTCAATACCGATAATAATAATTTTTGAATTGACAAACCTACGATTTTCAATACCGATAATAATAATTTTTGAATTGACTAACCTACGATTTTCAATACCGATAATAATAATTTTTGAATTGACTAACCTAGGATTTTCAATACCGATAATAATAATTTTTGAATTGACTAACCTAGGATTTTCAATACCGATAATAATAATTTTTGAATTGACTAACCTACGATTTTCAATACCGATAATTATCGATAGTGAAAATAATAATTTTTGAATTGACTAACCTACGAATTTCAATACCGATAATTATCGATAGTGAAAATAATAATTTTTGAATTGACTAACCTACGATTTTCAATACCGATAATTATCGATAGTGAAAATAATAATTTTTGAATTGACTAACCTACGATTTTCAATACCGATAATAATAATTTTTGAATTGACTAACCTACGATTTTCAATACCGATAATAATAATTTTTGAATTGACTAACCTACGATTTTCAATACCGATAATAATAATTTTTGAATTGACTAACCTACGATTTTCAATACCGATAATTATCGATAGTGAAAACAAGCCATCTATAGTTTCCGATAGTGAGGACCATCGATAACTATCGTAAGTACCATCGATAGTTCTCCACCACTAGTCCAAGATTTATAACGCTGCTTGCGTGCATCCGAATTTTGCACATGCCCCCGTAAATCATACCCCTGACTCGATAGAGTAGCTGGGGGTTGTTTGGCCACCTACCTTTGCGGCAAATGTAGTCGCCAGGTGAGAAGAGAACGGGCCGCAGTTTCAGCACGAGCTCGCACAGAAAGCCAGCCTCCGTGTTCTGAAAAATCTCCACCCTCCTCAGCGTGTCCAGGTGGACGTTTATCGCGATCTCCGCTTTCAGTTTGTCTGCAACAGACGGAACGATAAGATTATTAGGGGCGGCAGCTTTTCAGCTTTATTGCGCGACGAAATCTTGACCCCCGGATTGGAAAGGATAGCAGGATCGTAGAAGAAATCGGAGAAACTTCTGCTGAAGCTAAGAAAGGCTCCTGGGGATTTAAGATTCCCCGCATCTACGTGTATTTCTCTTCCAATCCGTAGACAATGGTATCGCCGCTATAACTCGTAATATTTAACGCCTTCATTCTTAGTAATTGAGATGGCCAGAGCATTGATATTAAGGCCAGGTGTAATAACAGTCTATTGGCTGCACCTCGCCTTCCAAGTAAACCTTAACAATTATCCAATAATGACAGTATAAAAAAATACAGATTTTAATTTTCGATAAAAGCTCTGCAGGAATCTTTTCGGTGCACTTCACGGACGGAAGACCTTCATGTCTCGCGACGTAGCCTCGAATCGCTAAGCAGAAATATACTTTGAAGCGGGGTGTATCATTTTTGTGGAATAAAAAGGTAAGATGGAATTCCTACGTGCGTCATTTTAACCAAATAGCGCCGCTGCAACGTCGGATAAGGTGAATTCGCTGGAATAAATCTTAATACGCGAGTGACATGCACACACACGAATCGAAATAAGGGGGAGTGGATAAAAATATTCTGAGAAGGGACATGTATAGTGGAAGATCCTGAATGGCTTGGGAAAAATTAAATAAAAAAGTAGTATACTAAATGAATAATATTTTCTAGCGTCTTAAATCCACTGTGGCAGTGGCCTGAATTACATTAATAATTTGAAATATGGCCGAAATGATAAATCGTATTAATGCAACAAACAATATTTGTAGGTTCATTTAAAAAAAAAATGACGATGAAAGGCAAATAGCCTAAAAGTAGGCCTTTTATAATATTTCTTAACATCGGCAGTATTTTTGAAATTGTTTAATTGTCACCCTCTATGTGCTGCACCCTGTATAAATTTTTTTCCTAGAAACGTTTTTAAGATATCTGGACGAAACTTACCGGGAAGACAGCTGACAGCCTTTTCCTCGTCGGAACACTTTTGCGTTAACCAAAGGTAATCGAACCACTTAATCACCTTCACTTGAAGATGCTTCGGCACTCTTCTCATTCTCATGTACGTTTTCACCCCGTCCAGCTTCGCTGCAATCAAGAAAATAAGACCACAGTTAGAATAATACTGAAAGTAACTGCAAAACATAATTTCAGAAATTTTATTTTAAATTCCAAAGAAATTCTGATTCTGCGAATAGTTTAAACCTGAATCAGCCCCAAAGGGTATTAAGGGCAGTAAAAATATCACAAAGTACCCCACATATCACTCGATAAACAATTAATAAGAAATATTCAATGCACATTCAAGCGAGAATTCAAATAAATTAACCGTCCTCTGAATTGGTGTCCGATACCTGAATTAATCAAAGACAACCGCGTGAAAGAAATTTTGCAACAGGATTTATCAATCCGCAGAACAATGCTCCGAACGTATCAGACTGACGTCTCGTTGGAAATGGTTTCGCGAAGCGCATTCAGCGGCTCGTGATTTGTGGAAATTAAACAACGTGACAATAAAACGCCACGGTATTTCCCCGTGAAATTCGTGTGCGCTGGAAATTTTCGTAAAATCGCTTCAAACCAAAAATGCGTAACACCTCTAATCTGCTGTTGTCGTTAACGAGCTGGCCGCGTGGAATTAACACTTTGCTAGGGAAGAATTTTCCAAAAGGGAACTAAATTTCTCGAAACAATTGAGAAATGAATAATTCCATTAAAATTACAACACGAATCGTTGCAAGTTAGTCATCGACATTTATTTTACTCGGGGTTGGCACGGAATGGAATGTCAAATAGGAGCAGAACTATCTTTGACGCAAAGTTATTTGGCTACTCGTCCCGCGTCGTGCATTCTTCGCAGAACTATCGACAAGTGATGTTAACGTCGCCGTTGGTATTGCGGTTTATCAGGCGTGCGATCATCGCACGGGTCACAGATCAATTGTAATGCAGTGAAACGGAAAACCAAGATATGGCTGCAGTTTTACCAGCAGGTATCGGCGGTTCGCGTGGCTGCCACCCCCAATCGGGAATTACAGAACAAGTAAAATCAACAGAAGCATCGCCGCCCGGAGGGGGAAAATGGGGTGGGTATCGCCTCTGGTTTTGGAGAACAAACCGTTTATTTTTAGAAACTGATCTTTATTAAGTTTATACTAAGAAAATTAATATTTTTAAATTTTTAATTAAATTGGCAGTAGAAAATGGATTCAGAAAAGCAAGAAGGCTACTCGGTTTTTAAATTACTATATTCTTTACTGTCACCTCAAAGTTTCTTCCCCTCCCCCACTGGAAAAAGAGGAAGAGGTTGACACAATTCCACAATAATTAATAAATAATACGAAGGATTGACATAAATCAAAATTCTACAAGTTTAAAGATGCCTCTTTATATCCCAAAAGAGTTTAATGCAATATCAACAATAGTTTTTTTTTACAAAAAAATCATAAATTTCGGGGGCTGTTACACGAGAATCCACCCTTAAGGCCTTACTGTATTCACGCAAGGGGTATAAACGAATCCGCGAGTTGAACCTTATGCACCCCATTTTCAGTTCCGTGAATCCATACTGTCTACTTTAGGAGTATCGAGACAAGTGGTGGAGAACTATCGAAATTTGTAATAATATTACAAATTAAATTTGTAGTAAATTAGTGAAAATAAGCCATCTATAGTTTTCGATAGTGAGAATATTCGGGGGGCCCCCGGTTAAATATAAAAAATAAAATAACGCTGATTTGATTTTTTTATCATAATACTCGTATAAACTATATAAGAATTTAATTTCAAAATTAACATTGAATATCAAAACTAAATATAACATTAACCCTCGGCAAGATTTTTTGATAAATTTTTCGAAGAAAAAATTTAGAATCAGGGGCCCCCAGCTAAACGGGGCCCTAGGCTTCAGCCTTGTTAGCTTAAGCCCTAAGGGGTAAATCCAGCACTGGACCCAGACATCCTCTTGTTCCTCATAAAAGCACATTTCGTGACCCACCATCGACAGATTCTTCTTCCTTCACTATTTCCCTCGACCCAACATTCGAATCTACGTTCCTCGAAACTTATTATTCTCTCGACCGATTCGCATTTTAATGCCCGTCGTTCCGTATGACGTAGGAGGTCGGGACCCATGTAAAATAAAATATCCTCGAAATGCGGAGAACTAACGAGCGCCACGTGCTTGTGCCAGAAATCTAGCAGCCTTTGCTGGGCGAAATATCATTTCCAGTATAACGCTCGTAAAAGCGAGCTGCACGGGCTATTAAAGAACATCGAACGCGGCGATTCGGGGGGCATTAAGGGGGGTAACCACGGCGACGCGACGGTCCGAAAGAAGAAGGTTGATTTTGCAATTTATTTTCGACCTCGATAATCCACTTTTGTATTGCAATTTATGAATTTATTAAAAATACTCATCGCGGAGTAGAATAAACCAAATATTAAAAAATACTAATTTTTGATATTGAAGTAGATTAGTGTGCTGACAAAATTCTGTTATGGTACTCGAGAATACGTGAAAGTCTAATTTAATGCCACTTTTTGCATTGTATTAAGGATATCGAACTATATATTTTTTCTAATTAATCATTACAAATGGCAGTCGTTGAAGTAAGGGTGTCAAAAAATTCATCCAAAACAGTGGGACGTGTTGCACCTGAACCATTGGTGTGAAATATAAAACAGTGCCAGAAGGGACAGAATGTTACACAGGAAGTGAAATTCCCCGAAGGGCAAACCTTCAAAAATGAAAATCACACTTTTTGACAAAATAACGGTACTTGAAGTTTGAAATCACTTTCCCCCTACATTTATCGCGGTTCCAATGCCCTTGAAAAATTTTAAAATTGTAGAAATATGTCCCCCCAAAAAATATTTTCTTTAAAATAAAAAAAGTATCAATCGAATCGATTAATAACTCATCGAGACATTTCTCCCACCAGATTTCTCCCACTGTTTAGCAAAAACCGCGTTTAAAATTTTACGCGAAGGGGTTTCACCCACGCATTATACAACACAAATACTATACAAATTTATACAATTTCAAAAAATTTTCAAATTCCAATAAATCATTTTAAACATATATCCTTAAATATCAAACATTACATCGGAAAATTGAAATAAAAAAGAAATAATTTTTTCGACATTTCTAGACCAGAAGAACGTCCCCTTAAAAATACTCCCCTTCTTTTAAATCAAAACTCAAACATTCCAGCCGGAAGTATCGATCCTCCCTTCGATATTTT
This sequence comes from Andrena bicolor, assembly GCA_960531205.1. Taxonomy (NCBI): domain Eukaryota; kingdom Metazoa; phylum Arthropoda; class Insecta; order Hymenoptera; family Andrenidae; genus Andrena; species Andrena bicolor. Next base: position 2,556,280 of record OY482668.1, on the reverse strand, counting down.
CAACGATTTCACCGTCAAGCCTCTAATTGCCTTCGCATTAATGCCGTTAAACGGTCGGCTGGCCGTACGGCGCCCGATTTGAAATACCGATCGGACGTTAAACGGCTGTCTCCGAAGTATGCAGCCGCAGCGAGACTCGCGGCGGCAATAAAACGGGGGGAACCGTGTTTACGCTCGATACGACACTTTCGGTAACGCGTGACGCTGTTTGCTTGTAACTGCACTGCCACCAGACTCGGAGCCTTATGTAATTTACATGAACGTATGACTGCGGAATATATGAATATTTTGCCAGTCGAAGACGGGAACGCGCCTGGATACGTTCGGCGAGATTTACGCTTTGTACACGCGTTTCGGTTTTTATTAAACTCGGCGTGCTGCATTATGCTTCTGTCCCTTCTGTTCTTTACTCCGTGTCCCTCCACGAAGGCTTTTGATATTTATACAGCTGTCTGAGGGAACGTCTTCCTTCTTCTCTGACTGTTACGTTGTAGCAAGTACGACGTTTGGACGATGAGCGATGGTGTGGAGCTACTGAGCAAGGTGGAAAATGTTTTCGAGGGTCTAACAAGGAGAGTATTTTAGGTGTCCGCCTCCGATGATTTTGATTTTTGGATATGTTATAGAGGAGCGAAAAATAAGAAATACGTGTTTTTTTATTTTTCCTCGTTTTCATATTTGGGGGGTGAAAACTGCGTTCAAAGTTAGGGTTGAAAAATCATTTTTGTGGACTTTTTGAAAATCTGGTGAGTCAGTCATATTTCGCATTCAAAGACACAAAATTCGTCCATTCACACTATTCCCCTATCTCTAATAGTTCTCGAGATATTCCACAAAAATGATTTTTCAACCCTAACTTTCAACGCAGTTTTCACCCCCCAAATATGAAAACGGGGAAAAATAAAAAAACACGTATTTCTTTTTTTTCGGTCCTCTATAACATATCCAAAAATCAAAATCATCGGAGGCGGACACCTAAAATACTCTCCTTGTAAGTGTTGTTAGCTTGAGTTATTAATCACTTGCTTTCTCCGCGTTTGATTTTTCAAGGAATCATTGAGTTTCGCTTAGGAACCTACTTGTTTCTAATCCACGTGTGGCTCCTGATTTTCAGGAATATTTTTTATTTTGTGGTCGAGGTATCTGGGATTCTAATCAGTATCCATGAATTCTGAGTTATTTTGAACTCTTTGTCCTCTAAATTTCGCAAATTTTGCTCCGTTCTGGGAATCCGTCCCCTATTTTAAAAATTCTTAAAAACTACCGACAGTTTCTTTTTTAGTATTGTAGCTACCCAATTAGGTCTGCGAAGTTGGCGCCCCAAATGCGAATTTTTGGAAAAATCGATGACATTCGTGTAATTTGAAACCGAGACTGTAGAGGATTTGAAGGATTTACTAAATAAGGAATTTACCTAATTTCAAGATTAATGAAATTTCGTTTGAAATATTAATAAGGAATTAATATTTCAAACGAAAGTTCATTAATCTTGAAATGGTGGATTTATTAACGTGAAGAAAATTTTGAAAGTATTTTTTTTGCTTAAGAATTTGGAGTTAATTTGAAATTGAAACTGTAGAAGACTAGAGAAGGCTAGAACCGAGGAATTGGGTAAATTTATTGGGGTGAAGAAAATTTTGAAAGTATTTTTCTTGCGTAAGAAATTGAAGTTAATTTGAAACCGAGACTGTAGCGGATTTGAAGGATGTACTAAAGAAAGAATTTACCCAATTCCTCGGATCTAGCCTTCTCTAGTCTTCTACAGTCTCGATTTCAAATTAACTCCAATTTCTTACGCAAGAAAAATATTTTCAAAATTTTCTTCACGTCGATAAATCCACCATTTCAAAATTAATGAACTTTCGTTTGAAATATTAATTCCTTATTAATATTTCAACGAAATTTCATTAATTTTGAAATTAGGTAAATTCCTTATTTAGTAAATCCTTCAAATCCTCTACAGTCTCGATTTCAAATTAACTCCAATTTCTTACGCAAGAAAAATACTTTCAAAATTTTCTTCACGTCGATAAATCCACCATTTCAAGATTAATGAACTTTCGTTTGAAATATTAATTCCTTATTAATATTTCAACGAAATTTCATTAATTTTGAAATTAGGTAAATTCCTTATTTAATAAATCCTTCAAATCCGCTACAGTCTCGGTTTCAAATTAACTCCAATTTCTTACGCAAGAAAACTACTTTCAAAATTTTCTTCACGTCGATAAATCCACCATTTCAAAATTAATGAACTTTCGTTTGAAATATTAATTCCTTATTAATATTTCAACGAAATTTGATTAATTTTGAAATTAGGTAAATTCCTTATTTAGTAAATCCTTCAAATCCTCTACAGTCTTGGTTTCAAATTAACTTCAATTTCTTATACAAGAAAAATACTCTCAAAATTTTCTTCACCCCAATAAATTCGCCATTTGATACTAATATACTTTCGTTTGAAATATTTTATTAAATATCAGAACCATCTGAACTATCGTAGCCACCGATTCGTAGACTACCACACATATTGACTTCCTCGTTCTCAAAGCAAATGACCAGGGACGTATGTAGAGACACGAGCTTCATTAGAATACACGGAGAAGCTCTTGCGCTCGCTCCTTTGCGGCCCTCTTTGTAGCCGACGTGTACGTGGCTGTCTGCAGAGCCAAGGAAGTTTCGTTCAATTCATTCAACTAATTGTAAGTGGAAGGAAATTGGGAGGGCAAGTGTACGTCTGGCCGAAGCTCTTCGCTGACAATGAGCGTCTGGGAAACTGCCGTTTAAAACGGATTGGAAGTCAAGGGCCGTTTTTAGCGAGACTGCCAGCCCTCAACTACCCAATTGCCCGGAAACAACGCCAATACTCGCGAACTATGCGCCAGTGTTGTGTGTCTGGTATTGTTTTAATTACGAATTCCGATAATTAGCAACGAGCCGCAGCTAATTAGCTGCTCTTGGATTCCAATGGATATCATTTCACGCATAATCAACCTGTCGAGCGTTTTATTATGCAAAGCTTTAGTTCCTACGCGATTTCGTAGACGGATCTGAAGCAGAGATGGGGGACCTTTTTGGCATTTGAAGAGTTTTCTTTGCTGCCATTTTAATGTCTTCTGTCAATTTTGTAGCTTTGTGGTTTATAAACTATACATTGTCAAAATTTTGTCTGGCGGAGTTTTATTTGAAAGAGTATTGGGAAACCAAGTGGAGGCGTGGCTTAGATTTCAGCGCTGTGGTGGTAAGTTGGCAAACTATTGCAAGTAGGCCCGGATCCCACCAAACATTCCGAATAAGTATTTATTAATCGAAGAAGTAAAAATTTAGTGTTCAAAAAAATTTAAAAACACTCGATTTCGGCCTACTTAGAGTAGTTCAATTTTCTGTCACTAGTTGGCGTATTGAAATTCTTGGTTTCCCAATAGGTATGCTCTAAGACTTTTGAACAGGGATGTATATGACGTGTCTAAATTAAGGAAACCATTCGTCCTCGGAACACGATTTGTGTCCCCGGTAATTTTCGCCCCGATTTTTTCCTCAATTCCGAATTTAAGGTAGGTAATCATTTGTCCCCGATTTTAAATGAAAACTTTTTTTTCGATGTAAAATTGACACTTTCCAATAATCGTGCGAAAATTTAAATACTCAGCGAAAGGGTTAAACTTTTAATATAATCAATATAAAACCGAAATCACGAGTTTGCTATTCAAATTCTACTAATTCTACTAAAATTCTACTAATTCTACTAAAATTCTACTAATTCTACTAAAATTCTACTAATTCTACTAAAATTCTACTAGGGTAAACCAACCAGTAATTGACCGCATACCAGTGAATGACCATTAGGCAAAGAAATGTCAATTATAAATTTAAAAATTACTATTTGTTTATAAATAGAGTGTCATTGCACTTTTAATATCCCATATTTTTAGTTTTCCGTATTAAACAAACATTAATAAGTAGAATTCTTAATAAAAGTATGCGGTCATTTACTGGGCTTCTCATTCAACAATTCGGTCATTTACTGGTTTCTTTACCCTAATTCTACTAAAATTCTACTAATTCTACTAAAATTCTACTAATTCTACTAAAATTCTACTAATTCTACTAATTCTACTAAAATTCTCCTAATTCTACTAAAATTCTACTAATTCTACTAAAATTCTACTAATTCTACTAAAATTCTACTAATTCTACTAAAATTCTACTAATTCTACTAAAATTCCACTAATTCAACTAAAATTCCACTAATTCTACTAAAATTCTACTAATTCTACTAAAATTCTACAAAAAAAATATGGCACCGTCTGAATGAGAGAACATTAAGATAACAGGCGTTAAGGCCAACTGCATTCCTTTATATCTGTCAGTTATATCAGTTTTTACGAGAATATTTTTTCATTCATCGGTAATTTACTGACGCCAACAGCTTGGATAGTCGTTAACAAGGCATTCGCAGGTTTTTTGCGCCCGTCCAGGCATTCATTGGCGATGTTCATTAAGGAGAGTGGTTCGATCAAGTGAACTGAAAGATACGCAACGGCGATCTTATAGACTCCTCCCGGGATAGAGCTCGGCGAGCAAGAAACTCGAGAGGGTAACTGAAGGAATTATCGATCCTTCGGACCTCATCTTTTTCTGGTGTCCCGAATTTCTCTTCAAAGCCCACCTCGCGATAGTTCAGTTAACGGATGCTACGAAATGGCTGTCGTTATTTTCGCCGAACGCGACACGAGTTTCGCCTAAAGGTCTGAACGGTATTTTATCGCTGCTCTATCAGCGTTTTCTCGGTCCTTTCTGGAATATACAGGGCGTTTCGTAATATGTAGTAAAACCGAAAGGGTTAGTGATTCTGTATGAAAAAATAAACAGAGAAGGTGATAGCAAATTTATTCACCGGAGGCTTATTTTATTAAAAAAAATCGATTTTGAAAATTTCTCTGGTAGAACGAAGTCGTGATTGTAAAATTCCTTTCTTTCGATGGAGGCTTTGCTTTCGATAAAAGTGATTTGGAAAATCCACCGAGAACTCGTGTACTCATTTAAAATTTGGTTCCACTTTCCAATTAAATTCGAACTTATGTTTACACGATGCCACGTGACACGAAAATTTTAAGCAAGAATATCGATGTTAAAATAAGCAACATAGAATTGCAAAAATTACAACTTCGTCCTGTATTTTTTTAACACATTTGAAACCAACGGAATGATGACTTAAATCCCTCCCACCACCCTTAATTTTCAACGGACCACATCGTATTTGAATTTTATCAAAATCCCTCGACAAAAACCCGTTCGATATGTCGTGGACCGAGCCAGCATTTAAATTACATTCCTTCCTCAGATCTCTCTATTCCCTTGCTCGTCGTCTCACCCGCAGTCCCCTATTTCCTCTCCAAATATTTGAAATTTATGAGCCACATCGGTCGGTGTACTACGTCACGCAAAGATAGCGTATCAGCAAATATTTAAGAATCTTAAGAAACTCCTCGTTCCTCGTCCGACCGCGAAACTATCTGACGGTTGTTTCCGGTAGCGCGGAATATCCTCATTGGATCTCGGCCAGAAATCTCCCCGATGCTCCCTCCGATCGTTCCCGGCCGAATCTCGGGTTTCTGTATATTATCAGTGTCGTCTTTTGCTATCTTTCTCCCGGACTGCCACCGAAAATCTCTGGCTGTTCTCCGGGAGGCAAAGTGTGGAAGAAAGGGAGAGAGAGACGGCGGGAGAAATATAGACAGAGAGAGAGAGAGAGAGAGAGAGAGAGAGAGAGAGAGAGAGAGGGAAGGAGAGACATAAGGCGTCGAGAACGGGAAAGTTTAAATTGCACCGCCACCGTCTATCACGGCTCGGTTGTCGTTTATTCGGCTGGTTGGAACCCCATTTCCGATTGAAACCGACCCCCTCCGCGGCAGTTGGAACTTTCTTCTACCGTTTTCGACCGAGTCAGGTCTCCCGACTGTGCCCCGTACCCTCGCCAGTTCACCGGCTCCCTGCGCTGCCCCGGCTCTCCCTGAATTTCAGCGTCTTTGGAGCGAGGTCTGAATCCACCAAGGTGAAGGCGCATTGAGGAGTCAGCTGATTGAGGTTAACGTTCAGACAGAAGAGATCGTCGACACGCACACTGCTATTTGAATGGGAACGGTCGAAACTGGAAGCGTTTTGTAATTCAGCGACGCGCTTGGTATTTGACGTGTTTCTTAATGACAGTGGGATCGTTTAGAAACTTGGGAATCTAAGGATTCGTGTATTAGAGATGTTTAAAGGGGGCCCCCGCGGAAACTATAGGCTATCATTAAATTTGGATATCTCAGTGAGAGATGTTATTTTCACTATCGATAATTATCGGTGTTGAAAATCGTAGGTTAGTCAATTGAAAAATAATAACAGCTGAAATTCAGAATCCCAAATTTAATTTCTAATATTATTACAAATTTCGATATTTGCAATAAAAAACTTGCAAAAATCATTAATAAACAGTTTAAATAATATAAGATCCAGATAAGAGGTTTAAATAAATGCATTAGAACCTGTGCCACACACTTAACTACAATCTAAAACCTATCTGCTAAGAACTCGAAATTCAGAACAGAAGACTACAACTAGTGGTGGAGAACTATCGATGGTACTTACGATAGTTATCGATGGTTCTCACTATCGAAAACTATAGATGGCTTATTTTCACTATCGATAATTATCGGTAAAAATAATAACAGCTGAAATTCAGAATCCCAAATTTAATTTGTAATATTATTAAAAATTTCGATAGTGAGAACCATCGATAACTATCGTAAGTACCATCCATAGTTCTCCACCACTACATCTCACTCCCATCCCTTGATATCCCCTTGACACTTGGTGACAATGTAAGTTTAGTGGATTATTATATAAGTAAGCATTGCATGATAAAATATATGTAAGTAAGCATTGCACAATAATTAATTAAGGCGTCAGTACATTTTAAATATTATATTGTTCAGAGATTAAGAATTAGTTAAGTAGAACTAAAAATAGGTGATAATACGTGGTGTTAGGTAACGCATGCCTCTGCGCACACATAAAAAACACTGTCTCAATCTCGTTCGATCATGGTTTCGACGGATCCGGCCGAAGAAATCCAATCGAGTTCCTGTCCTTCTAGAATCCACTTCATTCTTTCTCGTTAGGAAGTGAAATCGATATATCACTCTGATTTCATTGGATAGTACTTCTTCAAATAGTTATTAGTTCCCATCTGTACAATATTGGCAGACAGCCCCCTTACCTCCGAAATAATTGGGTCCACAAACTTCGCTGCAGGCGAAATAATGAAACCCAACCGAAGAGACTGAAAGTTTACGTCTCCAGGCTGCTTCCGGAATCTCTTGAAACTGAACACGCCGAACTTTACAATTCGGTAAATTGTTGTGCCGCGGATACCGTTATTTATTAAAGTCTTGACCCCTCGCGAAAGTTCCAGCCTTGGGAAATGGTAGCATTCACTAAATGATCGGGCTTATGGCAACGTGAAGTGGGTTTACGATACAAACGTGATCCCCTCGGTATTTTGGGAATTAAAAACTTTCTGTGAACTTCTCCCTGAGCATTTCCGAGCTGCCCTTGTATGACCAAGGGGCCATTTATTTTAATCAAGATTTTGAGAACTCGGCGCACTTTGCTGTTCAATATCCACCGACGTTCTCTAAAATTATACACGGAGTGAGTCGATAACAATTAACACCTGAAATAGCTCATAATTACATGTAATTGACTTTAGTAAAAAAAACAGATTAGAATGCGCCACAATTTTTAATGTAGTAAGCTGAAAGTATAATAAATAACTACCTTGTTTTCAAAAAGAAAATCAATTATATAGGGTGAATGTACCAGTAAATGAACACGTACCAGTGAATGGACATTTTATATTAAAATGAGTAAAATAAATTATTAAAACAAGCTACTAATTAATTAGAGACTTCTTTTAAATTCTTGCTTCATATCCAAACAATTTTTGCAGCACGTGGAATCAATCGCGCTGCGAACAGAATTTTATAATAGTGTTCATTCATTGGCCTTAAGTGTTCATTTATTGGTGCGTTTGCCCTATATGAATTAAAATGAATTCCTTTTTACATTTACAGCGTTTATCATTTCAACACCTCAATTATAATCTGCGACACATCGACGAACGCAAGCGACGTACGAGGCAAAGGAGATATTTCCTCTTCCGAGTTTCATAGAAAGCGGAAGTTCGATCTTCTCTGGAAGGGACGGTTAAAGAGACAATAGCTGAGGAAGAGGCTGGGGAGGGGAAGATAGATTTTATGATATGCCATGAAGCCTGGAAGAAGATTTGACGTTTTTATGGCGGCGATCGTTTAACGTAATTTCATAAGGGGTATTGTCTCCGTTCGCGATCGTTCTCCGCTACCCCCACCGCCCCTCCATCTGTGCCCCCTCTTTTCCTTTCTGCTTGATTTAATATTCAGGATTGATTGAATATTTAATTCCGCCGGTATTGACGTTCAGAAGACGGTTTGACGTTCCATATCCTGGGCAACCTGATTTCGCGCTAACCAAACTCTCGATTAGATATCGCGTCGATAGAAAATTGATCACGTTTCGTGCACCGTGACACACGAAAACGTTGGCAGATATATCAGAGAGCATTAATATCGATGAAATTCGTGCCGATTTATATGCGATACGATTGCGATTTACCGTAGGGATGCTAATATAGGAAAGCCTCCTGTGAAAACATTTTATTCTATATTTCTGGGATACTTATGCACGCAGAATTACTCCGTTTCAGATTTTCAAAGTGTCTTGTGTGTACGTGTACGGTAATAGTAAAAATAATAGCAATTCATTTTTGATTTCACGATATTACATAAAAAGTAGAATTAATTTCGAATAATCGATTCTTAGGTTACCCTTAAATGGTCATTTAACTTCTTAAGGGTGAATTCTCGTGTAAGAGAGCCTGAAATTTGAGACTTCTTTTTAAAAAAACTATTGTTAATATTGCATTAAACACTAGTGGGATATAAGGAGGCATCTTTAAACTTGCAGAAAATATTCTTCTTATTATTTATGCTTAGTGCTCCCTTGGATCCACCAGGTGGCATCAAAATCAGAAAATCATCAAAAATAAACTCATCATGCTCTTCCCCTGTGGTCTTCATATGTTTCACACACACACACGAATAAAAGAAGAATAGCAGCTACTAGTTGAGGTTCCTGGATGTAGGCTGTGTGCTATTGAAGCATAAATCCCACATTTCCCCAGCACTGCAGCCAGTTTCATCAGGCGTCACTTGACACACTGATATTAATATCTATGCCTCTTGTAGCATTGGTGCCCGGCCAATCAACCATGCTCGCGTCGCGTATTAGTGACTACCGAGCCTACACCCTGCCTCGTCGATCAGCCGCGAAATGAAAAAAAAAAAAAAAATACTAAATCACCCAGGGTGGGGATTTTCTTCTTCCATCCACGCGAGGGCCCACAGCCTCGCGAAAGCAATCCACTCGCTGGCCCAACGAACGAACCAGTTCAATTGTCACAACTGCGGAACCAATCGTCTCTTAATTCGCCTTCTACCTGAAGTAGGGGAAAGTGGGGTGAAACGGAACGGGTGGGTAAAACGGAACACCAATGTTTTTTTGTTAGATAAGAGCTGCGAATGAGTTGGTACCGCAGGGATCTATGGTCCATCATAAAATGCCATGAGGACCCTTTGGTTCCATGTGACGCGGTACCAACTCATTCGCAGTTCTTATCTAATAGAAACATTGGTGTTCCGTTTTACTAGTGGTGGAGAACTATCGATGGTACTTACGATAGTTGTCGATAGTTCTCACTATCGAAAACTATAGATGGCTTATTTTCACTATCGATAATTATCGGTATTGAAAATCGTAGGTTAGCCAATGGGAATGTATCGCAAACGAAACTCGGTCGAGGTGGCGCTCTGATCGGAGTGCCCAAGATGGCGTCTGAGCATGCGCGTGATGACGCCGTGGCGTCAAATCAATCAACGCCAAGATGAGCTTGGCTTTGCGCTTGCGTCGATTCGTTTATAGTGTTTATTAAGCCAAACTCATCTTGGCGTTGATTGGTTTGACGTCACGGTGTCATCACGCGCATGCTCAGACGCCATCTTGGGCACTGCGATCAGAGCGCCACCTCGACCGAGTTTCGTTTGCGATACATTCCCATTCAAAAATAATAACAGCTGAAATTCAGAATATTATTACAAGTTTCGATAGTGAGAACCATCGATAAGTATCGTAAGTACCATCGATAGTTCTCCACCACTCCGTTTTACTCCACTTTCCCCTACCCAATCAACCGTTTACATTAGACGGTTCGGACACCGCTGTTAGTCGAACTCAAGAAACACCAACTGTCAGCCTCTGACGTGCGTCTAATTGACCCGTTGACGCGGCTGATATTCCCAGTGGCTCGATTCTAGGTCTGGACGAAATATAGTCTTCCGGCTGGTTGATCAGCTAGGCGCGGATAATCGGTAATGAATAGCCGTACTGAATTTTGCATCTGGCATTCCGCGTCCAGGCAGCCGCGCCAGATAAGAGGTATAATCGTGCAGATTAAGGGCTCAATGGTAAACCAGCATGGAACAGTCCCTGTGCCGTTTGTCCGGATAGAGGTCTGATCCCGGCGCATCCGCGCATGCATATAGGCGGGGCGCACGCATACGTGATCAGGCATTAGGGCATCGACGTTCGCAGGGCGAGAGCAGAATTATCGGAGACCTCCGCGCTCCTCCTGCCGGCAGCAATCTCCAAATGGATCCACCCTGATCGCCAGGATAACGTCAACGTGACCGTGAACCGATCCGCGGGCTACCTGCGCGTCTGTTGTCATCTGAAACGTTAATGCGAACCTGCTGCTCGAGGTGGAGGTGCTCGGGGAGGATCGACGCGTCGAAGGGTAATTTTTGGCGGGAATTGGGATCGGTTAGAAGATGGAACGGAAGGGCGGTAGTGGTGGAGAACTATCGATGGTACTTGCGATAGTTATCGATGGTTCTCACTATCGAAAACTATAGATGGCTTATTTTCACTATCGATAATTATCGGTATTGAAAATCGTAGGTTAGTCAATTCAAAAATTATTATTTTCACTATCGATAATTATCGGTTTTGAAAATCGTAGGTTAGTCAATTAAAGAATTATTATTTTCACTATCGATAATTATCGGTATTGAAAATCGTAGGTTAGTCAATTAAGAAATTATTATATTCACTATCGATAATTATCGGTATTGAAAATCGTAGGTTAGTCAATTCAAAAATTATTATTTTCACTTTCGATAATTATCGGTATTGAAAATCGTAGGTTAGTCAATTCAAAAATTATTATTTTCACTATCGATAATTATCGGTATTGAAAATCGTAGGTTAGTCAATTAAAAAATTATTACTTTTGAATTGACTATCGATAATTATCGGTATAGAAAATCGTAGGTTAGTCAATTAAACATTATTATTTTCACTATCGATAATTATCGGTATTGAAAATCGTAGGTTAGTCAATTAAAAAATTATTATTTTCACTATCGATAATTATCGGTATTGAAAATCGTAGGTTAGTCAATTCAAAAATAGTAACAGCTGAAATTCAGAATCTCAAATTTAATTTGTAATATATTACAAATTTCAATAGTGTTTTTTTTTTTTTTTAATTTGTATCGTATTCTATGAACGCAGTTAAAGTATCTTCTTATTTTACTGCGATATCTCAATGCGTTTCAGCTTTTTGCTTGTGTGGCTGAGAGTTTTGGAATATTTTCTTTTCATTTTCGCGTTTTCGTGTTGTTTTGTTATGATACCATAAGGGAACCTGAAAGTATGTTCCTTTTTATATGCAAATGTATTTTACCAATGGCTTCGTTAATTTTAATTATTGCTAGTTAAAACAAAAATGTAATTTTCAGAAGTGTTTACTTTTAATTACTATACAAAATCGTTGCATCATTGTTTTCTTCTCCCCCGAAAGAATTTTAGATTAGAGACGTCTTTGAAATTTGAAGTTTGCATGCTTATTTTAAGTAGTGTGAAAAATAATTGAAAACAGAAAGTGGTGGTTATCTTAAATAAATCATGTGTAACTTGCATTTTTATTTCATTAGATATTACTATGCTTTTTAATTAAGTCTTTATTTCTGCTTATTAAAACGAACCTGTACGACATATTCAATTAACGAAGCTATCTGTTGACTTTTCTAACCGACGAGAATTAATTGAACATTGCAGTACAGAACCATGAAAAGTCAATATATATAATATTACCTTTAAAGCCGACGTGACAATGGTCAAGAAGCAAGATCCCGTTTTTCAGCATTTAGAAAAAAGTGGAAAACTAAGTAGTTGAATTACAAGATTAGTCTCTAACGGGATGCTGAAAGTGCAGTGAAAACGTGGACGTGTCCGAGAAGATAAGTTCTGCAGCGCGAGTGAAAATAAACGAAGTGCCCTCGGTAGCTGAATCAGCAGAAATGAATGAATTTTGCACACAGTGTGGCTGTGGCTATTTTTCCACTTTTAAAACGTCATTCCATTTACTCCATATTTTACAGGAAATGCACTATTTTTAGCTGTAACGCACTATTAAATGCAAGCGTTTTCAACAATACTTGCGATATAATAAAAAGCAAATACCTAATATGCAAAAAGCTGTTACATTATTGAGCCATATCACTGTATATTTTTATTGATAGAAATAATAATTTGTTATATTTCGAAGAATTTTAGATTGCAATTTTCTACGATTTCTATACTTCAGATAGAAAGTATCCTAAAAACTAACAACAAATATCGATAACTGTACTTTTCAGACTACAGCAGCGCCATCTATGAACTTGCAAAGATTTCGATTACACCTGGTTATTCCTCATAAAAAACAGAGCAATTTCTCTATTTAACATTTTCTTCTAGCCCTATTTGTTTTCAAATTATCCTACGTAACAGATTTCCACCCCCAACTTTGAAGGGAGATTTCAACCCTAAACACGAATATGAGTCGATAAAAAAAATACGTGTCAAATATTGCCAGGTACTTTATTTGTGTACCGAGCTTCCTCAAAATTGGCTCGTGTCAGCTGGTATCCCTCGTAAGCCTCTAAAAAATTTTTACTTCACATTTGTTTATTTATCTCTGCGTGAAGGATCACAACTCCTTCAGCGCTATTATCAGGTCCCTAATAAATTCGAATTAGTATCATTATATCCCCCTTCAAAAGAAGAAGTAGCTGCTTTAACTGTTTCTAAACCACGAACGATTCGTTAACCCCGTAAAAACTAAATTTACAGACTAATCAAATTTGCGAGCTATCACTTTGTACCAAATGGCAAATGCGTCCCGGTGGGCACTTAAGACTAGTGGTGGAGAACTATCGATGGTACTTACGATAGTTAACGGTGGTTCTCACTATCGAAAACTATAGATAGCTTATTTTCACTATCGATAATTATCGGTATTGAAAATCGTAGGTTAGTCAATTCAAAACTTATTATTTATGAATTGACTATCGATAATTATCGGTATTGAAAATCGTAGGTTAGACAATTAAAAAATTATTATTTTTGAATTGCCTATCGATAATTATCGGTATTGAAAATCGTAGGTTAGTCAATTCAAAAATTATTATTTTCACTATCGATAATTATCGGTATTGAAAATCGTAGGTTAGTCAATTCAAAAATTATTATTTTCACTATCGATAATTATCGGTATTGAAAATCGTAGGTTAGTCAATTAAAAAATAATAACAGCTGAAATTCAGAATCCCAAATTTAATTTCTAATATTATTACAAACTTCGATAGTGAGAACCATCGATAACTATCGTAACTACCATCGATAGTTCTCCACCACTACTCAAGACGCAACGTGGTTACGCGCGTTTATACTTGAAATTTCTTGCTCTTTCAACCGGACCACTGGTAAATGGATTTCCAGGTTTTTACACTCGACCCTTTTTCCCCTGTCCGTAGAGCTGCTTCGGTTCTTTTCATCCCCGCGGCTTAAAGAAATTCAGCTGGTTTTGTGAAACGAACACGGCCCGTGCTGTTTGAGATTAATTACCGGGATCTCGTGAGTCGTTGACACGATTAACCACCGCCGGGTTTCTGTTTATATATCGCCCCCCTCCGCTGCTGAAGTTTCCTTCTTTTTCGCCCGGTTTCTTCTTCTTCCCTTTCGTCTTCCGCTTCTGTCCTCCTCGGTTCGCGAGGCTAACGCCGTTCTGCCGAGGGAACAACGAAATACCGACGCCTCGTCGTTTATCGTGAAAGAAGTGCGTATACGGTGTGGGCGACTATTCGTCTTCATCACTAATGAGAAGATGTGCTTCAATAATAGATGTAAGTAGGTAGTGCGTAGGCTAAGCGAAGTGGATGTTATATTTTGATAAATCGTGGGCCATCTGTCTCATGAATTTTATTTTCCAATTAAATAGTCTATTTATGAACATTTCTAATAACACCTAGAATCACTGTTTATTAATAATCATGAAATCCAAGAAATAATACAATAAAAATGTCGATTAGTTTTCCCATCTCTAGCTACAATAAAGGCGTTGTAAAAAATTAATTTTGACAAAGTTTTTTGCAGAAGTATTCAGTATTTCTACAGTTGTATTGTATCTATTAGTGTTATATAATTTATCTCGATGTATTATAGTTATATCTAACACTAATTTCTACTTAAGTATCGTCCTTCATTCAGAAAATTCAATATGTAGGAGATTCTCTTCATGTTGGTCCTTAAAATTCAACTTCAACCCACTCATATTTCAATGAATAACGTAAAACTCAGAATAGTCAAGGATAATATATGTACTGTAATTATTTATTTCATATATTTTTTTAATTGTCGTTAACAAAGATATTTAGCCCTCTCATTTTTCACGACTCACTCTGTTTAGCACGCGGGTAGGATCTCTCTAAAAAGTTAAGTTAGTAATTTCCGTGCTTGTGTGAATGCTGGAGAATGTTGAATTCTGAGGGTTATTGCTTCTGGAGATTGGAATGTCTAATAAAATGTATATTTAGTGTGTACACCATCGATCGCGAGTTTGAAACCTTTCCTCCAGTGAAGTGAAAACAGATTACTTTATGGATATTCTCTTTAAGATAAGCAAAGCTTTGATTTTGTTGCAGTTTACATCACCCTTGAAGGGTAAGGAGGAAAAGCAGGGAATGTCACAAAACAGTTTCGTCGAGAAAATTAAATTTGAATACTTTAGTTCACCGGTAAAGAAACAAGCTTCAATGAATTTAATTGTCTTATATAATTTTCTTCTTAAATAATTTCTCGCTTTACCTTAACGACAGAAGCTTACACTTAGGCAAAGAGTAAATTCAATAAAAGTAGAATAACCCATTTAAAAAAAGGAGAATAACCTTGAGTGTTTAACAGTTTCAGAGTTAAATATTACATAATAATAAACACACAACTTGTTTTCCCTAAACTAGATAAAAATTGCAATCTTCGAGTTTTAAACAAACTCGAAACCTTCAAAATAAAGCCTGAAATCTCTTCTAACAAAAAAGGAGAATAACCTTGTGTGTTTAACAGTTTCAGAGTTAAATATTACATAATAATAAACACACAACTTGTTTTCCCTAAACTAGATAAAAATTGCAATCTTCGAGTTTTAAACAAACTCGAAACCTTCAAAATAAAGCCTGAAATCTCTTCTAACAAAAAAGGAGAATAACCTTGTGTGTTTAACAGTTTCAGAGTTAAATATTACATAATAATAAACACACAACTTGTTTTCCCTAAACTAGATAAAAATTGCAATCTTCGAGTTTTAAACAAACTCGAAACCTTCAAAATAAAGCCTGAAATCTCTTCTAACAAAAAAGGAGAATAACCTTGAGTGTTTAACAGTTTCAGAGTTAAATATTACATAATAATAAACACACAACTTGTTTTCCATAAACTAAATAAAAATTGCAATCTTCGAGTTTTAAACAAACTCGAAACCTTCAAAATAAAGCCTGAAATCTCTTCTAACAAAAAAGGAGAATAACCTTGAGTGTTTAACAGTTTCAGTGTTAAATATTACATAATAATAAACACATAACTTGTTTTCCCTAAACTAGATAAAAATTGCAATCTTCGAGTTTTAAAAAAACTCGAAACCATCAAAATAAAGCCTGAAATCTCTTCTAATTTGTCTTGGACTATATCATATACCACATTCATCAATATCCCTTGATTTCAGGTGGAAAAAATGTCGTATTTGTTGATCGTGAAAAGGCACTCCAAAATTAAAATCGTTCCACATTCCAGAAGAAATTGCGTCCCACAAAGGAAGTTTGTATTTCTTTTGTAAGACGCGCAGCACGGTGCAATCACAGATTTCGCGGGTATAGGTACATAATTGAATCGAAGTAAAAGGCATTTCAGGCGGAGAGGAGAATATCCCAGTTGCCGCATCCGAAACGCGACGTTGGCGGGCATAAAAATTAATTTAATCCGTGGCGCAGAGGCGGGCCAAAGGCGTCGATGGGATTTTCCAGCGGAGTCGGTGCACGCGCTGAAAATTCAGAGGCGCGGGAGCCTTTTGATTTACGTGGAAAAGCGGCGAGGAGCGAGCCCGCGTTTATTATACCATCCCGCCCGGGCATTCAGCCCCCCCTATTCGATGATTGTGCTTATTTCTCTCCGCGCGCGTTTGTATTCAAGCCGCGAACGTCTTAACGAGAAGTTCCAGCGCGCTGGGCGGTGGCCGGCACTAACGTAGCCGAAAAGAAAACGCGAGATGAATAATTCAGCGATACACTTTTGAACGATGCCGTTGGAGCGGATCTATGCGTGAAGTAGAGCGGAAAGTCGACGTCGGAGCCGCGCTGGGGGAGAGTACTTCTCGTTTGACGAAATAACAGAGCACCCCGCGAGGCATGGTCACGAGGCAACTCGATGCAGCTACTGTGCCTTACGGAGGTGTAGCGACTAACCCGGGATCCACTCGAGTGGTTATTTCGTGTCTGGAAACAGGGATGGGGTTACTGTTTCGAAGCGGGGTGATCGCTAGTACCTGCAGTTCTTCTGCCGTTGCCGCAGCGAATGAGGCAGGCTGGGAATGAGTGATAGGGACTGATAATAGGACCACGTGAAGCGTTGCGCATGAATTTTGATGGAATTTGTAGAAAGGTGGAGAATTGAAAAATATTTCACCTCTATTCGAATAGTTTTATCGCCCGACGATCAATTTTGAATAAAGAATAAGGAATAAATTCCTAAGTTAATTTTTTTTCGAATAAACTTTTATTCGTTACTCTAGAGTATCTTCATTTCATTCGTAAAATTTATTCGAATATTATTTGAAGCAGAATTTATTCGGAAAAATTTATTAGAATATCATTCGAACCAGAATTTATTCGGAAAAATTTATTCGAATATAATTCGAAACAGAATTTATTCGAATATCATTCGAAACAGAATTTTTCCGAATAAATTCTGCTTCAAATAATATTCGAATAAACTTTACGACTGAAATGAAGATACTCGAGAGTAACGAATAAGAATTTATTCGAATATAATTCGAAACAGAATTTATTCGATAATTTATTCGAATAAAAATTTCCTTTTCGACAACGAAGCTCATTTGACGTAAAGTCTGGATCGAAACAAACGCGAGACACAGCAGGCACACGTGAAAGTGGCAGCCAAAGTTGAACTTGAAAGTACGCAGAAACTTTCTGCACAGATACCAATTTCAATCCACGAACAGTTCAGCAACTGATATATTGTGTGGCTTCGCCAAAATCGTTGGGTTTTGGGGAACGACCCCCGAGACAGGCAACTTCCGTTCGAAACTGTGCAACCAATAGACCGCAGGATTTCGCATCGTCGAGAATTTCAGCTCCGTGGAAGCGGTCGACGTGAGAAAAAAACACGGTGCCTGGTGCCGGAGTCACAAAATGGTCCCAAAACTCTCACGGCACGTGTTGTTTCAGCCATATATCTATTAATGAACGAATTTGGTGTCCATTTTGACCCATAATAGAATTATATTCATACAATTTTTCGAAATATCCTATTGCAAGGAAAAATGAAAAACTAACTTAGGTATTCTACTGCAAAGTCGATTCCTTCTGGTATCAAATTCGAAAGTGATTTATTACACAGTTATCAGAAAGTGAATATTCCTCATTTGTTAAACAAAGTTGCAGGTACAATGCTTCTTCGTACGTGCTGTACAATAATAAATCAAACGCACGAGGTGCTATTGACCTAACTTAACTATCGTAAGTTATATAAAAAAATTATTATTTTTGAATTGACTAACCTACGATTTTCAATACCGATAATTATCGATAGTGAAAATAATGATTATTAATAATTATTATTTTTGAATTGACTAGCCTACGATTTTCAATACCGATAATTATCGATAGTGAAAATAATTATTATTAATAATTATTATTTTTGAATTGACTAACCTACGATTTTCAATACCGATAATTATCGATAGTGAAAATAATTATTATTAATAATTATTATTTTTGAATTGACTAACCTACGATTTTCAATACCGATAATTATCGATAGTGAAAATAAGCCATCTATAGTTTTCGATAGTGAGAACCATCGATAACTATCGTAAGTACCATCGATAGTTCTCCACCACTATATACTAGGTTCGGAGCTTGCGCTCTAAAATTCTCCCACTTCTAAAACAGACACGTTAATAAATAACGAGTAACATGAGTGGTGGGTGGATGGGTCCAAGTTGACCCAGTATCCGCCGCGCGAGGGTTAATGCAGCGAAGCGTACCAACGACGAGTCACTACTTTCTCGGGCGATGTGCTGGGGGTGCTTCCTCGCGCACCCTCAGCTCGAATAGTTTGGTACGTCGGCGAAAGATCGATGACGTCAACGGATCCAGCTATTTTTAGCCGCGGGAGTGGGGGGTGGGTGGCGCGCGAGTAGTCTGCGCTGGGGGTAGTTGCAGGGGGTTGGAAAGCTGGTGACATCCCTAGAGTGTGCTCCACTCGACTCATTCATCCTCCTGACCCAGAGAATGGAGCGGAGAGGGGTGGCTGGCGGGTCGTTGAACGTGGAACGCGTGCGCGAGTCCTCAGCCGACGCGAATGACTCGAAGGGTCTTAAAAATTGATGGATGCACCGGGTGAGGCGAAAGTGAGCGGTACTAGGGTGATAGCCGGTTGAGAAATGATTTTTTTTTTTTGGAAGACACTTTTATGGCATGTCTCAAATTTAGAGAAAAAAGAATGCCACATTTGTGGTTAGAGGACGTGCCAGGGTTGCTATATATCATGGGAATGCCCTTGTCGACTTAAATGACTCGAAGGGTCTTACGAAATGATGGATGTACAGGGTGAGACGGAAAGAGGGTAACAAGGGGTGCAAGGTGATTCGTGGTTGAAGAAGAAGGGGAAGTTCGAAGTGGATTTCTTTCGGAAGGGACTTTTGTTAAGCAAGTTCAGGGAAAGTAGAATATTAACTGTGTAAAGTGCTTGGTGATTAAAGAACGTTAAGACAAATTAAATGATAGGTACCATACTTAATTTTAAGGCTGTCAGCAATGTCCTTGTAGTTAATGGAAACATAGCGACTAAAAAAACAAAAAGAGTTGCTGTTTTAGCTTCCCTCGACTGTCTCTTTACTCAGCAAGTAGATAAGCCCAGTACGTGGTCAGACATACTCTGCAGTTCGCACTATGGAAGTGCCCAATGTTTCACTTTAAATTATTACACAAACATATCCCACCATTAAGCCACGTATTTTAACATTCACCATGAAACTGAAGATGTATATTTTCGAAAATTCCTTACTTCATTCTTTTAATAAAAATTGAACGAGTTTTCACGTTATTCCTTGCTTTTCCAAAAAAATTTTATTCGAGATTTTCCATATATTTTTTAACGAGGAACCATTCCATACCAGGATTTTCGCTCACATCCCACAGAAATGTTCACGTGAACGATCCGTGAAGTCTATCGTAGGGATTGCGACGGATCAGCGAGCGCTATCGTACCTCTGGGTATGTTTCAGTTTCCAAATGGTCGGGCAGTCACCTGGATTTCGATTTTTTTTTTTAACGGTGAAAATATCTGCAAGTGGTGTGATGGGTCACTTCTATATGTGCCATTATTTTGAGGGGGGGCATTGTGTCGCGAATTCCGTCTGGCTCGTAGGGCATAATGGACTGCGTGGAAATTCGGGTCGTTAAACGTTGTTGAATGCAGCCTGAGTACAACGGGCGCATTGGAATGCACTCGAAAATGATTTCGAGAGGAAAATTAGAAATATGAGGTGAACCACCTAATTCTAGTAGTTAATTATCTACCCTATAAAAAATCGTATAAAAATTGCATGGTAGCAAGTTGGCATATGATGTAAAAGTCGTTTTTTAGCTGTCCTGCTTGTTTACGGAGTTATCAAGCTCATCTTCGATTATAAATGATTAATTATTACAATTAGTAATTTAGTAATTATTAAGTATCATACTTAGATTTAGTAATCGTTAAATTACTAATTAGTATACTTAGAATGGGTAATTAGTAAATGACTAATTATTATAATTAGAATGAGTAATCACTAAATTACTAATTATTATACTTGGAATCAGAAATCACTAAATTACTAATTATTATGCTTGGAATCAGAAATCACTAAATTACTAATTATTATACTTGGAATCAGAAATCACTAAATTACTAATTATTTTACTTAGAATCAGTAATCACTAAATTACTAATATTATACTTGGAATCAGTAATCACTAAATTACTAATTATTATACTTGGAATCAGTAATCACTAAATTACTAATTATTATTATTAGAATCAGTAATTACTAAATTACTAATTATTATACTTAGAATCAGTAATCACTAAATTACTAATTATTATTATTAGAATCAGTAATCACTAAATTACTAATATTATACTTGGAATCAGTAATCACTAAATTACTAATTATTATACTTAGAATCAGTAATCACTAAATTACTAATTATTATACTTAGAATCAGTAATCACTAAATTACTAATTATTTTACTTAGAATGAGTAATCACTAAATTACTAATATTATCATAATTAGTAACTATAAAATTTATAATCAATTATAAAATTCGAATCTGTACTTATACCTTCTTAAAAAATAACTTCCCAAAACAACTCACTTTTTTAACAGCTGAAGTAGAAAGATTCCCTAATTCAACATCGTATTTTAAGGAACTTGTCGTTAACGATCCGAGAATGGAAATAAATTTACACTCTTCGAGGGGTTTCCCACCGCGTAGAATTCTCCACAGCATCCAATGCATGCTGACTGTGTACCCGCGAATGCTAATGCGCCTGTATTTCATCTCCTTCAAGTCGCCGACAATTTGAGCGAATTCAGATCCCATTTACAACGAATTATCGCTGCTCCACCGTCGCTGGGTCTCCGTAAAAAATTCATCGATAACTCATTGTCAGCAGCATTTGTCTCGCAGGGGCGCAGGAAACTGCATCCGGACCACCCGACACCTCAGTGGCGCCATTTTGGTGCACTGGAGCGTTCATTAATCGTCTGACGCGTTTGTCCGGCGTTCGACGATTATTTCGAACAACTTTGAACACCCGTGCCCGTCGATCCAAGAGATTCGACGGATGGCGGCGCGCAGCTAACAAACGCTGTTTAACGATCTCGGCCGGCAGCCCGGTTTCGTTCTCTGGTTCGGCGAGTGGATCGAATCCAGCCCTCGTTGGCACCGAACGAAATTAATAAAGCGTACTACATTAATGCTTGCTTTAACGAGGCTTAACTCTATTAATGAAAGAATGGGCTTTCAGCGAGCAGCCATTCGATCGAAAACGGAATTTCACCTAGCGAGTAATGAGCGTGTACCCCCCCTCCCACCCACCCTCTCACCTGAAACAGTGATTGCCAATTGTTGAAATAATTATACAGGCTGATACGTTATTCGCGATACAAATGTGGAATAACATTTTTTTTTTTATTTGGGGCGTCGTTTTGAAGAATATGAATTTTGAAAACTCGTCTATGCATCGATGCTTCTGGCTAATAATTGCCAGAGTGCAGGAATAATTAATATTGGACAGGGGCAGGTGTAAATTGAATTTTGTGTAGAAATCAATGGAAATTGTAGAATAATTTTCTTTTTTCGAATTCAGCTTTGGTTTTAAGGGGAAGGACAGTTTTGAAGGTGTCCTCGATTCTTCGTCAAGTCTAGTAAATAATTTCATTAATTGTAAATATAAGTAAGTATAAACGAATAAGTGTGATAAATTTTAAATTCCAGAGATCACCTCAAAAACCACGCGACAAATGAGAAGACCACATTGAGTAAAACTGTTAATTTAGCGATAATAAATTCATTATAAATGCTCGCGGATGTAACGGTGATTTGAAATTTTTATGTAACTTCTTTCTAATAGCAATTTGTTGTAATTATGTCCAATTTATAGCCAGTTCAGACAATTCTTTTGCATAAAAGGGAATTATAAATTACAATGCTACGAAGTTATAATTTCCAATATTTCTTTGGGAGCTGTGCTTCGTGTTACAAAAGGACTAAACTACTATTTCAGTCATGCTTGATATTTCGTATAGGTACTTAATAATTTACGAGGTATTGAAAAATAGTTATGGCGTTCCACTTGCTACTTCATTAAGTGCTTATTTCACAGCATTTAGGAATTCCGAGATTCATTTTACCACACATTACTCTTTCGTTTGATGTCATTTAAATTTACACAGTAAACAGTATTTCACAATTATTTATTTTATATTCAAATTAACTCTTTCATTGTTCGAAAAAATTTTAAAAAATTCTCTGTAAACCCTTATTATAGGAACATAAAAAGTATTCATAGATATTAAATTGAATAACATTACAGCTTCTCAGAATTATCACAGTAAACATTATTAAACAGAAGGTAAAAAACTCTGAATTTGAAAAATGACGGATTTCCATATTTCAAAATCTTCTTCCTTTTTACGTCCAATCTCTGCGAACGTTTGTTACCACGAGCTTTATTGTCAACTACCTTATAAATTATTGAGTGTCTATGTGAAATTCCAAGCACGAGATTGCACAACTCTGCGCAGCTCTGTTAAATTCAGCTACTTAATTTAGCCATTTATACACATGTCAACCTGCTCTGGAAAGGATTAAACATTCTAGAGTAAATGAGATATGTTCAATACCGAGGAAGTGGCTCCTCGTAGAGTGGTCATAATCTCTCCAAGGGCCTGCTGGGAAATCAGACAATGAATTCTAGAACCACTGCTTATGATGGATCTCCGAAGGATCCTTCAGCTGACGCATTCATCTTCCCGACTCGCGAAAGTCGACAGTTCCGCGTTTAAAAGAAATATGCGCGGGATCTTCGGACTCGAAACTTTCTGGGGAATTGATCGAAAGCTTTGGTCCCACAGCAAATGTCCTTGGCGATCTTCGCCTCCATAAATCGCCCTCGAAGGATCATTTTACGAGTTCGACTTGAGTTTCGTAGGAAACGTTCATCGATCAGAAAGTGGAATATGGGCTTCAATTTGGGACATCCTTTAAATTTTAGTGACGAAAAAAAATACACTGACGATTTAATTATTAAGGAAAATTATTGGCCAATGCATAAAACGATTTTTTTAGAATTATTTTAGAATTATTTCCCTTTTCTGCAACAATTTGTTAAAGGTTCTTATAAAATTATTATAAAATATGGAAATATGGAAATCGTAATTTTTCAAATTCCGAGTTTTTTACCTTCCCTTTAATAATGCTTACTGTGATAATTCTGAGAAGCTGTAATGTTATTCAATTTAACAGAGAATTATGCAACATGCCGCCTGTAAAATTACAAATGCATAAATCTTCGCCCTCCGGTTTTCATTTAATCACTACGTACACGAGGAAAGACTCTCCAGCACAGGTTTCGCTGAAAGTACTGCTGCAGAGTTCATAAAATCTGGAAGCCTTGAATACAATAACAAAGGAACTGAAGCACTACTGCCATTAACAAATACTACCTCGAAACTGTAATTCTTCAACCTTCTTTGAACCTGTACAAACCTTTTTCACCATCCTAATGACAGTGAAATCAAAATCCTCGTATAAAACTAGCATGAATTAATTATTTTTTATATTAAACGAGTCTCAAAAATATTCAGAGAATTTTTATTCTCAAACTTAAAAGTTGTGCGTCCCAAAATAAAACACTAATTTTTTTTGTGGCGATGAAAAATTTTCCATCCCTCCAACGAATGTTTTCGTTCGCGCGAAAACACCGCCGCGTTTTCGTGGGGGTTTTTATAGGTTCGCATAAAACAGTGTCCAGGTGAAACAACGGCCAACAATTTCCAGCGCCACGGCGTTTGACGCGTTTTACATTAACGTAACGTCTACTTGACATTGTGCATTGATCAGAGCTGAAACTGGAACAGAGACAAACTGCAGCAGACGTTCTGTACTAATTGACACAGATGGGAACTGTTTGTTCTCGGTGATTACATTGCTAGGCGGTGTCCCAAGTGCGAGAGGAAGACACACGGAAAACGAAAATTAACGCGCAAACATTGTAAAAGCGTCTTGCGTGATTTGCCACGAAAACAGGAAATCAGAGCTGGATGTTACACGAATGTACAGGGTGAAGCGAAATTCCAGCTGCGAGTGGAGGCGGGTTGATTCTTCGTGTAGAAATAAATAAACAAAGTGTGGAATTAAATGCTGGGGAATCGAACCACGGTTTTGGTTTTCAAGAAAATCGATTTGGAATATTCGTCAGATTTTGTTAATCATTTTTCTCGAAAACAAGGCCTCTTCAAAAAAATTATTTCATAAATTTCAAATCCTTTACGTAGACTTATCGTGATTTTTTTATTAAATTAAATGTATAATTGAAGGGGAATATTAAAATTTTAATTCTACTTTTAATTACAGAATATAGATATATTTGTACTTAAAAAATAATCCTAAGAATAGACCTGAGCTTTTAATAATTTAAATAATTCTAGCATTACAATCTTTTAATATAATAAAATTATTCCAACATAATCCTAAAAATAGAACTGATCTTTTAATAATTTAAATAATTCTAGCATTACAATCTTTTAATATAATAAAATTATTCCAACATAATCCCAAAAATAGAACTGATTTTTTAATAATTTAAATAATTCTAGCATTACAATCTTTTAATACAATAAAATTATTCCAACAAATGATAAACATGAAATTGTTAAAGTCATTCATATTAATACATTATTATTAATATTAAATAATTGATAATTGATTTTTTTAATTAAATTAGATTTATATTTTAATATAAAACCATGTCAGATTTTGAATTTTAAAGAATTAAAAATATTACCTAATCCTCTTTTTAGTTTCGCCACGAATTAAGCTTCATATTATATAAAAAAAGCTTTCAAGAATTATGACAATTGATAGTAGAAAGAGACGCAGCCGTCGTTAATTTGGAAAATAACGAGAAAGTCGAGCAGCTATCCGTAAACTCAACATTTCGCAACTCTCTTTAACGCCAGTAATATTGGCAGGGGCTCTCGTTTATTTCCGCAGCTGGTATGAGAAATCAAACTGATGTGTAGAAAACGAAGAGCGGAAAAAGGGAGTGAAGCGAGCGCGATGGGCGTCCAGGAAATTGAGAAATACGTCGGCAAGCGTATCCCAAACGCAAGAAACGCTGAAAACAACGCTGCTATTTTCTCACGTACCATCACTGTTGTTTTTTTTTTCGCCGTATTATACTCGGCGCGAGCTTATTCGCGCGTATTTCTAACGAAGGGAAATATTGTAATTTTCGTGACCGTGTTTACGAGCCGCGAGCTCTTGTTTACGTCCAGGTGGAAAGAAGCGAATCTGGGGAACGATATGGATTCGCGGAGACCACGTTTTAACGACCTGAATTTACCTTATCTTGCAAACATTCATTTCAGTTAGGAAAGCCAGGAATCGGGGTGAGTGTTTATGTAAGGGTTGATACAGTCGGCTTGAATATTCCCTATTTCCAGTAAAATAATATCCGTAGGTAAATAACATAAGTTGAAATGAGAAAAAAGGGTTCTCAAGAAATAAGGTTTCGAACAAAAAATTCCAGCTCAATTTTATTAACAATTTTTATTGAAAAGTAACAAAACGGAGTCGGTTTGATGAAACAAAGTTTGACAGAATATTGTCATTCCATGAGATAAATCTCGGTTATTTCTCGACTATATATCGAGTACACGCAAACTTAAATTCATTCCATTGCAGAAGTCGTCGGTAGAAAAATATAACAACAGCTTTGCCCCAGCTGTCCATCTGCTGAGAAACATTTCGAACGGCGACCTTAGCGGCGCGCAACCGCTCGCCATGCGGCATCATTCGACCGAAGGAGCCGTTACGGAAAATTGAACGATGCCGAAGCACGACCAAAGTCCAATGTATACGTGTATCTTCCTAGATGGATCCCGTTGGGCTCGAATTCCGTTTTGCTTCGGAGGGCGGACCGTCTTTGTTGATAGACAATCGCTCGATGTACCCCGTGTCTGCGAGGATGACGAGCAGCCGTGCCACCACCCACGTAACTCCTTATTCAGGGAATTACAAGGATTGGGCGTGACGCCGGGGAGTCACGCACACGCTCGCACACTTTGGGCGTTTTGCCGGGGCGCACGTTTCGAACGTGGCTAGCGTTTCCTCGGCGGAGTCTTCTCCTTAAAAATTACTAGATCGTAGAGCAATAATCTGGGACACGTTCGAGGTGTGGGCGAAAAAAGAGAGACTAGTGGGACTAGTGGTGGAGAACTATCGATGGTTCTCACTATCGAAAACTATAGATGGCTTATTTTCACTATCGATAATTATCGGTATTGAAAATCGTGGGTTAGTCAATTCAAAAATTATTTTTGAATTGACTATCGATAATAATCGGTATTGAAAATCGTAGGTTAGTCAATTAAAAAATTATTATTTTCACTATCGATAATTATCGGTATTGAAAATCGTAGGTTAGTCAATTCAAAAACTATTATTTTCACTATCGATAATTACCGGTATTGAAAATTGTAGGTTAGTCAATTAAAAAATTATTATTTTCACTATCGATAATTATCGGTATTGAAAATCGTAGGTTGGTCAATTCTAAAACTATTATTTTCACTATCGATAATTACCGGTATTGAAAATTGTAGGTTAGTCAATTAAAAAATTATTATTTTCACTATCGATAATTATCGGTATTGAAAATCGTAGGTTAGTCAATTAAAAAATTATTATTTTCACTATCGATAATTATCGGTATTGAAAATCGTAGGTTGGTCAATTCTAAAACTCTTATTTTCACTATCGATAATTATCGGTATTGAAAATCGTAGGTTAGTCAATTCAAAAACTATTATTTTCACTATCGATAATTATCGGTATTGAAAATCGTAAGTTAGTCAATTGAAAAATAATAACAGCTGAAATTCAGAATCCCAAATTTAATTTGTAATATATTACAAATTTCGATAGTGAGAACCATCGATAACTATCGTAAGTACCATCGATAGTTCTCCACCACTAGCCGTAATGACACTAAGATGGCGATGTTACAATGCTGGTAACACGATGGGCACAGAAACTATCGACCATAATTGCAGCTTGGGCACAAAGCGCGCGATTCTATGCAGAGATAGTAATAAAGGCCGCCTGGGTCGAAGCACGGAATTTCCTATTTTCTGAATTATCGCTCTCGATCAGCGGAGACCTCGCAAGCAGTGGACACCCGTTCGTCCGGTTTCCCTTCTTGGCGTCGGGTCGCAAACAATGATTTTCCTCACGTACCCACCGCCGACAGCCGGGCACAATACGGAAAATTGCAGTGATTGCCGGCTTTGTACAATGAGCACGCTTTTGTTCCGACCTCGCCTAACGAACAGAGGGCCAAGGAAAAGAATTCCTGTGGGCATGGCCTCTCAACGATCGCTGTTAGGGGCAGCATGTGCTGAGGAGACAGTTCGCACGAGTTTTCCGATGGCAAAGACAGCGTTTCGAATACGTACGCTTCGAGAAAGCTTCGGATGAGCTTACGATAACATCAACTGTTTAATTCTTGGAGTCAACGGAGACTCTTTTGAAACTGTAATTATATGAAATTTGAATTGAACGAATTTGTGACATCCGAGGGGGAATTTGGGACCCAAATGGTAGAAGAAATAGGTGTGTTTGTGGATTATAATTGGAGGTAAACGATCATCGATGGGTGACTGTAATCACCGCGACACAGAAATAACAAGACGAAGAGAGTAATTGACTGTTTTACCTAAATATTTAATTCGACAAAGAATATTTAACACTTGACAATGCTTTTTATACTTGTTAATTTAATTTAATACTTGTTCAATATTATATATTTTAAATATTCATTTGAGATCTTATATTTTTAAATAGAAAGGCATTACGGAAAGTAGCACCTTTCATTTCTCTTACGAAGACTAATTCGCATTTCGATTTACCATCACTGAAGAAGCACGTTTCATGGTTTGCCGATCATTATATCACGAAATATTCCAATTATTTTGCACCATATCCATAAACGGTGGGAGTGAAAAGTGACAGAACGTCCTCTCAGACCTAATAATTTCGCCATAAACGCGTATTCCACGGTAAAATCGATTCGACGTCTGCAGAATCGCCGCCAAGTGTATTGCCTCGTATAGGCAATATGGATAAGCTCTTTCTTTCTTCCCGTCTCGCCCTTGTTTCCCTATTTTCCGTTGCTTCTTTTTTAGTAATCACGGACCACAGCGAAGAACAAATGCGGTATGACGTAAACAACGATCAGAGAGGAACAATCAGTCGCGAGGCTACCGCTGCTAAATCATATCTCAGCCGTTGAAGCACGAAGAAGATTCTTTTGTTCGTATGATGAAAACCCAGCGAGGCGAGCTTGTCGCTGGAGCCACTTCGTACGGATTTTATTTCATCGCGGTTGCGATGCCTTGGTTCCATTCACAACGGGACGAAGTGGAGCTCGTATAACGAACGATACTAATGGGTTGGCTGCTGAAAAGTGATTTATTAACTTCGCGTGCGAACGTAATAATGGCGTAGTTGTGGGCAAGGTACTGTAGTGGAACAGTTCGCGTCCGGGATGCAAAATAGTCATCTCTTTCGTTGGTGAGAAAGCGAGGGAGACGAAAGAAAGAAAGAGAGTTGGGACAAAGACGTCCGGAGGAGGAGGCAAAAAAGTTAACGAAGAAACGGTGGGATTGGGTGGTCCAACTTAGGTCTGATTTTCAAGCGTAATATGGAGTTGACCAGATTGGAACGAATCTTCTAAATTGCATTACCTAAGGAAGGAGGGAATCGGGAATTGGAAACGATTCTTCGAGATCGTAGCGGTGAACACAGTTAAAGACTATCGTATAAAGAAATTTAGGTATGTCTAATCATTGTGGTTTAAATAAAACGCTTATAGAGAATTATTGTTAAAAAGCTTGACAATTAAGTGATGTAGAAATCTGTTTTACTGGAAAATCGCGATTCAGTGTTGTGTGATATTATGCTCTTTTGATAATCTAATCTATCGGAAGTGAACACGACTTGCACTTGATGTCAGGGATTTTAAGGAAACTGCTGTTAAGAAAAATGCTGTTTTATAAAATATAGAGGAAGCTAGAAGACTAATTGCTAGCCATAGAAATATCTCGTGCGAAAAAATCCTAAATGTCCAATAATATAAAAAAAAAAAAACAAACAGCATCACGTTTGCCTGCTTGTACCATTTTAAGAACTACCCATTGCGTTGCTCCGTTTGAACCAGCCACAGCAGCTCCCCCAAGAATAAAAGCGAAATAACAATGGTAGTTTCTTGCACATTCAAAGAACACATCCCAGTCGTGTAAACCTTGGCCTACATTCGGAGTACGCTGTTGGAGGTATCAAGTACACTTAACACACTTTAAAACATCAAGTTTGAAGTGAAACATTAGCAATTCTCACGCAGCCAGTACTTTTGCGAGTGGCGACTTGATAACCTCCCGTTTTCATGGAACAGATATTCCACGAAACAAGTTAGAGCCTCGATCAAGCTACTGTAGGCATTTGGCGTTAGGGAAGGGCTTAGGGTGCGATTGGCACACAGATGGCGCCCTTTAGTTTGGGTATTTGTAGAGGTCGGAAAAGAGTAAGACCGGAGAGTCGCCGTTGGGGGAATTGTTGTAACGC
Organism: Andrena bicolor; assembly: GCA_960531205.1. Taxonomy (NCBI): domain Eukaryota; kingdom Metazoa; phylum Arthropoda; class Insecta; order Hymenoptera; family Andrenidae; genus Andrena; species Andrena bicolor. The sequence goes on along the minus strand of OY482668.1, from coordinate 2,526,069 downwards.
GGCTGACGCTGAGGATTCGCAGATCTTGGGCTCGAGTCCCGAGTAGTGGTGGAGAACTATCGATGGTAGTTACGATAGTTATCGATGGTTCTCACTATCGAAATTTGTAATAATATTAGAAATTAAATTTGGGATTCTGAATTTCAGCTGTTATTATTTTTTAATTGACTAACCTACGATTTTCAACACCGATAATTATCGATAGGGAAAATAAGCCATCTATAGTTCTCACTATCGAAATTTGTAATATATTACAAATTAAATTTGGGATTCTGAATTTCAGCTGTTATTATTTTTTAATTGACTAACCTACGATCTTCAATACCGATAATTATCGATAGGGAAAATAAGCCATCTATAATTCTCACTATCGAAATTTGTAATATATTAGAAATTAAATTTGGGATTCTGAATTTCAGCTGTTATTATTTTTTAATTGACTAACCTACGATTTTCAATACCGATAACTATGGATAGTAAAAATAAGCCATCTATAGTTTTCGATGGTTCTCACTATCGAAATTTGTAATAATATTAGAAATTAAATTTGGGATTCTGAATTTCAGCTGTTATTATTTTTTAATTGACTAACCTACGATCTTCAATACCGATAATTATCGATAGGGAAAATAAGCCATCTATAATTCTCACTATCGAAATTTGTAATATATTAGAAATTAAATTTGGGATTCTGAATTTCAGCTGTTATTATTTTTTAATTGACTAACCTACGATTTTCAATACCGATAATTATCGATAGGGAAAATAAGCCATCTATAGTTCTCACTATCGAAATTTGTAATATATTACAAATTAAATTTGGGATTTTGAATTTCAGCTGTTATTATTTTTTAATTGACTAACCTACGATTTTCAATACCGATAATTAGCGATAGTGAAAATAAGCCATCTATAGTTTTCGATAGTGAGAACCATCGATAACTATCGTAAGTACCATCGATAGTTCTCCACCACTAATTAGGGTCCCTCACGAGTCACACATTCCTCGCTAGCCACTGCTATTTTTGTATTACCACGAATATTCTATTATCATTTATTATTCATTATTCTGTATGCTGTTGCTTATATTAATTTCTTGTTGGTAAAATTTACCACCTCCAGAATTCCATTCTAAAATCCTTAAGGATTAATGGAAGCAATTATTTTCCAAGCTTTCTACAACAATAGATTAATAAAAAATCGCATGGGGAGAAACTTATGCTTTTTGCAATAGCTTTTAATTGTTACCTGTTTTATTGAAAAAATACCGAATTTTCCATTTGCATTTAAAATTGTCTCGACTCCTTTGAATTAAAATATTTGATGATACTTCGCGAAGGGCGGTAGACGCTTGTCAACCTAGAGGCGCTAAATCCGCCCGTGCGTCAATTCCTTCACGTATCCCCCACTAACGAATCACCATTCGCTTTGATTTATACACATATAAAAACCCATGTATCCAACCCCACGGTAGTCAATTAAACTCTGATCTAAGATCACCTGATTATAAACCCTTCCCGAGAATCTGACTCAAGAGTCTCTGAATAGTGAAGCCTCCCTGGATTTACCCTCCCTTCATCCAATTCGTAACTACGTTCTACTGTATTACCGTTTGTTCAATATAAACATTAAACAGCCTTTCTGATCGCCAGACCAGTTTACAGGGTTCGCGGACCAAATACGAAAGGGCCGTTTCAATTTTCAATCAATACCAAGCAATTGGTGAAAACTGCTTGCCGAATTCTTTCGGTATTTTTGTATTTTGTATTTTTCGGAAAGCTTTGTATTTTTTAGATCGCCGAGGATCGCCGGCACTTGAAAGTCTGCGTTGTTCGTTGGCTCCCGGCTAAGTCGGAAAGATGGTCACTAATGTTGAGTTTGTGCAGTCGCAGGCATCGCGACACAATAAATCGGAAGCACCACGAAGTTCCCCGCTGCGAAGTTTCGTTTCTCCCGCGATGTTATGGCGCGGATAATAAAGCTCGGGGAACGAGTTAAGATTTAGTTACCGTCGTTAAAATTCGACGAGATACCCGGGCCAAGTCTCCGCGCCTCAGACGCTGTGTACTGCAGTCAGACAAGCAGATATCATACCGAAGTGCTAATGCGCATACATAGAGCGTGCATTCTACCATGTTGCATTATTCGCGAGGCACTCGCGATGACGTAACAAGGAAGTAAGTTTTATGCTGTAACTAATATTCAAGAAAGGGAAGTGGTAACCGGAATTTCAATTAGTTTGAAAGAGCGACAAGTTGAAATGAGAGAAACTTCATTACCAGAAAAGAATCGAGATTAATATGGTGTTTTATTATAATGTTACAAGAAAAATTCAGAAACTGAATTTTTGTCAAAAATTAAACGAATGCAAATTCAGAAACTGAAGTTTTGTCAAAAATTAAACGAATGCAAATTCAGAAACTGAATTTTTGTCAAAAATTAAACGAATGCAAATTCAGAAACTGAATTTTTGTCAAAAATTAAACGAATGCAAATTCAGAAACTGAATTTTTGTCAAAAATTAAACAAATGCAAATTCATTGAATTTTTGTCAAAAATTAAACGAATGCAAATTCAGAAACTGAATTTTTGTCAAAAATTAAACGAATGCAAATTCATTTTTCTTGAAGGTTGACGACGAAGTTTCTTGCGTATCTTTTCTTTTTTTTTTCTAAAACTGTGCCCTATGTCTTTTGAATTTTTCTGTGAGATTTGTATATGTAAGAAGATAACGAATAATTGACGTTCATTCAATGTCTAAATATATTTAAATTAATTTCTAATTTCTTGTGTCCCTTTTAGTATCATATCTTCTGGTTTGCGAAGCTTCCAGGGAGTTCCACGGAGATCTTCAAATCCACGGTGAATACTCGCGGCCATATTGAATATAAGTACAAAATACACGTAAATACGAACAGGGAAATCCACTCCAGTCCTCTGGTTCGTGACGCGAAACTTCTTCACGTACGTCGTTTGGTTTTCCTCCATTTCCTCAGAAAACAAGTCGAACTTTTACGTTGTCGCTACTGCCAGGCATGCTTACCACGTTCCTTGCCACGTGCGCCATCGGTGGCCCACGAAATTCATCGGACGTGGAACTTTCAGTCAAAGAAAAAAGGTGTTCTTCAATTCAGTGTTAAAATCAGAGTAGAATAAAAAAGAGGGTGAAATTGTGGAGAATATAATACAACTACTTTTTTCTACAATTCAATATCGCAATCTACTTATTTTATTACTTTTTTTAAGAAAGTTTTTCTGGGCTTAACATTTTGGGAAAAATTTTCGGCTAAAATTGATATCTTCTTCAAATGTGTTTACTATTTTCACAAAAATTAATATTTTTCGGTTGCTTATTCCACGCCAAAGTATACGGGACTTCTAATGCTAGCTTTTTAAAAAACTGCCAGAATGGAAGAGCACCAGTAATGCCATTTTGTTTAAATGAATAGTTACAATTTTATTTTATATACCATAAGGCATGTAGAATAAAGCCCTTAAAAAATTGTTTTCATTTATTTTCTTATTTCGCTTAAACAAATTTTGAAACTTATGATTTTCGGGGCTTCAAGGTAATTTAACCCCTTTATTTACATATTAGTTACTGAAAGAAAGCAAAAAGAAGGGAACTGACATACCAGAAAATAACGCGTGAACCAAAATCTTGCAGGACACCCCAGGGGCTTTCAATTTTTCTACAAAAATCACTGTAGCTGGATTTCTTTTCTGTTGCTTCCCATTTATCAGAATTAATAATGGCTCAAACTAGTGGTGGAGAACTATCGATGGTACTTACGATAGTTATCGATGGTTCTCACTATCGAAAACTATAGATGGCTTATTTTCAATTATCGGTATTGAAAATCGTAGGTTAGTAAATTAAAAAATTATTATTTTTGAATTGACTATCGATAATTATCGGTATTGAAAATCGTAAGTTAGTCAATTAAAAAATTATTATTTTCACTATCGATAATTATCGGTATTGAAAATCGTGAATTGACTAACCTACGATTTTCAATACCGATAATAATAATTTTTGAATTGACTAACCTACGATTTTCAATACCGATAATTATCGATAGTGAAAATAATAATTTTTTAATTGACTAACCTACGATTTTCAATACCGATAATTATCGATAGTGAAAACAAGCCATCTATAGTTTTCGATAGTGAGAACCATCGATAACTATCGTAACTACCATCGATAGTTCTCCACCACTAATTCCCACAATCTCGAGCTAAATACCCTGCGCAGGGTGGAAGCACCGCCGCGCCCCTTCATTCAAAAAAGTCACCCCTAAATCCTCCGGCCCAACATTGTCGCGCGGATTTATGTGTCGCGACTTCAGCGACAACATTTGTCGACAGAGTTTCAAGAGGTTTGTTGTTGGAACGTAACGCGATACGAGCGAACTACAAAGCTACGTCGTGGCAATAAATATCCCTTAAGTTGCGTGATAAAAAAGCACGTTGGCGTTAAAAATCGTTGAAGCCAGACTAGGCGCGAGCATCGAATATCGCGTTTCTCATGCGTGAAATACTGCGTGTCGCGAGGCAGGCTCTTCTTCCTCCTTTTACCCTTTACGGGATAGAATATTCCGGCATCCTCTGAAGCTCAGATATTTTTCTTAGTCACCGAGAACATTCAGCAGATGCCTCGAGGTGTGCGCAGCTCACCGGTATTACCAGCACGATTATTTCGCGATACATTCCCGTGGCATCGCTGCCATTTTTCCGGAGTTCCATGCACTTCTGCTGTGTTTTCGTCGAACGTAACCGAATCGTAATGGTCCTCTTGTGATCGAAAGTACGGGGATTGACGAAGCAAAATTTGAAGCTGGTACATAGTTTTATGTACGGTGAGTGTTGCACCTTCGCAAGTCAAGTGACATCTTCGATTTTGTTATTGGAAAACCATGATGCAGGAATATTGAAAACAGTTTTTGGTAAATATTCGGTTCTACTCTGTATTCGATGCAATCGAAAGAGGATTATGGATTATGAATCTCTGATAAACTGAGTATACGTTGTTAAATAAAGTGTTAATTTTTGTATAAAAAAATTGCCTGGGAATTTTCAAAAAAATTTCCTCCAACTTCGGTATGAACTTTTCGATCAACGCAATATATCATAGTTTTCTAGATTTTAGATTTTCACGAATTTAATGACATGTAATATAATATTCTTCATGGACCTGATATTCTCTTTTTGCTGAACACTCAATGCCCATTTTTGAAAATTCTTTCCGAATATTCTGTATCTACTTTTGTGGAATTGTTGTTCTATAAATACATACACGTCGTTCCCAATTAAATTAGCCAGAACCGAATAGTAGGTTCCACGTTAATTCGCAATTAAATGAAACAAGGTGTACAGAGACCTTGCAGTAATAGAACTGTTGGTGATTAAAAGTAAAGAAAGTCCTACGTGTCTAGTAAATTAAAGTCATTCCTCTAAATCCGTTCCAAAATTCACTTCCATTTGTGAAACCAATTTCGTAAGTACAACCTCGCTCGACCATCAATTACTCTATAATTCCTACACTCTTTTACACAAACATTAATTACTGTATTCTGCCGATTATTAATTAACTGCACACATATTTGCCAATTATTCGAAATGCACGTCAGAAATCAATAAAACATCGAAACCCACAAAACTTGGAATTCAACTATATCCGATATCTTTTATTACAGTTTCGCAGATATTCGCGATAATAATAAAACTCGCAATTTCTTTCAAGGGGTGTTTTCACTCTCAGGACCGTTTTATTGTCGAATCAAAAAATAGTAACGTTATTAGCGCCACTTAAATTACAATTCCGCAAAGTTTCAGACTTCACTGAATTTTCTAATTGCCAAACTTCCTTCGCCAGTTAAACTCACTATCCAATAAACTCAAAATCCACTGGACTCGACCTTTAAAACTTGCCCACCCATCCCGAAACCTACTAATCCCTTTCTCCACCCGTGAAACAACGTTCTCGGATAAACGGATTCGCGCGGACATGCAGGCCCCCGTCGGCGACGCGGTAAAGGACGTTTCTCCCTTATTTTTATTTAGTGGCGGGCAGGAATGCATCGACTGGCTGGTCTGCGACTGCTCCTCGGAGCCACGGCGTCAAAGTGGAACGATTTCCGTTCGATAGGATGTTGCACCCCATGAAACTGTCGGTCGTTGACCGCGCGATGCCTTCGCGAATCCCACTGGAAAATGGATCGGAATCTCTGGTTATTTTCGACTTTGTTCCCGAATACGTATGACACCGGAATCTCGGCTCTCCGGGCACGAATATCGCGGTGCGCTACAGTCCAGCGCTCCATCTGTCCCGAAGAAGCGTGAATTCTTCCCTCGATTCCACCCCGGATTGAATTTTACAGCCTTCCATTCGTTGCTCGTGGAATTATTTACCTTTTTATTGGGGCGCCGTGCGATGGAAGGTCCGCAGCTTCCATGAGATTCTTGGAATTATACTGGGTCAGGAGTTTCGGTGCTGTGACCACGAACGTGGACACTTTTTCTGGAGAAGCCAGTGGAAGATGTACAGGGAGTTAAATGAGTAATGGTCACTGCTTTCCGGGGTGAATCTACACCAGATTTGTAAAAAAAGCTCGCTGCAAAGTTGTTTATTACATTGAAAATTAATGTAATTTTTTTTATTTACGTCACAATATTCTGCTCGGTGAAAGGAGAAGAAGTCTAAAAGTAACCATATTTCGAAAAAGCAATGTTTCCTATAAAAAAAAATTGATAAAGTTTTGGCAGAGATGAAGTGATCCATCGAGCGCTCGAAATCGGATTGAAGATCGAATAATATCCATTTTCTTACTTTGGGAAAAAATTCTGGGAAAAAAAAGGGAATGGATTGCTCTCGGATTGCGCGTTACACGGTGATTCTGGAATCAATATTTCAAGCATACGGAATTCGGTCGACACGAGGGAAGCTCGAACTTCAAGTTTCCGCTATTGCTTTTTCATTTGTTAACGGCCCCGTCCTGTCGTCGATATTACGTTTCCAATCGGCCGTGTGGAAAATTCGATATGGCCTGGAAACGGTGCTTAAATCCCCGCCTGCGTCGATAATACGGAAATAGGGAAAATCGGTCTCGTAACTCTCCTCCGATGACGTCTCGATACTCGTTCAAGATTCGCTTGTCTTCGGTTAACGAGAGGCAAATCGACCGTGATCGGCGATGATAATACGACTTCCAGGCACGAGTTCGAGCTGTTGAATTTACGAGTAACGTATGATTTCGTATCGCAATCTGGGAAAAGCTTTTTTGGCAGGAAATGAAATTAATAATTGTCAGCTTTCCTGCATTTTGAAATAGTATGCGGGACCATTCTGCCAGATCATTCTGAATGAAATATATTATTTCAAAAGAGTAATGTAATTGCTGACGCATATGCAAATTTTAGTGTAACCTGTTTCGTGATTAATCAGTGAGTTATCTTTAGTTAAAGAGAAGCAAATCGACTGTGATCGCGATGGTGCAGTATGAGATGAAATTTCTTTCGAATGAAAAGAAGATCCTTTTTGAAGTCAGTTCAAAATTAGGCACTCGTTGTCAGTAAATCGAACACTCATTACTAAATGCAGATTAGTGGTGGAGAACTATCGATGGTACTTACGATAGTTATCGATGGTTCTCACTATCGAAATTTGAAATAATATTAGAAATTAAATTTGCGATTCTGAATTTCAGCTGTTATTATTTTTTAATTGACTAACCTGACCCTGACCCTACGATTTTCAATACCGATAATTATCGATAGTGAAAATAATAATTTTTGAATTGACTAACCTACGATTTTCAATACCGATAATTATCGATAGTGAAAATAATAATTTTTTAATTGACTAACCTACGATTTTCAATACCGATAATTATCGATAGTGAAAATAAGCCATCTATAGTTCTCACTATCGAAATTTGTAATATATTACAAATTAAATTTGGGATTCTGAATATCAGCTGATATTATTTTTTAATTGACTACCCTACGATTTTCAATACCGATGATTGGACCGTTTATTTTGAAAGTGGTGTAAGTCCATTTTTGAAAAAAAAAATGAGATATCACGTAATTCATGCTTAATTTAATATAATTTTATTTTTTTTCTCGAAACAAGAGAAAATGGACTTACACCACTTTCAAAATAAACGGTCCAATTATCGATAATGAAAATAAGCCATCTATAGTTTTCGATAGTGAGAACCATCGATAACTATCGTAAGTACCATCGATAGTTCTCCACCACTAATTCAGGTCTCGAAGCACTAACAACTTCATGAGTCTCCTCGAAGGTACAAGGAAATTTGATAAACCATTATCCAAAGAACCCGAGACGAAATATGTTTCTCATAAAACGAAATACGAAGGGCAAGCATACGAGAAATGCCGAGCTCCTTGAAAATGCGCGCGTGGGGCACACTTCCGCGGAGAATTCGTCGCAAGTTTCGATGCAGGCAGACGAGCATCCCCCTTTTCTCATTGTGAAACGAGAAATCCTCAGCAGGCATTCAAAGTTGCACCCAGCAGCGGCTTGCCCCGAGAAAATGGCACGCACCGGGGGAGCTTTTCCCTGGAAGAAGAACCCGGCTCACCGAAATGTCGTGCATTTCTCCGCCAGTCTGTAGCTCGAGAAATATTGCGGGTCCTCGTTCATAAACGGGAATAAAATTATTTCTCGGCTTCATCTCCATACGCACGATTGACGAAGAAATTATTCTTCACTGTGCGAGCGTAACGAACGACAGTGTTAAAGAATTTCGGAAATTCTAAATTCGAAGAGAGTTTTTGGAAAAAGTGTCGGATGAGCGAAGTTCGTAAAGATTTCGAGAATCCGTGGGACACGTGTGTAGTCGACTCAAAATTGGAGCCATGTTTGGAAAAAATTTTCTGAGAAACAAAGCCTCCAATGAAGAAAAGTGATTTTTCACAATTTTGATTTAGGTACTTTTAGAAACCATTTCGCTTGAGATTGTATTATACTATATAGTAAAAATACTATATTAAAAATATTATATACTATAGTAAAAAATACTACTAATTACTTGACAGATGGACGCGTACCAGATGAGTTTTCAAAATCGATTTTTGTTTATAGGTGGAAGCCTTCCATGGTCAAATTTTACTTCACATTCCCTATTAATTTTTTAACGAAGAATCGCTACAGCTTCTTTTCTACAATTTAGTAGTACTTTTAGAAACCATTTCACTTCAGATTGTATTGTACTATATTTACTAAAAAATACTACTAATTACTTAGCAGATGGACGCGTTTTCAAAATCGATTTTTGTTTAGGTGGAAGCCTTCCATAGCCAAATTTCATTTCACATTCCCCATTCATTTTTTAACGAAGAATCGCCACAGCTCCTTTTCTACCATCTAGTAGTACTTTTAGAAACCATTTCACTTCAGATTGTATTGTACTATATTTACTAAAAAATACTACTAATTACTTGGCAGATGAACGCGTACCAGATGAGTTTTCAAAATCGATTTTTGCCGAGGTGGAAGCCTTCCATGGCCAAATTTTACTTCACATTCCCCATTCATTTTTTAACGAAAAATCGCTACAGCTTCGTTTCTACCATCTAGTAGTACTTTTAAAAACTATTTCGCTTCAGATTGTATTGTACTATATTTACTAAAAAATACTACTAATTACTTGGCAGATGGACGCGCACCAGACGAGTTTTCAAAATCGATTTTTGTTTAGGTGGAAGCCTTCCATGGTCAAATTTTACTTCACATTCCCCATTCATTTTTAACGAAAAATCACTACAGCTTCTTTTCTACCATCTATTACAAAGCACGGGGGGAGGACAGGTGGGAAATCTTCTGCCAACGTCAGACTGATAATACGATAAGACGCGCGTTCATTTTCAAAGAGCAATCTTCTCGAACGCGCCAAGCCTTCAGCCGAGTAAAATGAACCCTCGAAATCAGTCGGGAAACTATTAAAAGTGATCGGCAAGGGAATTGGCGTAACGTCGGTGCGCGCTACCACGATAAATGTTAATTGATTACGACGCTTTTAATCGCGCCCGGCGCCGGTTACAGAACGAGCATTACGCGCGACGCATTATTAATTGAAGCGCCAACGGATCCGTGCAAAGCTGATCGGCCAGCCGATTGTCCCAAATAAATTGGATGTCGCGAATAAATCCGCGTGTAAGTTGTTTGCGTGCTCGAATTGAATATCCCCGGCGAATAACGACACGGGGATGGTCGCATGAAAACGCTAACACGTGTTCGTTAATCCGTGAGCGATATCAAACTTGTCGCGGGGAGCGTTTCGATCGGCGAACGGGGGAACGGTTTTGCGCATAAACGCCGCGATATCGTCGAAGCTGGACGTGAAGGGCGGTTTTCATTATTGGCAGAGCATTAACATTGCCAGTGCCGCGCGATCGCAAGTTAACGCTTTGACGGCCGCTGTCGCGTGTGAGTGATTTTAATCTTCGGGGGTTGCAGTGATTTAGATTTCGCGACAGTGTAATTGAGGACCTTGCAGCAAGCACAATTCTATTTCTTATAGTTTTTTAACTACGCGGTGTTAAAAATTCTACATCGTTTGCTGGATATTTGATGGAAATCTGATAACAAATGAACGATTTATTGCAAATTTTGAAACTGCACCTATTTCTCTAAAAATATAAATTAAAAATTGTTAGTTTAATAAGTACTACTTATTGGGGGGAAATGTATATTATTAATTTTCAATTAGTGTTCTCTTTTTAATGTTGAGACAAAGTAATCATTTTATAAACAGTTTTTTTTCTAATTTACTCGAAGTTGGTAAAGATGGAGCTGTACTTCTGTTGTTGCAAGGTCTTCAATTATTTTATTATGTTATTCCTCTTCCTTAGAGAGTAGAGTAGTAGAGAGTGCTTAATATTCTATCAGAATAATGTGAGTGCGAACTCGCAACACGTAAATAAATAATCACATATTCTCTGAATTTTTATCAGATTGCCACCCATTCCTTTTTCCACATAATTATATAAACAGTAAAAAAAATTAAACAGTTTTGAAGACGTGAAAAAGTGCGTCGCAGACTTTCTCCATGCAAAACTCATGTCATTTTATGAAACTACTAATCTAGCTTCTAGAAGGATGTAGTCACAAATAATAATGGAAGATTAAATGAAGTTTCTACGTAAAAATACAGTTTCCTCTGCGTCTATAAAAAACGGACATTAATTTCCCACCAACCCAGTCCACACTTTGTGTTCCCTATTTTAAGTATCGATAATAACATTGCGGTTTGAACAGTTGAGACTTCCGGTAATCACAACTGTCTACCCCACTCCCGCTGGGAATCATAATTACTGCCACTCTAGATGATCGTAAGACGCGGCAGCAATCGATAGACGAGTCACCACTCGTGACTCACCCCACCTTAGAGGATTCAAAATTTGCCTCGTTAAAAATGTCGTAACGCTGTAAGAACCCATAAAAAGGGGACAATGACGACGATCCCGTTTTTTTTCTCTAGAGGAGATAATTAATTCGACCAGTATCTCGTGACGAAATGACGGGCGGAAACGCTGGGTGATGCGCTGCGATGTGAAATTGCCACTTAGACCAGCCCACGGATTGAGTTAAATTTCAATTTCTGCCAGGGCTGTATCTGCCATACCGAATTATTAGATTATAATGTTCGACGGATCTCTTCGGCTCGCAGAATGTTTCGTTGGCGTTACGTTGCTTCGGCTGTTTAATGCTCGCGGATTAATAGTGCGTCGTTGAATTTTCAATCTACTTGGTGTTAAAAACCATGACGGGGCGCATAGTGCTCACAAAGAATAATGAAAAACTGATCCATGAATATACAGGTTATTAAAAGAACAAGCGTTGAGAATCTACAAGATATATGAAGAACTAAATTTTACGAAATTATTTAACTTAAAGTTTATAAAAATAGAATTAAAGCAACTGACAAGAAAAGTAGAAGAAGTAGTCACCTATTTTGTTAAATATAGAAGTTAGTGGACATTATTAATTTCTATTTTAAGTAGTCACCTATTTTGTTAAATATAGAAGTTAGTGGACATTATTAATTTCTATTTTAAGTAGTCACCTATTTTGTTAAATATAGAAGTTAGTGGACATTATTAATTTCTATTTTAAATTATGTATAATTTATGTATTAAATTCATAGGGCCTGTTAGGAATAACAAAACAATTTGTGACAAAATCAAGATCAAAGTTCCTTTTTGTGCAGACTTTGTATACAAATCTGTGTGAATGAAATAATTATTAAATAAGTAAAAACTAGTGAAAAGGAAAGTTGTGTCGTCGCTGCACCCTAATTAAGGTTTTATTTTTTAAAATTTAAAATTTAGTACTGCACCCTACTTGTTTATAGTGGTGGAGAACTATAGATAGGTTATTTTCACTATCGATAATTATCGGTATTGAAAATCGTAGGTTAGTCTATTAAAAAATTCAGAATCCCAAATTTAATTTCTAATATTATTACAAATTTCGATAGTGAGAACAATCGATAACTATCGCAAGTACCATCGATAGTTCTCCACCACAACTTGTTTACCACACAATTATACAAACTATAACCTTCCTAACAGATACTTTCAATTCGTAGACCAACCATTTTTCGGGGCAAATTCATCGACGCTCCCGCCGAGGCCGCAGGATTGGGGAAATTCCGGATTCAAAACAGAGGAGCTATCTACCCCTCGTCGAGGGAACCATCCCCCTCCCCCGCCCTGCGCCTAGCCTATCGACAAACGAATATTCCCCTCTATCTGTCCCGAGAGATCAGAGATCAGCCGTGATAATATCGTGATACGACCCGACCAGGTCGAGATTCTCGTGGAAGCCGCGCCACATCCGCGCGATATCGGAGCTTTGGGCGATCGGGGGTGTGTTCGTGCGACGCCGATTAATCGAACCGTAGGAAAAAAAAATCAAACGATCCGTGGCCAGCTTCCGTTGCAGAAGCGTGATATTTTTTTCTACAATCGTATTCATTGCGCCCAGGCGGGATTCCACCCCCGTCCCCTTCCTTCGTTTTGTTTAAAATGCAGTTTTATCGAGAACGCTCCAATAGCTGTATTTATTTGTCACTCTGGGAAAACAGCCCGATAATTTCTGATAAGCGGGGAAAGTAGTGTCTTTTTTATTAGATCGACGTTTCGAATCTCTTATCGCGTTGGAATAAAAGTATTCATTTTAATAACAAATCAATTTCAAACGTGAACCTGAAAAATTCACTGTATTTAAGAATTTTTAAACAAAATTCACTGTATTTAAGAATTTTTAAACAAAATTCACTGTATTTAAGAATTTTTAAACAAAATTCACTGTATTTAAGAATTTTTAAACAAAATTCACTGTATTTAAGAATTTTTAAACAAAATTCACTGTATTTAAGAATTTTTAAACAAAATTCACTGTATTTAAGAATTTTTACACAAAATTCACTGTATTTAAGAATTTTTAAACAAAATTCACTGTATTTAAGAATTTTTAAACAAAATTCACAAAATTCATTCTTTCTAGCCAATGTAAAACTGATTATTTTGAATAATTGTTTATTTCCCAGTGAAGAAAACGCGCAGAGAGGAATATTTGGTAATTCAAAATTTTGCAACAGAAATTATTCAGCGAAGGTGATTATTCAGCGAGCAACGATGCTATTCGAGACGAATATTAAATTCATTAAACAATCCGGAAGAGGAAATCGTAGTGAACAATAACGTTTTCATTGAGTTCATGGATTCCGTTGCGAAGTGCCAGGCGTTGTAACAGATTCAATAGGGTACTATCAGTCTGGAATAGTTTCAGAAGTTCCAAATCCGAGGAAGTTTCGAATCCAATAAGATTGCAACAAGACAAACCGATTCTATGGTCCAAGGAACTTCTAAATTCGACACAATCCTGAAGTTCTAAACGTTCTTGCGCTCCACCCTAACTTATTTAAAGTTATTGTTTCCATTCGACATTCCTGGATGGTCGTACGATGACGGGAAATGTGTTTTCTACCGAAGATCCATCTTGGTTCACTGAGACACATGATTCTGAATATTGGAGGCCATAATGTGATTCATGCATTATTCCTCTATTAGGTAATCCAAGTGTTATGAAGACGAAGTATAATAGCCATGGATGGTAAACTGCACGTTAGTGTGGGCGTCAAGCAAAATATAAAAGCAGTAAGCCTGCTTCGAGAACAAATCAATTATAAAAATCAATAAAATTATTATTCAAAATAGTAAAAAATCTAAATTTTCATTCTATATTAAAATAGTTACTTAAAGATACTTGCGAACCGAAACCTCACTAATTTGAATAAATATTCTTCAATAAATATCCCTCGAACTCTCACTAATTGGAATAAATTAATTTTCTTTCCAGTAAAGTATCTACTATTATGCAAATTTTTTATACTCGTACAAATTAAGCAGAATGATCCGTGCTTTATTATATTTCCCAAGTATTTAACCCACGATCTTCAGGAGAAACGAGAGTTTAATGAAAGAAGAGAGGGTCACTGACACGATGGTGTATAAACGTCGCAACAGGCGCCCCAACTATTTAAGGCAAACTCGGGGCTCGAAATGATGATCGTGCTTCTGTAGAAGGAGACGACTGCTGCAACAGTTCGTGATTGTTATCGTTAAGGAACGAGACGCTTCATATGGGACCACCTTCAAGGTAGTTTAAGGGGAAAGAAGGAGAGATCGTCTAGGGCAGGATGACCATCGTGACGAGGCTGAAGACGATATCCTCGAAAGTGTAAGGCAGGACGATGATCATGGCAGTTTAAGAGGGAGCAGTAACCGTGTTCTATCCTAGGATTGCATTAACCTTATCAACGCGCGCAATCATAAAATCCCCTCGACCACGTCAACTGTCTACGACGTTGCCTCTTTTGTTCTTCTAGTCTTCTTTTTACGCCAGCACTTCAACGCATCAATGGTCGAGGCCATTACGTTTAAAGTCAATGATCACGCAGGGCACTGTTGTGGGAGCTACTTTTTGTAATCTCTGTGTGCGAAGTTCTAGCACCGGGGTGGTTTTAACGTGTATGATAGTAAAAATGTGTATTTTTTGAATATAATACAGTTACTTGCAAAAGTATCAGCCCACCGCATACTTTACTTATTTAAGTACCGTCAAGGACAAAGTTCCTGATCACTTAAGATGCAAAGGGAGCAGTTTCTGATCAACCTAAAACATTTTACTATGAGCTATCAAATTTAAAAATACTTCATAATTATTTAATAATTTTTTGGAATAAATTTGCATCGTGATAAACTTATTATTTGGGATTTATATAAGTACTAAACTTATTAGGAATTGGGTGCTGATCAGGAACTGGGTCCTTGACGGTAATACCAAATTTAGAACTACACACTATAATTCATATTAATATAAATCTTGATTAATATATTTTTAGTTGGGATAATCTAGTGAAGAAACGGTCAAAGAAATTTTTCTAGAAGGATGGAACAAGATAAACTTGGATTTCATAGATAATTAATTGTATCTATGTAGAATAAATTAAAGCATATAATAATATCGCAAGCATATTAGAAACACATTAACTTATAATTAATATTGAAATTGGGTGAATATTTTTTTACATGAGCTTTATTTTAATTCATCATTTTGGTGGGAAGCAGTTATCTTGGAAGAGTGGAGATCGACGTGGGAGATTTCGATCTTTAGAAAATAGTATTCAATTAAATCTTTATAATCGAAAATACTATAATAATATTATTACAGGCCCACATTGCAAAATGTGCTCGCTAATAAAGTGCATTTAAGAGTTTCTTACTGATTAACAATAAGTTTTTTTTACAAAATGCTTAAGGAATATATGTATGTAGGGAGAAAAATCAATTCAGTCAGCGTTAGAAGTGATTTTCGATGTAATAGATATAATTCGAGTAGTTTGCTTGATTCTAGTTATCACATACAGAGTGAAAATAAACTATCATCTTCCTATTTTCTAATTTGGATATTCAAAAGAGACGTTCTGAATTCTTTCCTTTCATTATTACTCTCACTTAAACACTTTTAATTCCTGGTCTGACCATGTCAGGCATTTTCTACTTCATCAAGCGAAACATGCAATGTAAAGTATCTTACAGTATTCCAAAATTACAACTATAATTAATATTAATTATAACACGAATGCGCCACAATTTTTAATGTAGTAAGCTGAAAATATAATAAATAAATACCTTGTTTTCAAAAAGAAAATCAGTTATATATATTAACACCATAGAAAATCGTATCTTACAGTATTCCAAAATTACAACAACTATAATTATTATTAATTACAACACGAATGCGCCACAATTTTTAATCTAATAAGCTGAAAATATAATAAATAAATACCTTGTTTTCAAAAAGAAAATCAGTTACATATGTTAACACCATAGAAAATCGTATCTTAAATTCTGAAAGGGCTGATTTCTCGATTCGTGAATATTCAAAAGTTTACCATTTACCCTTTTCTTTTGCCAACGCTGTGTTAACAAGAAAAAGTATATGTGTCAGAGCGAGAGAGCATCGAGTAGAGAGATTAGCATGATTCCCTGCAATGCAATCCGCAGTTTCTGACAATAGGAACACGAACTTGAATCGTACGCCACGTTGCCTTTAGCTAGTATGACTTTGCTGTGAAGCTCGCCGTTGGAGGGAGCACAATAGCCTTGCCAGGACTCGCAGAGAAATTGGTAGGGCCGCGTTTTTCTAAAGGAACGTCAGACGCACTTGACGCCTTTATGAAAGAGGAGTTCGCAAAGGAAGGAGTCCCGCGTTATTTGCGATATAAAGCGCCATAGGTGTTTGGCAACTAGACATGCAGAAAATACAGGATCATCCGAGGAAAGAGTCCAACAATTTGGAAGCATCTAATAATAGTTTTGATTGCAACGATTGGAATATTTTAAACGGAATTGGTAGAAGAAATTTCTTCTTTACTAATCATTTTCAAAATCGCTGCGGGTTTTTGTGTGGTTTTAGAATTTTATTTTTTGGGCTTTCAAGTGTGTCATACATTTGTAAAAAATAAAGATACACCTGAGGATCTTATGAATTTTGCGAAATGGTTCTCGCCCCCTAAATATGTAAACGGGTCAAAATAAAAAACACGTATTTGCTATGTTATAGTCCTCGAAAACATATCCAAAACCCAAAAAGCAATAGTTTAGCTTTTTGCTTACTGCATTTATCAAAATTTACCAATTAGTAATGTACATAATAATGTTAACCAAATACTGATACATAGTTCGCGGATTTGTAATTAATTTAATTACAGTTACAATTAAATCATCATTTTCCACGCCACACGATAATTAAGATTCAAATTTCCTGTCATTATTTGTGAATTACGATCAAGCTTCCCAGTTAACATGAATTTAATCATATAATATTTTATTTAATACATGAATCCAATCAAGGAAGAATTTTTATATGGGTTTTACAAATAATAATACCTATGTGCAACGAGTTCTAATCTTTCAGTGGGTATAAAAATCAAAAGTTAGGTAACTGCTTTCACAATTAGTTAATATTCTAATTTATTAATATAAAAGTGGTTCCAATTTATTAGTATAAGAGGATTCTTCCGAATAAATAATTAAACAATTTATGTGAACGAACCCGTTCAATACATTGTTACACATATGCAACATTTAAATTAACTTTGTGTTAAATTAGCTCGTGTACTCCCCTCGAGAGATACATCCACGTGTTAGAGGTATTAAGACAACGAACATATGCGAGCCGCAGTCTCTGTCTAACTTGTGGAATCCAATATTTACGTCGCACACTAACTTGCCACGATTTTGCGGGCAAGCCTAGGTGGGCTTAGGCGGGCGTTATGTGGCGCAGAAAGGTGAAGGGCTATCATTCTCTGTCAAAGGATTCTAGAAATTTAATTAATCTGAGTCGATGGGAACGGGATATACGTCATATTCACTTGGACATATTACACTCGCGGTGGAAATTCACTGAAATTCCTAGCCCTTGATAAAGAAACTTGCGAACAAAACTTGAAACCCGTAACTGGAAATGTATAATTTTACCAGCGATTGGGGGGTGAATTAATTTATTAATCCTGTAAAAAATTCCCCTCCCCGACTTCTAAATTTGATCTTCTCTGACTAATTTGTCTTAATCCATTTTTAAAAAATTCAAAGATTGTATTAATAAGTTTAAAAGTATAAATAAAAATAAATAAAAATGACGATCCACGTGTTTTTCTTTTTTAATGTAGAATATATGTTTCTATAAATCGAAATAAGTTAATAGGATTCCAAATTACTGAAAAAATAGAATATTTCTTGTTTCAGAGATAATTTATTATTAATATCATTCAATAAATCTGAATCTGTTATTTTCACGATTGTTGTTACAAGTTGTAATTTTACTATTCAATTGTTACGTTGGAAAGATCGATTACGATGACATTTTCAAAGCACAATTATACGAGTCAGGTTGCTTTATTATCATCACAACAATTTCAACTATTACGAACGTTTGAGTTTATTTAAATTAAATTCCCCAGGTACCACAGAATAATTCGACGAACGACCAACGAAAATTGTCAGCGGTCAGTTTTCGAGATCCATATGGAAGTCTTCTCACGCGTTCGATTCAACTATCGGACAGCGACACAAAAGTTACTGTAATTATTCAATCAGCAAGGGTAATTGAATAACGCAGGGGTAGGGGGCGTTAATTAATCTCGAACATTATACGGCAGCTGACCGGTGTCTGACTTGATAGAATTTCACGTCGTTCACCAGAAAACGAGGAAACTTTTCTACCGCGCGATATTACCTATCAGACCCATTTATTTATGACGAACCCTCTGCCTTACATTTCTTCAAAAAAAATTCCACGAAACATAATCGACTCCAGTTGATTTCATTAACTTACTTTCCAACACTTCAACAAATAATAATTACTCTTCTTCGTTTCGAAAGAAAAATATTGAAAGTTATATTAATAAATTAACGGTTCATTAAAAGTTCCTTACTTCCATTTTCGTCAGACATTTTTGAAGAATTTAATTTTAATTTTCTCCCTCCGTAAAACGAGTGAAACCGAGTTCCTTTCCACGGTGTTCAATAAATTAAATATTATTTTGAATAAATAACCTTTGACAAATTTTAAATTTCCATTTCCTAAATTGAAAATTTTTAAGTTCCATTTGGGAAATACTATGATTACGTGCCATTTTCACGAGCCAACGCCAGATTACGCGGAATAAAGAGAATCCGCCCTTTGAAGTTTATCTTTTAATAAATGTATTTTGCACAGTGGATACATGTATTTGTGGGAACGGTTGGACGGGCGCGCGCTTCGGGGCGAGTGTTTTCCATGGTATTTCCATTATTTCATTGAGTGGACCCTAGACTCGGTGCAACACGGTCGGTGGGCTACTCAAGCTGTACACGATGCAAATGTAGACAGCGATAACCGCGGCGAACGTGGCCCAAGTGAAGACAGCTGTTTCGAATCCTGCGAGGGCAGAATTGAAGCTAACAGTACGCTTCGATAACGAAACGAGGGGTTTGTTTCTGTTATTCCATTCGCACTGGGATCTGTGGTGTCGCTATATTGCTTTAGATTGCCCGTTTGTACGCCAATAATTTGTTTCACCCTCATCTGCTGGATACGCGGTCCTCGTATAAGATTATTAGGCAGAGACATAACACTTTGAGTGGCGCAAGGTTCGGTTGAATACCGTTTCAAGTCGGTCCGGTCTTCCCAAGCGATCCCTAACTACTGCCAAGAAAGTTTTGCTTCACCCTCGGTTGTCAAAATTTGACTTTTGGGGTAAAATATCGTTGAGGAATTATTGAAAATTGTACTATTTTTTTTATTAAACTCACATATTTCTAGAGTATAATCACAAGTTTTTAGCTAAAAGTATTTAAAATTAAAAAAGTTATTGATTTTGAAGTAAAAAAACTTTCTGGAATTCATTCTTTCAATTTTTTTTTTTAAACTATAATGCAAGATAGAATTTTTTATTTCATACTACATCGTGTCACTCAGTTGTGTTTGAGTTCAAAAGTTCGTGAAGCAGTAGGCCTTTCTGACACCACTTTGGAAACCGAAGTTATCATTTCGGAAGCTTTAAAATCAATTTTGATATATTCGTTCAGACAAAATTAAGACATATTGACCATCGATCTAGCGAATAATTCTATTTAAGTACTTCTGCAGCAGACTTTCCGTGGTGGAACCAGAAAATATTGCAGTGCACGCGCGCAGCAATAAATGTTTATTCCAGTAACCCGTGACAAGTTACACTCATTTGTTTACATCATTTTTATGGAGACCTGATGAACATTATCGGTATGATATAGTATGAAATTAAAAATCCTGCTTTACTTACATTTAGTCTCTGAAACGTGACCCACGTAATCCAAATATTAAAAACTCCACATTAAAAAAAAATGATGCTTTCAATATTCGCAAGAATTTCGTATTCAAATCAGATTCGTCAGTGTCCAATAAATAAATCGACATAAAAAAAATGAGATCCCAGTGCGTCGTGGACGGGGTTCGATTTGGAGTTATTTATAAAATTCGGCTAAGCCGATTACGAGCGGCGAATTCCAAACTCCCGCCAGATCTTTTGCCTCGGCGACAGCGGAGTCCGTCTCGAGGATTCGAGCCCTGCGGCGGGCTTAAACTCGGAACTGTTCGTGAAATTTCGCAAAGCCGATTAAAACTAACGCGCTGCACAATATGAAATATCGTATCGCAGGGTTCTGGCTAAGACTATTGGAGACGGTTCAAAGAACACGTTCGATCTGTGCTTTCCAAGGGAATGAAAATATTTTCCTCACTTTCTTTCGCTTCTTCGTCCAGCTGTTCTTCGCATTGTTCGCCAGTGGCTGCCTCCACCGATTCATCTTGCTTCAACGAGCTGGGATTTTCCGCGGGGGCGTCTGCGATAAATTATGCGAATAATACATGCTTCTAACGTTGAAAATTAACACAAAGGAGCTGGGTTTGTAGTATTTACGGTAGCGTTACTTTGCAGAACTTGGAAGTTAGTTGTAACTTCGATAAAGACGCTGAGAATTTTCTGACGAGGAGAGTATTTTAGGTGTCCGCCTCCGATGATTTTGATTTTTGGATATGTTGTAGAGGACCGAAAAATAAGAAATACGTGTTTTTTTATTTTTCCCCGTTTTCATATTTGGGGAGTGAAAACTGCGTTCAAAGTTAGGGTTGAAAAATCATTTTTGTGGACTTTTGAAAATCTGGTGAGTCAGTCATATTTCGCGTTCACAGACAAAATTCGTCCATTCACACTATTGCCCTATCTCTAATAGTTCTCGAGATATTCCACAAAAATGATTTTTCAACCCTAACTTTCAACGCAGTTTTCACCCCCCAAATATGAAAACGGGGAAAAATAAAAAAACACGTATTTCTTATTTTTCGGTCCTCTATAAAAATAAAAAACACGTATTTCTTATTTTTCGGTCCTCTATAAAAATAAAAAACACGTATTTCTTATTTTTCGGTCCTCTATAAAAATAAAAAAACACGTATTTCTTATTTTTCGATCCTCTATAAAAATAAAAAACACGTATTTCTTATTTTTCGGTCCTCTATAAAAATAAAAAACACGTATTTCTTATTTTTCGATCCTCTATAAAAATAAAAAACACGTATTTCTTATTTTTCGGTCCTCTATAAAAATAAAAAAACACGTATTTCTTATTTTTCGATCCTCTATAAAAATAAAAAACACGTATTTCTTATTTTTCGGTCGTCTATAAAAATAAAAAACACGTATTTCTTATTTTTCGGTCCTCTATAAAAATAAAAAAATACGTGTTTCTTATTTTTCGGTCCTCTATAAAAATAAAAAAATACGTATTTCTTATTTTTCGGTCCTCTATAAAAATAAAAAACACGTATTTCTTATTTTTCGGTCCTCTATAACATATTCAAAAATCAAAATGATCGGAGGCGGACACCTAAAATACTCTCCTTATGAGTAAATTTCTAACCAGTGAAACGTGAAATTTTTTTTTAATTTTACTTTCCACACGGTGCAACGAAGCAGTATTATTATCGCAATAGTTATTCACCTTGCTCGGCCATTTCGTCCTCCATGCTCACAAGGACCAATCTTCCCGAATAATCTAGCCGTACGAAAGCGTCCCGAAATCACCGACTCTGTCCTGCAAACGACTTAATTCAATTTCGATACTGCCGCAGTCTCTATGACATGGTGGAAGCTGAAGAAGCGAACAAAACCTCGGCTTCCTGTTGACGAAGCACAACTTCCCGTTGTCCGCGCGGTCTTTTTCAGCGGGATCGTCCGGTCAGAATTGCCAATTGGGACGTCCTTAGTTAGCGAGGCGGTTGGTAAATTTACTCAGGTAGCTTTACCCACTTCCACGTCGAATTGCCGTTAACCGTAAGGGCTCCCACCTATTTGCCACTGCTTTTCGTCCTTGCTACGCGAGCTAGCTACGCGAACGTACCCGGTGACGACGAACTAATCCGCCTCCGGTGATTACGCAGTTAAGCGGCCCTCTTCTTAAGGCTGGCGCATTTCCCCGGGGAGATTTTCTGCTCGAACGATGCAAATTTATGATAAGCACATTGTGACTGCGATGCGGCCAGACGCGGAAGATGTATGTAGCCGCGGCGCTCGTCGGTGTGCCGGCAAAAAATGATGATTTTAGGGATTGCGGATGGGCAAGGGAAGATTGTCGCTGCGTCAAGGGGGCTTCATGGGAATAATGCAGTGTAGAAGTTTGAAAAGGGTGCTTCTTGTTGCCTCTTTATAATTCAGTATTCCAAGAATATACTGCTAAAGCAGTTCGCTAGAATTTGTAGGAATCACAGAGCTGCGAGACTTTTATAAAAAGTGGAAAAAAAGAGGTGGAAGTTATGGGATGAGTCTCAGGTGTTGGGTGAAAGAATACAGATTATAGAAATATTAGTGAAATCGAGGGTTTATAAAACTGATGACGAATGGA
Organism: Andrena bicolor; assembly: GCA_960531205.1. Classification (NCBI taxonomy): domain Eukaryota; kingdom Metazoa; phylum Arthropoda; class Insecta; order Hymenoptera; family Andrenidae; genus Andrena; species Andrena bicolor. Next base: position 2,503,044 of record OY482668.1, on the reverse strand, counting down.
AAGGCGAAGAAGGAAGAGAAGACTACGTCAGTTCAGTGCATAAATAAGCATTCCTACAATCACTTCGGAAATAATGATAAAGTGCGGGTAGATGTAGTTATATGATAGAAAAAATCAGGATAGTTAGGAATTATAATAGCGCTATAGAATTAACTACGCCTCTCGTCTTTTTGTATGAAAGTTTTTGAAAAATTTCGAGAATTAAATTGCACTTTAATACGCACGGATAAACAAGTTTAATCTAATCAGATCCCTACACTGTCATAAAATCTTAACCAATATTTCCCTTGAATCTCGTTCCGAAGTTCCCACACGTCTACCAAACATCAACCCCTCTAACAACCTATCATCTACTAATTAACCCCAAAGGCAAAGCTTTAAAACCTGCTGCAAATAAACCTCCTCCAAATAAAAGCAGAAACAACCACCTTCCCCGCAAGTGAAACAAACCACGAAACATAAAAAGTGAAACTCTGTTGAAGTCCTCAGAAGTCCATCGTTCAAACCGTGGAACTCTCAAGCTTCATACAAATTCCCCTCGTCGCCGAAAATTTTATCTGCAGATAATAATTCCACGTCGGAATGAAGCCCCTCGAGGACTTCTCTCTGGTGTTTAAACGGACTATAGTGAAACGCCCAACTAAACACGGCAATGCTGATTGTAGATAGGGCTACGGTTCAAGTAAACAAGGTATTATTACCTGAGTAAATTATAAGAGCGAACTGTGAGGCAGTTGCGAGGATTTCTTCAGTGGAGGAGTATTTCTTCGCCTTTCTAGTTGGCTGGTTCGATCACCGCGGATGAATATCTGGTGCCCTGGATGTCGACTGAACTTGCCATGCCGTTCGGCCCTGTTCCCAGAAGCTCGTCGGTTGTTCGTTGGAATTCAGAGAGGGCTATTCTTCGCTTTCAGTCAACGTGTCCGGCGCAACTTCTGGCGCAACTTCCGGCGCAACTTCCAGCTGCTCTGCGCTCACGTCCGTTGGTTCGCCAACAGATTCACTTTCGTTGGTTTCGCTGGGGACTGGTGTGCTCGAAAAATCGATTCCCTCCTCACTGGGCAAGCTGGAGGATACCTTCTTGACGTCTTCCACGTCAACCTCCTCTGCTGCGCTTTCACGCTTCTCTAGGTTCAAATTCGCGCCATTACAACGTTATTTCTGCTCGTTCGTCAAGACTTTTGGTGGGACCTTTCAACGTCTCTATATGCGCTGCGATTTTTGTTAATTCTGAGAGAAAGCCAATGAGTAAGGTGCCCTGATATTTAGTAAAATGATCGAGTTTGTCTGTTAAGCGCGGGTGACGAGTTAACTCGTCATGTCAATAGTCAATATCTCTATGACGAGTTAACTCGTCATGTCAATAGTCAATATCTCTATGACGAGTTAACTCGTCATGTCAATAGTCAATTTCCTTATGACAAGTTAACTCGTCGTGTCAATACTCATAATTTTTTATGACGAGTTAATTCGTCGTGTCAATACTCACAATTTTTTATGACGAGTTAATTCGTCGTGTCAATACTCACAATTTTTTATGACGAGTTAATTCGTCGTGTCAATAATCAAAGTTAATTCGGCCCTACTGGCTTTGCCAACTTCGCCGATCAATTGAAACACAACATATATTTGTTTTATGACAAACCGAACCTTTGGCTTGGGCCTCCTCGAGCATCCTCGCTTTCAAGAACTCGAGCCTTCTGCAATTGTTCTCTGGTGTACATCCAATGATAGGCATTTTTCAAGCACCTATTATACGAAAGGATTTCCATTCAAAAGCTTCTTCTGGAATATATTTCGCTAGACAGTATATAAATATCATTCTATGTACAGAATAGTTACCCAAATAATGAAAGTATGCGATTAATCTGTTTTCGTCGAAATTATATGAAAGAATAATCAACATAAAAGTTGAATATTACTGACAAAGATGGTTAAAATAATGGAATGTTATAATAATTTTTTTCAAAGTAGTTACGATTTGTTATGTATCTTCCTTTGAAACCATGTGGTTCTCTTTACATGAGAGTAGAGGGTTATTAAGAGAATCTCCAAAATTGACAATACGGTATTTAATTTTATTATGTACATAAGATTCTAATCTACAGTATCGATACTATATTTATTATATATACACCTGTATTTTTTGTTTTATAATAAAATGAGTCGAGCATGTCACTATTTTATTTTTATAAATTGAAATCAAGGAAGCAGGTGATGAAGAATTTTTTAGTTCGTATATACAATAAAGTATTTCGATAGATGAAATGTTAATAATCACTTTTACTCTGAGAAATAATACCCATGGAAAAATTTATTTTCACATTTCATTCTTTTCAAACGACCCAACTTTGTGTCTAGTATTTTCTCTCATTGGTAAGAACAGATACAATAATCGGATCGATAATCTATGTTCAGTGAATTATTCAACAAAAATTCTATCACAGCCACCAAAATGACAGTTTTTTAGCATCCTCGCTGTGGCAGCGTTAACACCTACTTTCCAGAAGCAAGAAGAAAAAGGAAGCCTTTGTTTCAACTCGACGCAAGATTATCTTCGTGACCCAGAAGCGGTTCTTTTAAGAAAGATTAACGAGTCTCCCTTTTTAACAGTATTTTTTGTGTCCTGCCGACTTGGAACGTTTCTCTCTACCGTCTTTCTTCGGTCTTGGTGGCTCGTCAGCGTATTTGCAACGTTGTTCGCAACTAGGTGGTCGATAACTCTCAATTGACTAACGTAAAAAACATATAAAGAGTGAATCGTAAGTTCTAGCACAGTTTGCAGCATACTGTATTTCTTTTTTCTTGACCTTGAACCCCAAGAAGTGGTACACGAGGGGAATTGCAAAATGAATATATAAGTTGAATTTTTATACAACACGTATAGTACTTTACAGATAAACTGAGAAAGAACTTATGATTGGAGCTTTGTGAAATAAATTTTAAACAAATTTCAATTCAGGAATAAGTTAAACTTATATAACAATTCTCTTTCGAACGTGGAGTCATTCTTGCGAAAATCTATTACAAGATTCGGTTTCATCTTTACACCATACTAAAAAAAAAGTATAGGGTAAGTCCGGGATAGTCGGTACACCTAACATAAAATGGGTATTAAAGCTAATACTGATATTATTTATTTTATCAGAATAAACCTAAGCTGCCGAGAGAGATGGTTCTCGTCGTTGGGAGAGATGGTCCATATAATTATTCATGAAAAAATAACAAAGAAAGCAAAATTATTTATGAGTGAATACAATGAATTACAATTACAGATTTAGTGATATTTAATTTGTTTATGCTAAACAAGTAAAGAACGCATCAAGCAAAAAGTGAACTATCTACTGGATAAAAAGGTGATTAGCAAAACGTGTCAATACAAAAGTCAACAAATAAAATAAATAAACAAAAACTATATTTTAATATTTGGGAAAATACACCGTCGAACACATCTACTCATTTCTTTATTCTATCGAGCCTAATTAGCTTTTCCCGCCGGCCACAAATGTTACACCTATCACCGTACATCGTACATGCTTTATGCATCCATTTACCACAGTCAATGCATTTTATCCAGTCGACGTATAGATCTGTTTTCGAATAATTTAATAAACATTCAAGGCAACGATCCTCTTCTTCTAATAAAATTAATTCAAGAAGATTCACCGGAAGATCATCTTCTTCACTGTCACATCCTCCACCTATTTTCTCCTTCTTCATTGATTTTCTAGTACCTTCAATTCTATTTTCACTCTTCATCGATTTTCTCTTAAGGTTATGTTTCTTCTCATGTACAAATTCTTCATCACGAAGCCTAGCAGATTGCCTTCGTTGCCTTTTCCCTTGCTGTTCCAAGTTTGATGCTGAACTGACTGTGCACAGAGATTCTGAGGAGCTCGCGTTATGAGATGTGTTTTCAGTATTCTCAAGATTTTTGCTACACGAAGGAGTCTCAATGCTAGCTACACGTTCTACAAGTGGTTGCCTTGCTGATTCATCTACTGCTTCTGGTTGGGAAGAACCTGTATCCACAGATGACTTGGCAAACTGCGGGACATGATTGGACGAACAGACTGTTCTGCCAGTACCTGTGGCGTCACTAGTAGACGAAGAGGTACTTGATACGTTGAACTCTGAACGAAAAGTTCCATTCAGAGGGAATATCCCTGTCGCTCCGAAGCCATTGACAGCATTGTCAAATGTGGCGCTCCTCGCCCAGGCATTTCCAACCAGAGCTCCAGCGTGTACTCTTTTAATTTGTTTCTTATGATAATTCACCCACCCTTGCGTCTCTTCCTTGTAAGAAGTCATAAAAGGCTTGAAAATGTATCTGTCAAGTGGCTGGTGAGCTTGCGTCGTCTGATTAGGTAAGCACAACAAAATTATGTCGTTGGCAGCAGCGAAGTCGAACATTTGTATAGAACTTTGATGCGAAGAGTGTCCATCCATTAGAAGAAGTACTTTACCAAGTGGTTTCTGCGGTGCAAAATGCTCCACCATCCACTGGTAAAATATTTCTGAAGAGACGTCAGACGACTTTGGGTTCTTGTACACTTTTGATCCCGGAGGAAGTCCAGTCTCCATTCCAGAGACTTGTCTTACTCCTTTTATTACCAGCGAAGGGGGAAGGAAAACGCCTCCAGCGCTACAACAAGCTATGACTGAGACCCTTTCGTCCGAAGTCGAACAATGTACATTGTTTGACCCTTTAGTAGCTGACGCTTCTCCAGGGTTCTCATTCAATTGACAACTAGCTTCACCAACAGTGAATATGTTTCCTGGTTTCGTGTAGAAATCATACTCATTGTATATATTCGTGAGCAATTTAAAAAAATTACCAACTTCTTCCTTATTCTCTATGGTCTTAGGTCGACCTAGCGATGGACTTTCAGTCTGTCCGATGGTTAATTCTTTATTCCGTTTCAAAAAGGAAGCAAGCCAATCGTAGCCTGCTAGTCTAGTTTCTGTATTGAATTTATGCTGGAGCCCTAATGATTCAGCGAATTCAAATGCTGTACGTCTGATTGTTGTCCTGTCGGGAGTAAAGCCAGCTTCTTGAAGACGCAGAATGTGTCCGACTAGTCTTTTTTCATTGTCGCGTCCCAGAAGTCCTTGAGGGCCAAGAGATATTTTATTAAAATTATTCGTCCGCCTCCTTCGGTGGATAGTTGTGGGAGGTATCCCATAATATCGAGAAGCTCCCCTGACCCCGAGATCTCCGTTCTCAATTTTGTCTATAGCTTCCGTCAAATTTTGTACCGTCCATTGACCTCTGACGGATCCTGGTTTTCGTACATATTCGGTTGGCATCTTGCGAAACAAGAAATTGAGAGTAATTATTATAGGAATAATATCCAATGGAATAGATTAGACCTACAAAATTAATAATTTATTGCACCTAGCACGTTCATTATGAATTAGATTTATATTTAATTCACATTCCCTCGCGAAATATTGCAAATTTAACTGATAGAATAGAAGTTTAGAAAGTGACTCGTCACTCGTCCAGGATTTGAAAGTGAACCATCTATCCCAATCATAACTGGACCATCTCTCCTTTCTGCAGGGAGAGATGGTCCCCCCGGTAGCTTCGAAAGAAAGGGTTAATATGGCCAAATGCTTTCGCTGTATTGTTCCACAATACTTATACTATCTTATTAACCGAAACATTAAATGAAAATTAAGTTTGAAGTATATTTTAGATACGATTCTGTACACCACTGTTCTATAAAAGAGGTTAGGTTCGAGGTTAAATGTAGCCTCCACTTACCTTCTGTAGCCTGAAAATCCAGGAAAACGGAATGAAGCGAAACGACGCTATTCTTTCAACTGTTTGGCTCCTAGCGAAACAATTGTTCTGCACCTTAACGCGCTCTTACGTATAGAATCCGAAATATACCAACTGCACCAACTCTCCTGCCGTACCGACTCACCCGGACTTACCGCATTCTTCAGTACCGACTTCTTTTTGCGCAAACCTTCTTCCACAATTATACCATATTTACTGCCACATTCTGCTAATTTCTAATAAATTGCAATTAATACACAAACTCATTTTTTTTTAAAGACGAGACCTCGTACGAAAAAGATTTATTCTATAATTGCAATTCCTTTTCGAACGTGGGATCAAGTTTTTCTCAGTTGTACCACGGATCTTAACCCACCCAGTATACTAAAAGGTTTTAGTAAGGGCGTCCAGAGACTTGTTTCTTCCACTGGAAAGTTTCCAGGGGGATGGGAAACTTGGGGCTGATGATAAAGAAAAATATACCCCTCTTGCTTTTTTTAACCCATTTGGTAGTGCCAAATTAATTAAAAATTTAAAACCGGAATTTAAAAATATTCCCTTTTATAGTATAAACTTAATAAAGATCAGTTTTGAAAAATAAGCAATTTTTTCTCAAAAACCAGGGGGGGAAACTACCCCTTTTGCACCCCCCTCCAGACGCCTGTGTAATCTAGCCCCTTCCAAAACTAAACAAAGAAATTCATACATTTCTGGTGTTATCATCGAACACGACTATTACGAAAATTCCAAGATTCTGAGTCAGTTTATTTTACGTCGTGCACGGGAAGTTGGACAATTTCGACCGAAAATTTTGGGAACTTCCGGAATTATTTAGACCTCATTGGCGCAGCGAAGTTCTCGGTAGAACTCGTATTTATTGAATTACTTCGGGTATCGGGCGCCGTTTCGGATATTCCGTTCACCACAGTACGTATACTCGGAGAATACTTCCCATCCTTGTAGGATTCGCTTCTGTTTCATAATGGAAATACTTTCGAGAGCGTATTTTACTATTTTATAGAATAAACGCGGAATTGGTACTGGTACCGTGTTATTTACTTATCGTACCCTCAACCCTCGTATTGCCAATGTGGGGACTTTTTTGCATTCAAGCATCATTGATTTTTTTTTATAATAAATAGGACATATTTATATCAATATATAATATTATAACCGTCCAAAACGGGGAATCTAGTTATATACGATGAATGAATAAATATTACCCTGTCTTTGTATACTTTTGACAGTGAAGGTAGCAATAAAAAAAACACTGAAAGCTATGAAAAGAAGTAAAAGATCCAAGATTTACAAGTAGTAAAAATTCAATCAATAGGAAGCTAGACCATTACCAAGTAATACCAACCGTTACCAAGTTCTCCAAAGTTAATATCAGATAGAACTTCCATCAAGTTGAAGAATCATTTTCAATCTTATATCGGTATCGATACCAGTTCGCAAAGAAACTTCGCTGCCCCGTGAGCGTAACCGACCGAAGGTTCCAATGAATGAAATAATACTCAAATCATTCCACCGTAAATCGGTCATTTTTTGCATTTGGTGCAAATGGAGTTTAATTAGAGGAGGTTTAAGTCATCGCTTTGTTAGCTCCGAATTTCTTTATAATGCACAGACCGTCAAAGTTTGCAATTTTTTGCCATTTTCCTTAAAACAGGATAAAAATGAATTTTTACATTTTAAAAAATGAATTTTTCTCTCCTAAAGAACCGTACACAATTCCTTCTTATTTTACTTTAATTGAGGCGGATTGGCCTGTTTGCATAAATTTTTTGTAGACTGAAGTGTCAGTTTTGCAACATGAGAATTATAACCAAACTTTGCTTTAAGGTGGAATTGCTAAAAATCCCCCAAGCTATATCCAAATTCCCCGCGGCCTTCTTTATGAAATATGTCCTTATCTAGGGTGATTACTTTAAAATTGCCTTTATAACGACCTGTTAACGACGGGGGGTACTCTGTTTCCATTCGCCAGCCCATGCACGCAGCTGCTGCGGATGGTTGATTTTACATTTCCATTACCATGCTAGTAGAAGCATTTACTGCATCACTCGAATATTCGGTATATATAACTAGCATCTACTGAGAAGGTATGATTTCGCGATTACTGATGAAGCATCCAGTGCTGCACATCTTGGCCAGAAGAAAATAGATTGGTAAATTCTGTGAGAGCGCCATCTACGATTGTAACCTCTGCAATCGGGTCAATTGCGTTAGAGGACTGGTCTCACACAAGTATTGAAATAATATAGTATAGTGCAATAATGTTTTTGTCATTAAATAATCTGTTAAATATTATAAAATCGATCATCAAACAGTCGAGATTCATAATACTGCCAATTACATGTGACAGCTAACCCGATTCGAGTGCTTTAATTTTCGCCACCAGGTTGCGTAGCGGAAGTAAGAAAACGCCAATAGCAGGCACTTAGGGCACGAAGCCTGTGATGCAATAAATATTTCCAATAGTGCAGTTCGTAAGGAGCATCTCCTCCGATATTGCATTCACCCCGTAGTTGAAGTTGAATCTCAAACCGATATCGGCGGAAAGTGGCGATAATATTCCCGATTGTTCGTGAGGTGGCGCTGTTAAGTGTAGTAGAAGGCTCGATCACTACGCACGATCAATGTTGGATCTCCTGGCGCGCTAGAAGACACACAGTGCGGATCGCAAGCGAAACGATCGGGCACAGCTTTGCTGCGTGCCCCGACTGAAACGGTCGAACGAGCAGCCGTGGGCTTTTCAGTCGTTCCACGGCTCGTCCCTTCCTGTTCTGCCATTTCGAGTACGCGACACGCTCCAATCGCCGCGAATTTCTACCCACGGAGCGTTCCCGACGCCTTCTTCGCACGAGACGAGTCCTCTTTTGTAAAGGGAGAAAAGAACGAGAAGCCTATCTTCAGTACGGTCCCTTCGAGGTGGATTGCAGAGAGCGTAGCGTGGAAAGTAATTGTTTGAAGAAATAATTAACTCGTTCAATGCCGAATGTTGTGTTTCATTCATTTAGTTAGAAGTGTTAATAGCGGGGCTCGATGTTTTACAGAAATTAACCCGCGGTTTTGTAATGGCATTTTTAGCCTAAAAAATTTCCGTTGCAAATCTACTGTTTACCACTTTCGTTAGATATTCTGTTTAATAGAGTACGATACACAGAATGCAATGGGAAGGTAAGAATTTTTCACTCACTTGGAAGATTCTTTGAGTCCTCGAGTGCAGACGGTTCGTTAGATTGCAGGATCAGCTCAGGGGTTGAAATAATTTTGAACAGCTAAAATGAATTTTGAAGGGTTTTGACGCGAAACAGGAATTTTGAGGCCGAAAGCTGTTACAGGGACTAAACGTTAATTTGCCATGTCGTTTCTGTCGTTGCGTTTGGCAACAGATATTCGTCTTTTGTTGAGTACCAAACATTAAGCCGGGTACACACTTGCCGAACTATTTTGGCTTTTATATAGTGGCAATTTTGAATTACCGAATTTCAACTTAACATTATTTATTAAATAAGGACCTGATATGCACTCATGTAAAAACTGATAAAAAACATTGCCTTTTTAATTAAATCTTTTTTGCCAACCAATTATTATTTTATAAAAATAATTAATTAATAAGTAACACTAAAAAACTATAAATATAGAATTATCCACCAGTATCGAAGAAAAGTCTCCACCTTCCTTCGGTTCTTACTAGTATCTAATTTATAAAAAAACAAATGCACGTATTTTTCTAAATATTTTGATCATTATAGCGGCTAATTTATAAAACTACTTAAGATATACAAAAACCAACTATGCGATACCCTTTTTGTTTTCTCATATTTCCTGTCCCCGTGCTTTCTAATTCAAATTTCGAAATGCCTGTTGCTGTAATATCCATACAAAGTGTGCGAAACGTGAATATTACACAAAGTATAAATATTACTTTGATGGTACGCTTATTCTACGTAGTATCATTAGAAAAGCTGTACTTACGCATTAAATGTGAACAATGACGGCGATCGTTGCCTTATTAATGTCGTGACGTCGCGAGGCAACGCTATTACAAAATCACATGAAAGATGGGAGCAAGATAGGGGAGTACACGTGTCATTAATAAAATTACATGTCGAGTGCAGCACCGTGCGCGTGTTCACCTGAGGATCCAACGCTATTAACGTCCACTAAATTTTAATGTCGTTTTCTGACCAGCTGCGTTATCGGATAATTAACATCCACGGCAATTTAAGATAATGCTTTGTGTTACCTACGGTGGCGCCATCCTGGTCGCAACTATAATTGCACACGCGTTGTTTCACGCGCACTAAAAGGATGTAAAGGCGCCCACAGTAGGTACATATGGACGTTTATCTAGGAAGAAACTACTATTGCCACAGTGATACGTGTCCTTGCAAACTATCGATGTGTTGCTCATGTAGTAGTACTGAGATATGCCGGGATTTCATTTTTTTCATTTGGAAATAGTTTCATTTTTCAAGTCGTTCAAGAATGTTGTATATACAAATTAAGTGTTGTTATTAAATGAACAAATTAAAGAATCTTTAACAACGCCCCGGACGACAATACTTCAATTTAATTAAAAATATTAAGAAGTGAATAATAAAAAGATATACAAAGAAACATTTAAGTTAAACGATTTTATTTAACCTGATCAAAAATGCACTAAATACTAAAAAATAATTATGTTCTTGTACTACAATTACGATGGCGTTTTCCACTTTAAATAAAATCGTGGGGCAAGATATTTCATAGCTGGATAACGGATATGAATCAATTGAATACAGAATCAAGAGTCGAGAAATAAATTTGTTTTGAAATATCCTGCCCCACGATTTTATTCGAAGTGAATAACACCACCGTAATATGGTAGTCCAAGAAAAGAATTATTCTTTACCTTTTAATGCATTTTTGATAGAGTTAAATAAAATCGTTTAACTTAAAATTTTATTTTAAATATTTACTTTATTTTATATACTAAACTAGTGAACCTCTTTATTAGATCATCTTATATTTCCGTAGTGAACTAAATGGCACACTATTCCTTTTACTGCATCAAGAGCGACCAGCGATTTGCAATTCAGTTCACCAATTTCATTCCTCTCCGGGCAAATTATTTTATTAAATTCTCCGAAATGAAGAGTGCGACGCAATTTTTTTAGTTCCAGGGCTATGTTCAGATAACGCAAAAAAAAAAATTATATTTCAGAGAACATTTTTATGATTTATATCATGCATACAGAAAAATTGATGAAATGCACAACACTCGAGGGAATACAGCCAAACATAAACGGAAATGAATGCAAACGAACGGGTTCCTGGTGACGAGATATGGCGCGCGCGACATAATTTCACTTCGCCGCGTCTACTGCAGTTCGAACACCCTAACCGGTAGTTTCTGGGTAACTTGTAGGTACATACATACTGCCATTTCCGACCGACTACCGGAAATAACTTAACCAGCAGTCCTACAGGCGTTGGAATAATCGGCTTTCTGACGATCATCGCCATAGTTGATTCGCATTCTTGCATTGTGCACTTCGTCTGCTTTCGAGCTTCCATTGCGTGAATCGGTAAATTCTTATTGCTATTGATATTCTTGTTCTGCGTCCCTGTTAGGGTAAACGCACCAGTAAATGGACGCTTAACGCTAATAAATGGACACTATTAAAAAATTATGTTTGCAGCGCGATTGATTCCACGTGCTGCAAAAATTGTTTGGATATGAAGCAAGAAATTAAAAGAAGTCTCTAATTAATTAGTTGCTTATTTTAATTACTTATTTTACTCATTTCAATAAAAAATGTCCATTTACTGGTAGATCCACCCTATGGCGCGTTTACACCAAGGCGAACACGAACAAAAACAGTGTTCGCGAACGTTTTCGTATTTTCTTGTCGTGTTCACACCGCCGCAAACATCAACAAAACTCAACATATGAATCGTATGTGAATGTTTCCTTCTGTTTGCGGCGGAGTGAATACTACAATAATAAATATAAGGGCACACGTACTCGAAAAATATACGAAATCAATTTTTCTTGAAAACGAAGCGTTTCACGAAGAAATTTTATTTCACACAACTTTCAACCGGCGGTACCACCAATTAAAACTTTTGCGGCCGCTGCCACGTACGCGTGACTTCACGATTTCTATTTACTACCTACACCCCGCGAGCGTGAAAAACCAATTCCATTTTCATCACCGATCAAACATTTATGTACATCTTATGTGCAATATATTGTTTTGATGGTTTTCAAAAACCAATGAATACTTGGGACGTTTGAAAACGATCGACAGTGAGTTCACTCTGAAAAGTGGGGTCGTGAAAGTGTTCAGGAACGCTCCGCGTATTAAGCTGGGTTTACATTAGTCCAGTCCAGTGATCCAGTACAGCACTGGATTAGAACTGGAATAATAATAATAATAATAATAATAATAATTTGTCTTTATTCATCACAAATTCACATGAATTAAGGGATAAAAGGGCGAGGTTCAGCATAACTGCTGATTTGCAACCTAACCCCAGAGCAGGAAATATTATAACTAAAATTAGCTATATAAAACAGAATAGCGAGAAAAACAAGCATGGGAAGGACAAGAGTAAACAGTGTGTTGATTCCAGTACAGTGCTGTCATTCCAGCAGATTTCGACTGGATCGAAAGTATACTTTTCGATGCTACTTTTATGTTTTTTTTAGCCTTCTTTTGGGTGAATCTATTATTATTACACTCTACCACTTTCAACGATTCAGAAACGACTGGAATAGAGATCGACATCGATCGACTGGAATAGAGAAGACATCGACTGCTTTCCAGTCGAACCACTCACTGGATCCAGCGACTGGACTAATGTAAACCCAGCTTTAAAAGAAACAACTGAACGTAGCATATTGAAAATATTCCATCTGACGTGACATAACGACACTGCGGCAGGCCAGTGTCGCAGAACGATAATGCACTGCGGTCCCCATATGTTATTCAAGAGATTAGTCAAACCTGGTCCACCAAGCACTATCGTTCCAATGCCAACGAGACAATTTCCGGTTTCTCGTTTCAGCATATACCTCCTTTTTTCACCGACTACCCACGACTTCCGCGTGCAACCCCACACTCCTCTTTAACAAGATTGATTAACTGCTGCCCCATCTGTGTACACGAATGCCACGCGTGCTCCATATACGGGCAGCAGCCATGTTTCCTCGCTTACAGATGATATCAAGTGTTCTGTCAAAAATTTCAGTCGTTGAATAGTTTTTGTGTCGAATTTGTGAAACTTTAATTGTGACGCGAGGAACTTGGAGACGCTGTTTAGTATTTTAAGGGGTGAATTTTGGCCAAATGAAGGTTCCTTTGAATTTTTTTTTCGGGGGCGCATTAAATACAACTCTGCCATAAACGAGAATTTTCGAAAAGGCAACGAATTTTCGAAGAGAACGTACCGTCAGATTTCATAAAGAAAGTTCTCGATCGCTGGAGCTGTCAATTTAGAAATTTCCTGGAACTGAATCTCTCTGATAGGAAATTCCCTGGAATTGAAACTTCCACCGCGAGCACCTCTTCGGGAAAAGTTTTCTCAAGAAAATTCGAACCCCTGAAGATTCTAAAACTCCTGAGAATCGTCTAATGAATCTTCCAGAATATCTTATTTTGCACATATGATTGTGCGAACCCAATTTCTTGCTGATTTCAATTGGCTAGTTTTGTTATTCTTTAGGAAATTGGTAAATAAATTCTCGATTTTGTTGAGAATTAAATAAATTCTCGATTTTGCTGAGAATCAAATAAATTCTCGATTTTGCTGAGAATCAAATAAATTCTCGATTTTGCTGAGAATCAAATAAATTCTCGATTTTGCTGAGAATCAAATAAATTCTCGATTTTGCTGAGAATTAAATAAATTCTCGATTTTGCTGAGAATTAAATAAATTCTCGATTTTGCTGAGAATTTATTTTTTAAAATAAGCTAAGCGGATATATTCTCGAAATTAGTAGCTTTGAAATTAAATCAGAGAACAGTAAGCAACAGTTGCCCCCAGGCAGCCCCTTCGTGGCCATTTCGAAAGCCAGAATACATCTCGTGGTGAAATATAATCTGCTTTCAGCGATGTCATTTACATGCGCACGTAACATCATTCTCTTTGAAATTTCCCCCTTTTCCTGAATAAACTTCTAAGAATAATGAATATCAGAATAAACGACGGGGGTGGAGAGTTCGAGGCTTGCGAATTAAATCAAACAGTAAACAATGTTCGCGAAACTTTTTGCGGCCATTTCGAGAGTCAGAACGCCAAAGCTCGCGGTGAAATGTGGCCAACGACTCTCTGAGATCCCTCTGGCAGCTTACCACCGACACCATAAGACTGTTTCTTGACTTAGGAGAGGTGCTGGGCTCATAATTTTAAACTGTGCGCTGCAGGCTGAGCCTTTCCCGCCGCCAGTGTAACCAACCGCGTGGGATAATGGTCATGGTCAAATTGCAATGGTTGATGCAATCCACGGGATTAATGTTACTTCAACTCTGCAGACTTGTGAAATGCGAGGTAATCCTGCGTAGCAAACCCACGTCACGGCCGCTTTGAAATGTTATTTGGAAAATTGAACCTGTGCTGAATCCCATAGTTGCCAAGCCAAAATCGTGTACACACTGTATATTATGTTTGAAATTCAGTTGTTTCGTAAAATTCTGAATGATTTTAATTCTACAGCTTAGTTTCTCGTGTGTTTTCGAAAACTCTAGTTCAAAGATTTCAAAGCGCTTAATACCTTAAGAATCTGCACTTTTTGCTTGCAATTTATTTTTATTTTGTTTCTTTGGTTTTAATATAATAATTTAATGATTTGATAAAGTCTTCAAAGTGTTAATAAAGTGGAAATTGTTGGATTGTGTTGAATACTCCAAAAAGTATGAAAATTTTAAATTCTGCTTCGGTGCTGAAAACCACAGTGAATCACAAAATTAGTGACTCGAACGGATTGCGGTGTTGAATTATTTACAGTAGAATCCGACAGGTATAGTGATTCTATGTGAATAAATAACTCAAATCCAAAAAGAAAAAGTGTCATTAAATATTCTTCTGCGATTGTATTGCGAATGAAATAAATCCTCGTGCAAAAATCAGTGAAAATGATAAACTAACTTTCCCTCCAACGTGGCGCTTTGATGGATTTTCAAAATCAGTTTTGTCTGCATAAATAATTTTGGTGTTCCACAAGAAAGTCGATAGCATTGAGAATAAATTACAAACTGGCCTCATCTGCATTCTCCTATTAAATTCTTCGTCGCTACTGATTCAGTTACGAATAATAAACATTCGTGCGAACGTTGACTTTAACATATCGATGAAAATGCAGAGATTCATCGATTTAAATGATACGCACCTCACGCCTTACGCGTGATTATAGTGTAGGTCTCTTCCTCCCTCTGCCTGCCCCTCTGACACGATAACTGATAGCAATTTGCGCCATTGCAACAGCTGCTATTGCGCGAAAATTGACGCTCCAATGTAGTCAGATATAATTAACGACGTTAATAGTAGTCTGCTTATGGTTATTAGCGCGTACTGCGGCTCGCCAAAGAACACCTGATCACTTGTCGCTACGATCTACGTTCGATTTTCTAAGAGCCATCTATATTGCTTTATTTCTGCACGCTTCAAAGCCAAATCAGATTAAAGGTCTGTGAAGTTGGCACCCCAAATTAGAATTTTTAAAAAAACGCGATGGCATTCGTTTGTCCACGTTTGTCCAACAAAAATATTCGTTTGTCCACCCTTCAAAAAAAAAGTTACGAACAAAAAAATTTTTTACCAGCACCCCCATGAAAATGTTTTAATAATCCATCGTTTGTCCAACTTCACAGACCTTAACTTCATTAACCATCAACCGACTCTTGCGCCAGTGTGACACATTTTTCCCCACAAAAAAAATGTTATTCTATCGTATCAAAAAAGTATGCCTTGCAAAAATCGCTTTATTATTTGCGGAGAATGTTATCCTTGAATGTACAGAAAATTTCTTTCATTTGCTTTCGTTATTTTTTATTTTTTTTATTACTGTTATAAATTCAATTGAGAATTATATCACCCATTTTTAAATTACTATTTCTCAGCCGCTATTAGTGTAATAATTGCAGACCGCAGAAGCTGCAGAAGAAGCAGTCGATAATGAGCTCAGCTCATCCGTTTGAACGTTTCAATTATGAGCCACGAATAAATTCGTTGCGTTCGAGGGGAGCCTATCGCAA
Source organism: Andrena bicolor (assembly GCA_960531205.1). Taxonomy (NCBI): domain Eukaryota; kingdom Metazoa; phylum Arthropoda; class Insecta; order Hymenoptera; family Andrenidae; genus Andrena; species Andrena bicolor. Next base: position 2,487,005 of record OY482668.1, on the reverse strand, counting down.
TAATTGCCACGGCTCTGGGGGAAATTATGCTCCGTAGTCAAACGTCCAGGCCAGCCTAATATCGTAATACAGTGGCGCATAATTAATGAAATTAATATTGGCCTGGCCAAGGCTAGCCAGCTGGCGTATTGCGGTTCACCGCGGCAGAACGCGAGGCAAGGGTCAACGAACTATCAAAGTTAGTCTTACGGACAGGTTTACCGCTCGATGGTCCACACTGTCCAGCTAATATCATTGAATCAACGCTAGTTCCATGGGCAGCATTTTCATGGCCGATGGCCGGACGATTGTTTCGTGTCTTTGGGGAAGAGGATGAGTAGAAGCCTTGGTAACAGGAAGAATAAATTAAAACGTGGTCGGATTTCATCCTGGAATGGAAAGTTTGATTACGAGTAACTTATTTTGAACGGAGTTGCTAGAGAAAGATCCTCGAATGACTAATAAATGCTAAGGGAAAGTTGATATTACAGTATGAACTGTTATGTTTTTTCCACCAGAGATGGGCAAACAATTATTTGAAATAAAAATTTATATTCGATGGGCAAAAAATTATTTGAAATAAAAATTTATATTCGATGGGCAAAAAATTATTTGAAATAAAAATTTATATTCGATGGGCAAAAAATTATTTGAAATAAAAATTTATATGCGATGGGCAACAAATTATTTGAAATAAAAATTTATATTCGATGGGCAAAAAATTATTTGAAATAAAAATTTATATTCGATGGGCAAACAATTATTTGAAATAAAAATTTATATTCGATGGGCAAAAAATTATTTGAAATAAAAATTTATATTCGAAATTTTTATTTCAAATACTTTTTTGCCCATCTCTGGTTTCCACCCCTCTATTATGGTAACATTCTTTTGTAGTCTTTGGAAGTGGAAGGATTTGTTGTAGAGGGTGATCTAGAAAAGGGTTCGAACAGTTTTAGTGGAATGCAATCGTGATTGGAATCCACAAAGGATATCCTGACAAAGAGGGTCTACAAATATTACTATAATTTAATTATGTAATTATGTCATTTTAAAAATTCAAATGGAATTTTCGAATGGTGCAATAGTGGAGGAATATTCGTGAAATTGGAGTAGGGATATATTCGATTAGGTATGAATCCATTTTGTATGGTTATATGAAATTCTATGGTGTAATATTTTTAATATCATTCGTATCAATTATGAAATTGTAGTTTTGCTTAAATAAATATGGAAAGAATGTTGAACTCATCTCGTCAGAAATCTTCACAAAAGCACATCGATATTTTAAATGGATCAAATAAATTCATCACTGTTCAACAATCTATGTTTCAGCTAAAAAAGCTCACTGGCTAATTAATCACGGAGTCTTGTCATGATTTATTAGATCCGTATCTCCCGCGATCACCTGCCATCCACGAATGTTAATACGTCAAAGTAAGTTTCCAGGAGCCATCGATACCAGCTGAGAATAATAAATTTCTCTTAATTGCGTTCCCCAGGGCGCGTGTCTATAAATCTAGCTGTCATACACGGTCAGTTTTGTAGGAAAACCAATGAGACAGGCTTTATTTAGCGACATCGCGTTGCTGAGTTTCCCTTCTTGCCAATAAAATCTGCATCTTACGAAAGAGTCAAACGACTTACGCAAAAAAACTCAATTGTCGAATAAATGTTGTTTAACCACCTGAGTGCCATTATTTGGAACGAGTTTCCTTGTAGATAGTTCGTGTCATTTTTTTAATCGAGGTGTTTTTGAAATTAATATCGGGGATTTTAGTCAAATTAAAATGTAATGTAAATTGTAATCTATATGAAATTTTTTTGGGGGAGGGGTTAAGTCACCATTTTTTAGATTTCGAATTCGTTTGAAAAATATACACCGTCGAAGTCTGTAATTTGTGTCTCGTTTCGCCAAGATAAGTTCAAATTTCATCCGAATTTCACTGAAAGTTTGTTGAATTTATGCCTACTAAATAAAGCTTATAATAAAATCGCAGGGATATTAGAAGAACATTGACATATTGTAATTATATTTGAATATTTTTTGCACAATCTTCACTACTTCCAAAAATAATAATTCTTTTAAATAAACTCTGTAGAATTCTTTAATTGAATACACCCTCCAAAAAAAACCAACAAAAGTATATTAATGTGAATTATAATTGAAAATTCTTACTTTGAAGTCGATTTAATATTTAAAATACGTTACACACGGGGCGGACGGATACTTTTTCGAGGAACTGTACATTATAATGTTAAACAGTTTTCGTGGCAGTCCTGGCCAACGTAAACTGTTATTGACTAACAGAACAGACGTGGATGCGTTTATGATAAAAGCTGTTCGACAAAGTCGAGCCTCGAACAGCTTTTAACGTGGTCTAATTGTAAGGAAATTCCTTGCGCACAAAGGATTCTTGCGTGAACGCGGAAACATTGCTGTGGGAAATTGCTAAACCTTCAAAGCCGCGTCAGGCAAATCTATTTGGTACTCGTAAACTCCACGGTTACTTTGCGAATAATCCTTTGCTACAAATCGGGTTAAGATTTTCTTCGCGATGGAAAGTATATTTACGTACACAAAGTATTGAAAAAGTGAGCTCAAAATGGTGAAAGTAATTTTTAAAAGGGTTAACGAAAATGTTTAATACACATTTATTTGTTGACGCAAGGATATTATTTTTTATATTTCACAGATAAAAATATACAGTACAATGTATTCGACAATAGACTGTAGAAAATTAAATCACTGATGCTTCAATTACGAATGCGAAAACTTCTTAAACTTTGATTCTCCTCGATCGGATAAATCACTAATTACTTTCCGCAGTTCGAGTTTCGTTGCTCGGAAAAGTATCTAAACAGTGCCGTTTCTACCCTAATTCGATTGGGCAAGACGATCTCAGCTAGCCAGGCTTTAGATTCCATCTCACAAAGCCGCCTGCCTGATCGTACAGCGAGCAAAACGTCCGAACTAGTTTACAACTAAATTACTTCCTGGACACAGAGGGTAGCGCCGATGTTCAGGACTTTAAGACATAATAGCAGTGCCCTGGGCATCCTTACAATTAAAGGACATCTCTATGGCTGTCCAGGGAGGTTAGTTCTTGGTCTTGCTGAGGTGTTTCTACAGCGAACCTCCCCCAACGATTACCTTTGACCCCGGCTTGCTAAACTTCCCCCGCAATTGTCCGACTAATCAGTACTTGCTAGGCAGATTCATTGAGTCTTAATTATGAGAAAGGAACTTCTTTACTTCGGGTAGCTGTCGGCTGGAACGCGGAGCAAGGTTCAGCCGAGCAAGTGGTATGTACTTGTTTTAGTCAGACAATTCTTAAACTGGAATTTCTAACAGAGTTTCACATGCAATTCCTTGCTGCAATATTTTTAAAGAATAATATTCTAGGTTATTAATCGATTCCTATTTTCTCTGTGTATCAAAATATTAAAATAAAACTCTAGTTTAATATTTTTAAAGAACAACATTCTAGGTTATTAATCAATTCCTATTTTTTCTGTGTATCAAAATATTAAAATTAAACTCTAGTTTAATATTTTTAAAGAACAATATTCTAGGTTATTAATCAATTCCTATTTTTTCTGTGTATCAAAATATTAAAATAAAACTCTAGTTTAATATTCTTAAAGAACAACATTCTAGGTTATTAATCAATTCGTATTTTTTCTGTGTATCAAAATATTAAAATTAAACTCTAGTTTAATATTTTTAAGAATAGCATTCTAGGTTATTACTCAATTCCTATTTTTTGTGTGTATCAAAATATTAAAATAAAACTCTAGTTTAATATTTTTAAAGAACAACATTATAGGTTATTAATCAATTCGTATTTTTTCTGTGTATCAAAATATTAAAATAAAACTCTAGTTTAATATTTTTAAAGAACAACATTCTAGGTTATTAATCAATTCGTATTTTTTCCGTGTATCAAAATATTAAAATAAAACTCTAGTTTAATATTTTTAAGAATAGCATTCTAGGTTATTACTCAATTCCTATTTTTTGTGTGTATCAAAATATTAAAATAAAACTCTAGTTTAATATTTTTAAAGAACAACATTATAGGTTATTAATCAATTCGTATTTTTTCTGTGTATCAAAATATTAAAATAAAACTCTAGTTTAATATTTTTAAAGAACAACATTCTAGGTTATTAATCAATTCGTATTTTTTCCGTGTATCAAAATATTAAAATAAAACTCTAGTTTAATATTTTTAAGAATAGCATTCTAGGTTATTACTCAATTCCTATTTTTTCTGTGTATCAAAATATTAAAATAAAACTCTAGTTTAATATTTTTAAAGAACAACATTCTAGGTTATTAATCAATTCCTATTTTTTCTGTGCATCAAAATATTAAAATAAAACTCTAGTTTAATATTTTTAAAGAACAAAATTCTAGGTTATTAATCAATTCCTATTTTTTCTGTGTATCAAAATATTAAAATAAAACTCTAGATTAATATTTTTAAAGAACAACATTCTAGGTTATTAATCAATTCTTATTTTTTCTGTGTATCGAAATATTAAAATAAAACTCATTGCAACCACAAAAGTTCCAATAAATATTTTCGCGATGCCTTATTTTACATGCCTCACTCTGTATAATATTAAAATTATTTAATATCAATTAAAGAGACTCACAACAACTCAAATTACTCGCCTAACCCATTCTTAATGCATTATGAAGAAGTAATGCTCATAGTTTCGCGGTAAGGTTGGACAAAACATTCTGCATCCAATTTCCAAAACATGGTAACGTTAATGACGGATACCCCGAGCGGTTTAGCTCGCACTGTCTGCAAGCTTGTGGACAGCAAGAACGAAATGACTTGAAAAGTGGTGAACAGTGGCGGTAACGTGGCCATTTTAACATCCGCCTGGGTAAAGGTACGCCAGTCGGCTTAATTTTACGGGAAAAATTGTGGGAGCAACGAGTGCAGTGTGATTATTCAGCGCCATTGTGCCATCCTCGAGATACCGCGGAATTACTTCCAACGGTATTATGGCTCTAATCTACTACATTATTTACTCTACTGTGCTGGCCTGATTTCGCCATTCTTCGTTCGCTTGCTGAACCAAAATCACTGCTAAACGATTCGAGTTCTCTGTTGGAGCGCAAAATGAACCACATCTTTCACACAATTTCTGACGGCACTGCGCTTCAGGGTTTTCAAGTGGTGACGTGGACGGTTTCCAGACCCGTGGTTCACGGTGAGGATAGTTTTCTATTTTCTAGCACTAATTCTTCCACGTCTGCTTAGACTAGCCAATGGTAATTGTTCATTTAGAACCCACAGTTTTTTTAATGGGTCACATAGAGGACCCAATTACTGACACCCAAACAATCACTGACACCTTAAGCTATTTTACTTAAAATAACGAATAAATAAAATATAGTATATAATTTATAGCATAGATTATAGGTTAAATTACATAATTCTTTTTTTGTATGACTTTACAACGTTTATTTATTCGTTATTTTAAGTAAAATAGCTTAAGGTGACAGTAATTGGTTAGGTGTCAGTAATTTGGTCCTTTACCCTATGTATTTTTTTGTATTTCTTTGTTCTCATCCCGTAGAACGGTGCAATTTGATAAAAAAATAGTTCCTGAAAAAGTTTATTGCAATCGGAGAACAGGAAAGGGTGCCGATCTTAAAGTTTAGAATTAATCAATAGTTTGGATTTAAAGAATTTCTCAAAAATGTTAAGCCCTATCGAAATTTTGTTGAAATAATAAAATCATATTAGGGGGTAAGAACAAAAGAAATCGCAAGTTGAAAATAAGGAACACTCTAATGTGAAATCACATTTCTTAAATTTTTATCCTTCTCTCTGTTTTAGGTCAGCCATAATAAATACATTTTAAATATTAATCTTGAGGTACCTTTTAGTGATGTTGTAAAGTTATTAAATAAAGAATTTTTTTATATTGACAAAATAAATTTATATTTATATTATTTTAGAGTTATTCTAATATTGAAAATTGTTACAATAAAGTTAATTGCACCTATAATTTTGGAAAATCTTACTTACAGATCTGTTTCGTGTGGAAAGGCTTTTATATCACAAGTGAAATTACAGTTCTTTTCACTATCAGCTCTACTAATTGAATATATCCAACACGTCAACCACGAACTGTAAAAGTGTCCCAACTCCCAAGCAGAAAGGCCTTAATTTACCGATTGTAATGTATCTTCTTCTGCTTCGTTCCCTTGTTTGTCTCATTACTCGCCGTTAGGGTAGAATTCCATTCGTTAACTAAAACAAGCGCGGCCGTGACGAGGTACGAGGGGAAGAACAAATATTAATCGAACCGCCGAGCGAGCCGGTTGTTCCACTTCCATTTATTTTCACTCGGACGGGTTAGTTTAAACAAAAACCTCTGGCGCCCGTTATTTTCGCGCCGCAAATTATAATTGGCCTGAATCAGATTGCCCGTTAAACGAACGGATACGATTCGATTCTGACCCTTTCATAGAAACTGGCGTTTGCTATCGTTTACTCCCGCCGCCACGAAGAGCGCGTGTTGCCGTGCTAATCGAGTCTTTGATTTTCAGTAAAACAGTTCACGGTGCATTGCATGCGATTTCTATAAAAATGTGCAATCGGTTGAACACATTTTTTTGAATAATTACAAATAATATGGAGGGAAGGTAGAGTAAGTGCATTTAATATCGCCTAGCATGTAATGCTAATTAACTGAACTACTTACAAGGGAAGATCGGAAATTCAAAAATTTCTGAAACTTTGTGGATATGTAGGGAATTTTCTCCTGATTACAACGCATTTTTTTTGCTGCCTGAAATCATTCTAAGGGGGTGAAATTAACCCCTGAAAATTCGGCTATTTTCAGATTTTGTGTTATAACTCGTGAACTGTAAAATAATTTTTTTACCAAATGATAGATCCAATTAAAAGAAGTAATTTTTGTCGATAATAATATATTTAATGCAAATTCATTAAGTGGCTATAAAAATTCAGTTAAAGAATAAAATTCAGTTTTCTTATCTTTTTATTTTTATCTTTACCTGGTGCACAGTTGGACATTAACTAAATAAAAGAATATTTAAACAACGGATCAAATGAAAGTTACTTTGACTTTATTAATTATTCTAGGTTCGAAATTCATGAGGAATTATGTTTTTTATCTTTTATTCGCTATTCAAAATTTTTATTTCGATAAACTGAGGTTACTTACAAAAAATAAATAATACACACTCAGAAAAATTAGAGTGATAAATCACTGTGTACTGTTCCATGAAGGGTGGATCAAAGTTAGATAGGCAGAGGGTGGAAAAAAATAACAGTGATTAAAAAGGAAAATTCTTGACGAACGGCCCCAGAATCAGAGATGGGCAAAAAATTATTTGAAATAAAAATTTAGTACACAAATTTTTATTTCAAATAATTTTTTGCCCATCTCTGCCCAGAATCATCTGCATATTCATAAATTCATTGAAAAATATCCAATACCTAAAGAATCTAATCTATCGTTTCCACAATATATCTCACAAAAAGAAAATAAGCAGGTCTACATTTTTGTCAACACATGCAGACAGAAAAGTGAATATATCGATTTTCTGCGTTTAAATACGGAGATTCTGTGTGCACGTTTGCTTCACGGTACGTCGAACCCGAGAGCATTTAAAGAGTTTGCTTAGCATACGATCCACAATCGCGTATAGTTGGGCTCTGTATATTCCGCGAAACTGTTAACTCGACATTGGCGAATCCTTACTCTGCCAGCGGAGCACAGCAACGTGTCGATTCGTAAACCAAATTGCAACTCCATTCTTCCTCAGTGGAAGCTTTGGATTGGGTATACCTATACCCGCCCAGCTAACTTCTAATTTCATATTGTTGCAACTGCAAATTACGTTCAGACAACGAGTCGCAATTAACATGTAACGTGCGCTAATGTTTCAGCCAGCGGCAAGTGAAACTAATTGTGTTCGGTGCTTTAATTTAGGAATACGTTAATAGAACTGTGAATTCGGCACGGCAATTAAATTGCATTGCAGGGAACGCTATAAGGCACGAAAGAGATTGAATTATAACGTTATACGCATAAAACGAGAATCAGAATCCACTGCGACATTAAAATGTATGTATATTCTTCCAGAGGGTGGAAAAAAGGGGTTGAATATTTATAGCAGAGATTCAGGAAAGTGACTAAAAATTCTGATAATGCAAGTGATTAGTATAAATCTATTTATTGCGTGTGGGATGAAAACAACGCATTAATTAATTTGTAATAATAGAACGTTGATGTTTTCAAAATTAAAGCAGCGTTCAAAATTCATTCTCTGCCATCGACGGGCATTCTCTACTCACTGAAACAAAATTTATAGTAGGTAGTGCATATTATAACATTATAACATTATAAAAAAACTATTATAACATTACTGCATATTATAACATTATAACATTATAAAAAAACGAGAATAATCAATTCTGATCAAAGTAAAACACAATTCTTTATGCAGTGAAATTATCTATTTTTATTCCGCCTGTTGGAAATAGAAACATGCACAAATCACTAAGTTGTCGAGACTAAAAATTCCTTGCAATTCTGACAGGGTTGGTATTTTGACGCGCATTAATCAGGCAATTTTTACTCACAAGGGAAGTTGGAAAACTCGAAAATTCAAAGAAATCTGAACCTTGCAGAAATGTAGCTCACGTGATGCAAATAACGCAACTATATTCTGATTCGACAATAAAACGGTCATAAGGGTGAAAACACCCCGACGAAATTGTGAATTTTCGTATTATCGTGAATATCTGCGAAACCGTAAAAGATATCGAAAAAAAGTTCAATTCAAAGTTTCATGGTTTTCGATATCCTACAATATTGTGATAAAGAATTTTCGGAAGAAGGCTGGTGCGGATAAATTTCCCAAAAAAAGTTTCTCGCAAATTCTTCATATCCAACCACAAAACTTTGAATGTAACTTCTTGTCATTAATCGAAATTTCAAGGGTTGAAAGTTCGTTATGTCTCCTTAATTTTTTATCATGTTAAATATTTGCTGCGCCTTTGTAGGGCAAGATTGTTTAGATTACTCGTGTTACAGGAGGAATGCTGCGGAACGGCGCCGATAATAACCGTTAAAAGGATAAAAGGGACTTATTGAAAATAAAATCGCGACAGCGGGGCGTTGCAAACGGATTTAGGGGGCGACGGTGCAAAATGAAATTTTATATCCTATCAGCGTCACCGTCGCTGAGATGTAGTCCAATTCCCCCCGAAGGAAATTGTAAGGACGAGAGGGGGTGGAGGGTGGTGCCATTACGGGATCGCCACGGACCGTTTCACGTTTCTTCGGATTCCGCGGGATTACATTTACAATATTAACCTCTTCGCGGGCTTAGGGCCTCGGTGTAAATACAGCCAGCGTTTCCCGTTGAACCTAAAATAACTCTGGTCGGCGGAAAATGAAGCCGCGGTCGCGGTCATAAATAATGCAAATTAAAAATTTACAGCATTAATGAAATCGTTTAATGAATATGAATTCACCCCGCCATGGTAACAATAACTTTGTAGAATGAATGGGGGAACCTTCAAATAAATTTCACCCGCTTTCCTGTGCTCACTACCAGCTTTATTATGGCGTTAAATGCTCCCCGTAATTATGTTTCGTAACATGATTCTTCTTGAAAGTTTCAAACTTTTTTAAAAAGGAATTCAAGTGTCCAATTACACTGTGAAGTTTGTTATGATAATTTAGGTTGGCGGAAGCCCCCTTTTACGCAAAGTGGAGAGCGAAATCGATACACGAATTCAAATTTTGTTCTCATTTATTAAAAAAGGTTCATTCCGTAATCTCTAGTTTGATGAATTTGGATCGGGGAGATTGATGAACGGGGTAGTTTTAATGGAGAAAGTATATAGTAACTATACTATGAACATTGTAATTGTGTTTGAACCAAAATATTTCTTACTAAAATTAACTATGCAGAAACTCTCGTTAGAAGTATTCGAAATTGTTTTCTTGGGCTTCTCAAGAAGTTGCTCAAGATCGTAATTTTTATGGATAGAAAATAATTCAAGTTGTGATAATACAGAATATATTCCATGATTATTGAATTACTATCAAAATTCGAAATACTAAATTAGATAAGTTATTTAAAGCTTAATGTATAAATTTCGTTAAAAAATTCGTTACATGTACGGTGTTTGAATTCTTTACATAGACTATGTATTTGTATGACCACAAGTATGACACTATTATTTAGTCATTTTTAAAATAATTAACAATTACCATTATTATTTGAATTAATAAATTATACATTAATAAAATTCGTACCACATCGGTTTTTAGAACAGAGACATTTAGGAGTAAACTTAGGTTTAAGGGTGCCATGTTTAGGATATTGAAACTGTTGAATTCAATCAATGGCTGCATATGTTTCACTTTTGGATCACTTAACAGTTTTAAACAGATCGTTTACAAAGTAATTCCATATCACTAAATTGCGCGTTCGTGATTACACTTTAGCTATCATCCGATACTGTCACAGACAATATAAATGTCCCCCTTGTGAATAAAATTGGCGCATTGCCTGTTAATGAATAAGTAAATGAAATAATTACGCATATACACGAACACAATTAGAAGCACCACAGTAATATTCACTTTCCACCTCATTTTTGTCCACATTTCCTTCGAATTAATAATTTTTCCGAAGGAAACCACGCAACTACCTCGTACTGCGTTTATTCGTTCGATAGTCGCGCAGAAAATGTTTGCAGGATTTTTCGCGATTATTTTGAGGCCATTGAGTTTCCTCTCGTCGGCACGGGACAAAGCTCGACTCGTATTCATCTCGAAATTTTGATCCCTTGTTGGCGGAGCATAGCGGGGGATCGAGGAGCCGCTGTTCACTAGAATTTTGAAATTCCAGTTCGCGTCGAAAATGGCACGCGCAAAGCTCCCCGTGGCTTTTAGTGACGTTGTTAACCGTTCACCCACGATCCATTTTCCACCCCGCCCCCCTGACACATTCGCGTTCCAACGACGACGCCACGTTAATATAGACAAGATTATAAGACCAAGGAATTTGAAATTCTCCTCACACATTTAGGTACCCATGTTTTCGAGAAAGTTGTGATGTTAAGTTTCTCCTGTTATCAGACGATTTCCGTCGTTTTATTTAATGGAACAGACGGATTCGAGCAATTTTTTTTTAAACAAGTGTGGTTATTGTGTCAGAAAAATTATGATTCGACAGAACATTATTTTTCATCGATATTTCGTCTTCTGGAGTTCCTGGGAAAAAGTTATTACAGAGATATCGTCTTAATTTTGATTTTTGATAAGGGCTACAGTCACGCACCTACGTCATAGGTACAAGCGTAAGCTTTGAGATTCATCAGTTAATTATATTTATCACAGCAGGCAGTGTAAAGAAACAATTTTCAGAAAAAATCGATTATAGTGCTTAACAATAATATATATAACACTGTTTTTTAATTTTATCTTTCTCTCTTCAGCACATTCATAATTCATTCTCGTCTTTATAATAACCAAACTCGATTGTACATATATGTATATTATATTGTGAATCTGCAAGCCCTCTAACGCTTCAAATCCTCCACCTCGCAATTTCAACTCTCTGTAACTTCCTTATTTCGTCGAATTTCGGCAAACGGTTACAGGTGCAGATTTTCGAGATGTGAACCTTTAAGAATATGTAATAAAAGTATCCCTTTCTAAATCCCGATTGGCACGCGGATTGAACGCCATCTCACGAGGGGGCTGAGAATCTTCTCCAACAAAGGATAATCGCTTCTTCGCGACCGTGAGTGAAACGTCGATCAACTCGAGACGAAACGGCAACAATATTTCCCGTGGAACAGGTCGAGGAACACGAACGAGCTTGGTAAAGCACGGTCGACAAGCAAGGACAGTTCCGTTCGCGTCCTTTATTCTCTATCGATCCTGTACACCGCTTGGGAGGGAGGGGGGAGGACTGAAACCGTAATAAAGCTACGGTAATTAACCGTAGGTAGCTATGGAGAAAACTACCCCCCTGGACGGAGGGAGGTGGCGTTGAAGAAAGCTCACCGAGGAAGTTCGTATTCTGAATCCTCGAGGATTAAGATATTGTTGCCATTGAAGCATTGTGATGCATTCTAAACGAACGACAGTTGTGTTTAATTCTTTTTTACAATTATACTTGAGCTTGGGTCTGCGACTGTAGAAATGCTCGGTTAGGACTCTAAATTCTGTCAAGCGATCTGACTTAATTATCATAAATATTGCTTTGCCCAGGTGGAGGATGCCTAAAAATGGGTGTAAGAGGGAGATTAATTCTGCTTTCAGGAGAAATTTATTTTTCTCTACTTATGTTAGCTAAAGGTTAATAAAGTTCTTAAATATTTAAAAAAAAAAAAAAAAAAAAACAGAAGGATTTTGATCCACCAAGGTCAACGGCGCAATTTTCAAATTAACGAATCGTCCAAAGTCAGTTTCGCCAGTGAAGAACTTAACCCGCTAAGAAAATTTGCATACAGAAAGTTCCCTGTCCTGAGAAAAAGGAAATTCATTCCTCAAAGAACATTATCTTTTTCATAAAACTTTTCCCTCCGTAAGAAACATTGCTGCTTGAAAGGCACATTAAATAGATCCCCTCTCCCTAGAAACCTGAACTTTAAGGCAGACCCTCGTTTTTAAGAATCCCCTAAGTGATTTTTCCCTATGAACGCGTCTCTCCGCCCGGAAACTTCTTCGTTTCCAGCAAACATTCCCATCATATTTCCCTTCACAGGCCGCCGGGCGCTTGATCGATGCTTTGATCAAGCTTAAATACAGCCGCGAGTGTTTTCGACGTGCAATTGGCCCTTTGAAAGCCATTCCATTTCGTAAGCTCGATCGCGTTCCCATCGATGTATCGAACTCCTACGGCGTAATTTAAAATACGAAGCTCCAGGGTGCTCCGCGGAGAATAATTGCCAGCGCGCTGCAAGAAAAGGGAATGCTACAAAGCGAGACAAATTTGAGAGAAGCAAATCGCGCCGTTTAATTAACCACCGTCTGCTTCGTGAGGAGCATCGCCTCGGGAAGAAGTACACTGGAATAGCGGAGGAGGCAGTGAAATCAGATTTCGTCGGAATCTTAACTAAGCAGACGACACTGTCCTGGAAGATGGCTGTATGTCCGAGCAATCTCCGAAAACTGCCGGTTAAATATCGATCGAACGGGGCCCTCGTTGCTCGTTTCTCGACTCCGCCGGGCTCAGAATTATCGCGAGGGTTTATGAATGACCCTCTCAGAGAATGGCAGCCGAGGCAGCAGCTGCAATTACAACAAATGTTGTTTCCGTGCTTCCTCCTCCAAGGGTGGAAGCGCTACTTAATGTCTTTCCACGGCGAAGGGAAAAAAAGTCGAGCAATCTGTATTTCGTAATGATCACGGCTGCGCGGACCGCCCTGCCACGGGGGTGTGTAAAACCACGGTAGTATTTATCAAGGGGGTGAGTCTGCTTTAGGGGATCAAGGAAATTGAAATTTTTTGCATGTTTTAGGGGCACAAAGCGCGCCTGCTGAAGAATTTTCCGGCTAGTAAGTAACTAAGAAGTAGTTCATTTTGGGTATCAAAGTATTTATTAAGGGACAGTTTTAGATTATGGAGTCAAGGAAATTGAAATTTTTTGCGCCTTTTAGAGATACAAAGTACGTTCGTTTAAAGTATTTTTCGATTACTAAGTTAGCAGCTAATTTTAGGAATTAGTAAATCACAATTTGCGCAATTTAATATAATTTCGAATGCAATTTAATGGTGATTTATTCGATTTTTGTTTAGTCGCCAGTTTCCTTTAAGCTATTTTATCGAAATACGATTGAAAATAAATTCTATTTCTCCATCGCGTCACTCAAACTTTACAAAAATTTCTCAAAATTATTAAAAATGGTGTAATGTATGTGTCCACATCACTGGAGTGTTCTCTGAATTTCTCTGATTAAATATAACACAAGGTAGATAAGCAGTAAGCCACAAAATTATTGACACAGACAACCATTCAACAGTAATATGTAAAATAAATAATGAAGCAATAAAAGAGTTTTACTATTTGTTTTTAATCAAGATACAGATAATTTTAAAGACCATCTACTTCTTAATAAAAATAATATCAAAACTCCTTTAATGTCTTTTTTTTGTATCTAAGAATTCGTTACCTGCGCCAATAATTTTGTAATTCACTGCAATATATATATTTTCCTCCCATCACGCTGTAATAGTTTTCCTTCCTTCACTTTTAAACCTTTTTTTTCAACTACAACATCAACAATTCACACCAAGTATTCTTCGAAAGAGGTCTTCATGCGGTCACTGCTGGAGCAACACTGTTCAGAACTCAAGGAGGGATATTAGCATCTGCCTCGAAGTTCCGAATACACAGAAATTGCACGGTATGCAAATAAGAAAAGTGGGAGAGATGGTCGAACTTCCAGATACTCGTTTCTCCCTGTGCAAGATTTATGTTTGAATAAGGGCTGAAAACTGCCACGGAGTTCGCATCGCTGGTAAATACACACTCGATAATTTCCATTTCCTTCTTAAGAATCATTTGGACGATGTTCAATATATTATCTTTTTATTCAGATTATTATTATGTAATATATCATCACGAATTTTATTTAAGTATGAAGTTTTAGGAACTTTTAAAATGATACGCTCTGTACAAAGTTCTCGAGGAGCTGCTCAAGTTTCGAGACGATTTTATCCCATCTTCCCGTCGAAAACGACAATCTGCAGCGAAGTTGCAGCCCCTAGTGCTCATGAATGTTTACGAAACTTCTATTACTTATCGCCGAACTACATAGTTCGCTTCGATTCAAGGGAGTCCCCCGTAGCGAACGAAATAACTCGTTCCTTTATCCGATCAGGTGGCGAAACTGTAGTTTGCAAATTTTATCCCGGTCCTATTAACGATTCAAGACAATCAGCCTCGTGGAAGCTGGTGGGAGTAAGTAATGAGCAGAAACTGCGTGTTGTAATTAAAAGTGTGGCTTTTAATAGCGACGAGTGTGTAAACCAATCTGTTTGGATATTATTGTTAAAAATCTTGTAGATTTTGCAAGCCTTGATGTCTTAAATTTAAATCATGAGAATCCAAGAATTTTCTTGAGGATCTAAATTTTTTTAAAATCTTTGATCTTGACAATCTCAAACTCTTTGTGAGTTTCGAAAATCTTCAAATTTGGGGGTATGAAAAATTTGTAAGTTTTTCTTCACATTTGCAAACTTTAATGTCTCTAATCTTGAAAATCAAAGAATGAACTTGAAAATATAGAAAATTTTAAAAATCGGGGCGAATCTGAAATTTTTCGATATATTTTTGAGAAATTCCAGATGATAGCTTTTACAAAATCAGACACTGTGTTTTACTAAAGAACTTAATGTTAAAAATATTAAACAAAATCATTGTCACTATCTTCTATAATTCCTTCAAAAGAAATTTATTTCACCTGGCTCAATTCGATTCTATTTAGTGCCTCGTATTTTCAATAAATTTTGAACAAACGAAAGGGTCAGTTTTCTCTGCGCGAGGTTTACAACGATAACAGTGAACGCGGGAATTAAAACCAAATACCTAAATTCCACGATTTCACGTGTTGGAGAAGAATTGAAAATATCTATGGACTTTTGAAAGCGTAAAATGCGGTTAGATATGTTTCACGAGCGTAACGTTGGCGATGTTGGCTTTCAAGTTATCTGAAAATTGCGAGAACAGAGTCCACGAGAGCTGGGGAATTCTTTACTCAACGACGCTCGTCGAAAAAAGGGGGAAGGAAAAATTTCAACGCGATACATTTTTGCAGCCACGCGATTCACGAAGCGTGGGTTTATTCTGCTCGGTTTATTTCGCGAGTTACCTCTTTGATAAGGAAAATACCTTTGTTATACTATCGATGTGTGCAACGATCGATGACAGAGGATCGCGTAGATGATCTTTACTTGGCAGACTTAATATTTACAGAGTGAAACGTGATATTTGCAGCCCTACAATAAACGTAATTGCGAATTTGAAGCTGCAAAATTTGTGTACTCGAAACATACATGTAGATAATTTTATCAATTACTCGAATTGGTGTATGATTAATAATAAATTCCTCTAAATAACACTTTTCATTGTTTATTTTAATAATCTCTGACGTAACAAAGTAGGTATCTTCACACATTTTCAAAGATTTGTAACACAGCTTTAATTTAGAAATTATCTTCAACTTCATGAAATACCTCCAATTTAGAAATTGTCTTCAGTTTTGCAAAGTATCTTAACTTTTGTAAAGAGAGGGATATTACCAGCACACTTCAAACATTTCCCTAAGCTGTAATGATTTATGCAACTTCTTAGCTACTTACAAGATTAAGACAGACTTCATAATTATACGTATATAACCGTCTTTAAAATTCGGAGTCTGACACAGATTCTATCTAAAAGTATAAAGTATTATTCCTAATATTTTTTCAATATCTCACGAATTGGTAATTTAATTCTGCGTCACTACGGAAATCGAAAAAATGATCAAACGCTGAAAGATAAGAGAAAAGGGTCCTCCATCTCATTATTCCACTTCAGAACTTCTAAAAATAATACTTCCTTCACGCTTTCGTTGTTTTAATATTAAATCCACCCTTCAATATAAAATTTTAAAATACGACTAACGACTTATAACTCATCCAAATGCATTTTCTCACACATCGAATATGTATTATATTATGATGCTAATTAATAATAATTTAGAAACAGCAATACTCCCTTTAAAAACTTTTAGAAATCATATTTCCTGCATCTTCTATTTAAGAATTAATTTGTTTTACAGAAACTTTATTTTATATTTAATAACGACCTTTAATCTCTGAGGATGTATTATTTCAGGTTCTAGAATACGCGTCATAATGAAAATACTGTATTCTGTATTCGAAACGCGTACAGATTCGCGACACAGCCTTTCCTAGTCGCGAGCGAGCAATCGAACGGCCTTTGAAGCGAAACAATCGCTGTAGCAAAGCGGCTCTCGGTTTTCCGGCGAACAGAAGAAATCGGGGACGCGCGCGAAATAATTCGATTTGGCTTTTCACTCACCCTGAAACTCCTTCCGGGCCGCGCTGACGGAAGTGACGATGTTGGCCACGTGTCCAAGCACAGTGGCGAACAGCAGCAGACCGAATAGCAGCTGAGCTATCACGAACATGTACTCGCCTTTGCTTCTTGGTCTGAAAATAAAAGGAAAAACTCGTATTTAAGTAACAGACCAGATGTTTTGAATATTTTTAAAATGGTGATATACCGTCGATGATGCAGTTTCTATTAATTACGAAGAAAAATCGAGAGCTAAGGTTTCGAATCATTTCCCAGCAGAAAAAAATTATTTAGCAAGGTAGATCCTAATTAAAATTAATGGGCTTGATAGATTTTGAGACAAAAATTAATTTGTGTTGCCTATTTTCGTGAAAATTGTATTTTCCAAAGAAATTCGAAACCAGCAGAATGATGACTTAAACCCCCCCTAATTTCACACGAAACACATCATATTTAAATTTCATCAAAATCCCTCGCGTACTTTACTCAAAACGATGGTTTTGCCTTTTAACACTATTCCTACTACGAACCGGTCAAAAACACCATTTTTAAAATATCGATTAGAATTTCCTATATACAACGTAATTGAATCGCCTTTAAACTTCATGAGTTTGCCTCAAATATACGTATAGTACATTTTTGAATATTCACTTCTTGTTTTATTGTTTATTTTCTAAGAAAAATTTGTACTCTGTCACGTATTACATAATTCCGTAGCCAGTTTAATATAGGGACTAATCTGATTGGCAGAATAAATACATGAATAAATAATGGTACCTGGGTAGATCACCTATGGTCGTGAGCGCCAGTGTGCACCAGTAGTAGCTCTGCAGATATTGTTTCACAACGTCCGCGGTCTCGGAGTCGCTGAACACCCAGTTCTTGCTGCCGAATCCGTTGTTCTTATAAATAATGTGATAGAGGCACCCGTTCCAGTGAAAGATCACCAGTAAGTAATGTATCAGGGATGTGGAGCGGAATAAATTCGGATAGTTGGTGTGTCGCTCGGTTCTGTCCATGAACGCCCAGAACCTGCGTGACAATCGACGAGGAAAATTATACGAGATTCCAGCGAGATCGTCGCAGCGCGGCGATAAATTTCAAAATTCCTATCAAAACATTGCGCGCTAAAATGCCTTGGTGGTCGGCAAGGAATTTTTGCGCACCCAACGGGAAGAATAGTTGTCAAAGAATTTTCGCGTCGACTAACCGAGTTTTGGTTGAAAATGATGATTTTTATTTCTTCGTAAATTCGGTTTGGAAACGAACGAGTTATCATTTTTGTAATTTTTGCTGAAATATTAAATGAGTTTGAATGTTGCGTTTAAATGGAAAATTGCTGTGTTGTTACATGAGATATTTTATATTTAATAATGTGGCTAAAGTGTAGTTTATTAGTGTTTTTTATGTTTGAAGAAATGTCTGAAATCGTTTCACTTCGTTGCCGAGGAAGAATTATTTCATGATTTTTTCCTGTTTTCTGGTTCCTTTTGTAGAATATATTGCTTCTGTTTGATTGCAAGTGAATTGTGGAAGATTTGGTACTTGTTTACAGGAATTTCTGCGGAAGTAGTGGTGAGCTATCGTTGCATTGGTGCACTTTCTACGCAAAAAGGGATATGAATCTCGCGAGACCAGACATTTCTGAAAAGCAACCGAAGGGTGAATAATGTGTGCTTTGTAGTGGTCTCGCAAAAATAAATCACTGTGTTACGACATTTCTTTCAATATTCAATGATTTCTCTTTCCATTCTCTGAACATTATGTTCGCGAAATTTGAATAATTGCAAGGCGATAAAAAAAGTTCGAATTTTCTTTGTCATATTGTTGGAATTTTTGTCAAGTATTCATCTAAATGCGAATTCGATAATTCATGCATAATAATTACTAATTAATATCCTTAGCGACATTAATATTTAAAGAACCTGCTACGAAAATGGGAAAAATAATTATGGTGTTCGTATACATGAGCAGTTAATTTATTACTGCGAAAATAATTATGATGAATAATTATTTCTCGAATAATGAGGAATAGATTCTCGATGCGTTATAAATTCACATACAGAGGGAGTCGAGCAATTTGTAGGTGATCATATTTCTTTAACAATTCAAGATGTAAAAAAATAGTGCAAGAGAAAATTGTACGATATTACAATGTCTATCTTTCTATGAATTTCTTTTCCTGAAGAATAAAGAAGTCCTAGAAAAACAGACATTGTTATGTCATTATTCAACATTTTCCTTTGCCATTGTCTAATGTTCTTCTTATTCAACGCGCACCAGAAAAAAATGTGTAATTATTAGGACAACCCCTGTGACGTCATAAAATTGAAAATGGAAGCGATTTTACCATTTAAGCATTTAGCATAATGTCAAGGAACAAGAGTCACACATAGATATTAGGAACAATTTACTTAAAAATTTTCTCAAAAGTAGAAGAGTTTTTGAAATCAGAAAACGATTGGGTTAAAAGTAGTCACAGTAGAATTCACCTAGAAACCTCACAATTCCTCCGAATATTTAGTCACTCACACAAATTTAAAGGAATAATTAATCGTGAAAACTGCTCATTGCAACTACCTTCTGTTCAGTTCCTTCAATTTCGATAGGAAGAATATAATTCCCCATATAATCTAGATAAGAACTAGTCCTTCGCAACAAATTTGTGAGTCACTGTGTACCGAAATACACCAAACAAAAAATGCATCTTCAAAATAAATAATTTCTTGACCCGTCTCTACCAGAATTCTTTTACTAATCCTAAACCATAGATTGCACTTGTGAAATTTTCTGACACGATTCCCACGGGTGCATTAGAAATACGAAGTAACGTGGCCAATGACTTACCGATATATCTTTACGAGTCTAAAGCTTCGCAGTATACTGTTGAATCCTATAGATAAGTATAAAAAGTCGAGGGGCAGCAGGCACAGGATGTCCATGTAAAAGGTGGTGCTGTTCGTGTAATGGTTCCGAAGCTTCGTCGCGTCGGTTTGCAACACGCCGTCCTCCAAGTATCCCGTTCGTATGTGAAACACTATGTCCAGCACGTATAAAAAATCGGAGAAGTAGTCCAAGCAGAACCACACCCAGCGTGTTTCGCCTGTGTCACACAGAAATAGGTTTTTCTTTTTAAACAGGCTACTGATCCACGGAACACTTTACCATTCATCCTTCACACATATTTTTCCAAGCCTCGCAACGTCTAATTTTCAATAACTACTGGGAAATCTTAGCAGAAATGAAAATAGGGTAAACCAACCAGTGAATGACCATTAGGCAAAGAAATGTAAATTATAAATTTAAAAATTACTATTTGTTTATAAATAGAGTGTAGTTGCACTTTTAATATCCCATATTTTTAGTTTTGCGTATTAAACAAACATTAATAAGTAGAATTCTTAATAAAAGTATGCGGTCATTTACTGGGCTTCTCATTCAACAATTCAGTCATTTACTGGTTTCTTTACCCTACGTAAAACGTGTTGGAAAGGTTTGCGGACGATTGCAACGCACGGATTAGGGAATGGATCAATAGTTGATGATGCGTGTTAAACATTGGCTAAAAAAACATTGAATGGAAAGAACAGATGGAGTCGCATAAAAGAAAGACTAACCGTTTATCTCTTGGAAGGCGAACCTGTAGATGATGACCCAGAAGTTGTACAGGAAGGCGAGGGAAACCACCATCGACCAATAATAGCAGAGGCGGCCCGCGGGATCGAAGATGAAGGACCAATTCGGGCCACGCGCACGGAATCCCTTTGTCCCTGGCTGTGCGGGGTAACCCCTGCTACCGCGTTGCTGCTGTTGTTGCTGTACCGTGTACCTCCTACGGGAGAACAGTTCGGCAAATTGTAATAGTAATACAAGAACACAGGTGGACGAACCGAAGACTAGGGGACGCTAGCTGTAAAAATTCATCGAAAGTGTGGGTTACAATTTAGTCCTGGGAGACTTAGTTTTCGAGGAAATCGGTTTTGAAGACTCTCCAGTGGGCGCGGAATTGACGTTTTACTGGCTTGGTGTGTCTGACTATTACTCGTCATTTCTACTGGCTTGTTTTATTGATTATACAGTAAATACTTGTTAGGAGCTCGACGTACGGGGCTAGCGGCGGGCTCCTAACGCGACTGGACACTATGAGCAGGCGAGAGGAAACGGAAGAGCCTCTCGCTCGTTCCCGGGTTCCCCCACTCTCATCCGAAGGATTCTAAGAAATGGTGGGGATAGTCGCCGGGCTCCTAACGCGTGGTAGAAACGAGCTCATAACGAGGATTTACTGTATTGAGGGTTTGAGTGATGTGGCAGAGTTTGAGATTGTCTATTTTATATTGCGTTACAAGTATCGGGCATTGAGGTGACATAGTACTCAACATGTTGCTGCTTAAATTTGACCAACGAAGCATTCTTCCAAATTCGTCTATATATACCGAAGATTTAGCAATCCAGTAACTGTCACGATCTACTTGCCTGAAACGAAAGAGGGACCCAAAAAATGAGGGCATTCTTCGCCCGTTTTTGGTCCCACTATTCTGGAACTGAACTTTATGCCAAATGATAGCTCATGATGAGACATCAATCACAACCAATTTTCAAGTTGAGCCGAGAATTAATTTCTAACATATCTTTATAGGGGAATATGAGGTAAAACGGAACACCAATGTTTCTGTTAGATAAGAGCTGCGAATGAGTTGGTACCGCGTCACATGGAACCAAAGGGTCCTCATAGCATTCTATGATAGACTAGGGTAATTCCGGGTGAGATGACACTGCGGGTGAGATGGCTCGATCACGCTCCTTTTGCAAATATATTTTTGTCCTTTATAAAACCACTAAATTTACGGTGTGCTGATTTTTTAAACACTGGGCCATCTCACCCCGACTTACCCTATAAATCCCTGCGGTACAAACTCATTCGCAGCTCTTACCTAACAGAAACACGATGGTGTTCCGTTTTACCCCACTTTCCCCTATATATTTCTTTCCTTCCCCTCCACTTTTTAAAATATCCCTCCACCCACTACTACGCTTTGTAAACAGACCCTTCGCCTATTCATTCAATCCCTCTGCCACGTGACAGACCTAGACTGCTCGCCTATAATGTACCCACTCGACACTTTCGTTGCTAGATGGTCGTCGTTAGGAGTTACTATCTGCCACTAGATACCCATTTGCCTCCAAACATTTCCCACTGTCAAGCTCGGCGCACGCAATAAAAATTACACCGCTCTACTGTACGCCCCCGCCACTTTATACCCCGTGCGCCCAAGCATCGCGTGTCTGGTGCTAGGGACACCGGGATGGATACAACAGGCAGGCGCAGCAAAGTTGTTTCGCTCGCCAGGCACCGAGGCAAGTTTCTGTTTATCTGGCTGCGTCAAACTAGTTAGGAGTTGAACGCTTGCATGATGTAACTGCTGCATAGCATAACTCAAATCACCGGGTGTCTGCGCGCGTTTCTCTCTCTCTCACATATCCTGTTCCTCATAAAATTTGCCTGCTGAAGTTACTTCGATGAAAGCAGAGAAGTATGGAGCTCACCTAGCAAGAGAGGAGTCAATAAAATTCTTTGATTCTGTTAGAAGTGGAAATTGTCTGAAAAGATTCCAAATTAGAAGTCTATCTTCAAAAAAGAGTTTTTTTATTCAAAAAAAGAGTTTTTTTTTATTCAAAAAAGAGTTTTTTTTATTAAAAAAAGAGTTGACGTGTAAATAAATCTGAATTTCCCATGATTTCTTATTCCAATGAATAAGGCTGCTTTTTTATTGCTCAGGGAAAGTTTCGTGGGTATATTGAGTATTTAGGGAGAAGAATACCAGAGTATATTTTGGAGTTGCGTGTTGACTTATTGTTAGAAGAGGGTGAAGAGAGGTGTGTGACGTCTGAATCTAAATCTTAGCAATTTCGTCGCTCACCCTCGCAATATTTTCTTGTGTGTTTAAAATTAAAATGCATATTCTGAGAGACCCAAAAGTATTCCTGGACCATCTGTGTTTAGGAACTGTCCATTCGAGTCCAAATAATTAAATCATTCGCCGACATGCCAAGACGAACGTCTATAAACATGATATTAATTAATTTGTTGCTTAACCCCAGGGCATTGTTTCGAAAAAATTGTTGCTATCACCTTTATTTGTAGAGTACAAGGAATAATTTAACCTCATAAAAATCAATACCTTCGTTAGCTCAGCCTATATTGGAAATTTGGAAAAGTCATTGGAACTTTATACTGATAAAAAGTACAGACTATTCAAGTAATCGTGAAGAAGGAGTGATTCTTCATGAAAAAACAAAGTATTGGAATAGAATTCTTTATTCCTTCCTCATCCCTTCGTTATAGAAGGAAACAACTTTGAATATCTGAATTCTACATATTTATTATTATTATTTTATCGTCGTTACTAACTATGTAATCCAGAAATATAAAAGTTGAAGGGAATTAGAGCATACAGGCGAGGCAGAGTCGTAAAACTGTTATATTTAATCTCGTTTCTCGAAGGAATTAAGGGATCTCTTTTCTGGACAGTTTAGAGAAATATAAAAATTCCGGGATAAAAGGAATATCGTGTATTTAGAAGAATCCAAGTTCTGTTGAATGTTTAACATTATATAAAATATTGCAGCCTTCGAAGTTTCAGGCTGACAATTTTAGTTCGCTTAAATTAAAAATAGTTCAATCAATTTTAATTAGTGAAACCCCTTTTAACTATAAATTTAGAAAGTTTTGCAGAGGATATACCATTATTTCGACTTATAAACAGGAGAAAAATTGTTGGAACTATAACGAGCTTTGAGTTTATGTTTTTAAGAGTTGAATTTCTCTGTTACGTTTAGCAGCGAACGTGACTTCTCTAAAAATTCAATAACTGGATATTCTTTCTTGGAAGTGAACGTCTATTGCAATTCTACTTCAATGTATAAGCACTTTTCGTTACGAAAGTACTTACGAGGAAAGAGCTGTGAGATATTGTAAGACAACTATGGAAACATTCCTTTCTACGTGCTCAGACATCCACCTCTACTATTATGGTAGGATCTTAGAAGAATGACAGTACACACAAGGGAAATACAAAAGGGTATTACATTCAGCTCACCGATGTTCTCCAAAGTTTGCATATAGTTAGTGCGCAGTATGCATAATAATATGTAAAACGCATAGGGAACAGTACGAAAAAATTTGAGGGAAACATGTAAAATGTCATTTTTAAAAAAAAGTGGACTTAATACACTATTTTATACATAGAACCATGTATAAAATCTGGAAGACCGAAACTTTGAATTGTACTAGGCAAATTTAATACAGTATTATACGTAACTAACATGGGCTAACTATACACAAGCTTTTGAACTAAATCTGTGACTCCAAATAGTGATCAACAGAAAGTTTATACGATGAGAGAAGAAAGACAGTTCCTAGGGTTTATACAAAAGAAGACTTTTGAAAAAAATAAAACGGTTTTTCGAATTTCACTGTTCCCCCAAAACCGGTTAAATAGGTTTTCGAATTTTGACAAAAGAATATATTTAAAATACCTAGAAAATAAATATTTGTACTTACTTTAAAATTTGTTTCACTGCATACAAAACCAACTGAAAAAACTAAAATAACTAAAATCCGTACAAAATATAAATTATAAATTGATTTATTATATTTCTTCCGAAAATATGATCTCATGAAGATTAGTTTTACAGTGAACAGTTACCCACTACATACAATATGCTTCTGTCCGAGGTGATTTTAAGTAAAAATGTTAATGTTATTAATTAAATAATTAATTCATTTTTACATATTAATTCTACTATACATATACATATGTTTGTGTGTTTGTCTGTCGCCTAAAAACTTTCGAACAATAAACTTTGGGATCACGAAATATGTCTCAGCTCATTATGCCTGACCATCATTTTCACAAGAAAACTGAACAATTTTTTTTTTAAAATCAGAATTTAAATCTCGGGCGAAGCCGAGTAGTAAAGCTATAGTAACCCATAAATTGAAGGGTCATAAAATGATTCAGTGATGTTATGCAGACAAGTAAGTAAAAATTTTTGTTTCAAACTTCCTTCTGACCACTGGCTACCATAAACCCAATTCAAAACTAATCAAATCCCAGTCTCCAAAGCGCCTAAAACGATCCCAGTAGTCAAACTGACCTAAATTCATCCTACAAATACCACTTCTACCTCACCATACCTTTACCACCAAATATACACCTTCAAATGATTGCCTATTTACTAGTGGTGGAGAACTATCGATGGTACTTACGATAGTTATCGATGGTTCTCACTATCGAAAACTATAGATGGCTTATTTTCACTATCGAAAACTATAGATGGCTTATTTTCACTATCGATAATTATCGGTATTGAAAATCGTAGGTTAGTAGTCAATTAAAAAATAATAACAGCTGAAATTCAGAATCCCAAATTTAATTTCTAATATTATTACAAATTTCGATAGTGAGAACCATCGATAACTATCGTAAGTACCATCGATAGTTCTCCACCACTATTATTTACCCCACTCTGTACCATACACCTCAATCAAGCTACCTCTATGCACACACATAGACAGGCGAGGCTCTCTCACCAAGCTCCAGGACGCCGGAGATAATCGATCCTGTATACTCACGTCTCGGTGCCGTTGCAGCTGCTGTTGCTGAGATGATTGACGGACGCCGGCGTGTGCAGGTGCGACTCGTCGCGCGAGGACGTGAGCGCCACCGTGTACGGCAGCTTGAATTTTCCCTTCAGGTGGTCTTTCTTCTTCGGCTTGCGGCTTATGTCGAGCTCGCTCGCCCCACGGTTCACGTAAGCCCCCTGTAGCGAGTCGCGGGACGAGCTGAAGTATCGCTGCGACACGGAGTACACCTGCACCCAACCACAGTTTACTAGTTTTTGTCAGTCGATGCACTCTGGATTTATGGCCACCGAGTTCTGTCGAATACGCGGCTTTCGATTCGACTCGCCAGGGGGGTTCGTAGCCGGCTGGAACGCGGCAAATAGGGATACGGAGGGTGGGAACGTAAGGGTAGGGGATGTGGTTTTTTGCTCGCGCTATCATCGCGAGAACGAATGCCGCGATTAAAAAGTGAGGTCGGTGGACGTGATTGAATAGCTACAAGAGAGACGGTAGGAATAAAAAAAAAAGGGGGATAGGTTTTTGCGAAGGAAGGTCCGAGAGGTCGCCCCGGGAAGTTGATACGGATAATTTATTTGATTAAGAGGGAGTTTTATCCGTTCAAGTGAAGGATCTGTCCTCCCGCGCAATTGGACCCGGTTTTTACTCCACGCGCGCAGAATCAAGAATCGCTTCGGTTTTTTCGCCATGCCGATTACGCGGGCTCTGTGTGCTGTGGCCGCTATTCTTCGTTCGCCTTGTTTTCTTTGAGTGAAAGAAACGAAATTGCCTTTTAGGGTAATGGAAGGGACGCGATGGCGGAGCGAAGGAGAGTGAAGGGCGATGGGTTAGGTGGAAGAATGTTGGAGGAAATGTAAGTGGATTCGCGAGTAAATTTCATTGCGCTGAATGTAGGTATGTATTAGAATTATTCTTTGCCAAGAGTATGAGGACCCTGTGTGCTGATAAAAGTGTTCTGCTTCTGATGCGGGTAATGGAATTATTAACACGTTAAGCCCTTGGCGACCGCCTCTGTATGTCCTACGGGACCTTAAATTTTTCACATGACGTCGGTAACAGATACGGACCTGTGCAACTGGTTGCTTATACTGTCGCTCTGTTTATACAGGGTGACTCATTTGAAGCGACTCATTCGAAACTGGTGGACATAATAAATTCGGTAGGGGAGACCGGGGTGAGTTGTTCTGACAGTTCTATCTTCAAAATGAAAAAGAGCGTTGTACTTTAAATTATTTTTTCCCTGTAAGTTGATCACGCCACTCTGTGGAAAAAATAATTTAAAGTAAAACGCTCTTTTTCATTTTGAAGATAGAACGGTCGGAACAACTTGAACCTAAATGA
Organism: Andrena bicolor; assembly: GCA_960531205.1. Classification (NCBI taxonomy): domain Eukaryota; kingdom Metazoa; phylum Arthropoda; class Insecta; order Hymenoptera; family Andrenidae; genus Andrena; species Andrena bicolor. The sequence continues at coordinate 2,459,922 of OY482668.1, read as the reverse complement.
CCCTTCAGTGAAAGCTAACGAAATAGCCACTAACAAGGAGAGTATTTTAGGTGTCCGCCTCCGATGATTTTGATTTTTGGATATGTTATAGAGGACCGAAAAATAAGAAATACGTGTTTTTTTATTTTTATAGAGGACCGAAAAATAAGAAATACGTGTTTTTTTATTTTTATAGAGGACCGAAAAATAAGAAATACGTGTTTTTTTATTTTTATAGAGAACCGAAAAATAAGAAATACGTGTTTTTTTATTTTTATAGAGGACCGAAAAATAAGAAATACGTGCTTTTTTATTTTTATAGAGGACCCAAAAATAAGAAATACGTGTTTTTTTTATTTTTCCCCGTTTTCATATTTGGGGGGGGGGGGGGGGTGAAAACTGCGTTGAAAGTTAGGGTTGAAAAATCATTTTTGTGGAATATCTCGAGAACTATTAGAGATAGGGGAATAGTGTGAATGGACGAATTTTGTGTCTTTGAATGCGAAATATCACTGACTCACCAGATTTTCAAAAAGTCCACAAAAATGATTTTTCAACCCTAACTTTGAACGCAGTTTTCACCCCCCAAATATGAAAACGGGGGAAAATAAAAAAACACGTATTTCTTATTTTTCGGTCCTCTATAACATATCCAAAAATCAAAATCATCGGAGGCGGACACCTAAAATACTCTCCTTGTAAGAACAGGCAAAGTGTCACTATTAATATTACCTGTTGCTGCTGATGATAATAATGATGCGTGGGCGTGTCGCGACTCATGCATTTACCGCCGACCAGCTCCAAGAGGCTTTGCCTCGAGGGCAGCGCGCTTCTGGAAACGTTGTCCACGCTTTTCGTGTCCTCCTCCTTGTACCGTCTGCCCCCCGCCTTGCCGTCCACCGCCCTCCCGTGCTTGTCCTCGCGGTGCTTCTCGCCCCCGCAGCTCAGGGCGGAAGCGGAACCGCCGCTGTAACGGTCCCTCGCGCCGCCGCCGCTGGTCGACGTGATCACATCTGAAACGTCAAAAGGAACGGACCCTCAGCTTTTTCGTGGCTGATAACGAGCTTCAAGGGTGGGCCCAGTGGATTCGTTCAAACGGTAAAATATCGTGGCTAGGGCGACGTTAAATATGGTGGGAGGATCGATGCCACGAATTTCAGGGCGATTTCAAAGGAAAATAAGTAATAAGAAAGTTGAAGGAAATGTAAGTGGAATTGTGATTGAAATTAAATTGTATCGAGTAAATTGATAATTGTTTTTTGTAAAGGGTTTGGCAATTCGGTATTGAAAATCGTAGGTTAATCAGTTCAAAAATAATAACAGCTGAAATTCAGAGTCCCAAATTTTATTTCTAATATATTACAAATTTCGATAGTGAGAACCATCGATAACTATCGTAAGTACCATCGATAGTTCTCCACCACTACTACAATGTATTGCGTCTTGAAAAAATTCAGCTGCTGATGTATAATAGTCAGTGAAATTCTGAGCATACTAATTAATTTCGTTAAAAGGGCTTCGTACAAATGTGCTCATCTGACTGAAATGAATATTTTCCATAAAAATTCAACATACAAAGCTCCCTTTCCTATCTTATACGGATTCGATATCCCTTTTAAATGTTTCAAATTCTTTTTTTCAGTGTAAGGAAGGCTATAGCTCAATCATTTAAATAATATTGCTGATCATTTTGTACTTTATGAAGCTTCTCTTAAGAAACTAGAGACTTCAAAATATACAATGATCCATACTTTATTCAAACGTTGTCCTATATTATTAAAAAAATTACTATTTCGAACCAGTCGCACTCTTAAACGGTCGCTAATGGGGACATTTACCTTATTTAAGACCTCTCTATTGCTTGGTGATCTTGCTACCCGTGATCCTCAATATTACCTCGTGATTTTCAAGTAATATGATAATCAAACGGAGTAATTGAAATATAGAATGAGTTCTTGATGAATTAACGATGAATAATAATTACTTTCGCGAACGAAGCAAAATAGTTTCGAGCAATTTACCCTGACACTTTTATACGCAGGGCGACGAGTAGAATCGATTCTTTCAAAAGAAAATATCGCCCCATTTAGAAACAAGATGCAATTCGTCGTATTTGTGACAAAGTAGCTTTGTAGCAAATTAAATACTCTCGAACAATTCAACTTTTTCCATCATCTTCTTTTCTATTTGTAGCAGGGAGAAATAGATATATATGACGTGTTCCACTTTGTATAAGCAGCAGTCCTGCTGCGTTATGTATCCTTCAATTGCGATTGCCTCGTCGTCGGCGCAGCTTCCATTAGATTTGTTCACTGCGAGAAAGCATTTAAAATGCGCGAGGCTTTGTGAATGGGGAACGACGTCGCTGTCCCAAGCATTTATGGCTGTTGCGCTGAAAGCGGAGAAGTCTCGTGCAATATATCTCTCGTCACTCGCTTCCGGCGATAATAATTAGACATGAAGCCCTGTTAGACAAAGGGTGAAAAATTCCGAAGCTTAATACGTTCCCTCGCAGCGTGCATTTTGGAATCTTCTTCCCTCGGATCGCGTTGCATTCCTCATAGTTTGTATTTTATTCAGTGCCCGTTTCGCATTAGGTATGCAAAGTTCTGAGTACCTCTCGGGCGATATGAGTTCGATTCAACATTTCAGGAATAATATTTTTAAACAAAGCAGTAGATATAGTTACGGACATCGATTACTAGATCAAGTTTCGACACGTAACTCTGTTCCTCTTGCTTATTATTTCTGAAAAGGGAGAAGCAACGTACACGGTTCAATGCACAAAAGCCAGCTCCGTCACTCCAAAGTTATCTTACTATTTCTGGCCTCAGAGGACACCAAAGAACTGACAATCACTCTCACCCCTTCGGCCCTCCATCATCTTCGTCGTAACCCAGCCATCCTATTTCGCGCACCGGCTCTGCTAATTATTACGTCGTCCGTTAAACCCTGAAATTTGATAGCTGACATCGATCTCCCGCCTGTTACTGGATGTTTAACGATGCTCGGCGCGCGATATTCGACCGTTGGTTGTGCGATCGATTCCGGTGGATTGAAAGTGCGCTCGGAATTAGAGCGTGCAAAATTCTTACGTGTTTCGACAAGGTCTTGTCGATTTCGACAACATTCGTTGGAGTGCTGAAAACTACAAACAGAAAAAAGAAGAAACGAACATCCGCCAAATCTCGAATCTAACGAAATCGCACTTCTTACAAAATTCGCATTTTTCCATTTTCTGTTTCTCCTAAATAAATATTTGATCGTCATATCTCTTGAAGATCGTGAAAAATATTGGATCAGTACTGAACACGGCTCGTGTTTCGTACAGAATATCGTTGCTATTCGGAGCTGGCACTGACAGAACACTGTCAAAGAACGATTGAAGTGATTCCACTGCTGGACTCTCATCCCCTTACAGAGTGTCAATTAAATTTGAATTTCCAAGATCTCGCGAAGGCTTTGATTCGTGCCGAAGTGGGATCCAAGAGTTATATCGATCGAGGCGCAGTGAAACAGTGACTCGAAACTGGCGCGAAGAAAAAGTAAAAGCTGAGGAATCCTCGAACTTCGCCGGCTGATGACTATACAGGCGCGAGAATGCTACTAATTGGAGCGAAGGGTCGCTTCGACTGCAGTAATTGACGAAGCAATTATTTGTTTCACTCGGAATTATTTGCCATCGTGAAGAATACACAAGGGGCCGGCAATGCTCTTCCGATTTTGCTTCGATATTCGCTGTCACCTCGGCGGGATTCCCGATCCATTGAATTTTAGCGCTAGTTGCATTTTTGAAATTGAACATTTTTATATCATCCTCTTGTAAATTGTGCGCGTTTATGAATATTGTCGAGGGTTATTTTAATATTCCACGCATTCAATTTAATTTAGTTATATTTTTACTGGCTTTAGGTTTTTTAATTTAATTTTAATTTAATTTTAAATTAAATTAATTACTGTAGATGGGTTAGACAACCTTTTGGTACAATTAATTACAAATGGGGTAGAAAAGGTTTTAATAGCATAACATCTTCTGTGATACATTCTTCACTAGTTCCTTTAATTTAGTTTAAATGAAAATGAAAATTTGACGTGAGGCTTTACATAAAGGAGGGGTGAAAGAAGTAGAAATTACGAGAAATTTCAGTGTAATTATAGAAATAGCCGAAGTCGTATATTTTCGCTTCGAGATAGTTAGTAATAAATACAAAGTTATAAAAAATACAGAAAAAGAAAATAAATTAGATTTTTCTCAATTGTTTGCATGAAAAAATACAATAACGCGATAAATCGAATTATTCCGAATTCTCTGTACTAAGAAATACAAGCAGAGTTACAAATTTAAATTTTCCAGTCGTTTCACTCAGACCCCACTCGTGATTAAAATATTACTAATTATTAGATAATTCTACAACATTTGTCAAAGAAAATTTGAATAGAAATTACGTCATCCACGGCGATTTTAGTGCTTCACTTTTATCCCCGGGCCCACGTGATTCTTTTTCCGTGTCGTTTGGAAATAAAAGCAGATTTCAGCCTGTCGGTCGGTCGGCTTAATTTACGACTTTCATTTATTATCGCAAACAAGCCGTTCTCCCTTTTCATGCAGGATACTTCCGCGGCTAACTTCCTTTTATGGACGCCTTCATAACCTTGCGCTCAAATACCATTGTCTCGGGAAAAAAGATTAACGATCTTCATAGATGTTGCCCTCGCTACGATAAAAATTTATTAGCGAACCGCGACTGGAGAACGGGCGATATCGTACCTGTTTATCGTTCTCATCTAGAAACTCGATTATCCGAATCCTCCGTGACGCGTGGCATTCACGATTCATTTCTGGACCTTTCTTTTTTTGTGGAAAAAAATCTTTAAGAGGCACAAAGCTTTTGAAAATTATATATAAAAATTAAAACAACAACCTTGTAAATTTAAGGGTTGATTTCACCCCTTCAAAGTGAATTTCCGTAGTAAAAAAATATCCCCTTTCATACTCCAATACATTCACGCTAAGTTTCGTGAAAATCGGAACTTTCGGGTAAGAAAGTTTCTTTCTAAGTGAAATGATTCAAGTGAAAATTCTCCGATACTCCATCACACCCCCTCGGCAACGTATTAGAATTTAAACAAAATCATCGCGGCTCAAACGCTGCTGGTTGGTGGAAACTCTGCGAGGCAGCTCTTTTCCTGTTCGCTGCGTCTTGCCGCGATATCTCGTTAAAGGTTTTAAGACCCCACATCTCGACGGGGCGGGCCACTCCATTTTGTATTTCCTTGACATTTCCCCTCAAAAGCGTGGAAGTTCTATAAAGGTTGCATTCACTCTCGAACTTTCCCGATGAGAGTGTATCGCATTTCCAATATCCGGCCCGCCTTCATCCCGATCTCAGCCGTCTGCCGCGAGCGAACTTATTTTCGTGCCAACTCAGTGGCTTTGGAGATGAAAAAGTAGTTCCGTCGGTTTGAGGCCCGCGACGGATGCAAATTAATAGAATATATTTGGCTTTCGAGGGGCGGTTAATGTCTGTTTCGAGAACGCTGTGCGGTGACTAACTTCAGATGTATGAATTCGAGTGGCGCGCGAAGAAATATTCTTGAGAAAGGAAGCCACGAAATGAATTTTCGGTCAAGTCTCATCTTCCGAGATTCGTTTTTTTTTCGCCTACGATTTAGACTCTTCGTTTGAACCCTCGGAAATTAATGAGTAAAATTTGTGGATTTTTTTATAAATCAACGGCTGGATGCAGATTTCCCGTTTTTTTACTATCTTTACATAGTATTATAAACTAATAAAAAAAAAAGTTTCAGTTAAAAAACTATTGTTTTTGGGAAGTTATGCATACACATCCGAAAGTCTTTTAATTTTAGACGGTTAAAAGGTGGCCCTGAAAACAACTGTATGTCATGTCTGAAGTCAAAAACAATAAATTTTTTTTATAAAATATGTTATTAACTATCGTCCAACGAAGCCGAGTTTGAAAATTTTGAAAAATAAAGAATTGGTGAGAGTTCAAAGGTTTTTCTGAGAGAGAAAAATCCACCTTTTTTCTTTATAAATAATAAACGGGGAATGGGAATAAAAAAACCTTCGTTGGACGTGTTATTTTATAACAGTGACATAAATGGGATTTAAGAACGACTGAATACGAAATTAATTAATATTTTCTAAGAAACGTAGATACTTTTCTACCAACCAAACAACTTTAAACAGCTTGGAATACGAGATGCCTACGCAACGAGTAACAATTTTTCACGCAGCGCAACAAGCGATGTCCATTTGTAACCGTCGAAACATTGGTAGTCTGAGAAAAAGGAAAAGATTCACGGCGTTACAAGCAGAACACTGAACTTCCTCGTTCAAAATATTATCTTGAAGTTCAGCGAGCAGAAAAATAATCGATGCCGAGGTATTCGTATTAATCAGATGGACTAATGGTTGCACTTTCCAGGTTCCATTAGCGGCCGAGGCAATTTTGAGACTTCAAGCTGCTCTTCCGTCATCCATTATAACTTGAACGATATTGACAGGCGAATATTCGAAGGAATGTTTGACTTCCGCGCGAAGTTCGTAGCGACAGTGTTCTGAATAAAATACTTACGATAAATATTAACTGCAGAATTCTATACCGGTGCCATTTTTGTTTATAATTTCTTCCAATTTATGTAAAAAAATAATTTAATGAAATTTTGTCTACGGTTTCTCTTTTGAAATAATTATAAATTTGTTTTATCGCAAAAACATTTACTTTTCCACCACATTGTATACATGGTATGGTATAAATAATTTTATTACTATCAAATTTTTTATTTGGTGTAGAAATGTAGTTTAATAAATAGAAAAAACTTTTATTCCATTACTATAATTTGTATTTGCGTCGAAATAAATTCCTGAAAATCTCTGATTTATTTATCGTCACTAATTTTATTACTATCAAATTTTTTATTTGGTGTAGAAATGTAGTTTAATAAATAGAAAAAACTTTTATTCCATTACTATAATTATTTGTGTCGCAATAAATTCTTGAAAATCGCTGATTTATTTATCGTCACGCTGACTGGAATGACCCCTTAAAATTAATCCATGAGATTAACTCGAAGACACTAAATTTATTAAAAGACTCTAAAAAACTAAGAATGAAATAAAATAATACTTTGTGAAAAATCATTTTGAAATCTCGTCGTTCAGACAGTCTTTATAATCTATCACCACTGGTAACTTTTGAGTTATCTCATCCATTATACCGCCAGAAATCGGTGTCAAAAGTGGGATTCCATTACACTATTTCCATAAGCCATCCCAGAGCAGGTATCTCTCAAAGCATCAGTTCCAACAACAAAAAACGTTTGCCCGCATCAGCCGGTGATGCTTTGAAATCCCCGCCGAGGGAATCCTCTAAATTCCCCAAAAACGATTGCGTTTCCGCTTCACGGTTGTGTTTCAAAGCGGCCGTCGCTCTTCTGAATACATAACACGCGTTTCCCGAGCTTACAGCCCCGTGGAAAAAAAAAAAAAAGAAGAAGCACCGCCGCGCTTGTAGGCGGAATCCGGCGGAGGGAAATCGATATGCGTGCTTCGAGATAAATTCATGAGCTGGCAAACAAACTGAGGTAGGGATCGGCCGGGGTAACTTTTAACGGTCCAGCCTGGGAACTCGAGGATGGCGCGGCCGCAGAACGCGTACGCCGAGGCGAATCGTAAAACAGACACCGCGACGAATGGATTTCTATCTTTCAATCACTGCGTACACTTTTAAGACCTTCGAGCAGAGCCGGATTTACCTTTTCAGGGACCTTAGGCTGAATATTCGGGGGGCCCGTGGTTGAATATAAAAAATAAAATAACGCTGATTTGATTTTTTTATCGTAATACTCGTATAATCTAAATAAGAATTTAATTTCAAAATTAACGTTGAATATCAAAACTAACCCTCGGCAAGATTTTTTGATAAATTTTTCGAAGAGAAAATTTAGAATCAGGGGCCCCCAGATAAACGGGGCCCTAGGCTTCAGTCTTGTTAGCCTAAGGGGTAAATCCAGCACTACCTTCGACCAGCAACGCGTTTCGAATCGTACGTGTAGAGCCACGGGGGAATTTGCATTAATAGAGGGCGACCTGATTTTTGCTTCCGAAGTAAGGGAATGCAGTCGAAGATATTGGAAGATTTTGTACCTATGTGCTTCGCAATATGATTCTTATACAGATGCTATTGTAGATATACGAAAAACAATATATATATATTTAATTATATAAACGTATATGTATATATAAATTATTTATATATTAATAGACTATCTGATCATCTATTTATAAATAAATAATTTATATATTTATAGACATAAGTACTTGCAGTTATTTACGAGGAATATAGATATAGTTACTCAGAAAAGTATCCGCCCGCCCCATGTGTATAACGTATTTTATTTATTTATTTATTTAATGCTAGATTCAAAATTTACATTTACATAAACCTTGATTAATATATTTTTAGTTAGTACCATCTACTAAAGAAACTTAATGCTTAATTGATTCGATATAATGAATATAATAAAATCGCGGGGATATTAGAAGAATATTAATTTATTGTAATTAAGTTTGTGTAAATGGAATGGTGAACTTGAAGTGAGATGGTTTATTTGAATTTGTATATAATTCAGAATGAAAAGAACTCGTTTGAAGAAATTTGCGTTGAACTCTTTATTTTATTAAAGTAATTTCTTTATACTCTATCGCTATTAAGTTAATCATCATTAAGAAGACCCAATTAGAGTCTCATATCGTAAAGTCGGACTAACTAGCTAGAGAGTATTAAAGCAGTTTGACGGTTGAAATGCTCTTAAAGTGGTTTGATATTCTATTCATACGACTCAAGACTGTGTATGAGGTATAGATAGATGTTAGATCCGTAGGAAATGGCATGCCAACGTTAGAAACGCAGGAAAAGGAGTCTGAGCCCCGCGCATTAAGGATAATATTAAAGTACGTCGCGATTAAACCGGGTAGACCTAGATTTTGAGAAATTAAGAAACTAGTCTTCGGTTCGGGTGATAATTCAAAGAACAAATATTTACCTGACACTACAGCCAACTATATTATATATCATACCAACTTTCTGGCTCTCAGTAAGTTCTCCAAAAAAATCGAGGTGTCACCAAAGTGCCATTTTCAAATCGTCAGCGTAGCACACAAATCAGTTGCAATAAAAAACTTGTAAAAATCATTAATAAACAGTTTAAATAATATAATATCCAGATAAGGGATTTAAATAAATGACCTATCAGTTAAAAACTCGAAATTCAGAACAGAAGGCTACAACACACCTCGAAGAAATATAACTTACCTACAAGTAAGTATACAAGTATAAAGTATATTTACTATTAAACCCCTTGCAAAGCTATGTAACAATTCAGTTATTCATTCTGGCAGTAACAAACAAAGTTTTGAGTTGTTCCATATCTTCGATACAAGTGGTTGTCGCTACTCGTCGCACCATTCTTGAATTATATCCTATAATTAGCATTCTGCCCCAGAAAACAACCCCTTAAACCATGGGAGGGAAGGTGCAAATACACTCCCTATTCACTAGGCTTACGATCTTCTGCAACGTGCTGCTTTATGGCATCGCAAAGCACAGGCACACGTCAATGCAGATGTTATTGTTGCCTTCGTACAGAAGCTGGAGAATGCACAGACTCGCGGATCTGCCGAGCAGTAAAGCATACAGCGTGTGTTATTTCTAACCCAACAGGATCCTCGATCCGGCAACATTTCCGTAGGAGGGAAACGCACTTTGCGCGAGGTGATGGCGTTGTTTAGCTAACGAAAGAGCGGTCACTAGTGATGGGAATATTAGTTCTGAATTAGTAAAAAATTCTACCAACAAAGTAGCGTTGTATCGAACGTGTACGTAATTACGTGAAATTCAAATAGTATTGATTCCTAAGTAACAGGCGCCCATTCAAACATATTAGCTAATTAAGAATATTTTCACAATCCTATGTAGATGTAACAGTGTCTGTAATAAAAATTTCATATATTAGATATTATATCTAATTTTATCATGTATTAGATATTATATTTAATTTTATCATATATTAGATATTATATCTAATTGTATCATATATTAGATATATCTAATTGTATCATATATCAGACATATCTAATTGTATCATATATTAGATATATCTAATTGTATCATATATTAGATATATCTAATTGTATCATATATTAGATATATCTAATTGTATCATATATTAGATATATCTAATTGTATCATATATTAGATATATCTAATTGTATCATATATTAGATATATCTAATTGTATCATATATTAGATATATCCAATTGTATCATATATTCGATATATCTAATTGTATCATATATTCGATATTATATCTAATTGCATCATATATTACATATTATACCTAATTTCGCAGTGAAGTGTTTACTAAACGATATTTAATTACATAATTTTCAACTGTCGAATCACACACAGTTAACCACGAATTTAATATATTCGCGAACAAATTGTGTAGCCCTATTTTTCACATTAAAATTAAGGATAAAATAATGTGAACCTCTCATCAAGAAGCAAATGCGAGGTAGTGTTTTTCATAATTAGTTCTCCTTCAGAATTGATCTGAATAAACTCGTGAGTCATTGTATATTTTTATCTGACGAAATAAAACTTCTTTTGTGTAGAGAGTTTAAAGTAAATCACTGCGTCGATCCAGCTCGATTTCGCAACGCGAATTCTGCTGACGCTACCCCCGCATCTGCAAGCAACATTCCTAACGAAATGATAAAATTACAGGTACTGCAGATGCATCCCTAACGAAACAGTTTCGCGTCTTTACGATTCCTAAATCGCTGGGTATCTCAGCGAGATTAGAACTGCGACGGGCACCACGCCCGATTTACGCGCCTCCCGCAATTTCATTTGCGTCCCTCGTTTCCTTGGGGGAGAGTTTTCGAGCTCCGAATCGCCGACCGTTTCGAGTAAACACCCGAGCCTTTACGTTCACAGCTGGGAACTCGTGAAAAAGCGAAGTCGAATTTCGACAGGAAACAGACCCACGCCGCGCGCTCGTGGATAAACTTTCATTTTCGCACTGGATAGAGTTTGCCGCGGAAGATGAGCATCAGAGGGGAAATCGATGCCCCTTAGGGGAACGCAGTGAATTTAGCTTTACGGGCCTACGAAATCGATATCTACACGCCAGAGAAGTCGATCGCACTGTATTATTTGGCTTCTTGTCATCAATACTGTTATTGTCAGTAGTAAGGTCTACGCAAAAACCGACTTTTCAAAAAGAAGGTTATCGAATTCCACTATTCCCAAAAAACTGGTTATACAAGTTTTCGAATTTTCACAGGAAAATATATTTAAAATAGATAATAAATATTTGCACTTATTTTAAAATGTTTCAGTTTTTTTTTTAATTTAAAAATCGGTTTTCGAATTTCACAAATTTATAAAAGAAACGGTTTTTAAAAATCGACAAATTCTAGTCAGTGGTATGGCAACGTGTTAAGGCAGACCGTCACTGGTGGCAGTAGTACAGCTAAACGGATAGGTAGACTTACCAGAGATACTATCCCAAGTGATATAAATCAAGTTTGTTTACCTTGATAAATGTCTAAGAGCACTTTGGTATGAATGTTTCAAAGGGAAATTGAGGTTTTGCTTCTTGCATAGTTGAATCCTAAATATTTATTAAATAACTTTATATTGATTTTCTGAAAGTTCTGTTTTTTTTTGCAAATGCACAGGGTCTGGAGAAATATTTCAGATGGAGAGCTACATTTTTTAAATGTTTTTATGTAATGTACCTAAATACATCAAGAGTAAGATATTCTATTGCAAAGTGGAATAATTCAGAAGTACCATTGTTTGAAATTTTTGTTATAAGATTCTTAGTTTTGTAGTAAATATAACAAACAGAAATATTTCTGTATACTTGTCCCCTTATTTATCAGTAATAATTAGTGCATATATATGAAATAAATAAATAGAATACGGTTCTAAAAAAAATCGAAAATAATACCACCCATGCTCACAAATTTTCAATCTCCAATAGCCTGTTTTTACTCTTCAAAATTGAGTAGCAACGCAACGTAACAATATGCATTTCTAAAATTCTAATATTTAACAACATATTTCAGAAAGAACAGAATCGATTCCAACGTTTCGTGTTAATCGAGTATTAAAGTAAACGGCGTCGCTAGTATCGTCTTGAAATAATGGTCGCCTCGGGATTTTCAGCTCCCCATACAAATGTATATTAAGCAAATTGAAACGGTTGTTTGATAGGCCAGTAGTGGTCCGTAAATATTTATGTAATTCTGTAATCAGGTGCACCATCATTGGGGATATAACAGCTATCGCGGCTGCATAATCAGCTTCATAGTTCTAATCGAACGGTCGGTGGTCACGCGAGATCAAGTAAGCTATCATGAATGAAATGAGCGAAACACAAATGTGTAATGTAGCTTGCAGTTGAAAGTTATAAATTAAATTCGTGAAATCAGATCGGATATAAGTAGCCTCCGATTAATATTTTATTAGAGAACTGACAAGAATTCGATATTTTTGTCATCAATATATGTACTTCTGCACTGTTTCTTGACACTACTTTCAATCGTTCAAAAGGTTCATTAGTAACAAGATCTTTCACTTAAGAAACAGTGCTAATTGTACAAACTGAATATAAAAAATATATAATAATAACAATATAATAAATATATACGAAGCATGCAAGGTAAAATATAATTATTGCGCTGACAGGGTGCAAAAATATCTTGCATCGATATTCTCAATCTAATTATAATATAAGTAATCTAGAAATAAATGAGGTCAGTGGAACTCCCAGTAGTCTTCTGAATATACCAATTAATTACAAACGAATTGAATCTTCATTACTCCTTAAAAGTATAGACAAATTTCTGAGATAATAAATATTAGTACCTCTGAATAAAAATTTAATAAAGAATTTCACGGAAGGAATAAATCAGTAAGCTTCACACTACTGTACTCGACCCTTAAGAAAATAAAAATGACAAAGTTAAATAATAAAGAGACAATATTGATTGCGTAGACGAGGTAGACGAGTTGCCACGCGTTTTTCATAAAAGAAAAGGCTCAAGAATAACAGGGCAAACGTGGCGCGTGCTTTCGTGGAATTGAATTAAGATTTGAAAGTCAGAGGAACGGATTTCCAAGCGCTATGGCCTTCCTTGGCCATAGAGCCCGTAATATACATTATCCAGGAGCTTCTCGCAAAGGGCTCTGGGAACTGGCCGCGAAGGAAGGCAAAGATTTGTATCCCAAGAATTGGATTTGCAAAAGCAAATATTCCACTACGTTTTTCAAAGGTGCTTATATTCGTAAGTATTCTATAAAACCCGGGAAATAAATAGATCTGGTTGTAGGAGAAATGGGAAGGTTAGGGAATTTATTAAGGAGAAAACAAGAGGACTGGTCGGACAGAAAGGCTAATTTCGAGGTTCTGTTTTTGGTAAATTAAAAGTCTTTTATAAAATATCTTTATTGGCATTAACGAGTGAATATCTTGAACAAATTTTTTCCCAAAATATATAAAAATATTGATTATCGTAATCACAGTAGCCGTGATAGATTTTCAAAACGATAGGTAAAAAATAAAAATTTGTAACATTTTGTTACAATCTGAGGCAATAAATCAGGCGATAATTATTATTGAAAGCTATTGAGAAATACATAAGTTTTTCCCCACATGAATTTTCAGTAGTCTGTTGGAAGAAACATAGAAAGTAATTGCTTCCATTAATTCTGAAGGGTTTTGGGATGTAACGATGGACTTGGTCAGTTTCGCCAACGAATAGACTGTTTCAGAAATGACACTTTATCGAAAACTTGCCACCGTAAGGGCTTTGCAAGTTTCACAGCAGCTCGCATTAACGCTGCACCCATTAAGGATTCAAGTAGAATCGTTCCGCCGTACATTTATAACTTGAACCGTGCTCACCGCAATTGGAAACAGCTTAACCTCATTATTCGTAATTGCGAACTGCAATTTCATCGTAATCCTTTATAATTGTGTCACCTGGGTGTGGTTATCGTTACGAGTTGCTCTACCGTTTAACTGGGCCCCGTTCGATAGCTCCGTTGCTGTAACTCCAATTATTCAATTATTCTGCTACGCACGAACCTTATGCAGAAACCGAGTAACATGTGTGAACTATGTGCACTCTAAATTATAAAATTGTTAGATGAGTGGTTGATAATTTCTCGAATTACAGCTCCAAGGTCTTCTCACAAAAGGTGACATTTATGTACGTGGCTCACGACTGATATTTCGGATTCGAAAATAACAAGTAGACGTTTAAAATATAGTGCAACGTTCTAATAGTAAAACATTTACTATTTCACCGAACATTTCACTATTCAAAAGTTTTACTATCCGAACATTTCACTATTCAAAAGTTTTACTATCCGAACATTTCACTATTCAAAAGTTTTGCTATCCGAACATTTCACTATTCAAAAGTTTTGCTATCCGAACATTTCACTATTCAAAAGTTTTGCTATCCGAACATTTCACTATTCAAAAGTTTTACTATCCGAACATTTCACTATTCAAAAGTTTTACTATCCGAACATTTCACTATTTAAAACTTTTGGATAGTGAAATCTTCGATTAATACAACATTTAAATAATGGAACGTTCGAATAGTACAATTTTCGAGTAGCGCAATACTCGGGTATAGTGGTGAAGAACTATCGATGGTACTTACGATAGTTATCGATGGTTTTCACTATCGAAATTTGTAATAATATTAGAAATTAAATTTGAGATTCTGAATTTCAGCTATTATTATTTTTCAATTGACTAACTTACGATTTTCAATACCAATAATTATCGATAGTGAAAATAAGCCATCTATAGTTTTCGATAGTGAGAACCATCGATAACTATCGCAAGTACCATCGATAGTTATCGATAGTTGTCACTATCGAAATTTGTAATAATATTACAAATTAAATTTGGGATTCTGAATTCCAGCTGTTATTATTTTTTTCAATACCGATAATTATCGATAGTGAAAATAAGCCATCTATAGTTTTCGATAGTGAGAACCATCGATAACTATCGTAAGTACCATCGATAGTTCTCCACCACTACTCGGGTAACCAAAATTTTAGTATAACGCGGTTTGTACTGCAAGGAAACTCAATAAAAAGTAACCGATCCAGCTCGTCCAATCTCCACTTTTGTAACGTTACTACACCCTCGGTGGAAAGAAATGCAAAATAATACTTCCTAGTGCGCGCAAAACAAGTGTTTCCTGTTTTTATTCTCTTTTTATGACTCGGCGCAGAACGAAATGCTGTTCTAAAATTTAACGGCTAAACTCGCATAAGCAAAAGGGAATTCTAATTTATGGAACGAAGTTTCTATCGTGGCTCACCTGGCACAAGTAATCAGCTTGCCCTCTCACTGTACCGTTTTATATTGTATTTTGTCCCATGTCACCGCTGTTTACTCGGACCCAAGCCTTCATCTCAGATTGAATTCCAGTTCGGTAACCTTACCAGCTACGAAATACATATAACGTTTCAAGATTTCCCTTGACCTCGCGGTTCTGTGGCTTCAACTTCGAAGCTTCCAACACTTTCTGCCCGCCTCGATACCCAATCAGCTGTAATTTTATTAGCGAAAATATTTTCACTTTCTGTACTTTATGTCAGGGATTTTTATGAAATTCAGATATGACGCAGGTCGCGCGAAATTAGGCGGGCTTTCAGTCATTATTTCGTGGGAGGAATTTATTTAAAAAATATAGGCCGTTAAAGTTTGCAACTTTTACCTATTTTCGCGAAAATAGATTGTTTAAATAGAGTATCTTTGAGTTTATAAAAAAAAAGAAATTATTCTTCTTGTGTGTTTTTAATGTTTCTCGTTCCTCAATATTAAACTGAACAGAAAGAAAAAATGTGTTAGTCGAGTAAAACATTTCGCTCAAGTTCATAATGCTTCCGTTCTTAATTGATGCGGTGAAATAATTTCCGCCTACAAAACGGTGCAAATGAAGCAAGACGAATGCTCATTTTCAATGCAGCTGTACTTATATGGCTGGAGCTCCGGCCGCGACTGAAATTATTAAAATTAATTTACAAAGAATGCCAAGAGACTCATTAATATTCACGTTATCGACTCAAAACGCCCTCCCCCCGGGCCTAGGTAGCTTAACATATCAGCCAATAATGGTACCAAGCAGAATCTATTGGAAATCATGCAACGTACTCTCCATCCAATAAAATTATCGATAATGCAAATAAGATCACGGAGTAGAGCACAGTCGAAGCTGGATCTTAATTATAGTAAGTAAGAAAACAGGGGAAAAAATATTCAGCTATTTTTCACGCAACTAACTGTCTCCAATAATAGTTAATTAAGAATACTGCCGTGATTTTCTAACGAAATAAACATTGATTGTATATATTTTTAAAAAATAGATAAGGGTAATGTTAAAAGTTCCATTAAAAGCTTTTGTAAATTCTAGAGTGTTATTATTAAAAATTTTATAAATTCTAAATAAAAATTGATTGTATATATTTTTAAAAAATAGATAAGGGTAATATTAAAAGTTCTATTAAAAGCTTTTGTAAATTCTAGAGTGTTATTATTAAAATTTTTATAAATTCTAAATAAACATTGATTGTATATATTTTTAAAAAATAGATAAGGATAATATTAAAAGTTCTATTAAAAGCTTTTGTAAATTCTAGAGTGTTATTATTAAAATTTTTATAAATTCTAAGATTGTTCTTTAGTCATTTCTATTTTTATCTATTTCCGTCGAAGAAGTTTTCGAAATTTGTAATTCGCATTGTATGAAACAAGAAGAAAGTGAGGTGGCTTTCTTGCTTCTGGGCGCGATCCAGTCGTTTTCTAGGCTTTTTCGAAAGAATGAAAGACGACAGAATGGGGGAGTTGTTCCAGATACAGGCTCATTGTTGGACGCTCTCCCGCCGGAAGTGTGATGCGACCGAAGAGTACCGTGTATACAAGGTGGTGGTGGTCAAGCATGCACGAAGACTGTGAACTACTTCGAACAGTATTTTCTTGCTACTTTCATTTTCGAGACATTCAATCATGATAAGTGTTCCCTTTTCTTTTTTGTCCGTGAAAAGTAGCCTGGATGTTCAATTAAATTTCTCCTGTATAGAAGGGCAAGTCGCGGATCGAGAGTGGTCAGGTTGGCGCTCAATAACTGACGAGAATAAGATTAATAGAGCTTTGTTATTAAACTGTCATAAAAGTGACAAGTATTTTCAAGTTCATTATGACAAGTATTTTCGTATAGTTTTCCTCTTTGGAAGGAAGTGCAATAAAAACTTGAATTTTCACTGTATAAAATACACTTCTCATCAGAAAAAAAATATGAATTCTTTGAAAGTCTATCTAACTATGCAAAATTATATTTAATTACATATGTTAAATGTTTTCGTTTAATTTGGCCCTTTAGAAGGAGATTCGATAAAAATTTGAATTTCTATTGTACGAAGTAAATTCGATAAAAATTTGAATTTCTATTGTACGAAGTAAATTCGATAAAAATTTGAAATTTTTATTATACGAAGTACATAAAGATTTCTTTAAAGTGTTGTAAATAGCTTAAAATTATATTTATCGATAATTTTATAATAAAAATTCTTATACAGTAGGTACCTTCTGTTTCCCGGCGTTATCTTCACATTTATATCTACTTCCAATCCACACAATACAAGTACTTTTCCTCCAATTGATTTTCAAAACATTCGAACACATATATTCGTCCCATATACCGACAACAAAATTGAATTCACCCATTTCATGAGCAGAAATGCACCCCCATAATGTAATCGAAATAATCATTTCAACCTACTGATCGATCATTTTATCGCTCAATCATTTCAGCCACACAACCATTACTCTCGAAATTACTTATCGAAACCACCTAGTACGAAGCTATTTCGAAAAGAGGATTCAAATCATAACGGAACATAATTTCCAATAACATTATTTCACGACTGTGTAATTGCACTGTTAATTTTAATCTGCTGAGTGATCAGTTCGTTACCTATTCAATAATCCCAGACACACAATCATTTCTCAAAACCAATTAATCCAAAATTGTCTCAAAAGGAAGCTAATCACGACGGGAAATAATCGAAATACGATTTCCAATCCCGTTATATGAAAAGTGTCTAGGTTCTGGATAAGGTTGCCACCCGTACTTTAAAATAAAGTATCTTACGTTATTATAGGTAAATGTACTCTATACTTTTAAATAACAATAAAGTACGCGAAAATACTTTATTTCACAATTAATGATATTATGGGGAAATGTAACGCAATATTATTATATTCTATCTATATTCTATCTATATTTATTATATTCTATCTGTTTCATAGCGCCACTTCACATTTATGACAGAGAAAACTCTCTCAGTAAATGCTGAAGTGGCGCTATGAAAGAAACAAGGGCTCTCTCAATCTACTAAAAAACGAATTATTTATATATTTCAATATGAATATTGAGTGCAATGATGCCATTGAGACATTTCAAAATAATAAAAATTTACTTTGTAATGCTAAAAGCAATAGAAAATATGTTTGAAAGAAATAAAAACTAATAATAAGATTAAAATGTACTTTTAATTTGTTGAGCGTACTTTTTTTTATACCTCACGAAAGCAAATGTACGTTATTTTTCTGTAAAAAACGTGGCAACATCCTAGTTCTGGATGAAAGTGACAGGGGAAAGTCGTCGCGAGGAGTCGCTGATAATCGGTGGAGCGGGGGAGGATCATTTCTCTCGATCGGCCGGTTTAAAATAATTTCAGTCTAGAGCCGGCCAAGTCGGCATTGATTTATCGACGAGCAGCTAATTGGCGCCGTTTTTCTTCGTTTCCACGGTGAATTTTTCCTCCCGGCCCGTCAATTACACTCGCAACGAAAGTGAGGAATGTTCAGGGCCGCGTCACCTCTCCGACTGGCCGAACTTTGGTGATCAGAATTGATGTTCCGTTTCGTTTGTCGGAACGGTCTCTGATATATCGCCCGGCCGAAGGTGTACAAGGTGATTCGCGAAACTGGACCAGGCTGCAGCTCTTCTCTGCGCCGAGGGGTAAAAGAATTGATGACAGAAAATGTTGAACGTCATGAGGAATATTCTAAAATATGCACTTGTAGTTTTCTTGAATGGCAAGTAGGGTGGATGTACCAGTAAATGAACACGTACCAGTGAATGAAGATTTTTTATTAAAATGAGTAAAATAAGTTATTAAAGTAAGCAACTAATTAATTAGAGACTTCTTTTCATTTCTTGCTTCATATCCAAACAATTTTTTGCAGCACATGGAATCAATCGCGCTGCAAACATAATTTTATAATAGTGTTCATTCATTAGCCTTAACTGTTCATTTACTGGTGCGTTTACCCTATTCTCGGTAGTTCTTGGAAATATTTATTGACAGCTAGTTAATTAATTAACGCAATTTATGTAAATTAAGCCTGCGTGGAAATTTAATTGTTATACAACTGCAAAAGGGGAATTATAGGTAATTAAAATATTAATTTCTTCATTTATATATCCAGTAATATTTTCTTTTAATAATATTTTCTCAATATTAAATGGGTATAAATGGTAACATGACTAATTACTCTAGCGATGTAATAAATTTTTCCAGTAATTTACAAACGTATGACCACTTAGAACGAAATATGTTACGAGATATTCCATATTTCGTGTCTGTATTCGAAAAGCCCAATATATAATGTTGATATTGAATTTACTGGACCATGTATTATTGATGACCACGATTATGAGCACCTTTTGTTTCAATGGATTGTTTGAAATACAGAATTAGAGCTAATTGCTAGAACATAACTGTCACACAACTTGAGAAGTGATAAAATAATTTTCTAACATAAAAACACAAAATATCTGACATAATATTCTGAATGGTTATACCTTAGTATTTTCATATGCACGGTGAATGGAAAAACACTGACTCGCCTTAAAAAAAATACACGCGCATATTGCACATGCACCGTTGCAATTAAGAAAATAATTAGGTCACGAGGACGATTATAATCGTAATTATATGATTCAATTTTTCTCTCTAAAATGAGAAGGGGGGAGAAAAGTTGGGCTACTTGAGTGGTTTGTAGGCTTTCGATCTGAAATCGAATTTCCACGGATACGAGTTTGGCGCGTTGAAACATGACGAAACAGAGCGACAGCTTTTTGGCACGCATCCACTAATCGTAAGTAGTCGAGTTCGTCGAGGTTTCAGGTCGACCACTGGGCTTTCAGCGCCGACGATGTCAAATCGAGTTTCGAATCCATTGAAATTTACAGCCCCAACGCACCTTAATCTTAAGTACGTTTTTTAACAAAAAATACTCTCACGTCCATCAAATCTTCAAATTCGTTTATGCATTATGGTTTAGTTTGTCGCTTTATATCTCTGGAATTAGATTTTGTAGTAAAGTTGCCTTTTTACTAAACGTAGACCATATTAGACGCTTTTTCAAAGGTTTACAGTACCATAAACACTTCAAGAAAATTGAGTTTTGAGTTTATGGCATTTTCTTAGGACGGAGAATATTTCCAAAATATTTTTCAAAGAATTTTTAATTACCCACTAAAAGTTGAAACTCTTCTCAGGTGAAAAATCAATACTTTTGATAAAATTTCGAATTCCATTGTGCTTTCTGTATAGTTCACTCTAATTTTTGCTATCATATATATACTTTTTTAAATAAACATGTATTATTATTGGTATTATACTCGTCTATATTAGCGTCCTATTTCCCTTGTTTAAATATATTCTTCTAAAGTTGATAAAATGTCAATATAAAATCGAGGCAATGAGCTCAAAATAGCCCTGGTGTTATGGAAGTTATTCTAGCATTAGATTATCGACAATCCTAATTCTTAGAGGAAGAGAAATCCAGATTTTCAAAGCAATATATTTTTCTCCATGCAGTTAATATCGTTCTTTTCAGTAAAATTTATATCCCTTTGGAGAAGCAAGTGACATTAGCAGATACGCTATTCATTAATCATTTTCTTTGCCCCATCGTTATCTCTTATCGTTTTTATTTAAGGCTAAAGAATAGCAAGATAAAAGAAAGATGAATTCGTCGAACAGGATGTAATTTAATTTAAAATATTCCCGAACTATAAGAAATAGTATTTTCCAATTCTAGGATGATTAATATTATTTTATGTTCACTGATGAAGATTCAGGAATTCTCAATAATATTTCAATAATTTTCCCATAATTAGATAGATCCTTTTAACTTTCAATTACTTTAAATTAGAAAACAATTCTCTTCGTCAAATTTCTCTGCTCACCCAGGTTTCTCCTGACTTTAAATTAGACGTTGCAACGGAACAATGGCGTAGTACAAATGACTCACGAAATGCACAGCGCCTCGCATAAAAACCACTGTTTCGCAGAATATGGAAAGCACGTTGCCACGCGGAACAGGTTAAATGCAAGAAAAGCCCTCGAAGTCTTCTATGAATTTAGACAATCTTTGCAAGTGAGAGGACACTTTGCATACAAATACAGAAGGGAAACGGGCGATAAAGACAAACAGTTTAGATAAGGCATGGCTTTCGAATTCGTGGCACGCGAGACACTGTTCCTCCTTCAGCCCTTAAACAGCCTTACTTTCTTTCAAAGCTCTAATACGGGACTTCGATCTGCTGGTCGATCTGTTTGCTATTTAGTTCGACAAAGGCGTCTCGATATTTTTCTGATTCCAGCACAAACGATCCAGATTCAGCGGGACTTTGCATTTATATTGTACAGCGCCAACTGTATACAGGATGTTTCAAAAATGGTTACAGATTTGTGGGATTCAAAATTCATATTTAATCATCTGAATCCTTAAGGATTTTAGGGTGGAATAATAGCCTTGGTCAGTTTTACCAACAAGTCACGTATATAAAGATATTATTATCACTTTTTTATGTGACTAACTGTATTAACTTCCTTGGGTCCTTTTTAACTCAATTCTGATCTCATTTTCCTTGGGAAAATGTTTTTTTATCCACTCATGTTTTCTGGTTTTTGGGTGATTTTTTTAACTTTGAGTAAAATATAAGGAAGTTGCTGATAATATGTCTTTTATTATTAAACATTATTCTATTGGAAAGAGTACATCTTACTATTTATGAAAAATACATATTATCAGCAACTTCCTCGTGAACTTTTATTATTAAACATTAGTCTATTGGAAAGAGTACATCTTATTATTTATGAAAAAGTTCATCGGTTTGTTTAGAAAAAAATCTCAAAGAAGCATGTTGTTTTGACCGTTTTAAGTAGGCCTCCCCCTTAATTACATTTTACATAATGTTGCTAATTTTTTTTTACATGTTTGACACTTGCTTCGTTGCCAAGAAAATGTTTGAACCACCAAACTCGACGGTGGTATCTCGAAAATTCTTTAATCGTGGAATCAAAACTGTGAAGATTAAAGACTTGTTCATCAAAATCATAAGTCACTTTATATCAATCTCGTTATGAATCAGTGCAAATAAACTGAATTTACCAGGGATGGGTAATAACAGGATCTAATGAATCGCTGAAACGCTCGGGAAGGTAAAAAATGACGGCTAAAGCGGGAGATCCAAGAAGGAGGGTAATATCAAAATGGAATATTACCTTCTCGACTCCAAACATTCGAGAGAATATTAATATTCCCAAGAGGAATTCCTATATTTACAGGCACGACAAAACACAGACTAGCAGCAGCAAGATTAAATCCTCACGATGCAGTTTGGAAACCACTTTTAAGACGGCGAAATGGAGCGAAACGACGGCAACGGACTAACAAGGAGAGTATTTTAGGTGTCCGCCTCCGATGATTTCGATTTTTGGATATGTTTTAGAGGACCGAAAAATAAGAAATACGTGTTTTTTTATTTTTCCCCGTTTTCATATTTGGGGGGTGAAAACTAGGTTCAAAGTTAGGGTTGAAAAATCATTTTTGTGGACTTTTTGAAAATCTGGTGAGTCAGTGATATTTCGCATTCAAAGACACAAAATTCGTCCATTCACACTATTCCCCTATCTCTAATAGTTCCCGAGATATTCCTCAAAAATGATTTTTCAACCCTAACTTTGAACGCAGTTTTCACCCCCCAAATATGAAAACGGGGAAAAATAAAAAAACACGTATTTCTTATTTTTCGGTCCTCTACAAAAATAAAAAACACGCATTTCTTATTTTTCGGTCCTCTATAAAAATAAAAAACACGTATTTCTTATTTTTCGGTCCTCTATAAAAATAAAAAACACGCATTTCTTATTTTTCGGTCCTCTATAATAATAAAAAAACACGTATTTCTTATTTTTCGGTCCTCTATAAAAATAAAAAAACACGTATTTCTTATTTTTCGGTCCTCTATAACATATCCAAAAATCAAAATCATCGGAGGCGTACACCTAAAATACTCTCCTTGTAAGAAACACGAATATTCCACCACAGAAATATGGAAATCCATTGCATTTTCTCTTTTATCAAACTTATATATAACAAATGATTAAACCCTTTTGATTAGCAGTGTTTATTTGTTATTAAATACATCGTACGTGGTTGCTGGTACATTTCACTACTTAGTTACCACTGGTACCACTGTCCTCGCGTTTCCTATGTCGAAGCTACTAGTGAACCGAGGGAATGGAACGCACGAGGTCTGGCAACAAAGGCAAAGCTGATATTAATACGAGAAAGTCCACTGTCTTACACAGCGGCCGGTGCCGGGCCATTGGGATTCATTGTCTTTGAAGATTATTTCGAGGCAATGCATCTACAACTGAACTATGAACACGCGAAATGCTTGATCTCTCTAAAGTAACGCGAACACTTTAGCAACGCGATATACAATTCAGTTAATCTCTAAAGAGCCAGGTAGTTTCTCCTGCGAGCACAAAAGGGAATCATTGTTTATAGGTGAAATTATTTCCGATAGCTTTATTAGAATCCCAGCTTCTTTTCACGAAGGAGCCTATATGTAGCATTAACATAGTGATTTTAGGAAGAAATGTTTCCTTCAAGTTTATTATTATCTATGTGCCTCCTTCTTCCAACTTGTATAACTCTTTCAAGTTTCAGAATGAAGATAGAAAGTTGCACCTTGTTATTTTCTAAAATTATAAAATTTATGAGAATGGAGGAATATAAATTCAATTTTCTCGACAAGGCAAAGTAAAAAAAGACTGAGTTGCAAGTTCTTGCTGAGTTTATATTTAAATTTAATTTATTTTATAAAAATTCATGTTACGGATTCTAGTTTTCGAAATGAGGGCTATTTTATTCCATGGCGCAGCGCTGCTGGCTCGTTTTTCTGTCAATTTGTGATTCGTGATGAAAAAAAAAAAACAGTGCGTTATATATTGGACAAAGATTTATGGTTCTCAGAATTATAACTGTTAAAGTTGGACTGAGAATTGCCAGGTAGTGCCCAAGAGTTGTGCGTTAATTATCCAAAACTGAGGTGCGAGCAAATAGTGGGGATTGTGCTACTAATTTCTCAGGTTTCTTTGATGGTTCACCATGCGGTCAGACCTCCCCAACAACTTCTCAGCGAACTTCCGGGGAAGTTCTGGTCTGCGTAGGCACCTCGGTTTCGAGGCTTCCAGAGCTTCCACCAACTTTATTTCCCCTCGTTTAACTCGGAGAACCGTGTTATGCTTTGATCGACGCGATGGTGATAAATCAAAGACGAGCAACGGTTGTACATACTGAAAATTCTATTACGGATTTTAAGAGTAGAACTTTCTCCAATAAACCCCCTTCTTCGCTCCAAATTATTACCTACACGTAATAGTAAGTTAAATGAAATGTTAATAGTTGATAAAATGTTGATGGGCTTAGTAGTTTGAAAGAAGTGGAAGACAAATAAATGTTGTAATCCGAGAATTTTGTAGGACTTTCTTTGAAAGCTTCTTTTGGGATGAAACACTCCAATTAAGAGAAGCTTCTACATAATTTTAAGAGCAACGATAGTTAACAGTCTGATGTCAAGGAATTAGTTAATAGTTTCTGTAATTTATTAACATTTAAAAGGATATTTATAAATGTAATTTTTGATGTTCAAATATTAATAGCTTCATTTGTGTATGCTGCAATTTTTGTTGCGCCTTTCAAACACAAGAAAGAAACTTGCCTTTGGTAAAAAATGTTGAGGAGAAACTAATTGACAGAAAGAATTAATTACTTCATCAAACGATCAAATTTCAATCGGAAATTATTAAGCATAGGTGATAATTTAGATTTAGAACAAAACACTATATTCTTCAGTAGAAAACTTCACCCTTTAAAAGAACATTTCATGACGTTACGAATTCTGCGAAAAGTATAAGTTTTTCATTCAGAAATATAATTATAATCAATTCTAACAATAAAACAATTTTTTTCCCAAGCATGGCCAAGATTCAAGAATATTGTTTTCACTTTAAATCAAGCAGGTCAGGACGCCGAGGTCGCTTTTACATTTTAAACTTAGCCAGGTTCGATTGAAAATAGCCATTTGGTGTCAAATATAGCTTCTGACGACACAACTCGCGAAGCCGAAGATAAATAATAAAAGAGGCACCTGCATAACTGTAGAATACTATTTCTTTTAAAATCAGAACTGTCATCCACAAATGGTTTGTTCTATCAAATATTCGCGTATCGTTTTCTGGAATTTCTCACAAACCTAATTATTCCAGTTACCACAGAAATTATAGCAGCACCTTTTCAACGCCAACCACATAGTTTATAGTTGCTAATAAATTTTCATTGCCCCGTAAAGTATAACTAATTGCAACATTTTGCACTTCCCCCGTTGCATTCAACTTCAGGATGAAAACCGTCGAATAATTTCTGGGACCTTTGAGAAGTAATTTTGGCCAACACCGCAAATTTATTAAAAAAATAAGATATTACACCGGTTAAACTTGCGAAAGTGTCATCTAAATTCTAAATCACTATGAGCATAGCCATTCCTTTATATTTTGGTTTTAACAGTAACGAAAAAGGGGAATAATACTATAAAAATTAGAAAAGCTAAGAAAACATTGTGTATGTGCAAGTTGAATGTATTTTTCTGAAGTAGAATGGCGTCTGAAGCCACAAATGGAAAGTAGAAAACACTCAAACGTGACTGTAAACATTGTTATTTAACAATAAGAAGAAGAATAAGACATATTTGTTACAGGAAGAAAGAAATTAAGAAGAATAAGTAAATTGCAAAAAAATACCCTACCTTGTGAATTATTAATTTTCGAGAAAATTTGAATTGAAGAAAGGCTTATCACGATATTATCTCAGTTTTATATTTTTAAGCGATAAGAGATTAAACGATATTCAGTTTCACTTTCTTCTGCATTTTCTGTCAGCCAAAGCCAGAGAGAATTTGAAACCGGTCATCAAACGGCGATTAGAGTGAATATGGTAATTTCGTAATTTTGAACTCCCAAAGCTATCGCAAGCTTTCGCTACGCGTGGAACGGATGCGTAAACGCAGGTATTGATATGTAAATGTATCGATTCATTTGGGAGGTTATACGTATGGCTTAATTGTAGATACATCTAACAGAACATGGGCTCTACAGTGCTTGTAAACAATCAACATTGTTCGTTGAATGTGTCCTTCTATAAAGAATTCCTATAGCTGTCAATATTAGGTAATCGTGATGTGAGTTTGGCAAAGTAGAGCATGCAAAATAGGTGATATTTAGGAATTAATTAAAGGAAAACTACTGAATATAATTTAATGAAACTTTTTGCATTGAATTAAGGATGTCTTAAACTATAGAAATAAATTTTTTGTTTTACAATTTATTAATTATTGCAGACGGCACCGGGAAGTCGTTAAATTCGAGGCGTTAAATAATTCATCCAAATCGGTGGAACCTGCGGCACCTAAAGCATTGGTCTGAACTTAAAAGCAATGCTAGATTATTGAAGGGCATGAAACTCGTGGACTGCCCAGAAAAAATTATATTTTATGAGAAAATAACTACATTTGAAGTTTTAAAATTTAAATCACTCTTTCCTTATATTTTTCGTTCTTTCAACGCCTTCAAAGATTACAAATTTTCTTTTTTTTTAAACTTAACGGGTCTGTCCACGAGCCAGAAGAATATTCTTGAAAATAAAAAGAGTTTCAGTCAATTCGGATAATAACTTTTGGAGATGCAGCTTCCACCGATTTTGAGAACACTATTTCGAGAAAAACGCGTTTAAAGTTCTACGTGAGTGCAGAGTGGCCGGGTATTACCCACGCATTTGTCGCTACTCAGATGCCTTTAACTTCGGGAATTTTACGAATTTCGAAAAATCCTTTTAAAAACGTATTCCTAAAAGGTTGAACATTCAACAAAAGAAATAAAAAAAAAATCTATGTTTACACCGGAACCTCCCCTTAATTCACAACTTTTATAGCAATTACGAACGAAGATGTTGCAACAGTCTGCCTCCCGCCGTGATCTTGATCAGTCAGTGTGCTTGGCACTGATTGAACGGATCATCAATAATCGATACTTTCCACTGTCAACCAGTCCCCTCGCCGAGGTGAAATTCGACGGGACCGCTGGACTAAGAGTCGCGGAATTACCGTGGCGCAATATCGCAGGGAATCGAAAGGGTGGAGAGGGGTTGGCGTGTGTTAGGGGTGGGGGGAGAGGGGCAAACAAATCGGGACGATACAAAGCGACGTCGTTCAAAGCGTCGCGCGTGCACACGTGGGCGCAACCAGGCCCGTGCTCGCAGTATTGACACGCAACGTGCTCACAGTCCGTCGTGTGCCGTTGCCTCTCTTTGGAATTCTCAGCGTCAACGCTCCCGCGTCTAAATATTTGCCTGTGTCATGTCGCTGAGAGATTTGCAAGTGAAACTGGTCGACGTTCCGTGTATAATCTATTGGCAAAAAGCATCTGTCCACGCGCGGTCAGTTGATAATGAAAAGCGGTGATTCACTTGGCAGTGAATCACTCGTGTTAGGACACAAACAATTTATACTTTCGTCTGACTGGTCTTTGTGCCACTTGTAGCCCGCTTGAAGCCTAGTGGTGGAGAACTATCGATGGTACTTACGATATTTATCGATGGTTCTCACTATCGAAAACTATAGATGGCTTATTTTCACTGTCGATAATTATTGGTATTGAAAATTGTAGGTTTTAGTCGATTAAAAAATAATAACAGCTGAAATTCAGAATCCCAAATTTAATTTGTAATATTATTACAAATTTCGATAGTGAGAACTATCGATAACTATCGATGGTACTTACGATAGTTATCGATGGTTCTCACTATCGAAAACTGTAGATGGCTTATTTTCACTATCGATAATTATCGGTATTGAAAATCGTAGGTTTTAGTCGATTAAAAAATAATAACAGCTGAAATTCAGAATCCCAAATTTAATTTGTAATATTATTACAAATTTCGATAGTGAGAACTATCGATAACTATCGATGGTACTTACGATAGTTATCGATGGTTCTCACTATCGAAAACTGTAGATGGCTTATTTTCACTATCGATAATTATCGGTATTGAAAATCGTAGATTTTAGTCAATTCAAAAATAATAACAGCTGAAATTCAGAATCCCAAATTTAATTTGTAATATTATTACAAATTTCGATAGTGGGAACTATCGATAACTATCGTAAATACCATCGATAGTTTTTCACCACTACTCCTGACGCATAACGCGGAAAATGTCACTTTTGAGGTTTTCAGCTGCGGTATTTTTATCGTGTCAATTGTCAAACAGCACATTTCTAGCTTTGTCAGTTTCACGCCAGTGAACAGATGTGTCGTTACCAAGGTGGCGATGCTTTTTCAATAACACGGACGAGGATAGGAACGCAACTGGGAACGCGCTTTTGTAGTAACGAGTTGCCTGTATTGAATTGTAGAGCTCGCCGAGTAGTATAACTTTTAACAACACGCACCTTGAAATGTAACATAAAAGTACACTTGAGGTGACTTTTATACTGTATATAAATTTTACACCATCATTAGAAAACACCCAAAAACTAGTTAAAAATAACTTTTTCTAATTAAAGTTATACATATATTGCGAAAATGTTTATTAGAAGGAAAGCAGTTGTAATAACCGAAATAGAAGGAATGTTTGAAGAAAAAATTAGTTACAAAATATAACAAAATGTTTATTAGATGGAATAACCGAAGTTGTAATAATCGAAATAGAAGGGATGTTTGAAGAAAGAATTAGTTACAAAATATAAGAAAAAGTAGTTTGACTAAAACTACTGAATAAAACGTAGCGGACACTCCGCTAAATAAATTGCTTAATCTAAATTATGTACTTCAAAGGTTAAGAAAAACCTTCTGTTTAGTTGCAACTGGTCATTTATTTTACGAGATACTTGTGTTTAAAGAATCTCTTATAATGTCACCTAACGAGAATCGGTGCAACGATCTGAGGATTTAGAAATTAAAGCTCTACACCCACTGCCACTGTATTACGCCGAGAAATATTGTCTCCTATTGTCGACTATGATAACCGATTTTTTAAGCGCAAATAATTGAGTCATTATCAGTCATTTCCCGCAGCTGTGGCATATTCCGTGCTGTGTGAATATTTGCGATCAAGTTATTTCGTCGACAACGGCTCGTTGCATGCTTTGTTTTATTTCCACATGGGTTACCCCTTGAAAAGTTGGAATTATATTTTCTCGAACAGCGACACAACCCAAAGAAGTGTGCGAAACGACAGGCTACCGAAAGCGTTTAACTTTCCCAGTGAAGAACTCAATGATTTCATCCCCGCGTAACGAAGAACCACCGTTTGATGAACAGATTTCAGTTTCAACCATAACTACCACTATTCGGATTATCATATCCCCTTGGACACATCCCGTATAAACGCGCGGGAAACGTGTAGAAGCGTTTTCCCGTGTAATTTACTCGTCCCAGTGAAATTGGCCTGTCGAGATAATGGGCCATTCGTGTCGGGCTTGGTCTCGGGTTAAAACTACTGGCGTGCATTCAAAGTCAAACGCCGTGACAGATATAGTTGCATAAACACGGTATCGCGGCGAGATTTATTCGGTCGATTTGCGGCTGGCTTAGTTCGACGAGTCGGGAAAGTGTCATCAGCTGGCATCTCGAATAAAATGGAGTTTCAATTCGATAGGCACTAGCAGTTCAGAGTTCAGGGGTTTTTGAAACGTGGCGGTATACTTTGTGAAAAGAAACGCCAGCTCGGTAAGAATAATTCTTGAAACGTGGCGGAACCGTTAAGGCTGCCGTCTCATTTTTGTTTTTTGTTACGGTCCGAATCGATCAGACAAACCCTAATGAAACTACTGCGGTGGATAAAAAGAACTTGTAGGGTGGATGTACCAGTAAATGAACACGTACAAGTGAATGAACATTTTATATTAAAATGAGTAAAATAAGTTATTAAAGTAAGCAACTAATTAATTAGAGACTTCTTTTCAGTTCTTGCTTCATATCCAAAGAATTTTTGCAGCACGTGGAATCAATCGCGCTGCAGACATAATTTTATAATAGTGTTCATTCATTAGCCTTAACTGTTCATTTACTGGTGCGTTTACCCTACATAGGTGTACATATGGATATTACTATTTATTTCTTACACATTTACTTACGTCGTACTTAACACCTCATACAAGTTAAATGTTAAAAAGCTGAATGACAATTTCAGTATAAAAACACAACGTAAAACGAAAAAAAGAAAACGATTTTTAACGCGAACACATTAACTGGCAATCAGCAAACCAAATTAACTTGCTCGTTCGAAAATTCCTCCATTGTGCAAGGCACGCCGAATTGTCGAGAAAATGTAGTAATTATACTCGTGGAAAAGAAGTGAATACAGTAGATATTAAATATCGTACAGCATTCGCGTCAGAAAACACTAATTAATTCGCCTGTAATTATTATTAAACACATTTCTAAGCGCGTCGGAAGTGTTTCTGCTCGGGGAACGACCCAGTTAACAGTTTAAAAACCCATGCTAGCAAACTTCTCCACACGAGTGTACTCGTCGTTATCGTTAACCAACCCTGTTTACCGAAAACCGTTGCCACGCAGAGCATATTATCGGGAGAAACGAAACTTCAAGGAGCGCTATCCATTTTAATGAAGCCCGTTGAAATATGAGGAACTTTGACCAACAAGTTTCCACCGTTCCAAGATTGCTTAAGTCTCAGTTATGTGACTTTTCTGTGTCGCTAGTCGAATGAAAAAACCTGCCTCGTTATTTCGCCGTCGCGTGAAACGTAGTTTTGTACTACTTGCAGTCTTCGACGCGAGGGGAACGAACGGGATTTATCGTCGCAGCTTTTTTTCTTCCGATCCCCCAGAAAGTGATGAATGTTTCATAGGGATCGAGCAGATCGGCGGGGCTGAAGCCCGTTATCAGCTGTGACGGGCGTGCAATCAACACTTTCACAAATTTTCCATTTATTCAGTCATTACTTTGAGTCGAATCACATTCAACATCTAAATTCCCAACATATTGGAAGTGTTCTCGGAATTTGGAACTTTAGATGACACTTTTGTTTGATTATATTTTTACGTATTTTGGTGAAAAATCAAAAGATCAATTTTATCAGTCAAATATTCAAATGCACAAAATTTGGAAATTTTTACAAGTCTTCATTTTTTTATTTGATGCATAAGAAATTGCTGTTGCTACTTTGTGTGTGTGTGTACATACATATTAATGCGAGTTGTTCAAAAAATTTTCAAGCTACTTCAAAATTTGAAGAATTTTTGAGATTCGAGTAGTATAAGATTGGCAATTAAACTAAGCTTCCTGCTATTTATCAGCTTATTTTGTTTACTCAAATAATGTAAACACATATCTGACTCCATTATTCCAGATAAAAATATATTACTACGAGGAACACATTTTCAAGAATAATCTGGGGAACTTTATCGCTACTCACAGGTATAGAAAATGGCACAAATCCTATTTACAGTGTCTTTTCCTGGTTTTGCATATTAAACGAATCTCCATTACAAACTCCTGTCATCTTCATCCTCCCAAACCCCAGAAAGCATTCCATCGTCGAGCTGCCTTATCGGCCCCTATCTATACTCAGGCGGCGTGGCGTATCAATGCCATCGTGACCGCGGCAAGTGATCACCCTGAACAATACCAACCCCTAGCCATCAAGGACGCGAGCTATCGCTTGGATCTGACGCTACGTGCCATTCGATTTCCACCTGACGTTCATCGGTTAATCCGTTAAGGGAATTATTTTCTCGGGCAAAACGATCGCTCGAGCAGAAATGCTTGATCAGGAAATACGTGGGTACGGAATTGAAGGGTCGCTTGATGCGCTCCAGAATCCACGTTATTTCAATTTCCTGTCGCTAGGTGGCCAGACGACATTTGCCATGATGGTTGTCGAGATTGAAAGTAGTATTGCAATTTGGACGGTAAAAAAAATGGAGTTTTTATTATATTTACTTGAAGGTTCACTCGTCGAGAATGTGTTCTGAAAATTTTGTGAGGGAATTCAGTAAAATGACGAAGGTACAGAAATTTGAATATGCGAAGTGGAAGTTTTGCGATGTTAGCGGTTCACAAAGGTATTATAATGTATATAATAGTGTTACGTTCGTAATAAACACCACGATAGAAGAAAAACGAATGTAGGAACGGCAGATTAAGTGTCATGCACACGTGTATGTATATATAAATAATTATGAATGCAATGGAATGACGGGTCAGATCAATCGAGAGTTGATCATCATTAATCAAAAGATGGCGTTGGCATCGACGATATATCGTGGTCGTAGTTGTTTAAAGTATTCCATAATTTTATAGTCATCTTTTACTCTAAACGTACTGTCATTTAATTTTCAACACTTCATTGGGCCTCACATACCAGGGGACTCTTTAAGCCTCCCACTCAGGTAAAAAAATAATTGAGTAAAATTTTATTTACTCCTTCCCTTTTGAAAGAATTAGAAATCGCACTAAAAATTTATATTAAAATAATCTTCTCGACGTTTGTCTTTTAATATTATTTATTTGGAAATAATTCTTTTTCGCTATGACCAAATGTTATTTAATTTTATTTAGAATAAATTTCATTTTCTGAATATGTATATATTTTATTATAGGTTTTATTACAACGTTTTTTTACACCCCCTCCCTGCTTTGCATCTAATGGGGCCTTTGAAGGTTTGATAGCCCCGGGTCCCAAAAGTTTTAATGGAAAACTATAGTAATTAAGAAAGTTCTGTTTGTAGGGATTATAAGCTTCTGGTTCTTTTATAAATTCAAGTTGCCTCAAGCTCCATCTTACAATACTTAGTTAAAGCTAAAGTTTATAGAAATGGAATTCCATAGAAAACTAATATTCCTACTGGAATAATGTATTCGTGGCAGGTAATGAAGTTTCTTTTATTCTTCGGGACGCCACTGTGTAGGCTTTACATTCAAGAACGTATCTTGGCGTATGTGTGCGAGCACATTTACAAGCGCATCACGTGTTTTGCTGGGAAAGCCTGGTAGAAGGTCAGGGATTTCCTTTCGACGATTCACTGACATCTCGCGGCGAGGCTGTTCTTCCAGCGAAGATAAAAGCTGACGCGAGTGCGGCCACCCTCTAGAGAGAATCATTACGAAGATAGCACGATTCAATTAAGCCCGGAGTGGGTGGGGGAATTGGAGGCTTCGACGAAACGTTGCAAAGTTTAAAAAGTGGCCGATGAGGGAAAGGGAACGAAGCGATAACGAAACTTGTCAAGCCTTTGAACTGCGAGCTATTTCGAAGACTTGAAGAGCCTCCTTTTGCTTTTCTTAAATTTTCTTAGACCTCAAGTTCTATTTAGGAAATGTCATTATAGTATAGTTTGGCGATAATGAGTGTCTTTAATAAATGAATTCAGAGGAAAGCCATTTAAATGGATGGAGAATAGGATTCTGAAGAAGGTAGTTTAAGACTGCTTCGTTTTTGCTGGAAAAAATCTTAGTGCTCAATACAGGAATTGTTGTCAGTGCACAAAATGCTGCAAAAAAATGTGTAGAATAGAATTTAGACGATTTCAAAGGACGAAAACGCTGAATACAATTTTTTGCTAAGCACAATTCTTTTAAACTAATCTTTTCCAGAGTTATCAGGGTTATACATTCGTTGGGAGTAGAAGTGTAATAAATGCTTATCCTTTGTGTTTCGTAATTAACATCAAGTCGAATGCAAACTATCTATAACAATTAGGGAAGAAACTCTCGAGAGTTTAATTAACATTAATTAATTTCCTTGGCTCAGCTGTAAGTTTTATTCTAAACAGAAAATACTGTACCTTTAAAATAATCCCCACTTCCAAACGATCATATTCATTAAAAGCAAAAATAAAAGTTTCTGTATGAAGTAAATTAGATAGCAACTTCTATAAAATTTACTTACTCGTAGAACGAATTTTCTACCTTCGGGCAATCGATTTTCAACGGTCTCGAGAATGAGGGTGAAATTTAATTGCAGATGCTTCTTACCTGCAACATAGAAAATTAAGTGTTATAATATTACACTAATCATTTCAATCTTTCCTTATATCTGCACACACACCATTCATTTCTTGAATGAGGTTCATTCTCTCACACATTTGTTCCCAAAACACTGTCTTTATCGTTCGACCACATTACATTTGTAGCCTTAAGAATTCTATTAAAATTATATATCAAGTTCTACCAACTTGGGCACCAATTAAGAAGCAAAAGCAAGATACTCACTTTCCCAATTATAGTTATTCAATTCTTAACTTACGTGAACAAATCTATGAGACCTCGATAAATCCACCACTATAAAAAAATCTTACCACTACCCTTTATATTTCTCAAAAACAAGGTTAAATAAAATACTTCATGCCGGACTCTAAAATAAATTCCCTTCGACCCAGCGCAGTGGTTATCCCTCCCTAAACTCAACGTCCTCATTGAAATACCGGGGGCTCGATACTCGAAGCCCAAATAATCCTGTCAACGATTTAAGGGTGCGTTTCGTGAACTAAAGGAGACGAGAATCTCGCCCGCGCTGAGGAGCTGGTGGGCCAAAGCGATCGGGCTAATCTCCCAGGATTCCTACGCGGTCAGGCCCTAAATCTGCTTAGAACGGTCGTGTTTGGCCGCAGCTCGCTTCTCGGTTAACCAGCGCATTTCGATCCGACGCGTACCAGAGTAATTCGTACATACACGCTAATGAGACACGCGTAACGCCACCCGATAGTCGCAAATACGTGGATACATTAATATGCATTCGTTATCAGGGTATCCTCCGATCGACGGTTATAGCAGTCGTACGTACGCAGAGATACCTGGCGATAATGTCCCGCTGTCGGTCGCTGCACCAACTATTCCGCATTGGTCGTTGCCTCTGAGCCGCTCAGGCTCAGCGGTTCCTTACGACTGGTCCATTCCGGTATGGAGACTGTTTGCTAAGCGTGTTGCCTAGCGATGTTCGTTATCAGTTTTATCAATGAATGGTTGCAGTTCAGAGTTGGGCAAAATGTAATCTAATTGCAACTTACGAATTGCGATTAAACTGTAATTGTGTAGTTGATTACACATGGTTTTCTGTAATCGTTAATGTAGGTGGTTGACCACAATTTTATCAAGTAGATAAATTAATGATTACAGAAAATAATGCGTAATCAACTATACAATTATAGTTTAATTGTAATTTGTAAGTTGTAATTAGATTATATTTTGTCCAACTCTGCTGCAGTTGTGTTGAATGTATTGGGTTTAAATGTTGGTCCTTCTACTACACATTCTCCTATTATTATAATTCTATTCCTCTTAATATACGATCCCTGTCGTCGTTTACTTCATTAAGGGCGGACACCACTGCAATGGCCCGAAGAATAAAGGTATCTTTGGAAATTTATTAAAAGCAAACTACGTAATGAATATTTTTTAAACTTTCAGGACTTTTTATTGGACATTTAAGTTATACTAATATCTGTTTTTTAAATGTATTTAAAGCTGATTTACAAGCTGTACAGGACCAGTCAGTGGTGACCCCTTTTAAAACAGTGTTCGTTCTTTCATCCTCTCACGGTTTCCTTAGTAGCTATTTAATCTCTTCTTCCTTTCTAAATTCTTTAGGTTGTAGAGCAGCAGTCCTGCTGAACCTCGCCTGTTCGTCGTTGTAATTTTATTTGTAACGGTGCAATAAATGCATTTAATAATATCTACTCGAATATCTCGACGACGATGAATTTGCTAAACGTTGTTAATTAAAACTCCCTTACCCACCCGCCCTTTGTATTTCCATTAACGAAGTCTGAATCTAACGTCCTCGCGTACGTTGATAGACAAACAATACATCCCGTATGAGGGTACAAAACGTGTTTACATGTTTGCGAAAGATAAGTGAACGCAAGGCTGTGTTTCGGTCTCACTGTTCAGAGGTGGGCGGGGAATGTGTTTCGGTCAACCGAACTTACAGTTCAACTAACTGTGCACTGGGTTGACACCCCGTACCATGTATGCGAGCCGAACTTTTCGAAGGAAACCCGACCCATCCGCACACGCGACTGTGATTCACAGTGTGAATGCACAACGATCACAATGTGTCGTCTCCGCTTCGTGTTATGCGCGGTTTCGTCAGCGGAAAGTACGCTGCGGCCACGTCCGAAAGCAATTGACGTCGGTTTGCTTCGGTTTCGTAGCTGTCGTCTTCAGAGGCACAAGAAGAGGTCGTAGGTATAGATTAGCTGATTTCGATTGGCTTTGAAGTTTAAATACGGTGATGGGAATAAAGGAATACCTACACATTATGAATTAATTTTTTTTTTTAATAGTAACAGGGAAGGATTGGATAGTTGTTGAAATGCAGGGGTCGGAGTAGTGGAGGAGAACTATCGATGGTACTTACGATAGTTATCGATGGTTCTCACTATCGAAATTTGTAATAATATTAGAAATTAAATTTGGGATTCTGAATTTCAGCTGTTATTATTTTTTAGTTGACTAACCTACGATTTTCAATACCGATAATTATCGATAGTGAAAATAAGCCATCTATAGTTCTCACTATCGAAATTTGTACTAATATAGTAGTGGAGAACTATCGATGGTACTTACGATAGTTATCGATGGTTCTCATTATCGAAATTTGTAATAATATTAGAAATTAAATTTGGGATTCTGAATTTCAGCTGTTATTATTTTTTAATTGAGTAACCTACGATTTTCAATACCGATAATTATCGATAGTGAAAATAAGCCATCTATAGTTTTCGATAATGAGAACCATCGATGACTATCGTAAGTACCATCGATAGTTCTCCACCACTAATAGAGGGGCTGGAAAGGAGGAGGGAGGAGAGAAGAGTGGGGAGAAGGGATGAGGAAGATCAGGAAGAAATGTACAGTGGTATATGCTTTATAAGATTAAAATAGGAATAGAATAGAAGGAGACGAAAGGGAGGAGAATAGAAAAATTTGGAAATAAGGTAGTAGGCCAACGGAAATAAATAGTGACTACACTAAATAGGAGATAGCAAATAAGATAGATTAAAATTATTCAAGGAATAATAAGTGTATCACACTGCGTTACTCCCACTTGATAGTCCATCTACGTCGATTTTCTATTATCGCAGGATTTAATAGGATAAGAAAATAATAACTCCATTTAAACTCTGTAGAATATGCCAAAGGGTGTAAAAAATCCATCGTTAAGAGGATAAGTTTAAAGTATATTTTTTATCGTGATACTGAAAGAGGATTAGAATACCTGGCTACAATGGCGCCGTTTTGGATCCTCCGCTCCTATAAAAAGCTACGTCACCCTGTCACAGCCTATCATCACAAATTTCTAGCGCTGTGTCGAAGAGACACGTCGTCCCATTGAACTCGCCAAAGGACGCTCAGTTAATAAACAGATTTTACGATACAAGTACCAAGGGGGCGTGTAAGATTATGCGATTCACTGCTTCGTAGTTTGGCTCTGGGACACTGTGTCCCTGCGATGATAAGCTCCCGATATAAAAGCTTGGGAAACGATATCGTAAAACGAAGAGTACGATGGGCGTCGCTCGTTGACGTTCGGCGTGAATTTACTTTTATATTGGACAATCAATGGTGCTCGTAATTATTAACGCGGGAACGTAAATTGAAAAATGATTTCAACTCTGGGAAAACTGATTAAGTGGTAGCTGATGTATATTAATAATAGTAATTATTATTATTAAGCGTCTTTAGCGCGCAAAGAAATAAAATAAGGAAGAGAAAGGAAAAAAAAGAACGAAACTATAATAATGCGTCTTTATTGCACACAATAATATTCAAGGCATATTGAAACCAAGCAGATAGTGCCAATTAAAATAAGGCACAAATATGTAATAATATTGCGATGCAAAAGTCAAGCTACAAATATAAGATGTTATTAATCCAACTTTTGTGCATGTAATTAATTACAAAATTCTTTGACTCTAATAACATTTAATAAATATTTTATATTCCAAGGCTTTCGTTTCATTTGACGATGCTGCAAGAGATTTTAGTGAATTGAGAATTTTTTAAGAAGATTCTGCCATTCCCAATTACACATATATATGTAATAATAGTAATAATAGAACTGTTTCATTCAATACTACCTCACCGATACTGTCGAAAATCTCGCGAAGCTCTAACAATAAATTATCTAACAATAATTTTATTAAAACCACTTTGAGACATAAAATTGCAATGACTATTGCAACGATACACGCGAGAAAGTCACACCTTATTAAATTACGAAACCTCCTTCTATTTCAAATATCCCCTCGAATAATGGGTTTTCCGAGCTCCGGACTTATGGGCTTTCAGAACATAGAATTTACGAGTGTCAGATATGCGATAATCGTATGTTTTTTTTTCTCGCTAGGTAGTAACGAATTTTAAACACGTTGAAAGCATTTTTATTGGGAACGGGTGCTTTAAATTGCGAAACTGGGTGGTGATAAAGTTTAGGGAAAGAGAAAAGCAGTTTCATTTCGTGACACCGAGAGAAACGAATGAAGAGAAAGCTTTCCAGTTCCACGACTATCCCTAATGATTAGTGATATTGTGAGATGTCCTCTCGAAACTATATCGCAGGTGTGCACGTCATTACGTGCATATACGCTGTTCAAGCAATTGTGCCATGTGGTTACTGCATACGTCAATGCTATTTGAACAACATGAATGACTGTAGTGTCTCGATGACGGTGCTGCTTGTACAATCATGCTAATGCACATGCACTTCCCCTTGTGTATCGTTCTTGGTCTGTTTGCTCGCGCAACACAACAATCTTCCATTGTGCTTCGGCAGTGGACTAAGGAGTAGAGTAAAAGCCAATTTAACTCTTCGAGTAATTTCAATTTTCCTGCATAATTTAAATAGATTAATTGGAACTCAATATCTCTGTAAATATTACTTAAGAATGCCTGTTTTAGAAAATAGTTTGAGTGGACTATTTCGCAAGTTTCGCAAGCTGCATTCGGTTTTTTTAGCTTTTATATCTTAATTATTTAAATGGGAGATTTTTTCGTGTGTGCTGCGTTTCTCTTATGCATAGTTGTTTATTTGCATTGAGTTTGT
This sequence comes from Andrena bicolor, assembly GCA_960531205.1. Classification (NCBI taxonomy): domain Eukaryota; kingdom Metazoa; phylum Arthropoda; class Insecta; order Hymenoptera; family Andrenidae; genus Andrena; species Andrena bicolor. Next base: position 2,420,317 of record OY482668.1, on the reverse strand, counting down.
TACGTTACTTTTTATTTTTTTTTGCTTTATACTTCGCCCTCGAAAATATTATTCTTTAACTGCACTATTTGTACTAAGTATTTGTATTATTAGGTGTTATCACGTTTGTAATAATAACTTATCTACTGAATCTTGGTTGGAAGAACCTTGAATTAAGTAGTCAGTGCAAGTGTGTTCATTAAACATGATAAAAATTTCCAAAATAACGTAATTCATACGATCCGGTTTTTTCAAATCATTTTTAAATTTGAAACTTGCAGCACTACTTATATGCAGGGAAATTGGAAATTCTAATTCCATTCAAGTCTGTGCTAAAATAATTTCGTTTATTATTTTAAAGTTGCATAATTCACGTGGAAAACCTGTGTGTGCTATAAATAGTTTTGCTTCGAAAATATGCCAGTGTTAGGATTTTTTTATACGAGACACTTCTGTAGCTCACAACTAGTTTACTAGTTTGAAAATCTGGACAAATTTTCCAAAATACTGATCGCCAGCCACAAAGACAATTCTTAAAAAAGAAGTCCTTATCGATTTTTCTGCTTTATTCGTCACGTTTTTTGGAATGATCCCCTTTTCTGCAATTTTGTAACAGAATCTCGTTAGCTGCAGGAAAATACGACCGAAAGTTCATTCTGCCATTGATATTCGTGCAACCGCCGAGGTAATCAATTCGATATATAATATTGTACAAACGAAACTGAAGGACAAATTAATTGGAATCGGTTAATGACCAATATATAGAGCGATTTATTCCCCAGTCCCAATGGAATTAAGAGCGAAATAAAAATGCAGCCGTTACCTGGATAAGCATGTATTTCTACCGTGTAAGCAAAAGTTGCGAAACTCTTGGGTTTCGTGTGTTTCGCGCAGATTGCGCAGATAGAGGCAATAGGTGGAAGGGAATTATTCCTACGGGACGTATCACGGAAAACGAACCCGCGAGCGTAATTTCCGGGTGTTATCTTCGCCTCCAGACGTGGCCAGTGCAAACAGTATTAGAATTTTACGATATTGCTGGTGATCAAGTTATAAGCGGCCAATTTATGATACCCTTCGTATTAACAACTTTCTCCTGCGAATTTAATATATGCATTTGCGATATGCGTTGTTAATAAAACACACCACTATATTTATTTATTTGGGATAAATATTTTCTTATTTTTGTGAATAAGTATTTCGAATATAACCGGCAATAATGGCACACTATAATATATTCTATAACTATAATATATTCAATAATATCACTTTTACTACTGCGCGAAGTAAATTATAAAGCAACAAAAATTATAGGCGATTTTAGTTAAATTATTCTTTATTAAGTACCTATATACTTCTCCTAAATTCAAAAAGTAATAATTCTTACTTGTTAATTTCTTTTAAAAACTTTATAATGTCACCTATTAAGGGTAGTTTCCGTTCCACGTTGACCGATTTTTTAAACAAATTATTTTGCAAGAACGGTGCGTTTTAAAATAAATGTTTTGAAAATCCGCGAATAAGATGACCAGTTTTTCGAGATAGGTATTTCAAAAAATTTATTTTCGATCAAAGATTCCGCACTTGCGACGGAGACCACATTCATATAGATTTTTAAAAAAATAATAAAATTTGATTTCAGACTTGCTGTTCCATTCTTCCACATTCTACCAGCGCGCTTGAGGGTTTAGAAGATTAATTAATATATTAAAATTTATGCATGTTTTTCCACTCATGTTTTTTTACCTAGTAAAGGTATGTAATAAGAATTTTATACGAAGACTGTAAATTATTCCTTTAAAATAATTCACACAAAATAAAAACCCATATCTCTGTGGAACCTCATATTATAATTTCCTCATTAAAATCAATTACATCATTGACAACGTAACAATTTTAATAAACATGTAACTTCACTTGTTTGTCACGTCGTACAAATATTACTTAAGTTTAATTACAACTGCAGGGGAACTGTCTTTGTTTTCACATGCAGCTTCTACCACGATTATAAACTATCATACATAATTAACAACAGCGAAGTCATAAAACATTAATTAACAAGACCGAATTAAATATACACGTGCACAGTCCACACCACTCCATATTACTCTTTTGTCAAACCACTGCCATTGTTTCCCTTCTCACACTAGCGCGCGCATGAAATTACAAAATTGGAATTTTGCCAGGGGATGAAACCAGGGCGTGTGCAGGACATTTTTCAACTTTATCTTGTATAACACTGCTCGAGCATGACGTAAATGTCCATTGCTGCCGTATCGAGTATGCGAGCACAGCTGTAACGCAATAGAAATCCGTTTCGTGTTAAAATCACGAACGAATGACGGTTAAATTAGCTGTCGCGGCGCGGCAACGCTTACCAAGAATGAAAATAGTGATATTTTCAGCCGAATCGTTGGCGCCGGGTTTTCGAAAACATTAACGACTTCAGCAGCGCGACGCCCACGCAGCCTCAATTTTAGCAAATCATCAAGTCCGCGAGTGAAATGTGCTTCGGTTTTTTTTTTCGCCTTTTTTTCCCGCGCTGCTTTTAGCGAGACCCTTTGGCGAAATGGGTCGAAATTTTCGCCCCGAGATTTTCAAGCAAATTTCCACGATTAATTCGCCACTGGGCGTTTGCGGGAATTAATTTAGAGCTGTCTGAAACGGTTAATGGTGGTGTCGCGCGATATCGTAAACGAAATCTTCGCGTCTCTCGCGGAGAGTTTTGTATTTAGGTACTTTAACTGCGAAGATCATTTATCACCGTTCCTTGAGACTCTGATAAATTCTTTTGGTAATTTAGAATTGTAGAATTAGTAAAACAATAATATTTATTTATATAATATTTAAAAGATTAGTCTTAAAGGTAAACAGTACATTTTTCAAATAACATGCCTAATTAATTTTGTAAACAATTTTTCGTTATTTTGCTATTAAAGATACTTGTTAAATAACTAGGATTTGTTAGTTACTCTTTAATTGTCCGACAATTGTTTATCTCACATTTCGTTGTAAATTAACGCAAGTATGTAATTTAACCAGAAAACAGAATTATGCTTTGAGCTGTTGGGTTGCTTGTGGAGTACGTAAATACACATATCTACTTTAATTACGACCACAAAATAAGCTACTTTGTTCTCTCATTTATCTTGTGCGAAGACCGTAAATTCTAATATCACCAATGTGACGTTTTTTTTTCAGGTACCAACAAAACAGTGTGGTCCTATTTACACAAGAAACCTACTTCTATGGCTCACGACTGATATTTCAAATATATTTACTGAGCAAAATCAACAATGTTTAAAAAATACAAAGGATAAGAAATGTGTAAATATACAGTGGCTCATAATTTGTTCGCATAAATTAAGAATACTTAAGTAAGATTGTGAAAGTCACTATCTAACTTTTGCTTCTGATGCCCAGATTCACATCACTTGGTCCATAATTAAAATACAAACAGCAAGACTACGCGAAAATCGTAACAGCTTTTTGTTAATAAATGGACGCGTGACTACATATTGTATAAACACTATCTATCGTCAGGCACGAAAACAAGTCGTTGAAAAAGTTTCTGAATGATGAAGAATTCGAATCTAATTGCGCAGCAAATGGTTATTACGAAAATTTCGAGCTCTGAGCCAGTGGTGGAGAACTATCGATGGTACTTTCGATAGTTATCGATGGTTCTCACTATCGAAATTTGTAATAATATTAGAAATTAAATTTGGGATTCTGAATTTCAGCTGTTATTATTTTTCAATTGACTAACCTACGATTTTTAATACCGATAATTATCGATAGTGAAAATAAGCCATCTATAGTTTTAGAATCGATGGTTCTCACTATCGAAATTTGTAATAACATTAGAAATTAAATTTGGGATTCTGAATTTCAGCTATTATTATTTTTCAATTGACTAACCTACGATTTTTAATACCGATAATTATCGATAGTGAAAATAAGCCATCTATAGTTTTAGAATCGATGGTTCTCACTATCGAAATTTGTAATAATATTAGAAATTAAATTTGGGATTCTGAATTTCAGCTGTTATTATTTATTAATTGACTACCGATAATTATCGATAGTGAAAATAAGCCATCTATAGTTTTCGATACTGAGAACCATCGATAACTATCGTAAGTACCATCGACAGTTCTCCATCACTACTCTGAGCCATCGTCAACCTGTGGCACAATTATATTATTCCAAGATATGTGTGCGTCGATTGAAAATGGGCGCAACAGGGGATGCAATTTGAGACTACAGGATTCAAGTACCCCTTCTGACGATTTCCGCAAGGTGTACAATTTTCCATCCAAAGCGAACGACGACCCTACCATTGTGGTCGAGGGCACGTTACCGAGCATCGATCTTTGCCAGACACAAAGCGAGTAATTGTTGAGGTTAATTCCTGTTTATGGCACTCGATATGATCTGGCCACCATCAAAGTATCATAACCTCGATCTCCCTTAGTCCACCTCAACCTGACCCATCTCCAAATAGTTTGTTCGGTTATTAATCCACTTCTCCTGCGCCCCCCACAATATATCGAGCTCGAATTCGTCATTGGCGTCTATGTATAGACGCTGTACGTTATTCATGGGGTCGGCCATCACCTCGAAATCGGTTGACCGGCGTCCAATATCCACGTCTGTTTCGTTAAATTTCCACTAATCTCTGAATCACCTTGTTTGTTGGCTTTTTCAGTGACCCCAAGGCGAAGCAATTGAAGCTGGCTGACAAATGCCTGACGTTACTACTTAAATGCAATTGACCTTAATTCCAGCCTCGTTTGAACGGTTCTACGTTAGTCTTCTTTGTGGTGAATAGATTCTTGTGTCAACGTTTACGAGGAAAGCAGACAGTAGTGTTTACAATAATTTCACAATTATTTTGTTATGTAGTGTACATTTAATTTTAATCCAAACTACGTGTAGTTATACTTATTTGAATAAAAGTGTCATTCGGGGAGAGATTGGTTTATTGAATCTGCAGAGAATGACGTTGAATTCTGAATATATTTTTCTAATTATCCTTAGATTTAGTTAATTAAAAGTCGATGTGTAAGACTGTCTTAAAAAATTATACATCCTGCACGTTTTCTTTTCGATTTCGATTTCACAGTAATACGGATCTGACATTAATTCAAAGTAACTTTGGTAATTATGTTTGCTTACACGAACTAAAGATTTGGAAATATGTTCGACCAATTTTTAACAGGAATATTCAGATATTTATGAAAATTTATTCAGCATCTTCCTGGTCCTTTTCCGGCCCAAGAAATACAAATCTTGAAATCGATAAATACACATTGTATATAGAATTATTTTCGAAGGATTATCGAGTAACTTGTTGCAAAAATACGGTTTCGAATAGCCGAAACTGTGTTTACTCTATCCACAAAAGAGAAATGGAATTTGCCTCTCTAGCGCGAAGGTGGAAAGATTTGAAAAACTTATTCATAGAAGGGAAAACAAAGTTTTGTTCTTCTAACCTGATAGAAGAGCAATTTTCCAAACTTTCTAGGTTCACGACAAACACTATAATGTTTTATGGTTATTTTGCCACAATGTTTACGTCGCGACGCACAAGGTTTCATCGAAACTTCCGTGAATTATGGAAGCTTTTTCGTGAGGCGACTTTCTTCCAAAACTTTTCACGCAGAACTTTCTGCACTTATGTTTCCACTTATGACTACGTATTTCCGCGATACTCATTACATTTTCTCTTTACACCCATTTAACGAAATTTTCATAAATATTCGCAGCAGAGTAAATAACTATTATACAAATTTTCACCTTGTAGCCATTCTTAAATACCGACGTTGTCTTTAAATCGATATGTTAAACACAAAAATGTAGTCAAGAATCAGAGACGTTCGTATTATTTTATTTTTAAATTTATTTAATCGTAAGGACTCGAAAAAAAGTCAACTCAATCGTACATTCTACGTACAACAAAATTTCTTCACCTTGAAATTTATTAAAACCCGTGCAGTATGATTAAAAATCCATTGTAATACTGTCACAAAAATATGAAAAATATAGAGATTACAATTTTCATTACTTTACGTGACTAGCGCGAGAGAATTAAAAAGGATCTCCTCGCTGGTGTTGTTTTCAAAGTAAACTTCTGGGGGCTCACAAGCAATACTTTCAAAGCTTCCCAGAAAATATCCAAGCGAGATCCACGCGCGTCATGAAAATTCCTGGGCGTTAAAACACGTCGAGGCCAGTGAAATCATAAAACAGAAGAATTAATTTAACAAATGCACCTTGCGTTAAATTTCCTTCAACGATTCTTCTCTCCTAAAGCTCGACGAGACGACAAGGGTCTCGAATTTGGTAGCTGCGTTAATCAATGAGAAGCTCGTTCGATCGCAGCAAGGAAAGGGGCGGGGGTGGGGGGCGCGAGTCTAGAATTAGGGACACGTTCGTTCGGGCGATTAAGGGAAGTTTCAACTCCGCGTTAATCACGCGTACACGATCGTGAAATCCTATTCGAGGCGCGACCCGGGCGTTCCGCGTTTCATAGCTGGAACGTTTAATCGCCCGCGTGAGCGCTCCTTTATGCACAGTCCTCGCTATCTTTCGGCCCCCTGGTTCCTTTACCCGTCGCCTGTGCAAAGAACGGCGCTCCTGTGGCTGATCCGCGATTACATTACCGCGTACAAACAAGCGGCCAATGGGAAACAACGTCGACGCGTTAAGGGATTAAAGCTCGTTCATTAATCTTCGGTAAGGGTTTAATCGATATACCGCTGCGAGCGCATGCTTCTTCCTTCGATGGCCCCTTCGACGTTGCAACAACGACGCGTTGTATTATCGCAGTGAAATCTACCCAACTTTCTCCATTTTCCTTCCGTTGCTTCAACCCTAATTCATCGGTCTCTGTCGCGGCAGCGTCGAATTTAAAATCGATATTTCGTGAACGGGGGGCAGGACGATGTTGAGTCTGTGAAGGGGTTTTGGGAGAAAGGATGGAGATTTCTTTGGTGGGCAAGCAACCGAGTATCAGTGAAATTTTGGTCGAAATAAGATAAGTAGACTAATATTTTCTACATTGCTGTCCTTTGTTTACGGTACCAGTAATGGTGGAGAACTATCGATGGTACTTACGATAGTTATCGATGGTTTTCACTATCGAAAACTGTAGATGGCTTATTTTCACTATCGATAATTATCGGTAGTCAATTAAAAAATAATAACAGCTGAAATTCAGAATCCCAAATTTAATTTGTAATATTATTATTAATATCGATAGTGAGAACCATCGATAACTATCGTAAGTACCATCGATAGTTATCGATGGTTCTCACTATCGAAATTTGTAATAATATTAAAAATTAAATTTGGGATTCTGAATTTCAGCTGTTATTATTTTTCAATTTACGATTTTCATTACCGATTATTATCGATAGTGAAAATAAGCCATCTATAGTTTTCGATAATGAGAACCATCGATAACTATCGTAAGTACCATCGATAGTTCTCCACCACTAGGTACCAGTAGCACCAATCAGTATCACTTTTTTCCCAATTTTTTTTACCCAAGATCGTAATAGTATTGTATGTCAAGAATACAGTATAATGGGGTGAGAAACAATATAAGCTGATTTATGTTGATGAATACAGTTTCTTAATATTTGTTCTTTCGTGTCAATCGAAGTTAAAAATAAAATTTCTTTTATTCAAATTTTATAATTTTTTCTTGGAATATGAAGTATACATATTTTGAAATTCCAATGGAACAAGACTTGTGTTATCAACATTCATGTCCAAAATTTGACACCTGATCTTACATGGCACTTTAAATATTCTAAGTGTCTTTCTGCAAAACTAAGAATTCTAACTTAAACTCGTTTGCCCGCACATCAGAGATATATCACAGTAGAATTGGAAAATATCCAAGTCTCGGTTCTTTGCAAAACTTTTGTACGAACATTTCCGAACCGTTTCTTCGGATTTTAAAATCTCGAAAAGATTTTATTCTACAGGAGATCAGGCAACAAATGTAAAGCGTGCATAACACTATAACGATAAGTATTTCTCCAGAAGGTGTATCTAGAATTAAAATAGAAAACTAGAACTCTAATGTATTTGAATGACAACTTTTCGAATTCGCCGGTTGAACATTTTTACAACACACGACGAAAACAACTCCTCTATATATTCTGCATCAGTGAAGAGCATTGAACATTATAATTCCACGACTGTTTTCCCATTACGAAGAATTTGAGAAAGTTTCTTGTGACACTTCCGCGCCACGTCGGTGGAGGATGTACGTCGTATATATACGTAGGGGGACAAAGTTTCAGGCGGAGCGTAGAAACAGGGATGCAAAGAAAGCTGCGGTAAATCCAGCTTTAACGGTCTTTTGCAAACAGTCTCCGACACGGGCTGTCTACTTCATTCTTAAAACGCAGCCACTACATATTTTACGCCCCCGAGACACAGAGTTCGACGGCTGCACCCTTCGACTCGCTTCGAGCAACGCTAAATGCACGTTCAAGGTTCAAGGCGTCGCTTCGTTAGCATCAAATCGAATTGACACGCAGCAGGTGTCTAGTTGACGACGAAAGCTTTGAGGAAGTTCCGCGAGATCGCTGAGTGAAGGTTGGCAGAGGATGCTACATAATATTTTAGGAATTCTGTGTCGAGCACCTCGCGCGAACGAATTGTTTTTGTCGTCGCTGGTTAGAATTGCGCTGGAAATTCGAGCCACCGGTTTGGCTTAAAGTAAGTCGTGGACAATAAATACCACGTATAATAGCATGTTAATTTTCAAATTTGTCGAGGGAGTCGAGCTCAAAATTTTGAATTATGGGTACAAACCTTTGATATACATATAAATGGAAAATTGAGATAAACTGAAATGATTAGGAAACGTGAAATATTTTTTTTGTGCATTCTACTAGTAGTATTATATTCTATTAGGAACAAAAGGAAGCCATTATTATTTGTGAGACTACTTGCAGTTGAAATGAAGTGTTGAGAGTTCTTCTCCCAAATTTCAAAATTGAAATTGTTAATTCTGAGGTCAGGTGAGTAATGTTTTATTTGTGTAGATTTTATTCTGTTATCTTTTCATTCAGATTATATGTCGTCACGCAAAAATTCACGACATTCGTAAGTCGAAACTAAAGTTTTTCGAAACGAAACTCTTTTTAATTATTTTGTGTTGAAGGCAACTTTAAAGTCACGTCGTCGAGATATAAAACATCCTGTATAGGTCTAAAACCTCTCGAGCACCACGTCAGATTGTCCCTCGGGGCAACGAAAGTAAGTCGAGTTCGACGTAAAGCGAATATGTTTTACTATCGCTCGACTGTCGATAAAAGTTTCCCTTCGACCGCCGATATGCTTGCACAAAATACCAAGTAGCTCTGTCTAGGCACGTTCAGAAGTGAAGAAATTGTAACAAGTAATGGACCGGTGAATGAGAGGCGAAAGGGTTCCTCAAAAGAGACACACAGGTAGTTGAAATTGAGGGAACTTGTGTTAAGAAACCTAATCAACATAATGAGAAGTAACTCGAGGTACTTGGGTTGTGTATTTAAATTTTTTCGGGGATACTAGATTTATGGAATAAACCAGACCTGTTTTTTCGATTTCTTCTGCTATTTTTGATCACCACTTTTTTAATTTTGAAGACAAGTCATTAATTGTAGTTCCTCTCTGAATTTTTTATTTTAGATAAGTCTAACAGCTGAAATCAGCTGCGCAGTTAGGAAACACTTTTCAAACATGTCATCAAGCAATTTTATTACTTTAGATTTTTTACTGACTGTAGAAATCTAGTTTAATAAACAGAAATAATTTTTGTACCATTACTGTATTTCTGTTCTTCGCCATAAATTCCCTAAAATCGCTTAAATTTAAACTTAACCCCTTAAACTTAAAGTAACCATACGTTCCGCAATATTTCGGTGCAATTGACTTTTGAGGATTAAGCAAAACAGTAAAATCATTGTAAATTAAAAATCAAAAAATCTTACGACCACCATATAAATATTTTACCTATTCACAAATTATTTTCTCAACACACATTTCCACTAATGTAATTCAAAATCCGTTCGCGTGTTCCGTGCAGAAGATGATTACGAAAAAATTTCTCTACCCTTCCCGAAGCCGGATTAAATATACGAACAAGCTAGCAGATCCCTTGGCTTTACAATCTCGTTTATTTTAAATCCTAAGTATCGGGCAAAAGTCGACGCCCCAAGTAGGAAAACTCCCGTAATTCCCGTGATATAATTTTTCGCAGTCTCGTCCGACTTCCTGTGTACGGTTCAGGGATAACTTTGTCAGCCAGGCGTTCAAGCAATTTTTAAAGGAACTCTTTTGTGCGGCTCCTCCACGGATCCCACGGAAACTGCAACCGGATTACGTAACTTTCCCGTCTTCTTTACGACGCGGTACTTCGATTTGTACCGTTCCCTCGTGATGCCGCGGATCAAGCGGGAACTCTTTACTTTCCGAGCGCTTAATCCACAATGCTCGCATCTAGTTTGATCCAACGTTTGAGCCGAACGAGATTTCACCCGATGCTCCTACAAATCTCCGCGAATCGACGGCGATCACGTTGGAAACGAAGCGACGCGACTTCTCGGGCCCGTAAAGCGGAGGAAGAATGAAGAAGCACTGCACGCGGAGAGAAATAGAAAAGCTCGAGGGCAAGAACCGTGGCTAACACTACTTAAGTCCGTTTGAATGGCCCATTGCACTAGTCGGTCCGTTCTGTGCCTTTAAACATAATATTCGAATGTGCAGGGAGCTTCGCGTACGTCGACTACTTGAAATATATTTATGTTGCCTTTAGTATTCTAACCCCTGACGATAAGTTTGGAACCAAACGCAAAGATACGAACCTAACGAGAAGGGCCAATATTTTTTTTATATATAAAATGCAACGGTAGACATGTGAAAAGCATTGCAATGTTAAATGGCTTTATTTTAAAGTAAAAACGCCAAAAATATAATAAGAATTTCGTTTATTATGCAATAAAAAATATAGAAGGAACAAAATGTTACCAAAACACACTGACTCTAGTGGTGGAGAACTATCGATGGTACTTACGATAGTTATCGATGGTTCTCACTATCGAAAACTATAGATGGCTTATTTTCACTATCGAAAACTATAGATGGCTTATTTTCACTATCGAAAACTATAGATGGCTTATTTTCACTATTGAAAACTATATATAGATGGCTTATTTTCACTATCGAAAACTATAGATGGCTTATTTTCACTATCGAAAACTATAGATGGCTTATTTTCACTATCGAAAACTATAGATGGCTTCATTTCACTATCGAAAACTATAGATGGCTTATTTTCACTATCGAAAACTATAGATGGCTTATTTCCACTATCGAAAACTATAGATGGCTTATTTTCACTATCGAAAACTATAGATGGCTTATTTTCACTATCGGAAACTATAGATGGCATATTTTCACTATCGAAAACTATAGATGGCTTATTTTCACTATCAAAAACTATAGATGGCTTATTTTCACTATCGAAAACTATAGATGGCTTATTTTCACTATCGAAAACTATAGATTGCTTATTTTCACTATCGAAAACTATAGATGGCTTATTTCCACTATCGAAAACTATAGATGGCTTATTTTCACTATCGAAAACTATAGATGGCTTATTTTCACTATCGGAAACTATAGATGGCATATTTTCACTATCGAAAACTATAGATGGCTTATTTTCACTATCAAAAACTATAGATGGCTTATTTTCACTATCGAAAACTATAGATGGCTTATTTTCACTATCGAAAACTATAGATTGCTTATTTTCACTATCGAAAACTATAGATGGCTTATTTCCACTATCGAAAACTATAGATGGCTTATTTTCACTATCGAAAACTATAGATGGCTTATTTCCACTATCGAAAACTATAGATGGCTTATTTTCACTATCGCTAATTATCGGTATTGAAAATCGTAGGTTAGTCAATTAAAAAGTAATTACAGCTGAAATTCAGAATCCAAAATTTAATTTCTAATATTATTACAAATTTCCATAGTGAGAACCATCGATAACTATCGTAAGTACCATCGATAGTTCTCCACCACTAACTGACTCACTCATCCAATCGTCACGATTTCTCTGGAACCACTGAACCCACGATCATGAAAGGTAGGTAGATTCCTCTTAGCCCCTAGGTGCCCACTAAAAGAAATCTTTTTAAGAACTCCCTACCCTTCAGCAAAAGAAGATATATAACCCCGGGAACTTTAAGCTAGTATCCTTGTAAACTCAATTCCCAGGAAAACCACATTACTCGTGGGAAGACTCGATGCGTCTAAGAATTCTTATTCGGAGCATCGCAGTGCCATCGAGAACAAATGCTCCGTTCCACCTCTCCTCCCTCCCCCGTCACCCCTAGGTGCTTGCGAACGACAAGAAGCTAAGATTGACCGAGAGAAACAACAATCCGTTTTACTCATTGGAAGGGCAAACCGAGCGAGGCTTACGAAACGTAGGCTATTAACTCGGGCTTTCGGTGGCGGGTAAACACGTCTCCTAACCAAAGGACGAGACCTGTCGTCAGGATCCCATCGTGTTCGCCGGCTAAGGTAAATTAGACCGAAAATCCTTATAAACGTGCCCGTGTACCGGGCCGTGTACCTGCGAGGAACGTAATTTACATATCCACTTAGCGGGCTCCCAGCTCTCTAACCATCAGGTTTCCCCAGAACTGGACAAGCATGTCTGCGTTCCTGAACGAAAGAGGCATCCGGGTAAATAGACGTCCTGGACCACTTGCGCTTGGCCTGTCACGGAGGCACGTGAACGCCGATGAACGCCGGCGACTCGTCGCTATTCGCTTCGAAAAGGAGCCCTGAAAAGGACCCCGCGGAGTGTCAGTGGGATTCGGGGGCGGAAGATACAGTGGTTAAGCAAATGTTTAAACTGCGAAGGGTAACAAAAGTGAGGTGGTTCTATTGGGAAGAAATGAAGAATTATATCGTAAAATATATGTAGAATAGTGGTGGAGAACTATCGATGGTACTTACGATAGTTATCGATGGTTCTCACTATCGAAATTTGTAATAATATTATAAATTAAATTTGTAGTAAATTAGTGGAAATAAGCCATCTATAGTTTTCGATAGTTAGAACTATCACCACTAAGGAGAACTATCGATGGTACTTACGATAGTTATCGATGGATCTCACTATCGGAAACTATAGATGGCTTATTTTCACTATCGATAATTATCGGTATTAAAAATCGTAGGTTAGTCAATTGAAAAATAATAATAAAAGCTGAAATTCAGAATCCCAAATTTAATTTCTAATATTATTACAAATTTCGATAGAGAGAACTATAGATGGCTTATTTTCACTATCGTTGAGTATCGGTATTGAAAATCGTAGGTTAGTCAATTAAAAAATAATAACAGCTGAAATTCAGAATCCCAAATTTAATTTGTAATATATTACAAATTTCGATAGTGAGAACTATAGATGGCTTATTTTCACTATCGATAATTATCGGTATTGAAAATCGTAGGTTAGTCAATTAAAAAATTCAGAATCCCAAATTTAATTTGTAATACATTACAAATTTCGATAGAGAGAACTATAAATGGCTTATTTTCACTATCGTTGAGTATCGGTATTGAAAATCGTAGGTTAGTCAATTAAAAAATAATAACAGCTGAAATTCAGAATCCCAAATTTAATTTCTAATATTATTACAAATTTCGATAGTGAGAACCATCGATAACTATCGTAAGTACCATCGATAGTTCTCCACCACTAGATCACAGTACGTCTTCCACTTCGTTTTCTCATGATTATCCTCGCAGTCACGGAGAAGTTGGGTAGTAAAGGTAGTTCGAAAGCGGAGTGACATCATGGAGCCGAAATTCCAGGGGAGAGAAGACGTTCTCGCGACAATGCCAGCGATACTGGAAGCGACCACGTCACGATACAAATGGAAGAAACGCAAACACTCAGGGAAGAGGACGAAAATCGCTCTGCCACGGCAAGTTCCATATCTACGATTCGTTGACAACTCGACAGCAAGAGTCACCCGAGCACGCTGATATCCGGGGAAAGGAGACTTCGTAGGTGAAGCTGCATTTCTGTTTCACTCTGTTGATTACTTGTACCGCGAGCACTCGGAATAAGTAAGTGGTGAAACGTGTAAATAGCAGTGTGGATAACAAAATTCATAAATAGTACTACATAGTAAAATTCATAAACAGTGTCAGTCGTGAAATGAGTAAAAAATAATATAAGCAGCAGGACAAATTTAAATAAGTAATTTAAGTAAGTAGATTTTGAGGCCGTATGCAAATTCTGTGAGCAATACAAGTTAGAATATTCAAAAGTGCATACGTGAATATTTTCGTTGCGCTTACAGTTGCGAAAAAAAGCGAGCGGAATAAAATTTATTCAGCTTAAAATAGGAAATCTTGGTACCTAAATAAATGGATAAAGATAAATAAACAAGAAGTTGTGGTAATGGAAAAACTCAATCATACCAAAATCAATTTTCTCGAAAAGGAAACCTAGAATTTTATTCCATATTCCCCACATATTTTTTTATCTCGAATCAGAATCCTTTGAGTTGCGGTGTCTAATACTGAAGCAACCCACGTATGTAATTAAAACAAACACATTCCACGCACAAGTGAGTAAACAGTCACCGTAAAAGAGGACAATTCGCAGCAGACGAAATGCAGCGGAGCTAATTCCGACGGCTAATTTGACGTCACGATATCAGGATTCGAGTCACAGGGCTGAAATGACCCCCCAACATTGTTGGATGTTAGTCGGAGCGCGCGTCCCTTCTAATTGCCTCAATTGCAAATACCGTCAGACCTCTAGGAAGTTGATACGATTTCGAGGACGTGGGGCGAAGGAAGCCGAGCTTGATGACACGAGGTCCTTCGTCAAAGGTTCTGTGGTTATTATAAAGGAATCCTTACGGTCGTGTTCAGCCTCCAAAGGCACCGAGAGTACCAAAGTATTGATCCCCTTCCATCCACATAACACTAACGCGATATCAATAGCACCGCAGTGAGAAAGCTATTTTAGAACGGCCGGGAGGGTGGCGGAGGCCGAGAGAGAGATGAAGTTGCTATTTACGTCGTGGAAAATCGAAAGCTGGTCTTGAATCTCAAGCAATGATGGACAAATGATCCCCTCGCGTGTTCCGCGCCGCGACAGGTTTTATGACACGCGATGCTTGAATTTCAAAAGCTAGCAAAAATGTTTGCACAGCGAAGATGCCAATTGTACTGTTGGATGCGAGGAGTGAACAATTTTTTGGTTTGAATTAAGCCTAAAGTCAGTTTTTGAAAGTTTGGTTATTTTATATGATCGTGGATAGATGTTCCAACTATTTGGTTAAATACTAGTTGTCAATAAATCTTTCAACGGGCGAAATTCAATAGGTCTGTTTCCATCGAACTGCGTCCAAGTATTCCGAGAAATTCGTCTGAATGCAAATATTTGCGGCGCACAAACGAGCCAACGATAACAATCACGCCCAGGAATTTCGACAATTTATAAATTTGACGAACCGATGAACCATCGTGTGATCGACATGTAAATTCATCCAACAAGTATTCGCGCAACAGATATTGGCCAACGAAGAGCTGCAGCGCAGGCGATAAAAAATATCGTCGGAATAAATGTGCAGAAAAGTTCAGTCGGAACAGCGAATTCTATACAATCTGTGTAAACTAAACGCTGATAAATTTCGAAAATTCCTATCAATAAATTTTGAAGCGTAAACGCCATCTCGCGTGAACTAAAAATGCCTGTGGATGTCAGAGGATTAATTAAAAGACGTGCCAAATGTGTGGTGATTTTAACGGCATTGTGGGGAATGTTGATAACATATTGAGGGATAAATGAAACGAAAGGTAAGGGGAAAAGCAAGGAATGTCAGAAAACAGTGTTTATCGAGAAAATATAATTTGAATACTTTAGTCTACCAGTAAAGAAACAAGGTTCGATGAATTTATCTACATTCTAATTAGGCAGCAGAAATAAATAAGCAATAAAACAATAATTGTGTTACATTATTTTAATATTTTTTCAAGTTTGAACAAGGCAGGATACTGAAACAGAATAAGAAATTTCCGCTTTTATTATTATCAAAACCATTGATTTTATTAAGTGTTAGATTTTTTATTTTACACTTATTTGTTATGCATTCGACAGCGTCCCCCAAAAATTGGGACGAGATCCTCTTCAGTGACGATACACAAAATAAAAAATCATAGTTTTTACTGATAAGTATTAGTCACATGCATTTACTAACATTTCAGTAAGCTGTAAAAAAAATATTCAGTTATGTATAAGAATTACTGGAGGTTCGCCAACAGGACATACTTGAGTGTTCACCCGATTTCAATATTCCAAGTAGTGGTGGAGAACTATCGATGGTACTTACGATAGTTATCGATGGTTCTCACTATCGAAAACTATAGATGGCTTATTTTCACTATAGTATTGGAGAACTATCGATGGTACTCACGATAGTTATCGATGGCTCTCACTATCGAAATTTGTAATAATATTAGAAATTAAATTTGGGATTCTGAATTTTTTAATTGACTAACCTACGATTTTCAATACCGATGTAATAATATTAGAAATTAAATTTGGGATTCTGAATTTCAGCTATTATTATTTTTCAATTGACTAACCTACGATTTTCAATACCTATAATTATCGATAGTGAAAATTAGTAGTAGAGAACTATCGATGGACTTACGATAGTTATCGATGGTTCTCACTATCGAAATTTGTAATAATATTAGAAATTAAATTTGGGATTCTGAATTTTTTAATTGACTAACCTAAGATTTTCAATACCGATGTAATAATATTAGAAATTAAATTTGGGATTCTGAATTTCAGCTATTATTATTTTTCAATTGACTAACCTACGATTTTCAATACCTATAATTATCGATAGTGAAAATTAGTAGTAGAGAACTATCGATGGACTTACGATAGTTATCGATGGTTCTCACTATCGAAATTTGTAATAATATTAGAAATTAAATTTGGGATTCTGAATTTTTTAATTGACTAACCTAAGATTTTCAATACCGATGTAATAATATTAGAAATTAAATTTGGGATTCTGAATTTCAGCTATTATTATTTTTCAATTGACTAACCTACGATTTTCAATACCTATAATTATCGATAGTGAAAATTAGTAGTAGAGAACTATCGATGGACTTACGATAGTTATCGATGGTTCTCACTATCGAAATTTGTAATAATATTAGAAATTAAATTTGGGATTCTGAATTTTTTAATTGACTAACCTAAGATTTTCAATACCGATAATTATCGATAGTGAAAATAAGCCATCTATAGTTTTCGATAGTGAGATCCAGCGATAACTATCGTAAGTACCATCGATAGTTCTCCACCATTAATCGTAGGTTAGTCAATTGAAAAAAAATAACAGCTGAAATTCAGAATCCCAAATTTAATATGTAATATTATTACAAATTTCGATAGTGAGAACCATCGATAACTATCGTAAGTACCATCGATAACTATCGTAAGTACCATCGATAGTTCCCCACGACTAATTCCAAGGCCCCCGCGATAACTATTAACCCACAGAAGAGTTGGCACGAGCGCAGCAGAAGTCGATCAATTAGCCAGTGGCTTATCCGTAACGGGACACGTGGAAAAAATCGTCAAGAAAATAGTCGGTAATGTAGCGGAATTCGATGATCCGATTACCAATTCAAATGCAGCCGTTTTCGTTGGCCGATCGCTTTAATCAAGCCTGGATACGCGCATATCAACCGTGCGGGATCGATGCGCGCTTGTCACGAAATCGCATTAACGTCGACGATTTCTCATCTCGAATGTATCGTTAATAGTAATGACAGGCCAGCGATTCGGCAACAAGATCATTAACAGGTCCCCAGCCTCGATTACACGATAGCTAACTCACGGTTGTTAGCCTGCCCATTTTGCGTTCAATTTACGAGCAGACGTGGCTTCTCGCTTCGAAGTGCGTTCCATTGTTCACCGTATCGACGAGGAAAAAAGTAGACGAAAAGTCGATTTTCACGGCTCGAGCAGTTACTTGTCTAATTCGGATTCGGCGAAATAGTAGAAATGCTTGAAGTCGCGCGATGTTAGCTACTTGTCTGCAATTGGCGATGGTTAATTACTGATCTCTATCAACATTTATTTGTAAATTGTCATTTTTAGGCTTGACAAATTATTTCTGCGGTATTTGAGTCGTTAAACAGTAAATTCATTATTACAGCATAATTAAAGTTGTGTTTTTTAAGCAAATATCAAACTAAGTAGTAATATGACGACTAACTTCTGCTAATTTCGCATATTTTAATTTCCTCCAAATCAGGTACTTTCCATGCAAACGTGAAAAGAAAGGCCGCACATAAAGTTGCTCAAAGCGGTACGCGCGCGTAAATTTGTACGCGAACAAGATACACGATCCCCAAAGATGGTTCGAAGTCTTTGCGACAGATGTTCCGACGCTCTGGCAATCTCTATCGGATATCGGAGCGACGCTGTTGGAAATTAATTTCTCTAATGGAGCGATGGCAGTACTGCCCTGCAAAGGGGAGACGGAATTACGATCGACTGAAGTTTTCCAGGCTCGTTTATCGCCTCGAGACTTTCCACTGAAACTATGAGTTCGCGTCGATGTCTTTGAAGCGACTCCAAGCGCCCGTTCTCTGATTTCGTCGTCGCCAGTAGTGCAGGTCAGCCACTGCGAGTACCGGGCCCCTCGTCATTCCAATGACGATGTGTATTTAGTTAATAATAAATACTAATTTAGTTATTAAATGATGAATTTAGTTATTAAATGATGAATTTAGTTATTAAATGATGAATTTATATTTGAATTATTATTCATTTATACATGTATATATATGGGATTTTTATTAGAAGTTCCAATTTATTTATTTCATGGTTTATTACTAAAGTTCATGTTGAAGCTCCTGTTTTTGGTTTAATACTGTTAGCTTCAAGCTTCAATTTTCTTAAAGTTAGGTACCCATGTAATATTACGGTATGTAATAATTTTTTATTTAATTTCGATTTGCTAGTATTTAGGTCACTTGAAGGAACTTGAAGGAACTTCAAGCAACTTACAATATTTTTTAATGCTACCATACAAAGTGTACACATCACAGAGAGTAGAAGGTTCTGGACCCATGTGTAAATAAATTTTTTCAACCCCGAAATAAACAAAATTTGTTTCTAAAGTCTAATCACATACTTCACAGAGACTCAACACACTCACAAATTAGGTACGAGTAGCCTTTAAAATAACAATACCATTACCAACAGTTTATCCATCGGGTGTAGCATTAATCACGATAACAGTGGTAAAAGCCATGCGAGCAGGTGTGCCTCGAGAAACAACCAAGCGAAAGTCACGATAAGTTGTTCTCGATCCTCCACCCGACCGACGCGAGCGTCAGCCCGCGAATTTGCAAATTATTTCGTAACTTTCCAGCAATGCCCGGAAGCGTGGCCCGCTTTAATTACCGTCCAGAAATATCGCGCCGGGGCTTCGCCCGGGCGACCAGCCTCGGAGTCCCTCCATTCGAAGGTGTTTATACGGCAGACTTACTCGACTTGTTCTTGCTAATTACGAAATGACGACGCTAGTTTTATAGGAATCCATTATATCCCGCCTTGCACTTCACCATTGTGCTGTTCCTGAATTCGCGAAAGCTTCGCGGAATTCCACGAGTCGTGATTTAAAACGCGCTGCGCTCGAGAAATATCGTCGAACGCTGAATAGATTGGTAGCATCTACAGTAACGAAGCTTGATGATATTCAACGATGAAGATATGGCAAATCCGCAGCGCCCTGTAATTATTGCAATACTTGCCTTGTAATTAATATATGTACAATGCGGTTCGTGCTGAAGTCGTAATTGCTCGAAGCACGGTAGAACTTGGGTACGCGAAGGCGGAGCATGTTTGTATCGTAACTTCCGCACAATTGTTATCCACAAACAAATTGAATTCCGTATGCTTCCCGTGGAATTTATTTGCAAACTTAGCTGTGTTGACAGCGGCATGCATTTTCGCAAACACTATATACAGTGGAATATTTTGATCTCTTTTTTTGGACCATTCTGTGGGAAGCTTCATAAGAATGTGTATTGGGGAAAAGGAAATCCAAAGAATTAGGTCTGTGGTAGTGGTGGAGAACTATCGATGGTACTTACGATAGTTATCGATGGTTCTCACTATCGAAATTTGTAATATATTTCAAATTAAATTTGGGATTCTGAATTTCAGCTGTTAGTATTTTTGAATTGATTAACCTACGATTTTCAATACCGATAATTATCGATAGCGAAAATAAGCCATCTATAGTTTTCGATAGTGAAAATAAGCCATCTATAGTTTTCGATAGTGAAAATAAGCCATCTATAGTTTTCGATAGTGAAAATAAGCCATCTATAGTTTTCGATAGTGAAAATAAGCCATCTATAGTTTTCGATAGTGAAAATAAGCCATCTATAGTTTTCGATAGTGAAAATAAGCAATCTATAGTTTTCGATAGTGAAAATAAGCCATCTATAGTTTTCGATAGTGAAATGAAGCCATCTATAGTTTTCGATAGTGAAAATAAGCCATCTATAGTTTTCGATAGTGAAAATAAGCCATCTATAGTTTTCGATAGTGAAAATAAGCCATCTATAGTTTTCGATAGTGAAAATAAGCCATCTATAGTTTTCGATAGTGAAAATAAGCCATCTATAGTTTTCGATAGTGAAAATAAGCCATCTATAGTTTTCGATAGTGAAATGAAGCCATCTATAGTTTTCGATAGCGAAAATAAGCCATCTATAGTTTTCGATAGTGAAAATAAGCCATCTATAGTTTTCGATAGTGAAAATAAGCCATCTATAGTTTTCGATAGTGCAAATAAGCCATCTATAGTTTTCGATAGTGAAAATAAGCCATCTATAGTTTTTGATAGTGAAAATAAGCCATCTATAGTTTTCGATAGTGAAAATAAGCCATCTATAGTTTCGATAGTGAAAATAAGCCATCTATAGTTTTCGATAGTGAAAATAAGCCATCTATAGTTTTCGATAGTGAAAATAAGCCATCTATAGTTTTCGATAGTGAAAATAAGCCATCTGTAGTTTTCGATAGTGAAAATAAGCCATCTATAGTTTTCGATAGTGAAATGAAGCCATCAATAGTTTTCGATAGTGAAAATAAGCCATCTATAGTTTTCGATAGTGCAAATAAGCCATCTATAGTTTTCGATAGTGAAATGAAGCCATCTATAGTTCTCGATAGCGAAAATAAGCCATCTATAGTTTTCGATAGTGAAAATAAGCCGTCTATAGTTTTCGATAGTGAAAATAAACCATCTATAGTTTTCGATAGTGAGAACCATCGATAACTATCGTAAGTACCATCGATATTTCTCCAGCACTAGTCTGTTGACCAAGTATATCGATAATCAAACCGACTATCACAACCTATCGCTACTTTTGCACATCTACAGGCAAAATTCAATTATATTATCCGTGTTACCCTTGGAAGAGAATTAAAAAATTTCTGTTGACTGGATATTTTTCGTCCACTTTTGCGAGCACTGCATGCAGCTAGATCCTATAACCTCATTTTCAAATCAGACAGTATGTGATGCCATGTGCAGCGTTATTGCCGGAGTGCTAGCCGAGAGTGTCATAGCTGCGACAACGAATAATTCGCGGATAGCAGCTGAAGGCAAATTGCCGAGAAAAGTGCTGCTCTCTTATCATTGGTGTTAGCGGGATTCTCGCGGGGGACATTACCACTTATATTATGTATACGTGCACGTTCAGCAACGCGGACTGCCTCTTTTTTTCCCTGATACCGAGCCATGGCTGCGACAGCCTTGGTGCCCCGGCGCAAACAGATGCAACTGCAGCCAGGACAAGAATTAAACCTCTCAGAGTTGGCCTGCACGGTTTCTACTTGGCTAAGTTTTTCGTTGGTTTTGCATATTTTTTCCGTAACTACCCACGCGAACAAAGCTTCTCCTTTCCAAACAGTCATAAACGTGGAATGGCCGCGACTGATGGTTGCTGTTTAACGTTGGCAGATGCAGTGGCGCTGATAATACAAGGATGGCCGAGTGAAAGTTTAAAAATTATATAATAATGAGAACTAACGTAATTTGATTTTCTACTGCGTAACGAGTAAATAATTATACGAATAAAAATTGTTTATGTTACCTGGATGAGTTATTAATTGATTAAAACATTATTCGGATAAATTCTTATTCGATTAAAAACTTTTACGGGTAAATTCTTATTCGACAAAAAACTTATCCGTTCATGGCGAATTCTTATTTGTTGTTTGCCATTCGAATAAAATTTTGTTGGAACTAGGCAGTTCCATTTGTTATTAGTCACGAGACAAGAAAACCCTGCATACGCCAGTTAAGCGACGAACAACCTCGGGAATACTGTAAAAAAGCCCATCTAGCTGGATAACTTTGGTTGGCCAAATAACCGAGCCAAGTTGGCCGAAAGTTGCTCTATCTTCTCCTTAATGCGAGGATTGCATCGAGCTGCTTCCAAGTCGATGAAGCTCCAGAACGTTCGAGCAGCCAAGATAGCTTTTGCCTACGTGTACCTAAGAGCTAGCTCTTAGAATATTTAGCGTGGTCTGTGCTCCTGAGCTGCACCACGTCGCCAGACAGTCGTTTAACACGAGAATCACCAACGCTCGGGAACAACTGGTTCGTAATTTCTTCTAGAAATTATTGAAATTTATAGCCGAGCATTTTCTGAACTTTTCTGCCACTTTCATTGGTATATGTGAATAATTGAATTGATTAATTTCATTCCTACTTTCTCCATTTTCTTTAAAAGACATATCTTTATGATATAAATTAAGAAATATGTGTTAATAGTATATTACTACTATTTAGAAAAGCTTCCACAATTCGAATATTTAAGAAACTGAGTATGAACATCTGGAAATATAAGTAAAAGCTGTTAATAAATATGATAAATATTTTAAGGATTGATAACTTTGATGATCGAAAATTTTGGAGCAACCTGACACCCACTGTCGATCTTTTTCAAATTTCCCAACTATTTATCAGTTTCGAAGACCATCAAAACAGCATTCTATTTTATTATAAATAGAATGGAAATCTTTGAATGGTATAATTTGAATCAGGGATAAACATAAAATAAAATTGAGTGCTTTGACTCGCCGAAAGTAATAGATAAAAATGGTGAAATCGCACATTCGTGATAGCGGCTATCAAAGTGTTTAAATTAATAAATAAGGAATAGAATTGCACCTCACTAAACTCTTAAGTAATAAAAAATTTCCACCTATATAATTTACACAGAATCCTCGTGCTTTTGTCTTTTCAACCCTTCTATTCGTTCAGTAAATTTTTACAAATTTGAACGATGCTTACAGATATTTTAACATCGAAGAAATTTATGAAAAATCATAATAATGATTCAATTCCTTTTCAAATGATACTTATTTTCCAGGGAAGAATAAAAAGAATATATATTATTGATGAACTACATGTATTCAGAATGCGGCATTCATAAGGATGGCTGTACCGTGAATTATTCGTCTGACTGCGAAGGAACAAAAATCCACGCGACCGAGAATTCAAATAAACCTTCACCTTTTTATTCTTACACATTTTACTGTAGAGAGAGAATCGTGAGCGGCATGCATGCCATTCGAGAGCACAATGGCTCATTTTTTCCACAGAGATCGTTGAACAAGGAATGTCTTTATACAAGCGCAGAAGCAGACGAAATTCTAGAAACTCATGGAGCAGTAACTCAGAAACGTTGCTCTTTCATACGACTAGCATTCTATGTATATTTGACATTTCTTCGATATTCTATTATATTTTGTCATCTGCACCCATCGATATTTATGGAGGATAGGAAGACAGTTAAGAGATACGTATATACTTGAAATTGAAAATTTGGATTGAAAAGATGTCACAGTGAGGTATTTTATTAGTTTGAGCCTTATTAATTTAAATAAATTATCTCCTCTCTTATTTTATATTCTGTTACATTACTTTATTAAATGGAATATTATATTCTGTTATATTACTCTATTAAATGTAATATTATATTCTGTTATAATTGAAAATTGAAAATTGGGATTGAAAATATGTCACAGTGAGGTATTTTATTAGTTGCAGCCTTATTAATTTAAATAAATTATCTCCTCTCTTATTTTATATTCTGTTATATTACTCTATTAAATGGAATATTATATTCTGTTATATTACTCTATTAAATGTAATATTATATTCTGTTATAATTGAAAATTGAAAATTGGGATTGAAAATATGTCACAGTGAGGTATTTTATTAGTTGCAGCCTTATTAATTTAAATAAATTATCTCCTCTCTTATTTTATATTCTGTTATATTACTCTATTAAATGGAATATTATATTCTGTTATATTACTCTATTAAATGTAATATTATATTCTGTTATAATTGAAAATTGAAAATTGGGATTGAAAATATGTCACAGTGAGGTATTTTATTAGTTGCAGCCTTATTAATTTAAATAAATTATCTCCTCTCTTATTTTATATTCTGTTATATTACTCTATTAAATGGAATATTATATTCTGTTATATTACTCTATTAAATGTAATATTATATTCTGTTATAATTGAAAATTGAAAATTGGGATTGAAAATATGTCACAGTGAGGTATTTTATTAGTTGCAGCCTTATTAATTTAAATAAATTATCTCCTCTCTTACTTTATATTCTGTTATATTACTCTATTAAATGTAATATTATATTCTGTTATATTTCTCTATTAAATGTAATATTATATTCTGTTATATTACAATTACCAATTAAATACTTTTAATTTTCTTCAAAAACGAGAAAATTCGAACTCAACAATTTCGTACATAACCAATTTTCTACTCATCGAATTTGGTGGAAGGTTACATTGTGGGTAATTCTTAAGTAAGAGTAACTTTGAAGCAACATCGCTACTCCCCTGTGTTCGTAATACTTCTGTACTTAGCATTTCATTTTTTAGGCGTAATCTTTATGGCTCTCATTCTACACAAGAATATACTACGCTGGTAATAGCACAAGTCATAAAATTCAGATTTTCTTCTCGCCCCTTTCTGTTTCCCCCAAACCCTTCGACGGAAATAATGAGCTAGGCTCGTAGCTCATAAAGTAAGCCGGGGTATACATCTACGAATGCATTACGCAATTGCTCAACAGTTGTCTCTATAATTCATAAATTAATTTTTCACTTCCATACGGTCGCGTTTAAATGCCGTTGCAAAATTATATGAGTTTTATTCACAGCAAGTGCGAAACAAGCGTCGACAGAATTGAGATATTAATTAAATTGTTCTTAATGAATAACCTTCTATAACGCTCTAGCATTTCTTATACTATAATCACATACTTTCCGTAAACAATGGGAAGTCTCGTTTAAATAAACAAATAAAACAATGTTCTATATCTACAATTCAAAATCACAGTAAACCACTCATTCTTCATTAAGTCTTTCAAAGAATTCGTAATGGCTTCACAACACGACCGCAAAAAATAATTAAAAGAAACAGAAACAAAATTTTTGACCGGAATCTCGAGCACTCTCTCACCAATAAAAATGTTTTTGAATATTTTTACAGAATTTTTTGCACTTAAAATAGCAATACTGATTTTTCGTGCAAAAATATCACGCGAAAAGATCAGGACTTGAACTTTAAACAGCCGTCATTTTGTTTTAAATTAATATTTCGGGAAATTCAGAGGAAACATTAATATACTAACGGAATCTTTCTTTTTTTTTTTTAATTTTAGATAATCTAGTTCCGAATGGCAGTGCTGATCGCAAAACCAAATTTTTAAAAAGGCTTCTTGGATGTCGGTTATTACTTCATCATAAACTTAAATATTTTTCTACGAAAAAATTACCAAATTTTCTTTAAACGTTGCTCTTTTATGTAAAAAAATTCTGTACAAACATATGCTTTCCCTTTTTCAAAAAAAAATCACAAACGTTCCCCTCTTTTCGACCGTCTGACTACGTACAACCCCTTAGATCAGATTAGATCGCCATATCGCGATCAGTCTGAAAACAGTCTGAAAACACCACTGACCTGATTGCGTTCCATGCCCAGGTGCTGCAGGCGCAGGGGGTACCAGGCCAGCGATGCTGTAGAGCGTCTGCCCGCTACCATACTTGAGGCCCC
The DNA here is from genome assembly GCA_960531205.1 of Andrena bicolor. Classification (NCBI taxonomy): domain Eukaryota; kingdom Metazoa; phylum Arthropoda; class Insecta; order Hymenoptera; family Andrenidae; genus Andrena; species Andrena bicolor. The sequence continues at coordinate 2,394,054 of OY482668.1, read as the reverse complement.
CGCAGTGGCAAGGTGTCGTGGGGGTGGGAAGGCCCTCGCTGCCCCGGATGGTGCCACCGACCACGGAGATCTCGTCGAGCTCGTGGCCGCTATCGTAGTGGCACAATCTGGTTGCGCTGGTGCTGGCCCCACCACCACCGCCCCCACTACCTTCCCCCCCGCCAGCATCCCCGCGACCGCCGCCACTGCCCCTGTTGCCACCGCTGCGGCCCCTAAGCGACTGCACCAGCCGCTTGGCGCTCGAAGACATTCCACGAAGGTGATCCAGCCTTCCGGCCTTTTTTCGCTTCCTCTTGCTGCCGATGCCGCCCGTCCGCACGCCCGAGGATATTCACCTGCGATTTTTAAGGGAACTTTCTTTTAACCCAGTCTTGTACTGGGTATTTGTATAGGAAACAATAATAAATACGCTACGAAACTTGGGGAATATAGATAGGCTATTGCTGAAAAATATTTTACCAATCACGTGTTTCCACTGTTCCCAAAATACCTATGTGGTGAATTTCTCAAAAATATATATTTCTATGTTAGACTAAGAAGTAGCAGGCAGAACACGAGATTTATTCATTAAATTTTAAGAGAAGAGTAATGAGATAGGGGGTTGTAATACATATATTCTTTTGAAGCTAGACGAGCACTATAGTTGTTTGCGTTGAACAAAGAGGAAATATGTAAATCGAACTCTGTTTAGTACCGACTAGAAAAATGATGTGACAACTATTCAAAATTTGGTCTAAAATTCCGGTATGGGTCACAACTCGTGGTGGAGAACTATCGATGGTACTTACGATAGTTATCGATGGTTCTCACTATCGAAAACTATAGATGGCTTTTTTCACTATCGATAATTATTATTTTTGAATTAAAAAATTAAAAAATTATTATTTTTGAATTAAAAAATTAAAAAATTATTATTTTTGAATTAAAAAATTAAAAAATTATTATTTTTGAATTAAAAAATTAAAAAATTATTATTTTTGAATTAAAAAATTAAAAAATTATTATTTTTTAATTAAAAAATTAAAAAATTATTATTTCTGAAATAAAAAATTAAAAAATTATTATTTTTGAATTAAAAAATTAAAAAATTCTTATTTTTGCATTAAAAAATTAAAAAATTCTTATTTTTGCATTAAAAAATTAAAAAATTCTTATTTTTGAATTAAAAAATTAAAAAATTCTTATTTTTGAATTAAAAAATTAAAAAATTCTTATTTTTGAATTAAAAAATTAAAAAATTATTATTTTTGAATTGACTATCGATAATTATCGGTATTGAAAATCGTAGGTTAGTCAATTAAAAAATAATAGCAGCTGAAATTCAGAATCCCAAATTTAATTTCTAATATCATTAAAAATTTCGATAGTGAGACCCATCGATAACTATCGTAAGTACCATCGATACTTCTCCACCACTAAGTGTGACCCTTTCGCTCGACGAGTTAACTCGTCGCACTCCCCCCAACAAGTTACACGCGTCAACTAGGCGAAAGGAAATAGCAACACAGGCGCCATGCAACTCACCAAGCGTGAATATCCGTCGACCCAATGACAGTCTGCCCACTAGGAGATGCCGGCGACGATAGCCCCACGTACACGCGCGCGCACACGACCGCGACCGGTGTCACCGGCCTGAGCACAGGATCACGCTCATGTTCCCCGCTCGCCCCCGGGTAACGATCTCTTTAGCCGCGCGTCACGCGATTCGAAAGGGGCAGATTTCACGGATTGCACGCGTCTGCACGCGCGAACAGACCCGTCGACGATCGACGCCGCAGCATCACACGACTCCACGTCGCTGACGGAGCCGCGTCGCGTTAACGGACGACTGCGGCAGGAGAACCACGAGCGCGGCTCACGCGAGCCACGAAACGAAGACGTACGAGCCGCATGCCACGCGGAGCACCTCCACGAACGCGAGATCGAGCGAAATTCACCGCACGACACCTCCTCTTCCCTCTTTATTCTGTTTTTCGTGTCTCGTTTTTCGTTTCCCACCTCCTGGAACGTTGACTAATCCCTGCCCGCGCTGGCGGAAGACACCGCGCGGCAAGGCCGTTTAAGGAGACAACCGGCGTGCAACAAGTGTCTCGGGCCGCGACACTCGTCTCACGTGCTCACTTACTCCTCCTTCAAGCGAGTCGCCGCGGCACACTCGATGCTCTCCTCTTCGGCGTTCGCCCCGTGTCACGATGGTTCACTTCCGTCTGAACGGCGTGTCGTGTTGCGATATCTGAAACAGAGGAGGTGCACCGTTAGGCGGGCCTGCTGGATGATCGATTTAGTTGAGTGGCGGTGTAAGCGTTCCCCTCGGCGGTGGATTTATTGCTTGGTCAGTGCACGAGGGAGAACCCTTGCGACTTGACGTTACAAGGTTTTGGATAATTTAAGAAAGTACGGGGTCTGAATTGTAAGACAATGTCCTGAAAGTGAAGACTGTTGTTTGTGAGTTTCAGCATAACGCTGAGAGATTGGGATTAATTCGTGGGAACTAAAAGTTTTGTTCGCTTGGTTTTGGAAAAGTATGCGACATGTCAACGAAAATGTATGCTGGCAAATGGTTGCACTGTTTGTATGGTCATATAGTTCTAAAATGTTTTAAAATGTTGGGAGTGAAGTTTTGAGGAATGTGTACCTGAAAATTTGACTTTTTGTTTGACTGATTGTTCAAAAGTGGATTGGGTTTAATCAGGAAAATAGAAGTTGTACATGACTACTTTGAAGCATGTAACAGATACGCTTCAATGGAAAAAGGTATCTAAAAAGACGTGGTTTAACATTTCTATAAACAAAAGTAGATATAAATTTTGGCATTTTATAAATTATTCTTTAAAATTATTCTGATTATTCTAATTATTATTTTGATAGATGATTTGGATTTAAAGAAGTACATCATATCATCGAGTTTATTTCTTTCCAAATGGATAGATGTAGCTCCTTTTGATTTTTTTAAACAGTAGGTACTGTGTATTTATTAATACTCATGTTTATAGTCTGCTACTTGTTTTGAAGATAATATTATATAATCGAGATGGTACTAGTCACCATAAAAAAATTCTAATCAATCATGGGAAAAAAGTACCTATTTCAGTAACAAATGAAGTAAATAAGTAGTATCGCCCAGTATATAGTCAGCCACCTGTAAATGCTCCGTAACACACTGAACGTTGTTTTTCAAAATATGTTATACATATTTTGCGACTAAATAAACCATCCTGCGAGTCAAAGTAATATTAGAAATTGATTATTTCGAAAATTTGTTGCTTTATTCGAAATAAGAATTCAACGCATCTCCCTCCTTCTTCGCGATTTTAATTTATAATGTGGTCTCTTACAAATTTATACATATTGTTTTAAACTCAGATCTCAAGAAGACAGCGTTACTTACAGAAGGGCCCAATATTAACGAAAGCAACTGCTTGAGTTACAACGTTCATTGACCACCCTCACTTTCCCTTTCAAGTTAAACACCGCGGGGCACGCGGTTTGTTTATGAAGGCAATGCATCTTGTACATAATTTGTACGAGTAAGTTTATGCGGTCGCGGCTCACGAAGTCACGTTAATAGGGCTCGCCCTTTGAGAGTTGGATACTCGACGACGGTGAGCGAGTAATGAGCTGGGGATTAGACGGAACCCCGATGAAATTACTAATATCAGTTATCCTCGAGAGGGCGAGGGGGGAGGAGCGGAGCGTGCTCGCATGCCAGGAGCATTTGGGCAAACCTTAAGTGAATTGCATAGACAAGTGTCGTTTGATTTCACATCGATGGAACAAGGGTTTCGGTTGCGCTCGTTAAAGGGATCGTCAAAGACACGACGGATTCTAAAAGTACCTCGGGGTGCAATTATAAGTTAATAGTTCCGTTGTAAGTATCGTAAGTAAATTATAGAACTTTTAGTGATCTGAAAACAGCTGTCTATATTTCGTCAATTAATGTCACAAAATGAAGCGATTTGTTTTGTGTTCTTTTCCTATAATTTTACACAGTTTTTAGTGTATTATTTATTTTTGTGTATTTTAACACCTTTTCAATTTTTGATATTCTGAAATCAGTTTTTTTTTTAACTTTTTCGGGAACAGAATTTTTAGAAGGTGATGCAAATGATTTCGTATATTATATTAAGTAGTATGGTATATTATGAATGAAGTCAATTTTTTGTAACTTGTCTTCTTCCTCCATTTTTCGAGGAACCTAATTAGAGATTTAACCTAATAGAAGTTTCAAATAAATAGTGCCAAGTATCATTATATATAATATCAACTGTAGAATTCATAGTTGAATGCAGTGAATTAAATTCATTGAATGAAAGAGTTAATACTGCAGGAAAAATTGTCTGATACTAATAATCAACATTAATTTTTAAAATTATTATTTCCGAAAAATATTGCACGAATTCGAATTTGAAATAAAACGAAATAGTAACAGAAATGTGATCCATATTTTAAATACCTTCCGATTAAAAGCACCGACATTACTTCAATTTTTAAAAATCCGTCGAAGCTATTTATTACATTTAGTATTTGTGATTAGAACATTCAGTGCAAAAACTGGAGTTTCACGTCGCGCGAAGCACATGCGAGTTAATATTGGTAGACGCCATTCAAGCAGCGAGCGACGTTTTTAATCTTCCCCCGCCAGAATAAGTACATGTAACGCTGACATCTATTTAATTGGAGAGCAGATTATTCGTATTACAGACAACCTGGGGCTCTTTCCATTTAGAAAATTGACTGAATTTCGCGCGAGAAATAAATTTCTTGCGAAACTGCACGCTGAAAAGAAATATATATATGTGTAGTAGGTCAATTCTACAATTTCGTTTTTCGATGTGCAAAGTTTCTTTGTTACCCCTTCTCAGCCATCAAATTATAATTCTACATTTAATAAAAAGATTCGAGAATTCCAGTCAACGAATGAACTTAAATTTATCCTCTTATTAACTACTTTCAATGGTAAATAAAACATTTTTACGATGGTCCTCATCGAATTTATATTTTCTTAACAACTAAACTTTTCCTTTAATACCATTGTATTTTTACGATGCTTAAAGCATAATTTATTTATCAATGATAAATAAATATAAGCAGATATTTTCCATTTCACTGAAACAAATTTTTATTATATCACTGGTTTTTAATCATTTGATTAGCAGTATTGTACATTTGTCAGAGAATGTCTGTATAAATGTTTAAACTTAAACCAGAAATGACAGAGGGTCGTGCGTGAAGATTCTCGAGCTGCACTCTCGTCTGGTGAATAATACAAAATTTTCAATCAGACGGCGAGATTGCTGACTCGTCTTTCTCAGACAGTCAGCGCTTCGTTACATATTCCGTTGAGTTTCACTCAACACAGCATAAAATCCTCCAGATTCCATTCCCTAAGACCAACAAGTCCTTCCTAACTTACATTCACCCCGCCTTATTGTCTTTCTTTTCTACAGAGCCTCGTTTCTACTACGTTGTGCACGCACCATCTCTGTTAAATAAATTATCAACTGAAAATATCAAATTTTTTCTTTTAAAAATTTTACATTCTGAGAAGGATTAAATATAAGAAAGAATAGGGAATATGTATTACTAGGTGACCCGTTACTCGATTTCACTCGGGAATTATTATTATTATTTATTATTCTAAATAGCATATTTATAAATAGCCTATAATCTAATCTAGGATTTATTTAAAATTTCATTGAAATCCGTTCAGCCGTTTAGGCGTGAAAGGAGGAAAAAAAAACAGACAACGTTTCACTTTTATATAATTATATATTAGTAAGGATATTTATTACGAAATTATTTCTGTTAATTCCCCCCAAAATTTTAATAATCGTAATTATTTACCATTTTCGTAATGTTCGAAATGGAAATGTTGAACATGAATTTAATTGGTATTAGATATAAGATTGATTTTTCATTTAGTGATACATTAATGGAAATTCAGGTAGACAAAAATTTATTTCTTGATAATTATTGAATATGACGTGTTCAACGTCTGTATTAATATCGCTATCGTTGTGTTAAATCTCAGTAACGGGGAAAACTAACGAATCTACATATCTCCGTCTTATAAAACAGAATTATTTTCGTTTCTAGCTCTCTGACTTGTAGACGCTTCAGTGGAAAGCAATTTTCTAACTTCAAGCGGTAAACTGCTCAGTATACATTCAGCCCTTCAAACACACACGTTCAAACTTCAAACGGTACATATTCAACATTCTTCAAGTATACATTCAAGCTCCAACGAGTTCATGATCAAACTCTAACAACTTTAGATTGAAACATTCATCAGAAACATACCAAACTTCCAAATAGTGAGCAACGCAAACTGCATTCCATAGCATACATGCAACCCATTCATCTATGTTTGTTATGGAATGGATAATTATTATTATTATTGTAATTAATTAGTGCATTAACTCGTAACGCAATCGATTCGTGCGAGCTTCGAATCCATTCAATGCGGTTATCGTCGGAACCAGAATGAGTATTATCAAAACTGTATGTCTTCCACGAAACTATCGACATCGCCTCCGACGCTACCTATTGTGCCAGGAACTAGGTGCACGCGCGAGTAGAGGATGGAGAAGCTGAACACTGCACCGCGGAGCTGTCGCATTCAGTTGACTTGACGTATTATTTTCAACTATTATTCTCCCTCTGCTTATAAAAAAGACACTTTGACAGTGCCGCCGACACTCGACATCGGGACTGAAGCGAAGGCTTCAGCGATATATCGAATTATCCGCGGACAAAGGGAACCAAATACCTCGTCGTAGACAATCGCGTCAGCTTTATCCAAATTGCTTCTTTTGCTGCAGCTAGTGACATTCGTGATTTTCTTGGAAACGAAGAAAGTGGTTTGAAATTCCGTGTCTTACATCGAGTAGAATCATATTTCATAAAAATTGTTTGTAAAGTCGTAGCAGAGTTGGGCATTAAGTGAATAAAAAATTATTTAAATAACGGTTCGAATAAAGGTTACTTTAACTTCAGATGTCAGCGGGGTATTACATTTATATCAGTTTGTACCAGACTCGAAGTTCGAATGCTAGATAATAACCAGTTTCGATTGATAGTAGTGAAATATAGTGGTGGAGAACTATCGATGGTACTTGCGATAGTTATCGATGGTTCTCACTATCGAAAACTATAGATGGCTTATTTTCACTATCGAAAACTATAGATGGCTTATTTTCACTATCGGAAACTATAGATGGCTTATTTTCACTATCGAAAACTATAGATGGCTTATTTTCACTATCGAAAACTATAGATGGCTTATTTTCACTATCGAAAACTATAGATGGCTTATTTTCACTATCGAAAACTATAGATGGCTTATTTTCACTATCGAAAACTATAGATGGCTTATTTTCACTATCGATAATTATCGGTATTGAAAATCGAAGGTTAGTCAATTAAAAAATAATAACAGTTGAAATTCAGAATCCCAAATTTAATTTCTAATATTATTACAAATTTCGATAGTGAGAACCATCGATAACTATCGTAAGTACCATCGATAGTACTCCACCACTAGTCAAATACTTTAATTCTCCTCCCCACAGTGTTCCATTAATTTTCCAGCGAGTCTGAGTCAACCTAGCCAGAAAATCGATCGGAACCGTGGGATGAAACGCGTAAATTCCGCAGCTCATGCCTGTTTAGACCAGAAAGAAGTTTCGCGCCACGGTCCACCCATTCAACCATCAGTTGATGACTGATCGATTGATTATTGTACAAAGGGGCGAGAGTTGAATACGGAGTGTGCTGTTGGGAACGTGGTGACTGTAAATGACGAAGAGAGGAGGCATTTCCCTTTTCTCGCTTGTCAATCGTCGCGTTCGCGTCGCCATTCGCCTGACCCAAGCCACAACGCATTTACATATTATTTCGTGGGCACGCGCGTGTGCGGAGGAATTAAACACGAAATTCATCCGATCGGTTGGAAAGTTCTTGCATACAGGGTGCGACAAAACTCCTGTCGCTCTGTAAATATATTTTCGTTTAAAAACTTCCCACCAAAAATTGTAAATGCACTGTAAATAACCAGGAAGATTTTCGAGTAAGGATTTTGAAATTTTATTGATTGAATCACAGCTCGAGACAAATGTTCTTCTGTGTCACGTTTCGTCGTCGAATTTGTCTGCTCACTCACGTTTTATTTTTCTTATAAATCAACTGTGATAAAATTAAATTGAACCCTTGTTCTGCGAAAGTGCGAGTTGACTTTGGCCCACCCTGTATATTCTACGAAATTTTGTGGAGATGCAAAGTTATATAGAAAGAGAATGAAAAAAAATGTTGGTAATAAAACGAATTGGGATTTCTTTAGTAGAATATCAGTTTCAGATACATATATCTGAATAATGTACTTAATTATGTATACAAAGTCGTGTTTCATAACTTTAGAACGCCTTTTCTGAGAAGCTTATACTGTTGAAAAACTTGGGAAGAAGTTATTAAAAAACAGAAGATGCATTTTGATATTTTCATTTTCTTTCTCGTCTTATCTCTGTGCAATGAGAGTCTGAAGTATAAAAGTACACTTACTGATTGCAGTAATTGACGAGGTGTACTCTTGATCACTTCAAGTAATCTTGAGATTCACTTAATTGGAAAATCGATGTGATAATGATAACGTAGCCAGTAATGCTTCAACGTGATCTGCTTGATAACAAAATTATCGAACACTGTTATTGTCTTGGTAAATTGAACCGCACTGAATAATCGTCTGATTCTAATGGAAAGATTGAATGTAACGATATCCCTCAAAAGGGAATTGCTTTCGAGATCGAGTTTTGTATCGCATTTCAACATGAATTGGCGAATTAAATACGGAACTCTTAATATTGTTCGTTTTATTTTCAGAAAGCTTTATTCTTCATGTATGTTCAAATTTGTTTATAAACTGACGTTGACATTATTATTCCGTCGTTGTTAGTAACAAACGTAACAGCGAAAATAGATGAAACGATACAAATGCATAACCAATAGTGATAAAGACTTTTACTGATGCAGAATGTCCGACCACATACCGACTGATTCTACTATTTTTCACGAACACCACTACTGAACGTGATTTTTGTTTTTTGTGTATATCTGATAAGAAGACTGCATAGATTTCCTTCAAAATCTGCATACAGGCAGTGCACTAATCAAAACTTTTCAAGAAAATCGATTTCCAAGGATCTCCTTTTTTCCAGACCTTCGATACCAAATTTCGAAGACGTTTTTCTCGAAAACTAAGCCTTGGATGAAAAAATTTTATTCCACACTTTTGATTTATTTTCGCATAAGAAATCTCTCCCTACCTGCTTGTACTATCGATTCGGGTATTTGTAAGCCAAATTTCCAGTTTTATATTACTTCACGAGTAGTACAGTAATGCCTCGTTAGAATCACGACGATCGGGGCTGGCAGCGTGATACTAACGCGATGCGGACACTATTTCGTGCCGACGACAACTTCGCGTCGACTCTTTTGTTCTCTATCGCAAATATCGGATTCTCTCACTCTCGACTGAAGGATGCCATGAAATGGTGGGGATAGTGAGCGTGATTATAACGCATGGTAAAAACGTGACACTAACGACGAATTACTGTATTACTTTATAGCCTATTAATTCTTTTTTCATCCAGATTTTTCCAATTTTTATCCAAAGCTATGTGTTATTTGTAACGATGCATGCAGTGTTCGCTGCAAGCTATTATTTATCGTCTACTATTGCTACTTGCGTCAGACAGTTTTGAGAGAAGTGAATTATTAGCCTTACATAACACGTGTAACCCTTCCGTGTCGGCCACAATTAATTTATGCCAGACAGTAATTCTATTCGCTGCGCGCTAAATTCCTGAACTTAAATCTAACGCAATTCACTATCATCGATCCACTTGTGTTTAAATGATTCGCAGTGCACAATATTTCGTGTAAGCGAACATGAGTTTAATATTATCACTCATTATAAAACATTTGGTTTAATTATTAAGTATTCATTATTGTTGAATGTTTGCAAGCCGGTTTAACAGATCGATATTACTTAATGGGCGGAAACGGGATTGTTTTATGAGAATTCAGCAATCCGTGCAACGATAATGAAAGATTTATTGGAGCATAAAATATGGATATTTTGTTTAAGGAGTATATTTAATTTACTTGAAATTATTAAGTTACGTGTTAGTTTTAATTCTATTATAGCTACACTACTGCATCTCGTTATTTAAAATAATTAAATTTGTTTCTGTTTTACGTATTGTTTTACTTCCTTCGCATAACAAGGATGTTGTTATCGTTATTATTTGTTGGATATTGTTGCAGTAACGTAAAGATTTATACTCTGTAACTTCTGTAATTACATAAAAAAGTAACATAAAAAAAACGAAAAAATAGCTTGACTCGAATATTGAATATTAAACGGCGAGAATATTAAATTTTTAGTTTGCAATAGAAAGAGAGTCGTAACTGAATATAAATTGAGATTACCAAAGGAATTTAGACAAAGTAAATAATTTGACAATTTCAAGCGATGAAACATTCAGAATTCCAAAACAGGGGATGAAAACTTGCACGCGACATTCGCGAAGCTCACATCGTAAATTTTAAAATTCCACAATTCCCACTGCGAAATGCTTCGTAGCCATACTAAATTGCTACCCTCGTTATAACAGGTTTCAAATTAATCGTCATTTGCAGCTTGACTGCAAGGAGATTGCTGTTCGTCGAAGAAACTCTATTATCAATAATTATTGGCGTTTCAACTCGATTGCAATATACATACATCTAACAGGAATAAAGCAGAATTTTCGCGCAGCTCATAATGATTTAACGCAGAATACATTATCGAGCAATGGTCATGTCGACGGTCGTGCTACATTTGTTAAAAGTTCTACCAGAGATACAGTAATTCTACTTTTAAACAAACTCACTTTTCACCAACTTTTTAATGAATTTCGAACGTTACGTCCAATGCAGAGTCTATTTCCATAAAAATTCCACCAAATAAGCTTCCATATTAGATTCTGATCTGGTGATAATTTAAAATTCTTACTTCCTCTAAGAAGTATGTAATAGATACTAATAATACGTGAGTACTGAGCGCAACTTAATATCGGTGATGTGTCAAAACGACCCCGTTTCCGCCAGGACAGGATTAACATCGGTTATAACTGTCTAAATTAATATTTCTAAGTAGTAATCGCGTGGATGGGGCTGCCACTTGTGTATGGGCGATGCACCAGCAAATGTTTTAAGCAGAAGTGGAGGCAACGACCGAAACGTGAAATGCGGAATGAGATCCTTCGCTATGGAGCTCGCTTGTTTAATTATCCTAATTACACGAAAGGAAATTTACGTTTCACGCACTGAGCTTGTTCCCCAGAAACCGACCAATTATATTTCACTCTTCTTTCGCGGAGGAAATATAGAGGCTCCAGTGGCGTGGACCGATGCCAGGGATTATTTAATCGGGAAATTAATTGAAGTTCAGCAGCCTGGTATCGCGAATTCGGTATTTAACCGTAAACCCTCATTTGTTTACGAACGCTCGTGTTTGCATCATGCCAGTTAAGGAAAATGTGCATACGTGAAATATTGCCTCAATGTACGTTATTTAGACCACTGAACGTGCCGTAATTTTGCAAGAAATTGATGTATTCTGTGTTGAAATGTATAAATTGATAGATCTTTTAAAGGTTGGTAATAAAAGAAAAATATCGCACCTCGATCAGCAGTCTCGTGAAGTGGTGGAAAACTATCGATTGTACTTACGATAGTTATCGATGGTTCTCAGTATCGAAAACTATAGATGGCTTATTTTCACTATCGAAAACTATAGATGGCTTATTTTCACTATCGAAAACTAAAGATGACTTATTTTCACTATCGAAAACTATAGATGACTTATTTTCACTATCGAAAACTATAGATGGCTTATTTTCACTATCGAAAACTATATATAGATGGCTTATTTTCACTATCGAAAACTATAGATGGCTTATTTTCACTATCGAAAACTATAGATGGCTTATTTTCACTATCGAAAACTATATATAGATGGCTTATTTTCACTATCGAAAACTATAGATGGCGTATTTTCACTATCGAAAACTATAGATGGCCTTTTTTCACTATCGAAAACTATATATAGATGGCTTATTTTCACTATCGAAAACTATAGATGGCTTATTTTCACTATCGAAAACTATAGATGGCTTATTTTCACTATCGAAAACTATAGATGGCTTATTTTCACTATCGAAAACTATAGATGGCTTATTTTCACTATCGAAAATTATAGATGGCTTATTTTCACTATCGAAAACTATAGATGGCTTATTTTCACTATCGAAAACTATAGATGGCTTATTTTCACTATCGATAATTATCGGTATTGAAAATCGTAGGTTAGTCAATTAAAAAATAATAACAGCTGAAATTCAGAATTCCAAATTTAAATAATTCGATAACTATCGTAAGTACCATCGATAGTTCTCCACCACTATCGTGAACTTCAAACTCTAACGAATTCGAACAAGACATTCAAACGCCAGAAATGTTTCCAGAAAATACACAAATTATCCCGCAATCAACATTAATTCACACAACTCCAAAAAAAAAAAAAAAAACTGTCGATCAAAATGAAAACAACCGAACCCCGTGGCCTCCTTCCTGCAATAGAGTCTACCTTATCCATACTCGATTCATCGCCACGAAACAGCCATGATCTCGTCCATAAACGTGATTACGGTAGCTGAGCACCGCGGGAAGATCAACTGGACGGAACGGTGATTTCCCGGTTAAATCGTTGCAACTGGAAAAATCCAAACCCGTTGCAGCTGCAGGCCAGTTTCGAGTTAATGCCACCGCCAGAAATATCGCGGCACTGGGGTAGCGCACGGTCAGGCTAGATTTCACATTTGGCCTCTCTGCGGCTGATATTCCGCTGCACGGCCGTTCGACGTAAGCATAAACATCGATAAAACGTGGCAGGACGTTTTCAGCTGCTGCCCGCGGTTATCAAACGTCCCGTTTGCCCGCGACGTCCGAGTTAATGGAACATAGCCGCGGTGTATAGGAATGCTACCCGCTGCCCTAATGAGCCGCGTTTTATACGAACGCGAGAGTGGGCTCCCCCGGCGAAATTCAATTTCCTAGAGGCCAGGCCTGTGCAGTTCATTCCTGAGAAATAAAATTTGCCGTCGCGATTCGAGGATATTCCGTGGCAAGCAGGCGCGGTTTGATGAAACGGTACGGTTCGTTGCGTTGGCGGCCGCGGAAAAATGCACTTCTATGCTTCTATTGGGTTCGCGTTCTCTGCGTGGGAAAATTTTGAGAATGGCGATGGATACGTGAAAACGGGTGGCGAACACCTTGGGGGAGATGTAGACACGAAGTGAAGTGGATAGATTGAATAAATATGCCGTCGAAAATGTATGCTTAGCAGATTAGTTCCGGCAGTTTAGCATTACAAGTGACAGAAAGATAGCAAGTCACTCAAATAGGTACTATTTTTCGGTAGACAATGGTTAATTTAATTGAATTTTTACTTTTATTTCGTCTAGTTTTAGCTGATTAAATATTTATCAGCTGAAATCTTTGATTATTCCTTTATTAGTGTTTTAGCTCATAAGGTTTACATTTACTATCAAGCTTTTGTAAAGTTTCCAACAACAATATGAAAGAACCATAAATCGCAATCAGGTACTTCTCCCAGCGAGGAAAGTCGATGATGAATGCCGTCTGACTAAACTCATTCTGATCTACTTGCTGCGTTCAAAGTAGCGCCTATTTTGCTGCGTGCAACTTACAATTAGAATGATTTATTCTGACTATTAGATGCAGGCTCGGAGTCAAGTGAAAACTGTAGTAGTTACGACGGCGCATAACGCATAAATAAAATACAGGCCTCACTTCGTAAATTTATTTCATCGTTTCACCGAAACTTATTATACTCAATTCTCAAATCTATTATTTCCTGTTTAAGTTATAAATAATAGATGGTCCAGCCTCTAAACAAATTTTTGAGAATTTTCAAAAGTAACATTTCCATAATTCACTTTTATTTTCTCCCAAAGAGAAATCTCAATAAAAGGGACGAAATTGAATCGTATAATTCTTTTTCAAATTACAAATCAGAACGACCCCATCCTCTTACAAATATTCAAGAAGATTCAGATTTAATCTTTCCATAATCCACATTTATTTTACCCCAAAAAGTAATCTCTACAAAGGGAGCGGAATTGAATTGTAAAATTTTTTGATATAACTATTCTCTTTTTAAATTACAAATCGGAATGATTCCACCCTTCGAAAAATATTCCCGAAGATTGAAAATTAACATTTACATAAGCTACTTTCATTTTATTCCTAGGAATAATCTCTGCGAATAAATTGCATCGTACCATTCTTCCATGTAATTATTTCCTCTTTAAGCAACAAAATAAATAACAATCATCAATTTTCCCCACCAATTGTAAAGAATTTTCGGATGTAGGCTTTCTATAGTTTCTATAATCCAATTCCCTTTCAAATTAAAGAAAAATCTCTACCAAAGGGTACGAATTTACATTAAATAGCAATACATCCATGTAACAGTGTAAGTCTTCTTTCAGCTGCAAATAACAATCCTCCGTTGTCCCCAAAAATTGTAAAGTTTGTTCAGATTTTTGTCGTTAATTCATTCCCTTTCACCCCAAAAAAAAATTCTCTGCCGAAGGGTACAGAATTAAATCTGGTAATTCCTCGAATGAAAATGGAACGAGGTTAGAAACCCATTCAGTAGCAACAAACCAACCGATGAATTCCTCGTCGTTAACAGCCACGTTGCAATTCCGGTTGAATGTGTCCCGAAACAGATTCGTCGGCGTTCGTCCTGTCAAAGATCACTCTTCATTCCCGTAGCTGCAATCAGTGTATCCTATTACGTAGTTGAACCTATATGCATCTTGTTACGATGCAGGCATCGGATATGAACCTGTTTGGAGGATACGTTTCAACGCCGCGGAGATTCCCCCTATGGTACATATCTGATGCTCGGGTTATATTGCCTGTTCATCGTATTTAGCGGAAAAGATTACAGCTCGAACGCATCGTACCGGCTGGTTGGATTGGACCGATACCGATACTATTGATGATATTCAATCAATTCGATACCGAAGTCAGTAATAGGAAATATCGAAACGCATCGAATTTTTCGGTACTTCGTATCGGTGGAAACACATTTCACCCCTTTTCATTTCTGTACCTTAGAGATTGATTAGGGCAAAATGCTGAATTTGATTTTTAGGTATGTATTTTTGTAATAAATCAATTTTCCAAATAATCCTTTATTTATAATAATTTTTCACAAAGGTTAATCAAATCGATCAGTTTAAATGTAATCTAAATGACGGTAAAAGCAATTAAAATTACCACATGCTACGTCCAGAAAAATTTAACGGAAAATTTCAGATAACGATACACGTGATTCTAGTCCAGTAACATTGTTTAAGATATTTAATTTAATTGTTTAAGATGTTCGTGTCCACCGTCAGTTCAATATCCCGAGTTCAGTTTAATGCAGAAAATTTCATCGAGTAGAAAAGTCCATAGCAGATATTCTTCGACACCGTATATACGATCCAAAGTCAATTTCGAAAGCTAATCTAATGTGCAGCAGTAACCATTACGATTTTAAAGAGAATACCCAAGCAGTAGACTCGTTAAATCGAAATCTAGTCAAGTGCACGAGTGGAGGAAAATTTTTATAGTAGATAAAATTTGTAATAAAATTTATGCAGCAATTTCGTCTTGTCTTTGATTGAAAAGAAAAAAAAAAGATTCCTCCTTTTTGATACTGACACATGGAATATATAGAATTGTTAAATTCTTCTTGATATTTAGTGTTTATGACACCTTCACGTTATTTAACTTTTATACATTGTCTTCCAAACTTTGGAATCATTCTGTGAATTAAGGGGAGTTAAGGTTCTCTCAGTTTTTACATAAAATATTAAAGTCCAGTTCAATAAATAATATATCTATTAGCACTATTACTGTTACCACTATCTAACATGAAATTCAACTTGGAATCAGAAGTAAATTCCCCATACAACATGATTTCAATGAAAATCAAGTGCCACCAAGATTTCAATCATTAGCCTAATGCCACCTTCGACGATCACTTTTCGAAAGAGAAATCTATTTCGCAAGATCCTTTCACCGTGCTCCCTCGTAAATCCTATCTCGCAGTGTACAACGTTCCCAGGAGCACGTCAGTGTTTCCCCTTTCAACGTTTAGAGCTTGATTTCCACCCGTCCCTTCCGTTGCGCGCAAATATTTAACCGATACTCCCAGGCCAATCGTATCGCATCGAGGCGATATAATAAATCGCGAACAATGCATTAAAGACAATGGATAGCGCGTTCAGTGCCCGATGCCGTATTGTCCGCAGCGCTCGGTTCGTGGCATGGTTTGTTCCAAGATATACAGGCACCCACCGGGACTATATCCTCTGGCAAGAGTCGCTATGGTAACTGTGGACGTCGACGTGCACGCACAGGCGCTCTCGGCGACGCGACGCGACGCGACGCCTCGAGAGACGTCGTCGCGTAACACCCTTCGCGGAATACCAGACAATATTGGCCGAATTATTCACTGGATCCCCACCGGAAACGATCCTATCGCGTTGACACGTCGCGGCGGCGGCTACGACGCCCGTGAACCGGGGAGTTATGAATATCACGGCTCGATTTCAACGCCAGCACTTTTGCCTCTTCGAGCGACGATTGGATCTGCGGCCACGCATGATTTGAAACATATAGCATATGCCAGTGATTAGCCGGTGGTTTTTCATGGAAGAACGTTTTTCTCCGGCGAGCTTCTGTTGTCTATAGCAATAAACTTGAAAACTATATATATATGTCATTCTCTTGTTTCGTACGAGTGAAATTTTGAAATTTTCTCTTTTTAGTTCGTCTTACCACGCGTGGAGGAATCTCCAAATGACATCTTAACTCGGCGTGGCCCATACGAAGAAATTTGCAAACGACGAGTTAACTCGTCGTGCCCCATGCGGAGGAATTTTCAAGTGACGTATTAACTCGTCATAGCAGACGTGCAGGAATTTTCACTTGACGTATTAACTCGTCATAGCAGACGTGCAGGAATTTTCACTTGACGTATTAACTCGTCGTAGCAAACGTGCAGGAATTTTCACTTGACGTATTAACTCGTCATACTAAACGTGCAGGAATTTTCACTTGACGTATTAACTCGTCGTAGCAAACGTGCAGGAATTTTCACTTGACGTATTAACTCGTCACACCAAACCTGCAGGAATTTTCACTTGACGTATTAACTCGTCACACCAATCGTGCAGGAATTTTCACTTGACGTATTAACTCGTCACACCAAACGTGCAGGAATTTTCACTTGACGTATTAACTCGTCGTAGCAGACGTGCAGGAATTTTCACTTGACGTATTAACTCGTCATACCCAATGTAAGGAAATTTTCAACTGACGTATTAATTCGTCTTACCACTTATAATAGACTTAGCCCCATGGTCCAGGTGGTGAATTCCTGAAATCTGAATAAAATGAGATACAACTTACCGCTCTATGACTTCTCCCTAGCACTTCTTCCAGCGATACTTCCCTGAACATGTAAAACTTTCAATATCATATGAAAGTTTTATGTGTAGCGATTTCCTGACGGTTCGTCCGTATCGAGTTTCCCGTGTTCCCGCGAAGTCGCGAGACTACGTCGAAGCGAACAAACTAAAATCGGATACGGATCTGCATTTCAACTCGCCGGAGAGCATCTCGGAGTAAGCGTCAGAAGACACATTGTTCCGCGGCACTATTTTTCGCGTTGGAAAAAAGTTTTAGCGGCGGGAACGGAATCGCCGCTCGTGGAACGCAGCGATATTTCTTTATCGATCCGTGGCGGTCGTGGTGTTATGCAAATAGGATTTGCACTTTCTCACGTACCTCCGTAACGGTGATAGTAAATCAGAGAATTTAATCAGGATAAAGGCTCGACCGTACAGAAATTTCACTCGCTGCAGCGATGGCGGATGCATACATAAGCTGAAATTCATTAACTGGGCGCCCTTCGCCGCGAGGCTTCCCAACCTCTCATAAATGTCTCCCCCCACTTCGAGCAACAATAGACTCGATCATTTTTCCGAATAAAAGTTTTTTTGAAAATTTTAGAAGGATTTATTTTAAAATCTGGTTTTGTGGTGAACGTTACCTACCCCATTTGACGATATAGGTTCACAAAATTATTAAACGTTGGTTACTAACCTTTTGTGAGCTGATTAAAACCATGTTATCACTCTCTAGAATTCAAGAAATTTCTATCTGCCACTCGCCAATTTTTTTTGCAAACCACGATACAGTATTCAAACGTAATATGCTTCTGTACTCGCAAGATGCTCGCCTGAACGCCACATTTTAATCCTGCTGCCGGGAGCATCAAGGAAAACAATTTTACAGACATATAATCGCGAATGAATGTCTATTTTCGAATGCTGGTATGTTTGCACACACGGGGAGTGGTAATTTTATCAGCATACGAAGTGGCCCGTCGAGTAAACTCGTGAGAAAATACACCAGCGAACTGTAAACTTTGACGGCATTCAAAGGTACCTTGTAAGGTATGGGAAAATACGCAGATTAAAAGGAACTGCTGCACCGCCCAATTTTTCTTAATCGAATAAAATTTTTTATGCGATCAGCAAAGGGTACCTTTTTTCTTGAAAAATTAAAACTTTGATGTTTTTCCATGGTACGACCGTTCAACATCAAACCGATTAATTTTGCATTTAGTATGAGGGATTTTGATGAAATTGAAGTATAATATAGTCGACGTAAAATTATGGAGTATTTAAGTCATCATTTTGCTGATTTTAAATTTGTTTTAAAAAAATACAGACTGTTAAAAATCGCCCTTTTTGTCTCCCTTCACAAAAGACAGATTCTATAAATGAATTTTTATCTCCCAAACTATCAATACGAAGTTCATTCTTCTTTTAGTGTAATCGAAGAAGATTAGCCTTTCGGAATAAATATTTCAATTTCATGAAAATCCCTGAAATCCAGTACAGAAAGTTATCGACATGCCATGGATTAGCCCACGACAATATTTAATAGAATCCATTTGAGGGAGGAAGGGACGAATCGGTTAAAATTTAACAGCCCCCTGTGCCAGTAAAATTGGAAAATGGCACAGGTGACAAATAAAATTCCGTTTAAACAATTATTCACGTTAAGAGTCCCGCGAACGTATATAACAGCCCTAGTGCTCAGTAAAACAATATCGTTTCAGAGTATTAACACTAATGTGACCGAACGGGCATTATTCAGTTTAGTTCATAATCCGCAAACTCTCTGTAATCCTCGTTAGCTAATAGCGCTCGGGCGGACACACCGAAATGCCTATAGATTCATAAAGTCGCGGTTTGTTCATTCCATTTGTGCTCCACTATCGCGAGGATAATCAAATGAGACGAAGAATTTTTTGTTCTGTCAGAATTCAAAATTTTACGAATTTTTTAAACGATTTTAAATTTCCTCTTTTATATTAAATGGGCTCGAATTTTCATAAACAATGAGACTTCATAACGATTTATTATCTGTTTTAAAGTAGTTGCTGTTCTCTTAATGTAGCTTAAGTAGGTAGCTGCATTTTTTTTTAACTGCACATTTTGTGGTGGAAGATTCTATAAATAAGCAGACATCTTTGTTATAAAGGTGAATCGTTGGACACGTCGTCGAAAAGGAAGTTAAGATTGAAAGACGAAATTATTCTCCGAGATCTGTTCCCTGAGGAACCAATTAACGTTGCTGCAACCCCTTCTTGACTTCAGTTCGCCTTTCAATGATTCCTCGTAGTGATTATGTATTCGTGTCAGTGCACGACCTATAATAGTAGAATTATATCCTACAATACAGGGTGTTCCAAAATATTCATATCACAAAATATCGAAAAGTATTTGAAAATCAGTTGAAATTTAGATTCAAAATTTTCGATCATTGAAAAAGATTTAAATCTCCATTTTAATTACACAAGAACCGTTTGAAAATTGTATATTAAAGAGTAAAAAAATTGTTAGCCAAATTGCACTGTTTAATTTCTCTATTATCTTTTTTTTCCCCACGGGAAGAGCGTTTCACGCGTGAATAAAGGAGGAGGCCTCTAGAATTCGCCGAAGAATCCGATGAAAGGATTTTCGTCGTGAAAGTTTCAGGCCTTTCCTCGTCCTTGGCGCAAAAATATTCCAGTACGTCTACTTGGATACTGGGTACTGTGTAACGAAAGTACTTGCGGCGCCAGCCAACCGAAGCATAATCCGTCGTGTAGTTCACTGAAAGCAGTTAGAGAGTGTACTCTACAAGGGAAACTCGGCGAAGTGTTCCAAACGTGACATCAATTTCAACTACACCATTATACAGAGGACAATACAAGGTTAACATGGTTCTAACATTGCTATCCAAGGCAACCATCAATTTATAGTCGAGTGAGCTACGAAAATAAAATCATTCTGCGATCCACTATTCACACTATTTTTCCTTATTCAATTCCAATTTTCCAAGCTGTCGAAAATTTTATAAAAAAAAAGTGATACGTGTACCTTTCTCGAAATATAATAACCTACAGTTATTATCCATGGTTATTATATTCTTTAACCATATTTGGTACAAGAAAAATTTCAAGTAGTCAATAAAGTTGAAGCATTTCAACTTATAAGAACTCTTGGATGTGGGTACTACTTATTTTTTATGCTACAGATTGTATATTTTTTCAATAAAATAAATTTCGCAGTGGGAAACCCCACAAGTGTTGGAAGATTGCAAAATAAGCTGCAATACTTTTTACTTTTCTTAATAACTATTTGTCAGTTAAACTAAATTAAGATTTTTTAGTTTAACAAATGCGTTTAAAACATTTTAATTCCTTAAGCTTTTAAATTTTATGTAATCCTTCACGTACTCGAATTTAACACACTGGATCGCTATTCGTTCTATATTTCGGTACGGAAACTTTTCTAGTGCTCGAAAAATACGAGTATTTCAGTAAGTAATAGTTATTGAATCGACTTCTGTATTGTCCTACATCAGGAATCCACTGGCTGTCGACATCCTGTTACAGAGAGTACCTGTGAGACTGTGAGTACCACGGTCCACGAGACACCTTTACCCAAGGATAATCCTTTTTGCTACTGAAAACAGATATCGCGCGGTTCGAGGGAAAACTCGACAAGGACCGTTCACCGTTAGCTCTGGAGCGGTAGGAAGGTAAAATGATGAGGTCAATTTCCATCGAATTCAGTGGACAACATGTCGATAGACTATGAAGGAAGATGCTAACAAGCGATGCTATATCAAATAAAATGGCGAAACGATACTGATAATTAAACAGGACTTGAAACGAAAGATCAACGTGAGGGAGTTCTGAAGTTAAAACGATCTCTATCTAAACTATTTATAATATAATAAAAATTCTCGTAACGGTATTAAAATCGCAATGTGCCGACATTAATTGCAAAATGACTTTAAGCTACAAAACCTAAAATTTTAAACATCGCCGAAGAATTTCAACGCTTCCTCAATTCTTAACTAGCCATAATCCTAACTAGTGGTGGCGAACTATCAATGGTACTTACGATAGTTATCGATGGTTCTCACTATCGAAATTTGTAATATATTACAAATTAAATTTGGGATTCTGAATTTCAGCTGTTATTATTTTTCAATTGACTAGCCTACGATTTTCAATACCGATAATTAGCGATAGTGAAAACAAGCCATCTATAGTTCTCACTATCGAAATTTGTAATAATATTACAAATTAAATTTGGGATTCTGAATTTCGGTTGTTATTATTTTTGAATTGACTAAAACCTACGATTTTCAATACCGATAATTATCGATAGTGAAAATAAGCCATCTATAGTTCTCACTATCGAAATTTGTAATAGTATATTCCAAATTAAATTTGGGATTCTGAATTTCAGCTGTTATTATTTTTCAATTGACCAACCTACGATTTTCAATACCGATAATTAACGATAGTGAAAATAAGCCATCTATAGTTTTCGATAGTGAGAACCATCGACAACTATCGTAAGTACCATCGATAGTTCTCCATCACTAATCCTAACAATAAGTCTCAGTTTACGAACTTTTCCAAATTTCTCACAATGAACAAAGAATTGCTCCGAAAATGGACCAAAAATAATTGTGTGCCTGGTCATGATAACTTTTTCCAAGCATTGCGCCTTGCGAACCGTTATCAAACTAAAGTCTACGACGATCTAGGTTAAGGGTCTAGATCGAGCTAAGCTTACATTCGGTGAGTTTCCTTCGCTCTAGATATATATTCAAAGATGCACTTGCGTACTTCGAGCAATACACTTTTCTTCCGCTCCGTGCTTTTTAATACGGGTTCTAAACGCACCTTTGCAGAAATCTCGTTGGTTCTCGGTTATTGCTTTCACGCATGGCTGGCTCGCCCTTACGTGCCGACTGTGACGGGTACAACTTATTGCGGCTTTACACAGAAGACCATCGTAAGCCGATGACGTGCGCCTGTTCATGACCACTCTAATTCTCCAGTTACCGCGTAGATACCGTGCTTCGGTCCATCTCTGCCCGCTCTGTGGTCTCAGGTGGCTGGTTCAGGTCACGGCTTGCCGAGGCTGAGCGAAGTCGTGACATCGAGCGCCACATGCAGAATGAAATTTCCGTGCATCGAGGGTGAATGTTAGCGTCCCGTTCTGCAATCGGGAGATTCTTAGCGTTGACATGTCGCTCGACAATGCACGTTAGCAATAAATTGTGCATCAAGGGTTGACGTGGTCTTGCTGGTTGAGAGTGACGACTTCTGCATTTTCATTTGCATTTGTGGCGGACTAACAAGGAAGGCTATGGGACCGTCCGTTCCCGATTGTGATGAAACTTTGCATACGTGTAGAACAGTGAAAGTTAAGAGACACATGTTTTTTTTTATCGGCGGATATTCAACTTTAAGGGGTGAAATCGCCCTCTGAAGATTGACACCCTCGAAACTATCTCGGAAACTAGTGGAGATAAAAATATTCTTCAAATTGCAAAGTATTTTACATAAAAAACCAGACAACTTTCTAATTTGAAGAATATTTTTATCTCCACTAGGTTCCGAGATAAATTGCAAAGTATTGTACATAAAAACTAGACAACTTTCTAATTTGAAGAATATTTTTATCTCCACTAGGTTCCGAGATAAATTGCAAAGTATTGTACATAAAAACCAGACAACTTCCTAATTTGAAGAATATTTTTATCTCCACTAGGTTCCGAGATAAATTGCAAAGTATTGTACATAAAAACCAGACAACTTTCTAATTTGAAGAATATTTTTATCTCCACTAGGTTCCGAGATAAATTGCAAAGTATTGTACATAAAAACCAGACAACTTTCTCATTTGAAGAATACATATTTTTATCTCCACTAGTTTCCGAGATAGTTTCGAGGGTGTCAATCTTCAGAGGGTGATTTCACCCCTTAAAGTTGAATATCCGCCGATAAAAAAAAAAAAAACATGTGTCTCTTACCTTTCACTGTTCTACAAATTTGCAAAGTTTAATCACAATCGGGAGCAGAAGTTCCCATAGCCTTCCTTGTAAGTCGATTCCCTTACAGTACATATTTAGAGACTTGTCACGGAGACTTCTTTGTTCTCTATCCTCTATTCTTTACTTTCAATTCTCTTTCCCTCTTTCCCTAAATAGAATTCGCTCCCGACAGGGGTCTTGAATTAGCTCACGATGCACGCACTCGTGCAAATTGCCGGCTTTGTGATGGCCGCGCGTATTGCAGCTGCATGTGATTTAACATGAGTCGGCTGCCGTGAGTCTGACCCACCCAGGCGCGGTCGCGAGCGGGGACACTCCGTATTTTATCATTTCTGCGCCACTTATATGCAACCCTCATATCACTTCAAACCTCTTCCCATTTCTATACAACTACGAACGAGTCGAAATTCCATTTTCAACTTCGTTGCACTTGCGGGAGATAAGTTTGCAACTTTGTTTTGTGGTCGGGAAAAGGCTAACAAGAAAATTGGGTTTAAGCTTGTTGCATTTCTTTGTGTAGATAAGATTCAATTTGCATCATATTTCAATTCTAACTACTGGTAGGATTGCGATCGAATTCCAATTTAAATTGATAACGTTGCGTGCACTACGAAAATTGTGTGTAGATTTTAGAGCCTTCGATCTCTATAACAATTTATATTGGATATATAGTATATTCTATACCTCGTCTGAGGTATTACGAAAGATCGGTCCCTTCTTTCTGTCAGTGGAAAGAAGCATGTAAGTCTTCTAATCTTTATTCCCTGCTGAATCCGATTTTCCAAAGCTTCATGCTAAACTTCCATGGGATAAAGCGGATTCGGACAAGGAAAAGTCAGGGAGAATAGCGACGTACGAGCGAATAAAAGTAGCTCCTGCAGTAACTCGTATAAAAGTGTCGTTATATGTGTCAAAATCCCTTACGTCATCGTTTGGCAGCTCAGACAGACACTTTCAAGAAGAGTGAGAACCGAATGATCCAATGTAAGGAAATTCTTAGAATTTCTCTTGAACCAACTACACAATAACATGTAAAAGTATAGCAAACGATGGTCATGAATTTCTATTTGGGTTTTCCTACTCCCACTTTCAACTGAACAGCTGACCTCGCCTTTTTTAATTTTCTACGCGTATTAACAACAATTAATAACTCAGAAACGAAGCGACAAACGCAATTTCGTTTTATTTTCATACGTAGAATCAACCCTTAACATTTCCGACACCTGTTGCCGAACACCCCGTATATCAAAGGCTAAGGATAAGTAGAACATTCAAATTTACTTGCGCAAAGAAATTTGTACCAGAGTTGTTTTATTCGTAAATAAATCGTGGGACATTTTGAACCAAATTGTGACCTGAAATTTGAGTTCTGCCTTAGTAAATTAAGGGTAGACTTAGTATTCTTTCTAAAGACTAGACTCTATTTTGAATAATTTCGAGCGCCTCGTTGCATAGTCTTCAGCAATACAACGTGTCATGGAATTATTAAGAAATCAGAAAGGAAATGAGATGAGCTTTCGCAAAGAAGATTTATCAAACCACGTTGCTTTTCCTGTCCTGAAACGACGACAGGTTCCTTCGTTCCTTTATTTTCCCTTCCCTTCGTGTTCCTCTTCTCGCACTTAAATTCACTGTTTATTTACCCATATCGAGCAAACACACATTTCGGCGGGTGTTTATTTATTCTAGTATTCTTCTTCTACTCCGCTTGATACAGGGTTACCACGCCACAGATTCTAGCCGATTTTCAGCCTTATCTCTTGGCGAGGCGGAAATGGTATGCAAATATCGAGTGAAAGGAGATGTATATTTTACAACCGAGGTTTCGTATGTGTGAAACAGGAGTAGATGCTCCAACTGTGTATTCGTGTGTCGTCGGTTCAGGATGCACATAAGGTTTGCCGATAAACAGTGGGGTGTTTATAGAGTTATCGATCATTGACAGGTATTGCACGAGGGGATGGCAATAAGTGAGGTTTTCTGTTGTTTATTTTTTAATGTAATAAAGTTAAATTAAATTATTTACTCGAACGATATAAATATATAGGGTGAAGGACCCAATTACTGACACCTGACCAATTACTGTCACCTTAAGCTATTTTACTTAAAATAACAAATAAATAAACGTTGTAAAGTCATACACAAAAATAGTTATGTAATTCAACCTATAATCTATGCTATAAATTATTTATTTATTCGTTATTTTAAGTAAAATAGCTTAAGGTGACAGTAATTGGGTCCTTTACCCTGCCTACTCTATTTTAGACGCGAAAGAAACTACATCCAGCTGTAAACAACATATGTTGAAGACGTTTCTTAAAAATTTTAAGAGAATATAGGGTAGATGTCCCTATTACTGCCACTTTATTTATTTTGCTGAATGAAAATGTAACGTATAAAGAATAATGTATAACAAAAATATTAATAATAATAAGAACAGTCCCAATTTAATAATAATATTATTGTTGAACACTATTCTTTATACATCACATTTTTATTAAGCAAAATAAATAAAGTGGCAATAATAGCTAATATATAATAACAATAGATAATATCTTATATTATGTATCTTAATATATAAAGCAGAAAGTTTCTATGTTTGTCTGTCGCCTAAAAACTTTCGAACCCGATACAAGCAATTTCGAGATGGTGCATCTCATTGAATAATAAAAATCTACAAAACGGTCAATCGATTTTCAAACGTCAAAGCGGAAGTTCCAGCATAACGAATAATAAATTTCCCAGATGAAAACGAATATGGGGGGAGGGACAGAAAAACTCGGAAAGGAAATTTCCGGGTGCGAGAAGCGTGGAAATTATCGGGCAAATTTGCATAAAGCTCGAGAATAACCGAGAGGGTACGTACGAGTTCGTGGCACCACGGTCCCGAAGAATCCTCACGTGGCTCCTTTATCTTTTGGCATTCCTGCGCGAAGGATATCTGGCTCTGTCACGGGCGAAAGATGAAACTGGCGTCCTTTGAGTTCGATTCCACAGATGTTTACCCAGCTACCGTTTCCCCGTAGGGAAAAGCGAACGTCGCTTCTTCGACACGGAAAGCGCGGGGACAAGTTGCAAACGCCCCGTTAGAGACTGGTGTTGAGTATATTCGCTGGGTCTTGGACTGGGACTTTATCAAATGAATGCGCCAGGAATTTTGCGATCAGTTGCAATAATGCGATGCAACTTGGACCCGTATTTTACGCGCTTTGCGATCTGCTCAGGTAATTTTGTAATTAGAGGGGCAGGGGGCGATTAATAACTTTACAAATACAGTGGATAATTGAGTGAAAAGTTTTGTGCTCCTACTTTGTTCGAACTAGGGCTGGGACTATTCGAATAATTTAATATTCGAATATTTTACAAGTATTCGAATAATACGAATAAACTTTGAATATTTCAGTATTCGAATAATACGAATAAACTTCGAATATTTCAGTATTCGAATAATACGAGTAAACTTCGAATATATCAGTATTCGAATAATACGAGTAAACTTCGAATATTTCAGTATTCGAATAATACGAGTAAACTTCGAATATTTCAGTATTCGAATAATACGAGTAAACTTCGAATATTTCAGTATTCGAATAATACGAGTAAACTTCGAATATTTCAGTATTCGAATAATACGAGTAAACTTCGAATATTTCAGTATTCGAATAATACGACTAAACTTCGAATATTTCAGTATTCGAATGCTACGAATAAACTTCGAATATTTCAGTATTCGAATGCTACGAATAAACTTCGAATATTTTAGTATTCGAATGCTACGAATAAACTTCGAATATTTCAGTATTCGAATGCTACGAATAAACTTCGAATATTTCAGTATTCGAATACTACGAATAAACTTCGAATATTTCAGTATTCGAATAATACGAATAAACTTCGAATATTTCAGTATTCGAATAATACGAATAAACTTCGAATATTTCAGTATTCGAATAATACGAATAAACTTCGAATATTTCAGTATTCGAATAATACGAATAAACTTCGAATATTTCAGTATTCGAATAATACGAATAAACTTCGAATATTTCAGTATTCGAATAATACGAATAAACTTCGAATATTTCAGTATTCGAATAATACGAATAAACTTCGAATATTTCAGTATTCGAATGTTATTATTCGAATACTGCTATATTCGAATACTATTCAAATACTGCTGTATTCGAATACTGATGTATTCGAATAGTATGGTGTGAAGTGGGTCAAAATTAGCGTACAAGATTTCACCCTGACAAATGAGTTAGTAGCAATAATGCATTCCAACAGGCTGTACTAATCATATAAAATAGGAGAAGTTACTTTTTTTTATGTGGGTTAGTCCGTTTTTGCTTCTCGTGTCTCGCATAACTGCTACGACAGATGATTAATATACAAGCTCTCGATAAACATAGACACCGTCTCACGTGTGTCACACGCGAAGAAATTCTATTTTATGATCGATAACAGCCAGCCTGAATGGTTACGGGGCTATTTTAATCGCGACCGTGGACGAGTATTAGATTTTCAAAGGCCACGTAGAAAAATCGAACTGTGAAATCCCCTCGACGAGAATCGTTTGAGCTATTTCAACTCGAATCGATCAGATTATCCGCCTGAAATAAAGAATGTACGCGGCGCGAGCTTCGTCGGACGGCACTTGCCTAACGAAGAATCGTTATTCATCCTTATCTCAGTTTTTATAATCCACTAACAAGGAGTTGGTAATTATTTAAGATTAGGCTTAATAGCCGGGAACTTTTTCTTCGGTGAACCTCGATCATCGCACACTTTCTTAATTAGCTTTAATATTTTTCATTGTCATTTTCTCCTTTCTGTCTTCTTATTAGTATGTAAGAAATATATATTACTCTTATTATTGAGAATAATGAGAGTTAATTCCTCTCGCACTCTCCAGTATCTTATTTCTTTTCTTATTTTCGTTAATATTTTTTATTATTACCTATTTTCTATTTTCAAATATCCACGAGTGATATTTAGAATTTCAAGGCAATTTCATGGAACTGACTGGTAGATGTATAATGTATCATCACCCGTCGATGCATTACTATTTAGACGGATCAAAGGTGTATTTCGAAAGAATTCTCATTGCTTGATAAAACAATAATTCTGTCAAACGAATTTCGCGATCGTTTGACACCAGTAATTATCGTCGTCATGTGTCGTATTTACACAGAATCTAATTAATTATTCCTGTAATTGGTTCCATACGTGACCGATGAGCGTTTACTTCACAATTTCACGCGTTTCCTGTTAACTGATGGATGCACCTGAATAAATATATTATACGAGAGATTTACTCCGACGAAGCTCAACAATTTCGTGAATACTTTGTTCACTGTTTACTATTTTTATCTTTAATTTACAATACCCTATGTTGCTACTACTAATGTCCACCAATTTTTCTATTTATTGTTTACAGCTGCGTCTACCATTATATGTATAAATGTTATTAGCACATACAACATTTTAATTAATTAATATTTCTATCCATAAACTTTCACTACTCTTTTGAATTCCAGACTGAAGTGTTTAGTATGGCATTTAAGAAACCAATAGATCTGTTCCACATTTGAATAAAATCCAAGATTCCGAAGCACCATTGTATTAAATAATATTCGATTGAATAGAACTTTTTTTTATGACACATTTTTTCGTAAAAAAAAACATTTGAAGACATTTGAGATACACAAATCAAATGTATTTATTAAAATAATTTGTAGACTGACTTGTCAGTCGAATAATTTACAATATTTTTACTAGTATAAGTTCCAGAATAATTTCTCTGTAGAATGTATAAAAGTATCGCGATTTTTATTGCAAAAAATTACTGTACACTTCCAGCTTTTTTCAAGATAACGATAAAAGTGAGAAGAATATGTTTCATTTCTAATTGTCACAGTTAAAAGCAAGCGAAACCCAGAATAACCAGACTTGTATAATACCCACGAGATTTTTCTACAAACTAAATATAGGCAGACTTGCCAGAAATCAGAATTTTTAAATCATTGAACTTTTCTCGTTAGTTACAACAGTATTTCCCCCCTATTCGATTGAACAGAGATTATAATATCAAATTCCCAGTCTGCACTTTGAACAAAATGCTAATTACAAAGTTGGCTGCTCGTCTGTGGGAGTCGAATTTTTAACCTGCGAAAGTTTACACCCGATGAATATTGATGCAAAAAATTATCACTGACAACCGTGGTTTCCGAAATAAAAACTTCCAAACTGTATTTCACACTTAACCCTTTAAGTTCCACGTTTTATCAATACATAGATCTTACCAATAATTATTATTTAATCTTTATTTCATTTTATTTATTGACGTAAATATTTCAATACAGTATAACGACTGTTGCAATAAAACCTACTTCTAAAAAACAATACACGTAAACAAATTGTACATATACGCAGTGAAAAAGAGGATAAGGAAGAAAGGGAGTAGAAAAAAATGTTAATAAGCTTGAAATAGATGGAGCTTAAAACCGAGAAGAGATAAAGGAAGGCGGAAGGGGTTGGTGGGATGGATAACACGTTTAAAAGAGCTAAAGGGTAACGGAAACCGCGCGTCAAAAGGGCCAGCATTATAATATTATGCCGAAAGGAGAATGTATAGGCGAAAGATCAAATGAAATAACTTTCCGCAAAAAGGAGCTTTCGCAACTAGCCGCCGTGACATTTTTCTTCGTACCAAGCTACAGGCAACGTCCAGCGATGTTTTCGCATGGAGATACGAGAATGATCTTTGCGCAAAAAAATACGCCAGGAAAAATCGAGGGCGAAGTTTCTAACGGACGGTAAACAGTGGAAAACATCGCGCTGTTTAAAAACTGGAATATTTCATCCGACGTTCCATAGACTCGCCGACGGAATAATACTCGCGGTATTTTCGTTGTCCGGTAATTAACGAGGCACCAGATGAGCCAAATTATCGGCGCGTTTTTTCCCTCCTTTCGTTGCCCAGTTTTCGCGAGCCGCGGAAGCTTCCTTTATTAGCTCAGTTTATGCGAACTGGCCGTATCGCTGGAAACTCTGAGCGGTTTATCGGATGTTCCGCCGCAAATTCCAGCATCCCCGCGTTTCGATGGAATGGAACGCCTATCGTCTGAAGGGAATCGAACCGCGGCGAGCTTTCATCGACATTTTCAGTTAAGCATTCGGATTATAATAAAATTGCTACGCTGATTAAGCATTCGCGACTTCGTGGAATTTCGATGCGGGGCGGGGGATATTTGAACGAGCAGGAGTATCTTTAATTTTCAGCTCCGTAGATTATTGGAAATCGTATTTATTCGGTGGAACGAACGAAACGAAACGATTCTCTGTGAGCGGGGAGCAATGTGAAAGAATTTTTCCTTTTTAAGGAACGTGAGTATTGGGGCGTTTAAATCGAGAACTGTGCAAGTTAATTCCTGAGCATATAACTGTAAAATCCATAGTATCGATCACAATTTTGGGATTTCAGATACTAATTATTTAATTCCGGCGTCTTGATGTTAACACGTTGGTAGATTAAATCTGCATGCAGATAATTGTAAGTGAGTGTATGATTTTATGTTATCGAATTAACTCTTTTTGCACGCCATTATAATCGTTTAAGGGAATCTGTAATTGGTTTGCACTTTCGTCTTTGTTTCGTGTGGATTTGAATTATTTCGTCTGTACATTATGGTGTTGTTCTTCCTACTACAGTGAGTGTAGAAAGTATTCGTACACCCTTTAAAATCGCATAACTTTTTTCAAATTAATCCAAACATCTTGAGTTTTTTTGAGAAGCTAGAAGGATTAGTTTGCTAAGTGTATTCCGACAAATTGCATTTTTTTCAAAACTACGAATCACGTCACTTAGCAAACTAATCCTTCTAGCTTCTCAAAAAAACTCAAGTTGTCTGGATTAATTTGAAAAAAGTTATAAGATTTTAAAGGGTGTACGAATACTTTCTACACTCACTGTATATGTATTGGGCTTAGTCCCGTTAAATTAATAAATAAATGAATAAATAAATAAACTCTTTATACCTTCGTGGGACTCTCAGCTAACATATTATAGTATATCTGTTTCATTTTGCAGATCTTAGTCACAAAAGTTCCGTATTCAACTATTGTAACATAAGAATCACGAAATTTTGTTCTAGAAAATAAAACCTTATCCTAAAAAAATAGTTATTGTACTATTTCGATATATTCTTGCAGGAGGGTTCATTTTTGCCTAGTTATACAGAAAGCTGCCAATATTTTGCCAAGAATTTTTTTTTGCCAAGAAATATCTCAATATTTTGTGATCTTTATTTTGCCAAAAATTACAAACCCATAGAAAATATTCTTACATTATACAATTATTAAAACTGCCAAGCCATAGTTACATTTTAGGTTGATACTTATTTTGCAGAAAATTTCCAAACCACTAATATTATCTACATATGGCAAAATAGCAATAATTACTTAGGCCCATTTGAACTTTGCATCTCCGCCATATTTCATGTTGCAGTCTGCCTATTTCAGAATGGATTTTCGCGTAATAAAACACGTTACTCTATATTTTCCGCTTATTTCTTCATGTAAAATCTAACATACTAGATGAACGTTTGTAAATTTTTGTAACTGACTGTATATTGTGATATTCCGTCAATCTGGTTTTGATACATTGCGGAGCTCCTGATATTTCACGAATCTGGTTTTGATGCATACGCTGCTCTCGATCTTTCGTCAATCTGCTTCTGATACATTACACTGACCGCGATATTTGGTCAATCTCGAGTTGATCCATTGCATTCCGTCCATTGGACATCGATCGTATAATACTGTCACGTCAAATGATGCCACTCAATTTTATCAAAATTGTCGTGCTTCATTCTCGAAATTTTTAGAACAAATAATTAATAATTGATAATAAATAATTAGTGCGGAAGTGTTAAAATTGAAAAAACTGTCAATACCTACTGGAATGTATAAAACAATGAAAGTGTTACACGAAGCTAGATTAAAAAAGAGATACAATTATAATATCCGGTGTACCTTCACTTAAAAATTCCCCCTTAATTTGGGGCGAGAAAATTGCTGAGGAAAATGGGAAGCTTGGTTGGTTCAGAAAACAAAGGATTTGCCAAGCCGAGGAAGCTAATTCGCTCGACGGTGAAATTAGCAGCGGCGTAAAAAAACTTGCTCGACGCCGATAAGTTATATCAGGTCGAGAAGAAGAGGAAGAAGGCTATTCAATTAAGTCCCTCGTTAGGTTTGACAGGACATTTAAATCACTGTACCGACGGAATCAAGTAGTCGAAGAAGCCAACGTGCCGTGTTATAAAATCCAGCAAAGACTATCTCTTTCGAGGAGTTCGTTAGAATGGAAGCGGAATAATAGCCGGACTGACGATTCGTAGGGCCATTCCTCTGAAACTGTTCAATTGAATTCGTTATCGGCGAAGACCAAGGTAAGTGCTGGAGTCGCGCCATTGCTTCGTAATTTCGCGAATACTTTTCAACGTCGAATTAAAATTAGCCGCGGTTCCTTTCCCAGCCTCTTAATTCTGTTCTATGCTTTAATGCCGCGGGGTCGTTCGGGACCTAAGCTTAAGTATTGTTAATTTTGAATTATCTGAATTCGTAGAGCCCGCAACGAATAAGGGGAAATTTTCCATTATTATTGGAAATAAGGGTATTTCCCATTATTATTGGAAATAAGGGTATTTCCCATTATTATTGGAAATAAGGGGAAATTTCCCATTATTATTGGAAATAAGAGGAAATTCATTATTATTATTATTGGAAATAATGGTATTTTCCATTATTATTAGAAATAAGAGGAAATTCATTATTATTGGAAATAAGGGGAAATTCATTATTATTATTATTGGAAATAAGGGTATTTTCCATTATTATTAGAATAAGAGGAAATTCATTATTATTGGAAATAAGGGTATTTTCCATTATTATTAGAAATAAGAAGAAATTCATTATTATTGGAAATAAGGGGAAATTCATTATTATTATTATTGGAAATAAGGGTATTTTCCATTATTATTAGAATAAGAGGAAATTCATTATTATTATTATTGGAAATAAGGGGAAATTCATTATTATTATTATTGGAAATAAGGGTATTTTCCATTATTATTAGAAATAAGAGGAAATTCATTATTATTGGAAATAAGGGGAAATTCATTATTATTATTATTGGAAATAAGGGGATTTTCCATTATTATTGGAAATAAGTGTATTTCCAATTATTATTGGAAATAAGTATATTTCCCATTATCATTGATTTACTTTAATACTGTTTTTATAATTGCGCGAGGATTACTTGCTTGAATTCCATCAGCATCGATAGACATTTCACTCGTTTTGAAAGCGTGCAACGTAAATTCAGCGGAGCTACCGAAATAGGGTTTTGTTGAAATAAAAACAGTCCACAGGTAAGTTTATAAGCCTATCACAGATTCAGTCCATTGGCGCTGAAATTTCGCTCCCCCTCACGGAACTCAAGCGGATGAAGTAGCTGGGTCACCGATGGGCGTGTCGGTGGATAATTAAAATAAGTAGAGTTCAGTTAATTAAAGAAGCACGCCGTGCTTCTGCACTTCAGCTTTAAACGGAGCAGCCTAGCTAACAAATTTATTTAAATAAAAGATTATCGGCCCTGTTGACCGATAATGGGGCAACCCCTTAGTTTCTCATTACTTCTTGCTCGTACTTTTTATTCCCCATGCACTCTCGTTAAGCAATTTTATGCTTCGTGCTATATATTCTGGTACGCAGGGGTATTTTGAACACTCCTTCTTTAATTAATTACGTGCAATTAATTTACCGTTAAATTACTCTTTTTTAAATTCTTCCACAAAGTTTCTTGATGCCATTGGCGACATCCGTGCACAGTATTCTGATTTGAAATTTTTCGAGTACTGTTGTATGTAGAAAACAACAAAATTTGACACTGATTTTAATGTTTGAAGTTATAATTTCTCACATGGCTTCGTCTGATAAGTTGTAAATAAATAATATGCGAGAATAAAGTAGTATAAATAAGTGTGAATGTTTCCACCTCATTGAAATTCCCATAATTAATTTTCGGAGAATTTATACAACACAAGAAATGTCCCACATTCGTATATTTAAAGAATTTTACTTTCTGGGAGACTTGAAGCTATGAATTTGGTTTAATTTTGAAGTAAAGGTTTAATAAAGAAAATTAAATATTCATTTTGGTTTAATAAAGAAAATATGGATTGATAGGTACTTCTATAAATATTTAAATATGTTATTGGTCTGAGAAAAATAGCTCGTAATACATAAATCACCGCAGTGTATATTTCCCGTTATCACGTTATCGTTATCAATGTATGATGATACCAGGATTAAATTTTCACCTTCAAAACTATATTTTAAAGAAATTGATCCCGCTGACACGATCGACACTCTCTGCAAGTAAGTAAGTATATTAAAACAGGAAAGCGAGTGGTATATTTCATGAATATTAGTAGACTTCTTGGACGGAAATTTCTACCCGGAAATATTTAGAGCAAAAATATGTTTTAATATAAGAGATCCTTACGATCTCACCTGCCACCTTCTCCGTCCATCTGATAATAATTTCGAACTTCTTTTCTCACTCCTCCCGCGTCGAATATGGCGTGAATGAACAGTCCATATAAATGATTCTTTTAATATACAATCAGGAATTTAATAAGCAACTTTCAAGCTTATCCAACAATCAGTTACGCCTAAAATTTGAAAATCCCGGATAGTCGACATACAAAAAATTTGATTTCGCATAGAAACCTCGTCTTTTAATTTCCTTGAAGAATACGAGAAAACTTTTCAGCCAAACTCCTTCGAACATTTAATCACAGATAAAAACCTATCGAATTACAAGCGGAAATAAAGCGAGCGCTTGGAGAAACAAGAAACATCGCGAACGTAAAGCTGATTAAGCGTCGCCGTCTTCATCGAAAGCACATCTTGGTGAAACGAGCCAGTAAACGAGGGAATAATTATCTTAATTTCCAATGCCCGTCGAATCAGAATACTCTTTATTCGCCAGCATAGTGCGCCGTGCGCGCAGTTTCTCTTTGAATTAGCGCGGCGAGGAAAATGAAAGCTCATCCATTTCCTTTTTTTTAATCCCCTAAGTGATCCACCCGGCGCTATAATTACTCGGCTACTTGCCAGGAAAGAAGACCGCGGGTGGGGGAGCATACACGCGGGAAAAGGAGGAAAGCAAACGATTAAAAAAAAAAAAGGAGAAGAAACAGGATCAAGGGGATGCCACGAAGAGCGAAACGGAGTTGCAACACGGTTGAGCGAAAGGAGTCCTCAAATTAGTACTCGTTCCCAGGTAATTTACCGCGGGAGAGAATGGAGCATGATTCTTCAAAGGCCGCTTAAATTGAAGGCACGTCGCGGATCAGTGAATCGAGTGCTGTTATAGTTAATAAAAAGACAGAAATAGGCAATTTTTCAGGAAGCTAAGTGGCGCTTCCGCGGCACAAGTGGGCTGTGAATTTGTGTGGATTAAAGAAGATAAAAGTAGAATGCAACAGGCAACGACCACGGATGACGAATTTTCAAAAACCATACTTTTAGGATGACACTCACGCATTTCTGTGTTTAACCAATGTTTTTCAAATATTGTTTTTTTAATTATGAGGTGGTGGATGGAGAAAAATGGCAGTGATATCCATTGCAGAGTGGAAGCACAAAAAATGATGAGGCATATTAAATTATAGTAATAATAATTAGGCACATCGAAATTTTTTCCTAATTAAATATTACGTTGTGTTAATGCTACCCTAAAAAGCAACAATTTCCTATCAATTTCCATGTAATTAAAAAATACCGCCAGGTGGATTTGTTTGTTTCATTTGTAACAAATGTTTCTTTTCGTAACTGAAAATATGATATCTGACACAAGACCCTACAATTAGTATTATGAATAATATCTGCGTGTTTAATATTACGCAAAATGTTTCAACAGAAATATGACACATTCGATGGAGTATACCAAATGGTTGAAGTGAATATTTTATAAGCTTCACATTTTGTCCAAAGTCAAACTCCTCTTCGAAGCTACAATTTTAACATTCTTCACCAAAACTTGCTTTTCTCTATCAAAATTATTTTTGCAATTGACTTTCAGAATAAGATGCATATATAATTACAGTGCAGCTATTACTGGTTCAGCCTTCTGTCTCTTATTACAATACTAGCTTTACTATTCGGCTTGGCCCGAAAATTAGATTCTGATTTTATAAAAAAAAAAATTTTAATTTTTTTTGTGTGAAAACGATCACATACACATTCGTCTGGATTAGTCCGGAATAGTGAGCTGAGGCACATTTCATGACCCCAGAGTTTATCGTTCGAAAGTTTTTAGGCAACACACAAACATATAGAAGCTTTCTGCTTTATATATTAAGATTTCGATGAAAAATCATGAGGTACTGCTACTTACTGAACATCGCTGCTTAAAAATATTAATTCGACTAAAATTAAATTACTGTGTTTTTTTTAATTCACACAGCGACAGCTACTAATTCAAATTTTACGATTAATAGAATTTTTCGACTTCCGCAAGAAATCGATTATCAGGGCATTCTGTTATCAACTTCTACTGTAGTTGAGTGCTCTTTTCATAATTCTACTCTTACTACATTCTACGCACGAGTTTATCAATATACCCTTCGTGTGGATGTTTTATAAAACCTAAAATTTACACAGCCCTTCGCGTTAAATACGTTCGCAGACTTGGTTCTTTCGGACGATACTTTTTATCCAAGCTACAG
Organism: Andrena bicolor; assembly: GCA_960531205.1. NCBI lineage: Eukaryota > Metazoa > Arthropoda > Insecta > Hymenoptera > Andrenidae > Andrena > Andrena bicolor. The sequence continues at coordinate 2,356,651 of OY482668.1, read as the reverse complement.
TGCGTACTCACACATCTTTACGCTTGAAAAATATGGCACGCGGCGGTGTCCTCGCGTAACGAATCACACGAAACGGCGTCGAGCAGAGCGAGTACACTCCATTAAATTCAAGCCGATCCCTCTGCCGCGCTCGCATCGAAACGCTTTTTCTGTGATTTTCCACCATTCCCCGCCTCGTTGCTCTTTCTAGCCGTGCCTACGAACAAACAATTTCACGGGGAAAAACTGGGCGATCCGTGCAAAAAATTCTGCCCGCTGCGCCTTTGCCGTTCCAACCGCCGAGTCGTTTCAAATTTCGATTACTTAAGCAACTGTGTCTATTAAATTACCTAAAAATTAATTATTGCGAGCTATTAAGTGTAGCATTTGTCTGAACTTATTTAAAATACTCTTCAATTATTCGGTCCTCAAGTTTTTCTAAATTTAGGGTTCAGTATCAATTTTCAAGATATGGAAAATGTTTAAATTACACATATTTAAATCGTGCTCGAACCACGATTATTTTTCCATTTTCAAACGTCTTAACGTAACGACTTTAGCTTAAGGCAGAATTATAAATGATACGTCTGTTTTATTCAGGATCCTTCAGACCAAATTAATTTATCAAAACTGGGGGAACTTATTGATTTATAGAGAATTGTAAATCGACTTGTTAAATTAAATCTGCCAATTTGTACGTGGATAACATCGATTTCTTTTCACGTACCACATCCTTTTTTAAATGAAAGCTGTATGGATTATTACTACACAAAGAAAAGTACATTTTTCTTAATTTTTTTAATAACGTTTCGTATTAGACTTTCTCAGTTTATTGTTTAATAAATGTATGATTACAATGAAAATGAGAAAAAATTCAACCTTAATGTTTGATTTTAATCACCACATATTTCGTCACTTTTCTAAGGAGCTTCAAGATTTTTTATGTTAATTGTGAGAATTAACAGCGGTTTTCAATTACTGATAGTGTTTATGGTGCGACATCGCAATTGAAGTTATGCAAATGTTTAGAGTGGGGGATTGGAACTGTTTCAAAATTCAGGCGACTTAATTTCTGCAAGACCTTAGTACTGTGCCCTGCGGAGGTATAGCGATGTCGTAAAAGTAGCAGAGGAAAGTTGGTTGCGCCCCTAAGTGTCCTGCAGAAAAGTCAAGAGCTTAGGGACACATTCAACATTTTTCTTTATATTAGTGTTGTAACTTGAGTGCGTAGGAATCTGACCAAATAAATGTAACCCAGTGACGACAGAAAAAAAAACAGATTCAGTACTTGTATTCGGAAAAATACTGTTTCACACATCACATAATCAAGATTCAAGTGAAGTCCCTTATTTGCAAGCAGAGACAGGCAAGATTTTTATTTAAATAAAAATTTCCAATAACGAATAGAAGTTAAAAAAATTATTCGAATAAAGTTAACCCTGATTATTCGAATAACGAATATAGTTAAAATATTTAGTTAAAATCTGATACTATTTTATTTATCAATACCATTTGCAATTCTATTAATATTATATACAAACTCAATCGATTTCCCAACACTTGCTGTATTAAATTAAGATCTGTTTGCAAACCATTCGTACGTGTCAGTGTCGAACGAAACTCGGTGGAGATTTTACTGGAAAAGCATGGCCTGCAGTTCCCCATTTTCCAAATGAAATAGTATCTCGTTCCGCGACACGTTATATCTAACGATAACCATCCACTGTAAGATTAAGAGCGTAAAATCTCGAACAAGGGAGAACGGAAGAAAGTTTAAATCTGATGAGAGCTTTTACAGAAAATTAGCCACTTTTAAATCGCCCTTTCATCGAGGACGTTCAGAGAGCTCGATACAGGACCCCGTGTTCCACTCTGAACAAAAAGTTGCGTGCCACGTCCGCGGAGGAATAAGCGCGCCGTTCCACGGCGAAATTGTATTTTAGTTAATGGGAAAATTAAAGCGACAAAAGGCATTACAGCGTAATAAGCTTTTAATGATTACTTGAAACTACAGTGTAACAGGAGGGATCGCGTGCCAGCCGGCTTACGAGATTTTAATTTGCTGTGTGCTCTAACGTTCAAACGCTATCTTTATATTAAACCGAATGGTAATGGCTCTACTGTATTAAGTTTCCTATGGGAAACGAGACTATTAAGTAATTATAGAAATCGAAAAGCATTGAATTCGTGAGGATTATAAAAAAGCCATAAGAAATCTCAAGAGAAATTGTCAGAAATATGAAAATCGTTCTGAGTACATGGTAACTTCAAAAAAGTAAAAAAATTACGCCAAGTACATGAAATCACAAAAAATAGAAGAAAATATATAATCCCCCCCAAAATAGAAGGAAATATACATGGTATTGTTAATAACAAAAAAATTCTTAAGTAGTAGCAGTTGATGTGATATAGGAGCCACTACATTGGCAGTCAAAGGAAAGTTTAAACTGCGAACAGTAACAAAAATATAAGACAGTTTAATTAAAATGATTCATATCACAAAATATATGTATAGTGTAATACTTGAATCGTAATATTAAGTTAATTATGCAGACATGTAAAGCTACGAATTTTAAACTGTCTTTTGCCCAACAGCGTACCTTAGTATTTTGCATTTTTTAAAACTGTGAAGTATTGAAAACGTGTTTCCAAAATATTCTGTTGAAAGCTACGTAATTAACGAAGTTATGGAATTTTAATCGAGCTCTCGTTCCAACACGCGAGTGCAGGACATTTTTTGCATCGCAACTCGAAAGCCAACGATCGTAGCGAGGTTTCGAATTCTTTTGTATTCTCTGACCTGGTGAAAGTGATTACGGTGAAAACGAATTTTTGAAATACCTTTTATCAAGAGACACGGTAGTGTCTCGCGCCAAGTATATATATAGATATATGCGCAGCGCGAGACACAGAGTGTATCTATTACGGCACGCCGCGCTGTTACGTACCCTGAGATTATCGAATCTCAATAACGGCTGATCCGATTAGACTTTGAATGGTCTTAATGGATAGATTGGGTTTGATTTACATAAGAAAAGTGTCTTCGTTTTGTTCCTATGTGCCTTAGGAGCTGAGATATTTTGATGTAAAGTTGCAATTTGCTGAATTTCATGTTAAGATCTTTCATAGTCATCGTCCTACGCTTCTAGGCAAGAGGGGAACATGAAAGGGAGAGGAAATGTCTCCAATATCCACGTCGCTGATTCGCTGAAGGTTTCAGCACTTTCGGCCAATCGCGTAACAAATCGTTGTCACGTGACAGCTAGCACTGCTAGCAGAGAGCAGAACTGTCGAGGTAAACGTAACCTAAGTAGCTAGTGTCAAACAATTATAACCTGTCAAGTGTGAAATAAGGACACTAGTTAAAAATTTTTAAGTGACAGGAGTTTTTACACCACAGAGGACACTGAATTATTGTCTCAATTAACAAGGTAAGTCGCCAAAATTTTTCAATAGACTATTTACGTAGAGCATATAGAAACGGAGGGAACGCACAGACTTGGAAGTTGTCCGGAGGAGGTTTGACAGTAAAGCATCTTCTTTCCCAGAAGTTTTGACAAAATAATATATTGTTTTTATACCAGCAAACTATTTTTACATTTAGTTAGATAGACAGAGAAGCATCTTGTTTCGCACAAGTTTCTGGAAATTTGCCAAATAAGGTAAATTGACAAAATTTTTCATATTAGCGTAGCATTAAGAATTAAGAAAATTATGGCGTAGTGCTTGCAGTGTAAAGTAAGTTACATTAGTAAAAAAAGTACGCTGAAAATGCATCTCCCTCGATACTTCCTAATCTTTTATGAAAGATATTCGTAATACTTTATTAAAATCTACAGTAGTTCCCACGCTAATCATTAATTTTATTAGTTTCACATTACCAATATTTAAATTCACTAATGAACATATTAAATTAATTTTATTCCAACACCAATAAATTGTGCGTTAAATATATTGGAGCTCTTCGTTCATTTTGATAAATTACCATTAGCATTTAAATTTCCTTCAACAAGAGTTTCTGCCATACGCTCTCACCTCCTTCGGACACATTATGTAGTCTCCACGCTTACTATAGGAAAATTCCACCCCTCTTCTAAAACTTCTAAGTTATATTGTAACTAAAATGTGGATTTTATATATTTATTTACAGATAACTGAAGCACAAGATGATGCAGTGTGATCTACGTTAGAAAAAAAATTTATTGTAATATAGTATAATATTAATTAAACTTTAATTAAACTTTTATTCAGCTTCGATCCTCTGTGTGCTTCTTGTATGTTTGCTTCATATTTGAAAACTCAAATTTAAACCAATTCCACCAATCCAATTGTCTTGTAGCTTTGCAGGTGTGCGTAGTTTGGACGACAATATAATATATTGTTAATTAAAAAAAATAACCTCGACTGGGTGAAAAAATTATCCAATCATCAATAACACTACAAAATGTGTGAAATCCTCTCAAAATTACCTTTTTCAAAAAAAGGTACAAAAAAGAGCGCCAAGTATATAATCCCATCAAAAAGGATCCCATTTAAAAACATTGTCGTAAATTAATAGCTTTACAAAACTAATGATATACACCAATTGCGCCAATTATCGCAATGACTATTTATACAAACAAAAAGATGTATCAAATAATAGTAAACAGATATATTTTTATACAAATAAATATTTTAATACGAATAAATATTTTATTCAAAATAGTTGGCGCTGCTCTCGGAATTGGTGTTGCTAAACTGAATAAATATGTCTGAATCAATAAGTCTGGCCTTGTTTTATTTATTAACCAAGACACTTAACATTTTTTTTCAGAGAGCAGCGCCAACTATTTTGAATAAAATATTTATTCGTATTAAAATATTTATTTGTATAAAAATATATCTGTTTACTATTATTTGATACATCTTTTTGTTTGTATAAATAGTCATTGCGATAATTGGCGCAATTGGTGTATATCATTAGTTTTGTAAAGCTATTAATTTACGACAATGTTTTTAAATGGGATCCTTTTTGATGGGATTATATACTTGGCGCTCTTTTTTGTACCTTTTTTTGAAAAAGGTAATTTTGAGAGGTTGAATATACATAAGTATACAAATCAATAAACACGACATCTCAAGAGTGTTCAACCAATTTATTTGATATCGCGAAAATATTCCGTGAAACTGTCCGCAGTCACCGAAATTCCTGTTTTTTTCACCAGTGCTTTCATTTTGTCTAAATAGAGAAATAAAAAAAAAATACGTAAAAATCGATATTTTCAACTTCATGCCTGGCCATTCTATTTCCACGGAAAAATTGTAACTTTTGTCTGCTTCGCTAACCAACTTCAATATTCTAGTCCACAAATTCATTTTTTCTTTATTTTCACAGAATCGTTTGCGCAACATCGTGTCCCTCGAAAACCGGTGTGAAAACACGTTTCGCAGAGATTAATTGCTACGTTCCAAAAATTTTAAGACACTTTGCAATAGAATTTTACTTAACACCAACAGATCTGCCACCACATAAAATCAAATGGGATCGATAAAACTTGATAATATTATTGCAAAAAAGATCCAAAAGTAGCGTTTCTGTTGAGCGATATTCGTGGAAAAATAGAAATAGGGATCTCGAAACCCCCAGTAATCCCACACGTTCTCGAAATCCGCGCCCGTCAGCCACCAGCTCCATTGTCTTCGGAGAAACAGCACGTCCTCAAATTCAAATTCACTTCGATTCCGGCCGATATTTTCCGCCGGTGTTTCGCGATAAACTAGTTTCGCCGTGACATGACAAAGGCGGCCGATAAATGGCACCGACAAGGGGTTGCCGCGTGGTCGGGCGCGCTCGCGGGCGCACGTGCACGCCGGCACCGGATAAAACGAGATAATACCATCGATATGAGGCATTGACCAAAGAGAAGCATAATGCTGGCACGGTTTAGTCGCAGAGAGCGCGGCGGTCCCACGGAAAATACCGCTTCGTTATTCGCGAACGCTAGAAATCCCGATGGAGCATAGGACGGCAACGCGGGTTACAAAACATTCAATATTCGAATACTTTGTAAGTGCTGGTTTATCACGAATATTCTTTGAATATTATATTTTAATTGGGGATGTATTTGGATACTCGAATTCTGATTTCTTCCTCTTCTGATAGAATCCAATATCTGAAGATGGGAAATGTTGGTTTAAAAATAAATATTTTTTTTGTAGTTCGAGAAATGGACCGTTTATTTTGAAAGTGGTGTAAGTCCATTTTCTTTTGTTTCGAGAAAATTAAAGAATTTACATTAAATTAAGCATGAATTACGTGATATCTCATTTTTTTTTCTTCAAAAATGGACTTACTCCACTTTCAAAGTAAACGGTCCAAATATGTAGTTTGAAATTCAGTGGTCGAATCTTTCATGAGTAAGTAGTCGATTATTACGAATATTCCTTGAGTATTGCAATATTTAATTACTGTATTCTCATTCAATCGATTCATTTTTATTTATTTATTTATTATTATATAGATTATTCCTAAACTAGTTTAACATTTAATTAAGTAGGTATTACAGGTTGATCTTTATATCCGTGATATTAAAATGATATTCCTTGAACTTTGTCAGCCATCATTGACATTTTCTGATATTTAACGCATTTCCATAAACGTCGTTTATAGCTTCAGGCACCTCTGTACTTGATGCACTCTCTTTAAACTCGTGTAGCATTATCTAGTTGCTTTGCAGTCTGTAGACATTTTCTAAAATGTGAGCAATTTCTGCGTGATATTGCTCACTAATTTAATAATACGTTGACAGCTTCTGGAAACAGAAGTGTTTACAGCTATTCATATAAAGAATAACATTAGTTGTAACTAAATGGAAAAAATCGAAAAGAATTGCAGAAAATATTGTGTACTGAGATTTATTCTCAGAAACTCACACTCATCCTTTTCTACTAAACTCTAAATGGAATAAATAATGGATTCACAATAACTATGTTTTTTTTTATCTTGATACTAGGTAATTAAAAGTGCCTTTCTGTTCCACGAGAAAAGGACAAACAACTTTTAGTAAAAATAATTAATTCACCTTACAACTAACTTCAACTGCATCGACTTAAGTTTGAATTTATAAAAAAAATAAACAATAATTATACAGGCTTAAATCTGATAGCAGCGTCGTTCTGCAGAAAAGATAAATCTTACCTTTTACTTTTTAATTATATATAATTATATATCTTGCGCACATTTTCACCCTCCATTTTATGAATTCATATAATTAAGTACGTATAAAAATTGCGTTAATATTACTCCGTGAAATGAACGGAGAAACATTACTTTCTCTGTGTAAAAATTTATCTCACACGTGACTTCGAAAATTTGTACAGATGGTGTGCTGATTCAAAATTCTCTAAAAAATATACGAATGGTAGTTGTGCGGGAGGAAATATGAAGGGCATGAAAGGTGAGAAAGGACATCCAAGTGTAACTGATGGAGCCTCCCACGTACACTCATCCTTAAACGCGACCGTGCATTGTCGTGATAAAACATACTCGCCACGTACCCCCCCCCCCCCCCCTTGAAAATGGTTCAATTTTTAACCGTCTGAGTAGGGTAACGCATGCTCCGCCATATGGCCGAACATGCTTCGTTCCGCGCTTCTATACGAAGCACAGGCATCAAGCATACGTAATAAGTCGTTTTACAGAGATGCAATTGAATTGACTTATTTTAGAGACGCTTATAAACATTTCCTTAATTACGTAGGTTTTCGAGTTTTTCAGCCTCTTCTGCTACTTTGCCTGTATTTGTATTTTGTGTATATTAAATATACTACTGAAATGTTTAAATTTGACTTCGTACTCGTAATACGTCGATGAATATCAAAATTGACAACGTTTTTATGTGAGATATTCATTGAGTATTTTTGTACTTATATTAAATATACTACTGAAAAGTTTAAATTTATACGTCGCTGAATACCAAAATTGACAATGTTTTTATGTGAGATAATTATGTGACTGTATAATGGTATTTTAAATGTATTTGCACATTTTATATACGTTTCTATATTTTTATAAGGCAACGCTGTCTCTGTCAAGTGAACATGTCTGAAATATCAGTCATGAGCCATACGAGTGTGTCATGATAAATATTTTTCTTAATTTTTGCATGATCTCAATTTGATTGAAGACTTTCACTCCGTAAATGATGAATTTTGTCTGAGAAGTATATTTTAGGAGAGGTCGGGATTGCAACGGGAACCAATTATTACGAAAGGAATTATGAAATAAAGTTGTTTCAGTGAATTTCTACGTTGAGACTAAATTTTCGTTTACATTAATTGAATAGGTAATTCAATTTAACTTAATTGGATTGATAAATAAATAGACGGAAATGTTGCGTTTTAACTTCCTCTCGTATTTTAGTATTCATTTAATAATAATAATAATAATTCGTCTTTATTACATCAGAAATTCTACGTTGCGTTTATTAAGTGATGAATTTGGAGCGGATTCAGCATTCCTGCTACTTTGCAACGTAACACATTCTTCGATATCAAATCTATATTACGGATTATTTAAACCATAACAAGTAGAAAAACAACTGATTGTTAATTCCATTCATACATTTCGCCAAAAGAGTCTCCCTATCTCCGATACAAAAAATTTTATTTTCGTATGACGAAACGTGGTACAGTTCAGATCGGTGTGAGCCAGATGGGATTCTATCTATATTTATTTAATAAATTTTATTTAAATTATTATAATTAATTTTTTAATCAGTATACAATATCCATATATTCTAAAAGACCCAGATTGTATAATAAACGTCGGACTAATGGGAAACACCGATGGTCGGCATTATGGTATGCTTTACTACTGAAAATTCGACGACACTGCTATTCAAACGTTACCTTAAACGAGAAATCTTAAAAAATATCAGAAATTAAAATTCAGATCTTTTAATGATCACTCTTCAAAATTCAACCCTCACCTTTTTCTAGACTCCTTCTTGTACAACAAATTACCACCCTTTTATATACCTTCACTACCACAAATATTTACAACGATTAATTTCTTGAAATCACCGAAATTCCAGATAATAGTTTACCGCGTACCCTTCTCTTGGCAGAATTTTTTCACAAAAAAATCCAATTGCATACCGAATTTCATAAAATTTAGGTGCACTCCGACTTTCAAAGATATTTTTATCCAAGACAAAGCTTCGTAGAAAAGTAAGGTATTCTTCCATTTGAATTTGCTTTTAGACACAGAATCACCTTCCTCCTACATAGATACAGCGATCCTCATTACGTATTTCAATCCACCCCCATGTACCTCGTCGTCAAAATTTCGCCAGCTCCACTGTTCCATACGCCCCGCATGAGTCGCCACCCCAAGTCTCATTTTCGAACGGATACCTTTCCCGCTGAAACTTCGTTCGCGCCCGCATCGGTGATCCGATCGAGTCTATTGAAAAATCGCTGGAAACGAGATTGTCGCTCGTCTCGCCGTCATGGATTCGATTTTTGACGTGCCGCGGCGAACGCAACCGAAACGAAACAACGTCACGCGTGCCGATGACGCGCGGGCGACGCCGCGCGTCGTAAATCTCGATCGAGTTTCTCGGATCGGAACTCGAGAATGGGACGAACGTCTTCCTCGTCGCCGGTAAGAAAGCTGTTTCATTATTTGCCCTCGAGGACGAAATTGGCGACTGCATGATTTATCACGATGCTGGCCGGCGCATACATTCGCCAGAAGGGGGAGGAAAAAATGAGAAGAAGAAGGGCACGAGTAAGGGAAATGGGGAAAGGAAACAGTTCGAGAAAGCTACCATAATAAAAAAGCGAGCAGTAAAAAGAAGATATTCAAGCTTGCATTGATTCGAGCGTTATGGAAGCTCAATGTGGGATGGTTTATGAGCATCGTATAAACTGCAATAAATCTCGATGGAAGGCCAAACGGTTCGCCCCATCCTCCCCCTCCCCCTCCCCAACAACACCCTGTTCTTTTTCACCCACTTTCTTCTAGGCAGCCGACTTATCATACCTAAAGAAATTTATGGATTTCGCAAACATTGACATATTTATCAGAGCGGGCAACTTGCAAAACAGCTGTAAAATTCTGCATAAATATGGGGCCGGTGGTTGCTTCCTCGAATCATAAATCGAAGTAATGATGTTGAATAGGAGTGAGCGTAAGCGAATTTGCTCCGAGGGAACTGAGGAAATCGACGGTTGGAAAGGGGGCTTGTGGAACTGCATCGAGGAAAAGCCTGACGAGTGGATTCAAATCCATCGTATTACGAATGTAATGGATATTCGGTATGGTATACTTCGTCTTCCAGCTGCTGCCTATGATGGGCATTAGAGTCTGGTAGGGTTGGTCTGCTTATATTTCGACTTTCGAATATTAATGAGAATTTTCGTGATTTATCTGAGTGCTGCATTGGCGACCGATAGTTTCACGGTGACGGTTTTTAATTAATGAGGAAAGATTTGTGTATGCTTATTCGGTTGCTGGTTTATAGGGTGTCTTTAAATTTCTGGTGAAAATGGAGAATAGATGATTCTTGATAAGACAGTAATTCAGGAATGTATGGTAAATTATTTTGTGAGTATGTACTCATTTTTTAGAGAATCGATTTCGATGAATTATAGTTGATTTGTCTTGACTTAGATTTAATAAATTTATTATTTATTGTTTTGATTCATCTTTATATTATTTATTTTATTGTTCAATGAGGTAGAATTTAATTCAAAAGTTATCGATAATACTTACAACTAACTCGAAGGCATGCGAATCTTTAATATTTACAGTTTAGGTAAGTAAAGAATTTATCTTCTTGAGGGAAATATTATTTTAGATCACAAATTTCTACCGCTATGTGTTTGTGAAATGTTTTTTTACATTTTTAGACTCTCAAATGGAGTGGTATATATATTTTTTAATGTGTGTATCAGCCACTTTTAGAAGAAGCAGCACCTACCTAACACAAAACATTTTGATATTTTACACAATTAAATGAATATAACACAAAACATAATCCAGTATAAAAAAGGGGAAGAATAAATAGCAGTTTGTACACTCATCACTTTGACATTTTGTTTCCAATTAATTACAAAATTTCACACATCGTATTTGCAAAGATGACATTGCTCTCGTTGCAGTCTGACATTCCTAATAAACACAGAACGACATTCATAATTAAATCAATGCTGAACAGAACAAATCCATACAATATTTTATCTCTTATTAAAACATAATCTTTGGATCTCACTCGGTTCGTAAATTGAAAGCAATAGTCAGAAACTACAATGAGGTACAACTTGCACGCTACACTTCTCCTTATCTAATTTTCACTTTAACCCCCTCCCTCCATTCTTCGAGTCCTCGAGGACTCTTAACAAGATGCATAAATTTTAACCGGCCCGTTTGCCACGTTTGATCAACGATCGCTATCGCATAGTTCGCAATCCCGCGATAAGCGATCTAGAAACGGTAATCTCGCGATTCTTCACGGGTGAAATGCGGCTGCGAACGGGGGACGAGTTTCTGTACGCGAACTTCCGCTACCGTCGATCAAATTACCATCCACTTAGATCACCGACCCCCCTCTGCTCCGCTCCGCGCAAGATTAATAAGCCACTCGATTTTACTTTACTGGCCCATTTATTCCCACCGTGATGTCCCTGCGAAATTACCTCGCCGCGAATCACTGCGGGAAATTCAGCGAATTCTTCGCGCTGCAATTCGAGTCCCCTTTGAAGAATCGCCTGGTTATTACTGCAAACGCTTCAGGTAGAAATGGACCGATTTTTGGGTCGCATGACGTTTCGTAATTCTTCGATGTTAAGTTCAAGATTGACTTGACTTGGAATTAGGGCTGGGACTATTTGTTGAATTTTTCGGTATTCGAATATTCGAATACTTCAGTTGCTCAATTATTTGGCAAATATAATTCGAATATCCAAGTATTCGAATATTAAAATATAATACATCAGTATTCGAATACTATTCGAATATTAAAATATAATACATCTGTATTCGAATACTATTTGAATATTAAAATATAATACATCAGTATTCGAATACTATTCGAATATTAAAATATAATACATCAGTATTCGAATACTATTTGAATATTAAAATATAATACATCAGTATTCGAATACTATTCGAATATTAAAATATAATACATCAGTATTCGAATACTATTCGAATATTAAAATATAATACATCAGTATTCGAATACTATTCGAATATTAAAATATAATACACCAGTATTCGAATAGTATTCGAATATAGCAGTATTCGAATACTGAAATATTCGAATATAGCAGTATTCGAATACTGAAATATTCCAAATTTATTCGTAGCATTCGAATACTTGTAAAATATTCGAATATTAAATTATTCGAATAGTCCCAGCCCTACTTGGAATTTGTATTTCATTTTGCACTATAAAACAAAACATTGCGCCACTTACAATTAGTGAGTTCTATCTTCTCATAACTTTTCCCTCAATGAAACTTCTAATGGAGAAAATTCTGCATACCAGATTTGATTAGGAGCTGCAAAAAGTTATTCCTCACCTTTTCCATCGTAATGTGTAGTTTTCTTTTATTCTTTCCGTTCCTCTTGTAACTTATTATAATTTGCTTTGTGTGCAATAAAAATTATTTTCCCACATAAACTGGCCCTATGAATGCCAGACACAAGACACAAGACACAACGAAAAATGGAAATTGAGAAATTAAGAATTTCCTAGAAAAGTCAACGAAAACTTCAAGACAGCAACTAACGCCTAAATTCATAATAAAAATTTTAGCAAACTACAGACCACTACGAGAACATCCATCATCTTAACACAGAAAGCTCGGTCGCCATTTCATGAATTTGGGAAGATGGCAAAAAAAAATTATGAAACCTGCTACACAAAAGTGACTAAGAACAATGTCATCGTTGACGCAACATTGTGATAGTTATAAAGGCGGGAGCTACGAAATGTGACTGAAACCTGTAAAATATTGGGACTCAAGTACATCATGTTTGATATAATATGCACGCGCGTCGGTTCTCTTTGAAACAAATTCAGCATTACAATGCGCCAACATAAACTGATTTAAACTGTTATTCTCGTCTGCGATATACCTAGTATTTACGCAATATTGAATTTAGCAAGATCCTGGACAGTTTCGGGCTGCGAGAACAATGTGCTTTAATGAATAGCTGATCACCAACAGTCCAGCAATACCACCTTCGACAATCCATAACGTTCGTTATACTATACTGCACGAAAGTAAAGGATGGTAATTAAAATACGCTACTGTATAAATGATCCCTCTTAATATTGGATATGGAAACGATGATGACTGTAGTAAACTTCTTTTGAATATTTACTCGCAGTACAGATAGGCTAAGGATAATGAAAATTCAAAGTTTCTGGAAATTGACGAAAATCGAAATTACGTTAAGTAATAAAGCTAATAGATCTTAGATTATCGAAAGATTTGTACAGATGTAAAAAATCGATAATTCTAGTTAAAACCCTTAAATTGTATTACTGTTTGATTTGCTAAGAACGGTTTTGCAGATTCTCTGATATCTGAGAGGCAAAAATTTTCAGAAAAAAATTATTTTCATATTTCGTTTACGTGTACAAAAATTCTTTGTAACGAAGGCAGTAAAAAACACTGTTGAAGGTCCTTTTCAGGATGCAGAATTCATAAAAATGTGATACTGTGGTGTCAACTTGAAACGATCACTACCAAAAATTTGCAAATTGGAAGATTAACGTAAGAGTTAATTAATTCCTGTGGTCAAGCATTAAAAATATTTTGTACATAAGTGACTACATATATTAAGTACACTGAATGCGTTTTGAAAACTGAAATACTTTGCTGTAAAATATAATACGTTTATATAAAATTCGCACACCTTTCAACATACATTTCCTTTTAATTATTAATTTAAGTCTTCTAAATTAGATTCGTTAACTTGTACGTGACACGTAATTATTTCATTACACTAGCAATTAAAAGCATAATAATTAGACCACGCACAGATTATTTTAATTCTTCGAACCGCAAAAAATTTTAAGTAATACGCTGTTTACCACTTATGCGATTAATTTCTGTCAAATTTTCCAACAACGCTTCAGGGGAAGCAAATTCATTAACAAAGTACCTAGAATTCATTCGATAACTCGTTTTAATGGATTACCAATACATGCACATTACATGCGTTCCTCCAAATGGAAATTGCATTTACCCACATTGTACGTAACTGTTCCCTTCGTCTGCGAGTGTTACATTTATTTCCCTCTGTCTCTGCATACTAGAAGGTGCTAACGCATTAATGAACTGAATAAAGTGGAACGAAACAAGCGAGGCACGAGCATTACTTTACTTGAAAATTAATTGGCCCGTTTACAATGGCCAGTAAAGTGTTGGATCCCGAGTTCATCCTACCGCTGCTCTCCAAAGAGTTAATATCATCTAGTGGTTCGACATTTCTAACAAACTGGGTATCAAACGCCAAACGATACAGCGACCCACAACAAAAAAATAGCGAAGTCCATGATTTTGAAGATTTTGCGAAAATAAATTAAAAAAGATTTGTTGCTGAGAACCTTTTCGCAGGAGACATTTTGGGAACTCACGATTAATGTTTTGCATAAGTGTTACACCTTAATTTGGTGTAACCTTATTGCAAATTCGGGGAACCTTGAGCAAATCTTCTTAAAATTTTTGAGTTGTTTATTAATACTTGGAAACCTTGACAATTGCATTTCGTAAATGAGATAGAAGATTTTTTAGTGGTAAAATATTTTATCGGTGGTAAATTTGAGATGATACTAAGTAATTTCTTGGACTACGATAATAAATCGAAATCGTGAAATCACGCACACGTAACAGCGGCAGTGTTATACAAGCGCCAATATTTGCAAAGTGAATTATGGTAAGAATAGTGTCGCTTCAAGGTGATTGTATCACTCAACTCCATCATAGTCACCTGTGCGAAATTATTTTCCAATGATAAAATTAATATTTAGATACTTATCATGTATAAATAAAGATGCAATAACTGAAGTTGAACTAACGTACAAGTTTCTGATATACCTGTCTCAAGTGTCTTTACCTTGCTTCTGCGCATTTCCTACGTTCTGATGCAGCTTAAATATTTGGTTTTCATTAAACTGGATGTCTCCTATGTTTGGTGGAGTATTAGTCATTCGACGGGAATAAACATGGAGCTACAACTATGCAATCATTCGTTTCCTTCAAAGTTTCCAAGTGCATATAAATCTAAATAGGAGTTCCATCAAAGAGTTATCGGTAAAAACTCGTGCTACTATTGGAAAAGATTGTTCTATTAAGGGCTTGCGATAGGAAAATAAATTTCTGGGCACAGGATGCGAAGACCGCTATTATTTTCTGGAACTAAATTGTCTATTTAAACATAAACAATTTTTATATTTGCACTTTTTCCCTACACCTACACAGTAATTTTTGAGATATTGGAACAAATAGATTTTTTACCCCCAAAGTTGGGTATGTTTCAACCCTCTAGATATGAATGGTGACAGTAAAAAAAAATAAGTATCAAATATTTTGTAAGAACTATTGAATACCGAAGATTCATCAGCTGTTTATGTAAATAAACGGAAAGGACTCATATCTGCACTAAAAATTATCCATACATAATATTATAGGATGTAGAATGATCCCAATTGCAAAGATTTCCAAAAAATTATTTAAAACAGTTAAAAGAAAATAACAAACTCCAAATTTGATCTACCTTATCGTCGATACAAGACGAAATATATGATATTTCGATTTACTCTGCAGAGAACTTAAACCCTCAACGACAAAACAATAAATCTATTTAGCTGCCTAAAATAAATCTCATATTCCTTTCCGCTTATGAAATACGATATTTTTTATTATAGTTATCAGCTTGTTTCTAAACACACATAATGTGCACGTTTTTACGAAAAGAGATTCCTCGCTCAACAGGTTAAGAAAATCAAATTCAACCAGCCTTTTTAACAAAAAAAGAAAAATGTCTTCCGAAACTTGAATTATTCCAACTTATCGACTATTAACCTTCCTCAACTCGCGCGTCGGTCTCACAGACCGGCGAATACAATATTCGCTCATTTTCAGAAATCATTAATAACCACGGAAAGATGATTTTTTTATAATAAACCCGCGGAATGTAGTTTTAAGTTGAAATTATTGACTACTAAAGAAAGAAATATATATTTTCCAAATTAGTTTGTGCATTTTTTTATTGTATTATAACCCCGAATAAATATTAAAAATTAATTTTATGGAACTATACAGATTAAATATCATATCTTCAACGCGTAAAACACGGTCTCACTCTTTTTACAATGAAAAATCACGCGAGTTCAGGAAGGTTAAAAACTGACTAATTTCATATACAGCCATCCTTCACCCTACCTTTTCCCATCTGATTGAAGAATCGTGGTCATCATCGCTACATTCACCCTGCATATACCGTCAAGGACCCAGTTCCTCATCACTTAAGCTACAAAGGGAGCAGTTTCTAATCAACCTAAAAAATTTCACTACGAGCTATCAAATGTTTGCGTATAAATTTAAAAATACTTCATAATTATTATTATTATTTATTACACGAGACAAGCCCAATATGGTACACGTAGAATATAAAGGTACGCAAGAAAATACTGTTACTATTTAGTACAGACCAGAATACACAAACATGACAAGCGAAGAGAAGGTTACTGTTACGCCAAATGCGGACCGAGGAGTACGGTGACCGACCGTTTAAATACTGCCAGCGAGGAGCCAAATAAATCCACCTTAATAATTTTTTCGAATAAATTTGTATCGCGACAAACTTATTATTTATTTATTTATTTATTTATTTATTTAATTAAACGGGTTAACCCCAATATTAAACAGGATTGATAAATATCCATACTGTACAGAACGCAATATACAAAGCAAAGACAAACACATAAAAAAATAGAAAAAATAAATGCCTGATAGTAGTACCCATTACATTTTATGGCAAGGATGTACGAAATAAGGAGATAACAGACCGTTTAAAGGAGTTGACAGAGGATCCAAAGAAGTTAATTTGGACAGCTACCTCATTGCCGCGCGTACATAGTCTAGAAATAGGGTCACTCATGATAATATTCGTTCTATGGGCCTTGATATAAAATAGCGGAGTATACCGCAACGGCCTGCTCGAAGCATAAAAATTAATTAACCCCAGAAGTATGGGGCAACTAACTTGGCCATTAAGAACCCTAAACAGGAAGGTCAAATCTGCTAGCCGAAGGCGCTGATGCATTGTCAGGAAGTTAAACCTGAGCAGCCACGGTTGGTAATTTATTTGGTATTTCTATACTAAACTGATCAGGAATTGGGTTCCGATCAGGAACTGGGTTCTTCACGGTACCTAACCGCCCACATAAAACTGTAACGCACTCTCGCATACGTACCAACACCAACGCCGGAGCACGTTGATTCCGTTTATGCGCTGGATCCCGTTGCGACTCGTGGACCAGTCGAAGGGTTCGTCGGCGTCGATGCACCGCGTCGCGGAATCGAACTGCGGGGGGCGTCGCAAGGGGGCCAGGAGATCGATCGATCGGGGGGGATGGATCGACAGCACTCGAGCGGGCAACGACACCTCGTCACGGTACAGCACTTGCACGAAAAACAGTGTATTCCTTCGGTGGCCTCGCTACGGCGACAACAGCGACAGTATCGGCGACACATGCACAACGAGGCGTCGCGACGTTCCAACGCGAGCGACGCCAAGACACGAGCCCCCCCTCCCCACCCGGTACGCGTGCGTGTGTGTGTGTGTACGTGATTCTCTCGCAACAAGTTGAGTTACCCTTGAATCGAACTCATCGAGGGCCTCGCACCGACCCTGTCGCACGCCGAGCCTCGAATGACGGAAGTCAACGAACTGTCTCCTCACCACCCGTCGATCCAGGCAGGCAGTTATGTATTCACTCAACTCGATTTTCGACCAACGATCATCCACGCAAGACGAAGAGACGCAGATGACGAGGGTCTTGCCAGGAGCTAAGTCGATTTTTGTTTACGTGGCTGTCGAAGGGGTTGGCGAGCTGTTTGCACGCGATTGCGTGGGTCCCTTTGATGCTGATGGTTTTTCCGCCACGTCTGGCTCTTTGGCTCGCAGGAAATTGAGTTCCTTAATGGAGCACCCCGCCGGGGTATGCAGAATATCGACACCCCTGCGAGTGGAATGTAATCGAAGAAGCCGCTGCCTGAGTGGTGGATAAAAATGTCTGATGCTTTCTATCGTGCTCCTTTTACAACGGGGCACCTTCTCACGACGATTACGCGTGGACGGCTGAAGCTCCCTGGTAATTGTATGCAGGTGGTAATTGTAGCACGTTCCACGACCACCAGGACGTCGATGGATTGAGATTCATGGTACGTAAGACTCTTGATGGCTGGTTGGTGCGATACAAGATGCACAGACGGGTGTCTATGAACCGTAGAAACGAACGCGGGATGTCTTAATGGATCCTTTGTTGACGAGAGCGACCAGTCCCAGGTTCAATTAGTTCCATCACACCTGGGGAGACTCTTCCTCGAACTTTTTCACTGCTCGATGGTGTCGGAGCTGATGTGTCCAGTCCCCAGGTCACTTCGTCCTACTCAAATGTAAATGGATAAGGTCGGCGCATCGTTAGATTGCGCGTAATTAATATTTCCTTCGAGCATCTCCAGAGCACAGACATCCTCAACGATTCCTTGAACATACTCTGAGGTGATACGTCCAACCTAAACAGGTTCGTTCCTCGCGGAATCCATCGCGGAATAGACTCGACACATGAATGGCTACTCCGTGCTCAAGCAACACGTGTGCACCTCTTCATTATTCCTCCCTTCCCCGACATCCTTTCCCTTCAACCGCTCAGCCTCTCACCGATCTTCTCGAGCATTTCCTGCTTCGTTACCAGAAACCCGATCCCCACTCTGACGAGGGTTCAGAGGGTAAAAATTAATTCCTCCGCGGAGGAGTTCGGCCTGGTTCCAACTCCCCGACAATCATCATCGACGAGCCTGCCTCGCGAGTAACGTTCCACGAGTGTCCCTCGTCGCACAAAGTTCTCTGGTCTTCAGTCACATAGGTCTTGGATCCGCGACCGTCAGTGACAGGCGACCACGCTAGTCGCCCAGCACTCGATACCAAGAACCCGACAAAGTTCTCCTCGCCTCACTATCACCTGCCCCAGTCCCTCAACGGTCACCGTTGCTCGTTCCAAGCCAGCACGCTCTCCGACCACCGACGAACCACCTTACACCGAGCCCCGCTGAACCCCCGCACCCGGCGTGTCCTTATTATCCGGTACACCAGCACCGCACCGATCGACGTGATCCCCGAGCGTCGCGGCGGAGGTTAACGCGCCTCGCCACTCTTCAGAGCCAGTCCACGTTTCCACGGCGAATCGAAGACGTTCTTCCGCGGCCGACGTCGTCAGCAGCACCGTCCGCCCGCTGTCATCGGGCACGTAGCGTGCGCTGGCTCGCGACACATGACCCGCGCCAGCCGAGGTCTCGCGGCTCGGTTGCCTGATCCCTGACGCGTCGCTGGCTGACGTGCACCCCGCACTGCCCGGTTATCCGCGATCGCCGGCCCGAAGGTGTCACTGGGTCTCGAACGGCTGGCCCCGGTGTATCGTCGCCGCTTCGACGAACAGTGAAAGCATCGAGGGGCGGGCGGGGGGGGGGAGCGTCGCGGGGGGTGAGAGAGAGAGAGACAGCGCGAGGCGAGAGACGGAAATAGAGAAAGGAAAAAAGAAAAAAGAGAACGGTAACGCCGGTTTCTCCTCCTTCGTTTGCCCGGGGAGCGGTTATGGCGGCGGCCTGGCTCTTACTGCTGCTTCCCTCGGCGCGGGGGTGGCCGAAAGGGGTCGACTGCTCGCGGGCCGAAGGGGGAACGATTATCTCGCAGCATCCACAGCGCGCAGGACCAGTCCGCGCGACGCGACCGCCGCGGCAGACAGAGACGGCGCGAGGCGTAACAGAGCGGATGAAAGGGGGCGCTGGGTGGAACCGAGACCACCGCGGAGAGCGAAAGGGACGACGGTCGGGAGTGGGGGGGCAGAGAGGGTGTCTGCGAGGGGCCGGGGGTGCGCGAACTGGAAAGAGAAGCCGACAGGAAAAGGGATTAGAGAGCGGGGAACTGGTAGGAAGCAGAGTTACAGAGGGAGAAAGAGGAACGTACCAGACGAGGATGAGATCCGAGGGATGAAGAGAGACCGGGTTGGCGGGCAGCGGGGGCGAGTGTGTCGGGAGTAGGCGCGCGTATGGGAAAGGGAGGACGCCGGAGAGACAGGGATGGAGAAAGACTGCAGAAGGATACGGGTGACTGAAGAGAGACGGCTACAGGAAGTACGGCGCGGTGAAAATAGTTGCGGATTAAGGGAAGAGGAGAATAGGGTGAAGGACAAAAAACAATGCGGCAGGGGTGGAGCGGTGGGAGGCTCGGGGATGATCGGGACACGAGGCTGGCGAGGAAAGTAGCCGATGGAAGGAAGATGTATTGTTCTCTAACGCGGCTCCGCGTGAAAACGAAAACAGGGGGGGGCGATTCGTAACGGAGCTACGAGATTCAGATCGTGTAGAGCAGAGAAATTTATGTAAACTGCGTGTAATACGTAATGAAATGATAACAGCAAGAAATACGTAACCGTGGGGGGAATATAAAAATGGAGGCGGGCAAAAAGAAGACCGATATCCTCCGTGACGTTAGACTGTGGAATGAGCGAGATGGTAAGACGGCAAACACCCTTCTCTCCCGGCGCTGCGTGACACGGATACGAACGGCAAGGGAACGCCGGCGTCGAAGATTCGAGGGAGAAAAAGAACGAGTCCGACTATATATCCCGCACTCCGTGAAACCAGCCGAACTGCTGTGCAAAGTTTCACTAATACCTCCTCAAACACCACCGTGCGTAGCTATTTAAGGCGGCCTTCCACTTGGCCACCAGGTTTCAGGAAATAGCGGCGACGCTGCTACCTGGAGGAGGAGGTGAGCAAGTGAATCTCATAAATCAGAATTCCGGGAGTCCTTTGTTTCGTAAATACAGGCTGCATAGATGGGAATCGATATTTTTACATCTTACTGCGTGTGTTAATTATATTATACTATATTTTTACATCTTACTGCACGGTAATATACAATGTGTGAGTGTAATGAATGTGTATGAGTGAGTGAATGTAAGGAACACTAAGGGTACAACTAGTTTCTAATGCCAGGTGGGCAAAACGTAACTAAAAATGGAGATATAATAAAAAAAAAAAGATGGGAATCGGTCGGCAAAAGAATTGTCCAGATTGCTTCTTTTGCGAGGCTAGAAATTATGAGGATGGATTGAGAGGTCGGGCAGAAATTTTATCACTGTGCTTGGACGCGAGTGCCAATATAAGGGCATTTGCGGAGAATCTATGCAAGCATTAACGTGGGAAACGGAAGTTGCAGAGTTATTGGATTTCTATGCCGTCTGATACTGATCCTGAATTGCATCCTCGATGCGCCAATCTTACGAGGGATGTTCGGCAACTGGAAAATTCTAAAGATTTGGCAACTTTGCAGAAATGGGGTTCATGGGATGTAATAACGTGACCATTTTTTGTTTCGATAATTAACACTATTCCTACCGACACATTTCACGTCATTTGACCGGTCGTGTTAGGTAAGACACACTACAAATTTTTCTCAGAAAATAAACAATAAAACAAGAAGTGAAAATTCAAAAATGTATTATACGTATATTTGAGGCAAAGTACGTGAAGTTTAAAGGCGATTCAATTACGTTTTACATAGGAAATTCTAATCGACATTTTAAAAACGGTCTTTTTGACCGGTTCGTGGTAGGAATAGTGTTAAATAATCGTAGGGGCGAAAACACTCGATCAAAGAAATTGTGAGTTTTTATATTAATTTTGAAATTCATTTTTTCGAACACCATCCTTTTTTGGAAAATTTATTTTCTTGAAACTGTCACAGTCAGGATCATTACCTGGCCTCCATTGTATCACGACATGCCTTGTAGACTTTGAATGAAATATTCTATTGTACCTATTCGATTTACGGAGCTACACATTTAACAAGAAATCATATCTTTACTTTCTCACTTTTTCAATAAGCAAATTTAATTTTAATATCACGAACACGCCCACCTTGACCTCACCTACTCCCCCCAGACTAATTTCCATTCCACACCTAGCTATTGCCGAGTAAACCCGCACGTATAGGTTGGCTAAGTACACAGGAGCAGGAGAACATAAAAAATGCACGACCATTTATCACGTAAAATCCCTTATGCCGGAGATCAAAGAGAATGTTCCCAGCGGAGCATATTCGCTCTGCCACACCCCAAAACACCAAGACGATAAACCCAATTCTGTGTACCTTAAGTCATGTCTATAATCGGATCTAGGTGCGCTAATAGACGCGTACTCGAGCCTGGACAACGGACAGGCTGATTCTTAATTTCATGCGAGTACTTTGGAGGATAAATCTGCACCACTCAAAGGGCATAATATCTACCTTTCGTGGAGTAACATGGAAAGAGAAAAAATGACAAATTTTTAGTGCTTTTCATGGATTGGTGAATTAAGTTTTATATTATATAGTATTTTAATTGAAAATATATAACATGGTATGAAAATGTGACGAAAAAATATCCTCCAATAGGAAACATATGAGAATAATTTTACAATTTCTTGAAATTGGAACGCGAGGAACGAGGAATCACTCCGCTCGTGGATTAATTAAAATATTTAACAGAATTATTTCTAACTCCAGATATACTCGTTTTGATGTGCTTCGTCACACCTTAAAGTTTTACAATGGAAGGCATTTTCATAACTCTGTGAAATCTGAAGGAACGTTTCAGATAAAAGTTACTTATCTTTAAGAAGGGTACCGAAAAAATGTAAAAATTCATACAGCGTTCTTTTCAAAAAAAGGCAGAGAGCTTGCCACCCACCCTTTCGGGATGATCTAGCAGCATCACCATACAGGAGACTCATAAAAAGGTCTACTGCTCTTTAATATGTAAGAAAAGGACTGTCGTTATCCGCGGCAGCCTTCGAGAAAATAGCTCGTAACGGTTTATGTAGCCCAAGCTGCATACGCGAGTATCCACTCCCATTTCCGCATATAAATAATTATTCCCACCTGTAACATACGAAGCAGAATTGTTAAAATACTGCAGGCTTGTCTGCACACCTTTGTCAGTTTTTGTCGGGGTACGTAAAGCTTGAAATGGAATGCAATGAGATGGTCACAGTAGTTGAGCTACATTAATTCTAAAATATTATTTCTCTATTATAATATCTTGTAGGTGTTTCTATTTTCAAAAAGTGCTTTAAAATATTAACAGGTACTTCCCTGAAATTTCACTTGTAAATACCTCATTGGTACTCTGAGTAAATTCTAATATCTAAATCGTAGTATTATACTACTTGGAGTGCATTCTTTTCTCATCGACAATGAAATATGGATATTGAGTAGTGGTGGAGAACTATCGATGGTACTTACGATAGTTATCGATGGTTCTCACTATCGAAATTTGTAATGATATTACAAATTAAATTTGGGATTCTGAATTTCAGCTGTTATTATTTTTCAATTGACTAACCTACGATTTTCAATACTGATAATTATCGATAGTGAAAATAAGCCATCTATAGTTTTCGATAGTGAAAATAAGCCATCTATAGTTTTCGATAGTGAAAATAAGCCATCTATAGTTTTCGATAGTGAAAATATGCCATCCATAGTTTTCGATAGTGAAAATAAGCCATCTATAGTTTTCGATAGTGAAAATAAGCCATCTATAGTTTTCGATAGTGAGAACCATCGATAACTATCGTAAGTACCATCGATGTTTATACCTATCGATATTTGTAATAATATTAGAAATTAAATTTGGGATTCTGAATTTCAGCTGTTGTTATTATTTTTCAATTGACTATCCTACGATTTTCAGTACCGATAATTATTGATAGTGAAAATAAGGTATCCATAGTTATCGATGGTTCTCACTATCGAAATTTGTAATAATATTAGAAATTAAATTTGGGATTCTGAATTTCAGCTGTTGTTATTATTTTTTAATTGACTAACCTACGATTTTTATTACCGATAATTATCGATAGTGAAAATAAGCTATCTATAGTTATCGATGGTTCTCACTATCGAAATTTGTAATATATTATAAATTAAATTTTTGGTTCTGAATTTCAGCTGTTGTTATTATTTTTGAATTGACTAACCTACGCTTTTCAATACCGATAATTATCGATAGTGAAAATAAGCCATCTATAGTTTTCGATAGTGAGAACCATGGATAACTATCGTAAGTACCATCGATAGTTCTCCACCACTAATATTGAGTATTAGCAACCATGAGATTAACACACTTCTATTGACTTATACCTCAAGAAATAGAGCCTAGAATAACAGCATTCCATTCTCACTTTGTGCTCTAGATTGACCTTATAAAATATTAACATGCAATCACAAATCACCCTCTATATCTAAGGACACCCTTCTAACGAGACCCCTGTAATGAGAATCGAGGTGGCCAACGGTTCAAATAATTCCTAATTAGTTGGAAAGGAGAAGATTCAGCTGACATGCTTCTAACGAGATCTCTTGGTACGGATCAATTTAAACTAACTATTCATGAAGGAACATCTGTGCCCCGTGGACGTGATCACGAGAAACTGGAGATCATGTTGGAGCACAAAGATGCTAATGAAAACATTTACCCTATATTTGAATCAATGACACGAGGTTACACATCGTCATTCCCATTCTTCTAACGCGGCTAAATTCAACCTGACGTGCAACGCAATTAATGGAGATGAATTTTTTTCGTGCTGGAGATAGATCAACGTTTCTTCGGCGAATTGCATATCTAATAATTAAAGACGCGAATTATCGAAGCAGTTTCGAAAAAAAGCTGAGAGATTTTAATACGTTTTTGTATTCATTTCTGACGAGCATTTTATTATTCACATTTCGTTTAGCAGGAATACAATATATTTTTTAATATTCTAGAATTTTAATATTGAAATATCTAAGATAGAAACGTTAATGGGCCAGATTTTGGAAACACTTTGTGAATTAATAACAGAAGGGATTTTCTTATTTTCTCCAATACGTATATTATGGGACTTTTTTTACCCACTTTCGTTTCCATTTCTTCCTAAACTATTCTAACATTAGGAAAAATATAAGACACTTATTTGCCAATGCACGTCGTTCCCGTTCTGCAACATTATGATAAATATACATCCGAAGAAATAAATTTAAGTCACCTTTTCACGTGATGAGTTATTCTTTACTGGATTCAGGAACACCGCAACGAGTTAAGAAGACTAATGGCCACGCGATTTTAACGAAGCGCAGCGATTCGTACCTTTTAGACAACTGAGTAATTTATAATTTACAATTTACCGCCACTATCATCCGCAGAAATTATCGCCAAAATCTACCCGGAAACCAAATGAAACGTGCACAACGGCGCTGTTCGATCGCCGATTCAAAGCGACTCGATTTTTTTCAAACTCTCGATACAGTCTAGATTGATGTCCAATGTGCACAAATACGCGACTCGAAAAGCCAGAAAGAATATAAAAAAACCCCTACGAAGCGTCAAGCACGTAGCAGCGAAATTTGTTACAACCCCATCCAACTTCGACGATGAATAACTTGAATGAAAAAAAAAAAAAAAATTCAAAACACGTCATAACCGTATATCATTCAGGCGAACGTTATAAATCGAACAGTCTAGACACCCACCGCTGTCTCGATTCGACATCGTTACATCCTGCGGAATCACCGTGCACGGCTGATAGCGACAGCAACAACAACAACAATGCAGCGACTCCGTTACGGGGGGCTGCACCGTCTAACTAGATTCCTGAACGTTGTCTTGCACGATCGAGCGACTTGTTAGTAACGCAATTACAATTAGCACGGCAGCTGATGCGAAAGGCGGGATTCTCTTGGCCGGGTGTACGAGTCCGAGTAATTATCAGGATATCCCCGTCACCGATCCCGTGGTTCGAGAGCTCGCCGCAACGGGAACCGCGGAAAATTTATCGATTGTTCGGTGGCCGGGCGATGCCTTGAAAACAATCGAGGCCGCTGCAAACTGCAAGACGACCCAACTCCATCTACGAGCGGATGATCCATCAACATGTTGGTAGTAATTAACGGGCGACCGCCAAGCTTGTCTCCGATTCGCCGGCGACTGGCCTGCCGATCGATTAATCATACACAATTCCAATAATACTTGCGCCACCCACCGGCCGCGCGTACACGAATTCCTTTCTCGTCTGTTCCTTCGTTTTGGACGAAGATGCGGCACGAAGGAGCAGCAAAGTGTTGTACAAGGTGCGGCTGAAGTGAGTCAACTAAGGTGGAGATTAGAAATCTTTCGCACGGGGCGCAGGTTTTTTTTTTTGAAGACCTTTGGTCTAGTAGGCTTTATAAATTAATTTTGGAAATATCTGAATATTAAATTGGAGAAACTGCGGGAAAGATTTTAGGCTTAATCTCGAATTAAGCCTAAAATTGGCCGGAGATAATCGGTGAATGTTGGAGAAAATTATTGCAAAATAATCTCCGGCCACTATCGTCCAAAGAAATTATCGCCAAAATCTACCCCAAAAAACAAATGAAACGTGCACAACGACGCTGTTCGATCGTCAAGTCAAAGCGACGATGGAAAATACATTTTTTATTACAAAAATCTGGAACAAATTTTTTGTCTTTTTTATACATATCGTAATAAACTATAACCTAGATTGGAATTAAAAGTGAATTAAAGTGAAAGTTACGACTAACTAGAATTAGAATCAGAATTATAAACGATGTGTGCGAATATTGGAGGCGGTGATGCCAATCTAATCAAATTTTCATGAAACCAAGGTAAACAGGCTTCGGATCGAGGGCACGATCAGGCGTAACTCGTCCCTATAGGCAAAATTAGGTAGCTGCCTAGAGCGTGAAGTTGATAAGGGGCGCACTATGGTATTTGATTGTTGGCATTTTGTAAAATAATGATTTAAATGAAATATTACAGGTTGTACTATAAATCAGGGTATTGGAGCAGACCAACTTTTATATTTAAATCAGCTGTTTTTTATTTCAATACAAATTATTTTACTACTGTGAAACAGTGATCTTTAATTTCCAAGATTGTTGGCATTTTGTAAAATAAAGCTTTGAATGAAATATTACAGGTTGTACTATAAATCAGGGTATTGGAGCAGACCAACTTTTATATTTAAATCAGCTGTTTTTTATTTCAATAAAAATTATTTTAGTACTGTTAAACAGTGATCTTTAATTTCCAACAATCCCCATCTCTCTAGCTTTTCATTTTCATATATAAAAAAAATTCATAAAGAATGCTGAATTTCCGGGCAAAGAAAGTACTATGCCTCTTTAACTCCGAGCTGCGCGTCCCTACGATATATAATAATATTTTTTCCATGATGAAAAATTGAGAATTGGTGTTTACGAAAAACATTTCATTCGTCTGCTCTCGTAAAATGAAAGAAGATTCAAATAATAAGAAAAAACTTGGAGCTTCTCCTGGCAAAAACCCCATTGCTCCACTGCTCCGCGATCCAGCTCCGTTCTCCGCTCCAACGGTCTGATATAAATGTTTTAAGGTACGAATAAAAATTCAAAAAGCTGAAATAAATGTATCATAAATAAAGGGCGGAATTTTGCAAGGTCCCCTAGGGCGCATAAAAGGCTCGACCCGCGCCTGGACAGGATAAACTAGTTACTGAATCAAAGAGAAAAGGTAAACCTAATAACAAAAGACCACACCATTTTAAGTTACTGAAAACACCTGGCTCTTTTTCAAATCGATGTAGTTCTCGCCTCCGTTTCGGGGGCGCAGTCTACTCCTCTTCGCCGAGTGCTCGCGTTAGCTACGTTCATCACACGTTCCTGGAAATCGATGTAAAAGTTCGAAAGGAGCAAACGAACCGTGGGGTTCTGGAAGGCGAGCCACCCCTACCGAAGTATTACGCCGGTTACGCGACGCCTTTGTCACCTGAACGGAGAATATCGAGGACATCCGTGAAGGACGATGAAAATGTGCCTTCTAAGAATGCATAAGAAAAGAACGGCGAGACACACTTGCGGAATGGTCTCGGACCGACTGAGAACACAAGGATTTCTCCACACGATCGTGTTAGTTGAACAGAGGACGGAAATACATCTTCTCGATGGTGTATTTTCGACAGATTCTTCGCGGATCGACCTTAACAAGTTTTCCTTTGCGGTCGATTCGACTTCCGATGTTGAATTGGGACAGGCTGGTGTAGTGGTGGAGAACTATCGATGGTAGTTACGATAGTTATCGATGGTTCTCACTATCGAAATTTATAATAATATTAGAAATTAAATTTGGGATTCTGAGTTTCAGCTGTTATTATTTTTCAATTGACTAACCTACGATTTTCAATACCGATAATTATCGATAGTGAAAATAAGCCATCTATAGTTCTCACTATCGAAATTTCTAATAATATTACAAATTAAATTTGCGATTCTGAATTTCAACTGTTATTAGTTTTCAATTGACTAACCTACGATTTTCAATACCGATAATTATCGATAGTGAAAATAAGCCATCTATAGTTTTCGATAGTGAAAATAAGCCATCTATAGTTTTCGATAGTGAAAATAAGCCATCTATAGTTTTCGATAGTGAAAATAAGCCATCTATAGTTTTCGATAGTGAAAATAAGCCATCTATAGTTTGCGATAGTGAAAATAAGCCATCTATAGTTTTCGATAGTGAAAATAACTCATCTATAGTTTTCGATAGTGCAAATAAGCCATCTATAGTTTTCGATAGTGAATATAAGCCATCTATAGTTTTCGATAATGAAAATAAGCCATCTATAGTTTTCTATAGTGAAAATAAGCCATCTATAGTTTTCGATAGTGAAAATAAGCCATCTATAGTTTTCTATAGTGAAAATAAGCCATCTATAGTTTTCGATAGTGAGAACCATCGATAACTATCGTAAGTACCATCGATAGTTCTCCACTACTATAGTGAAAATAAGCCATCTATAGTTTTAGATAGTGAGAACCATCGATAACTATCGTAAGTACCATCGATAGTTCTCCACCACTAGTCTGGTGGGTATTAACCCGGTGCAATTACCGTGTATTACTTTTAATAATTCAATATATTAAAAGCTGCTGACGAGTCAACTCTACCTTCGTTAAACTAGAGCAGTGATTCTCAACGCGGGGAACGTGCCTGGGCTTCCGGAGGGTTGGGAAGGGGAGAGGGGGAAGGGGCAGAAATAATCGCTTATTTTAAAGTATTACGTATATAAAATATACACTCAGCTGTATTAAATGTAAACGACACATAGATAGACCTGCTGAAATTCTTTCAAAAGAAAATCTAAAAAGCCTTCGCTTCCTAAACAACACAGTCCTAAACGAAACACCCCATTCTGGAACTTCCGCTGCGAAAAAGATTCCCTTCCAAGTGGCAGGAAGCGCGCAGCCCGCTTGTCTCATAAAGAGCCAGGAAAAATCGAAAAAAGGACGAGCAAAATGGAGAAGTAGAAGGAACTTAAGGGTCACTCGGTGTCCTTGCTCGAGGATCAAGTAAAACGAATGTCGGTCTGCCATTCACAAGGACTATTTCTCACCCGATTGACCCCGCTTTCGTCGCAAAACGGATGAAAATATTGATTCGATATATATTTCAGAAAAAAAGGTCTGTAACCCGGCTGCTTTCGAACGACTCATTCTAGGGGGAGGAGGAGGGGGGATACGTGGAGCCAGCGAATCCTCCTGAAATTTTGATCAGGCTCTCCGGGAAGGAAGGAACTCGGAATTCTAAAGCGGAGGGAGCCATGATGCTTTCTCGTTCACAATTTGCTACAAACGTTTCGACCGGTTCGGCTCGTTCAGCGGTTACAGGGAAAAATAGAGGGTGCATACTGCATACTGCGACTGGTTGTTTATCACGCGACCGATATGCCCCATTCGAATAAAAAATTCTGAAAATTAATCTAATCCGAAAAGACCCTATCGGACATCGCCCTTAAAATTTTTCAAGCTTATCTCGATTTCGGTCGTCAGTCGCCGTAACCGCATTGGCATTTTCATCCTCCAAAAAATAGAGCCCGATTATCTTGTCTGATGTCTTCCAAGACCCGTGGTGCTGGAAACGTTAACAGTGGAGCTCTGATTTTATAAATAAAATTCAATTATTTTTGAAAGTTACTCCATCATGAATTTTTCCATAATAAATATCCACGAAACCAATTTTCAAACTCTGAAACAAATATTTGGAAACGTATAGATAGTAGAATACTACTTAGTTATGCAATTTTTAAATACCAAAGTCACTTACGTTGCTCCCTCTACTTTAATCTATTATGTATTGGTTCAACTAATCTTCTGTTAAATTCTGGCTCAACGTGTTCCACCTTTATAGCAAAATTTCTACGGTTGTTTCGTTGGTAGATGGTGCTAACTAAAAATATATTAATCAAGGTTTATACCAGTGTAAATTAGAGTGAGTAATTCTGAATTTAACATTATATGAATAAATAAAATTTCTCACACATTTGGGGTGGCCGAATACCTTTGCGAGTAAATGTATTTTCGAAAGAAAGTCAAGTACGTAGCATGGTCGGTTTGAATATTCTTTAATAACTACCCTGTTACACATCAATCGACCAAGATTTCTGTGACATTTTCATCGGAGTCAAAAGAGGATAGTCACTCAGCTGGGTTTGTCATGGCAAAGTGGCTCGATGGCTATCGACATTCTTTTTTTCCTCACTTCTGACAGCAATTTCCTCTTTCTTCGGCTATCAGTTTCTCTTTGTCAGTTCTCTTGGTCCGTTTTTGTGTGTTTTCGCCACTCTTCGTTTCCCCGCTCCGTCCTTTTTTCCATTTTGCTTCGACCCTTTTCCGTCCGTCTTACTCACGGGTTCCTTCGAGAGTTCGATGATTTATTCAAGTATCTTAAAGTTGGCGCCCTTTTAACCGTGCAGCACTCTCTGGCGATACAATTTTTTAAATGTACCGGAGCAATTCGTATGGTCGAATTTTGCGTATCTATGTGTATCTAGGAAATTGAAATTCCCTCTTTGTGTGCCAACTGTTTTGATTTAACCGTTGATATTTGATTCCGAGTGTATTTTTCATTCACCAGCAGAGAAAGTTTTTTTTTTAAAGATACTTCTTCAATTAATCTTGCTATTTTCTTTGTATGAGGCACTTAAGTATAGAAATTTTATATAATAGATTGAGTGATTTAATGGAAATTCAAATTTTACCTCTCCTGCAATTTTGGTACTTAATTAGTAAAGGCATCTACAGACGTGTTACGACGGCCACAGAAATTATGGAATAAACTGTTTACCAAAGGAAACCTAGAAAATTACTCGAGCAGCTGTGTACCCAATCAAAAATTTGCAGAATGCAACAGTAAATATGGCAGGTATGTACACTGATTTCTTGCACAAAAATAAGTCAAGATTATAAAATAATCTTTCCTCGAACGAGGCTTTGTTGCTGTAAAAGTCGGCATTAAATATGGAACCCATTTTGAGGGAAATACGCGAGACTTTTAAATTCGATTTTCTTCAAAACGAAACCTTATTGGATGAAAATTCAATCTGTAATTTCAATTCATTTTTTCCCCAGAAGTTCACTTCATCAGTAGTTCTACCATACTCACTAGTCTATTCTACTAATTTTGAATTAGGCGCGTGCACACTCGTGTAATTTTCGGATGCATTTCTCTCAAAGTCGAAGGCTCATAAGAGAAAACTTTGTCGCATAATTTCCACTGATTTCAAAACGTAAAATCCCCTTTCCAGTTACCCCACAAATTATGTCCCACCCCATGATCACTGCCTCCACTGGCCTCTGCAATTAACCAAATCCATAGCACCCAACTCCACGG
This sequence comes from Andrena bicolor, assembly GCA_960531205.1. Taxonomy (NCBI): domain Eukaryota; kingdom Metazoa; phylum Arthropoda; class Insecta; order Hymenoptera; family Andrenidae; genus Andrena; species Andrena bicolor. The sequence continues at coordinate 2,324,645 of OY482668.1, read as the reverse complement.
CATATAGTTACACCCACCCACAAGAAACAATCCAAGAAACCACCCCCAGATCCTTCTCCCGTGACACCCTTGTAATCCCCGCGTTCCACTTGTTCCACCCGCGAAAATGAGTGACATCGTCCTCGAGGAGCCGTCATCCGCGGTGGGGCACGCGAATCTTATCGACAGCATTTTCCTCGAGGAATCGGGCTCTCGTGCTGGATGGCCCTTTCACAAAGAGCAGCCCCCCATCGAGATGCGCAATCCCATCCAACAATGTAGACGCGAGTCAGGTCGTTAGAGTTTCATAACTACTCGAAATTAAGGAACCAGTTCTTGGCTTCCACCGGCGCACGCTTCGTTACTCTCAATACGACAGCGTTCATCCAGGACTTTCCTACTCCCTCCCTCATTTCACCTCCCCCCACCCTCCCAACCAGCACTCTTTCCCTTAAATGAGATTCAGTTGGAAATTGCGTCATCCGTTCCTGGGAAATCCACCTGGATCAGTTCGTCCGTCAAGGAGAGATCTCCCACCCGAACTTCCAATTACGAGAACATCGTGGAAGAGTTGTGACGGGCATGCGCCCCAGGCAACGAAACTGGAGCTCCTCTGGTGATTATTATTGGGGGTAGGGCGGCGGGAGAGGGATGGCCGTCCCCTAGGAACCCCCTTGGAACGAGAATTCGCGGATGGAACTTATATATCGTGTATGTGTGCATGTATATTGTAGCGTTGCTTCGAATCCGCGGTTGCCGCAACGAGCGCGTTGCAGTTTCGCCTTCGTCTGTTGCTGGATTCCATGGTGAATTATAATTTAGTCTGACGGACGTTGAGACGGAGCTTGGGACTATTCGAATACTTTATAGGCGGTCCGGTGTTACAAATTTTGGTCGAATATTATTGCTCGAGGGTGAAGCGTTTGTGCAGGGAAGTGCACTTAAAGGGGTACAGTGGGGTAGGTATCCTGTAACCAGCGGCCTTATAACGAACGAATATTCTAGCGAACAGTTTTACTCGTTAAGTCAAACGCTTACAGCGGACGAATATGTTACAGTTACGCGAACGTTGTGAAATACAATCAGCCATACACATCTGTTCAATGCATACAATTTAAATATAATAAATTCAATTTAAATATAATAAATTCAATTTAAATATTATAAATTCAATTTAAATATGATAAATTCAATTTAAATATTATAAATTCAATTTAAATATGATAAATTCAATTTAAATATTATAAATTCAATTTAAATATAATAAATTCAATTTAAATATAATAAATTCAATTTAAATATAATAAACTCAATTTATAATTATTTTACAGTGTAGTGTATTCGTTTTAATTTTTTCTTTTGAAATTTTTTATTCTCTCGGGGATCGATGTAGTTTACTTCTATTTAAAAAGTTTGGAGTTAAAAGGCGTCACGTAATTATGAAATTCGGAAATCTCACTCGGAATCTAACTTTTTTTCTTTTTTATAAGATTTCTTTTTCATTTGGCCATTTAAGGTTACTTCTATCCAAAACGTTCAAGTATTAATGACATTTTAAAAATTTTGACTTTGAATGGTAATCTAAATCTACGAATAATTTTAAAAACTAATGATCCATAGAAATATTCGATCAGTGTCAAAATAATAATGACACGAATGTGACCTTTTTCATTTTTCAGATTAAAAATTTGTAGATACATATCTTTCAAAATCCTAATTAGAACTCACTGCACTTCGAAACAATTCATTCTGCCTTCCAATAAAGATTCTCTCATCAACAACCTTCTATTTTACACAAAAATGCAATACCTACTCCAGCTCATTAAAATACACAGTGACCACCGAAATATTTTGGAAAATCGCAGGAAACTTAAATTACGTGCATTATGAGGCATCAAAAAATTCGTACCACCAGTTGTAATAAAATTTTCCATCTATGTATCGTGGCTGCCATCTGTACAGTTGCAGTAACAAATGGTCAGTCGAAGAGAAATGGAGTTTTGAAATTTGACATGACTTCTGCCTCACAATCAGATTTTACTCGTTACAGAAGAGCACACACTGACACGGTATTCAGAATTTCAAAATGTCAAATATCGTATGGTCTCAGTGATACGAGTAACTCGACCTTGTTAGGCAAACGGCGCTTGAAAACAGTTTGAGTGTCGAGAAAGGATACCTTGCAAACGAAAAAGTGCGTTCGCGTTCTCGAGTCCTTCCCTGGCTTGTTTTTCATGGATGGAAAAGTACCTCGTCAGATTATTGATTCGACCATCGGTACAGGTCCCATGGGAATCTTCTGCAACAGAAAAAGAGGGAGAGGTTGAACATCGTCCGTCGAGGAAATAGAATGTAACATATACGATCTAACAACAATTATCGAGAAATTTGAGAATGAAGAATGATGATTTTGCTAGAAAATTGCTATTGATTTCTTGTATTGTTTTTGCATATTAATAATAGGAGTCGTAATGAATTGCCACTGATTATTGAGTAAAATATGATAATGCTGTTCCTAATTATGCATTATATTTTTATTAATGTGATGTGTCGTGGTTAACATCTTACCTGGTAACAAAACACAATTTAAAAGTGTAGGGTTGCTGTATTAAAATTCACTTCTTGGATATTTCATAATATTTAAAGAGAAGTACTACGAAATTATTTTTTAGAAAGATTCACAAGAGGTTTTAAAGTATTTCAGTGCCACGTAAATAAGAAATAATGTGTATGGAATGTCTGCTTCGAAACTTTTTCATTTTATACATTTTTTTATATTAGTAATAGTAATAGCAATTAGCTTTATTTTCGGCCTTTCGGTTTTAAAATATATTACTAATAATTTCAGGAATACTAATAAAATCTAATAAAAGAATATACCACGAATAATACACACCATAAAAAAAATCTAAAAATTAACTAAGTAATTAACGAGTAATCGAGTACTGACTGACACAAAAGATCTTGCATATTAATCATCAAATTTTCGTAAAATAATTCATTTTCCTCTGGTTGAGGAATGGTCTGAAAATAATATTTACCTATCGAATTTATACGTATAAAATTTTTATTTAGATCCCGAATTAGTCAATTATCGAACACATATTCTGCAATCTGCATCTCTGCCACAAGATTCGCCGCAAGAAGATACAATCGATCGTTAGAAACGTTCCCTGCTCGAATGCGTTCCCACTTTGATTGCCCGTAACGCGATCTATTTAGGTCAAGCATAACGTTGCCAGCAAGAAAGTCCTGCCATCACGCTCAAGTCCCTGCTGAAAACGCTCCGCGATCTTCCCTGATAACGCGTTTACAAAGCGCTTCTGCTTAATTCATAGGCAATCTTGTCTTATTGGTTGCCAGTGAATATGTATTCCTCTGATGAAAAGCGTCACCTGGTGAACGAACAGAACTAACTATGAACGTCGCACGGTATCAGTAATCGATAACGTGATAACAGAGAACAAACGAATGAAACGTTAAGGGACAGCAATCTGGAATATATGCCAAATATTTTTCAAGTAATCCCGTTTAGCTTCTGCCTTTCAACGAGATACTGTTTTTAATATTCTGTACTGCGGAATGGGATCGTTTAATCATTCCTTTTACTTCATTTTATGCCATGAATGATTTAAAAAGTATTATTAACTTGGATAAAAAATAAAAAAAATGAATGAATTTTCTCCGCATTGTATTAAACCAAAAACAAAATAAATATAGAATGTCATTGATTCGAAGGTTTGTTAGAAATTATTCTTTTTTTATATTAATGTCTAATTGTAAGTTATGTGTAGCTGAGTAGAGGAGAATTGAGGAATTGCTGACACTTAAGGGAAAAGTTAAACTGAAACAAAAGTATTGGCTCTAATCAGATTTCCTTTATAAATAATTGAATTAATTGAGTTAATTATCTACGAAAATAGTACAAAGAATTATAGATACTTTAATAAACAAATCAGTTTTTGAGAAAAAATGAAACTTTTTAATAAACAAATGAGTTTCATTTTTGATCAGAAAAATTTTTTCATTAGAAAAATGAAACTCATTTTGTCCACTGTCCCCTATACTAAATTAATTTCAAACGAATTCATTTTGGAGTCACGAACCGCTGTCCGAGTTTGTTCTCTATTAATTTTTTACAAAGCCACTCTAAAAATAAGGGAAAGTAAAGTTTCCTGGCCCCTGGGTGACACCTTCCAAGTTTTTCAATTTATTCTGAAACAAATTCTGGTAAGTATAAAGTTTCTTCGTAACGTGTCCTGTTCAACACGGGACAGAAGTACACGCAGAAAGCTACGATACAGTTACATTATACATACTGGTCAACTTTTATAACGATTTCTGGAAACGACTTGCTTTTATAACTCAATCATACCTTCTGTTAAAAGTTCAATAATACAGACTGGAAATTCATGTAAAGTTACTTCATGCTCCATCGATAACTTTAAAATACCTATATTGCCTATTTCGTTATTAAATTTTTAAATTACACTTGGATAAAAAAAATACGACCATGCATTTTGCCAAAGTTGACTGCAGAGCATTAAAATCTCCGCGTGTTCAAAATTACTTTATCAAGATAAACGAATTATCTCTGGAATTATTATAACAGCACAATTTGAGAATTTGTAATTTCCAGGAGAAATATACATATTCTCAATATGCTTAAACAGCTTTATAAAAATATACAAACTTCGAACTGCGATGCATATATATTTACTCGAGTTTGGAAAAATAATCATTATTGCAACAATCAATTTCTTCTAATTTCCTTATTTTTGTAACATTCTATTTTTTTTTTCACATGCAACCACCAATGCCAATAACTCCAAATTACTTTCCCAAAAGAATACCAATTTCTTCATCTATACTACTGTTCAACATACACAGACTAACCAACACAAGTATTCTCAGTACACCCTTTCTACGATAAGATTGACATTTACAATCATAGAGTTTCCAAGTTTGTTTCATTAAAAACGAAGTTCCGAGAGCGCCCTTCAGAAACAAATTCTCCTGGGAGGCATGCGTTGCCCGCGCAGTGTCGGATTCTCGTGATTGAAATTTTCGATGAAGGCGAATGCAGGGAACGCGAGTTTCTTAAGTATAATGATTGATAATATCTCCGCCTCATTTCGTTCCAGCATCGCTGAGGAAACGGCAATGTCGGTGTGTCTTACTCGAGTTCCTTTTTTACTATGCAACTTCACGGGGGAATAAATTTCCTGGTTCGCTCTCGTGGTCTTGATAGATATTAAACCGGTATCAGCACGAATCGAGCGGATTTTCTTGACACATTTCAAACAAAGTGACAGAGCTGCTTTGGGATTTTCATTAAAATTTAAACACGTATGTGTATATGCGTACGCAAAACTTTAATAAAATAAGTACTCGTGCACTCGACCCAAAATCGGTTTCATCTTCAACACTAATTTTTTTAAAATCAAAAAATTCGTTCCACAAGAAAATTCGACAATTTAGATTAATTTTTGTATACGGATTCATGTAACTCACAGTTTTATTATAGTTTAACAAGATAAATACTCGTGCACGTGATCCAAAATCGATTCCATCTTCAACACTAATTTTTTTAAAATCAAAAAATTCGTTGCACAAGAAAATTCGACAATTTAGATTAAGTTTTGTATACGGATTCATGTCACTCACAGTTTTATTATAGTTTAACAAGATAAATACTCGTGCACGTGATCCAAAATCGATTCCATCCTCAACACTAATTTTTTTAAAATCAAAAAATTCGTTGCACAAGAAAATTCGACAATTTAGATTAATTTTTGTATACGGATTCATGTGACTCACAGTTTTATTATAGTTTAACAAGATAAATACTCGTGCACGTGATCCAAAATCGGTTTGATTTTCAACACTAATTTTTTTAAAATCAAAAATTCGTTCCACAAGAAAATTCGACAATTTAGATTAATTTTTGTATACGGATTCATGTCACTCACAGTTTTATTATAGTTTAACAAGATAAATACTCGTGCACGTGATCCAAAATCGATTCCATCCTCAACTCTAATTTTTTTAAAATCAAAAAATTCGTTGCACAAGAAAATTCGACAATTTAGATTAATTTTTGTATACGGATTCATGTAACTCACAGTTTTATTATAGTTTAACAAGATAAATACTCGTGCACGTGATCCAAAATCGATTCCATCTTCAACACTAATTTTTTTAAAATCAAAAAATTCGTTGCACAAGAAAATTCGACAATTTAGATTAAGTTTTGTATACGGATTCATGTCACTCACAGTTTTATTATAGTTTAACAAGATAAATACTCGTGCACGTGATCCAAAATCGATTCCATCCTCAACACTAATTTTTTTAAAATCAAAAAATTCGTTGCACAAGAAAATTCGACAATTTAGATTAATTTTTGTATACGGATTCATGTGACTCACAGTTTTATTATAGTTTAACAAGATAAATACTCGTGCACGTGATCCAAAATCGGTTTGATTTTCAACACTAATTTTTTTAAAATCAAAAATTCGTTCCACAAGAAAATTCGACAATTTAGATTAATTTTTGTATACGGATTCATGTCACTCACAGTTTTATTATAGTTTAACAAGATAAATACTCGTGCACGTGATCCAAAATCGATTCCATCCTCAACTCTAATTTTTTTAAAATCAAAAAATTCGTTGCACAAGAAAATTCGACAATTTAGATTAATTTTTGTATACGGATTCATGTGACTCACAGTTTTATTATAGTTTAACAAGATAAATACTCGTGCACGTGATCCAAAATCGATTCCATCCTCAACACTAATTTTTTTAAAATCAAAAAATTCGTTCCACAAGAAAATTCGACAATTTAGATTAATTTTTGTATACGGATTCATGTGACTCACAGTTTTATTATAGTTTAACAAGATAAATACTCGTGCACGTGATCCAAAATCGATTCCATCCTCAACACTAATTTTTTTAAAATCAAAAAATTCGTTCCACAAGAAAATTCGACAATTTAGATTAATTTTTGTATACGGATTCATGTCACTCATAGTTTTATTATAGTTTAACAAGACAAATACTCGTGCACGTGATCCAAAATCGGTTTCATCCTCAACACTAATTTTTTTAAAATCAAAAAATTCGTTCCACAAGAAAATTCGACAATTTAGATTAATTTTTGTATACGGATTCATGTGACTCACAGTTTTATTATAGTTGCTAGTACGTTCTACCAATCCTTGAACCGATTTTCTTGCAGTTTCCAGTGGCGCCATCAGTTCAAATATACGGAATGCCCCGCGTATCGTAAGTGATGTATCAGCTCGCCCCAATAAACGCATGTTCCGCGATCTTGTAAAGTAAACGGAAGCTTTTACGCAAACGCGCGTTCAATTTCCGCTAAGCGCGTGTCAGCATCGCTTATCCGCCGCTACGTTCCCCGCTAAAGGTATTGGCACCTTGTCGAAATGCTGATCGCAAGAATTTCACCCGCCGTAATCTTATGGCTGCTTGTTCGCTGGTATCATTGCCGCGATAGTCTAATGAACTCGGAGTGTTCGATCGAAAATACTCGAGGAGACAACGATTCCGAGTCGAGAGACGGGGAGCGTTCTGGTGATTAATTTGCAGGAGTTTTGGAAAGTGACAGAGCGAAACTGAAAGTCTAATAAGAGGATATCGCATTGTATATTCATGACGACTCGAAAGTTCTCGCGACGCGGCCAGACCGTTCCATCAAAATTTCAGATCCTTCGAAAATTTTGTGTCCTCAGAACTTCGGGGATTTGTCAAAGTTTCTTCGTTATGGAAGACTGTAAATCAGAGTACAATAGAAAAATTTATAGTGCCTCCTACGAAATGGATGAAATCGGTTCTGATTAAAATGAAACTCATCTTGGGGACATCGATATTTTCATAAATAATTGTTAGTGGAGTCTGTGGTATTGAAGCCTGTATTTTTTTAAAGCGATAGACTTTACGGTAGAAAAATAGTTAAGTCTAAAGTGTTATGTGTCATATTCATTTGTTTTGGTTCTTCGCGCTTTTTTGTAGACTGTTATGTTTATCTTTTTTCTCTTTTTTTCTGTATATTCTCTGTTTTTATTTTATTTATCTTTATATCTTTTTACTATAAGCTATACCAACTGTATTACTTTGTTCAAATGTTTGTATTCTAAAAGGTTCTCCCGTTAATTCAATAATAATAATAATAATAATAATAAAAATGTAACGCGTTCGCTACGAAGGAAATGATTTTTTATTAAAATCAAACTCGTCTTCGAGTGATTAATATTTTCATAGATAGTCATTAGTAACTACGATTCGTAGTACGAATTAAAATAATACTAAGTCATGATATTTAATAACAAATAAACTTTTTATTGAAAGAATAAATATGTCCCTCGACTCGAAGAATTGAATACAACTTCAATTTTCCTATATAATTGAATATTGCAACCCAACTTTCTGAGTAGCTTCTAAAATCCTTTCGAGAACTTTAAATTCAACGTGTTAAAAAGGTTTCCTCGTGATATGAAATACAAGAATAGGTACATTCTGTGATATAAAAATGGAAATTGCCGCTACCAGGTAATTGGAGAAGAAAAGTGATTTAGGTAAAACTTCTCTTCGTGATAGAAAACTTTTAAAGTAGTTCTTCTATAATATAAAACAGAACAATTAATAGGTGAAATCTTCTGTGACATAAAAAAAAATTTCGATTAAAATGACATAAAAAAAATTTCGATTAAAATGAAATTCGATTTTCGAAAATCGTTAGTGAAGACTCTAGTATCGATGCATGTGATGTTTTACAGAGCTTTCTCCATGACACGACGTATAACACATAGGATGATGGTTAAGCGTGTTTAACACGTGTCTATGACAGAGGACAGGGTATTATCTTTGATAGAGTAGCAGGTCGGATAAGCTTTTGAATAAACAAAAGCATGGACAAGGATTGCTGCAGATACTACTGAAGTCACGTTCCACTCCTAGTACTAACAGACGGTCAGCTCTGGAAGATTAGTAAACGTCCTCGAAGACAAAACTGTAATAGTTGGATGAACGTTTTCCTGATTAATAAACGGGAGTCTAAACAGAATCTACAGAAAGTATTCTGTTAATGATGTATACAAAAAAATAGATGAGAAGATATCGATGTAAGAAAATTCTCCTTAAAATGAAATTTTGTTAGTTTTTTTTATAAAATCAGACTGTTGTAAGGCTGGGATTTTTATAAAAATTTTAACTCAATTGGAATAAGTAGGGAACTTTTCAAAATACGGCTAGAGACTTCCAGCCTTAATTTAATGGTAACATTTGGCATCAAATAGTATTAAAGTGTTATATATTATATATTAATAGTTTTTCTAAGCTTCTTAGAAAAAAATCTGATTTCACACTTGTTTTTTGCAACATATGGACCATTTATTTTGAAAGTGGTGTAAGTCCATTTTCTCTTGTTTCGAGAAAAAAAAATTACATTAAATTAATCATGAATTACGTGATATCTCATTTTTTTTTTTTAAAAATGGACTTACACTACTTTAAAAATAAACGGTCCATGTACAAATAATGAATTTGCAACAATATGCTGCTAAACAAATTGTTAATACCATTGCCCCACAAAATTTTCCATCGCACATTGCATTCGCCTTAACTCACATCCTCACCTCTCTGCTAATTCTTCAACTACCTTATATAGAAACGAAAAAAAAGAGAGCCTTAATACACGAAAGAGGAGCATACGAGCACGAGGAAAGCCAGAATAATGAAAATTAATTCTTGCAAAGGAGAAGGAAGCGGCGGCGGTAATCAATAGGTCGATAACTCGTAAAACAAATGGACTGGCGCTCCTGAGGATTTCTCGTTTCGAACCGCTTGAGTCGAGGGTGCTCGAGCTAAATGTAAGTGAGAGTGTAACTTGGTGAGACTAGTGGCTTTTGGCAGCGCGGCCTTAGCCTGTTTTCTTCTGTATAGCAGTAATTGGATCGTCGGGAAGCTGTCGAGTAAATGTCAATCTGTTCTCGCGACCTTCTGAAACTTTTACCTAACAACTCCCTTGTCCCGTTCCCTCGCGGAAATAGCTGCGGAGAATCGAAGAGAGATGGACGGCGTTCAACCGCTGCTTCCTTCCAGCTAAAAAGCAATTAAGTGTCAGAGACAGGACTAATGAAAATCCGCATCCTTTGGGAGCTAAGTGTGCCTCGGCACAAACACTTTTACCATGTTCAGGAAAATGCAGACAGTGCTTGCGCGACGAGGGGGATGAAGATGATCGCGATGCTACGTGGCCTCGAATTTGTGGGGTGTAACTGCGCGGTTAAAATGGAGTTTTTGGTTCTTGAACGAAATAAAAGTTCTCGGTGAAATAAACAACAGAAGCTGAACGGATTTCCGATGGGGAACGCAGGCTTTGATTGATTGAAAGCGATTGCACGTGAACGTTTAATTGGTATTTTACTCGGGCGCTGTTGGCCATCTTCTTCGAATTCATCGCAGTTTGGGAACTCTTTTTTTTTGCACAATTGTTTGGGGAATTGAAGTGTTAATGGGAACATCTTTGAATACACGAATCGAAATATTAGTGCTGGTGGTGCTCGGTCGAACCTGATATTGTTATATGTACGTGAAGAATGTTATTGTACATAAACAGAGATGGGCAAAATTTTTATTTAAATAAAATTTCGAATAACGAATGAAAGGTGAAAAAATTATTCGTCTTGTGTGGAATAAAGTTGACTCGGGTTAACGAACGAGTGACTAATTTTTTTTAACTTTTGTTCGTTATTCGAAATTTTATTTAAATAAATATTTTGCCCAGCTCTGCACACAAGAAACTTATTTCACCATGAACAGCGTATAATTTGACTGATATATCAATGGTAATGCCATTTTTTATAAGAATCATTCAAATTACATATGAAATACTTTTTATAATACCGCGACTGAAAAATATGCAAATTAGGTAGCCAATTTCAGTTGAGACACTCTGCGATATTATATATTAAATTATCCCATAACTTTTGCCTCGTTTGTTTTTAAGTACACGTTTCTCTACGCGTTTCATTGCTGGACAACAGATTTATTGAAACGAAAGATCTTAACCTGGAAGGCACACAGCATGCCAAATTCTCTTCGCCTTTTACGCTCATCTTTCGATCTATCCAGCAAACGTGGGGTAATCTAATGTAGAAATAAACGTTGAAACTGATAATCAGATAAACGTTTCTCCGACAGTTTCCCGATAACCAGTTGGTTCGCTCGAAAACTCGGATAAAGACATTCGGAAATCTCACTTTCACCTGCGGTAATCTGCTGTCAGATCCATTTCTCTCGGTCCAGTTACCTCGTGCTCTTTCATCGAGATACGGATCTTCTAACCGAGAAATATCGTGTCGCAATACCGGATGCGCAAATAGGCTCGACGTTCCTTTAGAATTTCTTATTCACTGCGAATCAACGTTTTCCTCTGCGACGGGCCATTATTCCATGCCGAACCGATTAATTCTGTGCAGGATTTTTATGAGATTGAAGTACGATATAGTCCGCGTGAAATTAGGGGAGATTTAAGTCATCGTTTTGCTGATTTTTAATTTGTTTTAAGAAATATGTCATGATTTCATGGAACTATAAGTAAGTGCATGCAAAGTTCGAGGCGTATCCATAAAGTAAGCACCGTCAAGTCGCTTTGTAGATATTGTAAAACAGTGGCACACATTGTTTACATCATTGCGCAAGCATCGGAGTTGATAGTGCAAAATTAAACATGTTCAAATATTCTCTAACTGTTTGCACGATCCGTCAAACATATCCCTGCGCGGTCAAACTACACGAGCAAGCACGATGATTAATAAGCATGCTTGACATTATGCACATATATCAGCCATTTAAGGATCGATGAATCTGATTGTGTTTCTTTATGAAGATATTTTTGCAAAAATGTAGTTTCATTCTTAGACGTCCTGAAATTGCGAAACAATTGCAGTACCTACTAGTGGTGGAGAACTATCGATGGTACTTACGATAGTTATCGATGGTTCTCACTATCGAAAAGTATAGATGACTCATTTTCACTATCGAAAACTATAGATGGCTTATTTTCACTATCGAAAACTATAGATGGCTTATTTTCACTATCGAAAACTATAGATGGCTTATTTTCACTATCGAAAACTATAGATGGCTTATTTTCACTATCGAAAACTATAGATGGCTTATTTTCACTATCGAAAACTATAGATGGCTTATTTTCACTATCGAAAACTATAGATGGCTTATTTTCACTATCGAAAACTATAGATGGCTTATTTTCACTATCGAAAACTATAAATGGCTTATTTTCACTATCGAAAACTATAGATGGCTTATTTTCACTATCGAAAACTATAGATGGCTTATTTTCACTATCGAAAACTATAGATGGCTTATTTTCACCATCGAAAACTATAGATGGCTTATTTTCACCATCGAAAACTATAGATGGCTTATTTTCACTATAGAAAACTATAGATGGCTTATTTTCACTATCGAAAACTATAGATGGCTTATTTTCACTATCGAAAACTATAGATGGCTTATTTTCACTATCGAAAACTATAGATGGCTTATTTTCACTATCGAAAACTATAGATGGCTTATTTTCACTATCGAAAACTATAGATGGCTTATTTTCACTATCGAAAACTATAGATGGCTTATTTTCACTATCGAAAACTATAGATGGCTTATTTTCACTATCGAAAACTATAGATGGCTTATTTTCACTATCGAAAACTATAGATGGCTTATTTTCACTATCGAAAACTATAGATGGCTTATTTTCACCATCGAAAACTATAGATGGCTTATTTTCACTATAGAAAACTATAGATGGCTTATTTTCACTATCGAAAACTATAGATGGCTTATTTTCACTATCGAAAACTATAGATGGCTTATTTTCACTATCGAAAACTATAGATGGCTTATTTTCACTATCGAAAACTATAGATGGCTTATTTTCACTATCGAAAACTATAGATGGCTTATTTTCACTATCGAAAACTATAAATGGCTTATTTTCACTATCGAAAACTATAGATGGCTTATTTTCACTATCGAAAACTATAGATGGCTTATTTTCACTATCGAAAACTATAGATGGCTTATTTTCACTATCGAAAACTATAAATGGCTTATTTTCACTATCGAAAACTATAGATGGCTTATTTTCACTATCGAAAACTATAGATGGCTTATTTTCACTATCGAAAACTATAGATGGCTTATTTTCACTATCGAAAACTATAGATGGCTTATTTTCACTATCGAAAACTATAAATGGCTTATTTTCACTATCGAAAACTATAGATGGCTTATTTTCACTATCGAAAACTATAGATGGCTTATTTTCACTATCGAAAACTATAGATGGCTTATTTTCACCATCGAAAACTATAGATGGCTTATTTTCACCATCGAAAACTATAGATGGCTTATTTTCACTATAGAAAACTATAGATGGCTTATTTTCACTATCGAAAACTATAGATGGCTTATTTTCACTATCGAAAACTATAGATGGCTTATTTTCACTATCGAAAACTATAGATGGCTTATTTTCACTATCGAAAACTATAGATGGCTTATTTTCACTATCGAAAACTATAGATGGCTTATTTTCACTATCGAAAACTATAGATGGCTTATTTTCACTATCGAAAACTATAGATGGCTTATTTTCACTATCGAAAACTATAGATGGCTTATTTTCACTATCGATAATTATCGGTATTGAAAATCGTAGGTTAGTCAATTGAAAAATAATAACTGCTGAAATTCAGAATCCCAAATTTAATTTCTAACAAATTTCGATACTGAAAACCATCGATAACTATCGTAAGTACCATCGATAGTTCTCCACCACTAGTTAGCACTGTTCGTATGTGTACAAACGATTTTGATCCACAAAATTCAGGGGCCGTGTAGCCGAAGTTAGGCTGACTGAGGTGTTTGGTTGTAGTAGAGGCGAAACAGGAGACTTCAGCAATTCCAAACACGAAACGTTAGTCCTTTGAAATAGGATTGACAGTAATTTAAACCGGATTGACAGTGAATTGGACGTGAAATATCTCTACACATACGTATAGCGAATAATGTGATTGTCAGTAGTATAAACTTCCAATGGGAAGAACCAGAAAATTTAAATTCTTTGATTAATAATTCGGTAGCATATGTGAGAAAGATGATAAAAACTTGATAGACGTGAGGAGCATAATTTTAAATGTTAAAGCAAGAAAGTAATTAAAGGAGGACACTTTTCAAAATGATTCGCCTATCTTGACAACTAAATTTACACTTTCTACATGCAATATTAAGAATTCTGATAAAACTGAATTATATTGTAGTTGACGTGAAATTATAAAATACTATCGAACATGATTAAAAAAAAAAAAGCTTCAACTTCTATCGTTCACTTTGCCATCATTTATCGCATTCCATTATTATTCAGCAAAAGTTCATTGAGAATGTGCGTAGACTGTTATTTCCAGGCAATTTGTCCGTATTTTATGGGACTCATAATTAGCGTTAAACAAGTTTCTCGGTCTTATTAACATGCTGGAATAGCGCTGCGCCGCGTGGGAAATGGCGCATCGATTTTACGCGGCAATGGCGCGCTGATGGAATCACCTGTTCGGCCGACGGGAAACAATTTGAATTACAAATATGTCGTCGATAATAGAATAAATGTTATTCAGTCGAAAGCCCGATTAATCTGCAAGTTCGGGAACGCCGCGTGCCCCGGCTTCATTGTGCGCCGCGAAACTCATTTCCCACTTTGTTAATAGGACCGTGGAGAATGCCGGGGAACGACCGCGCTGCCGTGAACAAGATTGAACTTGCTAATTCGAACGAAAACTTTCCGCCGACTTTTTCCGCGGCAAATATGACGGGAACCGACCGTAAAGGGCGACCCTTGACGCGCGGCGACTATCGAACGCAGACATGGGCGCCGAATCCCTTCTGACACACAACGGGAAAGTCGAATTTCTTTGATTATCACTGAAATCTCAACAAATTTCGCAAGGACTGGTGCATCTGGATAATTTAGTTCTACCGACGGACAACAGAATTGAACATTAACTGAATAAAACATTGTTTAAATAACGGATCTAATAGTCTAATAATAGAATATTAAGTCACTTTAACTTTAGATTATTCGACGAATAATGTTAATTTTTTTATTCGTTGAGTCCTTCAATTTGAACGTCGAATAAAATTTCCAAATTCAACTAGAATTTTATTCGACACATGAGGAATAATTTTTTTAACTTCTATTCGTTATTTGAATCTAAATAAAAATTTTGCCCCGTTATACAATCGCTTAACTTACAAGGCAAGATCCCGAAGCCGGAAATTCAAAAAATTCTGAAACCTTGTGGATACGTAGGGAATTTCCTCC
The DNA here is from genome assembly GCA_960531205.1 of Andrena bicolor. NCBI lineage: Eukaryota > Metazoa > Arthropoda > Insecta > Hymenoptera > Andrenidae > Andrena > Andrena bicolor. The sequence goes on along the minus strand of OY482668.1, from coordinate 2,309,228 downwards.
TGATTACAACGCAATTTTTTTTGCTGCCCAAAATCACTCTAAAGGGGTGTAATTGACCCCTCAAACTCCGGTTATTTTCCGATTTTGTGTTGTAATTCGTGAAATGCAAAATAATTTTTTAATCAAATGATAGATCTAATTAAAAGAAGTAACTTTTGTCTTGAAACTTTTTTTCTATCTCGTACAGTTCGCGAGTTATAACACAAAATCGGAGAATAGCCGAATTTTCAGGGGTTAAGTTTCACCCCCTTAGAGTGATTTTGGGCAGCAAAAAAAATTGCCTTGTAATCAGGAGGAAATTCCCTATATATCCACAAAGTTTCAGAATTTTTTGAATTTCCGGCTTCGGGATCTTCCCTTGTTAGTCTCTGCGAGCGTTTGAGATCAGAAAAATGGTACATTATTTTTAAACTGTCATAAATGGGATAATAATACAGAATTTAATGACCAAGCGAAACTTGACATTTATAACCGCGTTTTAAATATATTTTCAAAATAATGTCCTTTAAAAGCTTCATTGCTCCCCCGACCTATTCATTTACGTTAAACGAAATTATTTCGCTGTTACCGCACAAAAAGCCCGCTCCCCTTCTGCCTTATAAATTCAAAGCACTCTTACTAATAACGGTTCAGTACGCATTTCGCTGTTCTTCCCTCGGCAACGCCGAAACGAACGCATCCACCTCGGAAATGTTCATCGCGGGCACCTGACGAACGGCCGCCTGAATTTAAATTCACCAACGGGCGCAGAATTAAAAAGCACGAATTGGAAACGCCGAGACGGAAACAATAGTAGCACTCCGTGAAAGCAGAAAATATTGAAGCAAATTGCTTCTCTGTTCTGGAATGGAATCGCTGCCGCGCGCCGCGCTTTACAATACTGCGAAATATAGAGTGATGTTCGCCAAAGGGGTGGATTGGGGAGGGGGTGATCCAAAGGGAGAGAGCCACCCCCGTCGCAGGGATGGCTGGGAATTATTTAGAAACTTTTTTCCCCGCATTTGTAAGTACGCCGGTCCTAGAATAGCAGCTTCAGAACGGTGATAAATTATGGAGAAATTTTTATCGATGTTCGATACAGCGGGACCCAGTTCAGGATTTCTCGTCGAGGAACGCCGGCCGGCAAAAGGGAAGCTGCCTCGGAGCTCGTAATTGCGCTTGGCGTAGTTAAGAACTTCGACAGCTCCGATTCAACGTTCGCGTAATAAATAAAATCCGTGTCCCCGTCGGGCGCGAAATATATTTTAAGCAATTTTTCCATTAACCAGCCCCGCCGCCCGGGAAATATTATACCGACTCGCCGAGAAGCGGACCTTATCGGGAGCGATAAATAAAGAGGATCGAGATCACAGAGGTGCGGGGAATCGCGTCGCCAGTTCATTTTCCTTTCACCCTGCGAGGCTCGTCGGGGCGAACGAAGAAGGCGCTCCGGCGGGGTGTGAAATCGTATTTTCTAGGTCTGTAATTTTTTCCAGCGGGGAGGAAGAATTCTCACGGCTGCGTGTGTCGCGCGTTCAATGTTTCGTTCGCGAGCAACCGACGCCGCGAAGGTTTCTAATTATTTTACAACGGCCAGCGGCGCGGGAATTAACCGCGAGCAAACAGAGGAACACGGTGAACTTCGGGGCAACTGGGCGCGAAAGCCAGAAGCGACGTCGCTGGCCGGCAATACGCGAAAGTTAATGCAAAAGTTAATGGCTGACGGGGATGCAAAAGGGCGCGCGTAATTCATTCGTAGACGTGACACCGTCCCGTTCGCCGAAAGGTGCCGTCTGCAGAAAATGAATAGCCGGTACGCACCGGCTAGTTGAGAACAGTTTGCCCGCCGCGGGTTTACGTTTCGCCCCAATTTCTGACCATCGATGTACTTTCAAAGTGTGGAACTTTGGAATAATTGTTTCTCGTTTTGCTTCAGATCGGCCCTAGACGTGTGCTGATAAAAGGTTTCGTTGAAATTCGGATCAATAAGGGAGCTAGAAGGGTTTCGGCGAACGTGGAAAACGTTCGTCCACCGAAGGGGTTGTTGTGGGTTATTTCATCCCAAATTGATCACCTTTCGCGTTTGATAACAGGGATTTTGATGAAATTGAAATGTGACGTTGTTTAAAGTTTAAGTCACAATTTTAATTTAAATTTAAAACATGACTTTTCCTGTCTTCATGAAAAGTGGTGTACTTTGTGAACAAACTCGAACTCAACAGAATAATGGAACTTAGACGCCCCCTGACTGCAATATATTTAAATTTCATTAACATACTTACGATCAAATTTTAACTGCGTTGTAACACTTAGTGTAAAAGAATAAAGACGACTTATTATTATTATTATTATCTTGATACATAATAACACCTTCTAAAATTATTTAACACACCCCAATATCATTTCACGAGGCCAAAAGTTACAAGCACACGGTGACTTAACAAATTGACGTTCCAAATTGAAACGAGTTACAACTTCAAAGTGTACAAAACAAACTCACGATCAATCGCGTAAAAATAAAATTGAAATCTTCCAATTTTTCGCTCTGCCGGCAACTCGTAAAATCCCTACAATTTACATACAGTGTAATCTGACTTTTTCAACCAAAAAAAAATATATATCAAGCTTTAATTCGCCTATACGCTGCATACCGCTAAATAAATTTTCATTTCCTTTCGATTTAATGAATATTCATCAGATATATTCGTGGTATTATCGAATAAACTGAATAAACCGTTACCAACGTTTGTTGCTATAACTGATAATACATTTACAACGATAAAACGTAAAGAGGATTGATATCAATAATTGTTCCGGCCGGTGATACGGAGAACGGAGAAGAATCCATGGTGCATCGCGATATTTCCATTTGGACCGCAATAAAGCAAGGGATATCTGTTTGTCGTCTGCCGCAGAAATGGTAGTCCGTACTACTGGCAGCTCTGACCACGAACGTCGGCCACTGTCTGGCCAGAACGACTTCTTCTACTTTCAAATATCGCATTCATGTTCTGCCGCGTGCTGCGCCGTTCAACTTTCTATACAATCTATTGTAAGCTACAATAAAGGAATATGCACGAAGAACATGGAGTGGTACACAGTGATAACGTAAGGAATACCTTGTCTGTAAATAAAGATGAAGTGGGAGATGTTTAAAAAATGATGGGAGAGTTTGAGAAGGAATATTGTCTAATGTTTCCTAAAAAAATTTCGAAATGGAAAACTGAAGGAACCTAATTGGCTCTAATTAAGTAGATTACGCGAAGCATCAGGAAGGGTTTCAAAAATAAAAATAGGTCTTAAATTTAAATCGAGGGTTTACGAATAAAAGAAGGAAGAAGATTTATTTTTAATACAGTTCTTCCTTAAGTTGAAAAGAGAATTCTTTTTAATCCTCTCGATACATACTCGTTAAATATTTAAATTACAAGTTTCACGAAATTTGGAATATTTTAATATGTATTCTCATATTTCTAAACCTGATTATAGTTATTAAATAATAAATCCGCTCGATACATACTCGTTAAATATTTGCATTACAAGATTCACGAAATTTGGAATATTTTAATATGTATTCTCATATTTCTAAACCTGAATATAGTTATTAAATAATAAATACCTTAGCTTAGCACTTTATACAATAAAAAATTATTTACTTTATGAATACAGTATGCCTCAAAAAAAAACAATTTTAGAATAAAGTATTATAATTGTTCTTATTTTCTATTCTGTGTGCCTCTCGATTCTGCAAGGTTCGACTCTCTGCTACGAGGAACAGGAATATCTGGGAGATCGCACTATTCGGCTTATCAAGTCGAGCAATAAAGCCTGGCAAGGAACAAGGAGCGAAGACGTCCAAAGGAAGGTGGAAGCAAGGTACGAGATAATTACGTGGAACGAACGATCCTCGGAGTCTCATTATTAATTCGTCCGGGTGTCTCGATTAATAAAGCACAATCAATAACCAATTAAATTTTAATACCCCAACGTCGAACGTTCTTAGCAATTATCCACGGATTACCTTCCATTCGACAATTCACAAAACTCTGGGGCACGTATTGGAACGAAGACAGAAAAATTATCTCCAATAATCCATAAAAGTCAGAATGAAGTCTTGGAAACTTTAATAATATGTACGTTTCCTGTATCACTCACGGTTCAAGAGCTCCTAGTTATTGCAACAGTTCTGTCTCCTGCTTTTATCGATAAAATAAGTCGAGGGAGAATATTATACATGTTGAAAGTGTCGTATAGATTATTTCTAAATGAAAGGTATAAAATGTAAAATATTAAATAATAATTCGATTTGTTTCGCCAAAGCTACCGATCAGGAGTCTTGAAGAAAACAGTTCTGTGACCAGAAGTAAAGAAATAAAAGTGTTTTAATTCAGCGAAATAAATAGACACATATTTCACATTTTTATAATTGCTATAATTCAGAATTAGGGAATTCAGGAATTGTTGCATCGCTGCTCATTTTCACAAAAAACCCTCTACAAACGAATTTGTGTCTGCAAAATCAACATTTACTACTTCAACCTTCTCTTCCTTCATCGATATAAGAACGACCCTTCCCAAATCATTTTCCTTTCCTTTAAAATAATTTTCCCCTAAAACTGCACTAATAAAAAAACAATGATTATTCCACACTTTTTGCTTATTTTTTCGCAAAGCAATCGCTTCCTTATTATTTACCCTACAATTTACTGAATCCCACCCTGCGTACACAAAGTTTGACCAAAAATCGACGACCTACCCGGCATTCATCCCCTCGCCAGTCTCATCAGTCGTCACATCGTCCAGCGAATTAACGACTGACAGTGAACGAAGGAAACGAAGAGCCATTTCTGTTTATGGGGGAGAGGAAAAGTTCGTCAGCGGGAATTAGCCGGCCACCTAGCCGGTTTACAGAATAAGTGGAGCCTGGCCAGCTGGAAATTGTGCGGTCCTGTTCCAGCCCACAATCCTTTGCCCATGAATGCCTTGGCAAACTTCATTAAAGTCGGCCCATTCCCTTTGTCCAACGATGGGGGACGTTGCTGTTGACGCGTGCTCTCAGCAAATACGTTGTTAAATACCAATCTATAAAGGCAGCCGCGATCCACCGTTTAAAGCGACGCATGCGTAATTATTCGACAGTCCCACCCCCCAGGATTATAACATTGCCGCCGATAATGCTGGCGGCGATTAGAGCGATAATTCCATTAAGTGGACGTCACTTGTACGCGGACAGGAAGCAAAGACAATGTGCGTCTAGCAGTTAACGGGATAATGGGTATCGGCCCCAGAGCGAGGATTTCCATGTGGCAAAGAAATAAATGGAGTCGGCGACAAGAGGTTCAAAGGGTTGCGCACCGAAGCTGTGGTTAAAGTGCTCTTTTACTTTCAATAATTAATCGAATAAACGGTTGTCAACCTTTGGTAGCCGGATAGTTTCAAAGTTTACCGCGTGGCGGAAACGGGGTCCATTTTGACCCATAATTTATTCCATTTGTATAGTAAACTGTAAAAGCTTGAACATCGATTTTACCGGACAATCGAAAGGTCCAAAATATGCCCCAAAATATTCAAATTGTCAGAGTTTACCGGTCAGTCTTGTTGGCAAAAGTGTGACGTTTAAATATTTTACAAGATAGGGTGGATGTATCAGTAAATGAACACGTACCAGTGAATGAAGATTTTTTATTAAAATGAGTAAAATAAGTTATTAAAGTAAGCAACTAATTAATTAGAGACTTCTTTTCATTTCTTGCTTCATATCCAAACAATTTTTGCAGCACGTGGAATCATTTGCGCTGCAAACATAATTTTATAATAAATAGTGTTCATTCATTAGCCTTAACTGTTCATTTACTGGTGCGTTTACCCTATTTCCGACTCTCACCGCTCCAGAATGGTAATTCTAGGATTCACTGATAAATTCTGAGATTCACCGGTCTTCCAACTTCACAGTAACACAGGTTACCGTCGTAATTGCCGTGCTAATCGACGTTGTTGCAAAACTAACTGCGTAAAATTCCGACGATCCCACGACTGGTTAGCCCACGATTTGATGCGAGTACAATAATAACAATTACAACGGCCGCGTAGATATCAATAAATTAGAACCCGGTGACGCGTCTCCTCGCGAAACGTGTTAGGTACACTTATTCCGCGAAACGGAATGATCCGCCCTCGATACAATTAATAACGCGCGGGTGAACGACTATAACGGCCTGCTCGCATAACGAATCCGATGAGCTTCCCGCTAATGGAGTGGTCGCACAACGAATCAACAACAGAATTGAATTAACAATGCATCGGGCCTATAATAACGCTGATCGCACGGAAATTCCGCTACCGCGCATTCCCATTGGGATTTTCGAAGTTAAATTCGGCCTTCGAGGAAAACTACATGGGAATATCTCGGGAGAAAAATTTAGTTTTATTTTTTTAGGTCAACTTTTTTATGGTGTCTCAGGAAGTAAGTTGTGTTTGTGAACTCAGTTAGGAAACAGAAGGTTTAGGTATTTTTCCACTGTGGTTCTAACAGAAGTTAGTGTTTTTTTGAATTTTTTTTTAAGGAATACTTGTACGAGAATGTATTGCACTTGGTGGAATTTTTAAATCCCTTGGACTTGGCGCTTTAAAATTTTGAGACATGACATATTACAAAATTGAGTAAATCAGGATTAAATTTTACCAAAAAAGATAGTGCATTTTTCTTTTTGCAAATTCTCATTCCATTGTAAACACAAAATCTACCAAGCATTTTCTTCCCCTTATTTACAAACTCTTTACAAACAATTAAAAATTAATTCCACAAAATTCTATTTCTAACTACTTTACCTATTCATTACATTAACTATTCACGTTAAAGCACCACAAAAAGAGTTTCTTACTCTGCAGTTCCCTTTTTTTTATTTTCAGCAAAATCACGCAAGCGAAGGCAACTATCAATCTTACACGCTAGATTTTTTATCCGAAGAGATCGTTTAGCCCCGAGAATACGTGGTTGATTTTCTTTGAAGTGACCAATGAGCTGTGCACTAATTCTTTTTGAACGCTGCCCCTAAATTCCAAGTCACACAGCATTTGCATTAACAAACTTTTCTCTCAGAAGCTGGCTTTCAGACGCTACTCACACACTAACGCATGCACGGAGTGCACCTACTCCATGTTCGTCTCTTTTCTATGCATACGTCCCGGAAACCGATGAGAAAGAGGAGATCCTTTTAAATTGAAATGAACCATGAATCCCCAAAATCCGTACCAATTTAACGAGCACGATTTGCTCGTGTTCCTTCAACATGCTGGGTCCCTCTCGTCCAAAGGAGCCGGTAATTTATTCAAATCAGAATGTATTAAGCATGCTGAGGTCTATTAACTGATTCCCTACGAGAGAATATCCTGTAAATTTTTTTAACCTGGACTTAAGTTTCATAATACCTTCTATAGCTGTTCAGACACATTTGTCCCAGTGAATTTTTCTGATCCTCTGAATTTTCTGTGGAACAATATGTGCGTTATTTGATTACTTTTTTAGTTCATCTAGCTGTAATATGTATATTACTATCTTTAATTGGCAATCATGAAAATAAGCAACTTAGTAACGTGCTAGATAAATTTTTTTTTTTTTTTTAGTATGTGGTTGCAGAGTCGCAATCATAGAAATCTCGTATTTTTCACGCGTAATTGAATTTTTTTCCGTAGCCTTTCAATTTATGGTAGGTGCGATATAACTGTTCTGCTTAAAAGGTTTTTAAATTATTCTTTTTGTTTCTTTTATTAAGCATAGATATGTGCTTCTGCGTTTTCGGGACACATATGCCGCATTGGGTGTTTTCATTTTTATTCCTGAATACATACGGTCAAAATACGTTTCCCTAGTTACGCTGCGAAGGCCTTTGCATGCCTTATCGCCCGTGAAATATTACACTCCGTCAAAGCAACGCTTCTTCCTCACCCCTCTGAAATATGTAGAACTGATACTCACTAGGAGAAATATCATGAAAATACATGTGCAGCACATCGATGGAAGATCAAAAGTGTTTAACCCTGTTTAAATTTTCTGGGACACGTTTGCCCTACTCAAAACAAACTGCTGGGTGCCAATTTTTAATATTGACATGCAATTTCCAAATTTAATCTATATCTATAAGATTTTAGAGGAGCGAAAAATAAGAACAGGTGTGTTTTTGTTTTGGCCTGTTTGCATGTTTATGGGGTGAAACCACCCCTCAAATTTATAAGATTTTGGGCTGTTCGTTTCCGACTGCTTTAGCCAAAAACTAAAGCAATCGGAGGCGGGCACCACCTATTCTCCTGAAATTTGAAGGGTGGTTCCACCCCCTGAAAATGCAAACAGGATAAAATAAAAGGACTTCTGTTTCTTATTTTTCTGTTTTTTAAAACATATACGAAAACCAAAGAAATCGGAGACGAGCACCTGAAAATATTATAACTTTCAGGGGTGGTTTCTGCCCCTATGTATGAAAAATGGCCGCTATAAAAAACATGTATATCTTATTTTTCAGTGCTCTAGAACATACCTATCCAAAAATCAAAGCAATCGGTGGCGGACACCTAGGATATTCTCCTTGTAAGAAAATATAATACAATAGTTTTGGATAAAAGTCAGGTCGGAAGGTTTAAAACGCCGAATTCCACGCAGATGATTCTAGAAATTCGAGGAACTAGAATCTGAACCAACACCTTCCGGATTTAAATGAGCAAAAGTTTCAGATTCGCCCAATATTCCTTCGATAACAGACCGCCCAACCCATTTTCATTAAGGCTGGAAAAAGAAAAGGGTACATTTTCATCGCGCCTGCGACAATAGGATGGATCGCCGGGAAGAAAGGAAGGAAGATTGAATGAGATTTTATGTTGACACACTTCGACGTCCAAGGGGGAAGAGAGAACTGGAGGCGGATGGACAGGAAACGCGAGGAAGCGAGAATGGAAAAGGATCGAAAGGAGTGAATGAAAGGGAATTGAAGGCCGCAGCTTCCATTCCAGCCGTGGCCTTCAAAACCCCAGCCCCCCCGTGAAAATCAATGTGAGCCACCGCGGTTTCGTTACTAACCATTCTGAGAACGTGTTTCCCTCCCTTTCACCTTTCTCTCCCTTCTCTCTCTCTCTCTCCGCGGCCCTGTCGCGTAGAAATAGCCCACAGTCTGACTGAAATTTCATTTCCCGCCAAATATCGAGCCTCCACTTTGTGGCTAGTCTTGTTACTCACAAACTTCTATTCTTTAGAGAAAAGAAGAGGATTATTATTTAAGTAGATAGATTCGTGGCTGCACAGACATTTTTCAAAAATATTACACACGACTAAAGTAAAAGAGAAATATTCCTTAATAAAGTGTTTTATATTTAAAAAATCGATGCAATTAAAGGATTATTATTTAAGTAGATAGATTCGTGGCTGTACAGACATTTTTCAAAAATATTACACTCGACTAAAGTAAAAGAGAAATGTTCCTCAATAAAGTGTTTTATATTTAAAAAATCGATGCAATTAAAGGATTATTATTTAAGTAGATAGATTCATGGCTGTACAGACATTTTTCAAAAATATTACACACGACTAAAATAAAAGAGAAATGTTCCTTAATAAAGTGTTTTATATTTAAAAAATCGATGCAATTAAAGGATTATTATTTAAGTAGATAGATTCGTGGCTGCACAGACATTTTTCAAAAATATTACACACGACTAAAGTAAAAGAGAAATATTCCTCAATAAAGTGTTTTATATTTAAAAAAATCGATGCAATTAAAGGATTATTATTTAAGTAGATAGATTCGTGGCTGCACAGACATTTTTCAAAAATATTACACTCGACTAAAATAAAAGAGAAATGTTCCTTAATAAAGTGTTTTATATTTAAAAAATCGATGCAATTAAAGGATTATTATTTAAGTAGATAGATTCGTGGCTGCACAGACATTTTTCAAAATTATTACACACGACTAAAGTAAAAGAGAAATGTTCCTTAATAAAGTGTTTTATATTTAAAAAATCGATGCAATTAAAGGATTATTATTTAAGTAGATAGATTCGTGGCTGTACAGACATTTTTCAAAAATATTACACACGACTAAAGTAAAAGAGAAATATTCCTCAATAAAGTGTTATTATTATATTTAAAAAATCGATGCAATTAAAGATCCTCAATGACAGTGTAAACTGCAAATGAATTAAGAAGAAAGACACGGAGCACCGTCAGTGAACAATTGAAATTCTTAGAAATTTGAATTCATCAAGATTAAAGTGGCAATTGCGAGATTTATAATGGCAATCTATGAGGTAAATTTGATAATTACTTAAAGGCGTCCCCGAGTTTCGCTACATTAACCCTCCCTGTGACTCCGCTCTATCGTAAATTAACGAGCTGAGCGTCCATTACTCGAAGGGGAAAGTAGTGCACGCAACGTTTATTGCCTTATTTTACGGTGAAACGCCTCTTCGGTTTATTGTCACTCGATTAACTTGATTCTCGATATAGGCTGAGTCCGAACACCACTCTACAATTACAACGATGCAACGGGATTCTGCGAATTACGCGGCCCCTGCTTTCAATCATGTCCGCGTTGCGTTTGTTTGCTAACATTTCTGTGTAATTTATAGATGGGTCTCAGTTAATTGATGACGCCGCAGCCGTTGTTAGTTATGACGGCAATAATTACACGGCTCTGCAACTGCCGCGGAAAGGATTCAATACACGTGACACGGCAAAGTTTGTTGAACTTTGTTGCAAAATAGAAACGATCGTCATCATTAATTAATTTGTAAGTTGCGCAGCGTCATTACACATTTGGTGTCCTCCGCTCATCTCGTTAAAAGAGTCTGCGTATTCCATTTTCCACGCATCTACAGATTTCGATCGATGGAGATTTGCCAAAGAATTTCTGGCAAAATTTATCATGACTACGAGACTCGAGGTTAATTTTCTCGTTTCAAAAATATTCTACTGGTTCAGGGAATGCGAAGTCGAAAAGGAGCCACGAATCCTGTATGAACAGCTTTGTCGTAAAAAATCTGTCAGAGTTTGGGCCAATTGGAGCGTGCAAAGCGAAGTCAGAAGGCACCTTTTCCTATTGCAGAGTGTTAGTGACCAAATATTCAACAATTTTTTATAAGAAGAGTCTTTTCTTGGGGAAACATGACCCTTCGAAAGTTCTTCCAGTAGAATATACAGAAATAAACAAAAGAATTTGATCTTCAACTCTAAAGTCACAATGTGTGTACCAAACCGGTTTTTATTTTTTACAATTGTGTCGATTCACATTCTGTGTCTAATTCCATTTGTATGCAAATACTACATAATTTTGAGCAACCACAAATTTTTACAAAAGCAGCAAGTAATTTAAAGTAAAATAATGTAAATAATAGGGTAATTCCGGGTGAGATGGCTCGATCACGCTCCTTTTGCAAATATATTTTTGTCCTTTATAAAACCACTAAATTTACGGTGTGCTGATTTTTTTAAAAAGTGGGCCATCTCTCCCCGACTTACCCTACAGAGTATTTCAGTATAGAGACGAACGGTTTTTAACTTGCCCACATTTCATGACCCGAATTCCAGATTCGACACATTCTATTAGCAACTGAACGTGCGTTCAGATTTTCGAAACCCAAGCGGCATGAATAAAAATTTGATGTCATTAAGATGGTGATTAACGCTGCGCATGAAATATCATTCGTAAATTTCACTCATTTGTCCTTTGAAGGGTTAAAAAGCTGCTTGCGGAAGCACTTACTGTACTTCATCGATCAAACCTGACGGAATTTATGCACCCAATATCATACAAATGCTTTCCGAGTAAGTTCGATGCACTCTGCAGACTGTGCATATTGCATGCCCGATGCGTCAATATTGGGGCGTTCTTGGCAAATATTGCAGCCGAAATAACTCGACTGAAGACATGGAAATTGACAAGAGCCCCGATACCAGCGACATTCGTTCCAAGGCAGCGAAGGAGAACTATTTAAAACGATGCGCGATCGCTTTTTTCGCGAAACTTCTGCAACAACCGTTTATTATATTACAAATTTCGACGGGAAAATGCAAACCAGCTCGTGATTGGACAGAAAGGAGCTTAACTCTCGTTCTAAGAATTTCTAATCAGTTCATTAAAAACAGCAATATGGATTTTCCGAAATTTACAATTTTTGTGCATTTTTTGAGGACTAATTTCTGTATTAAATCAGAAAATTGTATGCATTGTACTTTCTTTCGAGGTTTTGGTGATAAAAATTTGTAAGATTTTTCTTTCAAAGAAATATTTAGAATAAACTGACTATAATATAATTATACATTAATATATATATTAATTGACAAATAAATACCCAAGAAAAAGCATATACAATCTTCTTAAAAATCATGTAAGAAGTAAATACGACAGAGAAAAAAACCTTAGAAATACAACTTAGAAAACATAGGCTAATTTATTGCAACAAATTTTGTTGACGATAAAGCTTCTCGCTTTGAACCGTCACTTGTTTACTGAATCTTAAATTTGAAACAATACACCACCTTCTTCTAACTAAGTAAAAAATTATTTACAACAATGTCGAGCTGTACAGATATATTACGTTTTAATCATGTCACTATATAATGATTTAAATTATTTCGTAAACGTATGTTCGAATTATTATACAGAAAGCCCACAATTCGGCTAAAATTAATTATAAACGAATGAACGAAGTATTTAAAACAAACTGAAGGCACCCATCGAAATAAGCATCCCCGCCCCACCCACGTTGCAATCGTTTTGATCGATTTGCTACGGTGAAACCGCGAGGTTGAAATTTTTAACAAAATTTAAACACAGCTCGCCGATCGAACAGAGAAGCTTATAACTATTTCCACTGAAATTTGTTTGGACCGAACGGAACGTCACCGCCGCGGATTCCGGCGGGTGTGATTAAGAATTCAATTTGAAACGCGTCCCGCCGTTTTCCCACTGTCCATCCGTCCCGTCGGCTCGATTTTATTTTTATTATCGCGTTATTCGTAGATACACCCCCGTCCACTCTCCTTTAATCTGTTTTTATCGCGGTGCGAAGCAATTACAAGTTCTCACGTTTGATCGATAAAAACACGTGCCCTTGCACCCGTCTACCCTCTAACGCCTCCCCCTCCCCCTATCCAGAGGGCTAAAGAGAGGGGAAAAGTTGTTTCTCCATTCCTCCGGGATAACCGAGAGAAAGTTTGCGTAAGGCGTTCGCGGTTTCAAGATTTATCGGCAATTCGTCGTTTCCATCCCCCCCCCCCCCCGTCGATTCATCCCCGTGTTCCGCGACGCGTATCAATCACGAAGGGAAACCGACGGACGTCTGTTATCGCTATTATCAGCCCACCCCCTCTCTTTCGCCCTGCCACTGTCTCTCCATCGTAGTCGAGAAGAATACGCTCACCGAGGAAGAAAATTGGAGATCAAACTTCATCCGCCGGAACGAGCTAACGCGCTCTTTTCCCCGGCACTGGTGCGTCCGTCGGTCGGACGCTGGGAGATAGAGATTCGGCTTAACCCTTAAGGTCTACGCACACGTGACAGAGTCAGCGACTATCGCGGGCTACTTAGTGTGAACTGCTTCATTTTGAAACAGAGCCACAGTAGTTTTTATCGACGACACTGACGGCGCTAAACCGTCGAGGAACTAGTTGGGTGAAGAACCCAATTACTGACACCTGACCAATTACTGTCACCTTAAGCTATTTTACTTAAAATAACAAATAAATAACGGTGTAAAGTCATACGCCAATAGAATTATGTAATTCAACCTATAATCTATGCTATAAATTATATTCTATGGTTTATTTATTCGTTATTTTAAGTAAACTTCGTCACTCTATGCGTGCGTAAGACCTTTAAAATCTTAGCACACGAAAAGAGGAAAAATAGGTACTACATGTATTGTGTTCCGAATTGTAAATCAATTACGAGCATGGACTATTTTTTTTCTTTCTTTTGTTTCATTTATTTATATTAAGTAGTAACCGAGAAAAATAAATTTAAAAGCTTTTACACACATAGTATCCTTAAATGAGAGGGTAAAGATCTGGAAGTTCGCGGAATGGTGTTTCAGGTGAAGAATAATGTTTAGCAAACAATAATAAAAAACTTTGTCATGGGGCCGTTTACTCATGGTTACTTATTTCGCTACACTCTATGTGAAAATAAGTAAAAATTGTGATTCTATTAAAATCTATTAGTAAATGAAATTGTGCAACATGTTTCTCAAAATTAATCGTAGTATAACATTTAATTTTAATTCCTACCACTCGCAGCATTGTAATCTTATTTTAGGCTGAATCGATAACGTTGGGTGTTACACGAAAATGGTAACGGGGCTCGCGAGCCCACCGAGCGTGTGACACAAAATTACATTGCGTGATAGCACAGACGAGATATAGAATAGACCTATCAGTCAATACTTTTATTCTTTACCAGTTTGTGGGATCTCAGGACCCATTACCATTTTAGTGTCACATGCGACGTTACCGATGAAGTCTCGAAACAGTTTGTAACGCTCCAATTCTCAAGCAAATCTTGCATCCTCTACTAACTCAGTAGCTAGTAAAAGATGCCGAATGCTTAAGCATTTGCTTAAGAATAAGTAGCGACTATGAATACCGGCCATAGTCGCTACTTATTCTGCAAATGCGTAAGCATTCAGTATGCTTTACTAACTATTAGGTTAGTAGAGGATGCCGCATGCTTAAGCATTTCCTTAAGAATAAGAGCGAATATGAATACCGGTCTATCCTATACCTGATCTGTGATTTGTGCTTTATGGCACAGACCTACCTCGCCTGTGCTTGCTGTGCTTATGGTAGCAGCCACTGCTACGGAGAACGTACATGTGACGCATCTGTAAGGCGTCTGCCGAACAAGTTAAGCACACATCGAAATTCTTTACCGATTGGCAAAGGAATCTACCACCGCGGGAACGGTGGCGCTAGTGTAACATAACAAATATGGACGACGTAAGTATAAAAGTTGATTTCAAAGTTATTTCTTACAGTAAAAATATTAACAATACATTTAGACACAATTTTAGAATACGTCAAAGTATGTAATATGAACAATTTTAGTTGCTCCACTTTTTGGCACTTTTATGAAAACTTAAATTAAGATAATTGTTCATTGTGGCGTTACAATTTGTTACACAACATTTATTTCTGCACACAGTTCGTCGATACTGTGAAAATTGATAGACCGCAATAAAAAATATACTTGCGTCGGCCATTACTACTAGTTCGTGTACCGACCGCTAGTGTCGCATACTAATGTTCTACTCCCAATAGAAAGTCTATCTAGAATCGCTTTACCACAGACAATTCGCCGATAATTTCTTGATTTGTTATTCTTCAAATCCTCATACAATTATAAATATGGATCAATCAATTTTCATACAAAAGCAAGTAAAGGATAATGCGGAAGATTTACAGAAAGAATTTCTTGACATGAAAAACTGGGAGGAACAAATGAAGCATAAAGAGGAGGAACTGAAAAAGGAAAAAAGTGGTCAGGTATGTTATTATAAGATTTGTTAATGAAAACTACTTCATCTTAATAACGATTATATATATTTTATGTGCAGACCACTTTCCCTCCAGTTCGAAGCAAGAATAAAGGTAAAACAAAAAAGGCTTCAGGAAAACAGAATGGAGCTGATACCAAACCTAAAAGAATTAAATCGTATGATTACTCTGCTTGGGACAAGTTTGACGAAGTAAGTTTCACTTGTTAATGGATACTTAAGATATATTTAGAAAACTACCCCCTTCGTGTAATTAGAAAAATACTAATATTAATTCTTCGGAAAGGACAAAGCATGCAAGGACGTCGAGAAAGAAGAGCAATCGGATCGTTCCGACGAGGAAATTACTTGCAAAGAAGCATTAAAAGAAAATTACGAAGTAGCAACAAGGCATAAAAATGAGGGCAATATTTTTGTACAAAAGCAGGAATGGGCTAAAGCAATTGCATGCTACAATCAAGCTATAAAAGCTTTCTCGTACGACGCCGTATTTTATGCCAATCGTGCGCTCTGCCAGTTGAAACTGGACAAGTAAGTTTTCGGTTTTTTAATATTAAAAGACTAACGTGCTCCAATTTTTAATCACACAAAAATACTGTACTTTTCTTAGTTCTCATTCCGCAGAATCAGATTGCACCAACGCGATACGATTGGACGAAACTTATGTGAAAGCTTATTATAGAAGAGCAACAGCTAGAGTGAATCTAAAACAGTATAAAGAAGCCAAACAAGACTTGGAAAAAGTCTTACAATTCGATCCGCTAAACACAGATGCAAAGGTGATGCTTCTTAAAATCGGAAACAAGATTAAGGTTTCAGATGTAAGTGACGAACGAAAGAGAAAAACTTTTCGAAATACTTAACTAAATTGTTATCTGTACACTATTTATCTTATTTTATGTAGTCAGATATTTCGTTGGAAGAATACACGGAGACATCGTCTGAAACATCATCAATCGAGAGGAAAATTGGTGAGAAAATTTGGTCCGATACTCGTCAGAGTATTCAGATAACAGAAATTACAGACACGGAGGACAGTATACATAGTAAAGAGGATGAGGGAAACGTTGAAAGTGTTAAAGATTTTAAAGACACTGAAGAGCAGGAAACGTCTGATACACCGGACGTGTCTGCTGCAGGAGAAACCGCTCCAAAAAAGGAAAAAAGGGATCCGCGTATACCTGACTGGTTGCCAGAGAAAGATGATGTCACTGTAATAGAACCTATTCAAAAGCTACCTCATTTGCGGTCAAAGGTAGGATCACGTAATTGAAAATCGTTTTATATAAACGCTTGTAGTGCGTATTATTTACAGAAGTCATTGACTAGAATACCAGTTAAGGAAGTCGAATTTGGCGCTATGCAATACAACCATGGAAATGAGAAGACGTGTAAAGAAAGTGAACCAGTAGAGTCAAAGAAAACTGACGATGAGCTTAAGAAAAATAATGATCTTACAACAGTTATCGAGTCTCCAGAAAACATAATGAATATACCTCCAGTTCCTAAAACAGCTGTACAGTTTGTAATGAATTGGAGAACAAACAAATCATCAGAATTTAGATATCGGTATTTGAAAGTAAGAATCATACGATTTAGTAATTTATCGGCGTCAAAGATGTTCATTTTAATACAACGAAAGGCTTGGATTCTAGAAATTGCCGGAGAACAATTTGCCAGAAATATTTCAAGATTCTATGGAATCTGTTATCTTTAGCGAAATATTGGAGGTTTTGAAGGTGGAATTTGTGAAAAGAAAAGAACCCATATTTTGTTATTTAAGAGACCTTAGTCAAGTGAAGCGATTTAGAGCTCTCGTCATGTTTGTTAGCAACAGCGAGAAAGAAAGTAGGTATTTTCGCATTGATCCTAAAATATTTTTAAGTATTAGTACTACTATTCCCTTTTTTATGATTTATTATGAATTTTTTAGATTTAAAGATACTCTTTGATCATTGCAAAAATATCGAGAATGTGTCCGAAGAGGAAGTTACAGCCTTACGGATTAAATATGAAGTCTGAAGAGAATTCAATGTCATGCAGTTAAGTGTAAAAATATCTTTAAGTTGTATGATATAGTTATGTATTTTGTATAAAGGTTCCTATCTACACAAAGACGATTAAATAAGATAGGGTTACTGTAATCATGTCGTAATTGTTTATATTACATTTTGTGTAACATACGATACTAGTTTATATTTGTACAATATGTACACTCTAAGTTGAACGAAGTATTGTGTCCATAAACAGGATTGTTAAAAAGTATCAAAAAATATTTTGATTACACAGATTACAGCAACAGCGACGGTTAAACATGACCGTTTAATAATGTTTGTATCCTTTGATCATTTTTCATTATTTGCGATTTTACTTGACATATTTTATCCAATTGCATTTCCACGTTCCGATCGATTTCTTTTAATGTCTCTTTCATAGGTTCTATTAATTCTTGGGTTTTTCTGAAATAAAAATGCTTTACTATACACAGAACACACAATGTGTGGTACTTAAGCGATTCTAAACGTTCTTACATTTTTTCTAACTTCAATTGTTCGTTCACTTGTTGGTATTGACTTCTCCATTCCAATAATTCTTTTTGCATTATCTCTACATCTTCCTGCGAAAATGATATATTTTACATCGTAGAGGCAGTAGTAATATAAAACGAAAGAGTGAAGAGAAAACCGTTTCTACCTGAAAATAATCTAATAGCTTTCCAAGTGGATTCGTGGTACGAGTTAAGGTTTGTATCGTGTTACGCAGTCTGTCGACTTCCTTTGTAACTACGTCGCGTTTCGCACTTGTATCCCACGCCTAATAAGAAATTTCAGTTCAATTTTATATTCAAATAGAACGATAGTAAGAAGAAGAAGAATTTAGGAATTAATTTAAATATCCTTACAATATTCGTTTTTTTAGGTATCACGTCTACGTTTTCATTGTTAACCAGTTCCTTTTGCGTTTCTAATATTTGGGCAACGAGGTGCCCATGTTTTTGTGTTAATTGATTGTCAGCTTTGTAGGTATCATTATTGCCTAAGGAATCGCTTCCTCCTCTAGTTTCCATAACCACCATATCCTCAGCGTCGTCGTCTTCCTTGGCGTCAGAATTTTCTACAATCACGCTAATATTCCCCATGGGTGTACTGGAAGAGATTTATAATAGCCTACAGGTTCTCCATAACATTCTGCGAGTTAAAAGGAAGGCGAAGACGATCCTTACAGTATCTCTTCGTTAACAATTAATTCTGCTTTCCCTCGTATTCTAGGCGCTGCGGGCCTAGCGCTAATTGGTCTTGCACTAGGTGGGCGTAAAGAAGTTTTTGGTCTAGAATTTGCTTGCGGAACACTGAAAGTGCTAAGTCTTACTAAGTTGCTATGAAATTCTAATCTTTTAGAAAACAGAGTGTATAAAGAGTTACCTCGCTTCGATGTTTTCTAATTGAGATCTTTGAATTTTTGATATTAGATTATCAGATTTCTCTGTATCCTGAACAGAATTTTCATTATTCATCGCGTCATTTTCTTTATTCTCAGTTATTTTATTATTTTCCGTGTTACTTGCGAACTTAGATTCCGAATGCATAGTGTCCGATACATTCGGGATGTGATTCTGAGATTCACTGCTTTCAGTATGCATTACTTGCTTTGATGTGTTTTCGGATTCTTTTTGTTTCTTGCTTTCATCTACCTTTTTTTCTGTATTTACGTTGGCTTGCAAAGGAGGGATCTCGGATGCGGGTACAGAAGACATTGTATGTTTAGGTTTAGCAGCTGAAGATTTTCTTCTATGGCCAGATAAAGGCACTTTGTTTGGAGGTGGCTACAAGTTATAATTTTAATTAGATTTCCTATCTTTATAACTTAAGTGTAAAACATTACAGTGTACCTCAGCTGGTGGAACATGCGTGACTTCAGCATTTTTTTGAGACTCTTCAGTTTCATTCTTATGTGTTTCTACTTCATTCTCACTTGCTGTATTTACACTAGAAGCTTTTCTCTTCTGTTCCACAGACCTGTCTTTGCTCGTGGCGCCTCTTTTTTGAGACACAGTTTTCGATGATGCTTTCTTTTCATCTTTCCCTACAGATGCTTTACTTCTCGAAGTTGATTTATTTTTTTCTGAACCCTTCTTATAATGTTCGATAGCTTCCACACTGCTTATCTAATTTAGAGGAAGCATCTTAGTTCTATGATCTTACTCCTATCACACCTTAAAGTACTCTATGTTACCTTTTTGTCTAAGGCCTTTCCAATCGCCTGTAACAACTCATTCGTCTTGGTCGCTTCCTGGCCTGAAATAATCTTACTAGCTCTTACGCTTAAATTTGCACCAGTGGTTAGTTCTGAAATTATTGTGCGGTACACCTCGATGAGAAGAAATAAGAATGCTGAGCTTCGCTTGTGCATTGATACAAGAATTAACTTACTGACAACATCGATTAACTTTGTTAAATAAGCAAGCTTCCCTTCTTTATTCTTGATATTTTCAGAGTTGAGTTCTTCTGCGGTAAATAAGCCATCTAAGAAACCAGTTTCCTTTATCACCTACGATACCATCCACTCGTCAATTTAAAGGTACGGGCTAATTAAGCTTTATTGTACGATAGAAAAGGGAATTGTGGGAAAGATACGTTACTGCTGTCACGATGTCATGAAGAAATCTAAACGGCGGCTTCTTCAGTAGCTTCTCGGTGAGTGGTGGTTTCTTGAAATACTTCCCAAGCAGATCTTGGGTCTTTTTAATTACTTCTGGCTTCACGTCGTCGGCCATTGTCAATTATATAGAATTAAAACGTGCTGCGAGCTTCAATGCACGGCTCTGGCAATGTTTGTGGGATTTGTG
Source organism: Andrena bicolor (assembly GCA_960531205.1). NCBI lineage: Eukaryota > Metazoa > Arthropoda > Insecta > Hymenoptera > Andrenidae > Andrena > Andrena bicolor. Next base: position 2,288,866 of record OY482668.1, on the reverse strand, counting down.
TAGCACTGAGTGGTTGCATAGCAACCACCATATGACCAACGTACATAGCAAGCGCTAAGGTGGAATTTCATCAGCCATTTTCTGGCAAACGTATGCAGACAATTACGTGTCACGGAAAAGTCTCTGCTTTCGAAGTCTATAAGTTCCAATAATTTCAATAATTTTGAGCTTTTGAAGTGTGACGTAACATAATATAAAATTTGTACGAAATTGGATACACGTCTTTTGCTAGTTCAGGAAATTACTTTTTATCAAATTTCCTTACAGACGGATGTTGAGAAAAATGTAAAGTGTACCGGGTACGAAAGTGGTGCACGTATTATTTTGACTAGTGTATTTCATAATATCATACAGGACACTTTATTACACGTATTTATTATTTAATAAATTATTTATATAGTTCTTCCGAATCCTATTACGTCTACGACTCTAACTCTACAAATGGTAGTTCGGAAAGCAATCAATGTAATTAAAAAGAAGTGGGAAACTGTCCCACTTTTAATTCCGTCTGAAGTTTATCACCGCTTTGAGTCGAAACTGTTTCAAATTAAATAAATAAATAGAATTATTTCATACACTGATACCTTAATAATTTAAAATTTATGGAACTTATTCAAACCACAATTATTGTACAAGTCTATCGCCCTACTGCTTACATTTTTAAGCCAACATCTTGCGTTCTCGTCAAGGGCGTCCGGAGACTTTTTTCCGGGAGAGAGGGGGAGGGGGGCAATTTTGGGATGATGGTAAAGAAAAATATACCCTCCTTATTTTTTAACCCATTTTTTACTGCCAATTTAATAAAGAATTCAGAACCAAAATTTAAGAAATTCCCTTTTGTAGTATAAACTTAATAAAGATCGGTTTTGAAAAATAAGCGATTTTTTTAAAAAAAATCAGGGGCGGGGAAACTGCATCTTTTGCAACCCCCTCCGGACGCCCAAGGTTCTCGTAAAAACTTGCCGAAACGTAAGTTTAAATTATATTTTACAATTTTATAAAGCTACAGTAAACATTCACTGAAAATGAATGGACCATTATACATTTATATCCAAAATTTAATAATCTCTATCTATGGCAAAAGAAGGAAGTTAGGCAGATCTTACAAAATCTTTTCCGAATAAGCAATCAAGTTTCTTACACTTAGAAGAATATAGTTGTTCAACTACAAGAGTAGCGGATATTCTGTTGTAAAGATTCCTTGTTATCCACAAGCTATTAATCATTCCCCACAACTATCCAATCCCTCCAATTTCAAGAGCTAAATAAAGTTAGAAAAAAAAACTCTTAAGCTTTTCCGCGCACAAGGTCCTCCGCGTCGCGGTACTCGCGCGCCTCAAGGTAGTCTGAGGACTTCCTTTTGCGCTGGCCGCGTCGGTGACGAAGAGTCGATTGGAGCACCACCCCGAAAACGCGTGTAATCGCGGCGCCCGTGAAAGCCTTCCTTATAAATTCGCCTTACGTCCCGGCGTTAGCGTTTTATGGTGCATTAATTAGTCCGCGATGAGGAGGCGGATAAAAAGGATTTTACAACGTTGTAAATGCAACAGGGAGGGAGGGTAGGAGGGCCGGTGATGCCTGACCTCTCGCGGGTTCTCCCGCTTGCTTCTCTAATTCCTCCTCCTTCCTTTTTGCGCGGCACCGGCGTGTCTCGTCGTATTTTACAAGGTATACACACGACTGTGACACACTCGGGCCGAGCACCGTTTATGGCTTTACCACATCCCCTTCGACTCGGCGTACACACCACCGATGCGTGCTTTATTGCCATCGTTTTATTAGGCTTTCGTTTAATTACCGCGGGGCATCCGGGCGAGCTTGGCATACTTCCATCCCGAGTTACAGGCGAATCGCGCGGCTTTCTAACAGGCTCGGTCCTTGTTTTAATACGCCCCGTCGGCTTTTCTTTCGTCGGTCTAACCGCTCTACAAGATGACCGCGGGGAAACCCCTGTCGCCGCGCGTCATTAGTGTAGGCGGAACTCACGCGATTTTCTCCATTGATGAGCTTCTATTCCATAATTAATAGCGAGAGGAAATGTTTGAATGGAAGAAAACTGGTAGGTATTGCTTTGCATCGGTGACGGAGTGACGAATTAATTCTCTCGAGACTTTCTGTTTTCTGTTTCTGTTTTAGTTTCTTAGCATATTTGCTTCTATTGCTCAACGAACTATAGTCTCTATTTTCCCTCCTCTCTCTCCCTTCGGGGTCCCAGCAGCGAGCGGAGTACCGAGAGAAAAGTGGTGGTCACCCATCTTTCCCCAGTACCCGCCCCGCGATGCTTAACTTCGGTGATCTAACGAGAACCGGTGTTTCCATCACGGCCACCGCCGCTGGTCTCTCGAGACTTTGTAAAAAAGAAAAGAAAACTGGATTCTATTCTTTAAATATATTTTCTATAATCAACCAATGAATTTCATTGAATTTACGTTGAAGATTTTTTTATCCCAAGTGCGCCACTGCCTTCGTTCCACTTTTCAATACGACGTTCGGAACGAATAGGTTTCCGCGACACTCGAAACAAATTGCCCCTGAAGCAAATGAATAAGCGGAAACATTTTCTTAAGATTACTAGTCATGTCACTTTATTAGACTGTCAAAGTTCCTTTGACTCGTTAAAATTAAATATCATACACGATAATATGGCATCGTCCCGCTTGCAAAACGAAATGATACAACACACAACACATGAAAAAAAAGAAAAACGTAACATGTAACACAGATTGGGAATCTCGTGTGGGCGATCAGAAAATTGATCTCACTCGAATCATTGGGGAGCGCGTGAAAGGATTTTTAGGTTACGCATATTTCAACGAGACTTCTCGTGCGGAAGATAGACTGTCGAAGGTGTCGAGCGCGAGCGAGGAAGGGAATAAAAATAATTTAGTTTATAAATTAGCTTAACAGACTTACGTATTACCCTACGATATTGCAGTCAACGATACACGATCGACGATTGATACTAATATTGCGCGTTACTTATACTTTTTCCATGTCATGCCTCGATACAACGACGATCGCCGTGCTCCTCGGAATTTTCAGGCGTCGATGAAGCCATACAAATTCTATGCTCGATTGTAAAGTGACTTTATAAATACAGAACCATTATGTCCTCGGTTTTTGGTAAATTATGTTACACTTCTATTTTACGCTTGCGTTCTTTGCGTCGCACTAATCGTTAATCGAATGTGGTCACTTTAATCCTTCGACCAATGAGCAGTGAATTTTCAGAAGGAAAGAAGGAAAAATAAAGTGTGAATCAGCTTTAAACTCGCTTCGCGGCGAAGAGTAAGAAACAAGCAAGACGCGTGAAAGTATCTCGAATTTACACACGAGTGTGAAGAAAATTACAGCATAATCCTTTGCACTGTTTATAGCGATTACTTTAGTCTGAGAATTCTGCGAAGTGGCAGTCAAAGGTAAAGGATTAAAGGTACACAACGCGCGAGTATTCCTCAGCATCGGAAGATACTGTTCGTTCACTCTGGTGTCGAATATATCTGACCAGTAATTTATATTTGATATTTATGGTGGAGCTAAATTTCTCTCGCATTACTGGATGCTTTTTGGTAAATAAAGATATTTAATGTAACTCACAATTGGAAAATAAAAATTCTTTTTTGAAGATGCTCCGTAACATTGATCGATATCCAAGCGAAATATAAAAGTCTCTAGTTCGTCGTGAATCACGTCTCACCGATTAATTTAGTTTAAAGTTCCAGAATTATTCACTGTCATTCACAACCGGAGTGACTGGCTCCCGCTTGCTTACCTCTTCACCACTAGCAAACGGATGTAAGGAGTTCAGGTAGTTCTAATCGGATGAAAGGACACACTGATACTAAATGTTTGCTTCGGTGAGACTGGATGCGTAGCCACGACCCTTGTCACGAATCAGAGAGGTAAACTAATGGAAAGGAATGACAGCGGGTATGAAGTGGGACATCTGTTATTACCGCCCCCTCTTTGCCCGCTAAAGGAGCCTCTACTGTTTACAAATCACCGGTTAATTACTAGATGGGATACCGACCACAGGTCTGCCTGAATTCTGTTTCAGTAGAAGCCAGTGCAAAATCATCGAACTTTCTATTCTCCATCCTACACCGTTCCACATTCTAGAAATCACAGTTAAACAGCCAATTCGCAAAACCAAATGAATGAACGACGATAAATACGAAAACCGTAGATCCACAAATATCGAACATAAACATAGCCTAATTACATGTTCGCCGACTTTCCGAGCCGTTCGCCCAGCGATCCCGCGGATCGAACAGCTTCTTCTTCTTCTCTAGCCTCTATCTCTTGCAACCGGGAGCGACTTCCTCCCTCGCGAGGAGCTTCCACGGTCCCCAAATATCCCCGGCGTTCCCGTCCATCGAAGGATCCCCGTGATCTGGACAATCGTTTTACAATTAGCCTCTGTCGCTGGACCGTTACAGTTCCCTCGTTCCTATCGAAGGGTCGCCGCCTGGAGGTCCCTCGGATCTACTTGCTGAGGACCACGCCGCAGGGCTGAACCACGCCGATGTTCGTCAGCTTCGGCCTCTTCGAGGTGGTCTTGCTCTCGTCCTTCTTCAGCAGCTCCTCTATCGAGTAAGGATTCCTCTTTCTCTGAGGTTGCGCCGGTCTTCCCTCGATCGTCGCTTCTTTGGCCATCGTGCTCTGCTCGCTGCCGGTCTCCAGGTTCCGTGGCGACGGGATCTTCTGCTTCTCACCGGCCATCGGCGTCGGGCTCTGCCGATTCTCCACGCTCCCGGACGAGCCTGACGTGCTGTGTCTGACGAACGCGCTACGGTCGCTGCCGATCTTTTGACCGAGCTCCAGGATCATCGGCGAGTTTTGGAACGGCTTGTAGTGGTCCTGGGACTCCGTGTTCTCGTCCAGGTCGCTCTTGTCCAGGGAATCGTCGCTACCCGCCATCGACGAGCTCGAGCTAGACTTCAGCTCCACCTGATTCGACGGCCCGTTCTGCTCCGACAGACGCTCCACGTCCAACGATCTGCAACGATATTTCAATTCTCCTCACTTTACGTGTCTAGTACGATCTGGAAATTCTGTCGCGCAATGAATCGATAAGGTTTTTAGTCGCTAATCGGTAGATGTCAGGGAGGACCTTCTGCTACTAGTGGAATGTAGTCGAAGCTTGGTAAACATGAGATACGTGACTGATTGTTTGAATTAAATTAGAAATGAATATTCACCGAATAAAATTTATGTTGTTGTTTAAATTAAATTAGAAACGAATATTCACCGAATAAAATTTACGTTGTTTAAATTAAATTAGAAACGAATATTCACCGAATAAAATTTACGTTGTTTAAATTAAATTAGAAACGAATATTCACCGAATAAAATTTACGTTGTTGTTTAAATTAAATTAGAAACGAATATTCACCGAATAAAATTCACGTTGTTGTTTAAATTAAATTAGAAACGAATATTCACCGAATAAAATTTACGTTGTTGTTTAAATTAAATTAGAAACGAATATTCACCGAATAAAATTTACGTTGTTGTTTAAATTAAATTAGAAACGAATATTCACCGAATAAAATTCGTGTTGTGTGTAAGAAGAATACAGAAGCAATACTTACGTGAACGATTGCATTCCGTGATGCAAGTGCAGCGTAGTTGCTTGGTAGAGCGATGAGTAAAAGCTCGGATTCCAGGATGGGGCGCTGGTGTTACCGGAAGTTGTGGAAATATGCAATGGTCCCAGAGCTCCCGGGTAAAACAACTGGTAATCAGTTCTCATAAGCGTGTCTGTGAATAACACATTGCATGTTCGTACAAGTCAAGCGCAAATTTCATTAAAACTATAAAGTAATATAAAACATACATTTTACACATTGAATCTGTCGAGTATAATAAATGAAGTTAAGCCGGAAACACGCGTCACACGCAACCGTAATTATCATAAAGCTGATTCCGAAATTGATTAAGGTTTAACTGCAACGTCTATACCTTCGTGCCCGTCACTTTAAATTGAGATCGACGTACGGAACGATCGAGATCGTGACTCCACTGGAATAGCCAATAGCAGAGAAAAAAAAGGAAAACCAGAGGAGGAAGGAGAACATCGTTTTTAAAGATTAAAAAACACTGTTATATCGTCCTGAAGAATTAACAAGGAGTATTTCCTTTTTTAACGTAGCCCAAAAATTGTTAACTAACAGGAAACAAATTCTTTTTCCATCCACTATTGACTCGCAATAGGTAACTATGGCGTCTTCATTTTCTGCGAAGCTTGAAACAATCCCATTCGACGAGCAGAAATTCTTGACATGTGCCATGCATCTCGGACCGTCGCAAATATTCGTGACGCGATTCCACCGGCAAAAGGAGCAGCCTTATAGACAATTTACAGAATAAACGAGGTAAATTGTGAGGCAAATTTGAAGTTCCTTTAAGGGGTTGCGTGACGATCATCTCGCGGCAGCTCGCTGACGAGTCAATCGGCCACAGGGTATTTTCGAATTCTTCTCCAATTTTTCTCCCTTCCCCTCCTTCTCGCCCTCCTTCTCGCCCCTTCCCCCGCGTCCCGTTCCCCTCGATTGTTGCATTTCTGCAACCTCCCGTCCCTTTCTCCTTCCCTCCTTCGTTTCTCGTCTATGGGCAGCCGAATTACGGGGACGCAAAAACGGGCAAAACAATGCAAAAAATTCCACGGAGTGATTCCACGATACGGACAGATGTTTAGGGGATCATTAGCCGGTAATGGCGCACTCGCGACGCAGCTTTCCTCCGCATAATGACTCACGAAGCTGCAGAAAGATACGCGCTCGAAGACTGCTTGATGCGAAACTATAGGCATCCACAAGAAGCCCGCATTCTGACGTGGAGAAACACGAATTGATTCCAGAACAAGTTCGCTTTGGCAATTTAAAATATCCAAAACCAACTGTCCCATAATTATGATACAGCCACGGGATATTTATGAAAAATCGAAGTGTTTGAAGACGTTCAAGATTTCTTCGAACCTCGAATATGCGAGAGGGAGTGGCAAGTGTTTAAAAATTGCTGATTGACTCTAATTAACATTAAATATTGAAATACAATTTTAAAATCAAATTATCGTTTACAAAAGCTGCTGCATCTATCGGTGGAACGAACTCAAACGATTTACGGAGCATTGCGAAATTGTTTAAATAATATTCAAATGATTAAGTTGGAGAGATTTCGTTGAGAGGAGATGTTGATTTCACTTCGAACCTAACGAACCGAAACGATTTACGGAGCATTGCGAAATTGTTTAAATAATATTCAAATGATTTCGTTGAGAGGAGTTGTAGATTTCACTTCGTACCTCTGTTAGCGACGTTCGGCGAGACTTGCGATGCGTAAGTGCTGGGGGATCCACTCTCCATGCCCGCGTGATCAGTGTGAAGTCCTCCGCCCCGTAAAATCCGATTTACAGAGGAAACAGAGGGTAAGCTTTGCGGATCGCAAGCTCCTTGCCGCGCGAGCTGCTCCCGAATCTCCCAGGCGAACATGGTCGGTTGTTCTTGCTTCATTCGTAGAATTTTTTTGACAACCGTGGGTGTAGCCACTTGCTGGAACAGCAAAGATCGTTTGCGAGTTACGATTAATGAGGCAACAAACTTATGTCTCTCGTCGAAGAGACCATCGCTCTATTCCACTTCACTCAACGTTCCCCTTGAATCAATCAACTCGACGGACCACTGCGCCCAAAATCTAATTGCCGATTAAGCAGGCTGTATTTAAGAATCGCGAACACTTTCCAGCTAAAGTAAAGGAGTGCGTACAGGGAAGTGGAAGGGATTGAAACAGTGTTACGACCTGCCACCTGATGTTCTCGAAAGGGGCGATCCGTATCGCGGTCATTTTCGAAACTTAAACGGTTGATGCGTGCGATCCTTGTCGAGATACGGCCCGATCTTATCGATTCAATATCATGCCCTGAGTACCATCGATTCTGCCTACACGATTTTTACATCTGATCTTCCTTGGTCCGAATGATACTTTCCTCGTTGATGAAACGGCGGATAAGATTGTCGGGGATACCGGTACGCAATACGCACGACAAAGGGACACTTTGAATGGTAAAAATATAGAAATCTAGTAGTCGCAAAACCTTATAGGGTAATTCAGGGTGAGATGGCTCGATCACGCTCCCTTTGCTAATATATTTTTGTCCTTTATAAAACCACTAAATTTACGGTGTGCTGATTTTTTTAAAAACTGGGCCATCTCTCCCCGACTTACCCTATAAAATTTTATTAACCCTCGAGCGGGCACGCCGGTGAACTCAGTTCCGTAATTCAGAGTAATTAGTCTACATACCATATTTATGTTTTCCAAATTTTTCTAATGTTTAAAATGTTTTATATTTACTATTTTTGTGTTATTAAGTATATTTATTGTATTCTTGGGTACATTGCTATTATTTTCCCATGATTATTTTCAACTTGAACTGAGTTCACCACGCGCCTGGTCGCGTAACTCTGACTGGCGCGCCCGCCCGAGGGTTAATTAGTCTGAGCATTAGATTCAAGCGAGATCAGTGAATCCTCGAAGTGTCCGCGAATAGAATCCAAAAGTCTACTGTAGATTTCTTCCTCGTTGATATTTAGTCACCACCCCTTCAACTGTTCTTCGCCCCCCCTATAGGTCGTTCCAGGTTCGCGGTTACCGGTCGGAAGCGCAACGGTCCCAGCGGTCGCGACCGTTGTCGATCGTTAACCCGGTCGTTTCTGGCCGCGCGGAGGGACCGGGACCCCGGCTATCTTATCGACAAATTAACGCGAATGTGGTCACACTGTCGTCGAGAGGGGCGCACGGCCCACATGTCGTTCACAGGTGAAACACGTCCAGCCGTGAATCAGATAACGGGAGAAGGTCCCAGAGGTAGGTGGGTAACGCGTACCACCGCACTTTATTACAGTTTAGCCCCCGGTTTGCCGAGGTGGCGGGGCCCGGCCTCGCCCGCTGCCTCGTCGGGGACGATGTTCGGTTCTTCCCCGGCGCTCGGGCGTCCCGGGGCCCCCACCAGTGGTGCTCAAATCTGGCCGGCCGTCATTTGACTTGCTAATGAACGGCAGGGGCCCGATAATTTTATGCTAACGCGATGGAAATGATATTCGGCGTACAGATTTTCGAGATCGCCGATTTCTCGGTGGGGCGCGACCAAGCCGACCAGTCGGAGAGAACGGTATGGGCCACGAGGGGGGGTGGCGTGTGCATTTTTCTGCGTGCAATTCCGCGTAACGTGCCTCCGATCACTTTCAGCTATTCGGGCGGGGTCGGTGCTTGGAACTCGTTTCCACCTCCCTTTTCGAAGGATATTAATTGAATGTAAGATTAATCTGTGATGACAGTGACCTGGCGAAACTATCGCCCGAGGGCCAGACACGATGAAGGCTTTTTAAATGACCCATTTTTATAAACTTATTTTTTATATCATTAAAAAATGAAAAGTATAACAAATTTTTCTGTTAACAAATCTTTGGGGTTTCTAAATTATTAGTACCCTTTTTACCACACCCTCCCCCTTTCCAAGTGACGCCACTGACTTAGTGACCCACGGGATAGTATTAAAAAAATTAATGAACAAAATTCGACTCACTTCTCAAAAAGGTTCGCCATCACTGGAAAAGATCGTCCACGATTTCACGGGACTGTATCCTATTTTATCGGAGGATATACCCACTAGGTACTTTTTATACACGCGTTTGAACTAAATCTAGCGTCCCTAACCCCGTAAGACCCACTTCCGTAATATTACGAATTTCTTAGTCTCAAAATTCCACCCCCAAAATATTACCACCGCTAGAATAAAAAATAAACATTTCTCTCAAGAAACCGTGTTTCATTACATGCTCATAAACATTTATATAGTAAAATAGAAACCTAAAAGAAGGCCGCAAGCTTTGGTCGTTTTTCAAAAATTCAGTGTGCCGTTAACCCTTAGACTGCCCCTATAGCCACTATATTGGCACGTATCTACCCCCTCGACTCTATGGGACCTATTGACTACTCATACATAAAAATTTTTGGAAAAAAAGGACCCCTATTTTTCGAAAAAATAGCGGCAGCCTAAGGGTTAAAGGGCTAATCTCCATCCAGATTACCACTCTCCTTTCACGAAACCGACTCTCCCGCAGTGAAGACGAACCGAACTAAATCGCCTCTGTGGATCGAAGCCCCCGCAGTCCCATCGAACACGTTGACACAATGCGGATAGCAACACCGAGGCGATGTCCATTGAATAGCACCGATACGGGAGCACCACTGGTGGGCAGGGCGTTTAAGGGGTTAGCCGAGCCGTCGATCTAATAGTTTCAGGGGTTAGGACAAGCATCGCGTGCTCCCGGGAGCATCTCAGATTCTAATCTGACACTTCCGTCGTCATTTCCACAATTACCCTTAGCCGACCCACCGGTGTACGTGTCCCGATGCCTACCCTCTCCGGGCGTTGTACGCTCGAGGGTTACACGGGGCGGACGCGAGCTACTACACGCCGGCGATCGACGGTGTCTTTCGTGTGCGTGCTGCCACGCCACAAAGGAAATTGGCCGGCCCGGACAGTCGGACATCTGGCGCTAAACGTTAGATAACGTAGGCTATCGAACAGGTTGACCAACTCGGTAATTACGGGCGAATGTCTGCTGCCTCTGGCCGCGGTGTGTGCTCCAGCCGTTTCCGATGACAAGACGTGCGCCGGGATCCGTCCCAACGTCTTTTTGGCCGTCACCCTTTCGTCCCCTGCGCCTCTTCCATTCTTCCCGGAGGGGATATACTTTATCAGTCAACTCGCTCCTCGTTGCTTTACCTCCGCAGCTGAAACTACATTCTTCCCGTAGAATACAACGTCGATTCCCCTCTATTACCGAGTCGATTCCTCCGCACCGTAGTCCCCGGCAAATTGCTAATCCCGGAACTACATTAATTATTACTCCGTCGCGCAAATACGAGGAGCCTCCGTCCACGAGTCGCATGCCGCTTGTTTTCGTCGCTCCGTGACGTTTCATCGGCTATTACTGAATCATTCAACGGGAAATAAATACCCATCCGGCGGGTGGCTCGATATGCCATCGCGCGCGCGGCGAAGATCTTAATTACGAGATAAATGGGAAAGCTGGCCGATCGACGAGTTGGAATCGCCGAGGAAACGAATGGTCGCGTGCGAGGATATTTATGGCGTTTTCTTGGAGAGCGGCCTGTTAAATGCGCGCAACGTGGAATCAAGGGGTGCGCTGAAGATTCTTACAATATTTACCAATGGCCAAGTGTATTGCAAATTTATCATCAGCGATCGAATTAATAATCTAGATAATTAGGGTAAACCAACCAGTAATTGACCGCATAGGGTAGATGTACCGTTTGTGGCCATTGTACCATTTTTGGCCATGTGTATAATTATCGCGTTTTTTTCGCTCGAAATTGCTTGCAGACACTTAATTATGTGTAGAATTTCAAATCGTAAATATTTTGTTTAGTATACCACCAGAAATATAAGGTTACATTTATTGCTTACGCGAAAAGGTGAAAAATGGATTTCTTATATTTTTTAACTTTATTAATTCTTTAACGATTTCTCTAGTTAATGGTAACTTAGACGTTAATAGTAACGATAGTGTAAAATTTAGTAAAGCTTTTAGTTTCCTGATTTGAAGTACAGTTTTAAAGATAATTACGATGAAAGTCACTGAAATCCTTAAAGTGGCCACAAATGGTGCATCTACTCTACCAGTGAATGACCATTAGGCAAAGAAATGTCAATTATAAATTTAAAAATTACTATTTGTTTATAAATACAGTGTAGTTGCACTTTTAATATCCCATATTTTTAGTTTTGCGTATTAAACAAACATTAATAAGTACAATTCTTAATAAAAGTATGCGGTCATTTACTGGGTTTCTCATTCAACAATTCGGTCATTTACTGGGTTCCTCATTCAACAATTCGGTCATTTACTGGGTTCCTCATTCAACAATTCGGTCATTTACTGGGTTTCTCATTCAACAATTCGGTCATTTACTGGGTTTCTCATTCAACAAATCGGTCATTTACTGGGTTTCTCATTCAACAATTCGGTCATTTACTGGGTTCCTCATTCAACAATTCGGTCATTTACTGGGTTCCTCATTCAACAATTTGGTCATTTACTGGGTTTCTCATTCAACAATTCGGTCATTTACTGGGTTCCTCATTCAACAATTCGGTCATTTACTGGGTTTCTCATTCAACAATTCGGTCATTTACTGGGTTCCTCATTCAACAATTCGGTCATTTACTGGTTTGTTTCCCTATTTTCGGCGAACTTTAGCAAATGTTGCTATGGACTTCTCACTGTAAAGTGATTATCAGTTAAGCGCGCGGAGTCATGAGGGAAAAACACGAGCAAGTTCAGAGCGAAGGAAAAAGGACCATTCGGAGCGTATAAGTGGAACGTTTATGCTTTGGTATACTCTCACTGTAAAGAGTATAATTTTTCGTACGCGCACTCCTCCCCGAGACGTATAATTTCCAGCGTCTCAGAGATATCAATGCTCCACCCTAAATTCAATATTTTTGCAAATACTACGTCCGTAATTTCCATTACAACGCGTAATAGCAGGATATCTCGGCCGTGGAGCGGCTGCGCAGGCTCGTCACCAGATTAATTCCTCGTAATACGCATCCTCGACGGCGAGGGGCGCGGTTCCAGGAACATTGCGCCGGCTTTTCCGTAAACGAATGGGAATCGCGGGTTGCCTCGCGCAGGGGCGACGGATCGCGGCACCTGTGAAACGGCTGGGGGGTTAAGCAAACACAGAAAAAGAGGAGCGGTCGGCGAAGATTGCGCGATTTTCTCGCCGAGCTGCGACGTTCCACTTTATTATCGGGCCGGGGAGGGGAGTTCGACGGGGCGTACATTTTTCATGAGACAATTTCCTCTGCCGTGATGCGAGTCCATTATCTGACGCGTATCGCGGCTGGTGCGAGCACGTACACGGGGGCCCGGAGATAACGACGAAAGTACCGGGACATGCTTCGGAAACGTTGCGCACCGTACCGCGAACACGTGTAGATCGACGATAGTTCGACAATTAATTCGCAAATTAACCGGTCGATCGGAAAATAATGAGGCGACCTTAACGGGCGTGACGCTTCGATCGACGTGGAACGATTACCGCGGCGGAATTTCATCGGTCGACTTGAATATCCTTCGGCCTTGTAATGTGCGATTAGGAATAAGATAAACGCACCAGTAAATGAACAGTTAAGGCTAATGAATGAACACTATCATAAAATTATGTTTGCAGCGCGATTGATTCCACGTGCTGCAAAAATTGTTTGGATATGAAGCAAGAAACGAAAAGAAGTCTCTAGTTAATTAGTTGCTTACTTTAATAACTTATTTTACTCATTTTAATAAAAATGTTCATTCACTGGTACGTGTTCATTTACTGGTACATACACCCTACGTACTTTTAGAATTCATTTTTTTTTTAGATTCATTCGGCATTGCTTAATTTATTAACCCTTTAGCGCCAAACGTATCATATATGATACATTCTTTTTTTTTTGCCGTTTGCACTCGCGTTTCGCTGTTTGCAAGTTTAAGTGAAACATATTTAGTGTAGTTTTATTCACTGAAGAACGTTGGACCTATCTGAACCCTATATTCTTTGGTTTTATGCATTTTGACTTCTGAAAAAATAAATTACAAAAAGTAAAAAAAAAATTTTGTATTAAAATATATAAATTCAGACCATTATTAACGATAATAAAAATGAGATATTTTTTCTTCAACGGCATCCAGGTGCGGGCGCTAAAGGGTTAAACTCGTGTGTTTATAGAATTGATTTCTATTACTTAGGTAATTTACGTAGGTGTATGTTTTCATAATACTTCGTTATGGAGAAGTTTATTGTGAGAAGAGGGAAGTAAAAATTGTCTTTAGAGACTGATCGTTGCTCACGTTTCACGTGGCTCCTCGATGTCTGACATACCAGTGACTCTGACTCCTTCGAGCGGCGAGATTAAATCTACGGAATGGCTCGCCTTAATGCACGACGCACTTAAAACGGCAGTCTGCAGTTTTCCGACGGTCTACACTTAGTTTTCGTTAGTTGGCAAAAATTTGGGCGAGTTCCAGTGGGGAAGTCTTAAAAGCTGCTTTTAGGAACTGCGATCGGTTTATAACTACCGTGCAATTAAGAATTCTAAGCGCTAGTTTTATATGTAGCCTGAGATAATATATTTAGTTACGGAATTGTCGAGTAGGTATCTTAAATAAAATTTAAACAAAAACTGCGTATAAATGTTTGCTATGTTGCAATTATTTCGCCGACTTCACTTCCATTAGTAAATGTTTCTCTTGCTTGCGGACAAAAAGAACTGCCTTTACGAAATCGTACTAAGGGTGGGGACAGGGAATATACATTTTTAGTAATTTCGCTTGGTGAAGTGAGTCAACTGGGACTACAGAACTGCCGAATCACAAAGGTTTACGAAGTAAATAGAAATGTTCGCATAAGAGAAAGTTAAAGATTTGGTGTACTTTGGTTAAAAACGGGGAATGTCTAACCTCCACTGGAACAAATTAGGGAATGTTTCAGTCTTCTTACTTGCAACATTTCTGATTGGTGGAAGCTTGCATTACGTCATTGTTTTGGAAATAGTAGAAGTGGATATTTATTATTCTGTCTCAGTAGTGTTCTGCAGTGTTGAACTTGAAAAAAATAGAATAATGTAAAACAATTATTTGTTCGCTCCAGTTTTTCTTCTAATGCCTAATTAGAGTATAAACTACGTGTTATGAAAAATACAGATAAGTTGATTGAACCTTGTTTCTTTATGGCTACTAAAGCATTAGAACTCGATTTTCTCAATATAAAGCTGTTTTGCGAAATTCCTTGTTTTACGTTGATTGAACCTTGTTTCTTTATGGCTACTAAACTATTAGAACTCGATTTTCTCAATAAAGCTATTTTGCGAAATTCCTTGTTTTACGTTGATTGAACCTTGTTTCTTTATGGCTACTAAAGCATTAGAACTCGATTTTCTCAATAAAGCTGTTTTGCGAAATTCCTTGTTTTACGTCGATTGAACCTTGTTTCTTTATGGCTACTAAAGTATTAGACCTCGCTTTTCTCAATAAAGCTGTTTTGCGAAATTCCTTGTTTTACGTTGATTGAACCTTGTTTCTTCATGGCTACTAAAGCATTAGAACTCGATTTTCTCAATATAAAGCTGTTTTGCGACATTCTTTGTTTTACGTTGATTGAACCTTGTTTCTTTATGGCTACTAAAGTATTAGAACTCGATTTTCTCAATATAAAGCTGTTTTGCGGAATTCTTTATTTTACGTTGATTGAACCTTGTTTCTTTATGGCTACTAAAGTATTAGAAGTCGATTTTCTCAAGATAAAACTGTTTTGCGAAATTCCTTGTTTTACCCACTTCCCCTTCAATACATTCTGAAGAACAGAGATAGAAGAACGTTTCAACCAAAAACTCCCAAAGAATCCAATAACTACTTATATTACGACTAACTCACATTAATTGAGGTAGTATCAATAATGTATTCCAATATTCTGCACCAATAAAATACATATAAAAGAGTAAAAAATTCATTCCTCCTAAATGCGGGTTAGTGCGTTTTTGCCCTCAATGCCTCATAAAATCTTCCAACAGTCACGGGCATTATCCCAGTGTCCTACGGAAGCGTTGGAATCACCGCCACTGTTCTTCCCACGGGCCCAAAGGCTCACCTGCGTTACCGCCGGCCGAAGCTTCCTGAACCACTAATTCGTCCCTCCCCGTCATGTCAACGGGCGATTAAACCAGAGTGCGTACTCTAAACTGCGGGAATTGCGTCGTACATATTGACTGTTTTGGCGTATCGCCGTTGCAAAATGAACACGCCGCAATAATGGCCGCTGATGGCGATCGTTTACATGCTCTCTCGATCGTCCCCGCGCAGAGTCAGAATTTAAATATGCTCTTCAGGTTTCCCTCGGCGGGAACACCGGGCGAGAGCATCGTGAAGACTCCTGCGGAGGTCGATGCACGGCCGAGGCGGCGTTATTAAAATAAATTCATTAAGCCGAAACCTCGGGGATCGTGCGGCCCGCGTCGCAAGAAATCCAACGCGTACGCTGCCTATGCAATTATATTGTCATTAGTGACGTCACACACGCGTAACACAGCGCGGCCGGGCGCGCTCTCTTTGTCGGTCGCGACGGGCGATGCTGTTTCGCGAGGATCCATCTGGATGCAGATCATCCGCCCCGCCGCACCGTGGCCGTTGATTATCGAACGCGTGTAACGCGCTGGATACGCGGTATCGTTCCTACATTGTACGAGGCAACTCGTTAGCCGGCAATCTTCTTCGCCGCTGTTTCGCAATCTACCGGGGAAAAACGAACCGCAGAAGGATAACTCTACGAGGCGAGCTTCTGGGGGAAGAAATCGCCCGAGGAAGTATTACGTTTCAACTAACTGTCGTTAATCGGCGAATACCGAGTAGCCGTGAGCATTTGCGCTTCAACGAGCGAGAGATGAAAGTAGCCAGTCGCCACATCGAAATCGGGCATCAGGGAAATGTTCCCAATTTGTTAATACCGGAAGGAAATCTGTTAGTTGTACGGTTACGATGAGCCAGGTGTTGGTCGTTATTTAAATAAAAAAGTATTTAAATAACGTAAATAAAAAGTATTTAAATAACGTAAATGAAAATGTATTTAAATAACGTAAATAGAAAAGTATTTAAATAACGTAAATAAAAAAGTATTTAAATAACGTAAATAGAAAAGTATTTAAATAACGTAAATAAAAAAGTATTTAAATAACGTAAATAAAAAAGTATTTAAATAACATAAATAAAAAAGTATTTAAATAACGTAAATAAAAAAGTATTTAAATAACGTACCTATCGAATAAAAGGTACTTTATCTTGACCCGTTGTCGAATAAAGATAACTCGGGTACGAGTGATAAATAATTTTTTTTATCTTTTATCCCAACTGAAAATTTGTATTTAGATAACGTATCGAATAAAAGATACTTCATCTTGACCCGTTTTCGAATTAAGATAACTCGAGTACGAGAGATAAATAATTTTTTTTATCTTTCATCCGAACTCAAAATTTGTATTTTTATCAAATAATTTTTTCCCCATCTCTGCAATGAATCACAATGAAGAAACTCGGTCGTCAAGGTATCGAAGTGCATCGGCAGAATGTCCCAAAGTATCGAGACTTTCCCATCCCCGTGTCATCAACGCTGATGCATTCGATCGTAATTGACCGATCAATTCGATATTCCTGGGTGGCTCGTTAAGTGTGGTGGAGAGGAATCCAACGAAAGTTATTAATATCGTAAATCGAGGGAAATCACGGCCGGGGTGGTCGGGCCCGGTCGTAAACAAAGAATTTGAAATTCAAATCTGCCACGCGTTAATGCGCGTCGGGGGTTGTCACGCGTCCCGGTGGAATTCACTTTTCTCGCGAAGCCGCGCGCTTAAAGGCCGCTAAGTGCGTCTAATTCGACTCGTTTCGGGGCGGGCGATCGACTTTTACGAGCCCGATTGCCCGGCGATTCCTCCGCGGCCGGGCGTCGTTCCGCGGCGGATTGGTCGCGCCAGGCCCGATAATTCCGCGCGACAAGCGGAGCCACGGGACTGCGAGAACCGTGCAAACCCATGAAATTATGCAAATGCACACCGCTGCAAGGTGTTTGGATAATTGCGTGCACTGTCGGGCCGAGCAGCCCTTACTTAAAATCACATCAGCGCCACTACTGGCCCCGGCTGCCTCGCGTCTCTTGCTCTCGTTCTTTCCCACTCTCTCTCTCTCTCTCGCGATTCTCCCTCATCAGTGTCACCGTCCCATAATGCACGCGCGTTTCCTCCCTTTATTACGCTTTTTGCCGATCTCGTAGTGCCATCCCGTAATTGCGATAGGAGGTGAAACGATTCACTCGGATTTCCGCCATCGGCGGCTCCGCTTTCTTGGAATCGCTTCCTCTCGCTGCCATCACCGTTTTATGCTCTCTTACAGCCCCTTTTGGATCGCTCGAGTGCGCGAACACTTAACTTTCTGTGGCTTTGCTTGCCGCAGGAGATTCTTAGGGGGATAAACGTTTGCTGATCACTTTGCTTAGGTATTGGGAAACCAAGAATTTCGATGCGCCAACTAGTGACAGAAAATTAAACTACTCTGAGTAGGCCGAAGTCCATACGATTATCAGTGTTTATATAGACATTTTGTGAAAAACAAGTGTTTTTAAATTTTTCTGAACACTAAATTTTTACTTCTTCGATTAATAAATAGTTATGTGGAATGTTTGATGGGATCCGAGCCCACTTGCAATAGTTTGCCAACTTACCACCGCGGCGCTGAAATCTAAGCCACGCCTCCACTTGGTTTCCCAATACATAGGATGATGTGATTCAAATTTCAAAGGGTGGAGAAATACTCTATTTCTATTCAATGACACTCACTTTCGTTTTACTTCCCCCGATGCTTCCTGGCCGAATGCTTCCCGTTTCGTAGAATCTCGTGAGGATCTTGGAGACGCATCCATGGGAGACGAGAAGCTGCCGCGAGATATCGCAAGGTCTCACACCGACCAGGGCGAGTTGCACGATCCTTTGTCGAACGCAGTCGGGCAGAGGCCTTCCATTAACAAAGACACCGCCCAATTGATTCACTCCTGCTTGACCTGCAACAACGAGTGATATTCAACCTTTCAATTTTAAATATCTTCATGAATATCCTCCATCACTTCGCGCGTACCTATAGAAATGGGAATGTATCGCAAATGAAACTCGGTCGAGGTGGCGCTCTGATCGTAGTGCTCTGAGCATGCGCGTGATGACGCCGTGACGTCGAACCAATCAACGCCAAGATGAGCTTGGCTTTGCGCTGGCGTTGATTGGTTCAACGTCACGGCGTCATCACGCGCATGCTCAGAGCAGAGATGCAAGATGCGAAGATTTTCGACTGCAGTAATGACGGTTACTCTACGTTCGCGCATGTTTGTTACGGTATCCCGCCAAAAAAGCCCGCGTAATGTACTAGTCAAGAATATTATTCTATAGAGCGGAGATATCACAAGCTGAGATACCTTACTCCACCGCAAGCGGCGCTGCAGTCGGAAATCTCCGCATCTTGCATCTCTGGCTCAGAGCACTTAAGAGCACTACGATCAGTGCGCCACCTCGACCGAGTTTCATTTGCGATACATTCCCATTAACCCTCCAAATTTTACCTGTCAGTCACCATGTAACCTAACCTGCAACCGTGTGTCCTAATAAAAAGAAACGGCGCTGCTATCGTTCCATTATTCAATCGCCGCGACAAGAAAGGCCCATTATCGTCATAATTCTGCAGAAGGAGAGGAATCGACGGGGGAATGGAAGCGCGGTCACGCGCCCGCAACCGGGCATTAACTAAATTAAATCATTAGCCGCGACGTAACGAAAAGATTGAAGGTATTGCCGAAAAAGGCGCAGGTGTGTTTTTTCGCCAGGCCGTTTCCAGGCACGTGGAAGGGCAACCGGAATAGTAATAATCTGCTAATAGTGCGTACACGGTTTTGGGAGGGACGGAGGGCAGATGCTTTTCCCCTGCCCTCTAATAATATTGGTAGCGTCGGATGTCCCCCAAAGGAGTCGCCTGACACATTCTTGCATACGCCTCCTCGGGAAAAGGAGACGTATAATTATCGTGACGTTCCGGCAGCGGATGTCGATGGAGGGACGGGCCCAGGCCGGAAAGAGGAACCGGCGATGCTCCTCGAAATTGTTTTCCGCTGATTCCCGGCACGTTTCAGGATCCCCTGAATTACCGGTTTTAACCATCTTTCACCCACTCGCCGCGAAATAAAATTACCAGCCGGGTTAGCCGGTTCTCTCCTACCGGTAATCGCTGACGACGCCATTTTAAACAGGAATCTACCATTTGGTGTCGTTCGCGCGATTTCCTAAACGGGAGGACGAACAGAATGTGTCCTCGGTTTTTGTGCGATTTTTATTACCGGAATTTTGATTATTTGCTGCTTGTTTTTGTTAATGAGAATGGTGCAGTAGTTATGGATGATTATCGTGGACGTGTCTTTGAATTCTATGACGCGTTAACTGACAATGAGTTTGTCTCTCATTTGTTAGCAAGAAACTAAGTTATAGTCTGACAAGCTTGTTACTTTCTTCTTCACGTGTTCCAGTGGAAATAATTAATCTGGTTCGATTAAAGTATCTGTAATTACTTGCCATGAAATCTTATAATACAAAGTAGAGTGTTTAAGTTATAATTCCTTATGAATAGCAAGTGAAATTTGATAACTGTTAATATGAGTTTTTATTCGAAGTCGTTTGAATTCCAATCGATTTTCTGTTTGGCCTCCACCATTTCGATGGAAAATAATACACCAGCGTTCTTTTTATTGACCATCCTGGTCTTTGGCGCGCAACTGTGCGTCAGCATGAAGGAGACCAGGCGATTTAGTCCTCAATAAAAGTGTCGCTCGATCGAAAATCAAAAGAAGTATTCATTACATGGTTCGGCCAATAAAAATTATCATAACGCTGGCAGTCACAGAGTTCATCTGGGTAAGACTACGAATTCGATTGATCTAGGATCTCTTAAAATCCTCCAAGCGCGCAGCTGCTTATGACTCCAATGATGGTCCTTCATACGAGGCAACTCTTTCTCATAACTCTTACGTTTGGTTTTTACTTTTACAACCACTACGTCAGCACAGAAATGATTCAATACACGTGACCCAAGCTTGCGAGTATCACTTCTCGCCAAATAAACGGTTCCAGCTAGTGGTGGAGAACTATCGATGGTATTTACGATAGTTATCGATGGTTCTCACTATCGAAATTTGTAATAATATTACAAATTAAATTTGGGATTCTGAATTTTTGAATTGACTAACCTACGATTTTCAATACCGATAATTATCAATAGTGAATATAATAATTTTTGAATTGACTAACCTACGATTTTCAATACCGATAATTATCGATAGTGAAAATAATAATTTTTTAATTGACTAAGTAACCTACGATTTTCAATACCGATAATTATCGATAGCGAAAATAAGCCATCTATAGTTTTCGATAGTGAGGATCATCGATAGTTCTCCGCCACTAATCCTAGCACGACGAATTAGAAAGCACCGTTTCAAAGTCTCCCGAAGGGTATCACTAACTTCAAAATGCACCTATCAAACTGGAACAATGAAGCTACTTACTCCGTAAAGGAAGGCGTGTCAATCCACATAGAAAGTGAGTCCATCGGTTGCATAATCTACCATTAAAAAGAAGCTCCATGCCTGTAAAATCTCATCGAAAGAAACAGCTTGGACCCCAAGTCCATGTCAGTTGCAGAGAATTCTTACGGAATTTTGGGCCGCGTATAATAATTATGCCGTTAAGTAATCGTTCGGCTACCGAAACGATTGGAGAATTAGGGACTTCTCGCTATTGGTGAGCCGCCGGAGGATTTATGGGAGATATAATACCGTCGCCGGTCCCTCGGACCTGTCTTTAGCCTGTTCCCTCTCGGAAGCTGAACGTGGTAGCTTTCGTTGGTAGGAAGAACCGCGGCGAGTGTGGCGTAACTCAAATTTTATTCCTCGCTTTAATGCCCGTCGGCCCATCTGGCCTCACGATTCTCAACGCGCGGATATAAAATTGCTGATCGATTGACGTTTTTATTCCGAGCGTTATGATTTTACGATTCTCAAAGCGTAGCCGGGCCCATTCGTAGACGGCCGCTGCGTTCGCGGCGAAAAATTCGTGAAACTTTACGCTAGTAGGCTTTTATCGGGGCCCATTTAATGGAAAGTCCGAAGTAAATCGTAAATCATGTTTAGAGATTGAGTGCTCGCCGCGGCGAGGAAGATACATCCAACGCGCGATGTTTTATTTCAAGTTTGGGCGAAGCTGGAGCTGCTAGTGTATCCTAGATTGCGAAAATTTCCAGGTCAGAGAAATGCCACTGTTGCTTCGACGAAACTGAGAGAAGAAGGTATGCAGACAAATCAGCCAAGATATAGCAAGTGTTCCAATCACTTGGTAAAGTTCTACAAACACGTGTCTCTCAGTTTTGTTTTTACTAGTAAAAGTATCGAAAAAAGCATACAAGTTCAGGCACTTTTTGGGGAAAAGTATATGTGAAAATCAAACACAATGTTTTTTCAATAAAAGATACATCTTTTAACTATTTTATTCTAAATTTTCATGAGATATTATTAACTAAAGGAGATATCGGCTTGGATAAGAATCGTGTTTTTTAAGCATTAGCTGGTTGAAATTCTCTAGGCCAAACAATGCATCTGAACGCAATAATTCAAATAGTTTTGAAAAATAAATAACTTACAGAGATACCTGACGTTTTCCGAATTTTAATACTTTATTCTTGTGAAAAACATTTTTCCGGACCTCGAAGTGGATGTAAATTTTATTGACTTGTGTCGTTACTTCTACCACAGCCAAAGGCAGCATTCTTTACCTGCATAGACTCCCGGATGATATCAACTAGATTTACGGAAACGAACGCTGGAGATATTTTTATCGATACGAGACTCCACTATGACATTATTTAATGGACCTGAAGCTTAGCTTTTTTGGCATTCTCGTGTGGCAGCACGTTTCACTATTATCACGCCGAACATAAATACGACGAAATTTAACGGAGAGAATTTAGGGGTTGAATGATGAAATTCTAGAAAATATATTTGACGCCAATACGCAATTTTTATGAATAACTGAATAAATGTCTATACTTATGAAAATGGTATATTGAAAAAGTTTGCAAAACAGTCTATTGCGTGGCAGAGAACAGGGTAGATATGCTTGTAGATCTATTAACTTTACCCTTCAACAAACTCGATTTTAAGTTACAAGAAGCTCCAGAACTCCCACGCTTATTCCCCATGTAACTTCTCCCGCACCTCTTAAAGCGGCCAATAAAAAGAAGATCGAAAGAGAAATTAGTAAACGACGAAAGAGGCACGTAGCCCAGGTACATACTCTTCGCCGGATGATTTAAGCCGCTTTCCATTAAAGCAGCGGCGACAAACATTTCGGCACGTTATTACGCGGAAATTACATCGAGAAGGGGAGAAATTCTCGCGTGTCGATCCCTCGTTATTCATCAGGCGATATCCGACAAGCGAAATAACGATTTATTCGGGATTATCGGCAATTATTATTTCGCCTCGTTGGAAAAAAAAAACGAATCCTGGACACTGGTCCCCGCAAGTGTGCCTTCCTACTCCTCGTTTTTCTTCTTCCCCTTTCTCCCTTTCTCTCTCTCTCTCTCCACTTTAATTTCGGCGCTACACGATAAGAAGAGTGTCGCTTCCTGTTCCAGAGCCTCCGAGGATCGAGCGAAATTACACGCGCGAGCCAGAGTACGCGACAGACCGGCCACGACACACGACCGCGGGCGAAATTATTATTACGGCAAAAACGAAGCAGGAAGTCGGCCCTCTTATCTTTATAAAAATCTCCGGGCGAAACGCGAAATCGCGCGAATAAATGTCGGATTCCCGCGACTCTCTTTTAACCCGACGGCGATGGCGATGGCGATGGCGCAAATTTATCGAGCGTGAAGATCCCCCAAGCGACTTCGGAATGGCCGGAGGAAAAAACGTGATTACAGTCGCATTCAATTAGTTGTCGCGGCTCCGCCGCTGTCGCGTTAGATCGGATCAAAAGGAGTCTTAAAAATCGTCAAGCGTGACATAATTTTTTAAAAGATTTAGGACGATTGCGACTGTCACAGGAGAATCTTATTCATTCGTCTATTTTAAAGTTAGAATTTCTTAAAAGACCCTTCACTGTAGGTACAATTTATATCGAAGCACTCGTGTCACCGAATCGTTCCCGATTTCTCATTTCTCTCCCCGTCATCCACCCAATTTCCACGTACTCAATAAAGTTTTATCACGAATCGATCGATCGTTTCAATTCCCTGCAATCTCCTCGGGATCTTTACAGCCCCGTGAACGTCGTCGAGGCAAGTGGGATTGAAAACTTCCAACCATTAACGAGCTAATTATCTGCTAACGCGATGCACCTTGAGAGAAGAGGATGGGGACAAACGGGAGGTGGATTGTATTTTCAGGTTAAATATCGATCGTACGTTTCAATTACGGATACAATGCGATTCGAGGATCGACTCGAGTTGTATCGCGTGTCCCCTCGTACGCAAAATGGGAGAGAGAAAGAGAGAGAGAGAGAGAGGAAAAATCTGTTAGCGTAGATGGATCGTGATTACAGGTAGGCAGGTGTATAGTTTGGTTAGGGCCTAAATGGCGAGCGCGCGATAGAGATCGCCGTTGCCTCGCATTAGTTCGCTAATTCTAAGCTAATCATTATTGTGTATCCAGAGATACGCCCTAGCTCATGCTGCGCCATTCGCCGTCGGATGAATGTTTTTTACCTGGCAAGTTTATGCTAGTTTATTACGCAGCGGCAGAATTTCGGCCGCCTTTTCCCTTTTCCTCGTTAGTAATGGTGGAGAACTATCGATGGTACTTACGATAGTTATCGATGGTTCTCAGTATCGAAAACTATAGATGGCTTATTTTCACTATCGAAAACTATAGATGGCTCATTTTCACTATCGAAAACTATAGATGGCTTATTTTCACTATCGAAAACTATAGATGGCTTATTTTCACTATTGAAAACTACAGATGGCTTATTTTCACTATCGAAAACTATAGATGGCTTATTTTCACTATCGAAAACTATAGATGGCTTATTTTTGCTCTATCGAAAACTATAGATGGCTTATTTTCACTATCGAAAACTATAGATGGCTTATTTTCACTATCGATAATTATCGGTATTGAAAATCGTAGGTTAGTCAATTAAAAAATTATTATTTTCACTATCGATAATTATCGGTATTGAAAATCGTTGGTTAGTGAATTCAAAAATAATAACAGCTGAAATTCAGAATCCCAAATTTAATTTGTAATATTATTACAAATTTCGTAGTGAGAACATCGATAACTATCGTAAGTACCATCGATAGTTCACCACTAGCTCCGCTTCGCCATACTTCATTTTTCAACTTATCAGTTCCACTCAGCTCGCCGAGATCTCCTCCTTCGACCGATGAAGATGTAATTACGGTTACCCTCTCGCGACAACGATAGAAACTATTCCTACGCAGGATGGAAGGCTGTGTGATTAGAAGCGCCCAAGATGGTAACAGGGAAAGAGATTTTGTCTTCGAATGTGTTGCTAATATCAGTAGTTACCATTTTGAATAGTTCGTAACAGCTGCAATCGTCCCATGTCCCCGACTTACCAGGTTTACTTCTTCGAACAGCTAAAGGGGCAACCTCTGATCCCGACGACCGTTCAGCTGACTAGCAACGAGCGGATCGAACGGCGGTTAACAGTCGCCAGAAGTTCAGCCGGGGCGTCGTGCCGCGGACATTAGGCGAAGGAGATCGGAGAGACCCGGGGTACGGAAAGAGCACCGGGGGACCGGAGGGGGCAGTGCGATGTAATTAAAGTCGTTTAATAACGGGTCCATAGATCTTGCCTTCTCGATCCGGCGTATAAAATTCTTCGTTAATTACTGTCAAAGTGCCTTCCAAATCGTAATTTAGCTGATGCCTCGAGCCAATCGTTGGCCCGGCGGATACGCTCCCGCGAGAGGAGGACGGAAGCCGCGGGCTCCCGATGGAAAGGTGAGAGACGGCGAGAGGAAGGTGGCAAAGGGGTGTGGCGGCGGAGAGGGGAGGATCGAGTGATTTTAATTTTGTACTGTCGATTGCTCCGAACGACTCGTCTTCTGATCTTCGCCGACTGCTAGCTGACCTCGTGCTAAATGTCCGAGGAACGATAACGACGAGCCAGCCACGTCGTTGCATAAATCAGAAAGCCGGTGCTCTGGCCGGGCTATCAGCGAGCGAGTGCTATGCGGTACATAGTGCCGCTAATATTTTCTGCCTGATTGTGCACCGTAAATCGTCTTCGAACGGGGTCTGAATTCTGATGGGACTTTGGGGGTGCAGCGCTTCGACTAGGCAGGTGCATCGGGAAGAAGTTTGAACGGCAACATGAAGAGGGAAGAATGTTCTATAGTGCCCGTGAATGGAAGAATATTTTCTTGCTAACTTAGAATATAAAGAGGTTTCGAAAGAAGCTTCCGCGTCAAAGTGTCATTTATAATTCCGGCTACCTCTGATCACAGAGGTGGTGTCGATTTCGGACTCCAAGTAGCCGCGAGTTTCTAAGCTGAAAATGTCCTCAGACTCACCTGTATGCGGCATATTGATCCAAGGATTTAGCTCCGGCAATCTGCAACAGAAAGATGGGCCGAGGTTAACGATTGTGGACCGCTGGAGTGGACTCCGATTCCTCGGAGCAGGCGATTATTCGCGACTCGTCGCGTGGGGGCTTGGAACGTAACGATGTCCATATATTACGTACGTGTAGCCCCCACGGGTCTCGCATGTGTACGGGCGCAGGTTTACGGGAACGTAGCCTTTACTGTTAATGAATTTAAATGTATTCAAAGGGCGCGCTTGACGCTTGACATGGCAACCCTTAAATATGCAACGGTACCGCGCGGGCGAAATATTGCCGCGGCAGCGAGCCGTGACTCTCATTCCTCGAAAGTGACGCCAAGGGGAATCGAACCGATCCCCGTCGATCGAAGCTGACGATCCGATGATCTAATTGGGGGACGTCGGAATGAGTTATCGGCGTTAATCTGGGAGATAAAGGTGGCGCGCAATTTGGCGGAATTATCGGAATAAAATGACGCGTCGATGAATTTTTATTGAATTAATTTGATCGGCCACACGAGGGGTGAATTATTCATGATACTCAGTGGACTCGGTCGGACTTATTAGTGGAATATTTAGTGACACGATGCTCGAACTTCCAGTAGCTTTACAGGTATAAATTCGAAGTTTAACTTTGATGGAACCACCCCCATCCCTCTGCGTCTTAGTCAACTTAAATCTCCCTAGAACTCCGAAGTCAATTTGCTCTTCTCAAAATTTTAATACCCTCCTCGTGAAGCCAATAACAAACCTTCATCCATGCTTCAGAGTGACGGCCCTCCTTGTTCTCCTGTCATCCCGCGGAAAAAATGTATCGTCGAAAGGAGTGAAACGAGTGGGTGTGCCGGCGGTGGCTTGAGAAACGCCGCAGAGATCGAGCGGGAGCGGAAAACTACGTGGAATGCGTGCGTAGCGTGGCGGGTGGCGTGTACTTTGTGATGCAAATTAATGCGCGATTACCAAACCGCCCCGCAACCCCCGACCGCCCCTTCTCGTCGTTACCCTTGCTTCCTTCGTGTCGAGGCCTCCGCCGCGGACCGTGGCTACCAGCAAATGGCTACACGGCTTCGTGTGTGTCGTGTGGCTGCGTACCACAATTTCAGGTGTACTCGCGGGTCCACCGGCGCTCACCCCCTGCGCCACTCGATGCCTACCCACGCATTAAGCCTGGTTACACGCTCACTCCCGCCGCTAATCTGATGTAACTATTACACGTTACGCGGTGCACGGCCGACGTTATATCGACGGAATTATTCTCTGCCCCCTGGTCTTTTTCGTGCCCGTTGATTGATTCGTTGTAAAACGCTCGGGAGGATGAACTCGATAGCGTTGGAACGTTGGCGCTGACTGGCGATGAAGACGCTTCGTTGGAGTGCTTCCACGGATCACTCGATACTTTTCAGAGGTAAGTAATCGAATTCAATCAGAATTGAATGTCACTTGATACTTTTCAGAGGTAAGTAATCGAATTTAATCAGAATTGAATTTCACTCGACACTTTTCAGGGGTAAGTAATCGAATTCAATCAGAATTGAATGTCACTCGATACTTTTCAGAGGTAAGTAATCGAATTCAACCAGAATTGAATGTCACTCGACACTTATTAGAGGTAAGTAATCGAATTCAATCAGAATTGAATGTCACTCGATACTTTTCATCGAATTCAATCAGAATTGAATGTCACTCGATACTTTTCAGAGGTGAGTAATCGAATTCAATCAGAATTGAATGTCACTCGATACTTTTCAGAGGTGAGTAATCGAATTTAATCAGAATTGAATTTCACTCGACACTTATTAGAGGTAAGTAATCGAATTCAATCAGAATTGAATGTCACTCGATACTTTTCATCGAATTCAATCAGAATTGAATGTCACTCGATACTTTTCAGAGGTGAGTAATCGAATTCAATCAGAATTGAATGTCACTCGATACTTTTCAGAGGTGAGTAATCGAATTCAATCAGAATTGAATGTCTCTCGATAGTTTTCATCGAATTCAATCAGAATTGAATCTCACTCGATACTTTTCAGAGGTGAGTAATCGAATTCAATCAGAATTGAATGTCACTCGATACTTTTCAGAGGTGAGTAATCGAATTCAATCAGAATTGAATGTCTCTCGATACTTTTCATCGAATTCAATCAGAATTGAATCTCACTCGATACTTTTCAGAGGTGAGTAATCGAATTCAATCAGAATTGAATGTCTCTCGATAATTTTCATCGAATTCAATCAGAATTGAATGTCACTCGATACTTTTCAGAGGTGAGTAATCGAATTCAATCAGAATTGAATGTCTCTCGATAATTTTCATCGAATTCAATCAGAATTGAATGTCTCTCGATACTTTTCATCGAATTCAATCAGAATTGAATGTCACTCGACACTTTTCAGAGGTAAGTAATCGAATTCAATCAGAATTGAATGTCACTCGATACTTTTCAGAGGTAAGTAATCGAATTCAATCAAAACCTAACCTGTCACTCGATACTTTTCAGAGGTAAGTAATCGAATTCAATCAGAATTGAATGTCACTCGACACTTTTCAGAGGTAAGTAATCGAATTGAATTCTTCCGGTGAATCGATCGCCAGGTCTCTGAAAGCATATTGTTCTCTTCCTGGTCCCCGAGGATTAGCTTTATTCCGTTTTACTCCATATTCTGTGACGAGGGAAAAACCGGACACCATCCTCGATCGGGATATGGATCGGGAGTAACAAACTCAGCCGTGTATCTGGCTAGTGTAGCGGCGAAAAATCGAGATGCGCAAGAAGCCGAGAATGTCGCATATACGGTCGCGCGTACCGGTAAGAAAACGGCTGAAATATTTTTGCCCAGCGTCCGCGCGAAGACCTGGAAAATTGACGGTGCAAAGTTATTACGGCGACCGTCGCCTCGAAAAACTCGACCCTACGTATATGGCGTTTGTAAAGTTCGAGGATGCTAAAATTCCATCACGCAGCGATTTCAAGGTGTCAAGCGCTACTCGTTAAAGTTGCAGCTGCAGTTGCGCGAAACGCGGCCCCCTTTACCCTGTCCGATGCGACGGAGCAACTGGGGCGTCGACGAAGAGGAACACGGATGGTGCACGACGGTGCACGGCTGTTTCAATTAAATTGATTCCTTTGTGGAATCCCGTGCAACGAAAGCAGAAACACGGGAATCGGCGGCGGCCACGAAAATGGCGAAACACGAGTCGCTTTCTACCTACTTCCAACTCAACGAGTATTGGTGGTTTTATCTTCTATATTTCAGACGCAGCAACTTTCGTAAAAAGGTTTCTATTTAAATTACCATTGTCCGCTGTGAAAGCCACCTTAACGAAATTTCCATATCAGTTCCTCGTGAATCTCAGACATTCTTAGTTACGTTAAATTAACCCTACGTGGTCACAGGTTTTTATTATCACAAATTATAAATCAGACGGGGTTAACTGCACCCCAGCGTCGTTTCTCAATTATTATTTTCGTATTTTTTAATCTTTCAACTTTCGAATGAATTGAGTAAATTTTTATATGATATAATTTGCAGTTGATAAAATAGTTTACGAATTCTTAAAAATTCACCACATTTTTCAATTTTAATATGAGATTCTAAAAATTTACAGAAATATTGGCAAAGACGTATGCTTCTTGGAGAAAATTGCATGGGGTGCGATGCACCCCGTGTGACCATGAAGGGTTAATATTCAATCCCCCCGTAAAGCAACGTAACTGGCTATAACACAGAATTTCCACCAATTTATGGTTTACTACCCTCGAACACTCGTACAGCGAAAAACAGTTGTCTTCTGTGGACAAAGAGGGTTGGGCTTCGCCGAGAGTGTCGGCCATCAGTAGTCCCAAGGGGCAACGCGACGAGCAGCCGTCCGCAATAAAATATCTCGGTAATGAGGATTGAACGATTATTATAAATCAAACAGCGCCGCGAACGCGGATCGCTCGCCGCATTTCTCGCGCGCCACGTGTTTTGCCGGTGTTACTCTCTCGTGAACACGTGTCCCGCCTCCTGCTTTATACTTCTTTCTTCATCTCGTTCCTCTCCGCGTCCCGGCCGGCTACGTGCAAAAGTGACGTACGCACCGAACGGCCCCCGACACGCTGAATTTTTCTCCTCCGTGGCAACAGGCCGCCGCCGAAGGGTAACTTCTTTTGGCGCAGGCTATGATCCCGATGTTTCAATTACATCGTTTCGGGTGAAAGTCGCGGCCTAAAATCGCGGCGGGGGCTTTCACGAAACGAGACCGAGTCGTAGAGCGCGCGTATGAGCTGAGGAGTTTCTTCGACTTCGTCAAGTCCGCGAAACGAATTTTTAGTTGGGGGCTAAGCTAAGGCTAGGGTATCGAGAGGAATAATCGACCAGGTCCGTCAATTTTATCTCGAAAATATATGGTTTCTCTAGTTTCTTATTCCCAAGAATAATTATAATAATATGAAAATATTAACAGAATTTTGAGTCTTGTGGGGTTCCATTTTACCTTCAAAGTATATCTGTAATCGCTCTACCTTTATTTAATCCTTCGAAATTTGAGTAACCTCAGTGTACCAAATCGAGAATTTATATTTATATAATATTCCGTGTATATTGAACGATTGTAGTATTAAAAAAAAACTGAGAAACAGGGTGCAGTTAAAGTGACATCGACGCCTGCATAAGAGAGAACTCGGCTCCAGAGAAGATCCAACAAGCTCCCAGGTCAACGCGTTTCCGTTTACTGTAGCAAAGTTTCCTCCAACTATATACTTTTAAATTGCGTTCTTAAATACATAGAGTGGTTAAATTATTATAGTCAAACGAAAAGGTTTGAGATTTTGTAAGTTTAAGCGAAAGTATTTCTGCGAAAAGTGGTCGCAAAAAATATTTAATATTTTAACGCTTGAAATTTTCTAGTTTGTTGATCAAGGACACAAATTTATTTTTTAATCCATTACTTATACTGTTTTATCAAGATGAAGCGCAGGAAAGCGTCAATTTACGATTTTTTCTTAAATCATATTAAATCCATTTTAAAACGATCCCAAAAATTGACGAAACATTTTTGAGTATAATAATTTAGCCACACGTTGTAATTCCCAGGCGAATGCAGAACGAAATTAGTGAAATTCTTAGGCCTCTCAAGCCTCACCGACTGTACCTCTGAATTTCCTTCTCGGCGATGGAAAACATTCAACAAATTCCTACTCAGCACGCTGGAATAATTACCCGCGGAGCTTCGATTACAAACGAATCACCCTGAACCAAGCGATTCGATGCCCTTCACGTGAGAAACGCACATCTGATTTCCGATGAAACTTTCTCTGCGCATAGTACGCCGGTTAAAATATTCAAGGAAAGGGGGGTCGTGTGACGGCAGAAGTGTGTATTAAAACCTCTCGCCCTTTCATCGCGATCGAATCGTCGATAGAGCGAGCGCCCCGCAGAGGCCCGAGGAGCTCGGGGTTAATTCCTAAGCGCGGCGGTACGTTCCTGGTTTTTCCCGCCGGGAACAGCGAGGCTCGATTTGAGAACCGCGGCGGCAAATCGCCAGTAAGGTCACGCTTTTACGTGTAAGCCCTAAGCGAAATCTAGTTTTTGTTTATTCATTAGGTTACCCCGCGCTTTAAGTGGTACGTGGAGAAGGCTTGCCCCGACACACCGAGAGACGCCGTAAGGAGAGGCACGGGGAGGGTGGAGGGGCGAGGGGGTGGACCGCCGTATCTCCGATATGCCACCAGCCATAAAAATCTGAATATATTAGGCGTACATGCACACGACATCTCGCTCGGATCGTGAACACGTTAGCCACGATAATCTATGCCCGCTTCTAGCACACTTTAACACGTTCCTGCGTACACAGTGCTGGACACCGGCTACTACTTAGATTCCCCGGTTTCTTCTGCCATCGACCAAGTCCCCGGATGCCCTCACAGTTTCCTGGTGTCGTTCCGCTCGAACCATCGGCACGGAGTTTGTAAGAAAAACTGAGGAAGCTAATTTTCTTTTTCTGGATATCTTTGGGGACAAGGTTAAATAAGGAAATTTTTGGAGCTTTAAGTCACAGCAACCGAGATTCGATTTTAAGTGGTAAACTTTTTAAAGTGGAAAGGAAATTTAAGTGTTAGGGGATAGGTAAGTATGTGTTTTATATAATTTTATATATTGCAAAATGTGAGAGAAATGTAACGGAATGATGATTAAAATTCTGAGGAAAGAGTATTTCTATGTTGGTGGTGTATGTGATATATGATAAATGAATATTAAACCGTTTTGTTGTAGGTTAGAGGAAAGTTCGCGTTCGCCAGCCTGGAGGATTTAGCGGAATCTCGGTTTTTCCTCGGAGTATTGAAGCCGGCTAAACGCGGGGGTAAGCTTTCGAGAGCTAAGCGGCGTAGGAACGAGTAAAAAGGGCGGTCAAGGGGACCGGAGGGGGGGTAATTAGAATAATTCGGGCCGCCGTGGTTCACGCCACACGGACGAATTTGCATTTTAAATGAAGCAATGGCGTGTCAGAGGCCCCCGGTACGCCGAGCGGCAGAACTTTGTGTTTTATAAGGAACTTTAATATTTATCGCGTATATCCAAACCGAATAAGCGTGTACACATATACGCAAGTGGCACACGTACACGTCGTATTTATGGTACGGTATATTCACGGCTTCCTTCTTTGGACGCAGTCACGGGCAGTTCGATCGTTCCTGCCCCTGTTCGTCCTCTCTTCTTGCGCCCGCGGAAGCTTCTCCTCCATCTGAGACCCCCTGACGGCGGATCGTTATCGCGTAATTAGCGCCGCTGATTTTCGTGTTATTTCATTGACACGCATGCGACCGGCCGATGATACCCTCCGCTTCGGTATATCGGGTCGGTAGAAGCTGAGAGAAGGCAACTGAATAGCAATCGAGTGGCAATTCAGGTTGCGCTCGGTCTGGTAACGAGTATCTTTCACGATTCAGGATAATTTGTCGCGATTGTGCGCCAATAACGCTGTACTTTGGTTCTCCGTATATAGTTTTAGAAGCTTGGGGAACGTTCGCCGCGAAAGTAGAGAGCTGATTCAAATTTGAAAATATTCTAATGGAGCAGCTCCATGTAAGCTGGACTTTAAGAGACAGCTTGATTGGTAGAAGCTTCAGAATATCATACGCAGGTACATCGAGGATCGTTTGTAGAGCTAAGTAGGGTATAAGGGAAACTACTTCCAGGGAAATTTAATTTAACCTACTTCATGTAAGTCTATGTATCAGGAAAGTGTTCAATGGTATCAAAACTCCAGTGTTTTATATCAGTCGAATACTCATTGATCTTGGTATTCGATTTGTTTTTCGGAATTATTCGGAAACATGAATCATTGTTGACTTGTCAACGTGAGGTCTTAGCAGAAATGTTAAACTCTCAATAAATCTATAACTTCGACACTGCTTTAATTATTATTCAGAGATCAAAGCTGTCATTTAAAGAGTTTGATTTGCGACTATGAAGTAATGTATAAGAATAATCCAGAACTACAAGCATAATTTTACTTGGTCAATTGAGTTCATGAAAAGATACAGAAAAGTTCAACCAAGAAGCTCAGCAGGTTGACAAGTAATTTGAGACCTCACAGTGAACATTTAATAAATAAACTTTCTTCTAGCCTAACTTCCAATATTACAGAGACTCATTTCAACTTATCACGACTTTTCTAGTAATCTTCCATATCGTTTTGAGGACTTATCTCAAGACGAAGCTGCTCAAATGTATTGAGAAGCTTTAAGAAGACCTTTTTCCTCGAGAAACTGAGTCTGTTCAAAGCGATCCTTCCGTGAAACTACATTTACAAACACGTTTCCGTTCCTTTCTATGAAGTTCCATTACCCACTTAAGTTTCCACCCACAGCTCCGAAGCGTCTCGCGACCGCAAATAATTATTCCACCACAATTACATTAAAGAAAGAAGACAAAGCATCGTACCTGTTGAGTTCTCTGTTAGCAGGAAGCAATCCCTTCGGCTCTCAGGTGCATCTGGATGGACCAAATCTTCAAAGCCTGTCCGTTCCTCCAATTTCCTTCCTCCGGCTGACAGTTGCTCGCGGCGCCCGTTCTCCAATCTTCCGTTCACTCCGCCTCCGTGGACGTCATGTTCCTTACCGATTCCGGCACGATCTTACGTGACACTTTTGCCGCGGTTTCGGCGCCGGTCACAGGAAGTGATTCCGCTTTCACGGCAGTCAGATGCAGATGTGTCGTGCACCGGAAAGAGAAGGAGAAATCCGACTCTATAATGATACACCTACGGCGGTGACAGACGACGAGGTTTCTCCGCGTGCTTCAAAGCACACTGTCAAAAGGTGACTGGCTCGATTGTTCCTCTAATGACTCGACGTAGTGTGCCATCTTCGTCGCTGGGATTCCTTGCCCGGGACACCGTCAAGTCGCTCCCCTTCTGCGCTCCTCAGAAGGGCTCATGTCTCTTTCGCACTCGAACCGCTATCGGGTGATCGGTAGCACTACAAGCTTGACTTCTAGTTGTCAAGAAGAAGAACCTCAGTGTCTCTGTTGACTGGAAACACTCTGCAATCTAAAAGTGTCCAGTACACTTAGTTCGTGTGTCTGCGAAATGTCCACTTTATCGTTCAACAACAGTACATTCCAACTCCTCCATTCAGGCGTCCGAGGAACCACCAGTACGAAATCTCTGAGCCTCGTTGAAATTCGCATATACCGCACGTCACTTCCTGCCGATCTTCTAAATCGCCTGGCATCGATCGAGCCGAGCCTCACGTGGCGTCTACGAAGCCTTCCCGCCAATCCTCCTCCGGTGCACCTAGCGGCTCACAGTTGCCGGAACCTGGCTTCACCCCGCGGACTTGTTCCCAGCTGGTTGGCTACCGCGAGGGTATCCCTGGGCCGTCTAAACTTCGCGATTCACACGGCCACCGGTTGTCGTAGCGGCTGAGCGGTGTCTCGTTCGGCGTGTGTCTTCCTGGACCTCCTCCAGGCGCTGGGCACCTCGTGCGCGCGTGCAGCTACTCCTGGTAGCCGTCGGAGTGGCAGGTCCGCGCGACGAGGGCGAACGCGCGCTGGACGACTGCGGTTGGCCGGCGAGCGTGTGGCGAGAAGGACGCCCGGCAGGAGGGAGGAAGAGGGACGCAAAAGGCAGGAAAGAAGCAAAAGCAGCGGGGACAGGGAGCGACACGGGGATGGTAGGGAGGTTCGGCTCGCGCTAGCAGGAGGATGGGGGGGAGGGGGAGGGTGGGGTGAGGCGCGGAGGGGAAACGGCGAGGGCCGGATCAGAGCCGCGGGGGAAAAGAAGCTGAGGATGCGGAGGCTCGGGTGGCGAAGGGTGACGAGGAGAACGAGACCGTTCGAGCCGGACAGCAGAGTGACGGGAGGAGACGCTGCGACGGGACCAGGACGAAATGATGTGGACCACGCGGAGGACACGACGTGTCTGAAGCGGGCTCGGGGGTTACGGGCTTTGCTTTCGATTTGGCCCCCCCGTACCCTGTGCCACGAGCGAACCACGCTTCGCTGGTGGTGGTGGATGTTCGTGCAGCCACGGCTACGTGTGCGTGGCCGAGGAGCGAGCGAGTCCTGGCCGCGATTCGGCCGGGGCACGATGAAGAGGGAAGAGAACCGCAGGAGGGGAGCAGAAGGTGACGGTAGCGTGTCGTCGCGTGCTGAATATGTTGGCTCGGGGCTGCCCTTATGGCCCGTGGCCCACCTTGCCCACGGCCGTGGCCCCAGCGAGCAGAGACCATCTCCCTTCCTCTCTGCCGGTCTTCTCTCTTCCGCTCTGTCCCTCCGATCCTCCGACGCCCGTTCCCTTTCGCGCTCTCTGAACGTTACCGCTTCCACGCGAACCATTCAGTCGATGCCAGACAGCGAGGCAAGATCCAGGACAGAGGGAGACGCCGAGTCGGGGGTGGGCGGGCTGAGCGACTCTCCTCCGGATGGCTTTCCTCCTCCTCGAGCCTCACGGTGATCCTCTACTCCACCTTCTTCGCCCGCTCCGCACTCGCGCCGCGCTCAGAACCACGGAGACGATGCTTTTGCCCCCTAGACCCGCTTCTGGGGTCCTGTGCACCCCTTCGCTGGGGGTTCATCTAGCGATTCCTTCGATAGAACCGATTCTCACGAGGGGTTAGGTTATATATTGTCCTCGGCAGCGACTTGTTTAGTGTAACCAAGCTTCCATCACGATGTCCACGGATTTGAATGTGTTGCTCTTGTAAGCAGCGAGATCCTTTCTGCTTGCTTCTTTTGGGACTCTAGGTTTCTAACGATCGTAACGACACTTTCTGAAGCACAATAGAATAAAGGAACAGTACGAATATTCCTCGAAACGCGTCCAAGTCGACGGTAATCTGGCGATCAATTAATTTCACGACCCCGCACCACGATAATTACGTTCGTGCCTGTACTCGCGATCGTTAATTCGACGGATTCCTGGTTTCATAGTTCTCAACGGTGTTTTACGTACTGGAAACGGCACGATTTTCGTGCGTGACGATTACTTTTCACCGGTATTCGGCGTTCTGCGGCATGTCGAAAGTTTTTCAACGCCCGCGAAACTTTTCTTCACGCTCACGCGACTGTGATCCGCGTACTTCGGCCCGTGCCCCGTTCAGATTGTAGTTCCCAACACGTTTAATTCACGGCAATCTGGGTGATCTACGTAGATTCCAGGTCTTGCAAAAGAGGCTGCGTTTTGTGATTCACTGTGAAATAGTGGCTAGTAGATTCTGGAGATATCAACAATTACCTGAGGACATTGAAAAGGCGAAGAGAATAATATTTAATAGGAAGCAACAATATTTACAATATTATTATAGTTACTTTTCTCTAAAGCAGCAAATTCGAAGTGACCAATCCTACATTCGATCCTCTAAAATTTGCTATCAGCCCGTTTTCACCGCGACGCAATACAGAATAAACTATCCCGTACTGAGATGAAACGCTTGGTCGTCTCAAAGGAGAGGCTGAGTCACGGAGGAAGAAAACAGCCCTAAACGTGCGGAAAGAGCGAGCACGATTGGCCCAGGACGCAAAAAACTGTCTGTCTAATGCTCACGCATGTGGCCAGCCACGCAATTATTATTCCCTTGCCAGAAGATGACCGATGGATTCTTTCGAATCGCGTCGACCTTCGTGATCGACGGGAACCCTAAGATTCGCGGACACGCGTCCACCGTTTACCTGCCATTCCGCTTTAATTCGACGGTGCCGGGCAGAAAACGCCGGTTCCACAGGCCATGTAATTGTCGAGGAGCAGATACTCTTGCGCAAGAATCTGAGAAGATGGCGGAGCAGCCGGGCCCAAGGACTAGAAGCGGCTCCGCGATCGCAGCTTCCTCGACATTCGTGGAACGCACGAAACCGATCCCCCCGTGGAAGCGTACTCGCGTGCCATCGCCAGAGCGATTACATCTTCCTCAAAGGAGCAAGGCGGTATTACACAACAAAGGACTCTACTTCTGCGGCCCCGGACCGACCGGCTCTCCGTTGCGTCGCGATTTCACGAAAGGCGTGAGCGTTCCTCGTAACGCGATCTGGGGGGGCTTTCCAGCGTTGCGTAATACCGATCCCTGGACTGGCAATTTCGATCTTTTGTTCGGTGGCGTTTCCGAGTCGCTTGGGGAATTAACGGATAGCTCGGGAAGATAGAGATCGACAGACCAGGCACGAGCTTGCTCCGAAATCGGCGCCCCGGAATGGACGACTGTGGAGGCCTCGACGAATCCGAGGATTCTGTTACCGTGTCTGCCTGGCCGACGGTTCGCTCGTAAACGGCCGTTCTGCATGGAGCAAGACATCAAACTCTGAATTCCTGAACGTCATCCTGAACACCGCCGCGGGGCGAGCTGCGCCTGTAAAGGCCAGCAGGACATTGGAATGAAATTTACGACCGTTGGTAATTAAAACCTGTTCGATGCGTTCGATAAAAGACGACAACGTGGCTTCTATCCACGTGCACGATTAGTTACCGAGCCAACGGAGTCGGCTGCGACAGCTTTGCTGCCCTCGTGTGCGCCGTCGCTACTGTTTTTCGGCGGTCGAGGATCTACGGCGCCCGTTCGGCTGCCTCGAAGGGGCGATTTAGACAGATAAAAATCGGCTGGCTCCGGTTATCGCGATAACTTTCGTCCTCTCTGTGTTATGCCGATCTCGGCGAGCTTTTACCGAAACCGTGCCCCCTTCTAAATTACTCTCTACGCGAACAGGTGCGCGGCAACCGGCGGTGACATTCTTACCTGCAGCGTCGCGGCGATAAATATTTCGCCTGGCCCGAGACTGGCAGGTACATAGGTTTGCCTGTTCGCCGAATGTTTAACGCGCGAAAGAGAGGGACGAGGCATCGGTTTTGTGGAGGAAGAAGAATATAATTAGATAGAGGTACTCCCTATTGGCGCGCGAGGAGATTAACGTCGAGTATGAATTATCGAGAAATCGATTTTTAAGTGTAACAAATTTCTCCCTGCAAATTAAGTTCTTAATAATTGGCCACAATTTTTTTACAATAGCTTACAAAAATCTATCGTGATAAATTTGAATTGGGGACCTTGCAGCAAGAGGGGTGTAGCTCCGTTTTTTACAGTTTTTGAATTATTACGTGTAATATACGTAAAAAATAATTTTACATCGATTGATGCAAATCCGATAAGAAATGAGCGATTTATTGGAAATTTTGGAGCAGAGGAAGATCGGGGCAGCTCTAGGTTTGAAAAATTCGCCGAAAATATAAATGAAACTTATCAATTCAATAACTACTACTTATTGCGTGAAAATATATAAAATATTTTTATTAATATTTTCTTTTTAGTATCAAGTCAAAGATATAATATTATAAACAGTTTCTTCTAATTTACTCGAAGTTGGGAAAGACGGAGCTCTCCTCCTGCAAAGTCCTCAATTGCATATGCGATCCAACTTCCACATCCTTGTTGCACTTTAATGATTTTACAAATCGATTACACCCTCCACGATAGGAACACAGATTGCGAAGTCTAACAGCGTCCATCATTCTGAGGCTGGCTTATGGTCTCGTTTAATGGTTCGGTAGCTCAACGACGAATAAACAAGAGACAAACCACCGCACCCATTGCGTCTGTAACGACCCCCCATAGAGTGATTGTCGAACTCTCGACTTTCGACACCACCGGCGCAGCTCCTTACCCTCTTTCAACCCCCTCTGTGCTTCGCACCAAGCAGGTTGCGCTCGTTCACGGATCATCGCCGGTTAACCGGTGTTACGGTTCGTCCAAATGCCGCATTGCAGTTCTCGGATATGTCTCGTGTATAGAAACGACTCCAAAACTCGACGGTCCAGTTTTAGGGTTCATGAAGTGCGACAGAATCGAACAACTACTGGTTTTCTGGTCCCATAGTCATAACAAAGTATCGCAATCTCATATTTTCGTAGACGTTTCTATCTGCAGACTTAAAAAAAAATACGACTAATTTTATGCACGAAAATGTTTATAAAAAGAAGATTGATTGGTTGAAGAGTTATGATTGTAGATGATTCCATGAAGAATCTTATAAACTTCAGGAATTTTCTTGGTTTGCCGAATTCAGGTAATTCTACAAGGCGTTATAAATTCCGCAGAGGTAGATTTTTTTCTCCACCAGGACAGTCAGAGCCACCAACAGACATCAGTATTAGATTTAGATAAAACATGTAACACACTTTTTTTTATTGACTGGATATAAAATTTTAATTTTTGTTTTTATTTATAATACTTTTTAAAATTTGTCTAAGTAAAAAACTTACTTTTTCTTTCAACCGCTACAACTTTCAATTTCTCATTTTTTTTCTTTAAAATGGGCCAATCCCAGCATAAACTATCTAACTTTAAAAAACTTCTATATTTTTTGCAAGAGGTGGACAAGATTCCATAATAATTATTAAATAATGAGAAGAATCCACTAAAAAAATATTTTCTGCAAGTTTAAAGATGCCTCATTATATCCCAAAAGAGTTTAATCCAACGTGACCAACAGTTTTTTAAACAAAAATTCTTAAATATCAGTTACTTTTGGGGCTGTTAGACGAGAATCCCCTTAACTTGCTCTGCCGAGAAGAACACCAAACAGTCGATACCACCTGTTTATCGCGGCCGATCCTGTATCCCACATTCTACCTCGCATCCCCTCTGATCGTCGGAACACTTTCGAAAATTCGAGCAGCATTTCCCACGTGTCCACGGTACATCCACGGAACTGGGGTAAAAATTGCGTGGCGCCCTTTTTATCAGATCGTGGGCGATGCCGGGCCAGGGGTTGGCCACGTGGTAATAGCAAAGGAACAACCCCTAACGAGGAGAGGATCAGATGGTTCGGATAGATTAATCTATGTCCCTTTGCACGCCGGCAGGGAGCACTGGGAAGATTACGAGAGAATGCCTGACCACTGTAACCGTTCCTCGTCATGAAAACAAGGGCAGGTGGAAGTGTGGAGCCACCTCGACGACCTGCTCCTGGAATTCGCGCAGGACCCTTTCGTTCAGCATCCTCCTGCGACTCTTCAGCCAATATAAAGTGAAAAAGCTTCGAGCCAATTGTCCAGTAGTGAACACAGAAGCCTTCGAATGCAAAAGGGATCAAGGGAACGCAGTTTATTCTTACGGGCCAATTTGTAGACGATCCGCTTTATCCAGGGAGGCGTGAACAAGTATCTCGCTGCAGCGGGATGCGTGGAAAAAAGACAACAGCGGAACGAGAAGAGGATTCAACGCGAAAATAAAAGCTGTTAGAACTATTAACTGGCCGAGAAAGGAGGGAGAGTTGAACCGGCAGAGGAACGAGCAAAAGGAAGGTAAAAGATAGTCCCGCGAAAAAGAATCCTATTTTCTCGTTGCAATTTCATCGACGGCAATTTTGCCGGAAACATGCAGCTGCTGCCGCCGCCGTCCGAGTAACCATCGACGATATTAGGAACCCGGTTTCCTATTATTTTTTAGGCTTAGGACTCGCTCCTTTTTGTGCCCGAGAGGACTTCACGGCGTAGCCGTGATCAAACATTAATTTTGCGAAGCAAGTCGCCACTTATAGAGCGAAGGAGGGAGGGGGAGATGGGCGAAAAAGGACGAGGCGTGCAGTGAGGCCGAGCAAAAAGGAAGCCGGTCGCGCAAGGTGTTCGCACGATTTTGATGAAACAATCAGGGCGGCCCGATTACCATACATAAGTTACTAAAAGATCCCGAAACCAGTCGCTACAACTTAATCTGCTCCGGGGGGTTTATCATCCTCGCAGCTTGCTGTCGTTAGGTGTCGAACCGCCCATTTGTTGACTCCTTGAAAATCCTGGTTCAACGAAACGAGGAAACTTGGGGGGAGGTGTTAAACGAAGGCAGCGCGCGATGAAGAATCAATGAGCCATCCGAGTTACTTATTATCCCAATCCCTTTAGGTTAGTGGTGGAGAAGTATCGATGGTACTTGCGATAGTTATCGATGGTTCTCACTATCGAAATTTGTAATAATATTACAAATTAAATTTGGGATTCTGAATTTCAGCTGATTTTGAATTGACTAACCTACGATTTTCAATACCGATAATTATCGATAGTGAAAATTAGTAGTGGAGAACTATCGATGGTACTTACGATAGTTATCGATGGTTCTCACTAAAGAAATTTGGAATAATATTAGAAATTAAATTTGGGATTCTGAATTTCAGCTGTTATTATTTTTCAATTGACTAACCTACGATTAATAATATTACAAATTAAATTTGGGATTCTGAATTTCAGCTGTTATTATTTTTCAATTGACTAACCTACGATTTTCAATACCGATAATTATCGATAGTAAAAATAAGCCATCTTTAGTTTTCGATAGTGAAAATAAGCCATCTATAGTTTTCGATAGTGAAAATAAGCCATCTATAGTTTTCGATAGTGAAAATAAGCCATCTATAGTTTTCGATAGTGAAAATAAGCCATCTATAGTTTTCGATAGTGAAAATAAGCCATCTATAGTTTTCGATAGTGGAAATAAGCCATCTATAGTTTTCGACAGTGAAAATAAGCCATCTATAGTTTTCGATAGTGAAAATAAGCCATCTATAGTTTTCGATAGTGAAAATAAGCCATTTATAGTTTTCGATAGTGAAAATAAGCCATCTATATATAGTTTTCGATAGTGAAAATAAGCCATCTATAGTTTTCGATAGTGAAAATAAGCCATCTATAGTTTTCGATAGTGAAAATAAGCCATCTATAGTTTTCGATAGTGGAAATAAGCCATCTATAGTTTTCGACAGTGAAAATAAGCCATCTATAGTTTTCGATAGTGAAAATAAGCCATCTATAGTTTTCGATAGTGAAAATAAGCCATTTATAGTTTTCGATAGTGAAAATAAGCCATCTATATATAGTTTTCGATAGTGAAAATAAGCCATCTATAGTTTTCGATAGTGAAAATAAGCCATCTATAGTTTTCGATAGTGAAAATAAGCCATCTATAGTTTTCGATAGTGAAAATAAGCCATCTATAGTTTTCGATAGTGAAAATAAGCCATCTATAGTTTTCGATAGTGAAAATAAGCCATTTATAGTTTTCGATAGTGAAAATAAGCCATCTATATATAGTTTTCGATAGTGAAAATAAGCCATCTATAGTTTTCGATAGTGAAAATAAGCCATCTATAGTTTTCGATAGTGAGAACCATCGATAACTATCGCAAGTACCATCGGTAGTTCTCCACCACTACTTCAGGTACCCCAGAGCATATGAAACCTTCCACATCGTCGAAAACTTTATCCAGCCCCGAGGAAGAAGCAACAAAACTCTCATGCATAAAATTAATAGATAGCTACGATTGCCGAATCGCTGTCTGGCCAATGTTTCGCCGACAATGTTGCTAGCACACCGTACGATAATCGACACGTAAACTCGTCGTTTAAATACCAAACGGAGTTACATATCGCTCTCCACAAATCCCGCTGAAACTGCGCGAAGGATTACGGACGGGGGGAGGGCTCGGTCGAATTGGATACGGAAAGGAGGATTAAATTGTTACTTCGAGCTGATGCTTTTCCGCTTGCTTGACCCGTCAGCCAGCGAGCTTAGCATCGACGCGGATTGCCCGAAGGCAGCGCTCATTCCCAGACTCGGCAGGATCGATGACCAACGACCTGGCAATGGTCCTCTCGCTCCCTCGCCCGCCAACCCCCACGCTTCCCTTTCCGCCCCTCACCGCCACCCCTCGTCCGACCCAGTCGAAAATGATAATATCGCGTAGCCCAACTGGCCGATGACACCCGCGCTGATACACCGACTCGTTCCCATTGGCCGCTCCACCGGGTGGTTAATATTAGAGGGTTTCGCCGATTGGCGGCTCTTTGGAACGCCCAGGAAGGATGCGCAGCTGCCAGGACATGCGTAATCCGACGGTTGATCGACGTTCGGAGGAGCAAACGGCCCGCGTAACGACCATTTCCACGTAGCCTCCATATCGCTCCCTCTGTGGCCACGTCAACTCTCGCGTTCCATCGTCGCTCTTTTCTGCACCTCCCAGTCGCTTCCAACTGGAGGAGTCAATACCCAAACGAGGCTTTCGAGGGAAAATTGCACGGAGATGTTGAATGCTTGAATACGGGGACGCTGGCGTTGAGTTCCCTCCGTGCAGAAGTG
Source organism: Andrena bicolor (assembly GCA_960531205.1). Classification (NCBI taxonomy): domain Eukaryota; kingdom Metazoa; phylum Arthropoda; class Insecta; order Hymenoptera; family Andrenidae; genus Andrena; species Andrena bicolor. Next base: position 2,244,986 of record OY482668.1, on the reverse strand, counting down.
TATTTACTCTCCCGTCTCAATAATTTAGGTACCATTTAGCTCCGTGAGATTTATCCGCGATGCAGTGCTGCCAGGGTGGATAAAAGTCCGAGAAGATTCGCAGAATTTATATGATAAAAAATAAGGAAAATGTGCTCCACAATGTTGGTATATAGGATAAATCGCTACAGCAACGAGAATTTCTTGGAAGAATTTACCTCCGCCGTTTGTCTTCTTTTCGTAGAAACGTTTATGCTTACCCTTTTTTTTTCTCCATCTCGTAAAATGTTTCGAAATAACGCGAATCGAAGATCATCGATGGGTCGTGGTTGCGTTTGCTCGGGCTTTCTGTCTTGCACACGGGGCACGACAAATGCCGGCGCGACATGCCAACCAACTATAAACCTACCCGCGAATTAACGCTCATTATCGTCCACGTTAATTGGGCCGAGAATTCAGATTGAAACATCGTGCGTTCGCCGGAAAGTTTGCGTAATGGAATTCCGTAACTCTCAGGCTCTCCAGGAATCTCGCGGTAATCACGCTTAAATGGGAAGATTATGTCTGACACAGTACATATTTATACGTATCTTGGAGATATCAAAATACCACGAAATTCTCAAAATTACTGTGCATGAATAACCGGCGAAGCCTTGACCCTTTGAACCACCGAGTTCCTACGTCGATTCTCCGAGTTCTCAAGGCAAAAGACGTCCTTTTTTCAATTTGTTGTGGATAAACCCTGTTTGTTATTTGTTTCTGGTATTTTTTAAGGTGTTACTTGAACGCGTAAAGGGCTCACTAAATTAGCGAAGGGCTCGATCAGTTTCCAAGAGCTCGCGATTCGAGGAAAGCCTGGCCTCGACGAGGCAAACCGTGAATTTCGATAATCGCCAGCAATTGCTTTATTATCCGAGCAGGTGGCAATAATGGGCGGTGCCTCGACACCCGATGCTTTACAACTTCGTTATACAAACAATCGGAGGAATTGTTCAACCGGCTCCCTAACACTTGCTCGGCGCAAATTGTCGGGGATAAAGTTCGCAACCCTGTGTGGCTGCCAGCTGCGTTACCTCGAAGAAGTAAACGGATTTCACGGAGAACACGAGTCGGCGGGTAAACCTTGGACCGTCGAAGTAGACACTTTGAGGTTCACAAATTTTGCGAAGAGTATTAAGACAATTGGAGAACAGAAAACTAAGGTTCCATTAATTAGTAATAGTTGTTAATGTTTTAAATTTTTGTACGACTTACTGAAGTGTTAATAAATAAGTGTGGATAATTCTCAAAGGTAAAAATGTAGTTTTCCTTATGCGTCGTCCTAAAGAAAGGCAAAAAGTCAGCCTTCTAGATGAGAATACTCACTTAAAGTTACTCTCCGGGCAAAACGCTTGATAGACAATGAATATTGTATATCTAATGCAAAAATTGTTAAATTCAAACACTAATTTTTTTTGTTCGTTCTTCAGATATGTAGTAATCATGTCCAAAAAACTTTTTTACTGTATGTTGTTCAGTTTCCTTTTTTTTAATTCATGAAGATCACGCACTTTTCAAACGTTTTGACCGAAAGGTACCCTTAAGCTTTCGCCACGAATAATAATATGGAGGCGTTTTCGATCGTCAATATTATTATTATTATTATTATTAAGCGTCTTCATTGCAAACACAGAAGATAACAACGAACGAAAGCAAACAAAGACACAAGCACGGGCGAAGTTCAGTCAAACACAGTTTTTCAACTGAACCTAATATAGGGTAAAGTACCCAATTACTGTCACCTTAAGCTATTTTACTTAAAATAAGAAATAAATAAACGTTGTAAAGTCATACACAAAAAGAATTATGTAATTCAACCTATAATCTATGCTATAAATTATATACTATAGTTTATTTATTCGTTATTTTAAGTAAAATAGCTTAAGGTGACAGTAATTGGTTAGGTGTCAGTAATTGGGTCCTTTACCCTACGTCGGCTTCTCCGATTAATAGATTATCCAATTATTCCGGAGAACGCCAAACGTCTTCGACGTCATAAAACCGAAGTGACCGATTTCCCAAAATCGCGACTCTCCTTTGCGAGCACCTTTCACGCTGATTCATTGGTCGATTAGTAACCGATCGACCTACAGCCTCGTTATACGAAACGCCCGAGTTTGCTCCCCGTGGAGTGTCTTTTTGCTCGTTGCCTCGCTCGAGAACCCCCGAAACAACGACACATCCCGGCTGCTGTTGGAGTCGTACGAAAAAAAAAGAGGAAGGTGGTGCAGGGCATCCTTGCCAATTACCGGGCCGTGTGCCAGAAAACAGACGTAAAAACAATCAGCTAAGCGCCGCCAGACCAGCGTCGTTAAGGGCTCCGTCGAAATTGTCGAAAGGCCGAAGGAAACGCGTTTATCGAGCGAAATTACATCGTTGTTAACCTCGTTGCTCGTTGCCGGGGCGTCAGAGTACGCGAATCGACCGTGCCTCGCCGCGGGACACGAGCAACGGAGCAATGCACCATCACCGTCGAGATCGCGGCAACACCATGGATTATCAAGAATTTCTTCGTCGGCGTTTGTTGGAGTTTGCGTGGATACAATCAGATCGGTGTAGAAATGTAATTCGTGCAAGAAAAGTGTGCCACTATCGCGTTACTCTCGGTGCAATAAGGTTTTTTGGGGAACCACAGGTGCTCGAGGATAGAAGAGAAACAATTTGATGATAGTTGTCGATTTTGGAAACTGAGATGATCGACCGGAGTAAAGCACTGTGATATTTGAAGCCTCAGATTTCAATGGAGATAATTGTCTAAAGTATGAAGGAATTCGCTAATTACGACTCAGCGGTTATGATTGATGCGTCGGAATCCAATTATAAAATGATAATCAGAGTGTGCAACAATCGTTCCCGGAGAAGATCGTTTCGCGTCGGAATATTAATGACGCCGGGCGCAAAAGTTCCCAGTGACAAGTGGCCGTGTCCCTACCGAAGTATTCCCGAAAATTCAGGCCATTCCGAGGCATCAGAGACGGAGATCCACGGATAAGGGGAAAAAAAGGAACGCAAGGGCAAATGAAATTTCTGGCAAGGATGGGCGTGCCGGGTCGAATCGAGTCGCACTACGCACTCGGGCCCGATCTACCCCAATTACCTATCTCATCGCATTATCTCGTTGCTCCTCTGCCACGCAGAAATTCATTAAGAGTCGCTCTCGCCCAACAGGCACGCGTCCCCTCACGAGCCTCGAATTTGAAACAGAAAATTAGAAGGTGGAATTGGGGATGGAGGGAGACTTGAATCCACACAGGGTGGTTCCAAGTCCCTAGGAAGGATTGTCAGCGGCTAGATTTTTAATTACCTTCAGCTAAGGATCCCTGATTTCGATTAAAAAATGTTTAATTGCAGATAGTAGGATCTGTCGAAGAGGTCCAACCATTATTCCGCGTGCCAACGAAACTGTGATTCAATTCACCACCCACTTTGATTTCCTGCAGAAATTTCCTGAGAAATTTTATTCTCCCCCCCCCCCCCCCGACGAAGCATTTTAGTATTTACAAGAATTTAGTCTTCGAAAATCTTCCGAAGAAAGAAGGAAAATTGATTTCCCGCACCACATTGTCCATCAATTCAATTTTCCTTCTTTCTTCGGAAGATTTTCGAGATATTAAATTCTTGTAAATACTGAAATACCTCGTCAGTGGGGAGAATAAAATTTCTCAGGATCTTCGGTGCACTTTCGAGGCTAGTACATTATGGTAAACCCTACGACGGGGCGTTTTCAGTTCCCTGTTCGAATTAAGAAGCGATGGAACTGAGTACTTCCTCCAGAGGTAAATAAACGCTTGCTGGAATCCGCTAAAGGCCGCAGTTTTATGTCCAGAGGCCGATGTTAAGGCGCGTCTCGCGTGTTAAAAAACACCCTGTATATCAAAGGGAGGAAGGACGAGATAAGGGAGAGGCCTGCAGGGGGAAGGCGTTTAGCATCTGCCTATAATAACGACGCCCGAATGCGAAAGTTGCGCTGACCAACGTTGCACGTGCAGCGGGACGAGTCTGATTCGTATTTTATCGCTTTATTGCAACGCGACGGGGCAGAGCCGCGGCACCTTCATAATTAACACGTGAACGCAATAACTCCGCGGCCCTCATTGACGAGACGAATTAAAGGCGATGCGGGATCCTTCAGCATTATCAATTATGGCCGGGTCGGTTTATGGTGTCCTTTTCGCCGAGCGATTAACATTCTGTCGCGACGTTATGGAGCATTTGCATTGCCGCGACGGGCAATGCTCTCTAATAGTGTCAGTTTGACGGCTGCAGGAATCTGTATTGGGAAACCAAATGGAGGCGTGGCTAAGATTTCAGCGCTGCGGTGGCAAGTTGGTAAACTATTGCAAGTAGGCCAGGATCCCACCAAACATTCCGAATAAGTATTTATTAATCGAAGAAGTAAAAATTTAGTGTTCAAAAAAATTTAAAAACACTCGTTTTTCACAAAATGTCTATATAAACACTGATAATCGTATGGACTTGGACGGATTTCGGCCTACTCATAGTAGTATAATTTTCTGTCACTAGTTGGCGTATCGAAATTCTTGGTTTCCCTATATAGAGGTGTCTAGGAACTTGGAGTCTGATCCAGAGCAACTTCGACTCTTGGATTGTAATATAGGCGTTTCCAAGATCGTAGAGTTGGATGACTTGGATACAAAAATGCCTGGACTTTTTTTAAATCCGATAGGGTAGATGCACCATTTGTGACCACTTTAAGGATTTCAGTGACTTTCATCGTAATTATCTTTAAAATTGTACTTCAAATCAGGAAACTAAAAGCTTTACTAAATTTTACACTATTTTTAGTATTAATGTCTAAGTTTCAATTAACTAGAGAAATCGTTAAAGAATTAATAAAGTTGAAAAATATAAGAAATCCATTTTTCACCGTTTGTGGCCACTTGCCACTTTTCGCATAAGCAATAAATGTAACCTTATATTTCTGGTGGTATACTAAACAAAATATTTACCTACGGTTTGAAATTCTACACATAATTAAGTGTCTGCAAGCAATTTCGAGCTAAAAAAACGCGATAATTATGCACATGGTCAAAAACGGTACATCTACCTTACTACTTAGTGTCCTGGAATTAGGAGTAGCAAAGTTTCTGTATTCAAGGAACCCGATGAAGATGTCTCCGTCCAAGTATAGAGTGTATTAAAAGTGATGGTCACTGTTTCCAGGGACCTTTGCTTGTGTGAATGTCTCAACACCCTAATTTTTGTGTAAAATATAACAATTTCTCATGTGAAAAAGGCGCATTTACGGCACATGAACTCTTTTCTTCTCAATGATCAGAGCAGTTTCATGTAAAAAAAATTTAACATTACTTTCCAAAGTTATAAACAATTCCAATCAACACCGATCCTGCTTCCTAAACTCAGTGAGTATCACTTTTTATACACACTGTACATAAAACATGGATGATTTAAGAATCAAAAGGATCCTACGATCCTAACATTTAGGATCTCAAAATTCAAAAGAATCATGAAAGCTCCGGTGTACCTATCGTTCAACAAATCGATAACCAATTAAAGATTCGACACCTTCCATTCGACAAATAATCTGATGCTCGGTAGAAGTTAATAACGATTTCCTCTATTCGACAGTTTTTCATAATAAAATCGAACGTCACTCTTTCTACACGTGCACCAGATATGTACTTCGAAGCTCGTGGCCGATTACAAACGCAATATCTTTGATAATCAAGCGGGAATAATTGTTTGAGAATGGCATCGTTTAGCAGATATTTATCTAACTCATCCCGGCGACGGTGTCGTTAACATGGCACGCGTAAATACGCGCTGTGACTCGCGAATCGCGTATTCGATCTGATTTAAAACAGGCACGCCCATAGTCGCCCGTGGTTTCAGAGTCGCGGTTGTGCACTAGGTACTCGTTAGCTCGAACGACTGCGAGCCCGCGATGATGCGCGAGCTTCGCGTGCCCTGAAATAAGAGCGAATCATTTACTTTCGTGCAACATAGTCCGCGAGATAACAGCCGCGATAAAACTGTCGCTGTTCGCGACAACTACGAACGTCTACTAATTGACCAGCTCTCGGAGGTGTTCGCCGCGTCGAAGGTCCGGGCGGAGTAACATTCCCGACGTCCGCGGGACCAACTGAACGGAGATGCTTGTAAAATTTGATCGTTAAAACGGAGTGGAACTGGAACGAAAGCCAGGACACTTTTATCGGGCCGAATTTACGAGGCTCTGTTGCGTTTTACATCGCGTTTACAGTTACACAGAATACGCCCGTATCTGCCGGCGAAATCTATAATCGCGATGTTCCGTATGCGAGAGGTACGCTTTCAATTACCATTCAGCGCCGTGCCCCGAGATTGCTCCATCCAATAATTCCCGCGTAATACGCGGGCACAGCGGATCCTGCCATTATCGCCACTTAATTGGGCCCCGTGACGCTCCTTTATCGTAATTTCATTACTCGCCTCCTTCCATCTCCGCCGCGTTCGCGGAATTTCACTCGCGGCCGACGCGCTGGCCCACATTGTGAAAATCATCCGGCATCTGGGGCTCGTTTACGATGAGTTAGGAATCGTTTAATCGATTATCCCGCGACCGATCATTAAAGAGAGGGATAACGATAATGGAGAGGAGAGGGGGCGCAAATTAAGCTCGATTTGTACTGCGTGATATATTTGCCGGTGATTATGAAAGCGGTGTAAGTTGAGACACTCCCGAAATTTAGGTTTCTCTTGTTTAATGTTATAAGTAGTAGCAAAATATCCCCGCGGTTCGCTTTGGGCAAAGAAATATTAAGGATTTCATGAAAACACATTTTTAGCACCCATTTAGGGGTTAATTCGGGCAAAATCTTGAAATTGGTTTTAGGAATTTATGTGGGTAACGTTTCGAAGTAAAAACCAAGTTGATATCTAATCGGGCTTAACACGTTGCGTACGGGTGACGTGTACGGGCACGTCATGGAACTCTTGAGCTCGGTCCCAATAAATGTGGAAGGTGAAGAAGAATTTTTCAGGTACCGAATTTTCCTTTTGCATACGCATTCAGTATGAACGTGTTCATCAGTGTGTGCAAGTCGTTCCAAATTTGCAACGTTTTTCACCATAGTGCAGCTGTTTCTTGTATTTAGGTGAAGGTCAACTATTTTTGGTGCCGGACGCAACGTGTTATGAGATTTTGAGCAATCCGTGGAAATACATTTCACCCCCTTAGGTATTGGTGAGGGAAAAATTCTGAAATTGGTTTTTAGGCATTTGTGTGGGTAATCTTTGTGAACACGAACCAAGTTGTTATCTAATCGAGCCTAAGAGATATTAGGGAGTCCGAGAAAATATATTTTAACTCTTTTCGCCCCCTTGGGGATGGAGTTGCCAAAAATCCTTCCTTAATGGGTGTCTACGTCATGAAAATAATGTACCTTCTAAATTTCACGTTCCTAGCTTAAACAGTTTGAGCTGTGCGTTAATGAGTCAATCAATCAGGACTTCTTCTATTATATATATATACCGTCAAGGACCCAGTTCCCAATCAGAACCCAATTCCTAATCAGTTTAGTATATAAATACCAAATAATAAGTTTATCACGATACAAATTTATTCCAAAAAATTGTTAAATAATTATGAAGTATTTTTAAATTTATACGCAAACATTTGATAACTCATAGTAAAATGTTTTAGGTTGATCAGTAGACTGCGGATGTTTATGCACGTATAATACGTCGTAATATGCAACAAATATGTAACATATATGCAATACTTATGCAACATATATGCAACATATATGCAACATATATGCAACATATATGCAAAATACAAAGTGAGTCATCTAAAGTTGAAACCTGAAATATTTCTTGGAAATTGCTAATTGTAGCTAAAAATGTTTCACACAGATGTATCTATTATTTTATTTAGGTATTATAGTTTAAATTGCAGTATATTACAATAGTAATAGTTTTGCACATGCAATATGCATAATATGCAAAATAAAAAGTAAAATTTTGGATTTCTCTAATGACAAAACAAATTTCTGTCTAGGTGCCATTACTTTATTTTTTGCCTATAAAAATATGCATTTGCATGAACATCCGCAGTCTATTGATCAGAAACTGCTCCCTTTGCATCTTAAGTGATCAAGAACTGGGTCCTTGACGGTATGTAAAATGTATTAACACTATTAATCTTAGACGTGGGGGAAGAAATAAAAAGAAAGTAAGATTTCGAAGTACTACATTTGAGTACTTTTGAAATTTAGAAGACATTCAAAGGTTTAAAAAAACATTTTCGTACAAGTTACTTAGTTCATAAAATCTTACAAGGATAGATAAGTTTAACATCAGAAGAGCATATATGTAATAAAACATTTTGTTCAACAATGGAAAAATATTTGTAATCCGCCCAAACTTAACAGTCTAAATATCCCGAAACCAAAAACACACGACTTACATCACTTCCATAATCACCGTCACATTTCTTAGCCTTCGTCCACCTTTCGAAATCACCTCCGCCGATGATGACGCGTACATCATTGCTATTCAAGTGAAGGAAAGCCTCCACTTAATTATCGGTGGCGCTTAAGCGATTCCAGCAATTAAGCATATTAAAAGATTAATCAGGAAGGAATCGTAGGCGAGAGACGCTCGGGACGACGATGGTTCGGCAGCTCGTCCCGCGGCTCGGATTCTTCTCGTAATTGATTGCTCCATAATTAGCCGGCTCCTTTCGTCGTTCGGGAACAGGTGCAGCGGGGCACAGAAATGTATTAAGAAACGTGCAAACGCCTTCTACATCCATTGAGAATCAAGATTACAGGGTACGCGGCTCAATGAGTCGCCCGCTTCTAACGAAGTCTCGATCGTATGCCGTTTAACTTCTTTTTCGCCTTAATGTCGCTCCTTTATTTGCCTTGGGCCGTGTTATTGGGGACCACGGTTTGCTCGAATTTAGTACGTGTCAATTAAGTCGGTTATTCGGCTGGCGAGGAGAACAGCGGGTCGATGGTAACTTCGATTATTTATCGCCACGGCTGCCGGTGCAAGCGACTCCATTTCTCGTCACCGCGGAGGCTCGCGTGTTCTTAATAACCACCGTTCTATTTTAACTGAAACTTACGCGCATTTAGCAAACCCCTTCGCGCTCTAGAAGAAACACAAAATCAATTCTAAAATCCAAAGTATTACCAAGGAAGCCGTGTCTTCAAAATCATTAACTAAAAACGAACATCGAAGTTCTCATTCCCGTTTGGGACGGGTAGGGTAAGTCGGGTAGAGATGGCCCAGTTTATAAAAAAATCAGCACACCGTAAATTTAGTGGTTTTACAAAGGACAAAAATATATTTGCAAAAGGAGCGTGATCGAGGCATCTCACCCGCAGTGCCATCTCACCCGGAATTACCCTATCTCCGCAAACGTGTACCTACAAATCTCGGCGATTGGTTTTTCGGCAACGAGTAAGAGCCTCCCGAGGAGAGACGACGAATGCGGTAGCGGTGTTCCGATCGGCTCGTTAAAAGCGACCGACGTGGCTGACTCTCGCAATATCTCATTACATTTTTGCCACGGCGCGTAATGGCCTCTCGATTTACACTCGGTCCGGAGGTGTACACCGGGCCTCGGTTGCCCGTTAGGTGGCAGCCAATGGTGCCGACGAACGGAGGTAAACCGTCGCCGAGCGGAGCGCTAACCAGTAACCAGTCACTTCCACAGTAATTACTGGGCTGGCTGGCGTTCGCGTTTTATAGGCGAGCCCTCTGCGACCGAGGCGAGACGAGACGAGACGAGACGACTCACTCGATTATTGCATTACCCATGCATAGGCATCGCGCGGCCCGGCCAGCGCCAGCCCCGAAGCTGTACTCGCTTCCCTCGCGCTCGTAAGTACCGATCATCCGCCGCGGTCGCGTCCTCCCCGAGCCTCGGCTTTCGCCTTCACGCTGACGTCTCCTAAACGCCCGGGAACGATAACACGCGCGCTGTCGTTCGAATCTTAATGGGCTCGCTTGGTTCTGCCGCGGAGAGAGAGCCAAGGGTTGCGACTCCCGCCAGGGTATTTCTTCCTCGCTTTCGTTCTCGGCCTTTTCACCCTTTTTTTCTTTTTTCTTTTTTTGTTTTCGTCGAACGCTACTCGACACATTCTCACGATGCCCCATCACGCGATCCCCGACGATAGGCGCACGGGGTTTCGTTAGAGTGTCCAGCGACGCTCGGTCTCGCGTGTGCCCGAAAGACGGATTTACCTCGACTGGGGATCACGAGTAATTCGTTATCCGCGGGGCAGATACGCTTAACACGGCCGGACAAAAAGATTACACGCGGGAATATAGAGGAGGTGCCGGAGCGTGCAGCTGGCGCGGACGCGAAGAAACGCCACTGCGATCTGTCAGTCGGAATGTCCCCCACTAATTAAGAAATCGAAGCCGGGGAGAAGAACGGGGCTTCCCGAGGCGGACGCGGGGAATGGGAGTTCGGAACAGTGGATGCTGACGCGGAACGGGGGAAGTAAAAAGGACGGGACGCGAGTGGAAGTAGGGAAGACAGTGACGATAAAGTGAAATGGAGGGAAATGTTTAATAGAAAATGAAAGAAGACCGAAGTTCTGAAGAGATGGGTTAGAAAAATTCTAAAATCTGTCAAAATCTGTAAGAATGTAAGCCAACGTTGTTTAAGGCAACGTGCACGTGGAAGCTGAAGATCTCTTTCTCAGCTTTGGGAATAATGTTCGTTCGGCTAATTATATATAGGGGAAAGGTGAGATAGTTGATCAGCGGGGATACATAGTCACATCAGTTTATATCACAACTCAAATAAATAAATACAAACAAAGCAAACCATTATTATTATTTTAATAAAAAAGAGAAACTGTCATCAACTATCCCACCTTTCCCCTACCTATGTTCGTATCAAACTATTATTATTATTATTTTAATAAAAAAGAAAAACTGTGATCACCTTCCTATGTTCGTATCAAACTATTATTATTATTTTAATAAAAAAGAAAAACTGTGATCACCTTCCTATGTTCGTATCAAACTATTATTATTATTTTAATAAAAAAGGAAAACTGTCATCACCTACCTATGTTCGTATCAAACTATTATTATTATTTTAATAAAAAAGAAAAACTGTGATCAACTATCCCACCTTTCCCCTACCTATGTTCGTATTGCTAGATGAAGAATAGAGATATAAGAATTACAAAAAAAAACATTGGTAAGGTGTCCATAAGTCGATCTAGAAGCATGTCTGACCGATACGCCACTTTTCTACTGGAAATTCTTCGCTGGTATTTTCTGATGACCGATGCAGCATTTCCAGCGTACATATAAGCTACTAATGGGAACAGATACGTCCGACAAGTGTTTATTTGGTGAGCGCTTCAAAAATATCCACGATACACACGAGATGTCTGCGCGATACCCGTTCCCCGTCTTCAGACACGCGAGTTTTTCAATTCCTCTTCTACTTTCCGGTCGTCTCTCACCATCCTTGGATTCGAATTTACTGTCATAGGCGCGCCGATACTTTCGCGCTAATTATCGCGAGAAATGCGGCTTTTATGGCCGTGCTTTATAGACGCTGATTTTTATGGGAAAATATAAATAGCCACTTGTTTCGCCGACCCGTGTTTTCTTGCCGCCTTTCGGTGGTTCGCGCGACTTCTGCTCTTAACGATTCCGGAAGTCGGTGCCCGCGAATTTCATTGCACCGCGATTTTTATAATTTTAAGAGAGGCATTCCTATACGCCACCACGTGCAATATATCGCAGAATTAATTCGAGTTTGAGGTGTCATTCTACTTTGATCGACCGAAAAATGAAGCTTTTAAAGATTTTTTTCTCAATAAATACAACATATGTATAATGAAATAATTTTTTGGGGAATTGATTAAGCTACTCTTATATTATAAAAAAAGATTTGAGAGAAGAAGTTCCCCAAAAGGGTGTTTTCCCGAATGTTTCCCGAGAAAAATCTTTGTTATTTTTTGAAAAAAATTGTTAATTGAGCTACGGGCGATAGCGACCCTCATACAAATTAAGAATTTTTTCAAATTTTTTTATTCAAATAAGCTGGAGCTGCGAAACCACCTGCGCCACCAACATACTCTTTATTGTAGGTTTCACATTGAACGCTATAAAAAAAAAATTGAAGCAAATTAAGAAAAATCTTTTTAATTTTTTTTGTATAATATAAGAGTGGCTTAATCAATTCCCAAAAGCTTTACTACATTATATGTTGCATTTATTAAGAAAAAAATCTTAAGAAATAGCTTCATTTTTCGGCTGATCAAAGTAGAATAACTCCTTAAAGTCAGAAATCCATCGAGAAGCTAAGCTATGCTATTCTATGTTTTTGCTTAGCTTTTGGTGAAAACGGTTCCATAAAAATGTATTGAAGCAAATTTTTTCAAAACGTAGCATAGTATAACATATCATAGCATAACTTAGCTTATCTTCTCGGTGGATTCCCGGCTTAAAACAAAAACGAACATCATTCTGCCATCGATTTAACTGAAAATGCAAACAATTATTACGATACAAAAATCAGTTCCACTAAAATTCCCTCGTGTATCATACTATGAAAATTCAGATTAATTTCGCCATGATAATCTACAGAAAGCTAGGCGCCAGTAATAGTTTAATCACACGTTTTAACCTAAACATTTCAGCGCTTCTGAGTGTTCGAGACACGAGCTCGTCACGGCGTTGCACACGCGGAAACCTGACTTTTCCCCAGATTTCACGTTCCGCGTCCACGAATGGACCATCAAACAAGCAAGATTCTAAGCCAGAATCTTACGGTCATAATTACCAACCATCGCAAGGTAGCCGGCGACCGTGGATCGGAAATTCTAGTTGCAAAAGGGGAAAACGATATTCGTGCGAGAATCTTCGCCGGACAAATGCATGGGAACGCGAACGTGCATGCATGGCTAATTAGCAGCCTGTCTGTCTGTCTATCAGACGCGGGGGTTATGCCGATGGGAAATCGTTATCGATCAATCCGTAACCGGCGCACGTGAGCCGCGTTTACCGTGTAACAACGAATTACGATACGTACGGTAACGGTGATGCGATATTACGGGAGTCACGGTAATTCGTCGACGCGGTCGGAAAGAAGACGTAGAGAGCTCCGTGCCACGTGAACTGATCAACGATGCCCGCCGTTCAAAGACGTCCAATTTCGCTGGGATCGTAGCTCGGTAATCACAGCTATTACCCGGTCGTGACACTACATTGTAGATGTCTTCTGGCGGCAATTATCCGCGCGGAATGACAGGCGTCAAGTGGCCGATGCGGGCGCAACTTTAAAGCAGAAAAATTATACGTGCCATTACTTAATTTCACTCGGATACTAAGTAGCCCATGAAATATGCATATATGCAATCTTCAAATTGCTAGCACCTGTTTGGAGTAATTCCATTGCTGGCGCAAAACTTGGAGGGAAGACACCTTTTCTCTTCACGTTTAGAGAACCACGTGGGAGAGAAAATCACGTCTGCAATTTCTTTAGGTATCGTTATACGAAAATAATAATAATAATAATTATCACACTTAGAAAAAAAAACTTATGTGATAAATAGGCGAGGTTCAGCGTGCATGCCATTTTGCAACCTAAGGTCGGGACCAGATATATTGGCCGGTGCGTTTCGTGAGGAGTATTCTCCTATTCTCAAGGTTTTCTGACTCGCTCTCACCTTGCCAGAAAAAGAGTGCGCCAGAAGTGATGGGGATAGCGCCGAGCTCTTAACGTGTAGGCCAAACCGAGCTCTTAGCGTAGAGATACATACATCAGAATAGGTGTGCGTTGGGAGGAGTATTCTTCTATTCTCAACGTTTCCTGACTCGCTCTCGCCTTGCCAGAAAAGGAGTGATCCAGAAGTGGTGGGGATAGCGCCGAGCTCTTAACGTGTAGGCCAAACCGAGCTCTTAGCGTAGAGATACATACATCAGAATAGGTGTGCGTTGGGAGGAGTATTCTTCTATTCTCAACGTTTCCTGACTCGCTCTCACCTTGCCAGAAAAGGAGTGCGCCAGAAGTGGTGGGGATAGCGCCAAGCTCTTGACGTGTAGGCCAAACCGAGCTCTTAGCGTAGAGATACATACATCAGAATAGGTGTGCGTTAGCTGCGAAAACGAATTCACCGGCCAATATATCTGGCCCCGACCTTAAATCTATTTTTCAATTCATAAGCTTCTCGAGTCCCAGCGAGAGTAGTCTTCAGAGAGTGATCCCTGCGTTTGCTGAGAGTTTTGTCCCGAAGTCTGCGAGTTTGACTGAGAACGTTCGTGGCCGATCCGTCACAGAGACCTAAGCGACTTTTACACGACAGAACGGCCCCGTATGGAGGCAGAGTGGCGCGATAAACGCTACGAAATCAGCGCGGAAGGGGGCAGACCACGGCCGCGGCGCTCGGCTGCACTCCAATTAAAGTCGCCGGTTATCATACATTCAATTAGCATAACTCATACTGAGGGGCCATAACGAAGCGGGGCCAGAGGCAAAAAGCTTCTCAGAGCGAGGAGGCTCACGGCGCATAAAAGCGGGCAGAGCCGCGGTGGTTGCGCGCGAACTCGAGGCTAGGGCAGAGGCGTTAAGGCGCGGACAAGAAGAAGGGAGCAGCGCACGGTGAAGAAATAAATGAGAAGAGGGACGGGCCCAGTGAGTGGCACCGTTTTACTGTCGCGCGCTCCCGCTCGTTACGAATGCCCGACGAACACGAAGAAAACGACACTGGGAGCGTGTGTGCCCCGATGCCGCGGATTCGAGAGCCGCGGGAGGATTGATGTCTTCTTTCGAACTCGTCGGTTCAGCGGGCGCGCGCGACACCCGCGGAACGCGACGCGCCGGGCTCGTAGGTAATCGCGGTATGTAATTAGCAAAAGGGGAAAACCTCTGCCTGCGAGGTTTATGGCACCCTGGCTTGGATACCTCGCGAAAAAAATTATTTTTTTAAACGCCACCTTAGACGGAGGATCTTTTGTAATAGGTAGGGCACGACAGGAGTGAACCTCTGACTGGGTTAATGAAATGCTTGAGGGATTGATTGCGAGTAGTGGTGGAGAACTATCGATAGTACTTACGATAGTTATTGAAATTTGTAATAATATTAGAAATTAAATTTGGGATTCTGAATTTCAGCTGTTATTATTTTTTAATTGAGCAACCTACGATTTTCAATACCGATAATTATCGATAGTGAAAATAAGCCATCTATAATTTTCACTATCGAAATTTGTAATAATATTAGAACTTAAATTTGGAATTCTGAATTTCAGCTGTTATTATTTTTTAATTGCGGAACCTACGATTTTCAATACCGATAATTATCGATAGTGAAAATAAGCCATCTATAGTTTTCGATAGTGAGGACCATCGATAACTATCGTAAGTACCATCGATAGTTCTCCATCACTCGTTGCGAAGTCTATGAGATTTCTGGTGTACGAAATAGGTGAGGACTGAGCTGTTGCTGAGACGAATTGGAAGAGAAACTATGTAGGAAGATGTGGAGCTACTGTTGGAGGGTATTTGACTTGCTTTAAACTTTTAAGTGTGCTGAAGCAGAAATGTGAGAGATGGAGCAAAGCAAGGGCTAGCAAATTTCTCAGGTGCTGATTGAGAAGGTAGAAAAATGCAAGATTCCACATTAGTTCGTGATGAAACTGGGTTAAAAAAGCTAGACACATCTAATCTTATATCGATGGTTTAGTGCAAAAATATTGTATGTGATTGTTTCTTCATGCTGTATAAAAATCACATTTATATCTTTTTCATAAATTTGTCAAAAATAATAGGGTAAAATAATCGAATGTGAGACCAATTTTTTAAAAACATCATCACTCTTATTAAAATTCAATACATGTTTTAAAAGTAGAATAGGTATTCTTCGGAAGCAATAAGTCGCTTCAAAGTCAAGTCTTCATAATTTAATGATATACAGCCAGTAAGCCTTAAACCCCATTGCAATACAACAGTATTTGTAATTTAATCGAACCACTTTAAAATCTTTCTGCAACGTATTTCAGAAATATGTGCTTAATTGATTACAATGCCACTGTGCAGACAAAACAACAACAAATACACGGTTATTTAGTAAAGAAATAGCATCGCTATAACATTCAAGAGTTCTGTAGCGAAGATAAGCTGAGGTCTCATATTATGGGGTGTCATATTCGGCTACTTTACCCTATTTTTCTTCATTCTATGTCCCCGAATCTTACGCATCATTGCATCAAACCTGTTTTTCTCGAAAACACTAAAAGTGGAGATACAATATTCGTGCACTAAGCCATCGATACATTCTAAACTCATCACATCTTGTGACTCCTGTGACGAGACTTTTAATAGGATTTTTTCAGCTCCACGGTTACACGTCAGTGCAGCCTTTCTTCCCAAGGGGGTTCGTTTTAAGAGCGCCTTAAATAACAGCCTCGCGGTAGAATGTTAAAATTCTCACCGTTGGGCGCGAAGAGCGTGGACTGGAGTTAAAGAACACGAAGGAGCGGCCGTCCTTTTAATTTCGTGACTTTTGCACCTGTTGCCTCCGTCTTTTGCACGGCCGCGAGGCGAGACACACGTCGTGGAAGAACAGGAATCTGGACATCTGTGATCGAATTATCGCGTGTTCCGCAATAAATTCAGAGCACGTTATTCAATTACGCCCGATTTTAATCGGCTTTAATTAGCGTTGATTGCGAAACGCTTACCGTGACAGGAGCGATCGAAACGGTTTTATTCTTCACGGGCGGCCTTCCAACCGCAACGAGCCATTTAATTTAGCCCCACGTTCAAATTCTTTCGTACAGTTTTAACATTGCAAATATCTTGCAAAAGTATATAAAAGGTCGGCATAGTTCTCTTCTACTATTCTATGTTCACGTTTGCTTCTTTACTTGCAGTCAGCTGATCACCTTTCTCATTTTTCGTGTTAAGAATTAATCTTTGCTCGAATTAAGTTATCTCGCATCTGCTCGTTGCTCCATTTCTGCTTTCATACTTAACAGGCCTAACGCAGGGTTTGTCTGTGCTCCAGTTCGATATTCCTCTAATTCAATTCTCGCCATTTCTCATAAATTACGGCCGAGGAGGGTTGGCGAAGCAAGGAGGGGCTGTACGAATGCTGCATAATAGCGTGCAAACGTCTCATTAAAGAGTTGGACAACCACGTGCAGAGCCACGCACCCGATTACTCAAAATGCGGGTTCGCGGTGTCTTTATTTTTTCGCCCTGTTCAAGGTGCACGCGCTCAGTCGGCAGGTGATCTGTCCCTGGTTTACTTGACAAGTATTCAATTTCTAGTTGTAATTCCTGAAGACAACGTCGCCGGAGGAAGAAAAAAGGCTGCGCGGAATAATAACGACGTAACATACTCGAAGCGCACTTTCGATTTAAGGGTCCACAGGTGTAAGTACCTACGTTCAAGTAATTCATCATTTTTGGAAACCTGTTACTGGAGAGGAGTGAAATAATTTGAAAATCCTATAATCGTATAATTTTCCTGGGACCTTTAAGGAAATTAAATATAAATTGACACACTTTTGTCGTATTCGGCCTCCATTTGAAAAAAGAGGCCTGCTGGCCAACGCGATATTTCCCTAAAAAAGTGGGCACAAATAAAAATTCAACAACGATCCTCTAAAATTCAAACTCATGCCATTTACTTCGCTTGTCTTCATGTAGGGGAAAGGTGGGATAGTTGATCAGCGGGGATTCATGATCACATCAGTTTATATCACAACTCAAATAATTAAATACAAACAAAGCAACCCATTATTATTATTTTAATAAAAAAGAAAAACTGTGATCAACTATCCCACCTTTCCCCTACTATTTCTTTTTCTGCATGTTCAAGTAATAAAGACGAATAATAATAATAATAAGAATGTACCTAAATCTTGACATTAGGCACAGTAGATCGAGAACACAAAAATCTGCTCCACAAAATTTTCCCAAACCACCCATTCGACGTCGAAAACCTCGTCCCCCGCACGGAACGCATCCACAAAGGCGCTTCCACATTAGGGAATGCGATCGTACGGTCGTTCCTCGGCTGCCCCCGTCGTTTTACAACTCAATTATACCAGCGACCTTGCTCCATTACGCGCAACCCACATTTTTTATCCCCTTTATGCGCTCACGCCAAGCAATATAATCGCAATTATTTTATTCGCCACGTGTAATTGCACCGCTGTCCCCTCGCGTCTTCATTCCGCCGAGGACCGTGTAGGACTTGAAACGGACTCGCGGCATAAACTACTCTGGGGGGTAAAAAAAAAAAAAGGAACATGAAACCGAGGAGAGAAGACGAGAGGGGAGGAAAGAGGAGCAGAAGAACGGAGGATGGCACGGTAAGAGAGGCAAGTGAAATTGCCTCGTTCGGGCTCTTTAGGGGCCCCAGCTTTAATTGCCGTTAATTGCATTTTAGTCACTTGATTCACAGGAGCTCGCGGCCTGGTTTCACGTGAGCGGGGATCAATCCTGTTGCACGGGGCCGCGATTCCGCAGGGTGTACCTACACTCCTCGGACAAGCATGCTGCCCGGATTCCCCGGGTTTTTGCCGGCCCGCCGAGGGCCCTCCGACATGCGGATAACATCGGCTCCGCGGCGTTCTTTTTCGCCCGACCGCCCCGTTCGGCCCCCTTAAGGCCACCGCGTCCAGATTCCGATTTCATTGCGCTACGGAGAGCGGTTTTTCGGCGATATCTCCGATGTATCACGTGTTCATTTTTCGGACAATGTTGCCCGCGCTGGCAGGTGAACTCTCCCGGGAAGGGTGTTCGCCCGGCTTCAGCCCCGCTCGATTTATACGCGTACGCCTTCTAATTTAATCGCGAGCACCAACGGGCCGCGTTTTCTTTCGATCGTCCACTTCTAATTAAATTACCGCGAGCGTGGCAGATGGTATAGCGGGGAGCCGCGGCTGGCGAAAAAGTCGCGGATCTTGTAACGAACGGGTGGATCTCGTTTAATTATTGCAGCGATTTAACGAAAGAATCCTCTTTGTTAGTTGAACCTTCCTTCCGCGCGGAAGATTTAACAGCTCCGGTGTCAAAGTAAACACCGCTCACCCCAGTGGTTAATATATCACCGCGCTGACAGATACGTAATAATGTTCCCAGCCGCTGCCAGATGCACCAATGTCACACTTCATAGACCAGTCGCTCCATGGCGCTCCACGGGGGTCCATGAAGGTCCCATCGCGGGTAGTTTACACCCCGTTCGGGGATTCCCTGGTCGTAGCGTGTCGCCTTTCCGTCACGAAAACTGATCGCACTGTTATGTGTCATCTGCTTTCACGCGGCGACCGTAGATACAGTTTAGGGTAGAATTTTAAAACAGAATTTCGTTGAATCTCGTCTATTGCACGGCAAAAAGAAATAAAAAAATAAGTATGTAGTAATGTAACGCAATTTGGTGGCGTTACAAAGACGTATTATTATTATTATTATTTATTTATTTATTTATTTAATTAAACGGGTTAACCCCAATATTAAACAGGATTGATAAATATCCATACTGTACAGAACGCAATATACAAAGCAAAGACAAACACATAAAAAAATAGAAAAAATAAATGCCTGATAGTAGTACCCATTACATTTTATGGCAAGGATGTACGAAATAAGGAGATAACAGACCGTTTAAAGGAGTTGACAGAGGATCCAAAGAAGTTAATTTGGACAGCTACCTCATTGCCGCGCGTACATAGTCTAGAAATAGGGTCACTCATGATAATATTCGTTCTATGGGCCTTGATATAAAATAGCGGAGTATACCGCAACGGCCTGCTCGAAGCATAAAAATTAATTAACCCCAGAAGTTTGGGGTTCGAAAATTATTATTATTATTAGGGGAGACCGGGGCCACAAGTTCCGAGGGGTAAGTTGTTCCGACAGTTTTATCTTCAAAATGAAAAAGAGCGTTGTACTTTAAATTATTTTTTCCGTGTAAGTTGATCTCGTCACTCTGTGGAAAAAATAATTTAAAGTACAACGCTCTTTTTCATTTTGAAGATAGAACTGTCGGAACAACTTACTTCCGGAACTTTTAACCCCGATCTCCCCTATTATTATTATACTTACCTTCCTGTGATAATTGGGTCCAGGTTAAAAGCTAATAATAACAGAATAAGTGTCGAGTATAAAGTGACTAAATTTTAAATTTCAACTATTCCAACCCCTTAATCCCCTTAATACTCGTTCTAAATTCGGTGCGAAGCTTTTATCGAGCATCCCGTCCGTCGTCCTCGGATACTATCACGTCACGGATATCACCAATTAATTAGAAAAACTCTGGCTCCGTATCTGCCGTTGGCTGTTTAAGAACGGTTCACCGGTGCGTGCCCCTTTAGAGACAAATCCCATCTGCCGTAATAAGGGCAAAACCGATGTCCTTATGCACGTAATGACACGACTCTCGGCCGATTAAGGACCCGCGACCAACTTTACTTTTCCGTCGTTCTGCCCCGCCGTGAATCCGGTTTTGCTGTGGGCCCCGGAGTCGGGGCCCCGTCGCCTCGTTACTCATCATAAAAATCGGCTTTCCGTCCACGGCGGCGGGTCGAGAGACATTTTCGTCCCAAAACGGGCGAATCGTTCCTAAGGCGTTTCGTAAGAATTTCGCGTCCGCGGCCGGATTCCACCGACTGGTTTTACGTCGAAACTGCAAATGGATCGGGAGCTGAAATATGTCGGCCCAATTTGCCGGTGTCTGTTGCCTCTGGGCCAAACCGAGCGGTGTCTTCTTACTCTCTCGTTAGTCGCCCGGAGCTCTCTCGCCTCTCCCCGGTCTCCTCCTCCTCCTCTCCTCCCTCCCCCTCGCCCTCCTTCCTCCCCCGTTAGCTCTTCTCGGCCGCTCTCGTTCCGCGCTCTTCTCTACGGTCTGTCGGACCACGGTGCCCGCGTTAACGAAGATATACGCGGTACCGCGAGTGAATTCGGCCTGATTGGCTGCGCACAGGTGCCGTCGAACGCAGGTGAGTAAACGCGAGGTCGTTTGTCGCCACCGTGGCGAACACGCGCAAACCGGGGATCTGGAAAATCTCGGCCCGGCGAGTGGAACGAGATTTTTTGGGCCACCTCGTCGGTATCGGCAACGCGATCGGCTGCTTTCGGGCGGCAGGCATTGGGCAATCTCTCGTGGCCACGGTGCGAAGGGAACGGGAGAGAAGATCGGCACGCTGCGCGTTCGAATAATTTTCGGCGGCGGAGATCTTCGGTGGTTAATCTTCCAGGCGGTGGAGATCGGGGTCGAGATGGCTAGAGAGGGGCTTCCGAGGCACGACATTTTATTAATCGTGAATGTCTGGAATCTTGTGCTTTCTGATTTTCTGATGTTCAGTTTTAGACGAAACGCGCGAGGATTAAGATTGCCAGGTAGAAGCGGAGGGTGAATTTTTCTAATTTGTACCGAGGTTAGAAATGGCCGAAAATAATAGGATATGATTGGAAAAGAAATGATTAAAAGGTGTATTCGATTAATAGGATACTCGGTAGGTACTTGTAGTATTAGAATTTTGTGACAATAAGGCAAGCGACAGTTTTTTTCACCAGAAAGTAGAACATGCCTGTCGAGCACAGACCAAGAATTTAGTGAAGTTGGCGTCATAGGAATCCGTCAAGTAAATTTTATCTGTTGTATATTGTATAATATTGTCTTACCTTTTGCTTTTGTGGTCCCCAATATCTATGTAATGTAAGTATTATTAATCACGGTATACGTAATTATTAACATCCCGTTAAACAATTTTATGACGGAGGTGTTGTATACCAACGTCATTCAAATTTCTTTTTCTATAGTATTACTTAGTCATTCGGTTATTCTTTCAGATAGTAATAGTAAACATTCCAATTTTTTTTCTCTATGCCTCATTCTTTACCGACCTTTACAACCCCCACTTTCCAAACTACTGAAATCCATATATATTATTATTATTATTATTATTATTAATATCAACGGGAAAACCCTTTAGAATACATAAGTTTAGACAGAATAGTACAGTAATTAGAAATTAAATACAATATAATAAAAATAAAATAAAATGAAATAGAATACACGCAATTCTCCCTAAAATGAGCACTTTAACCCGAACAATTTCAGCACGATTGCCTAATTCTGTATTAAGACATTATTAAATATAATAAAATAAATACCAATCTACGGAACACAACACTGTTACACTGTATATTTTAATTGTATACACATTACAAACGATGAATAAACAAGAGTATCACACCATCAATCTAAAAAATTATTTTCAACCGTCGCACGGTCCATTTTCCTAACTCCTGACCCCCTGGAGTTCATTCCCCTCCACGTCGCGAAGCCGTGTTTTTTATAACACTCCGAGGAACGATCGGTCCAGATTCCATGAAAGCTGATCGACCGACAGGTATCAATCAATGTTTCAATTGAATCAGGCGAGCGACTCTAGCCCGTGGCACGAAAACCCTTAACTTATCGTTACCAGCGTAATTATGTATTCCCGTCTCGAATTAATCCCGCCGAGCCGTATGAAAGTCATTACGTTTTTACGGATTCGATGGATCGGGAGCATCCGGAGTCGTGGCCGGGCGCACCAAATTTAGATCGGCCGTCTCGTGCTCATCCCCCTCGTAAATCGACGGGGAGTGACAGTTGCCATAAAGTCGCCAAACTACGCTGGCGAATTTTGCCGGCGCGGGGTTAGAAAGATGGACGGACGGTCGTGGCTGGCTCGATGTAACTTCATAAATCTCGCGGCGCATGATCGAAATTTATTACGAATTAAAAGTCGACGGGCCGGGGCAATATCAATTAAATCCGCCGGGCTCGATTGGACGAGCCGGCGATCATGGGATTCGTCCTTCCGTCGGCAAAAAATCACCCATTCCTCGCGACAGCCACGGAAAGAAGAACCATGGAACGGGGTAGCGACAGATTCGAGTCAATCGTGGCGGGTCTCGTCTGTTCCCTGCATTTTCTACTGAAAACCGCTGTGTTTTCGATCTCTTTTCAATTTCTTTCACCGTTCGACAACCTCCAGCATCTATTCAGTGGAGTCGGGATAGGTTCTTAGGAAACTGGAAACGATTAACTGGTTTCGGGTTTGAAACGCGAGAGGTGTTTGCACCTAGGGTAACTGTACTCGTAGTTGACAGTGTACCAATTATAGTTGACACTTTTATTTTCAGTCGCGAATAAAATAAGCTTTTTATTATAAAAATTTTTTTGACTAATTCTTTTTCAAACACCGCATTAGTATTAGTCACGAATAATAAGCTTTCTATTAAAAAAATGTTTTTGACTAATAGGTTGTTTGAAAAAGTATTAGTAAAAAACATTTTTTTAATAGAAAGCTTATTATTCGTGACTGAAAATAAAAGTGCCAACTATTGGTACACTGTCAACTACGAATACAGTTACCCTAGAAGATTATTCTACGTGATTGAATTTTATTTTACATAATTATTGAAAATTCGGGAGATTGAATTAAATGCTAATATCTTTTCTGAATATTGGAGCTTCTGTATACATATGCAAATACATTTGTACATCACTTTAGGAATTCTAATGCTAATGGAAGCAACTATTTCTAATTACGAGTTTCTTTCTCAGCTCTTCTTTCTTTCTTTTATTTATTTTTCTTTTCCTTTGTACTTCTTTATTATTTGTTCTATGCTTGTGTGCCTGTGATTTGTACTTTTTATAACAAAGTGTTTATCCCGTTGATATACTTAAATAAATATAATTACCGAATGAATTAAACGAGTTGACACCTGGAGAACCTGAAACCACCGCAACGACCAACACCGTCAAAAAAGTATAGAAAACTCCGCGTTTCATGCCGAAGTGTGATCGTAAGCAGATAATGACATCATCGAATGCGGTCAATTTATTTACAAAATCCACTTTCTCCGCCACAATTCCGCGAGGCCTCTCGGCCATTATCTAACTTCCTCGGGCCGGTTAGCAAGCCTCGTTTGAACAGAATTCGAGGCCCTCGCTGGCCGCAAACCGCAAAGTGCATCGGCCTTTTTGCTTCCGCTTATTTCTTGGATTTCGTTGGGCTTTCGTTAGAGAGATCGGCTCTCCTACAGGAGAGACGGGGAAGGAGGAGAGGGAGGAGGCCTAGGGGAGGGGTCCCCTGCCTTCAATCATTCGAGTAATTATTCGCCAGAAGCAGTTTTGCCCAATTATTTGTGGGGCGCAACGGGCCCTCCTTGTTTCTTCCATCGACGATCTCCCTTTTCTTCCTCGCCCCCGCCCCCTCTTTCGCCCTTTCGTTCAGCATCGGTTTCCTTCTGGAGCACCGGCCGCGATTGAGGAATTAAAATTGTTCCAGCTCTGCTCGCGGTGCCCCCGAATGCTTTCTGCGGAAGGAAAGAAAGGACGCTCGTCGCGCGCGACGGCAACGGCGACCGGCTCGCGGCAAAAAGGAACATCCTGGCTGCCGTTCGTGCTCGCCGCGTCACGCGGCGCACCGTCGAACCCGCGATTCTTCATTGGAAACGTACTGCGTCGCGAAAATCATCCAATTAGGGCACGAAGAAACCGACCGTTCTTTGATCGCCTCGTTGGGCAGAAACACTGTAGATTTGCGCGAGAAACGGGAGAATCGAGCGGGAATTATTCGCTGGGAATTATTCGGGAACTAGGGTGCATATACCAGTAAATGAACACGTACCAGTGAATGAACATTTTTTATTAAAATGAGTAAAATAAATTATTAAAGTAAGCAACTAATTAATTAGAGACTTCTTCTCATTTCTTGCTTCATATCCAAACAATTTTTCCAGCACGTGGAATCAATCGCGCTGCAAACATAATTTTATAATAGTGTTCATTCATTAAAATATTAAAATATGATCTCGGCGCACAGTTTCGGTCAATTAAAAAGAATAAAAGCTGATTTGCAATTAAAGAAGTAACATCTTCCAACGTTTCGGTCAGTGTTTAGACCTTTATCAAGGAAAGTTTGAAACTAGGTCTAAACACTGACCGAAACGTTGGAAGATGTTACTTCTTTAATTGCAAATCAGCTTTTATTCTTTTTAATTCACCGAAACTGTGCGCCGAGATCATATTTTAATATTTTAAAGAAATTGTGCGGTCGAAATTATAATTTTATTGTTCATTCATTAGCCTTAATTGTTCATTTACTGGTGCGTTTACCCTATAAATAATATTCGTCAAAATACCACTTTTTCTATTATCAAAAATCGTAGTACAGTCTCAGTTCCTCTATTTTGAAGGAATCTTACATTCGCCCCCATAATGGAGGGGGAAAGAAAAACTGCGGGGGTCGCAGAAGTTTGCGAGGAAAGTAAGAGACGTCCCCGCGTTTAAACGCCCCGTCGGACTTCAGCTCCTGTTCAATTAAACTACTTTTATCGCGCGGATGATGGATGTCGGGCATTCCGACGCGGTGTGCAACGCGTTTTGCCAAACCGCAATTTTGTACCGGAAACATCTTCGCGCTGCGAAAACCGTCCAATTAAAGCACGAAAAGGAAAGCCGCGGGCCCTTTAATTGGGTACTTAAAACGTTCTACCCCGGACCTGCACGCACGTCCCTTTTATTTTATTCAACAATCATCGTCGTTTTCGCTCGAGCACAATCCTCGAGGATGGAGGGGGAGGGGAGAGGCGAAGATTTGCTGCGCGAAATCGTTCGTGCCTCCTTTCTCGTCCGAGGCCGCCTTTAAAACATTTCGTATTAAGCTTATAAGCTTAATTGACGGCCCGGACACGCTAATGACTGAATGCGCCGTCGAAGAAGGAGCCACCAGAAGGAATTGGTGAGTATTAAGTGCGCGGCCTCCGCCTCCTATATTTTCATTACCCGATTACCCGTCCAGCAGTGAATCTTTAATGCAGTCTGTGAAATTGCGCGGACTCAACCGGCTGGCAAGCGTGTCGCGTATTTTATTATCGTGCGAGCCGGCTTAACTACACTCGCGCGCGAAAATGTCTCAGAAAATGTGTCTTCCCTTCGCGTGGCCGTTCTAAGAAATATCGAGTCGCGCAATTGCTTCTTTCTTGCAATATTTAAATAGTAATTAAAAGGCAATTCTTAATATCACACCGATACGTCACACCAACGAAAGACTAAATACCATGCATCTTTAATAATAATAATAATAATAATAATAATAAGTCTTTATTCTTTTATAGTAAGTGTTACAACGAGTTTGACTTTGAGACGCAAAGTACAGAATGGGCGAGGCTCAGCGCAGAATTTCTTTCGCAGAATATTCTCACACCCACGGTATCGAGTTACCGATTTCGCGGGAACACAATCGATTGGACGGTAAATCAAGGAATCAGGGCTCATGAATATCCACGGCACGAAAAGTGAAATCATTCCCATTCCCTCGCGAAGTCGGTAATTAACAAACCGCCAGTTTGCGCGGCTAAGTTCGCGGAAAACTTGACGATCCACGTTTTCCCCATTGTTCCCCGCGGCTTCGATGGTCGTGTGCGCTGTCCATCGTTACGCTCCCGTGCGCGATTCGATGGAGAAAAATTAAACGCAACGAGACCGTTCACCCTTACGTAACGCGTCGGAGGGCCGCGCGGCGGAGAGGCGCGAAAAGAGGGACGAAAATCAGCGGGAATCGGTGCCTTTATCCGCGGTTTTATCGTTTGCTTTCAGCCCAGAACCGTTCCCCATGAAAATCATCCAATTACGAGCCGCTCGTTATCGGGGATCTCTCGGATCGCAGGGGCCCGCTGATGTGGGACCAGAGGAGTTCAATTATTTCGAGCGACGAGAGGGGCCACGCCACCGAAAACTGGTGTGAACGCTTGACAACTTACACAGTGTTATCTGGTAGTGGCAGAATGCCCTGGTAATCCTTTGCTAAGCCACCGCTCAGCCGAGATCCACGCGCCACGTGACACACGATACACCTCAGGAGTTTACCGCCCTTAATGCCTGAGGGTGGGAGCAGCGTAGGGAAGACACTGTGAAACATTTGCAATTCCGATTGCGTTTGCCTTTTCTGGCTATTTCATTGAATGATCAACTTGCAGAATTTTATTTTTCGTATTGCGATGTGTAAAGCAGATATTCCACTGTTTTTTTTTAACCCTTCGTGGTCACACCTTCTTATAATCACAAGTTGGTCACACGGGGTTCACTGTACCCCAGCGTCATTTTTTGAGTTACCATTTTCGTATTTTTGAATCTTTTAACTTTTCAGTGATAATTCTACGTTCGTAATACTTATACAGTCATGGTCTAATAGTCTTTTTCTAGAAATGTAAATTTTGATATGCTAAAATTTGTAGTTGAAAACGAGCGATTTTCCATCGTCGTGGTAAAATACAGATTTTTTAAAAAGTTTTTTATTTTTTTTGTTGCGATAAATCCTCTTTGGAAGATGTAAAGGTGCGGAATTTCAAATCAAAAATTGCTCTTGGGGTACAATACACCCCGTGTGACCACGAAGGGTTAACTTAATGAAAGATTTTTATGTCGAACTTTTTGCTGTATATTTATTGTATCTTAAACTACGAATACAAATTTTGTTTGGTTGACAATATGAAATAAAGATGGCGCCACAGTCCGTGAAAGCCGACCACCTCGAAAAAATTGCTTGAGTTGTTGTCATGGTTCTGGTTGTTCTCTTCATCTGAAAATTAAAAAATCTAAAGATTCTTAAATTATTGGGGCGTGATTATCGTTGGTAGCAGATTTGGATTGGGATTTCAAAAATTCTTAAAATGGCTGCAATTTGAACATTAAGTGTCGACTTTAGCGATTTTTTTTCGTCTCCTTCGGGCTGTAAAATTAAACAAAATTGGAATGGAAAAATATTTTGGCCTAATTCTGATAGAGACTATAGCGACACATCTGCTGAAGATGTGTACACACTTGTACGTTTCATCGAAGGGAAGAACGCAAAACTCCTCCCAGTGGAAAGATTCTTGTACAGTGTCATATTTCTGGATTAATAGAAAACTTTGGGAAAGTATCCACGATTAAATAGCCAAGCATTAAGTGCACAAGTAACCCAAATATAAAAGGACGTGAGTTGTGTACTTGAAAATAGTCGATCATGAAATCTGCATGGGGGTTGGAAAGTGTCATGGAGATGTTATCGAGTATTTACCTACATTCAATGACGCAGAATGAATAATCGTGACACCGAAATGAATATGACCCTAAGGTCGAGTGTATTCATTGATGTTGAAAGAGTCGGGGGGTCGCGTCATGCGAAGAGGGTGGCCACCCTAATGCGTGAAGGGATGGATAACCCTGACTGGTGTCGGCCGACCCTCACTATGGAAAACACATTTAACGTGTTTACACACTCGACGACTAATCGATTGTCCTGCAACAACTTAACTGCTACTTGAAATTGTAAAAAATAACGAAAAGAAATAAAAAAAAATATGAAAGAAGTTAATATTAGTCATTACTCTTATTTTTACACACTAAATATCCTAACAATCCTGCAACAACTTAACTGCTACTTGAGATTGTAAAATTACGAAAATAAATAAAAAAAAAACATGAAAGAAGTTAATATTAGTCATTACTCTTATTTTTACACACAAAATATCCTAAAAATCCTGCAACAACTTAACTGCTACTTGAGATTGTAAAATAACGAAAATAAATAAAGAAAAAAAAATATGAAAGAAGTTAATGGTAGTCATTACTCTTATTTTTACACACAAAATATTCTAACAATCCTGCAACAACTTAACTGCTACTTGAGATTGTAAAATTACAAAAAGAAATAAAAAAAAAATATGAAAGAAGTTAATAGTAGTCATTACTCTTATTTTTACACACAAAATATTCTAACAATCCTAATACCTTCATCTCGAATCTGGTCGATGTTTTGGATAAACGAGGAGTTAGAAGCGGAATACTATTTATTTCGTATAATCCACAAAAGACCACCTTTGAGAGCAGAAACCTCAAACGTCTCCATTAGGCACAGGAAACGGAGAAAGGAGGGTTTCGAATAATTTAGAAATCAATTTCTTTATACTACTAACATTGCCATTAAATAATGACACACCCGATCAAAGACCACCAACAATATTCCCATAAATCATTCCCACGCAACGTGTAATTTTCAATCGACTCACGTTTCTCAACTTGTCGAGCGGAGTACACGAAAATCAAGCTTGCGAGAGACCTCTCCTCTATGATACGGAATCTAAATTGTCGGTGCAAAAGTGGCTCGTTAATGGACCTAAATGCCGATCCGCGGGGAAGGGGGATTACCGAGCGATCCCAATCACGCGTAATAACCATCGCGTTCCCAGAAACGTTGGTAGCAGAAGAGTCGGAACTCGATGGCCCATTCGGCGTGTTTCTTTTTTCCAGGGGAACGAGAATTTCCGTGATTTCTTCGGTACTTTCTAGATGCGCAATGATCGCACAGCCCCTAAGTATAGGTTCGAGGTGAGAGGCGCAATTATAAAACCACAGGTGTTCGGAAATTCGACGTGTGCGTACGATTCTGGGCTGGTTGTATTTCGCTTCACGTGCTCACACGATACGTTGCGTCACGTTGCAACCTTCTCAAACACGATCCATCACTTCTGTAGTCCAGCGTCTGCCAAACTACGTCCCATGGAATATTAAATCCCATCCACACCCGAGAATCCAAAGGAATTACGTACTTTCCTATTAACGATATTTTTCCGATTAGGAAATAAAGGACAAATTTTCGCAAATTGGATATGGATAATGTCAATTTAACATGGGAAAATATGCATAAAGGAACTTCAGATAGTATGGAAAAAAATATATATTTTCATTTCTCTTATAACATAAAAATAAACAATAATAAATAATCTTTTTTTTTTCTATATTCAGGATTTAGTCCTTCACTGATTTCCGAACACTTCATTTATGTTATTTATTTCTTTCAATAACTTTATTGGGGGATAAAACTTAGAAATAAAATAAAACATTGCAAATTACATATAAAACTAAATACTGTGTATTACAAGATTTTTTTCACTTCGATGTTATCTCTGAGACTTCCAAAATGATACTGTCTTCCGATAACTAGTTGTATAAAAGGTCGTTAATTTATCGACCGGTCAATTGATCGGTTGACCAAATGATTCTTATCGAAAAATAAAATAAAAGGAAAAATCAAAAAAGAAAAATTGATTAAACCGATATTTGTGATAAAGTCAAATGGAGGAAAGAGACCAAAATTAATGCAGAATTTCGAACCGAATTTTAAAACCGGTCATTGGACCAGGCGTGGTGCGTTTAGTGTTAAACCCAGCTTTACACTGCGTCAGAAAACATATTTCTTCATCCTCTTCGCGTGACATCCATTTACATCATTTTGACGACGAGTAGGTACACTACAGACTACCTACAATTTGTCAAGTGTGGAAATTTACATAACCGATCGATACTATACAGAGAGAGACATGTAAAAACGAACATCTTCATTGTCCAGTGATGATCTCCCCGAATTCACGAGAGTCCTCGCCCCGTGTCAATGTATCAGAATTATCGTCGGCGGTAATTACCAGCCATTGGAGCCGATTGGAGGGCGATCCGAGGTGCCGCGACTGGCACGCGAAATCGCGGGTATCCCCTTCGCTCAAGTGCTCGGCATGAAACAGTGGAAGCGATGCCGGGGGTTTGGGGAAGAAAGCGTAAAAAGGGAAGCAAGGGAGATCTGCGACGATTCACGTGTTATCCCTGCCTTTGTTCCCCCCCTTCCCTTCTTCCCGAGAAATCCCGGTGTTTCCGAGGATTTCTCGCGCCGATCCCGTGTGGCATGCGTGCGAACCGCGCGCCTCGCGATCCTCCTGCAACAAAATTGCACAAAAGCTGGAACGAGGGATGATAATGGGCCACGAGATTCCCTTTGAAAATGAAAAGGGGTGGACGACGGAAGGGGAAGAGGGTGGGGGAGGGGGATGGGCCCAAGTCGCTGGCCCAATCCCTCCTCGGGCCCCAGAAACGGCGATTCGTATCGATCGTAGCCGGTGTCTGGTGGTCAGGCGAGCACGACAGTGACTTTGCGAGCCGTTGCCGAAAATTGCGACAATGATGAAATTGAGCCGCGATTAGTCGCGCCGAGCGGCGGCCCGGTCGCGGCAGAAGTAAAAGTAATCCGCGTCACAGCTGGTGCTTGTTACTTCGGGCCGTTTCGCGATCCCCGGGAACAAGTGTGTCGAACGGCAATGGGCACAGGTGTCGCTCGTATGTACATCACCCGGAGCGAAAGTGCACCCTTTCTCGAACCTTGTGATTTTCGAGTTGCCAAGTCGCGGGGACGCATCGCGTGCTTATTGGCCGGACTTCTTTTCCCCCGGTTGTCCGGGTGTCTTGGACTGGTGTTACTTTTGGGTATTTGTAATGAGTGTTTCTCGATCCATAATATGTATGCATAGTTCTCGACAGACGCTAGCCCGATCA
Source organism: Andrena bicolor (assembly GCA_960531205.1). Classification (NCBI taxonomy): domain Eukaryota; kingdom Metazoa; phylum Arthropoda; class Insecta; order Hymenoptera; family Andrenidae; genus Andrena; species Andrena bicolor. The sequence continues at coordinate 2,213,583 of OY482668.1, read as the reverse complement.
ACAGTGGTGGCTGAGGATGGGCCCAATTCGCTCATTCAAAATTCATATCGAGAATGACGGACCAGTATGTGATAGGCAATAAAACGGCAAATAGGTTGAAGCGGTAATGTAGCTGAAGAAGTGAAAGAGGTTGAAAACTCCACGCACCAGCGAAACTTCTTCTTCATATAACCCCGGAACGGATTTAGATAGCCGAGTCATTCTTTCAGTGTTGGGTTTGTCTTGTCGAGCACTATTCATGTTGTTAATATCGTCACTGTCCTTTTCACTGAACTCGAGATTTTTAATTATTTTGGCTTGTATGATGTGCAAAGAAAATGTTCATTTGTTAGAACAGGTTTTTGGGTAAACACTACTCGGCGCTCCGAGGCGTGCCGAATCACCAGGCTATAGTAGGTATCGATACGGAGTTGAATTTCGGCCCACAACTTTGAGAAAATATTTTTTAAATGTTTTAGAAGCGATTTATAGAAAATGTTTGTTTCTATTTTTGGTCCGCTTTAAAGTGTAGTGGAGTGGGGCGTGAAATAAAGAAACCCGTAGCCTAACGCTATGTATATATGTTATGAATACAGCGAGCGCTCATGCCGTGACCTCTAAGGACCGCTACGACTCAAGACTGCGTGTCGCGAAGACTGCCGCCGAAGACGCAGTCAAAACAAAAGGCGATCGCGGCGCTCGGCATCGACGCGCCCTGCCCGATTCCTGGTATTCCTCTATATATATAGGGCGACCATAAAAGAAAAAAAAAATGAAATCAGATAACTGTGACAGATGCTACACCGGACCCCAACATCGACATAAAAATATTTTTTACAAGTTTAAAGGTGCCTCCTTATAACCCAAAAGAGTTTAATGCAATATTGACAATAATTTTTTAAAAAAAAAATCATAAATTTCAGGAGTTGTTACACAAGAATCCCCCCTTAACACGTTCCGCACGGCTCGTGTCATAAAACACAAACCGGGCGACCCTGCCGACCGGCTGAAGTCATATAGGCTGATTTCAAGTCGTTTTTCCACGGGAGCTTTTGAAAACGCGATGGATGCTCGCGCTCTCGGACCGCCCATCGGGTCAAGCTGGCGTAACCGGTAAATTTTAGCGCTTACTTAGCGAAACATAGCGAGTGATGATATTAGGTACGATCACCCTAAGTACATATTTTAATCGCGGTAATTCGCGATGCAGCTGTTTGCGCCGTCATTCAGAGACGGAGTGGTGAACGTGAAAAAGTGATTCTTTTAATTGAGGACCTTGACTGCGGATGGAAAGGTGGAGGGACCATCGATCTTTCATGCACGAAAAGCGATACGTTGTTGGAGTGATTGCTAGAATACACTGGGCTTATTAGTAAGATTAGCCTGTCGAATTCAGTTTCATCTGAATATCTTAACGCGATTCGAATGCTTTTGCCAAGTCACACGTCACTTCGCTGACTATAACTCGCTTCTACGAGCATCACCTACTTCCGATGAAATCGCAAATTAACACGCGGAAGCGGCTCAGCGCGCTCACAGGCGAGAGTGCTTTTCGATCGAGGTACGCTTCAGTGAAAGGGTTGAGATTGTGAAACCAGGAAAAAGTTGGCAATTATATCGTGGAGCAGGCTTGGCCCGCGGAGTTATCGTTGAAAATGTAAGATATATGTAGTGCTAATAGTGTATCAGTTGAAAGATTCTTCGAGCTCGGAGGAACTTAACTTTGTACGCCTTGGATGTCGACGTGAATCAACTGTATTTGCTTCGCGGAAGTATTAATTTGAAAGTGTTATGTAAGGAATTTTGTGCTGGTATTAGCGACGGAACTAATAACCTTCTGCTTCAAGTATACCTAAGTGTAACAAAAGGGAAGGCGATCGAAGCGATCTCGAAAGAATAAGGCAGTTTTGTGACCGTATCATTAGGACCACCTTTCGGGACCGTGCCGAGCACTTTTCGAAAGTGTAATGACACTTCGTGCGTGAACCATTTAGGCGGATCCACGGTAAATTGTCTCGAGGCTGTGGTGCTGGGCATGCAGACTCTTAAATAACAGAACGCATACTTTAAAATTGCACTCTCTAAGCAGAAGAGCATCCTTTTAGAAAGGTGGAGATCTCTGCCAACATTTAACCCTTTAACGTTTTGCTGTTCTGTGACAAAATGGACAAACTTGTGAATGCTGAATAACTCGAATGTTAGGTACAGGTCATTTCTATTTTACTCTGCCAATTTTGTAACAGAAAGTCTAGATGGTGCACTTGTTCCTTTTATCTTACTGCCTATAGAGATGTTAACAGCTAAAAAAAAATTTTTGAATGTTTCAAAGTTTACTTTATTTACTATCGATCTTTTTATAGATCACAATCCTCACCAGATCCCACCCCTCTGACTCATGCAAAAAATAATGCATTAGTTGTTCGAGCACAAATAAATTAATGCATTACACAATAAAAATAAATTAAACTAAATTGTGTAAATAAAAATAAATTAAATATTGCTCCATCCCTGAATCTATCCACTTAATTCAAGATTGGTGGAGCGACATTAATGTCAAAATACGGGAGAAATTCGTGAAACGTTCTCAATTTCTGTATCAGTAATTGATATCCTTCGGTAGGAATAGATATTCTCGGGTGAAGAAGGAAGATGAAAATTCATTTGCGCGTCATTGTCCACGAGAACCATGTGTCGCAACGTTCTCTACGCGCTGGAACGCCCGCTGACCCGTGCTTGTCTCTTTTTAATAAGCAGGCCGAGCCGACGTTTAAAAGAAGCCACAAAGCAGGCATAGTTGATGGGCAATTTTTCGAGTTAACCATAGTCCACGCACGTCACACGTAATCATTCTCCCGGGACCCTGCTTTTACTTCAGAGGCCAAGGCATGCACCGTCGATTACGGAAAAACTAAACGTTCGCGGAGGAGCAGGCTCGAAGGACGTGCGTGAAGAGAAAATTACGTCAGCGCCGGGATATTTCCGGTACGGGATAAATACGAATGATAGAGCGGCAATTTACCCTTACAACATTTTTGTGGGCGAACGTTTGACCTTTTTCGTCCCGAAATTTTTTTACCTCCTCGCCTGGTATCCTCGATTCCTTTACACAGATGCGAGTTTAGTGTCCTCTGCTCTTACATGGAAATAAGTGAGAGAGTATGGGCTAGGTAAGGGCTAGGTAAGGGCTAGGCTCTCGGATTTTTTTTCAATATTGGGAGTATATTGGAGAGGGATGAGGGGTAAAATTCAGATTATTAAACAAACATCACCAAGTAACAAATATTGATTTATTCCCCATATTGAACTTTGTCCTTTAACTAATTAATCATCCCACTTTTCAAAACAGTGACCGCGAGATGGCGCTCTCCGCGATACTTACCTAGCGTATAACGAGAAGAAGGTGTCATCTATCGTGGCAGCAGAGTTTGGACTGAGAATTATGGAAGACTATGAAGTTAAATGCATTTATTTAGATTTTCTGGAAAGAATTTTGGTAACAGATTACACACAGAAGACTACTCTACTTCCATTCACATTAATTAATTCACTAGTTAACTATACCGATCTGGTATTGTATTTAAATCCACCGAAGCCTTAAGTCATCCTAATCCAAAAGCTTTGTAGGAATCATACAAGTATTTTTTACAATATCGAGCACTGGGCTCGACCGAAGAAAATGATGGACAGTTTCCTCTGATTTCTCCCATTATTTCCATCAGATCGCTATAACCGTCCAACGAGCTGAAGCAGCATAGGGAACCATGGCACGTAACACGTACAGCAGGAAAAAAAGCGAGACGTTAAAGGGGAACCGAACACTTCGAGGCCAGGCATAGTTGAGCGAACGACGACGTCCACTGGATGATATTTCGCAGACAAATCCGCGTTACTCTCGCGGCTACCCTCGGCAAGAAGTCGTCCCGAATCGATCGACACGTCTCGACAAGATGAAACGCCGCGACAATTTGTGCCCTTGGATGATGGGGACGCGGAATGTCGCGTAGACTACACCTCGGCTCTTCGTCGTTTCAATTAACGGCGGGCAAGAAGCGTCCCGGGTATCCTGTCGGTATGTTTATATGGAAACTGGACGCGGCTGTTTGTCCCTCGCTTTCGATTTTCTGACGCGAGATAAATCGATTGGACGCGCCAATACTTCACGGTAAGATACGACACTTTCAGTTGGGATCGGGAAAAAGTGTTCGCCGGTGGAATTTGAATTTCAATTCGGCTCGAACACAACCACCGTGTCCTGCTTCGATTTCCTATTCAGAGCGGAAGAAAGGCCGGTGGATCCCGATTATATTGGAATCTAATTCCAACCGAGAGTCTGAACCTAACCCGTGGTATCGGGGGCCTGTTAATTAGCACGCGTTCTTTAATTAAACGCGGCATTATGCTAAAGGCTACACGGCTTTACAAGATCCAGGATCAACACTCTGAGACGCGGAGCGGACCGGTTCAGACCACGAAATATCGACACCCGCCGTGTGCAGTGCATTAAGACGCACCCCTTCGGCCGTCTAATCGTGAAATTAGGTCCCGTTCCAAGCCAGAACACGCACATCCGAGACGACATCCTTAATTCCAGATATGTCTCGCTATCTAGATCTGCCTGGCGCGGCCTGCACACGGAAAGGGAGCACGTGTTCCCGCCATCGGGTCGATCAACCCCCTTCCCCGTCGTCCCTTCCGACGATTTATGAATGCCACCGGGTATACCGAGGCTCATAGAGAGTCGATGCAAAATTTTAGAGCGCCGCCTACTTGCTCACAGCTACGTGGCCCTCGACAGAAGCAACGCCAGCTTCTGGACACCTTCGTCCTTTTTTCTCCCTCTGCCGATCGGAGACAGAGAGGCGGGGGGAAGGGACGAGAGAAAATGAAAGGAGGGCTCTCTGCCTCCGAGGGGACAGTTGCCCGCTCACCTGCCCTTAAAAATCTAAGCACGCGAAATCACGAATGCCTATTAGCCACCACGGCCAAGTGTGTCCCGGTAGCCCCCGAATAGTATCTACCTCGTGCGTAGCGATGGGAACGAGATTGCTCCAGCCTCCTTCGACGAGAAAATTACGCTCTGAGGACCGTGATCGGGGATCGATGGAGATCGAGAGATTACGCCGAATGTTGCGATATCGAGGCGTTCGAACTGGTTTGCCGGGGTTCGTTTGTTAAACAAAGCTGGCGTCCGAGTAGCTCCGGGGCGGGTATAATATGAAGTAGCTTGTAGGTGGCTTCGAGGTAGCTTCGGGGGAGCGATAACGTACGCGGAGGATAATTGCAAAGTACCTCGAAGCAAAGCCTGACAATGTGTACACGTAGCGATGGCTTTTGCAGCAAAGTTGCAGGCTTGAGGGGTGATTCACGTCTGACAGCCCCGAAAGTAACTATATTTAAGATATTTTTTAAAACACTGTTGGTCGTATTGAATTGAACTCTTCTGGGATATGAGGAGGCATCTTTAAACTTGTTTAAAATATTTTTTTATGGCGGTCCTTGTTATTATTTATTAATTATTGTGGAATTTTGCCCACCTCATGGACGATGTAACTCCAGTTGGTGGAATGTGTAGCACCTATCACAGTCATCTGATTGGAAAAAAGTCGAAGTTTCTTAAAATTAGATAGTTCACACTGATATTGTTCCACTTTAAAGAAAAGAAATGAAACATTCAAAGAGTTATAACGTTTGAAAGAAAAAGTAAGTTTCTTTCTTAAACAAATTTTTCATATTCTTCTTTATATCGACGAAAAAGTATTATTAATTAAAAACTAAAAGAAAATATTATCTGCAAGTTTAATGATGCATCCTTATAACCCAAAAGAGTTTAATGCGATATAACAATAGATTTTAAAAAAAAATTATAAATTTCTGGGGCTGTTACAGGAAAGTCCCCCCATAAATCTTCGGTATTTCGCGATAGGAATGAAGTGTGTTGAAAGTATTTAACGAAAAAATTCTTGCGCGAACGATCTTAGCACCCATCGCTACTCGCGTGTGCGCAATAAAATGCAAGACTCTCCAGTTTCGGTACAACATAGTAAAGTGGAAGAAAATGCAGCTTCTTCATTCGTATTCACAGGCGTGCTGCTACTTCGACCACTGGGCACATCGTCGAGCGCCTTGAAATTGCAGCCCAATTTCCATGATGCCGGGGTACTTATGGTTGGGCCGAGCGTAAATTTCGCTCTTCTAGCATCCCCCGTATCGAAATTATTGCATCCACCGAGGGGACTATGCCCGAGACGACAATAATATCATAGCTAAGCGGTGTACAATTTGCAAGGAATTTGCTAAATTCCATCGGCAATTAATTATAGTCTTATCGCGAATTCCGACGGAAGATGGATGTGGTGTGAAGTAGGTAGCTATGTACTATTTCGTGATGAAAGATGGAGCAAATTTGGATTTAAATAAAATTTTGGCTAACGAATAAAATTTAAGAAAAAAATCGTCATTCGTTCATTAATCCAAGTTAACGTTATTCGACACACGACGAATAATTTTTTAACTGTTATTCGAAATTTGTTTTAACCCTTCGTGGTCACACCTTCTTATAATCACAAGTTGGTCACACGGGGTTCACTGTACCCCAGCGTCATTTTTTGAGTTACCATTTTCGTATTTTTGAATCTTTTAACTTTTCAGTGATAATTCTACGTTCGTAATACTTATACAGTCATGGTCTAATAGTCTTTTTCTAGAAATGTAAATTTTGATATGCTAAAATTTGTAGTTGAAAACGAGCGATTTTCCATCGTCGTGGTAAAATACAGATTTTTTAAAAAGTTTTTTATTTTTTTTTTTGCGATAAATCCCCTTTGGAAGTTGTAAAGGTGCGGAATTTCAAATCAAAAATTGCTCTTGGGGTACAATACACCCCGTGTGACCACGAAGGGTTAAATAAAGCTTGCCCCATGTCTGTCTACGATGAAAAATATTAGTAGAATAATAACGTCTCACGCTGCTGTTGATTTCAAACTACAAAGCAGAAGAATATTTATGTCTGCATCGACAAATAATCGACGGTTACAAGAGAGCACCTTATTCTTGTCTTCGAATCACTATGTTTGCCGGTAATCGTGGGCCTGCGTATTTTTAGCGACGGTAAGAATTAATTAAAAAAAAAGGGGAAGATGTGTCGATACCAAGGCGTCCCAGAGAACGGCGCAAACACGCGGTATGAAGTTGTCTTTCGCACTTGAGGTCATATTTCAGCATTAAGTGGCCCGATGGTTGGAATATTACGAAAATAATGCTTGTTCTTCTTGGGCGATAATATACGATACCCGACGCTGCATGATTAAAAATCACGATACTCCAGCTGCTGTGTAATATAGCCTGTTTTAAAACTCCGGCATGGAACACCGGTATTTTAGAGACACCCCACCGCATCGTAATCACGACTGTCACTGCATGCCTCGCATAGTAAACATTTCTCTTATCACGCGAGGGACGAAAATTACGCTCCTTCGAAAATCACTGCCGCGCGAAATTCATTTAAACACTTGCTAATCAAGTGCAATTAAATACCGAAAAGTTTCTTAAGTTTCTTCATTAACATGTTGGTACCTGAAATCTAAATCCTGCTTCTCATTTCAAAGAAGACTAAAGTCCACGTAATCTACGATATTTTTGAAGAATTCCTATCTCCAAATTCGCATATCTGTTCGTTCCACTTCCATTCTTAGAAATCCGTGGAAAGCAGAAGTGGTGACTTTCATACCGCGCATAAATCAACCGCGGCGCGCGCCTCCGCGATTGCTAATAAATCAATTCCGGCGACAATATCGCATTAATCAGCCAGAGAAGCGTGCTCCAGCGAGTCGGCCGAGAAACCCCGGTGGCGGAGGAACACGCGTTCTGCCGATTTCCTTGGCGATTCGGCGCACGCGCGCGACCGCTGGATCACCGCGCCACCAGCGCCGCCACCGCCTCGCCGTATCAATTATTCGCCGGGTCTAAAAGCGCCGAAACAATTTCTGCGCTCGGTGAGATCGATAATGGTCATCGACTACGGGAGCGCCGATGGCACCACTCGACCACGGGTACCGATCATCTTTCTTGTATCGTGACACGTACAGGATAATGCCTGTCCGTAAATCGCAATCAAACGATACTTAGTCTCCTCGGAGATATAATATACCCGGGCCACTCTGGGCCTGATCATAGGCTAACGTACATTTAGGCAGATGCGACAGAAATTGAACGTCTCCTCCACTCCGGGGCGGTGCACCACCCTCCCTCCGTCCTTTCCTCCTCTCTGACTCCATTTATCTCTCCTTCTCCCCCCTCCTCGTTTCTTTCCCTCGGTCCCACTCTTCCATCTCCTTCTCTCTTCCACGGTCCCCTCGCCACTTCGCTCCGCTCCCCGTCCCTCGATCACCGGGCTCTGGCAGTTTCGTCCAGTTTCTGTCGCGTCGCTCGAGTCGATCGCGATCGGCAGGCAGCGATCGCGGGCCACCGTTGGGCCCTCCTCGACCGCGGTGGATCTTCCGGCGTTATCTGGCCCGCGCGTTACGTCGTGTGGCGGCCACGCGACACCGTCCGGCCGAGGCGTCCTGGTCTATCGATCGATCGACCGGTATCTCTGGCCGAGATCGACGGCCCGTGGCTGGTCGTGCGCGCGCCTCAGCCCCATCGCGCCGCTGTAAACTGGGTTACAGAATGCATTAATGCGCGACTCGATTACAAGGCAGCCCCCGATTGATTCTCCAGCCGCTAGACGCCCGCTGGCCCCGCTCAATTTTCCAGATTAAACGTTCGCCGCGGCACCGGCAACGCGCGCCACCGATTCCTGAATTCGTAATTTCGAGGGCCGATTCCGGATCGAGCGATCGACGCCGCCTGCGCCGCCGTCACGAGAGCCTGGAATTTCGGCCGCTCCTCTGGCCACTTCGGCCCGGCGCACCAGACGAATTCTGTCTTCGGGGTGTGAACGGGGGAGGGGCGAGTGGATTCGTGAGCAGCCGCTGTCGGGATGCCCGAGGACTGCATTTTTTCTGCATCTGTTGGATTTCAGTGGAAGAATCGTGGTACTTTTCTCCTATTAGAATTCTATTTTATAGGATTTCGTCCAAGTGGTGGCAAAATACCAATCACAAGTTAGGTTACCGAGTTTATTTAATATTACATTGAACTCGTTTTTGACTGCTTCTAAAATAATTTAGGCGCAAATATGTAGTTTCCTATGTAATTTCCTATTGTATTTTATTTTATTTTGTTTTCTTTCCCTTTTTGTTCTTTTCTTTCTTTCCTTTTTCTCACCTCCCAACGGCTTTTTAGGTTAGGTTGTAGAGCAGCAGTTAATGCTGAACCTCGCCTACTCGCCATTGTAATTTAATTTAATTTAATTGTGATGGGGCAATAAAGACATTTAATAATAATAATTGTTAGAATATAATGTTTATTTATTCAAGAAAATAAATGTTAGACAGTCGAACGTCAGTATAGTAATAATAAGAACTGAATAAAACTTAAACCAAAAGTAATAGAAAGAATACTGTCTTTAGCGCGATACAAGTTATCCGTTCAGAGGGTTTTCTCGGACTGAGAAGTGCAGGGGTCGAGAAGACCGTTTTCCCCTCTTTTGGGTCTCCTGTAGCGAAATAAAGGAAACTCATAAATTACCGGGTCCTTAAAGTCCCTGACACTCTAACTCTAGGAACAGTCTATCGTTGTACATATTCCAACAATAATAATAATACGCGAGTGATATGTTTAAAAAAAATGTGATTCAATTCTGCCACTTTTCACAGATGTTATCGGGCCATATTATCGCGCGGTCGTAACGATTAATGGAGGGGTGAACGGGGGTTCGTTAGCGTCGGGTGAAAAATAGTTTGCACCGCGAGTTTATTGCAATGCGATTCTCTGGAGGAGAACTCGCGTCGTTCTCGTGTCACCGATTATCGACAAGGGACTTATATTATGCTAATGCGATCGCTGCGAAAGCCATCCTCCCTCTGTCTCCTCGCGACTGCCGATCGACAGGATACAAGTGAATCCTAACGATCACTCTCGCGCAACAAAGTAGACGGTTAATTAAAGCACCTTGCCCGACGATGTCGCATTAAACGGTACCATAATTCTCGCGAAATTAAAATAACCACGATACTCTGGGCCCGTAAGTCCCCGCGTTACCTTTAGGACAGTTGGCCACCTGTTTTGGAGGGTTGATAGCAACCTCACCCTTTTGTCCCCGATAGCATCTTGGTTTATGGCCCTATAATTCAGCTGCTAGAGCTCGTGCAACACTGGATTAGGCAGAATGTAAAGATTCGAGTAATTAATGGTTTGGCCTAATTGCGAGCTTCGTCGACGGCCAGTCCTTTTTGCTTCGACGCTTTTGCCCGCCGTGTTTGTAGGGGCGGGGGCACCGGCGAACGATGGTATATAATAAATCCACGAGTACATTGTTCGCGTGCTTGCATGTAGGACTGTTAAGTGTAAACGTTTTGTTTAATATTATGCAATGAAAGGTAAAGTGATTCGCGATTGGGTTTAATCATACGCAGCCTAATTGAAATATTAGGTATTACAGAAACTAGATATATTTCATTTTGCAATGTCGGTTATTGGTAAATGAGCATCAAAGTCCGTATTTACAATATTTTGAAAATGAAATTGATTTTACAGCGAAGAAACAAGGAGGTGAAATAAATTTCCGTGGTGCACGGAATTAATAAGTGTATGAATATTAACACCTTCGCGACAGGGATCACCTGTAGTTAATGTATTGCCTTCATTATAATATCTTACCTCCTGATACCGATCTACGATCTTATTAATCATAATGGGAATTATCTCCGTCCAATCTCGGGGGACCCAAGTATTAATATCATTGCAATTAGTATCAACTTAACACCCTTGTTGCATAGTGAATTTTTAAAGAAACCCATTGGTAATGCTTACCAAAATCCATTCACACCAAATCGTCTAATAATCAGCTTCTATCCCCATTAATGTCACTAGGAAAGTAAGAAAGACTGATGATTATTTGATCAGGTAGAAACTACTTCAAACAAGCTGGACGTAAACGAAGTCTCGCGATAACCCTTGATTATATCAGAGGGGTGGAATTATTTAAAAAATTCCGACAAAAAACTCGTCTGAGAATTTAAGGGAGTGTCCTGCTTTACAAAGTCCAAAAAAATGATTTTTTCGCGAATTTTTTTTAAAGGGAAAGGAACAATTGATCTTCGTAAACTTTTAGGTATATTTAAACATATATTCGATGAGTACAAAATTTTTTTTAGGTATCTTTAAAAATACTTCGAATTGGCCGCTGTAACTTTGTGAATACATTCTTGGATAGTTTATCTATCGATTTAGGCAATGAAAAAAAAATCTATTTTCTGGACTTTATAAAGCAGGCTCCCCCCTTAATCGGTTTCGTCAACCTGGTGGAAGGTGTCCCTATAGGCTGGAACAGACACGTCCAGTAGTTTAGTCGAGTTGCGAGTAATTTAGTAATTTACCATTGTTTTACTAAGCTACTCGACTAAATTTTAGTGTCCACACACGAAAAATTACTAAATTATTTGCTACTCGACTAAACCAGTGATGAGCAACACGCACTTGGCGGGCCACATGTGGCCCACCTGAACTTCGCCGCGTGGCCCACCTGAACATCGTCATATCGGATTTTTCACGAACGAGCTTGATAATATTAGGTGCGATATTTGTAATTTATTGGGAAAGCAAGAATTTCGATACGCCAACTAGTGGCAGAAAATTAAACTACTGTCAGTAGGCCGAAATCCGTCGAAGTCCATACGATTATCAGTGTTTATATAGACATTTTGTGAAAAACGAGTGTTTTTAAATTTTTACTTCTTCGATTAATAAATACTTATTCGGAATGTTTGGTGGGATCCGAGCCTACTTGCAATAGTTTTCTAACTTACCACCGCAGCGCTGAAATCGAAGCCACGCCTTCACTTGGTTTCCCAATACGTCATTTAGATTTTAGATAAACAGTACATCAAAGTTAAAAAAAAAAACGTTTTATTGTAAATCAATGTCAGAAATTCTTGGATTAGTTACATATATGTATTTAATATTGTGGCCCGCATAGAGAAGTAGGTTTCCACTTGTGGCCCACTTCTGACGAAAGGTTGCTCATCACTGGACTAAACTACTGGACGTGTCTGAACCAGCCTTATAGGTGTAATCTACTACTGGCGCCGATCAGAAACAGAAGCATCTAGAAAGTCCCAAGCAAGCGACGAAACCGAACCTGCCGCCGAGCATCCCGCGAAATCCAAGGAGAAGAAACGACCGAAGTGGATCGACGAAAAACAGCGACGCTGATTAATCAGCACACCTCCCTGGAATCGATCGATCGAGACGCAAGGTGTCGATGTGCTAATTGATTACGCGCACCTCGACTTGTGCTCAGTGTTACGCGACCAGTGTTTTTTATTAACCCGCCGGGCTGGCGAGGAAGGAGGTGGACGGGATAAATTTCGCGAGCGCGACGCCATAAAAAGGGAAGAAAAACGGTCGAAAAATGGGGGGCAAGGGAACGCGATCAGTGCGATCAGCTGCGTCCTCGCCACCTCGGGACCGCCTCGGACCCATCCTGGTCTTCGTTTTTCCCCGGTGGCCGGGCGCGGTGGCTTTTTCGTTTCGAACGTTTTCTCTCGCCTTTTTGCCCGCAAAGGCCCGGGCGCGTGCTGTATACTCCGCCGGCGGATCCGCGCGACTCCGGCGTATGAAATATCGACGGCAATTAGCCAGCGGCTTGATTTAAGACCGGCTTCGACCCGCATTGGGGAGTTCAATCTCGATGGGCAGGGCCCTTTAATTTCGCGCGTATAAACCACGGCTGCGCGCGCGCGCGCGCGGTCTAATTAAGAAATTGCTTTAGAACGGGGCGACGTGGTGGCTCCGAGGCATCGTCGCTGTGCGCGCTGTTTGTCTTGTTCGAAAGGGGACGACTCACTTCGCGCGGTCCACCAAGCATGACGCATGACTCCGAGTCCATTGATTCGGGGGGAGTGGGAAGCTTGGGTGCTAGAAATTTTGAAGAATTTTAATTACACAAAAGAGAGAGGAGGAGAAGTCTGACCAGCAGACGAAAATTTAGGGGATTGATGAATCAGGTTCTAACGAAGTTTGCTAATTTTAAGAACCATAGGTAAGTAGCTTCTTGGATGGCTTCGAGTTTGTCTTCGGTTTTATAGGAAGACACCTGCTGCGGAGTCTGCACCGTTTGCTCTTGAAAATCTATTTGGCTTAAGAATTAAGATGGAAGACGTATCTCATCTTTGCGAATGCCCCTAACGAGGCTGGTCCAGACAAACTGCTCGATGGCGTTGGTTGCTACCGTTGCGAGCAGCAGGGGCTCGCGGGATAATTACAAAATTACTCCCTTAGGATTTTGACGGGTCACGCGGAGAACGGAAACGGATGGAATCGAGCCATCCGAGACGGGTTCGTTAGCGGTCAATCACAGTGAATAATGCGAGTGAAATGTTCTGCGGAAATAGGTCAGTAAATACTGGCAGATAACAGGAATCTTTGGATCCAATTTGTGATTGTAATCAGAGGCGTTGAGAGCCAACGCCGGGGGGAAGATTCTTACTGGGCCCCAACGTATATAAAATAGTTTTATTAATGTCAAAAGAATTGTGAAACAATATTGAAGGGAAAGAATGCAACTGTGCACCGACATCGACCAGCTCTTTGAATTTGCGTAGAATTGAATTGCGGACGCCTGGTGCACTGTTTAAAAAATAGAAATTTTATTAAAATAAAAAACAATATATTGGAACCCCAAAAACCACGGACCCGGGGAACTGTGATTAGTTTATTCATGACTATGAATATAAATCTTCTAAATCATCCAAGTATATAATTCCCTGAATATAATCTCCCTATTATTTCTACCGTTATTTATTTATTACCATATACGAGAAGCCCCATTATTTACAAAGTGAAAAAATAAGGAAAGAAACATTACCTCGCACTAGAAATATCCCATCAAACCTCCGAGAACAAAAATTAAATGTACAAACAACATACCTACCACAATAAAGCAAAAACTAACGAGTAACCTTTCACGTAATCATCATGTTTTCCCATCAAGAACTCTAAGCAGTTCAGACCTAAAGACATCGACGTTCCGTGCAAAAATATCTAGCCCCCCAATATAATTATTCGCTAAAGTAGAAATTCTGCAAATTGGATCCGTAACACTGAAACTTGAGTACCTATAACGAAGGTCTGAAAAACATAAGTTCTCTGACGGGTCGAGTAGGCGCATTAAAATTGCATTATACCAACTTCTACAATTTGTCTACCTACTGTAAATATGTAAATCGACGTAGAAGACGACGATATTGGAGCCAATAAATTATTCTGTAACTATTCACCGAGTAGCTTCGCGTTCCTGAATAGATTTTCAACTCCCGCTCACGTGGTATCCGAATCCACCACGGTAAACAAACTTGCTTTCGCCCGATGGAACCTAGGCACAATCCGTTCGCGTATTAGAGTCGAAAATTACAGGGCTAGCCAGTTCTATCGGAGGAAGGCACCTAATGGTCCTGTGGAATCGCGGCAATTTTCGATCGTTATCTCATCTCGATGCTTAGAAACGCGCATCAGCCGAACATCTCCGACCTAGACACTGTTAATTTGCGAAAATCCGTCGAATCACTGCTATTTCAATGAACCGACCGAACGTCCATCATTAACCGCGCGTGCTATGTTTACCGGCTACTTAATTGCTATAACAGTATACATTCTGCGTGATTCGCATTCGAAACGAGATGATCCCAGCAGAAGATCACCATCCTCTGTTTCTCCAGTTCCCCTTCGAGTTCCTCTTCAAATATTAATCTCGGGATTACAGTTCTCCGTTTCTTCCTATTGTAATGCCATCAGCTTGCATAGGAATACAGGGTGTCAGAGAAAGAGTTGAAGAATTCCTACTTAGGAAAACGTTCAAAGACGAATCCATTGAAGTGGTTCAATCGAGCGATACTTTCGTTAACTTTCGTCACTGTTAGCTCCAGTTTCCGCTGTCATCTAGTTTACAGAGTGCGAAAGAAAGAGTTGAAGAATTCCTACTTAGGAAAACGTTCAAAGACGAATCCAGTGAAGTAGTTCAATCGAGCGATACTTTCGTTAACTTTTGTCACTGGTAGCTCCAGTTTCCGCTGTCATCTAGTTTACAGAGTGTCAGAGAAAGAGTTGAAGAATTCCTACTTAGGAAAACGTTCAAAGACGAATCCACTGAAGTGGTTCAATCGAGCGATACTTTCGTTAACTTTCGTCACTGTTAGCTCCAGTTTCCGCTGTCATCTAGTTTACAGAGTGCGAAAGAAAGAGTTGAAGAATTCCTACTTAGGAAAACGTTCAAAGACGAATCCAGTGAAGTAGTTCAATCGAGCGATACTTTCGTTAACTTTTGTCACTGGTAGCTCCAGTTTCCGCTGTCATCTAGTTTACAGAGTGTCAGAGAAAGAGTTGAAGAATTCCTACTTAGGAAAACGTTCAAAGACGAATCCACTGAAGTGGTTCAATCGAGCGATACTTTCGTTAACTTTCGTCACTGGTAGCTCCAGTTTCCGCTGTCATCTAGTTTACAGGGTGTCAGAGAAAGAGTTGAAGAATTCCTAGGAAAACGTTCAAAGACGAATCCATTGAAATAGTTCAATTGAGTGATACTTTCGTTAACTTTCGTCACTGTTAGCTCCAGTTTCCGCTGTCATCTAGTTTACCAAGTGACCCCTCCCGTGTCCAGGTACACGTGACATCGTTGGACGTCATGTTCTTCGTAATTGGCTATCGGATCGAGCGCGGCGATCGGGTGCGGTGTAGCGGTGCAGAATCGTTGGACGAGCACCTACAGCACTGGTGCAGATACGTTCGAACGCAGCCAGCAGCCAGCTACAACGTAGCCTGGGTACATAATCGCGACACGTTGTCGACGTACGCATAATACCGCTCAAATTACATGTGCCGGCGGATCCGATAATTGTGTGCTGAACAAATAACGGGCCGCCGATCTTGGGAGCGGCCCGGCCCTGGAACCGCGCGGTCACTTTGACGAGCTTTTATCGAGAGAGGCGGGAACATCGCGGGGCAGGTCCTAACGGGATCGTTGTTGACGAGCGACAATGCTTGAGGAAAGGTGGCACAATCGAATGAAGATTCCACAGACACTTAACACTGGAACCGAATGAATTCTTCGGAATGCATTCGCACACTTAAGCTGGGTTTACATTAGTCCAGTCGCTGGATCCAGTGAGTAGTTTGACTGGAAATCACGTCGACGTCTACTTTATTCCAGTCGCTGGATCCAGCGAGTGGTTCGACTGGAAATCAATCGAGGTCTTGATTATTCCAGTCGTTTCTGAACCGTTGAAAGTGGTAGACTTTAATAATAATAATGGATTCACGCAAAAGAAGGATAAAAAAACATATGAAACTTACTTTAATGTTAATTTGTGAAAAAGTTATTGATACAGGTGATGAAGAAATGAAGAGAAAAAGGGAATTTGGATGGGAAACTGGATAAGCAAACTGGACTGGACTGAGCCGTCTAGACCAGTCCAGCAACGCTGGAATGTTGTGTTCTCGATGGAGGGGGTAAACACTGGATCGAAAAGTAGACTTTCGATCCAGTCGAAATCTGCTGGAATGACAGCACTGTACTGGAATCAACACACTGTTTACATTATTCCAGTTCCAATCCAGTGCTGTACTGGATCACTGGACTGGACTAATGTAAACCCAGCTTTAGGAAAACATGTTATTGTTGGTGAAAGTTCGGGATGCATTGCAAATAGGATTGCTCGTTTTAATTCCGAGATACTATTCTGCGTATTCGAATCAATCTTGAATGATTTATCTGTATTAAAGTAAAAGTACCGACGCTGCTTACGAATTCCTGCCACTGCAAGCTACAAAAGGTTCGTCCTCACTCTCAGTCACATTGTTTGCCTTGACACAAACGCAGTATCCACCGATCTACGGGAAGAACCCGAGATGTGACATATTCGCCGTGAAATTCAGAGAGATCTTCGCGATTCGGTGCAAACTTTACTTTCATCCGCGCCGCGGGAGGGGGGAGAAAAAAATTAAAGTGAAATCTCCGTGATTCTCATATCGCATATGCCACTAAATATATTACGCACTCGTTCGTTAAAGAAACTGGGAAACACAGCATCCAAGCAACTTGCACGAATCTGATGGAAACGTAATGTAGATTTTTCTTTTGCAAAGTGTTGCGTGACATCCAGTTTTTCTCCTTTTTTTATTCAACGCGGCACGACGCGAGCGATCAACATTTTTTAGACTTAAACCTCTGTTCGCAGTCCATGAATCTCGAGTAATAATGGTCCACGAAGGCACGTCCACGTTCCGGGCATCAACTCGGGGAACGTCTTAATGAGGCACCGCCAAAACTGCCTGGGTCGTATTCGTCGAGCATTGCACGGTAGTTAGAACGCAATTAAAGTTACATAATCTCGCGGTGCCGCCGGTTTTTTAAGGCCCCGAAGGGCCCGAAACGTCGGCCATCAGTAATGCATTAGTTCTGATCGTCAGGGACCTCAAACGGCCCAGCAGCTGCGCCTTCGAAACGACTCATTTTGTGAAAATTAAGACGAAAGTGTCCCCCGAATTTTAGTCCAGGCCAGGCACTTATGTAAATAAGAGTCGATATTGAAATACAAATGCGTCGTGATCGCTGACGTTCTCGTGATTCGAATACCCTCTTCGATTCGACCCATCATCGTATCAAACGAGGAGCGCAAAGTACATCGAGACACCGATAGTTTGCATAAAATTCAGTAAAAGTCCCCTGAGTTTGGCTCCCTTTTCTTTCTTCCAAGTAGACCCTTTTGGGCTCTGTCCTATGAAGAATCTTTAACGCACAGTGACAGAGTGCGATTGATATAATTAAGCAAGTATGACGAAGGGAAATAGAAGGGAGGTAGAATTCAGAATAAATTATGAATATTTTAGAGAACTAAATGGGTCCTTGACTAACGAATAAATAGTTGAAGGAAAAGAAGGAGAACTAGATTTTACACGAAAATAGATTTTAAAATAAATTTGATTTGCCTACTTTAGGGTGCAGTGTTATTTGAGAATAAACAAATGAAATAAGAGGAAGAGGGCCAGCACTAAAATGTGGTGTTTGCAATATCCGCCTTTCAACTCGTCATATCTTCACTGAATGCCCCAAATCCAACCCTTTCACACGAAAATTCCGCATCACTTTTAATTTTCTTCACAGTTAATTTTCTAAAAAATATCAAATTTAAAAATCGGGTTTTAGATACTAGAATTAATATATAAAAATTATTTAATTATCTAATTAAAAGCTTTTTCTGTAAAACTATTCTTCATGAAGATTATAAAGATTTATAATTTATATTCTGTTCGGATTTAAGTTACTTCAGCTTTATTTTTATTTCGTTTTAAATGTATATTTTATTTTGTTATACTTTTGTAATTCCATAAATATTAAAAAAAAAATTAGAATAAGTATAAATATTTCTTGTTTTAATTATACTTTCTCCTTTTTTTGCCAAAAATTTGAAAACCGGTTGAACCAGTTTTTCGGGGAATAGCGGAATTCGAAAACTGTTTTTCCTTTTTTCAAAATTCAGTTTTTTATAAACCCTAGGCTCCCTTCGCTGCATCCGGAAATCTGACGCCACTCTGACAAGTTCGCTAGTACGAAAATTCCAATAGGCGGTTGTAACAACGGGAATGATTAATCAACGCGGAGCCAGAGCTGCGCCTCGATTACGCTCGGAATCGGTCACACGCCGCTTCCTTCCAAATTCATGAAGTTCGTGCCGGTGGAACATTAGCTTCGGAAGCGGCGGCGATGATCGTTGCTGCAGGCGCGCTGTTAAATTTCGGGGAAAGTCGCCGTGATCCCTTTCACTTTCGTTGCGAGCCGAGCCGCTTGAACGCTGGAAGTAACGCCGCCGACACGGACGGCACAGTTCGCTGCAGCTGGCGGCAAACAAACAACGCCAAACGGCCACCGCACCGTGGAAATTCAGCCGGAATTTTCGCTTCCGAGGTGCGAGCACCGAAGTTACGTAGCCGACAGCGGCGGGCGTTTCCGCTGACGCTAATTGGGTCGAGTCCGACGTTCCAGCAGCAACGATGTTGAAAATGTAAACAGAAGCAACTTCGTTGGTCGTCGTCACGCTGGTAGAAAGCGTGAATTTTGAGAATTTGCAATTTCCACTCGGAATTTTCGTAGACTTCGTTTGAAGTCATTTCTAACTCTGTCGAACAATTGACGAAAGAAACTTATGCACGGCGCTTCTTAGAAATTGAAAACTGGCGTGTTTCGAGAGAAGATGAAGTAACTTCGCATAGCCAAATTATGTAATAAAATAACTGAAGTGTAAGTGTGTTTTCAATTTTCCATGTTCTTGCAAAAAATTCGCGCAGGTCGATGGAAGTATTTCTATAAATAATTTCATGCTTTGAAAGCGTTTGACATAATCGCATGTAGGTACGTTCACTTGTTGCAAAATCCATTAAATGTGATATTTCCACGGTTTCACTACCACTCTTTAACTGCCACTGCTTTCGACTTGCGTTACCGTTGACTGTTACTACTAACTTCCAACTGTTCGATTACTATACACTTCTTAGATTACTGTTTTCAACTGTTGCGCAATGCAAAATCCACCACAAACACTCCAAACACATAATCGAGATTAAGGACCTTTCCATACGTGACACTTTTTTGTGGTTGACGACTAGTATTTCAAATATACTCACACCTACATTCTTCTTCTACTCAACACTGTTTCTATCAACCCTTTAACGCCCAGAGCCGTTATTTCAAAATTGTGTGATAATATAAATATTAGTCTATATATACATATAATGGTTCTATAGGATAACTTGATCAAAATTGAATATTGATTATTTCAATTTTTCTCCATTCCGTGCCGAAAGTTAAATATAAACAGACGATAGAATTTTACGCACATTCAAAATAAGTGTTGCACCGGTGCAACACTGGGAGTTACAGGGTTAAATAAATATATCCAAGACACATTCCAACACAAATGTTTCTCGTGTGAAATGGCCCTAAGCGACAAATAAGACGCTGCACTACATTTAATATTATTGCAGCGGTAACGTAGCGTGACAAATGGTCGCGCAGATTTTTTTCAAAAGCCGTGCGAATTCGCGGAGAAGCGGTAGAAAACGTGCGTTCCGCGGATTCACGGTTCAGGACACAGAGAGACTGTGCTTCCACGCGCGCTGCATAGAAGTTTCCAATTAAGTGCGCCGCACGACGCGATCATTTCATTTCGTCTTCAATTAAAAAGCCACGAAAGCGAGCAGTCCGGCAACCATGGCCGCCGACTAATTTGCTCGCCTATAAAAACCCAGCCCCGGGAAGAAACGCGAAACGGAGCACCGCGTTCACCTCGTCATCGGCCGATCCGATGGTTGTTTCTCGTTGCACGCGCTGCATCCCGCGCGAGTGCGTCGCGGACTGAAGCTGGATGGATGTCTTCATAGATTTCGATCGCCCGATCTCGGATGCGGCATTATGCTAATGCGAGAAAACGAGAAGCTGCCAGAACGGTTCAGGGAACATTTCGTGGGCCGACAAATTTTTGTGTTGCTGCTTTGACTGGGGTCTGTTGTATTGTCAAGTAGGGTAATTCCGGGTGAGATGGCTCGATCACGCTCCTTTTGCAAATATATTTTTGTCCTTTATAGTTTATAAAACCACTAAATTTACGGTGTGCTGATTTTTTTCAAAAGTGGGCCATCTCTCCCCGACTTACCCTACACACAAAAGAAATATTCACCATACACTTGCATATTCAAGATACTCTGCTCGCAATACGAGAGTATTTTTTTGCAAGGAATCCAATATTTTCAGGGCTATTCATGCTGTGTGAACGAAAAGTATTATGCTCTTGAATATAATAATCGTTTTTATCATTAATATTTTATTCATCGCGGGGAATAAAAGTGAAGTAATGTTCTCTAATGAGGAATTATTGTTGGGGAATTTTGTAAAGCAGTATTAAATGTAAAATAAATATTGCGACATTCACCATCAAACACAAACGTGCACGTATATTTTATCGTTATAAGGTAATTTATTCTGAAAAGAGGAATTGTGATTTGTCACGCAATGTTTGACATCTCATTCTCCATTATTTCAGCATTCTATAGCGTCACATAAATTATCTAATTATTTTTACCTACGTAAGGAAAGTTTCCCTTCCCTTTTTTAACTTTACAGAAAACACAAAAACACATTTTAACTACTAAAAACACGATAGCAATGTGCACATAGTAATACGTTAAATTAAAAGGCAACGCACTCGATTGGACCCTAGTCGGATTTGGGCTTGGAAGGTACACGGTGAATGAAAAAGATCGTTTAGAATTAACAAGAGAGGAAGGAAAACTTTCTCGTTACACTATGCCTCGTGATTAACACGCAAACTATAGGCGCATATCTATAAGCAACGCTATAATCCCCGTATTATGAATCAACGATAGCGATCTTGACAGGAATTTCAGTTTGAAAATTCAGGAGATACTCCGAAGAACTTTGAAGAATTTCATCGGGAAGTGAACAGCGTATAAAATACCGCACGTACGTATCGAACGAAAAACAAAAGACTAATTCATTTAATAAACAAGTGAAAACATTTCCTACTCGAATAGAGAATCTTCGGCAACTAATGGAATAAAATTATGTATAATTATGCAAACACACTCTACATTTTCTTCCCAAAAACAATAATTCCATACACCAAAACACAAGTGTCCTCAAATCTTCCACCAACCACTGTCCATCTTCTATGTCAGCCCAGTTTAAAATTGGGAAACAAGGCCGATGAGTCTGGGCCCCTGTCCCAAAGGCCCTCCTAGGGCCCCTTCTCAAAAAAAAAACTATTATGATTATATCCACACACTACATTTTTTCTAAATCTACTACTATACTTAGCTCGTTTTTAGTAAACTACCCCTTAATTTTCTCGAAAAATGGGCCCCTCGGAATGCTTG
Source organism: Andrena bicolor (assembly GCA_960531205.1). Taxonomy (NCBI): domain Eukaryota; kingdom Metazoa; phylum Arthropoda; class Insecta; order Hymenoptera; family Andrenidae; genus Andrena; species Andrena bicolor. Next base: position 2,191,560 of record OY482668.1, on the reverse strand, counting down.
CCACCTGGGCCTTTTTCCTGAAATCTGCCACCACTCCTACGACTTGAGAAAATGTATCCAGCAGGCCCGTTACACAGCCACCTACGACAAATTCCACCTGGAATTACCACGAGAGTTGCCCATTATACGATCGTCAGTGGACTAGGACACCAGGTGGATCGATTGGAATCGACGCAGTCGGCGTTGCTCCGCGAACGAAAGGAAACTCCCAGGGGCGAGTACGGGGCCGGCGATATTTATTGAAAATTGCGCGAATAAGGAGGCGGGCCGAGGTAACAAGCATTCGCGGTGATACGACCCCAGCGGGATGCCTGTGCAGCGATTAATCGTTAAAAAATCGCCGGTCTATCTGCCGGCAGGATCGAAACGGCGCTGGCGCATGCGACCGTATTAACATACGGCATTAGGTATTCCACATGCGAGCGGCGAACGACGAGCTTTACTCGGATTTCTGCGGCAATTACACGCGCCTAATGGCCGTCCTTCGCGGATATCGATACGGTTTGCGCGAAACCGCGACCGTGCTTCGAATTAACGTTATCGGCGGAGATAAGGCTTCCACGATCGCTTAGACGGATTAACGAGCGACTATGTAGATACGCCCATGTGGGGCGAAAAGAAAAAGAGTTTTCACTGATATTGGGGCCGAAGGGGTGGCTCGGTGGCCAGGTACCGATCCAATCCAATCAAACGGAATGAATTTCGATGCGATTCGGGATTCAGGTTACTACGCACAGATGCTAGGCGGAGATTGGAATTTTATCGCAAGCGGGATTAGTGGGGCAAGGTTCGTAGAAGCTGCGAAGATACACTAGCGGACAGAAAAGTTACCACTTTGTCCTATTTTTTAGTATAGGGTAAGTCGGGGAGAGATGGCCCAGTTTTTAAAAAAATCAGCACACCGTAAATTTAGTGGTTTTATAAAGGACAAAAATATATTTGCAAAAGGAGCGTGATCGAGCCATCTCACCCGCAGGGCCATCTCACCCGGAATTACCCTACATTTGGGACTGTGGTATGTTCAATATGCATAGTCTGATGGAGAATTTAAAGCTATATAAAACATAGTTAAAGTTGAGTTTATTTAACTGACAAACAAAAGTGTTACATGACATTGAACGAGATAACACATTTTTGGGACCCCACATAGAAATTACCACGTTTTCTAACTTTTTAGGTTGTCCTAAAAGAAAAAAGTGCCTCCACAAAATAGTACATTTTTTTTATTAAATTTCAAAAGTGGTGGCTTTAAAAATGTGTTGTCTTATTTAATGTTATGCAGGGTTTCTGTTTGTTACTTCAATAAATTCAACTGTAACTGAATTTTATACAGCTTTTAATTCTCTTTCAGGATATGTATATTAGGCACATACTACAGTTTTAAGTTGACATTAAAAAGTAATAGACGTAGGGTGGTTCGAAAAAGTGGTAACATTTTTGTCCGCTACCGTAGGACATTTTAGAATCTGAGTGTAGAATTTAATCGCGTGGGTCTACGGAGTTGTTATAGCGTTAGATCTTGAATAGTTTATGGAAAATTGGATGCAGCGCGGTTTTACGAGATGCAGAATAGTAGGACTTGAAGGTAATTAGAAACGAGGCCAATATCTCTCGACACACTTGAATTTGTCGCGATGGAATTGCAGGTGCGTAGCGATGGGTACTGATAGCATCTAAACTTGATGGGCTTTGATTTGAAATCGAGGTATTTAAATCGATCTAAATCAGATACGTTCGTCTAAATATATTTAGATCTACGACACCAGGTGATTGGAATTCTTAGGCGATAACGTCACACGTTACATATCCTCGCGACGACTGGAGACGCGCGAGGGAAATCATGGTTCTGGCATCGTGCAAGTATGCGAATCACGGTTGCGTGAACGTCAACTTCCGTCGATTTACTTTTAGTGCCCCGTGTTCGCGATATAATAAGGAGACTGCGCTTCACGATGCGCTGGTTACCGTAATCAAAAACACATTAGATGTACGTACGCTTTTAAGGAGTCCGAGGAGAAATGGGTCAGACTTAATAATCGTCGTAAAACGCGACAAGTTTTGTGTACGTTTATGTGCACCGAGAGAACGGGAAAATGTAATTAATATCCGCAGGGGAAGGAATACATAAAATAGACATTTTGTAAATTAAAAGTAGATACTAGTTTTAATTTAATTGGCAATTCGTTCAACGCGAGTTGAGGCATTCTACGCTTAAATAAATGACATTGAGAATCTGCTTCTTATTTAAATAAAAAAAAAAATATTCAATACACTTAGGAAGTTTGCTCAAGCGTAAACATAAAATATTATATTATTGAATCTTAATGTGTATCATGAATTTCATTGAGAACTGCGAGAATCCATTAAAAATGTACAGTTACTAATTTTACGTTTCACAGCCACTCTGTTTATACAAATTTATTCTATCTAATTTACCACTTATATCGAACCGGAGTGAAATTAACGTAGATTGAACGTAAAGATCGGGCCACAAAGTATTTATCCAGCGTACAATTAAATTTCTTAACGTCTGTTTAAGCCTCCAACTATCTATCATCAGGAAAAATGCATTGAACGATGAAACTTGGATTCACCTCGTTCAGAAAGTGCAATTACCCTTTTCCCATCGCGTAAAAATGCATTAACATGTTAATTCAAGCGAACCCTAGCGTATAAATAATATAATTCATCTGATTTTTCTCGTTTAAGGGGAGGTTCTGGTCTAAATGTCGATTTTTTTTTTATTTCATTTTTCGAATGTTCAACCTTTTAGGAAAACGTGTTTAAAAGGATTTGTTGAAATTCGTAAAATTCACGAAGTTATAGGCATTTGAGTAGCGGCAAATGCATGGGAAAAACCCGGCCACTCGGCGCTCACGTAAAACTTCAAACGCGTTTTTCTCGAGACAGTGTTCTCAAAACGGTGGGACCTGTATCTTCAAAAGTTATTATCCGATACGACTGAAACTTTTTTTATTTTGAAGAATATACTTCTGGCTAGGGGGGGAACTAAAAAAAATTACAAAAAGTTGAAAATTTATAATTTTTAAAGGCGTTGAAAGGACGAAAAATAAGGGAAAAGTGATTTCAAACGTGAAGTGTCGTTATTTTCTAAAAAAAATGTAATTTTTGTAATTTTTTTTTAGTTTCCCCCCTAGAAAAAAGAATAATCTTCAAAATAAAAAAGGTTTCAGTCGAATCGGATAATAACTTTTAGAGATACAGGTCCCACCGATTTGGATCAATTTTTTGACGCCTTAACTTTAACGACTCCCCAGGGCTGTTTGCACTGATTAATTATAAAACAAAAAATATATTTCTATAACATAAGACATCCTTAATACAATGCAATAAGTCCCATTAAATTATATATAGTAGTTTTCCTTTAATTAATTCCTAAATATCACCTATTTTTTGGGGCTCTAGACCAGAACCTCCCCTTAATTCGTTTCAGTTGTCACAAACAAAGTGGCGATTTTGGTTTCTATTTCCGTCGATCGATTATTCGGCAAATATTAGCGAGACGTCGATCGTGAAACAATATCGTACGCAAGCGCATCGTCGACGAGTCCCAGTTTATCTTAAAGGCATCTAATGAAAACGATTTCTACGGATAGCGATGGAACGTGGTAGATTAGCTGAGCGACGCGGCAGAGAGCACAATTTCCCGTACGTTATCCCGGCGTTTGCGCGAGCACGTTTTTGCAAATGCAAAACGAGACGCACAAGTGTAATACGTACGATGAGGTGCAGCGAAAGTACAGAGCCATTATGCCGGGGAGTATATATAAGGCTCTGTCTAGAAAACGAAGCGGTTCAGTTAGTGGTTATACGCCACCTCAAAACACACGCGAACTCAACGATGAATATTAAGGTAAGCGATTCCTATTTTCCGCGGGCGTAGAGGATTCGTACGGGTTTCGGATCGGTTGGACAGTCGCGATCGGCGCCTTGCAAATTGACTAGCTGTTAATAGTGGAAGGCAGAATTCCTGTGGATGAAATTGAAGACCAGTTGTTTGGTCAGACAGATAGAAAGTATACACTTTGGTGGGTTAAAGCTTGCAAGCTTTCAGTTTGCAAAAGACTTCAGTGATTTTGTGTACAGTGTAAGATGGAATGAGTAAATATTTATCCAACCTTGGGACTGAAGAAACCTTACTATTTTCTTGGAGATTTTCGAAGGAAGAAGGCTCTTTTTAATCGACTATTAAGAGAAGATTAATTGCCCATAGCAGAGTACTGTTTCAAAGATTCTGTTTTAAGAGGAATTCGCAATATTGATGTTTAATGAAGCTTTTGCAAAGTATCACAGAATTGTGGGACTTACCATTTTGAAGGGTTCGTTTGAAGATGTAGAGATAATCCCACAGACAGGCCACACATACACTCACACAGGAAGAACACTAATGGTGTTCCAATATATCAGAATTATAATCTCTTTTTATCGTTTGTGACTCTAAATATATTTATTATGCGGTCTCGAATATAGTAGAAAATATTTTGTAATGTCTACTCGTTTCCCGGTCTCCACCCACGCACCAAAAAATATTAATCGCTGTCACGAGTCACGATAAATATTCGTGGAGAGAGACCTTCATGCTTCCGCGTTCGAAATAAAACTGCCTGCTGGAGTGCGTTCAACTTTGGAGAGACATTAGTGTTTGCCTCGAAATTCTTACACAAAAAAAAACAGTAGGGTAGTCGGTAGGGAAGATGGGGGAATTGTTCGAATGCTACGTGTCACTTGCCTACAGGATTTCTGACGGAATAAGGACAGAAATGTTTTCGAGAGTATCTGCCTCTCTCCACATTTCTCATCCACTTGACCTACACCCGAATTTCTCCTACGCTCTTTAAACTCACCGAAAGTCCAATCGAACGGACGACAAGACGTGAAAGGGACTCCGCCATTTCTTTCGCGAAAGAACTCACTTTAACTTTCTCCACCAGGTCGCCATCGTCCTGGTGGCTCTAGCCACGCAAGGGAGCTGCGCGAAGAAGTCGACGAAGTCGGCGGAGGAGAAGAGCGCGTCACCAGCGACGGACTCCTTAGCCGAGTCGACGGAGAGGAAGACGGAGAAACGTGGCCTTCACGGTAGCTACGGGGACTTCGGCGGTGGAGGTGGCGGAGGTGGTGACTACGGAGGCGGCGGCGGCGACCTCGGCGGTGGCGGCGGCGGCGGCGGGTCGTACGACCACCAGGAGCACGTGAAGACGGTGACGGTGGTGAAGAAGGTGCCGGTGCCGTACGAGGTGACGAAGCACGTGCCCTACCTGGTGGAGAAGCACGTACCGTACGAGGTGAAGGTCGGCGTGCCTCAACCGTACACGGTAGAGAAGCACGTACCGTACCCGGTGAAGGTGTTCGTGAAGGTGCCGGTGCACGTGCCCCAGCCGTACACGGTGGAGAGGAAGGTGCCGTACGAAGTCAAGGTACCGGTGGACAAGCCCTACGAGGTGAAGGTGCTGGTACCGCAACCGTACACCGTCGAGAAGCACGTACCGGTGCCAGTGAAGGTATCGGTACCCCAGCCGTACACCGTGGAGAAGCACGTGCCGTTCCCAGTGAAGGTGAAGATCCCGGTGCCGCAGCCCTATCCCGTGGAGAAGCCGGTCCCGTACGAAGTCAAGGTACCGGTGGACAAGCCTTACCCGGTAACCGTGCCCAAACCGTACCCAGTCACCGTCGAGAAGCCGTACCCGGTACCCGTGGACAAGCCTGTGCCCTACGAGGTGAAGGTACCAGTCGACAAACCGTACCCCGTGCCTATTCCGAAACCGTACCCGGTGCACGTCAAGGTTCCGGTACCTCAACCGTACCACGTCCACAAGCCTGTGCCCGTAGCCGTCCCGAAGCATGTGCCTTACCCCGTCAAGGTACCCGTTGACAAGCCTTACATCGTCGAGAAAGAAGTACCCTACCCGGTGGAGAAAGAGGTGCCAGTTCCAGTCAAAGTACCCGTGCCTGTCGTTGTGCATGAGGAACATGGAGGCGGAGGTGGCGGCGGCGGTGGTGGCGGTGGCTACGAGTCCATTTCCGGCATAGGCGGTGACGGCGGATACGGTGGCGGTGGATACGGTGGTGGCGGTGGATACGGTGGTGGCGGTGGATTCGGCGGCGGCGGATACGGTGGATACTCGCATCACCGTTGATCTCGATCCGGTGAAAGGTGATCGGACGGTCTCTTCGTTGTTAATTGTTTCGTACGCGCGCTTGCTGGATACTCTGGCGATTGTCTCTTACCACGGGGAACGTAATATGAGGATGTACCGTCGATCAAAGTAATCGTCGAGAACACAAGCATTCTTCTTTCGAACCAAGATATTGAGTACACTCGGGATTCCGGGTGGCACCAGTCGCGGCGCGATCATCTCGTCATGAGTAATGCTTCTCGGCGAGCGTAACATGTCTTTCAATTTGCGTAACTTAAGATTGCTCGAGTTCTGGGTGACAGCGCTGTATAAACACTGCACAAAGTCGGTACAATATGCTTTTCGATGCACCGTTTCGTTTTAAAGAGGCCGATCGCGGCAATCTCGATACACAGTTGGGTTTAAAGTTACAAGCTGAGTGGAAAGGTGGAACATGTTTTATCTTGTTCGATTCCACTCGATTTTTTATATCTCTTCCAAGTCCATCTGGCAAGCATGAAGAAACTTATATCTGCTGTTAAGTTCTAACGTGAAAAGATAGCACAATTTCGTTCCGCTGGATGAGCAAAGTTTGCGAAAATCTTGAAATGTAAAAACACTCGTCTAAACATGCTTCTATATGATAGTCGCGTTTTATCGCACAATTCTACGCGTTGTGTCTATCTTGCTGTTCCAAAGAAACACTAATACCGGCGCCTAAGCGAGCTTCACGCGCGTTAGCCGATGTTAAATAATCGTTGCTGGCAAAATTACTATCTTGCCGCAGCAACAAACACTTGTACCTAATTTAAGTTAAGATATCTCCTTTTGTATCAAAGATTTTTAATAAATATTCATCTATCATGGAAAATTTGCCCTTTTCAATTGCTTTCTCGACCAATTAAATTATATGTAACAAAATCGAGCTTCCAGGTATCCACAAAGAATCCCCACTAAGGTGACTTGATTAGAAAAAATAAAAAACTTAAGGAAGAGGAACAGAAATGGATGATAAACGATCTACGTTCTAATAAAAATACCCCCGCAATAATTGCTCGCAGCTGGCTCTCAATTAACAACATTCTCGCGACTCGTCCTTTCCACGAGCCGCTAGATTTCCGCGACACGTAACATTTTCACTGAAAAATTGCGCGCGAACGTGTTAACGAGCCGGCGCTTTCTCGGGCCTGCCGGAAACCTCATACCCGCGCGAGTTTCACTTTTGCAAAATTACTCTCGCTTTTCGCGCCACCGATCAACACCGCCGACCGAACCCGGGCAGATCGGGGAGAAAAGGAGACGAGGGAATGAAACGGGAGGCGTTACGTGAGCATCGCGCTTCTTTCACTCGTGTCGAAGGAGAACGAAAATGTGTCTAAGCATCGCGCGCATTAAGGAGGATTCGACAGCGTCTGTTTCCGCATTCGCGTCACGGTCCAAGGACTTGGATCGAGAGCCCGGAGTAGCGATATCGAGGGCGTCTCGAGAAATCGAGCTGCGAGGACACAGGAAACGGAACTGCTGCAGAGGGCGAGGAAAAATAAAAGATGAATATCACAGATGTGCCTTGGTGCTTCCGGGCGTACTTTCGAACACAGGCGAATCTTAATCGTTACGCGGTCGCAATTAAGAATCTCGTATACGAGCTCAAGAAAGCATTACTTTCTCCGGGGCTTCGACTCGGGCACGTGAACTCGACACGCGTGCCTAGGAACGCCGCGGGATCTCCTTCGAATCTGATAGCATCCGTTTTCGCTGAGCGAGGAGATCGTTTTCGAGTTTCTAGAATATTTCGGAAACGGCTCGAGTAGAACTATAGAACGTGAGTTATTTAGATGTTCGTTTAATCCCATCCTATTTGCTCGTAACAGTTTCTAAGTTTGTGTCAGTGAAAATTAGTAAATTATTGCATATGTTTTCCACTTGCTAATAAAATGCAAATATGTATCAAGAAGCAATCGACGAAGGTTTCGTCTTCCGCTTAAAGCTGGGTTTACATTAGTCCAGTCCAGTGATCCAGTACAGCACTGGATTAGAACTGGAATAATGTAAACAGTGTGTTGATTCCAGTGCTGTCATTCCAGCAGATTTCGACTGGATCGAAAGTCTACTTTTCGATGCTACTTTTATGTTTTTTATCCTTCTTTTGTGTGAATCTATTATTCTTACACTCTGCCACTTTCAACGGTTCAGAAACCACTGGAATAATCAAGATATTGCCTGATTTCCAGTCGAACCACTCGCTGGATCCAGCGACTGGAATAAAGTAGACGTCGACGTGATTTCCAGTCAAACCACTCGCTGGATCCAGCGACTGGACTAATGTAAACCCAGCTTAAGATCTCAATCTTCCTATTCCACATGACTTAGTTTAATCTAAGATTCCTTATTTTATTTGTAAATCACAAACCTACGATATAACGAAGATATATCTTCGTCATTTCGAGACATCGATCAGTATCACGTCTGCGATATTAATGACAGCGACGTCGATCATTGTATTTTTTTTTTCGGTTATGTAAAAAGTTATGCGATACGGGAACTAGAAACGATTGTACAACGGATACATAACCGCGGCGAAATACGAAAGTGTGTGCGCGCGGCTCGTCTTACTATCTAGACGATGAACGAGCGGCAGCTTTTGTGAAAGTGAAAAAAATCGCGACGATTCTGCCATGCGTGAATTATAGCTATGCGCGTAGTGGGTATCGACTCCTTCCTGCATCGGGATCCCGTCTTCTTCCGGTTTTCTATTGGCGCTTCGGTAATAAGAGGAAAGTTCCTTCGTCCTTTTCTTTCATTGACTATCGCCAGAAATTTTTATTTCTAGGATAAACAGCCTGCTACTTTCTTCCCCTCGTGCTTTGCTTTCTTTTCCACCGCCTGTGTATTTGTCCCCGATTAATTCTACACTTATATCAGCACGTGAGCAGCGCACGTTGATGAACCTTCGTGGCACACTCATTAAGGCGAATAATAGGGGTAATTTCAAAAATGACGGTCTACGCGATGCGCTTAAGTATTATGGATACATATTGTAAGCGTTAAGGTAAACTTAAGGAGCCTAATTACTCAATCTTTAATATCTCGTTGCAACCAGAGTTACGTCACGGTTAGTGTGACTATGGAGAGTTAGAATGTTAAGGTAATACCCAAAGTAGCGCTCGATGTAATTCACTACGTTCAATTTTATTTTACTCTGTTTCAAATATAATCACGAGACGTCCATTCTTCTATTTATCCGCTGCTCTCAAGCGGATCCATTGCTCTAAAATTCATTCGAGGAAAGCGAATCTCACTGTTAGCCCACACAGACTTAGCGACAGCTATTTGCGATTCGATATTCATTTCAGTAGAAGAGAACACCGTAGTTTCTCGACTGAATTGCAGTGAAAGCAAGCGCGTTATGAACGATGTTGCTTCCAGGAGAACGATAGTCCGGCCTGCACTTTACATCGTATTTATTGGACGTGGCTTGCTCAGAACAAATAAGATCTGTCCACCCATTCGTAATTACCAGCCGACGTTTGCCACTAAGAATTTCGTTCCGGTTCTTAAACGCCAGTAAAATCGGTCGTACGTTTTCTGTCTACCGGAAGAATGTAACTCAACGTTACGGCTCTTTTGTACCGGAAGGATTTGGAAATTCGCTCTCACTTTGGCAAGATTAATATATTACAATTAGTTCCTGGAAAGGTACGCGAGCAGAGTGTGCTTCTCTTTTTTTTTTGAGGATTTTATGGCTACGGTTAAAGGCAATTAATGAATTTTTCATGGCACGTTTGCGTATTCGTGACGCGAATTACGAAGTTTTGAAACGGTTGAAAGAGATCGAGAAAAGGTTTAACGAAAACACCACGAAATGTATTGCGTCACGTAAGTAGGTAATAAAAGTTGAACGGTGATTGCTTTTCTGTATTGTGGATCACAAGAATTTTAGAAGAATTTGTGGAGGCTGAAGGATGTTCGAGAAAAATGATTTGATGGAAATTGAAATTGATCTTCGTGGTAGTTTTTTTGTGGATTCATCGATTTCTACCGACCACAGTTATTGATGTAGAATTGAAAAATAGTAGATAAAACAGTCACAAATCAATCCATTTCATCTTGTAAGGGGAGATCCTGAATCCAAAAATTCAAAAAATTCTGAAACTTTGTAAATGTGTAGGGGATTTCATCCTAATTACAACGCAACTTTTGTTTGCTACCCAAATTCACTCGAAGGGGATGAAATTACCCTCCGAAAATTCGGCTATTTGTGTTATAACTCGCCAACTGTAAGAGATAGAAAAAAAGTTTCGAGACAAAAGTTACTTCCAATAATTAGATCTATCATTTAGTAAAAAATTTATTTTACAGTGCACGAGTTATAACACCAAATCGGAAAATAACCGGATTTTCAAGAATTTAGGCAGCAAACAAACATTCCATTGTTATCAGAATAAATTCCCTACACATTAATAAAGTTTCAGAATTTTTTGAAATTCCAGTTTCGGGATCTTCCATTGTTGCTAACATAATATCACCCAAAATCCGATTAACCGAAGCAGCAGAAAAAAACTCCCCCATCAAATACCACTTTCCGTCATTATCATCGTTGAAATTGAAACAGGACAGTGTTGCCCGAAATCGCGGCGATGGCGATGAAAGGAGTATCCAGGAGTTTCCGTGACGGGGAGATCTGAATCGCGTAAATTCAGAGGCTGCGAACCCATTATCGAGTTTCCCCCGCGGCATCCATCTATCCGCCACCCACCCATCCGTCCCTCTTCATCCCCGTTCGCAGGTTCCCTCGGAACCGGGGGGAGGAGCCTTTTATCCAATGCTGCGGGTGTCGGGGCGCGACTGTGAAGCGAAGGCAATTATCGTAGCGAAACTTGAACGTGGCGGCTTCGAGGTTGGCCGACGCCACCGAGACTCGACGGTGTGGGAGTGAGTGTTTGGCGTCTGATACGAGACGGGTCAGGTCCCGGGGGATTCTCAGGGACTCAAACGGGACTATCCCGACGCTCTCTCGTCGCAGTTAATTACAGAGTCCTCCTCGCTCTCCTCCTACTCCGTTTCCCTTAGACCAGCTCCTCCTTGAACCCGTATCGCCATCGAGGCTTCCTCCGCGGATTCTTGGACGTTCACCTTTTCCGCGAGCCCCTTCATGCACTCTATTGTCACACCGCGTTCCGTAAATAATATATAGATCAGCTTTTCTTCTCTAATCTTCTCTAATTTTATATTAGAAAAAAACGAGGAATTTCCTTTTTTCGTGATTGCGTGATTTATGGCATATTTTGTTTGTGGCAACTGGGACTGCAGAACTGTCGAATCACAAAGAGTTATAGAGTTCAAATACCCCCACGAGATAACGTTAAATAGTTGGTTGAAAACAGGAAATGTTCAGTTTGCAGTGGAAAAAAATAAGAAATAAGCTGTTTTGTGACTTGGGTACCCTGTTTTTCCACTTGGGTACCCTTCAATTCTGATAGTCTCTGGATCTATTCCCGTAGCGTTTACTATTACCAGGTGCCCCGTTCTAGACTCTCACATTACATCACCTCATTCCATGAATAATATCGCCTTTATACGTAACTTCCATGCTTAAGAAAACGCAGCGAATCGTGTTTATTAATTGGCAATACATGGACCATTACATCCTACGATCATATGTCATTTCCTACATAGTGGTTCTTAGACCCCTTCCTTGAAGAACTGGTGCGGTTCTGGATGGGAATATCGAACGTTTCTATAAAATTTACCTGCCCGCAAAAAAGTTGTACAGAATTCTGAAGTTTCGAGCTACTATATAGGCCTCTTCATTGTGTTTCGAAAAGGGAAACATTCGTGACTACTAGGCAGAGTTTGGCATTACCCGAATAAATTTGTATTCGAATAGAAAATTATTCGTTATTCACGAATAATTTTTCGTCCCATAAAATCGTTTTTCGTCATTCACGAATAATTTTTCGTCCAATAAAATCGTTTTTCGTTATTCACGAATAATTTTTCGTCCAATAAAATCGTTTTTCGTTATTCACGAATAATTTTTCGTCCCATAAAATCGTTTTTCGTTATTCACGCATAATTTTTCGTCCAATAAAATCGTTTTTCGTTATTCACGAATAATTTTTCGTCCAATAAAATCGATTTTCGTTATTCCCGAATAAATCTTGGAAATTTATTCCTTATTCGCGAATAAATCGTGGAAATTTATTCGTTATTCGAAATAAAATTAGTCCAACTCTGCTACCAGGAAACTGTAATCATCACAATCAGTGCTCCCTATTTATCATTCATCCTCACAAGATTGACAAAATCCTCATTTCGAGCGTTTCGTCAAAAACAGAAAGAAAATGCACGTCGAGTACGATACAGTTTAGATCGAGTTTAAATATATGTACACACAGAGGCGCGTATAAGTGGTTCGAACAATCAGTGGACGGCAGAGCGTCCCCCGCGGGAATCCGAGCGAGCGAATCGTGGCGGGATTGAACGCTTGAAATGGAATAATATCCAATAATCTGGCAGCTGAGAGAACGGGATAAAAAGGGACGTTTTATCGGAACATCGCAGTAACCGAGAGCGGTGCCCAACCATTTCCGCCACAGGTTCGCTTTCCCCTGCACCCCCCCCCCCCCCGTACCCCTCCTCCCCCTGTGCCCGACAAACCCCTCGGCGAACCGGGCGAAATTAATTATTGATTTCGGATACGGGCATTCACAGCTCCAGAGCTTTTAATCGAAAACGAACCATCCGTCGCCGTCCGTTTCCGTTCAAACGCGAATCGAACAACGACGCGGTCTAGAAGTCCCTCTATGCCACACCTTCTATATCGCGGCGCTCCTTTTAGAGCAATGCCTGTTTCGGAGATAAAAGCGGAGCACCAGGGGAACTCTCCCTTTTCTTGTGATAAAAAAAAGGTGTGTTGTATTTTTACTGAATAGTCTGTTTGACTTTTTGTTGAGAATCGGTTACTGTTTATAGTATTTATAATGACACTTTTCAAGGGATTTTGAAAGTGTTTTGAAGGAACATTATTTGAGTTGTTAGGGGTGAGAAAATATAGAGACAAAATCGAGTACTGAATTTTGTAATGTGGCAAGTGTATCGGCAAATTTAATTTAAATGAGATGAATATTCTTTATAAGTTTAGAAGCTGAACACCAAGAATGCAAATGAAAAATCCTTGATACTTGATGTAATCAATAATTGATGACGAAAAGAATTGAAAATGCATAATTTGATGAAAGAAAAAGGAACATTTCGTTGAGAATAATGTAACGACTGAAAAAATTCAGGAGCTTTGTAAAAAGAAAAGAAAACTGGATTTTATTCTCCAAATAAATTTGTATAATCATCTAATAAACTTTGTTGAATTTGTATTAAAAATATTTTTATCCATTCAACTTGCCTCTCGCCAAGATTAAATCCTGAGTTCCCTAATTTTCACTGTACTCTTGCACCACTTGCAGCAATGCAATGCAAGTTATTTACATTAGAATACAAATTTAAAAAGTAAAATATGTCGGCATGAATTAGGAAAGTACGTTTACACAGACTCATTGAATGAATTCGACATGTTTCATTTTTTAATGCGTTCACAGTGACGACACACAGGTGTGTCACGCCTTCGAAATGTCCTTCCCTTAAATGTAACACTTTCCAAAGGCAACAAATGCGTTGAATTATTCGCTAGAAACGTTATTTTTGTATTTATCATTATCAGGATATTAGTAACTTCCAAGGGTGCCTTAAAATTAACATTTCCAACGTTAAACCAACCAAAAGTCACAGTTACACTGTATGATGTCTGTGGGAATGGACAGTGAAAATAGCGCCGTCGTGATCGCGTTAATAAACCAAACGATAAGATGCACACATGCAGAAATAGAAAACGAATAAGTTCTACAAAAATGATTTATTATGTGTTACCTTGGCAAAGCCGGGGAACAATGATAGGATAGGATAAGAAGAACATCGACTAATGGAAACTTCGCTGCAGTTTTTCACCCGTTAATGGAAATGGATGGGATTGGACCAGAGATAGTGGATCTTGATCGTAGTGAATCTTCTTTTGACGACGGTAGGCTATCGATTAACTAAATCAAATGGTTAAAAGAGGAAATGTTTACAGAGATATGGTTGGAGAAATTAAAATTATAAATGTGTAAATTACTTCTGTCAAAGTGAAAATGTTAAAGTGATTTCGAGAAATCGTACAATTATGAGTTAGTAATGCTTGTGTGTGTAAAGATGATTAGGAATCACAAGGAATTCTTTGATAATATTAAAGACATGGTACTTTCGTTAGTGGATCGAAAAAAAAATGAAAATATAAAACTGGTCACTGTGTATAAATTACATATTTTTTGAGTGAAAAATGTATGTATAATTTGCAGTTATATAGCTTTCATATAGTGCATTTCTGCTGTTCATAGTTTTATATATTGATATCAATAAAATCAACATGAATTTAAATGCTAAATTTTAAGCAATATCTTTAATCACCTCCTGCAATTCAGCTTTTTCAAACATATGAAATAGTTTCTCAGGTGTCATTGTCATTACTTCTATATTAGTATCATTCAGTTTCTCTTCCATCACCTGTTTTAATATTGTTAACGCTGCTTTTATTGCTTCTTTCAGCGTTATAGACTGCAACAAAAAATTGAACAACCAGGTACAATAAATTTCTTAAATTTTCTACTTATTTAATGTACTTATATCGCATTATACGTTGCTCGAGATACAAAAACGCAATTGTTTCAATTGCAAATATTTTTAATCAACGTAGACTAAATAAAAGGTATTCCAATATTCATTTAATTATAATACAGTTATAAAAACTTTAAAAAGTTAATGTTACGAACACAATAATAACTAAAACTTCATATATACAAGCAACGTCTGAGATTCTAATTAAATATTTATAGAAAATTCAAAATAATCTTTGCGAACATTCGTTACGCGTACAACATACCTTATGATACACTTCCTCAAGGTTTTGTTGAGCGCCTTCGCTTCCCGAACCAATAGCTTTCGCATCAAATTGAATAAAGGTGCCCGAAGGATCCATGTGGTACAGTTGAGGTCCCTTCTCGTCGATGCCAGCAAACAACATCGCCACGCCAAACGGTCGTGACATAGCGCTACCATCGTCGTCGCTGTCGCCGAACTGTATAGCTAAATTTGAGACAGCCTGCGCCGTTGACTCCACAGTCATCTTCTCGTTGTAAACGAACCAGTGGTTCTGACATTCCGTTCTAGCGCGATCGATCATCGTTCTAGAATCGGCTATTAATCCTGAGGCGGCGCATCCAATATGCTTATCAATTTCTACAATTTTCTCTAAAGTTGCTGGTTCTATTAGAGAGGACGTGATCCGCTTCTCTACAGCCAGCACTACGCCTTCCGCTGTTGCGATCCCAATGGCAGTAGAGCCAAGTTTTATAGCTTCTATAGCATATTCGACTTGGAATAACCTCCCTTCTGGTGAGAAAGTGTTAACACCATGATCGTACTCCGAACGAGTGAGAAACATCTGAGAACAAAGATATATGTTGTTAAAACACAATTCGTTAGAATTGTTTCGAAAACTTGTTATATTAGTGGTATTTCGATCCCAGTTTCGAGGTTATGATTCAGTGCATCACGTATCGAAGCGTTTACTATCGGTTTGCTAGGGATGTACAAAAGTGATATATCTTAAATATAATTCTAATGTAATCAATATTCTTTAGTTAATTCAACAATGATGGAAATAATCGGACCAAGCTTAAGCGAACTAAGGTTAGCCTGGAATGACATAGCAAAACCAACAGTTCGCTTCACAAACTTACGGACACAGAAAGTAAAATGCAATTTCGAGTTCAATGCATATCTTGAGAGGTAGGAATCTTTACCTTTAAAGTAGATTCTTCTTTCAATAAAAACTGATCAGAAATTATTTTAAGCCGACTTGACAAACGCTAGTCACGGAGTGACTTGAATCGATGGCGGGGATAAATACAGTGGCGACAGTGGCGTAACCATGGACATAGGAATTTAGGCCGGTATTCATAGTCGCTACTTATTGCTACTTATTCTTAAGCAAATGCTTAAGCATTCGGCATCATTTACTAGCTACTAGGTTAGTAGAAGATGCCGCGTGCTTAAGCATTTACTTAAGAATAAGTAGCGACTATGAATACCGGCCTTTATATCCATGCATTTAGCCCATTGGTAAAGGCATCCCTGTTTGTAACTTTGTAGTCACGGAAAAATATATTGATGTCGATATTAAGATTTTAATATCGAACTATTGATATATAGGATTTAAAACCATAATTCAAATAGTATTCATTTTATAAGAATATATAATAAGATATTACAAATAAATTTCTACATACAATTAACTATTATCCATTTTGAACAATATTTGTATTGACTATAGCCGTCACCATTTTAAAAATGGCCGCTGTCATGTATGCCCATGGACATAGGAATATAGGGACGTAGGAATAGTTGCGACTTTAGGCGAGGGGAGTGATATGCATTTCAGGGGGGGGGAAGCACCTACATCTGCCTGGATTTGATTGGTTGTATTCTACGCATGCTCCGTACCGCTCATTATGAACAAGTGTTTGCTACAGATTAGTACATACAGACGTCTAATTATAAGTATGTACTAACGGAGTGATTATCCACGAATATAAATTGTAAAAATAATGATAATTGAAGAGAAATATGCATCTATAATTATTAAAATATATGAGGTGAATTGGAGCAGAGACACTGACGTAACATTTATTTATTGTTCGAAATAACAGAAACCAAATTACGATAAAATTAATGATAATTAATATTACATTACTAGCACTGAACCATTGTTCTTAATGATTTTTTCTTTAACATACTACTACTTTTCTTTAACACGCTACTGCATACACTGCGAGGAACGCTTCAAATATGGCTGCCACCAGCGTGGCGTGGAAATCTACTACCCGATTGTCGGACGAGAGTGGGGTCGACTACGCACGTCTGATTGGTTCAACGCCAAGAGGAAAATTCACCGACGCCAGCGCCAAGGCAAGTGAGGGCGCAGCCAATCAGCGTCGCCGGGGACTCGTTGTCGACGCTGGTTGGCTGCGACCTCACTTGGCTACGCTCCACTTGGCTTGCCTTGGCGCTGGCGTCGGTGAATTTTCCTCTTGGCGTTGAACCAATCAGAGCGTAGCCAAGTGAGGTCGCAGCCAACCAGCGTCGACAACGAGTCCCCGGCGACGCTGATTGGCTGCGCCCTCACTTGCCTTGGCGCTGGCGTCGGTGAATTTTCCTCTTGGCGTTGAACCAATCAGACGTGCGTAGTCGACCCCACTCTCGTCCGACAATCGGGTAGTAGATTTCCACGCCACGCTGGCTGCCACTATCCAAGCTTGCGATGCCGGCGACGCGACAAACGTTCATCATTACACATCACTGCGCTTGTGCGAAGCAGCAGCCAATAGAAAGAAGGCGTATGTTACCTCGTCGCCCCTCCCGGAAAGAGATCACCCCCCGCAACTAATCCTACGTCCCTATATTCCTATGTCCATGTGTATGCCTAAGAAGGTTATGTTTCAGAGTATATTTGTAAACATACGTAGAATTCTCGTCTCAAAAAGAAATATATTGCATACAAAGAAATTGTAATTTGTAGCGGTACAATGAACACTAAAAATATCGATCTTCTACCTAAATTCGAGTCAACTTTTTCTCAAAGAAATTGGGACGAATTGTCAACCCTCGTTAACCCCAAATTGTTCAGAACTCCTGAATCAGAGTATGACTTAAAAAACGTAAAATATTACGAGCATTTATCGCGTATAATGATTTTAACGGTTTGTCGAATTTCAGGGAATTAATTGCCTTCCCGATATTAGCGAAAGTGGCACAAATCCTGACGACAGACGATCCTGCTGTACCTAGCAGTATAAAAATTGCATGCTTAAAATGTTTAGGAAACTCTTGCTTCAATGGCTACATTCACAAAGAATATACTCCGACTGACATTCGGCATCGAATATGCGGTGAAAAATTGTATTCCATGCTGGCTACGAGTAATGAAAATTTAAGAAAACTTTGTAATTCGTATCCATTTGCTTCTCATTTTCCTTACGAGGGTGTCGTTGAATGGGCATCAAGTTTTATTAAGTCGCGCGACATTAATACTGATTTGGTAGATGAGCCGTTAGATATTTTAAGATTAAGCATTCAGTTTTTGTGCAACTTATTTACGTGTGCACGCGACGATAGCAGTTTTCCAGATCAGTATAACATACCAACGTATTTAAATGATATTAATTTAAAAGGTATGATAATGTGAGTATTGTGGTCACAACGAGTCTGTATTATTTTATAATTTTAGCAACAATTACCTGCTACATTCTTTATGCATCAACAGAGATTTAACCAAATCTGAACACGTTCTACTTGTCAGAGCTTCGTGTGTATTCGTACACAACGCTTTGAAAGAATTCGAAGGAAAGACTTTCACCGAACCGGAGAACATTCGCTTGTGTTCGCAGTTGTTAAAGCCAATTAAAGACGGTTTTCAAAGCGCACAGGATGCTCTGATCTTTTTGTTACGTCAACCGGATATATTACAAAACGCATATAACGATATGGATATAAATGATAAGCTATATTTATTGAAGATAATTTACAATGAGATCTCGGAAGAAGCGTACGAATCTAAAGCGAAACACAGGTTTCCGAAAGACACAATAGAATTTCTATCGCAAAGATTTTGCAGAAGAAGTGACTTAATTCTGAAAACAGTTGATACATATTTATGCGAACTGGAACCTGCGGAGATAATTATACTCCTTGAAATTCTCGCAACATTGACGTCAGAATCGTCTAAAGAATATAACTTTTTAAAAGATCACACAAGCTTACTCATCAATTGTACATGTGAGTGCATATTTCCTTCGATGCTTAGAAAGTATTTAATGATGCGTCTTTTGCAGATCTTTTAAAATCCATACAAATGATTGGAAAGGAGTCGAATAATTACTTCACTCCGATGCAGAAGTTAAGCGACGTAGCCCCAGCAGGGCAAAAACTAACTGCGAACTCGAATGTAGCTGAAGGCAGCCAGAACGAGAATGCAGGGAATTCCCCAAGAAATGACCCCCAGACTCATCCTGCGTTTGGTTTCAAAGCTGGATTAATCAGAATCATTGGGAATATGTCGTACAGAGACAAGAAGTGCCAGGACCTCGTAAGTAGCAATTAATTAATTTCTAGCTGTGTACAGATCTCTGAAAATTTAGTATACTATAGAAGGAACCGAAATCTAGGGTAAACTCAATTTTACAACTTATTCGATTCACGTAAAATAAACATATTGGGAAACCAAGTGGAGGCGTGGCTTACAAGGGAAGATCCCGAACCCGGAAATTCAAAAAATTCCGAAACTTTGTGGATATATAGGGAATTTCCTCCTGATTACAACGCATTTTTTTTTGCTGCCCAAAATCACTCTAAGGGGGTGAAATTAACCCCTGATAATCTGGTTATTTTCCGATTTTGTGTTATAACTCGTGAAATGTAAAATAATTTTTTTACCAAATGATAGATCTAATTAAAAGAAATAACTTCTGTCTTGAAACTTTTTTTCTATCTCGTACAGTTCGCGAGTTATAACATAAAATCGGAAAATAGCCGAATTTTCAGGGGTTAATTTCACCCCTTAGAGTGATTTTGGGCAGCAAAAAAAATTGCGTTGTAATCAGGAGGAAATTCCCTACATATCCACAAAGTTTCAGAATTTTTTGAATTTCCGGCTTCGGGATCTTCCCTTGTTAGATTTCAGCGCTGTGGTGGTAAGTTGGCAAACTATTGCAAGTAGGCCCGGATCCCACCAAACATTCCGAATAAGTATTTATTAATCGAAGAAGTAAAAACTTAGTGTTGAAAAAAATTTAAAAACTCTTGTTTTTCACAACATGTATATAAACACTGATAATCGTATGGACTTCGTTGGGTTTTAGCCTATTCACAGTAGTTGAATTTTCTGTCGCTAGTTGGCGCATCGAAATTCTTGGTTTCCCAATACAGTTCATGTTCACGTTACCTCCTACCGGTAAATCGAAATGCACGATTCTGACGGAGGGTCCGTAACGTAGCGCCAGCTATCCGCGGTGGCAACAGTTTCAACTGCAACGCAAAGTGCAGCGGATGAAAGAATCAGTAGATAGCAATGAATAAAGTATTTAATGATTCCCACTAATCAATCATGAAACCGATCGTTCTTACAAGAGTCTCGCCATTTTTCTATACTCGCTTCTCTCAGACAGTCATTCATTTATCATGCGCACGTATGCAAGACTTTTTACGCTACAGATCATTGTTCGACGCACAAGAAAGAAGGCAGGAACAATGCGACTGTTAAGTCCGAAGTGAGCCTCTCGTTGCTCCGTTTTTATTAGCCATGCGCGAAGGGTTTCGAGTGATCGCTATTGCTTCTTATTGATTTCATCTCTCGCGCGGCGGAGATGATACAAAAGGACGAGAACGATCGTACCGCGTGCACTGTTCACCGGACAAAGGAAAATTAAGTATCCTGTCGGACTCGAAGACGCGGCAATTTAGTCGGCATCGGATACTCGGTTAATATATTAGCAAGATCGAAGTACGGCCGCTTTCTGTTACATTCGAATAATTTTATTGGCCTGGCACTCTGTATGCAGAATCGCGAATACGAGGCCTCGCCTTTTTCCCCCACACACACCCTCCCTCCTCCTTTTCTTCTTCTTTCGAAGGTGTCGAAGGCAATCGCGTTCTTAAATTTCATCCCGCAAACACGCGTCCGGCTCTTCGCGTGCAATTGTAAGCCGCGCATGTTCGCGTTGTGATTGGTCGTAAAATTACGCCACGCTCTCTGGCGTTACAATGTTTTAGCATAATCCGTTGCCCGCTGGCATCTCGCTCGAAGTACGGCTGATAATAAAATTTCTACGTATAGAACGGTTTACGACGGCCGTCACGACCACGGCCAGGCGTAGATCTTCGGGTTTAAAAATTTCTCGCGACGATCCTCCGTCGTCGATTTCAGTTTCGAACGCGCAGAGCCCGAATAAAAAATATCCTTCCCCGGACGCGGTTCAATTATAATTTCCACCCCGGACCCCGCGGCAATCTGTTTCCCATAAACGAAACTTCGATGAACACGAAGTACGGCTTACGGCGTGCCGAGGCATTCGAGAATAATACTTTTACGGGTGTGGTAGCAAACTTCGCAATGATATTACGAATTTACTCGGTGGCGGTGGGAAACCTGTTTCGTCCTTCGAAACGCTTTAAAAGAAGATAAATTACGGAGGATTTTAATATTGAAAATTAAAGTCTCACGCACACTGGAGTCCGGCGTAAGGTGCCTTGATACCTGGACTCTCAAAGTGGTCTGAAAGTAATCATCCAAAAGATAACAAGAAAAATGTTCAAGTGCGCTGTGCATGAAGAATAACGAAGAAAAGTCCCCTCGCATCTCCTCGTATCGCGTGGATTATTTTCTAGATTAAAGAAAGCGATGGTTCCTTAGTTTACGCAGAGTGTCATTCAGTTTACGCGACACCTCGGAGTTTTATGCCGCGTATTATCATAAGCGTCCGCTCGGGACAGCGCGTAATTTCTCGTGATATTGGACATTTTCAGCTCCGCGAAATGGACGCTATTCCTCTGCTCCTGGACTGCTGCAATATAGACGCGAGAAATCCTCGTAAGTTCCAGACCCGTTCTACATATTTATTACGCGTAGCCTATATTGTGATCGCGCGGCTACCCTCGCCGATGATATTCCCCCCCCCACTAATTAATGCCGCGCGCTCCTTGGCGCGATTAAATGTTAACGCGCAGTCATAATGCAATGGGCGATCCTCGGTTTGCGGAATTTATGCGAGGATAATCCCGAGAATCAGGAGGTCGTTCGGAGTTGCAGCCGAGTCGGAGTCGTGGAGAGCAGCGCCTTGCAGGAAATGGGATTAGCGTTGCACGAGGACGAGGAGGGAAGGAAGATCGGGATCGTACCTTTGGTCCGTGACGGGAAGTAGGATTATTTATCGACACATCGATCATTCTTAATGACGAAGGGGACAGTTAATAAAGAATGAATAAGAAAAATAATTTGTTTCGGTGTTTTCAAGTAACTCGAACCTGCCGCTTAAAGCTGGGTTTACATTACTCCAGTCGCTGGATCCAGTAAGTGGTTTGACTGGAAATCGCGTCGATGTCTGCATTATTCCAGTCGTTTCTGAACCGTTGAAAGTGGTAGACTGTAATGATAATGGATTCGCGCAAAAGAAGGATAAAAAAACATATGAAACTTGCTTTAATGTTAATGGGAATCTTAGAGCATATAAACATGGAGGGAGCATTCAATGGGCAAAAATGTAGACGGCGATAGAAAGAGAAACATATACAGGAGGGACACCCCCTCTCTTTCTAACATAGAAAAAAAACGCTGGCGCTAGAAAGAGAGGGGGTGTCCCTCCTGTATATGTTTCTCTTTCTATCGCCGTCTACACTTTTGCCTATTGCATGCTTCCTCTATGTTTATATGCTCTAAGATAGGAATGTATCGCAAATAAAACTCGGTCGAGGTGGCGCACTGATCGTAGTGCTCTGAGCATGCGCGTGATGACGCCGTGACGTTGAACTCATCTTGGCGTTGATTGGTTTGACGTCACGGCGTCATCACGCGCATGCTCAGAGCACTACGATCAGAGCGCCACCTCGACCGAGTTTCATTTGCGATACATTCCCATTTGTGAAGAGGTTATCGATCCAGTCGAAATCGGCTGGAATGACAGCACTGTACTGGAATCAACACACTGTTCACATTATTCCAGTTCTAATCCAGTGCTGTACTGGATCACTGGACTGGACTAATGTAAACCCAGCTTAACCCTTCGTGGTCACACGGGGTGTATTGTACCCCAAGAGCAATTTTTTATTTGAAATGCTGCACCTTTACATCTTCCAAAGGGGATTTATCGCAAAAAAGAAAATAAAAAAAAAATTAAAAAATCTGTATTTTTCCACAACGATGGAAAATCGCTCATTTTCAACTACAAATTTTAGCATTTCAA
This sequence comes from Andrena bicolor, assembly GCA_960531205.1. NCBI lineage: Eukaryota > Metazoa > Arthropoda > Insecta > Hymenoptera > Andrenidae > Andrena > Andrena bicolor. The sequence continues at coordinate 2,168,324 of OY482668.1, read as the reverse complement.
AATTTATATTTCTAGAAAAAGATTATTAGACCATGACTGTATAAGTATTACGAATGTAAAATTATCACTGAATAGTTAAAAGGTTCAGAAATACGAAAATGGTAACTCAAAAAATGACGCTGGGGTACAGTGAACCCCGTGTGACCAACTTGTGATTATAAGAAGGTGTGACCACGAAGGGTTAACGTTGGGAAATGAATGTCGATCGACTCGTACAGGCACACACCATATAGATGTTTATTTCCCACTCGAGAGCTGTTTGTCTTTCACGCTTTCTACGAACAGTGATCGCTGGTGGGGCGTGTAATTGTGACTCCTGTTAATTATTTTACTATTTACTGGCGCGGACGCGTGTATGGATAGCGCAGCGGATAAGGTATCCGTGATCTCTTTATCGAGAGTTAGGCGCAATAATTACTCGAGTTTAGCCGACTGTTCAAACGTATCTCGGCATGTGTCGACTGTAAAATAAGCCTACAATTATCGTACATGATAGGTACCATTACATGAAATATGATATCGTATTGCATAAAGAGACATTATATCTGCATTCATGGCTGAGTGATTTACGGTACAATAAAAGCTGCTAGGAGTTCACGGTCTATTAGCAGTTACTAATGCAGCTGTACGGCTCTGCGCTCGGCATCTATCTATCATTCGAATTCACTTTGAGGGAGAAACCACTGACCCGTCATCCCGTCACATCTTACTAATAAATGGAAGAATATTTCTATGCGATCAATAATAGAAGAAAAAAGATGAGTCTATTAAGGCATTCAGATTTCAGAAACGTCGAGTGATGTGTCTATGTTTTTGGAAGATTCAGAAGAGTGGATCGAGTATCAGAAATAATGAAAGACTGTGTATTTTATATAACAGAAAATGTTTCGAGTGACCCGTTGCTAATCTGCCGTTTAATTCGAGATATCTATGGAGTTCGAAATTCGTTCGCCGTGAGTCACCGTGTGCAAATCCTTTACAAAATATTATATAATGATACGTTTCTATCAATACACGAACTTGAATTGCAATCTACTCGTGCGCAATCAATCGTTCTATGATTTACGATCCATTGTATATGAGGAACTGCATTCGTTTCATTATTATTCATTATTAGTTACGACACGCTGGTTATTTGAGTTTTGTGAATGATTTAGATTTTGATCAGTGGAAGTAGAAATTCCCTGGACTAGCTAGACGAGATATCAACGATCTCCGATTTACGATTCGACGACTCCGGATTTTTGACCGGTGATATCGACGATTCTGAATTCGCGGAACGCGAGGCTGACGGCTACGAATTTTTAAAATATAACAGCGATCACCCTGAACTGATAAAATAAAGCTCATTCCAAACTTGTGTGTCCCAACGAATTTGCAATCAATGTGCTCCACGTTATTAAAGTCGGTAGCATGAATTCTGATAATGTTAGAAATATTTAAAGGGTTGGTTCGCAAGTACGAGCCGAACGTGTCAAAGTATCGCAGAATGGGGCGACTAGCGTGAACCGCGGGAGATTGCTTTTAATTTAAATATCAAAGCATCTCGGAGGATTAATCGCGAGTGGCCATAATGGCCAGCAATTAACGCGGAATTTATCAGCTAATTATACACAGGGTTAATTGTCCTCGGGTAATGATTCCTCTACAAAGCGGAAGGACGAAGAAGGGGGAGAGGGAGATTCATGCTGGTTGCACCTTGACGTGCTCTCGCGATACGACCTCCGAAGAGAAATGAAATTCCGTGGTACGCGACGACGATAGCAATTGCACCGACGTGTAATTAAACCAAAGGATACTTAACGCGTTGATGAAGGCCGAGGAAACGCGAATTTGTTCTCGCGGCCAAGAGAAACGAGCATTGCTTTTGTTCATTAAAGCTCGCTCACAATCAGTATCCAATTTCAATCAGGAACACCGCGTTGGTCGTCGAGGTTTCGCCGGGCATCTTCGCTGATTAATATTCATAGACTTTGATGGCCGATGCATGGAAATGCGTCGATAAGATCGAACGAGTCTGCGCACCCCACGCGCCATTTTTGGAGATTGATATATGCCATCCATTGACGTATTGAGGAATCAATAAATAATGCCATTTTTAGGATCGGCAATTTCCTGATCCGGGATTTCTTAATTTCGAAAAGGACCGTCGTTTTCGGGAATTTTTTGTGAAAAATGTGATGCATGTTTCTTATAATTTTTTTCTCATTTTATAAATACATGTATTCAGCAACCCTCAGTAATTGTGTTACAGGAAAATATTGAGAAATTAAGGAATAACACCCACCCTCGCGGAAGTTGATTTTAAAAAGGCGCTCTGCGGTGAATAGATACGATTTCTCAGAGCCGGATAATCTGAAATCAAAAAGTGAAGAAGATTCTGTTAATATATGAGTCTATTTGGTGCGTGAGCAAAGGATTTTTAAAAAAAAATGATTTCAGAAAAATTATGATTTTTCGATATCTGAATTGTTCGTTTTTCGTGAATGAAAAATTGAGTTTTCATCAAAAACAAAAATCCTTCGTTCACGCACCAGATAAACTCATATACTAACAGAATCTTCTTCACTTTTCGATTTTAGATGATTCGGCTCAGAGAAATCCTGCTTGCCGCTAAAAAAATAGCTTCCGGCCGAGTGGCTGTTATTCGTTCATTTTCTAATATTTTCCTATCACAAAATTACTTAGAGCTGCTGAATATGTGTATTTTTAAAATAAACAAATAGTTATAAAAAATATACATTATATTTTTCACAAAAAATTCTCAAAAATCACATTCTTTTTCGCCTGCCAATTAGGCATGACCCCTTAATTAAGTATTCATGGGTCTTCGACAAACGAAGCAGATATAACATGCGGAGGATCCATGCCGAAGCACGTTGAGTTTTCTATGCTCGAAATGCGAATTCAAAGTTGCAGTGAATTTCTCTTTTATCTCCGAAAGTACCTACTTTACTTAAACCATCAACGTTGAGAATACGAAGATACATAAGCTTTTGAAACGAGCCCTGCCTCGAGGAGTAAAGTGTTTCGAACACTATCTGCATATTTCCAAGCACAGTGCTGCAAATATCAGGCGTTGCAACGCAAATTGCATCCGCACGAAAGAGTCAATTAGCACAGCGATCGGAAATCGCGTAGAACGCGAAACGTTGCGAATGCAAATAAGGTGTAAACCGGCGGAAAAGTAAATCTCTCAGCCTGTATTAATAGAGGCCGCGAATTGAGCCTATGTCGGTGCCTAATAAGTCGTGGATCCCTTTTTAAGCGATCCACGGCTCGAACGGACCTGTGCGCCTACGCGAAACTTCTCTGAAAGAGCCGACGCGCAATATATTAGCTCGGTGCATATGAAACCCCGTTTTTTTTATCGAACCTCAGAGGCACGTAATTCTCTTAAAAGTCGATACACTTAATCGAAACAGTTTCCAGCTAGATTTTCTTCCCACTTTCTCAATGGCCCACTGATTATTTATTATTCTCAGTTATTGCACATTCGCAACTATGGGGGACCAGAAACTTGTTTCGAATTGTGAATATCAAGTCGATACTTTCTACGTTAAACAGCTCTGTACCTACATTTTCTTTCCTCATTTTTCAATTGCAAATTAGAATTCCTAATTTATCGCCAAATTCTGTTGCAACGTTCGAAATCGGACTCTTCTGATCCCCGTTAAGAAATTATTTGCAAGCTTGTACAATAATTGTTCCCAACTTCCCAAGTTCCTTGTTCAATACCTAATACCTAAGGTTGGGGCCAGATATATTGACCGGTGAATTCGTTTCCGCAGCTAACGCACACCTATTCTGATGTATGTATTTCTACGCTAAGAGCTCGGTTTGGCCTACACGTCAAGAGCTTGGCGCTATCCCCACCACTTCTGGCGCACTCTTTTTCTGGCAAGGCGAGAGCGAGTCAGAAAACGTTGAGAATAGAAGAATACTCCTCACGAAACTCACCGGCCAATATATTTAGCTCCAGAATTCATTTAGCTCCATCACGTGTCCGCCACGATTTTACGAACTGCCATGTAAATTTGTTGCACAAGAAAGTGGCTGGTGTCTTTTTGTTCTCTTTGAACGTGATTGTCCAAGATCGTTGCTCGTCGACGATAGTGATTTTTGGAGTAAGAAGGCAGAATTGTCGCGCGTCTAGCCGTGAACGGAGCTCGCGTCCAGCCTCATGATCCACGAAATGTGTTTTAACGACTGCCGCACACGGTGCGCGAGCCATAAATGTTGCTCGAAGCCGGGGATTCGTGTAATAGCCACTAAAAGCAACCTTCGCCCCTTTATGGACCGTAAAAGCTCGGATATTTGGTACGAGGAAACCGTCGCTTAAGCTTAAGGAGAATGAGCAGCGATCGGGCGCTCTGTTCCTCGTCTTCGGAATCGTCACCGGCGAAAACGCAGCTCCCTTTTTAATCAGCGATCGCGAAGATAGTTTCCGGCCGAGCTCCTTAACGATCCTGTTTGATGGAGAGGAGAGACGTTCGAATCGTTACAGAGCTCGCCGCCAGAGTTTAGATAGCCATAATTAGTTATTTGCAGCGCCATCAGCATTTTCTCTAAATTACCATTATACACTTGTTGATTTATAGACACTGTCAAGAAAAATTATGAACTTCTAATGGTAGAAATTCATTGTGATTATTAAAAGTGCGGTATCTCTTTCCTCGCCACCCTTTTACAATCTTTACATTTTATTCTTCTTATCTGTTTAAATTGATGACACGCTGGATTTGCAACGCGTGCCATAGTTTTCTAATCTGTGTGCCAGGCTGTGGTAGTCGTGCAAATATTTCGCACGGCGCAAACTGTTCAATTAGAAGCAGAAAAAGCTACGAATGAATTAGAGAAACGAAATACTTTCCGTTTGAATCGAACCGCAGGAAGCCACGAACCAATCCGACTGGTACGAGTTTGCTTTGCAACAAGTAGGCCAATAAATTAACACGGTTAATGAGCCGCTAATTACACGCCGTCCAGTGGATCGTTTGATTTATACGAGATTAAAACGCGCGTGTTGCCCGCGCGCCCACCAATTTCTGCGGCTAATTAAATTTTAGACTACTTACACTTCGGAAAAATCGAGGCGCAGATCGAATGTAACGTAAACATTTACAGTAGCTGAGAAATGTTGCCTACTGCTGCGAACAGTTGAAAATCATCTTCCACTGATTCCATTTAAAAGAGAAACTGAGTAAGTAGTTTTAGATAGTATTTTCTAAAATCACTATTCTGTATATAAACTAAGTTTATATAAATGTTACTAAGTAATTATTCTATTAACTTTAGAATTAGTACATCATTAATTTAAAAATCACGTATTATTTTATAGACTAGCTTTTACAGATCCATTCAAGAAACTGTTTCAAATTCAATACCACAAATATTAAAATCCGAAACTTTACTGAGGCAAGTACGAACGACAGAAAGCAGAAGCCACGAACGCTCCTCCAAAAGGAATCAGCCACTGACTTGCAGAAACGAAATATAATAACCAGCATAAATGACGGTAAAATTTCTCTGTCGGAGGGGGAAGAAAAAACGCAACCCTTCCGAGTGGCAGTGGCAGCGGTAATTGCCTGGCAAAATTGAATCACGCCGCGTGAAACGCGAACTCCGCGGCTCCTCTGCGATAAACGATCGCGCAAATAAACAAGACCACGCTAACCGAACTAATTATTTAAAAGCGAAGAGGAGCCCTTTCGGGTCGCTGGTCCGAGGGTGGAAGGGCATGGCGGTGATCCGGAGCCCCCATGATGGCCAGGTCCGATCCAGCCGGCGGATTAATTAATCGTCGCGAGCGATCTCCATTCAAATAGAATCCGGATAAATTTTCCGTTCTGGTCTGTTTGCATCGGCTGGCATGTGGGCATTATCTTTACGACCTCTCTCAAAGAAGAGACGTTTCCCCGGCACGAAAGGACGAACGCATGCGCGATACGCGGCCGGAACGGTGCACCGAAACCGGAGAACCTGTTATCAAAGAAACAGTGGCTGGGAACCCGGGCCCAATTATCATCCAGCCGACTCCAAACTCTCCCGGCCGATCTCTGATGTGCTCGTCGTCTTTAATTTCTCACCGGAAACGTCCCTATAAACACCAGTGCACCGTCGGTGGCGACTTCTTCTCCGACGATTAAACGGGACCGTCCAGCCGGAAGGTGCAGCTCCGTGAAAATCAAGTATATCGAGCAAGAGGCGGCGCGAAGCTTGGAGAAGCTTCAGAGGTGTCCGTTTTAGTGGAACAGTGGTGACAGTGTGCGAGGCGAGGGATCTCAAAGTGCCATTTCTGGGTGTTTATTTCCTCAGTTGGGTGAACAGGAAGACTTTGGAATTTAAGGAAGTGGACGAGGATCAGCTTGAAAGTTTCAAACTGCAGCTGCGTGGAACGAAGATTTCTGGTGGAAATGCAAAAGATGCCTCAGCGATGGAGCTGAATGAAGCTATTCTGGGAAGAGGTGCTCCGATTCCAGATAATGATATCGCGGGGAACAGTCTGGAACTGTCGAGCACGTAAGGCTCATGGCGTTTCAATGTTTCAAAGTGAAGCATGCGTTTACCCATTCGCGGGACAGAGGGAAGTAAGAGAAGCGAGCGGGAAGTTCGGTAAATTGTAGTAATCGCGAGACTGTTGGCTCGTAACCACCGGTTTACTCGTAAAGCCAGCCACGGTTTATCTCGCGACGCTCGCTCGCTAATCAACCGAAGCTGGAACGCGCATAAAGTGAACATTAATTAGCGGGAAGTACCTGCAGCGGTGTTTGGTGGTTTTCACTGCGTTCAGGGACTACTGGTACATTTCTGGGCTCGATTTAAAAAGGAATCGAGGTTTCGAAATGCCAGCACCTTCCGAAGTTAATCATACACTTCGCCTACCAACTGGGTGCTTGAATGTGAAATCCTTTCGGAGTCCATTACCTGCTCAGTGACTTCATCGACAGTATCTCAGAGACAATATACCAGGAAAAAAGGTGTATCTTGACTTCTCCGACGCGAGTGTGATTACAGTTTAAGAAAGGAGCTCTTAGTGTCCTTGAATCTCTGAACGAGCACTCAGTGATCCCTTTGGTAGTTTCTTGAGGAGCTTGCGTGTTCGAAAGTTGCGCTCAGTTTTCGACGAAAGTTTGACTACAATCGGAGGGAAGATACCCACCGCAGGCCTCGCACGTGGTGGTTTCGCGAGCGGCGTAGCCGAAAAATCGCGCGGCTGCCCGATCGACGACATTCTTTCGCGGAGGAGAAAGCGTCGCCGGTTTAATCGGACGGGCCGCGATGATTTATGAAAACGGGGAGCGTACTAATTACTCGGCCGTGTGATCCATCGTGGGACGTCGTCGTCGGGAGGTGGATCCGCTTTTGCACGGCCGAACGGGGACCGGTTGCCGCGGTGACGAACGCACTTTTTCACGGCGGGATGAGAAACGCGGGTCTACCTTGATTCCTCGGAGCAATGAAGGAGATCAGCCGCTTGTTGCTCGGGTAAGTTCCATTCGTAATGGCTAATTGATGCTTTCCTGGGAACGCGCGCCGATAATTTAATTACGCTCGATGGAGAACGCGAGTCCCGTTTCCCAGCTGCAGTTAAACGTTCTAGCGCCAGTTCCGTCGCCGGTCGATAATTCACTGACGCGGCGGGATTGAAGGGAATTATGCGAGTACAATTAAGGGAAGATTTCAATGGTCCATCGCTTGTTGCGAGGTTTTTGCGGGTGAATGGAGAAGGGAGGTGGGAAATCAGCATCCTGATAAATTATGTTCGAGCAGTAGTGGTGGTAGTAGATGATAAGTAAGGAGATGCTAGGTTAACAGTTCAACTGCTATTATAGTAGATGTAGGTAGGCGAAAGAGAGAACCTCGGGCGATGGGACTCGGGCCAAGATCTGCGGGGCCTTTGCGTAGGGGTCAGCAGAGTTGGGCTAATTTTATTTCGAATAACGAATAAATTTCCAAGATTTATTTCGAATAACAAATAAATTTCCAAGATTTATTCATGAATAACAAATAAATTTCTATTCGAATACAAATTTATTCGGGTAATGCCCAACTCTCGTTGTTACAAACAAGGGTACCCAACACAAAACGTTATTTTCGGTTATCATAAGACAGAAAACCTTTGTATTCGATAACCAGGACCAGGATGATAAGTGTTCATATTTTATTCGCCCGTTTTATTAGAATACCATTTGAAGCAGAATTTATTTAAAAAAAATTAATTTGAATAAAAATTTATCCGAATGACGCCCAAGTCTACCTAACGCCGTCTCTCCAAAATTACTCTTTTCTTTTTTCGTATGCGCGAATGAATGTTAATGAAACGTCTCAAAAGACTCCATCCACTTTGATGACTACGACCTGCCCCAAAAACAATCCGGCAAGTCGCATCCAAAACGTAACGACGTTTTTGAAACGCTTCTCATTATAATGAGGGCCTTCTCGACTAGGGGTCCGTAGCCGGCGATAATTGAAATCGTGCAAAGTCTCGCAGTTCCCCCGGTTTCTCACGATCTTTCTTTTAAAGTTCGCCCGGGCGTATCGCGTGGCGGGGCCCCTGGAGATCACGTATTTCCGTGGGCAGAGGGGGCGACTTTTTTCTGAACGGGGCCCTAGAAGAAGAGAGAAGGAAGCGCACTCCTCGGTTTCGCTCGCCGCGGCGTCCTCTCCATCGCCGTCCCCCACCTTCTTTTCGTTCCATTCTCACTTGGTCCCCAGCTCTCCACGAAGCCCGGTGTAACAATGGCTGCCCTCTAATTATCGAAAGACCGCGGCACTTTAAAGAGATCCCAGAGAGCCCATCACGGGACCTCCGTTTCGTTCGCTCCTTAAAATCTCTTCGCCCCCGCCCCCTCCGGCCGCCGCTCGCATCGCCCGGACGACAGCAACAAAAACAATAAGCGACGTGATCGCGCCACGTGGAAAATTGCTTTCGCCTCGCGAGGGCACCTACCGCACCGCTCTGGGACTCCCCGTCAGGAATCACGACCTCCCCTGTCGTCTGTAGAAGCTAGAGAAGGGCGTAACTAGGGAAAAAATCACGGAGAAGATTATTCGCGAAAAGTTTGCTTGTAAACGAGTGGCGTGCTCGACGAAAAGAGAAGACACAAGCTTCTCCTGGTGTATTTACCTACAAATTAGAGTTTTTGGAGTTGATGAGAAGCGTAAAGGCCTCGTGAAGAATTTTCCCTGGCGAAGTATTTTCAAGGGGTTGGAAAATGTAGTTAATATGAGAAAGCATGATGAGGTGCTCTTTTCATGTCAGAGAAGCGATTCCCCACCTGCTGGTAGATGAAAGAATAGGATTCCCAGACCTGATTGCCTGGGACTAAAGTGTTTCCCGAGGAAAAATACTGGCACTCGTATAAATTGTAGGGCCTGCCATTTCGTTGGACCGGTTATAAGTGGCTCCAATTTGAAACGGCACCTGCGTATCTTAACCTCAGGGGATTAGATTAGGGAAGTGATATTTCTAATTTCATTCAGTCTTCGTAAATAAGAAGAATAAACCGGGATATGTTTCTACCTACTATGATAGAAGGGTGAGCGTACTTAATTAACTTTCTCTGAAATACGTGTACATACACATGTTAGAAGAGCTAAAAGCTTCGCTCTGAAAACGATCACTTGTAACCAATATTACAATCTTCCACTAGCTATTAATAGACACGAATTCCCCGAAGGGGTATTCTTCAAAACAGCCATCATTCATCAAGTCTATCATCAGGCCTCCATCAATTACGCCGCCATGATCCTATTCAGTAAATCAACCTGTACGAAACCATCAAAAGTTGGATGAATCTTTTAAAGAATAGAAGTCTTGTTGAATTTTCAAGAAAACCTCAATAAGATGGACAATTCTATCCAAAAAAGGTCACAGATTGCGTGACATTATCCAACTTATGGAAAAGAGCCTCACAGCACTTGATTGCTCCAAAATATTTGAAAAGACAATTGGTCCCCACTTCAGCAACCTGGCGAGTAAGATACAACTCTCCTCTCCGCTGTGCCTCTCTCCTTAGCTGTGGATCAAGGTGTTGGCTTCCGGTTAGCCATCACTTTGGATCGTAGAAGGGAGAAAAGCCACGCCGATAAAGAGAAAACAGCGGTTCCAGGACGGGAGGAACGTGTTCGAATGGGCGTAACCCAAGCGAGCTCGGTCTGGACCTGTTGCTCATTGCTTCCTATTAAATACTCGCGCGACCCACGCTTGAAAGGAGTTGGTTTTGCCGTGTTAGCAGCCAATGACTAACGGTGCAGCCAGGACTCTCTTTCACCCTGCGTTTCTTCTTTCTCCTCTTCTCACTCGACTTTTTCGCCGCGCCGCCACTCCATTCGGAGTTATAGTCGCAGCCTCGACCGGATGCTCGCCGATACAATCGCTGGCGATCGTGTTTCCGGGTGGGTCGCCCGCGAAATCTGCGCTCTCTCCCTGGCTCCGTTGCTGCGAGCCACGAGTCGCAGGATTTTCAACGCTTTACGCAATGATTTGGTCGGAGAAGTGATGGAAATTGGATGAAAGTAGAGGTGGACAAATAGAGATGGAATTTTCTTGACAAAAGGTTATATAATTCGAATTCTATTTCCCTAGTAGAGATACGAGGCATCACTCTTTCTTTCATTTTGATTGGCATCGGAATCTGTATAATTGCATTGACAAAATCTGTATGTCCGCAAATAAATAATGCCATGATATTAATTCTTTCGCTATTTCCTTTTATACTTTCAGAAATTCAGTTCTACCTATACTGGATTTATTATTCGTAAAATTTGTTCATCTTATTTCATCCTTTTCTGTTGTTTTCTATGGTATTTATTATTTTAATCGTAATTTCAATTTCTCCCGCAATAAATATATAAATAAATGATGGAGCCGCCATGTCAGATAACTAACGAAGTGACTTGCAGAGAAGTAATCTTATCGAGAAACGACTTTTTCTGATAAAATTGTGCATGGAGCAGAATAAATTCGATTAATTTAATTAGGCCTTCACATTTGCATTGAAAGTTGCATGCGAAGTAGAATTCCGGTTGATTTCCGTAAAAAACCAACACGATATTGATTGACGTGCCAAAAGCTTGGGACGATGGGGGAGGCTGAAGCAAAGTCTTCCCAGAATCCCTTCTAACCCAAATGTGAATGGCAGTTTTAACGAAATTACCTTCGTCCCTGGGAGTGGATCGATCCACCGGCCCCGCGATTCGTCCCAAACCCAGGAAACAAGTTTCCTTCGGGGTGTCGTTGGCAGGGAGGGCCTGCCGAGGGGCCTACCCCAATCTTTTATATCTTGGCGCAACAATGCCGTTACGAGGCTGAAACTGGCTAACCCGTGTCGCGGCCATTGTGCCCGGGAAACATCTGCTCGTAATACAAACCGCTAATAGAAACGCGGAGAAAGGTATTAAGAGAGGATCGCCAGAGGCGCTAGAATGTCGACAGAGGAGAAAAGGATCGACGGGGTGGAGTAACACCGAAATTGTGTGAAAAGGGAGGCATAATAGAGAAACAAGGGTGGAATCGTGCGATACGCGATACACGAACCCAGCAGGTGAGCCCTTCTCGAGTCTGAATGTCTGCAGAACATGGACATAGGAATATAGGGACGTAGGAATAGTTGCGACTTTAGGCGAGGGGAGTGATATGCATTTCAGGGGGGGGGAAGCACCTACATCTGCCTGGATTTGATTGGTTGTATTCTACGCATGCTCCGTACCGCTCATTATGAACAAGTGTTTGCTACAGATTAGTACATACAGACGTCTAATTATAAGTATGTACTAACGGAGTGATTATCCACGAATATAAATTGTAAAAATAATGATAATTGAAGAGAAATATGCATCTATAATTATTAAAATATATGAGGTGAATTGGAGCAGAGACACTGACGTAACATTTATTTATTGTTCGAAATAACAGAAACCAAATTACGATAAAATTAATGATAATTAATATTACATTACTAGCACTGAACCATTGTTCTTAATGATTTTTTCTTTAACATACTACTACTTTTCTTTAACACGCTACTGCATACACTGCGAGGAACGCTTCAAATATGGCTGCCACCAGCGTGGCGTGGAAATCTACTACCCGATTGTCGGACGAGAGTGGGGTCGACTACGCACGTCTGATTGGTTCAACGCCAAGAGGAAAATTCACCGACGCCAGCGCCAAGGCAAGTGAGGGCGCAGCCAATCAGCGTCGCCGGGGACTCGTTGTCGACGCTGGTTGGCTGCGACCTCACTTGGCTACGCTCCACTTGGCTTGCCTTGGCGCTGGCGTCGGTGAATTTTCCTCTTGGCGTTGAACCAATCAGAGCGTAGCCAAGTGAGGTCGCAGCCAACCAGCGTCGACAACGAGTCCCCGGCGACGCTGATTGGCTGCGCCCTCACTTGCCTTGGCGCTGGCGTCGGTGAATTTTCCTCTTGGCGTTGAACCAATCAGACGTGCGTAGTCGACCCCACTCTCGTCCGACAATCGGGTAGTAGATTTCCACGCCACGCTGGCTGCCACTATCCAAGCTTGCGATGCCGGCGACGCGACAAACGTTCATCATTACACATCACTGCGCTTGTGCGAAGCAGCAGCCAATAGAAAGAAGGCGTATGTTACCTCGTCGCCCCTCCCGGAAAGAGATCACCCCCCGCAACTAATCCTACGTCCCTATATTCCTATGTCCATGCTGCAGAAGGAGCGCTCGGCCACGGATCCGCGAGCCCCTTTTGTGCCACGCGATAATGGCCCGGAAGAAATCGAGGACGCGTCGATTTCGAAACTTTGCACGTTTAATAACAGTAATTTCGGAGAAAACCTCGAGCTCCTTTCGCCTGGCGAGTTTGTCCTGGGGGATCGACAACCCTGCCATTTCTCTCCCTTTTCAAACACGCCTGGATTTCAGCCTTCATCTGCTGTCCCTTTGAGGAGAACAATTCCAACAGAGCAAAACGAGACGTTGGAGCTCCGCAGAGATTTCAAACTAGCAAAAAAAGAGGAACGAAAACGGGAAAACAATAAAATCGAAGTAGCCATGTATACAAAACGTCGCGCTTTTGTATTCCCGATCAAATCACCGTTTTGCTCGGTTTACCTTACACGTGCCGGAATAAAGGCGCTGTCATATCCGCCCGATGGTCGCCGGACAACGCATTCCAGTTTAATTTCGCGGCGAACAATGAGCCGCTGGTTCGTCGTATATCTTATCTCTGGAATCATCACATCGTAACGCGAACAATTCTTATGCCTAGTCAGCCCGCGTATTATACAATACTTATGTGGAGTTATGTTCTACGCGCGGTTAGGGGTGCGTTGTTCAATCTGCCGGAGAATCGTCGGGAACGAAAGCGTGGTTTACTGTCGTCGCGCGTTGTGCCTCCCGCGATCCCCGGGAATCTTAACGATTCGTCCACTGTGGGGCGCATAATCATAAAAAGCCGAGAATGGACTTGAGATTTGAGGCGTCGCAGGGCCAGAATTAGAGACAGCGGAATAACTTTTTTAGGGGAGCGTCCAAACACCGGGAACCGCCGTCATAAACGGTGTCCTCACTGTCCTCGGCTCTTCTACCTGGCGCAGCGTTATTGCGCCGCGTACGCGCGTAGATTAGGCGCTCTTTTGTTGGGGAATCTTATAAACTTGTTTGAAGACGCCACCGTTCGTCCACCTCGATCTCGAGGAATATATCGGGGCTGTCTAGGAATTTGTTAGACGTAAAATGCGATTGTTACTTTTATTAATTGACAATGCACGGTTCAGTGTTATTTATGGTCGCTTGCTGTTTATGTCTTGCTTTCTATTTAGGAGAATTATACTTCTAGAATCTAGTGTATGATAATTTTCAATTCTGGCGAACACGGAAAACGAGGCAACGAGACGATTCGGTTTAACAGTTATGCGGAATTTGCAAAGTAACACGGAGAAGTGAATTTGTGTCAAATTTAGAAGAAACGATCATACGAAAATAAAACTCAGTTCATTTAATTATTACGGATTAATATTTTAAGAACATATTAACTACGTTCTTACCATAAAAAAATTTAAGTTTTTTTTTTATTGAAATTTTATCACAGTTTTTGGGAAAAATTCTAGATTTTCAAGAGAATCTTCAAAAAATTGTAACTTTTAAAAATTTCTATATTAGAAACTAAAAATCTACAGAGCAGTTGTTCAGATATAGTATTTCAGGGGAAAAAATAGTTTGTAAGTCGGCTTTGAAAAAAAGGTATTTATTTTGCATACAGACGATACAGAGCATTAAAATCAGTTTGTGGGTGGCTCGCCTAACCCAGAGTGTCAATGAAGTGTTAAAACAACAAACTGGGGACATTGCTTGCACCGATATCACCGCCTATATTAATTTGATTTGTCAATTTAAATTTGATCGACGCCAGGAACAAGAGCACAATGAGTGAACGCCAGTTGCTACCGGTCGCTCGCCGGTGCTCGATTTACAGCAGAAACAGGATGGAGATTTGTGAATGGACCTTTAGGCCGTCTGTACGTGCACGGCCGTGACAGCATTATTATGCCGCGTTGTCCATAAAGCACCGGGCAACAGGGTCGCGGTATAAATTACGCGATATCATAAAGCTAATGACGTCCCATTAAAGCGTGTGCCGCGTGAAATCTGCGCGCTCGAAATTCACGGCGGGCTGTAAACATTTTTACGAGGGGGCGAAAGGGGACGAAGACGGGGCGAGTGAATGGAGGCGACGACGCGTACGCGCGACCGTAAAACGGGAATCCACAATCAGCTCACATTGTATACGATCATCTTCTCTTGTCCTGTGCAAACAGCGTTGCGCAACCCCGACTTCCGGTGCGCTCCAATCGTCCAAGACCTCTTATCGCGCCGGGAACAGTAACACTTGTGGTGCTCGTAACGCGGCCCAACCATCTTCCCTTGTTGATTCTGTGGCCATTTTCTTCTATTTTGATTTTGCAATGAGAAAATAAAAATCTACGAATCAACCGCGAAGGTTTTTGTTGACTTGTTTTTAGAGTAGTATTATGCGGTTTGCGTGTGTCGGATCTTACTTTACATTAACAATCATTGAAGTTCGCAAGGAGTTTCAAAAAGTGTCTTATTAATAGGGTCGGCCTGAAGAGCGTTCAGCGCGTTCCCCACTGCCCCGCGCTTTAAAAGGTTCCGCGGTCCACGAAAAGTTCATCGTAAATTTTATTGGGCCCCATGCACAGATATTTATTATTATAAAATTTAGAAGTCCATATAAATCTGTTTTTTTTTTGCTTCGCACAATTTTCTAACCCGGCCCCGCAAAAGTTCACGCCGATCACACTTCTTATTGTAAGAAACGTTGGGGCTGCGGTTTCCGCGAATTCGGCAGCGGCGTGGCAACACGGCGAGCCGTACGCTGCGTCCTACAAGCGACGATGTAAACAACTCAGGACGCCGAGCGACAGTCGTAGTCGAGCCGCTGTTGTAGACGCGAGCAAACCTTTTATATTTATATAGATTTTCAGTCCTCTTTATATCAGTGTCATTTATTTTAATAAGCCCCTTACATTATGTATCTATTTTATTCGTAGTTAGCAGACTCATTATCCGCTTTTTTATGGAATTAGATTCTTATTGCAGTTCGAAGTAATTAATTACAATAATACACAGAAGGAAACCCGTCGACATTAATGAACAGTGAGAAGCTATCGCATTGATCACGTTAAAAAGCGACGATAATTGATCTGTACGATAGTAACGATTGATCGACCGCGATGCTTTCTCGATCATTTGTCCTCCAGCAGTCACCTCTCATTCAGCGAATCCAGTGCACAGGATAGGGATACGCGTATAAACCAGCCGAGTGTCTGAAACGACAGGCTGTGCAGCCAGACATGATTCCTGCCGTTTGTTCGAGTCATTCCAATAAAATGACGGGATTGTTTTGAACGTGCAGTCTGCCGCGTACCTGCTCCGCATTGTGCTCTGAAACGAAGTCACGCAAATAACTGAATACTATTCGATTTGACACTTAAACTAACTGGAGATAAACGGAAGATAAATAGCCATGGAAGTAAAAATTTCAAGAACACCACCAGAAAGTATTAAAGGCTCAACAACTCAAAATCGCTGTGCAATTACTTACTTAAAAAGATGGAAATGATCTGTATAAAATTGACTGAAATGAAGATGCAGACAAATCAGCAGAACCACAGAGCCCCATAGATGACTGAAATGACGCGAAGGGCGTTGAACAATCAAGAAAACGAAGACTATACTTGAGGTATTGAAAGCACAAACAGACTACTTAAGTCACATTTTTTCCAAATTGAGTTATGTAGTACCCAGCAATAATTTACTCCAATAGGCTGTACAAATCATATAAAATAGGAAGAAATTATTTTTTTTCAATGTACATGGCTTAGTTCGTAATTACTCACAATGGCTCATTTCTGTCTTTACCCTTGGAAACTACTACAATTAATAGAGGGGCCCACGATGCTCCTATTCTCAGATCTACGCACTTACTTAGTAATCCCTTCGATTCGCGGAATTTCGACCGGCGATTATCGTAGCGGTTTCGATCGGTCGCGTTATCCCCCTCCGGTTCGATTCACCCGAGGACCACGAGGAGTTACGCGCGTGTGTACGCGCCACAAGGGGCCCCCTTAAAACCGAAAACATATGGCGTACAATTACGAAGTAATGATATATAATTAATGGAATTCGCTGGAGGGGGGGCAGAGGGCCTGCTGGTCGTTACACGGCACGCTTGTTTCCTCGAAAAATCGAAAGGAACCGCTCCACGGTGATCCGTCCTTTTGAATAAAATTCTCATCGCCCCGTATATACTTTTCCTAGCGGCTGTATCTGCCGTTTCGCATGCCGCGAGCGTATAAGGGCCAGAAAATTGCCAGCAACTTGCAACGTGCTAATTTCAAATTCCCCGGCTAGCAGGTAGTCTCGTAGCTTCCCTGACTGTCGAATATAAAAATGTCACGTCTATCGCCCACTTCGTGCCCGGCCTCTCCACCCCCTCCTGCCGCAATAGCGTGGCCGTTTTATAAGTAAACACGTTATCGGCGACGTTCAGTTCTCCGCGAACTATGGGTTGGAACGATAAGAGGCTATAATAAGCCACGAAATATGGCGAAGATAGGAATGAATCATGAAAATGTGTTCTCGAGAAACGTATCGTGCAATTTAGAAGGGACGAGTGGGCTTGGATTAGAGAGAAGCAATGGAGGAGTATACTTTAGTTGATTGCTTACGAATTCATCCCCTTCAATCAGTCTGGAACGATCCTCCCTTTTTATCTTTGACTCGGTGCACGTGAACTGTACCTACATTCAATTTTTCATACCGAGCCTTCTACAGTCACCCTTTTTATAGAAAATTATCCGCTAAACGTTGAGACCAGGGTAACTATAGGGATTAAAAATGAAGAGAGTCCTGGGTGTCCCTTCGCGACGCAGCTCCCTATTTTTCTTCGCCATTCTAGATTAATTTACCATCCAACTTCTATATGCTCTCGGTGTTCTTTTCGCGGGCGATATTTTATTTACGTAATAAACTGGCTAAAAGGGGAGGGATGCGGGCTGGACAGTAAAACGTCCGCCTAGCACCGAGCCAGTGAATTCATGGGAGTTATTAAGAACCTAACAGTCCATCCGCCATGGCTTTCTTACCGAGATTCGCCGATAAATAAACGCTGCTTCGCGCATGACCGAGGAGAAGAGATTTCGTAATTGCAATAAGCAACGCGCTTTACGAGCAGTCATCCACGAAAACGATCGGCCCCGATTCCGCTCCGGAGGAGTGAAAAATTTATCGCCCGAACTGGATCTCACCTCTATTACTTCAACGCAGATTTTATTGCGCGCATTATCGGCGAGCCGGATCGAAGCCGCGGCGTAAATCTTCCTCACCGGGCGTTCAAATCACCCGGTCCTAGTTTCGCGGAGGGCCTAGACGGCTTAGACGGCCTAGACACCAAGACGCTGCTGACTTTCAGCGAGAGCCAATTTCAGAGGGGCCGTTTTGATCGCTCCAGAGAAATATACGACGCGTCCGGGTGCACCAGATTACCTCAGCCGATCGCTGGTCCAGATCCTCGGCGGAATCGATCACGGAGATCTCCGGGGCACGGGAACGTTTTCAGCTGTACGTGGACGTTCGTTCACCAGGTTCCCAGCCGCGGCACACCCCTCGTACATCAACTCGAAGCCAGCAGTTCGACCGATCCACCCACGAAATGAATCACGACCGAGCGCAGATAGGATCGAAAATTCACGCGCGGATACGTGTGTCGGTGATTGTGTCGGTTGCCCGTTGCGCAACCGTGCGATGTGGACAAATTTTCGTTCGTAATCGGCGCCCCCGGGGGTGGGAATGCTTTAAGTGAATAAAAATTGGGCGATCCGATACCGAGCGCTCCGATCGGTCCCGATTTGAAAAGCTCGATCGTGAGCGGATGGTGGTTGGGAGACTGAGGCGTTGTAAGCGATAAATTAATAGTGACGCAATCCTCAATTACTCTCCTCCGGGAAAGGGACAATACAAGGAAGCTTGAGATAAGAATTGCGCGTGGACGAGGGTTCGGGAGATAAAGTGTTTTAAGTGCTACCTGCATGGCGAGCGTAGTTATCGAATGTTATTTTCAGACCACGGAATCTTCAATTTTAAATATTTTCACCTATTAAAACGAAACTATACATTTTTTAATGTTCAAGTGAAAATTAAGTGAATTGCTGAGGTGGCCAACAAAGGAATTTCTCTGAGTATCTAACAGGGTTAAGTTATTAATATGTTAATTAGTGTGTGCATATATATGAATGTATCGAAAGAAGGTATCGAATTGGAAAATCGTGGGGCACGTTCTGAATACAGACATCCGTTAAGATTAATAAGTTCCGGCATTCAGCATGGGACGGCGTAAAGTAAAATAAGTAATAAATAGCCGATAGGCGATCTAAAGCGGCACGCTATATATTTGCATTTTACACTATAACTCTACGACGTGGTGTGCAAACGTGGACGTGCTCGAAGATAAATGGAGTCGAGCGCGGCGCACCGCGTAATTTCAATGCGGGGCTACTGATTCATTCGACATTGTATTTGTTTCCTATCTGAGTAACGTGAGTCCGCGAAATCGCGCTGTTTATGCGTCCCCGATGCAGTGTTGTTCGGATGCTCGAGCAAATTATGCTCGCGGAGGATCTTTTTACAAAGAGTTCCACGAAACTCCGAAATCAGACGTAAGCTTATGCAATCAGTCATGGCAGGAGGAAGGGAATGATTCGAGATGTGAGTGTAAGAGAAATAAAATTAAAGGAAGCAGGACCGTTGAAATTAAATCGGTTGTTTGTTATTTTTAATGAACGATCTTTATGAGAAGGAAAGAGAACTGGTTTGATAGGTGGAAGGAGACAGTGCTTAGAAATTCATTGATCCTAACACAATGAATTATAAGTCACTCGTGCCCGATGCTGCGCTCTAGCGACAGCATGATGCATGGCGAAGTGAATACGCTGTAACACTTCATGGAACTCATCTGAATCATTTCTTACATCATCCCTTCGATATTCGTAGAAACTGAACACGAGCGGTTCGAGGCGCTTAGCCATGTATTATGCTTGTACATGAATTGCCAAGAAGCCTTTTATTTCCCATAACTCTGATCGGAAAGAACCCTCCAGCGGCGGTTCAGAACAGAATCTCATAAATAAGGCTGATCATTCATCAGATCATCACGAGCTCAACGAAGTGACGCAAGTATCGCGACTTCTTCCCTTTAGCACGAGAAACAGTTCTTGATCATCTACCACCTACCGTGCCACTTCGGTGAAGAACGTGTGAGTGGAGTTGAGTTTTATCAGGATTTTTGGAGAAACACATCGCGATAGTTAGCGAGGATCGTCGGTGACCGTTGATCCTGGCGAGCGAAGGAAGAAGCCGCAGAAGAAAGACGACACCGCGACAGGAAAACTGGAATACCCGCACGGGTGATCGGGACGCGGCCAGACACCGCCTCGGACACCGGTAGCAAGAGTGAAATTGACGCGAAACCGCGGATCCATGACGCGCCGCGGCGTAGGTATATAGAGACG